>OX359283.1:14235835-16635835 GCA_947179155.2 Hedera helix | reverse complement strand
GCCTCGATTCAAGAGAGATACTAACACTTCATACGAGCATCGGCCCGTCTATAGTCAATATTGTCTTGTAAATATGGTGAGCATGTTTCATTCATTTAAATTATTCAAACTTTACTTTTAAATGTATTTATTTTATTTAAATTACTTGTCGACTTACAAATGTAATTTTTTTATTACAGGTTGAGAGTGTTAAGTCCCTTCTTGACAAATGTTTCAAGTTCAAGATGCCTCCTCCGTATGTTCAAATGAAAAGGGGATGAGACCAACAGTATGCTACATATAATAGCGATGTTAGGGGCCAGAAGGAGTCTCAGACGAGGTCATATGTAGAAAAATCTTTGTCACCGCCTGATGTCTACATCCCTAACCCTTAAGTTACTGATGTGCAATATTTTACAGTGTTCGATGTCTATATCGCTAACTCCCAAGCTAGTGCATGAAAACCTACGTGGGAGGAGGGTTTATCGAATTTCATTGACTTGGAGGCTGAAGTAGTTGTACTGGCTGAAGCAGCTACTCCCAATACTTCATATGAAGGTAAGGGCTCGCCAACAAAGTTACTGTAGGAGTAGAAAATATAATGGATTAACAAAAATTTGTTCAATAAGGCTAATGTGAATCCTAACATTTTTCCTATATCTCATCCTCAGCAGTTTTACATATTGCATCATGATGATTTTGTAAGTTTATGCCATAGTAACTGGTTGTACGAACATGTAATGGAAGCATATATGATACTTCTGTGGGATAGAGGAAAAAAAAGTATCGAAGAGCAGGGATTAGAAGGTGGGCCCGATATGGTTTTATGCCTGCATTCTTTATGTATTTGGATTTAAATGTTTTGCCTATCAAAGATCAAAATCAAGCACATAATTTCTACAACAGCTACATTGAAGTACATGTGGGCCCCCCATTGTATGAATGCGAATATATTTTAATGCCTTTGTGTGTTCCGCATAATCATCATTTTATTTTGTTAGTTTTTGCGATGCGTCAATGGAAGATTAGTCTCCTTGATCCATTGTATAATGGCATTCCTTACATAAAGTTGACTACTATGTACAAAGATTACATCGATGTAGCGATAAATTTAATTTTTTTTAACTAGTATGCATTTAATTTGATATGATGTATAAAATGTGTTTTATTTGATTTTTTATTTAATGTCAATCTAACCAGGTAATTTTTGTATGCACAATTGATACCATTCACATTGCGTCTAGGTAATCCAATGGGTAACTAGCTGAAGAAAGGCCCAAAAGTCAACACTGTAACACAATGACCGATGCAGGATAACAATTCTGATTGTGGAATTTTTATTTGCAAGTATGTTGACTATTATGTACGAGACGATATTAACGTATAACAACAGAAATGGTCGGCTCAAGATGTTGCTATTTTTAGATATAGGATTTGTCATGAGCTTCGTAAATGTAAAGCGAGAGATATACCTGCTAGTGTATTGTTTTTAGACGTTTAAATTTTTTAGATGGTTGGAATTATTCAATCATGAGGTTGGTATGTTCTTTTACATATATTCCTTTTTAAAACATCATGAATAATTTAAAGGTATATTATTTTAATTTAAAATAATATACTTTAATTTAAATTATTTTATACAAGTCTAATATAAAATTTGAAAACAAAAGATACTTTTATTAGAGTTGACATTACAATACAAGTACAAATAATTTGAGACTAATTAAATGTCAACCATGATTTTAATTTTGTAAAAGTTTTTCACATAAAAAAAAAACAAATTAAATTCTTTCAATGCCTTTTATTTAAAAGCATTCACATATAATGATTACTCACTTTAAAAAAAAAGTTGTGCAATACATAAATGACAGAAGTGAAAAATATTACAATAATTATTTCTTAAGTTCAGGAATTTCCAAAACTCTATAATGATTGCGCTTGTCATGGTTGGTTTCGAAGCCAGGTATATGACACATTTTCTGTGAGGCTTGCTACCAACTATTTTCTCAAAAGTACTTTTGATTCTCGATTGTTTTTTTCAGCTCTTTATTTGAGAAGCAATTGGTGCCAAAAAGTCTTGGTTTTCCTCTGCATCATCGTCCTCCAATCCCATCTCCTCAAGTGCATATCCGTTGTGCGGTCAATATTATCCTCTGGTACTTCAGTATTATTCTCATCCGGGTCATATTGATCAACAAGGGATTTTTCATGTGTATTTAGTTTCGGTACAGTCTTGTAATCTCGAATTGAGCAAGTAACTTTAATAGCTAACTTTTGAAAGTCAATCATCAGATGGATGTACCACATTATTTGATTCTGTTCAAAGTCGGCAATCATTGGAGAATGGGTAACTTCTTCAACACTACTCCTCTTTGCATCTCTTGTCGATCTATCGATAAAGTATTATGTCTCCCAAAATTTCGACAATATTTTTGAACGTGAAAAATCTTAGAATGTGCCTGCAAATTTGACCAAAATGTAAAAATAGTTGGCAAGTACAAGTTATGGTGTTGGACTGACGATTGTTGGTGACCTCATGATATCTTCGGGAATCTTCAGTTGTATCTTCTTTGTACACTGCATCTACCTTTGTGTCAATAACATAAATTTCACTTACTTTGTGAATGTTGTACTTCATTTAATCGAGCAGTTGAACATGAAAAGGTCTTAATATCTATTTAGTATACACTTTCACAACATGGACTTCCAAAGATGACCTGCAAATTAAGCTCCGTTTTCGATGGGCAATTATGTAGTCGATTTTTCTCTCCTTCAAGAATTGTTTCTCAATTGCCTTTTGACTTTTCACGATAAATTTCTTCATGCCTGTTGAAGCATTCATATATCCATTAAAAAAATTATTCATACCTTCGCTTCTTTTGGTAGTTGTCATTCCAGCAGCAAAAAAATCTCTTTATATATAACTGTATCTATTTTCCTTGACATGGTACAAACTCTGAGCCACTCATTGTTATGAAATTCATAGTCCCTCATTAGGATACCCCAACGTTCCTCAAATTTGCCGATGGACAAAGAATTGTAGACACAGTTGTTAAAATTCGATTTAAATGATGGGTGTTTAACATATATATGGTGCAACTTTTAATGAAACTTATTACTAATATGCCAAGAACATAGTACATGATGAGTATTTGGGAGTACTCTTGCAACAGCATTACTCATGACTTTATCTTTGTCAGTGATGATAGTTACACGTGTCCTGTAATCCATTGTTGGAGCCATGTTTGTAATACCCAAACAAAACCCCCCAATTTTGATTTACGAAAACATAAAATTAAATTGATCATTCTCTATGGGATCGACTCTTGCTTGCACTACTACATTAATATTTTTTTAAAGTAAGATTTTATTTTTTGGTGTCTGGGACAGCACACCAAATTTTGGCGCTGTTGCCGGGGAATGAATTTAATTTAATTTTGTGGTTTTGTAAATATTTATTTAAGTTAGTAATTTTTCTTAGATTTTATTTTTCTAGTTTTTCATAATTTAATTTAATTGTGCAGGTTCGGGATGGAAGTCATGCATGATTATGTCAATGAGGTAACTATTTCTTCTCTTGAGCTACAAATTAATGATCTAACTTCTCTTGTTTATCAATTGGCTGCAGGTAATGCATAACCAAGGGAAACTTGTACGATTTGTGCGGTGGTAGGACATCCAACTAATATGTGCCTCATTCTTCGAGAGGAGTCCTATGAACAAGTCAATATAGCAAGTGGTTTCCCTAGTCAACCACAATGGAAACATAATCCCTATTCAAAAGCGTATAATTCTGGATGGAGGGATCATCTTAATTTTGGCTATAAGAATCCACAAATGAATCAGCCCGCAAATCAGAAATTTTCAAGTTGTCAACAATAGATTCAGCCATATCCCTAACAACAGCAAGACCAATTATTTAATTTTGATATGTCTTTAGAGGATATGATTAAATTAATTAAAACTAATAATTTGCAATTTCAACAAGACATGAGGCCCCGTATGCAAAGTTTGAATAATCAAGTGAGCCAAATGGCAATTGCAATTAATCAATTGGAGGAGCAAAGTTTTAAGCACGTACCTTCTCACACGGTGGAGAATCCAACGGAGAATACGATTGCAATCGTTTTAAGAAGTAGTCAAGGGGATGAAAATTTAGAAAAGACAACCCCTCCATCGCCAAAGCAAGCGAATGCAGACAACATCAATACATAAGCGAACAGTATCAATACAGACAATGATGTTCGTTGTAGTGATGACATGCCTAAGGTGAAGGAAATTTTTGAGAAAACAACAAAGGAGAATTTAGAAGTTGCGATTATCAACAGTTTGGAATTTCAGCAAGAAGAAGAAATTGAGCAAAATCAAGATTTGAAGGCAGCTGTAGCTGCATTGCATTCCACGCCAATAATTTTAGATAATTATGCAGCACCTTCCATTTCATTACCTGTTACTCACAAAAAATCTTTATCTTTTGTTTTACAGGATCCCATCTTGAATTTGAAAACTTTCTCTAATTATCTCAAATATTTATTCGTTAAAGAGGGAGTGAAACCTAAACTTATCTGAGTTTTGATTAATTTGATACATTTGGATTCACATACACAAAAAAGATCTTGAGTAGAGTAAGATTAATAAATATGTTAAAATTTTGATCTTGGCATATTTTAAAATTTTCTTTGAGTTATCATTTAAAAAAATCTTTGAGGCTGATGTTAAAATTTGTATTGATTTGTTGCTCGAGTAAATTGTTTGGTTATTATTTTTAATTTTTATTCTTGTTCTGCTTGAGAACAAGTAAAGAGTTAAGTGTGGAGGTATTTGATAAGTAGATTTTTATATCTATTTATTAGATATTTTATGCTTAATTATTTGTGATTTTTAAAGTATTTTTAGTGTTTTAGGTTATTTATTTAATTTAATGCATTATTATTATTTTTATATTATTTTTATTTATTTTTAATTAGTTTATATTTTATTTTATAGAAAAATTAGAGCTGATGACAGTTTGGCTTTTGTTTTCGCGTGGCGTTCCATCAGCAGATAAATTAAAGGATAATTTAGGAATCCAATTGCAATTTGGAAAAGAAAAATAAATAATTATTTTATATTTTATTATTTTGAATTATAAATCCTATTAAGGTTTGAAAAGTGTAATTCTTATTAGGGTTAGGAGGATTATGTAGCTTATAAATAGAAGTCTTGAGATATATTTGAATATTCAACTTTCATTAGAAAAAAATATTTCTTCTATTCTTTGGTGTTCTCTACAACTATGAGTAGCTAAATTATTTTTCTTGATTTAAGTGATTGAAGCCATCAAGATTTATACACTGTGAAATTTAATTTATTTTAATTGGTCAATTTATATTTTGAGTATTGAATATTTTTCTATACTTAATTTTATAATTGGTTTGTTTAATTGCTAGGAGCACTACTAGTTTATTATTCATATTGTTGGTGAAGCAACTAAGTTTAATAATTATTTTGCAGATCAAAAGATTATTTTATCTTAGGAAGAATATTCATCTAAATTAAATGCAAACAAGTGGCTTGCGTTGTTTAGTTCAACGATCTCTCTAATTCTTAAAGCTGCTATTAAATTAAATTTTTAGCAAGTACCGGAGGTTATTTAGTAGTAAGGATATATAGACCAAGTGTCTCTATTTATCTAAAATTAAGAAGAGAGGAGAAAAATTATTCCACCTGCGAGTAGTTATTTCTACGGTGAATGTTCAAAATATTAATTGATTTATTCTTGCATCAATGATCAGTTGTAAATTCTTAATGGTGGATGTTAACTTAAACCAAAACTTTTTTTTATTATTTTTTTTATTAAATTACTTACATATTTATTTTAGTTAATTTTATTTAAATTATTTCTTTGATTAAAAACCCCCAAATTTTGATTTACGAAAACATAAAATTAAATTGATCATTCTCTGTGGGATCGACTTTTGCTTGCACTACTACATTAATATTTTTCTAAAATAAGATTTTATTTTTGGGTGCTTGCGACAACACACCAATTGTCTATATATATATATAAGAATGATCCATAGTCAAAGGAGGATGAAAGAATTTATTCATTCAACTCAATATTAGTCATCCATTATAACATCCAATAGCCTAATAAGTAATCTACTGTATAATTATTTGTAGAATTATCGCACGTAAATAGTTATATGATACCTCATAATTTTATTTTATTTTTGTTTTAAAATACTATTTTAATACGTATATGAGCCACACACAAAATAGTTGATGTTCAGAGGGTGCTGACATTCACTTTTTTGTTTGATAAGTTCACGTCCAATATTTAAGACGCTCAAGTTTTTGACCGTAATTTTCTTTTTATTTGAAACGCTATTTTGATGTGTATAAGAGAAAAAAAATTATAAAAAAATTAGTGGGCACTTCACAACTAATGTGCAGTGTTCCCAAAATTTATTTTTTTACTTTTCTTAGTACTGATCTACTTGCTCAGATAATTGACTGGATGCCCATCTAGTAGAAAATTATTAAATATTTTCAGTACATCTATTACGTAATATTTTATATTATTTATATATTATTATTTTAATATTTAAAATAAAATAACTCATTTTAAATGTTAAAATAATAATACATAAATAATATAAAATATTATATAATAAATATCTCAAAATTACTGAATAATTACTCCAATATAGTATGATCGGTTTTCGGTTCCCAAAACTGTAAAGATGACATGTAAGCTCAGGTTTGAAGGGCATAACAAGATTTTTCTATAAATCCACAACGTATAATGTTTTAAATTATTGCCGTCATGCACATACAATATGATATTACTGTTTTGAGGGTGCTGACGTTCACTTTTTCGTTTGATAAGTTCACATCCAATATTTAAGATGCTCAAGTTTTTGATTGCAAGTCAAATACATAAAAAAATTAGTATATCGTGTTCTGAATCATAAATTAAGGGGTACGCATTAGAGAAAAAATAAAAAATTAAGGGATATTGTATAATAGTTATACAATATTTTAATTTTTTTTTTTTTTTTTACTTTGAAACACTTCTTTTGTACATATAAAAACAAAATAAAAATAAAAATAAAAATTAAGGGGTATCATACAATAGTTGTGTGGTAGTCTCTATTTTTTTTTTTATTTTAATACGTACTAAAGTAGTGTTCTAAAAATAAATAAATTATGAGATACCTTAAAATTATTGTGCGGTATTCCTTAATTTTTTTTTTCCCTTTTATACATACCAAAGTAGTACTCTAAAACAAAATAAATAAATAAATAAATAAATTGGGAGTACCGCACAACTATTGTGTGGTACTCTCTAATTTTTTATTTTGAGGGGTATTATAGATAATATTTATATAAGTCATATACCATATAACTATTGTGTGATAATCTTACAAATAATTATGTGGTAGGTCTAGACCATTGAATATTGTAATGGATGATTAAGATTGGATTAGATAAATAAATACTTTTATTTTATTTTAATTATGAATCATTTTTATGTATGTATGTATGTATGTATGTATGCGATTAATTAAATAATAATAGAGAATGTAGTGCGGTGGAATACAGTTGAGGGTTGCGAATCTCAGAAACCCAGGAGCCCCAGTGGCGTTGCCCAACTCCTCTGAATTTCTTCGATTGTACCATCTCAACTTGTTTCAACTATTTTATAGAAAAGGGCAAATTAAGTATTATCATGGTATTTTATCTCTCAAAATATAAATATATATTTAATATTAGAACAATATATATATATATATATATATATATATATATATATATATATATATATATATATATATATATATATATTTTAAAATAAAAAAGTATAATTTTTTAAGTAATTACAATCACTTTTCTTACTTAGCCTATAAGCCTTCACCAAATGGGACACATTTTGTTCTCCCCCGTCTATTATTCTGCAAAATGATGCTAATGAAATCTACTCTACTTACTAATAACCATTTAACCAAAAAACTCTTACTTAGCTCACTGTATCATTATGTTTGTTCTGTTAGGGTCACTGAACTTTAAAAATTATCAATTGACTCATTGTACTAAAGAAAATCTAATTGGGCACCGTCTAAAATTGTAGACAACCATTATATTAATACTTCTGTGAAATATTAAAAAAAGAAAAAGAAATAGAAATGACTATGCACGACATGGTATCACGTGTTACTAATTTATTTATATTTTGTTGACATTGTCGTAATTTATCTATTTTTAAGAAAATAATAAATAAATAAAAACTTAACTAATCTTGCACATACGACAGTTATAGTACCATAGCAGCTATGCTACATTCAAATTTTTCTGGATTTGAAGAAGAAGAGAAATAACAAAATATAGTAAATTTTATGTCCAATCATTTTTATTTTATTTTTCCCTCAGCGACACGTCAATATATATTCAACTTCCATCCATGATTTATTGATTTTGGACGGAATTGTTCAGATAAATATATATTTTTTATTTTCTTGGTTCAATGGGTTAATGGACGATTTTTAAAATTTATTGGGCTAAACAGGACAAACTTCATAGTACAGTGGGCTAAGCAAAGTATGAGTTTTGCGAAGAACGAAAAAGTGACCATCCGAGTTCTACAAGATTCTAATTCCTACTATATTTGATTTAGTTTTTCAGATTATTTAATGTTCTTGGGACAAATAAGTAATATATTTTTCTCTTTCACATACATACTTGTGGAACCGACTTGTAGTGGGATCCACAAGTATGTGAAAGATAAAAGCATACTATTTCCTTGCTTTAGGAGTTTGAAATAATTTTTCCATATAATATAGCTTAACTGTAAAATTGACCCTCCAAGTTTTACAAGATTCTAAGTTTAGCTCTTAAGTATCAAGATTTACAATTTTGTTCCTTTTTTAAAGTTTGTCGAGATTTATCACCAAAAAATGTCATATTTTTAGTTTGAGCCATTAAAATGACATGAAACTAAAAATATGATAGTTTCGAGAGATAAATCTTGATAGAATTTTAAAAAGGAACAAAATTATAAATTTAGATACTTAAGGGCTAAAATTTGAATCTTATGGAACTTGAAGGGTCACTTTTGCAGTTAACCCTATAGGCAAGTCTAATGCTACATTTGTACTAGAGGAATGTAATTAATGAAGATTTGGAATATAGTAGGGAATGGAATATAGAGTAAAATAATTAATTTTATTCTTGAATTAAATGTGTTATTTTATTTTCATTTTTCAATTTTTTTTTTATAAATTTGTTAGGAATAAAAATAGTTCATTTTATTCCAGTGAAACAATCGAACACATGTTTTTTTTTTTATTTCATATAAACTAGCCAAGTGTCCCATGCAAAGCAAGGATTTGCTTTTTAAATAGCATGATTTTTTAATTTCTTATATATATATATATATATATATATATATATATATATATATATATATATATATATATATATATATAATTATTATAAAATATTTCAAAATTTTCTCATATTAAATTACTATATAATCCATCCATCCATCTATATAATCCAGAGCCAGCATTGGCCATAGTACTGTTTAGAATCAATTCATCAACCACAGTTAAATCTACGAGTGAAAGGTCCTAATTTAAACTTTTATAAAATTATGTGCAAAAAATTATTACGGATACTCTATTTTGAATACTTTGAAGTATCTGCAACTAATTTATACAGATAATTTTTTTACTTTAAAATACTTAGAAGAGTCAAAACACTCTCCCTCTCTCTCTCTCTCTCTTAAAATAAAATTTTCTCTTTCTTAAACTGATTTCAATATTCAATATTTATTTTGTTATAAATTTAAAATTGTCAATTTATATATTATTGAAAAGGTCTTGAAAAGATCATCAAAACAAAAAATATTATTGATATATTTTGATATAGTTAAAATGTCAAAAATTACAACCATAATTTATAAACGGTATATTTCAAAATACAAAACTTTAACCTCAATTTTGGTCATTTTAATTAAATAAAAATATAGCAACAATGGATTTTGTTTTACAAATTATAATGATAGCTTTTCAATGATATAAAATTTATAATTTTGGATTTGTAACAAAAATAAATTATTGAATTTTAAAATTTAATTCAAGAAAGGGAAAAAAATTGAATTAGAAGCGAGAATGAGTCCTCTAACCTGGGTTTCTCAGTTTAAAAAACTACCCGCATAAATTAGGTGCGGATACTTGAAAGTATCCTCAATAATTTATTGTGAACATTTTTATACTACCTCCCTTCGTCCACCTTTATTTGTTTTGATTGACATTTTATGATTATATTGGCCAGATTTAATATCAAAATTTATTGTTAATTTTATTAGATATAAGTATAAAATTATTATCATAATAAAGTATATCAAATATATTATCAAAATTAATTTATTTGATTTTAAAAATTTTAATATATTATTTAATTATTAATTTTAAAATTGATCAATTTTATCATAAAAATCAATTAGAATAAATAAAGTCGGATGGAAAAAGTAAGTTTTTAAATCAAGACCCTTCACTCGTAAATTCAATACAGTAGTAGATAGATTAGCTCTAAACAGTGTCAAGGCCAGCACAAGTCTTAGATCCATAATAAGTATTTATTATGATAAAAAAGAAAAAATTATCCGCTACTTTAGATAGCAGAGTACATGAAATGATTTTTTATTTTTTTTATAATCATTCCGCTATTTAAAGTAGCGGAGTGCTAAGAATTTTTATTTTTTTATACCATTCCGTTACCTAAAATAGCAGAGTGCTAAGAATTTTTTTTTATAATTATTTTTATACCATTTCGCTATCTAAAATAGTAGAGTGCTATTTTTTTATTTATTATTCTAACTCTTTAATTAACGGATGGAAGAGAAAGAAAAAAAATAGCAATATGTTACTTTAGCAGATAAGATAAATCAAACACAAATATTCCAACTTAATCATGACACTTACGTACTGATTGCCATTCCAACTTAATCAAACACAAATATTCAAACACAATTTTTTCAACTTAATCAAACACAAATTTTCCAACTTAATCATGACACTTGTAACGTACTGATTGCTATTCCAACTTAATCAAACATAAATATTCAAACACAAATATTTCAACTTAATCAAACACAAATATTCCAACTTAATCATGACAACTTAATCAAACACAAATATTCCAACTTAATCCGCTACCTTTGTGTTGAACTTAACCATTCCGCTACCTTTGTGTTTGGCTTAACCTTTCCAAATATTCCAACTTAATCAAACACAAATATTCCAACTTAATCATGACAACTTAATCAAACACAAATATTCCAACTTAATCATGACAACTTAATCAAACACAAATATTCCAACTTAATCCGCTACCTTTGTGTTTGATTAAACCATTCCGCTACTTAAGATAGCATATTGCTATTTTTATTTTTTTCCCCTTCTATCCTTTTACTAAAGAATCGAAATAGTAAAAATAAAATAAAATACCACTCTATTACCTTAAGTAGCGAAATGGTATAAAAAAAATAAAAAAAATTCTTAGCACTTCGCTACCTTAGGTAGCAGAATGGTATATATAAAAAAAAAAAAATCTCAGCACTTCGTTACCTTAGGTAGCGGAATGATTATAAAAAAAAATAAAATTATTTCATGTACTCCGCTACCTAAGATAGCGGATGGAAAAAAGTATTTGCCATAACAAATGCTTGCTATGAATCATTTCCCT
The DNA here is from genome assembly GCA_947179155.2 of Hedera helix. Classification (NCBI taxonomy): domain Eukaryota; kingdom Viridiplantae; phylum Streptophyta; class Magnoliopsida; order Apiales; family Araliaceae; genus Hedera; species Hedera helix. Next base: position 16,624,126 of record OX359283.1, on the reverse strand, counting down.
ATATATATATATATATGAGAATGATTTATAGTTAAAAGTTGAACATGAGCAATTTTCCATCTAACTCAATTTTGTTCGTCCGTTACGAGATAGAATGATTTAGAAATAAACATATCGCATAATAATTTTTAGCACTACCGCATAATTGTTATGCGATATGAACTAATTTTTTTTTTTTTTATATTTTAAAATAAGCAACACTACATAAAATTTAAGTGCACCGCATAATAGTTATGCGGTACCTAAATAAAATTTAGATATCACATATTTGTTATGTAGTAGGAGGAATTTTGTTTTTGAAGTGTAATGCATATGTAATATTCCAAACATTTTAAAAAGTTATATAACAATATCTAATTAAGGTTGTCAATTCAAAACTTAAGAACGATTGCTCAAGCATACCTTGAACTATCTTAAAGAATATATACGACTAAAAAATAAATACGATCGTATACGACTGTAGGTTAAAACTTTTAACCTAAAACTATGTGTTATATGATTAATAAAGTTAGAATTGAGTTTTTAAATGTGTTATGTAATTATTCTATGTGTAGAATTTTGTGTTTTGCTTCACGTAGTTAACCTTAGTACTTAATACAATCAATTAGTCAATTTAAGACAAAAACCTAAATTGAAAAAAAAGAGTTAAAACTTAAACTCTAGGGTCGAAACCCTAAAAAATAACCTAGGCTCTTGAGAGAAACGTATATGTTAAATTGATATTCCGTTTCAAGATTCATCCTTCCCACGTTTTGAAAACATGTAACACGTATAAAATCACTATTCACGAGAAAATACTTTTCGTTCGTTTGACTGTTCCTTTCATCTATATAACTTCTTATATTTCACAACATAGTGTTACTGTGAGATTTAGATGTCAGGAAACTAATAAAAATTTTCGGGGAAAAGATGAAAATAACACAATTTACAAGAAAATGTTTGACGACTTTTTGACTGTTCTTTTTGATGTTTTGACATTTTGTATTTCACTAAATAGCGTTTATATGAAATATAAATGCTATTTAGCCAATAAAAATTTTTCTAAAAAAATACGTAAAACACTATTCATTCGAACACTGTCTTCTGAATTTTAAAAATTCACAGTTATGTATAGCATTTTTACGAACAACGGAGATATTTTCACAAATAAAAATATTTACAAAAAAATGACTGTGGGGTTATGAAATTTTAAAATGAAACAAATACGGAAAGAAATACGTAAAACACGTTTAACGATAAATATACGAAAGTGTATCAGAGATTAAAATAAGGTATAAACTACGAGGCTTACACGAGACATCATATTAATACTATATGATGTATTTAATGAATAAAATACGTATAACTAATTAAAACTGATATTATTAATGTGAAATATTTCAAATTAATCGTACGCGATTTATCCGATATACCAAAATTGGAAAAAATAATGAGAAAACAGCTCGGGAAGCTTCTACAAACTAAGTGAGCTATTTTTGGCTTGAAAATATCTAGATATTATTTTATTTTTATTAATTAAATAATGTGCGAAACGACTAAAATGCCATTAACTTTTAAACTAAAGATCAAACTACCCCGACCCTTAGTTTTATATAAATAGGGAGCTCTCCCTCCTTTAGATTCATTAGTTTTAAAAGTAAAAACACTCCAAAGTTATACTGAGAGAGAGTTCTAATGAGTTACTATCAAGGAAGTTGCAAAGAAATAGTTAAAACTTGCACTTCGAGAGGTAAATCGTTAGTTGTTATTATGTTCGTTTAATTTTTGTTTAAAAGCTCAAAAGCACGAGTCGTAACCATGTACGATTGTCGTTCTCCGTGTTTTTCACGTGTTCTTGAGCATTTCTTTATTTTGTAGTAGTTATAATGTCGAATTTCATTTCATAGTTTAAAGCTCAAGAACGTTCGTCGTAGCTATGTATGATTGTCGTTCTCCGTGTTCTTCGTATGTTCTTGAGCAATAATTATAAATTGTTATAATCAAGTAAACAAGCCGTTATAATGACCAAATTTTGTCAAATATAAAGTGTCATAATCACATATGTAAGCAGTTATAACGCTTAAATTATTTCAAATATGAAATTCAAAAGCTCAAGAACATATGTCATTACCATGTACGATTTTTCGTTCTTCGTGTATTCTTGAGCAAAAGTCATAATTTTCTACATAAGTAGGTTTATAATTTTATAATTTAGTGTTATAAAGTTCTGAAACATGATGACCTGGCAAATTCATGCTTGTGGCACCATGTTTTAGCAAGCTAAATTAAGAACGATGAAACTTAGTTCTTCGTCTTATTCGATTTGTTCTTTGTGTTCTTGAGTAAAAGTCATAAATTGTATATAAGTAGGTTTATGATTTTGTTATTTTTATGTTATGAAGTGTTATTGAGTGTTAGAACATGTTATCTTAGAAAATTAATGCTTGAGGTATCATGTTTTATCAATCGGATCAAAGAAAGATAAGTCTAATATGCTAACTGACTGTTTTTGCAAATTTCCAAAAATTTGAAGGCTGAATATGCCTTATCAACCTAAAGGAAAGTTGTAGATCATGAAATTCTAAGCAATTTAGACTCAATAATCACTTCAAAATATTTTCGTATGACAAAGTTATAGCAATTATCGAAAAAGAGGTCGAAGTTGAAAAATTAAGGGACCCCTCGGGTTCAAGTATTTAAAAACGTGATTTTGAGTTAGACACTTAACCAAATAATTATACTAACAAAAATAGTCTAGTTAAACTATCCTAAGACTTATTCAAAAGTAAAATTGGGTAAACTAACGTTCAGAGACGCGTAACCCTTATTGTAGGCGTTTCACGATTTTCTGGGAAACCCTAAAACGGTTTCAAGGCAAGTCTTCTAGCTCTTGCTATATGCTACTTGTGTAGTATTGTTAAAATGATAAATGAGATGTGTAATATTATGTTGTTTTGTAATATATGTTATGTGAAGTCTTTAACTAATGTTTGCAAGCCTTTTAATTGTTATGTGTTATGTTTAAGAGTTATGAACATGATTTATACACTTTGTATGTCAATGTGATATAAATTGTTGGAATGTGATTTATATGTGATATTAAATGGAGAATTATGTTCAGTCAAGGCATGTTAAAGTTTATATGCATAAACTACGTATGCGCTATCTGTTAGACTTGCTGAGCCGTCGTGCTCATTCTTGCAAATAAAACCTTATTTGCAGATTAAAGATGAACGTTAAGAAGATCATGAACATAAAGATAAATCGTAAATTAGGTTTTCATGTTTATTACTTATATTTCTATAAAGTCATAATGACTGTTGTAATACGAACAAACAAACATGTAACTGAATATTAAATGAATGATATAAATTATTATCATCAGACTGTTGTTATGTCTTTATTTTGATATAACTTAGAATTGTTAAAAATTAACATAATATTTGTAACGACCCCGAAATTCGATCCATCTTATTACCTTAAATTTCGTATTTATTATTCATTATTTCCTTAACGTCCAAATTTCGGTCCGTTAATAAATCTTTAATCACCTTAATTGATCCATTAGCTGATTTCAAAATCATCAATTACCAAATTTTTGGTATAATTTTTTTTTTCTCAATTCAATCATTGTATTAAAATATTTGGATATTTAAAAATCCTTACATCTGGATCCTAGTCCCTGAACCGCAACCTTAACCTTTTTCTTTTCTTTCCTTGTACCAATATCTTAAATCTCATCATTCAAAATATAATATCCTTTCATATCCGTATAACTATTCATTGATTTAAAATTTACAGTAATTTATTTTCATACAAATATTTCTTGTTGCGTCATTCGTAATCCAACATATAATAATTTCTATCGTAACAATTATCCTGATCAATCACAGTTCATAATTGAACTTTTATCATATTCAGATCCAGCATATATGTACATATAAAATATTAATGTAACCTTGACAATTTTTCACGTTGAATCATAATATAAACATTTTATAATAACTTCACAGCCTTTTAGGAAATTCCGTCTCTATATAATCGGATATTCTTGAAATTCATTTCTTAACCTGCAAAAGTTTATATTATGCAAGTAATGAGCACAACGGCTCAGCAAGTTCAACATTTATAATTCACGTAGCACATACCTTAACATGCTTGGTGTTTGTCATACATCATGTGCTTGTGCTTCTACTATAGCCATATATCTCATATATATTCATATCGTTGCACAAAATACACATTATGGTCATATTAATCACGTATCACATAGCACGTAATTTTTATGCATTTAAAACCAGAATTACATATCATAACAGTCCAACATTTAACATAAAAGGGACTGAAGAACTTGCCTGGCGTCCAATAAATAGCTCAAAACCTTAACTCGATCAACCTATGATCATAAATAATCAAATAATAATTATTTATCCTCTCATTATATTAATTTAATTAATTAATATCATCTATAACGTAATTAACCATACCCAACGATTTATTTTAAGGTACTGGGTTAATTATTAATTAATATGGTTAATTATATTAACCTCGTATTTCAATAAATTAATTAAACTTAATATCAAACACATTCACTGCGGACAACCCTGCTTATTGGCTGAATTTTAGCGTATTCGGTTGTCCGAATTTACATTTATTCATTTTCTAATCCTTTAAACCCATTAGATTAATATTTAGAATATTTAAATATTAATCCCCAATATTTAATATTTTACCAAAATATTAAATTTAATGCCCAAACATTATTTCTATATTTTTAGTATTTTTCTATAATTTTCTATAATTTTTAAACATTTATTTCAATTAAAAATCATTTCTGAGGGCATTTACGTAATTTTTGAGGTCAAAGGGACAAAATTGGCATTTTTCGGAAAATCAGGGGCATTTCCGTAAATTCCGCAACGTTAGGGACATAACCGGAATTAACCGAAAAGTCCAAGGGCATTTTCGTACTTTCCGCGCTTCAAGGGACACGCTCGGTATTTCCGGAAAAGTCCAGGGGCAAAATCGTCATTTTTCCCCTAAACCGCGGCTGCGCATTGCGCGAACCCCCCCCCCCCCCCCCTCGGTCGTCCAAAACGACGTCGTTTGGACCTTGATTCTGGAAACTTCCGCCGCGCATCGCGCGGCCCCCCCTTTACTGCCCTAAAACGACGTCGTTTTAAGCCGCGTCCGGAAAAAAAATGGCTGTTGCGCTATGCGCGACAGCCTTTTCTTTTCTTCTTCCTTTTTCAGCAACAGTGCGCCAGCTTTAACCAAAAATTTCTCCATTTTTACACAAATTTTCCCAACAAAATCAATCCAAAAATTATATAACTCATACATTTATATCAAATAATTAATTAGAATAATTATTCTAATTATTTTCTAATTTTCTACACAATTTATTTTACCACCAATAAATATAGCATAAATCAAATAAATTAATTTATACCTTCAAAAATCCTTTCCTTGAAGCTTAGAATTCATCCTCATGATGACTCCAGTATCTTCTTTTCCCTCTTGTAGCCATGGTGGTCAGTGGTGGCTAGGATGGTGGTGTTCGGTTGGGACAAGGAAGGAAAAAGAGAGCGTTATTTTGTTATTTTTTTGTTTTGGTTTCCTTTCCTTTTTTTTTTTATTTCTGTTACTTTTATACTCCCACCAACTTAGCCAAAATGAAACAAATAGATCACTTCCACCGACTTAATCTCACGCTCACCGACTTATTTCGGATAAGCCACAAAAGTTATGCTTAATTACTTATTTAATACATTACGTAACTATTTCGTGTAACAAATATTTTATATAACAAATATAAAATATTTATTTTAATTCACTAAAAATCATAATTTGATTTATAAATAATATTAATACCTTTTTCAGGTATTTTACTTGATAAATTTTGTACACGCATAATGACATGCATGTAATTATTTGAGATAATTTATACCTCCGAAAATCATGAATTAATTCATATAATATATAAAAATTATTTTTCGTAATTTTTCACTTCGTTACTTGGACAACATGTTACATTAACATGTTCATATTTCTGAAATATTATTTTTCATAAAAGTCATAATAATTCCATTATACATAAATATAATTTTTAATAATTTACAACCTTCATTTTTCTTATTTATTATTCAATTTCTTTAATATTTTCAATAATTTCTTTATATATATAAATTATATATAACTTAATATTATATAATTTATATATTTACATTCTCCTTTTCTTAAATAATTTCTTAATTTCCTCCAACCTTATTCCATTTAATCACTTTATATAAATTACATAATTATTCTTATATAATTTATATAATTATTATTTTCTTCATACCTTATTTTAATTTCCTTATATAAATTATATAATTTATTATTATATAATTTATATAATTACATTTCCTTCTCAATTAATTTCTAAACTTCTTCCAAAATTCTTGATAAAATATAAAATCAATAATTACAATTTTATTAACTTCCCCATTCGCTTTTCATTTAAAATTGGATTAATTTAAATATTAATCCCTTAATTCCATAATTAATAGTATTTACAATTATCACTTAAACATATACATTTATATATATATACAAATGTATATATATATATATACATATCTAATTTCATATATTTCACATTACCACATAACCTCAATCAAATCATAATTTCTACATTTTCATAACAATTTAATTGTACAATTTATTGTACCTTTACATGGAATCTCTCTTATTTTTCATAAATTGTTTCCAAACAATTTATTTACCTTTTTATTTATTTTAAATCCACACAATTCATCACCATCTTGATACATATTTAATTTAACAATTAAATTCCTTCACACACTTTAAATTACTTATATCATAAATAATTTAAACAATTTTGATAATTTAATTTAATATTATTAAAGAAATCCTGGAAATTCGGATCCTCACAATATTGATAATGATCTATTTATCTAGATGAGGATTGGTAAATGACTTGTGAGTACTGTAAACATCCGAGACATGACTAATTGATGTTAACTGGTCAAATTCATCGTTAGGTTCCTCGGACCCAATTACAAACTTGATATTACTATTCTGAATATCAGATAAGTAAAATTATTGATATGAAGATATATCACTATAATCAAATGTGTTTCGAGTGAGGGTTTTAACTAGTTGGGTATATTCTATACGGAAAGAGAATTTTGCACTGGATAAAGATACAAGCATTTCTCACGGATAAAGATGCAAACATTTCTCACGGATGAAGATACAAATATTTATCGTGAGATTTTCTGTTCCTAAGAACCGTCCTAATGATTAATACTGTGAATCTTGGAATATATAAAGTTATAGAATATTTAAATCTTAAGGTTAGAATTGGACCGTTATATATGGTGTTATCCATTTATACGAATGAACTACAAGTTGATATTTGTATAAATAAATGAGATCGACATCAAGTTAAGATCCATGGACTAAGTAAGAGAAATTTATTAATGTATAGTCTAAAATAGACTAATTCAACTAATATGATTATAAGATCATTGGTTAAGTCAATATATGTATGGAAGTAACGCACAAGGTTCGTCACTAGCGAGTGCGGGAATTTTTGGGGCGTTACAACATAACTGTTATGCAGCATTGCATAACTGTTATGCAGCATTGCATAACTGTTATGCGGTAGGAGGAATTATTTTTTGAAGTGTATCGTATAATATTTATGTGGTATGAACTCCCCCCCCCCCCCCCCCCCCCCAACTAAGATGATTGTCTGTCAACAAGAGTAAAAGGGACTGCAGACTATCAATTTTCCAGACTATAAATTGTAAGATTAATTTGCATAATCAAAAATTAGAACATAATTGTTTGACATGGGTTGTTCCTTGATGAGTAGGTTTTATACCTACAAATTGGATATTTTTAACTTGATATTTTGTGTGTTTTCATGCGTTTTCTTGTTTTATTTTACTTGTTTTGTGTTTTATTTAAATTTGTAGGGAATTTGGTAAGGAGGGGCATTTTGATAATTTTAGAGCACGAGGGAAGAAACTACAAGGGCTGGCCAAGAAGCTGCGTCAAAAACAAGAATTTTTGAAGTCGAAAACAGAAGTCTCCGAAGCAGCCGCGTGATCCAAGTGAAGCAACTGCGTGCAAATCGAAGTAGCCGTGTAAGCCTCCAAAGTTAGAAATAATAGCTTCTGAAGCAGTTGCATGAATGTGCGAAGCAGTTGCCTGGAAAAGCCAAGAAGTTGCGTTGGGACGTGCCAGTCATTAACGTGTGCGATTTTCAGTGGGACCCAGGAGGCTTAATTTAATGTTTTCAGAATTCTTGTAGGATTAAATAGTTTATTAGGATTTGATTTTGGTTATCTATTATAAATAGAAGACTAAAGATTATAACTTTATTGTTCATAAATGGAAAGCAAGAGGAGATCAGGGATTGAATATTGAATACTATAGAGTTTCTTCTTCCTCTTTATTTTCTTGATACTTTGAATGTTTTATTTATTTATGATAATGATTTATAATTGCAATATTTGTAACTAAGTTTTTTTTTAGGATGCCAATGGAATCTTTTGATTAACAATAATTAATTCATCCCTATTTTCAAATATTGATTCTAATATAAGCTGTTTATCATACCTTGTGCTTATTCATTAATTGTGTGGCCACCAGTTAATTAGATATCTTAGATGGAATTGCAAAAGAAAATCAAAGATTAGATCTAGGTGATGATAACGTATGGATTTGTTATTGTTCTATGAAGAATAGTATAAAAATACATAGGATGAATATATTTATGTGCCATACGTAACATATTTAGGAGTTTGTGCTTAATGAGTTTATTTTAAGTGGTTTGCATGATCATAAAAGAATTAACTAAAATAGGTCATTTTATTAATTTTTTATAAAGGTTAATAAATAGATAAACAATCCCAAGTTAACTACTTGTTGGGAATTAGATAATTAAAAATAGGGTAAAAGAATTATTGTGACCAATTGGGGAAATTGATATCTTAAGCTTTTTAAATATTTGATAGTTAATTCTTTGTAATTTAATTTCATTAGTTTTTACGTCTAGATATTTCATAAACAAATTCGGTGGTTGTTAAAATTAAGTTGAATTAATAGAAATTAATAATTAGAGTAATTATTATCTGTTCTATGTGGACTCGACACTCTTCTTACTTCTTTATTCCTTGGTTGATTGTGTATACTTGTGCGTATTTGTCAATATATAAATCGGATAACAAATTTTTGGTGTTGTTGCCAGGGAACGGTTCAGATAATTTTTTTCATTATTAGTTTTATCAATTCAGTTTTAATTTAGACATTTTTATTTTATTTTTTATTTTTTATTTTTCCTTTGCTTTTATAGGCTTCCATTGGTTTGAGTCTATTCTTGCTCTTGCAAAGGAGAGATTTTAGTATTTTTTTTATGCGCACGAGATCCAAAAGTCTGAAATTAGTTCCATACGAGGATGAAATTGAGCAGAGGTTTCCAAGGATTTGCGACTTTATCCACGAAACAGTGCAGAATTAAGACAAAATGGCTGAAGAAGAACATAAATCACCGCGGGACTGTGCCATGCCCCAGGTCACAGAAATTCAAACCAGCATCACAAGGTTTGCCATCACCACAACTAGTTTTGAGCTCAAACTAGGAACTACTCAGATGATCTAGAACTCGATTCAATTTGGGGGTTTACCAAATGATGACCCCAACGACCATATTGTTAGCTTCTTGGAGATATACGGTACTTTTAAATATAATGCGGTGACGGATGATGCTATTAGACTGAGGCTTTTCCCATTCACATTGAGAGATAAAGCCAAGAACTGGTTACACTCACTGCCTGCAGTGTGATGCCCCCAAATCGGGCCCACACCACCCAATTTTAGTTTTCAAAAGAATACACCAAAATTATTACAATACACTGTTCAATAATACACAACTAAGTCTTCACAATTATTACTATTCTACAATACAATGAAGACTACTATAACAATTATCTTGGACCGCTACTCCATTCTCATTTCCTTCCCGCTAGTCCCGGCTACGCTCTCATTTCCTGAACAATTGAACAAAAAGGAAATGGTGAGCTCAAATAGCCTAGTAAGGAATATCATGACTAAGATAATGAAAAATAAATTATTCTTAGCCTTCAACAGTTGAGTTCTTAATTGAATATAATGGACAACAAGTTTTAAATCAACAGTTGCAGTTGAGTTATAAACAGTAAGATTAACAACAACAGTTAAGTTCTTAAACAAAATTTCACTGTAGCGAAATAACCGCCACTAAGAGAATCAAATAGACCATGATGTCTACTAGCCTCTCTTTTTAAGAAAATCATCATCAACTTTTATCATCTGAAACACCACTGGTCATAATCATGCCAAACAACAGTTCTTCTTTGCCCCCGGCCAAAGAGAACATTCATCATGTGTCCTTGTCATCTGACCAAAGACACCAAACAATTATATCGCCTTTATCCTATATTACCTTTAACCTATATCACCTTTAACATATCATCTGTGCCCAAGGCCACAGATATTCAGAACAACCTGATACTTGATAATTGAAATAACAATAGAGATATAATTAATGAACAGAAGAAACAAGATAAACAATAACATTAGGACTTAACAAATTTGACTTTGTCCAGATTCAAATAAAGTCCAAATTATGAACATGATTTACAGAAAAAGGTGTTCAAGTCCAAGAGTAATTTCCAAGATCCACAGGGAAGAAGTTCAACGGTAAGGTTTACGGTACAAGGAATTAGTCCAAAATGTTCACAGTTCAAATAAATGTTCACAATTCAAAATTTCAAGGTCCATAAGTTCACAGTCCAAATAAATGTCCACAGTTCAAAAGTTCAAAGTCCATAAGTTCACAGTTCAAATATGACGATGAAAATTTAATAGGAATGTTCTTGTCAAACGATATTAGATGGAGTGCAAACTATTAAGGGAATATTAATGAATTATTAATTTAAGAATTTTTACCGTTTAATAATATTAGAGGTACAAATGAAATACTTTCTTACCGTAGTAAGTTTAAGTGATAGAAGATGAAAAAGATGGTATCCCTTACAAGTAAGAAAGAAAATGATATCCCTTTATGATGATAAAAAGAATAATATCCCTTACCGTAATAAATTTAAGAGTTTGAAAGAAAATGATATCCCTTACCTTATCTCGTGACTAAATACAACTTTTATGAGGTTGCTCAACTTGAACAATACTCGTACCCTTCCAGATCTTCGACGCTTAAGATAATTTTAATACACTTAGGGAGATACTTATATTAAGAAATATCTAGAGAGTGGAAAGAAGATTGAGTGAGGAATGTATGAAACTCCTTATGCTAAGCCCCCTATTTATAGCCCGAGCCTAACTAACTTCTCCACACACACGTTACACATTTTAATCTCATCTTTTAATCTGAACCATTCATTAACTAACACACGTTTCACACTTTAATCTGCACCGCTCGATGACTATCACGCGTTTCACACCAACATGTGTTACACATTTACACGCGTTACACACTTACGCGTGTTACACATTTACGCATGTTACACACTAACATGTATTACACATTTACGCGTGTTGCACACGTACACGCATTACACATTTTTATATTAATTTATTGATTTAATAACTCAATTATTAAACATACCGTATTTTTTAAATAATAAATCTGTCTAACTGTTTAATACCCATGACTACTACTGTAGCAATTATTGGGCTAATAATGTAAGATGCTGTGCATTATGACAATTATTGATTCAATAATATGGAATACTGTGCAATTAATAATGTAAAATATCGTCTAATGACAATTATTGATTCAATAATGTAAAATACTGTGTAATGACAATTATTGATGAAATATAGTGTAATAGCCACTTTATCAGTTCAATAATTTAAATATTGTGTACTACCGTGTGCTACTATGCAATACCATGTGCTATAGTAAAATACCATATGTTACCATATTTTTATCACTGTTTATTTTAACAGTTAAAAGTGATAATACCATTGACCATTTTTATTTAGAAAGGCTACTGCTGTCGTTTTCTTCATCTGACAATATTTCGCTGTGGGGTCCACCCATAACTGAATATTTCGGCGCCGTCGTACAAATATTCCCTGACAGAATGAATATTCCTCGACAGAATGAATATTCTCCGACAGAACGAATATTCCCCGACCAATCGAATATTGTCCGACATAAAAATTTTGCACATAAGATCCTTAATTTTAATTTTTATTAATTTAACACCTTACTGTTAAGTATAACATTATGAGAAAAAATTGAAATCTATTTATTAAAATTCGAGGTTTTACATCCTCTCATCCTAATGAAATTTCATCCCCGAAATTTACGTACATGGTATTTTGAAGAGATCAGGATACTTAGCTCTCATTTCAGATTCCAACTCCCAGGTCATTTCCTCAGTATCTTGGTTTTTTTTATAAAGTCTTGACTTGAGGTATAATCTTTGAGCGTAAGATCTGCTCTTTCCTATCCAAGATCTTGATAGGTACTTCCTCATACGTTAAATCTTCCGCTATCTCATCTGGCTCCAATTAAATAATGTGATTTGAGTCCTTCACATATTTAAGTAACATAGATATGTGAAAAAGCGTTATAAAAGCGGGACATGTTTGGTGGTAGAGCTAGTCTGTATGCCACAGTTCCTATTCGGTCAAGGATTTCAAATGGCCCAATAAATTGAGGATTGAGCTTTCCTCTCTTTCCAAACCTTGTAATTCATTTCCATGGGAAAACACGTAAAAATACATGATCTCCAACGTTAAAACTTTCGTCCTTTCGATGAAGATCATCATAACTCTTTTATCGTTCTTGTGCAGCTTGTTTTCGTTGTGTGATCATTTGTATCTTTTATGTTGTTATGTGCACTAGCTCAGGTCCTAATAATTTTACTTCTCCCACCTCATTCCAACATACTAGAGAGCGACACTTTCGTCCATACAAAGCCTCAAATGGATTCATTCCTATACTTGCTTGATAACTGTTGTTGTAGGAGAATTCAACCAATGGTAAATACGCGTCCCAACTTCCTTTGAAGTCTAGCACACAAAGCCTCAATAAATCTTCAAGAATCTGAATTGTCCTTTCCGACTGTCCATCTGTTTGGGGATGATAAGCAGAACTAAATCATAGTTCGGTGCCCATAGCTTTTTGTAAACTGATCTAAAATCGTGAAGTGAATCTAGGGTCCCGATTAGAAACTATGGATACTGGCATACTATGCATTCTCACAATCTCACTTATGTACATATTATCTAGACGCTCAAGTGAATAGTTTTCTCATATAGGCAAGAAATGAGTGGATTTGGTTAATCTATCTATAATGACCCAAATCGCATCCAAGCCTTGAGAAACTTTGGGAAGACCCGTCACAAAATCCATATTGATGTGTTCCCACTTTCATTCGGGAACCTCAAGTGGTTGCAATGGACCCTTAGGCACTTGATGCTCCGCCTTGACACGTTGACACGTCAAACACCTTGAGACAAACTCAACGATCTCTTTCTTTATATTGCTCCACCAAAATGTATGTCGAAGGTCACGATACATTTTGGTACTTTTAGGATGAATTGAAAATGGCGTATTGTGTGCCTCCATTATGATTTTATACTTCAATTTAGGGTCGTTAAGACACAGAGTCGAGAGTTGACTCAGAGTATCCCTTTCTCATTATTTTTTGCTTCTGGAATAGCACATTATCGTACCTTTCTCATCATATTCATAAGTTTTGGATCAGTAGCTTAAGCAGCTTTGACTTTATCGATTAAAGCCGGTTCTACTCGTACGTGTGCAGTCCTCATCTGTGGTTCTGGTGATTTTAGCTCTATCTCTATCTTTTGTAAATTGTATAAAATGCACCTTGTGTTGTTAGTATTGCATTCGTACTCGCATATGATCTTTTACTCAATGCATCAGCTACCACGTATACCTTTCCTGGGTGGTACTGGATAGTGTGGTCATAATCCTTTAAAAGCTCAAGCCAACATTGCTGTCGTATGTTGAGTTCCTTTTGGGTTAAAAAATACTTGAGATTTTTATTATCTATAAAGATCTCCACCTTTTCTCCGTACAAGTAATGTCTCCAGATCTTTAATGCAAAAACGATCACTGCTAACTCTAGATTATGAGTAGGGTAATTTTTCTCATAATCTTTGAGTTGTCGAGAGGTATAAGCTATAACTTTTTCGTGTTGTATAAGAACGCATCCTATATCACTACTTGAAGCATCGCTGTAGATAACAAATCCTCTTGATCCTGATGGTATAGTCAGAACAGGGGCTGAAACGAGTCTCCTCTTAAGTTCTCGAAAGCTTTTCTCGCATTCCTTACTCCATTCGAATTTTGTATTTTTTCGAGTTAGCTGAGTTTGTGGAGTGACAATTCGAGAAACGCCTTCTAAAAATCTCCCATAATAACCATCTAGACCCAGAAAACTTCGTACTTCAGTTACTGTCTTAGGTTGCTCCCAGTTTAAAATTGCTTCAATCTTCGCGGGATCAACCGATATTCCTTGTTTAAATCACATTCCCAAGGAATGTTACTTTCTCAAGTTAGAACTCGCATTTCTTTAACTTAGCATATAACTTATTTTCACATAACTTTTGGAGTATCAAATGCAAGTGAAGTTCATGATCCTCACGACTCTTGGAGTATATGAGGATGTCATCAATAAAGACAACCATAAAATGATCTAAATATTCTTTGAATATTAAGTTCATCATGTCCATGAAGGCTGTAGGAGCATTAGTTAGTCCAAAAGACATGACTAAGAACTCGTAATGCCTATAGTGAGTTCTGAAGGCAGTCTTGGGAACGTCATCAGCTCTAACCTTCAATTGATGATAACCAGATCGGAGATCGATCTTTGAAAAATACTGAGCACCTTGTAATTGATCAAACAAGTCATCAATTTGAGATAATGGATACCTATGTTTGATGGTGACATGATTCAACTCTTGATAGTCAATGCACAATCTCATACTCCCATCCTTCTTCTTTATAAATAGAACAGGGGCACCCCAAGGTGATGTACTTGGTCATATGAAACCGGTATCTAGGAGTTCCTGAAGTTGAACTTTCAACTCTTGAAGTTTTATGGGATCCATTCGGTATGGGGCTTTAGAAATAGGTTTAGTACCGGGTTCAAGGTCAATACAGAATTCAATTTCACGGTTTGAGGGTAGGCCATGAAGTTCTTTGAGAAATACATCAGGGAATTCATTAACAATAGAAATATTGTTCAAGTTTACCGAGTTTTTATTTAGATCAGTGACATGAGCTAGGAAGGCTTGACATCCGTTTTTTAATAAACGAATGACTTTATGGCTAGAAATAATGGTTACCCATTTCAAAGGTTTGGTTGCTTGAATTTGCATGATAGGTTGGTCAGGAGTATGAAAACTAATGAGCTTATGGAAGTAATCAATTTTAGCATGGTGGGTAGCAAACCAATCAATTTTTAGAATCATATCAAACTCATGCATTTCCAAAGAGATAAGGTCAACGGGTAGGGTGAGGTTATTGATTTGAACCAAGCAAAGTTTATAAACAGTTGATGTAACAGCTATTTCCCCTAATGGAGTTTCAACACATAAGTCAAAGTCTAAATTTTCAGGAATCAAATTTAAACGTTGAACACATGTAGGTGAGATAAAAGAGTGGGTAGAACCAGTATCTAATAGGGCATAGACTTCATAAGAGTTTATGAATAGCTTACCGGTTATCACCTCGTTCAGGTTCCGTGCCTTATGAGACGTTATAACAAAAGCTCTCCCCTGGACTACATATTTTCCTTTGTCCGTGCTAGCCTTTGGAGCCATCATCGCTGCTGGACTTGATTTTGTGATAGGACAAAATCGAGCAATATGACATTATTTCCCACAATTATAACAAGACTTGAATTGCTGAGTACAGTTTGGGCTAATGTGACCCTCCTGACCACACCTGTAGCATTTTACGGGTGGTCGATCTCCTCCCCTTGAAACTATTACCGGTGATGATGTTGGTGCTGGTGCCTTTCCGTGATCGTTATGGGATCTCTTTGTTTTGAAATTATTCCTACTTGTTTCTCCCCTTCTGTTATCTGGACCAGAATTACCACCGAAGTGGGTACTATTTCTGAAATGGTGACTGCCGGCTCTACGGTTCTCGTTTCGGGGATTATTTTCGTTATTTCTTCCTCTTGGTTAGTCATTGGCTCTTGGTTGTACTATTTCATCTTCTTGTTTGACTCTTTGAGTCCTGTCCACCATATCTAACTATAGACAAAGTTTGTGAGAGATGAGGTGTCGACAAATTTTGGGTCTCAGGCCTCTTAAGAACATACGAGCCATTCGAGCTTCATCGTCCACCAAATGAGGCGCAAATCTGGATAATTCCGCAAACTTGGCTTCGTATTGAGAAACAATCATGTTCCCTTGTTCTAGTTTAATAAATTCCACATCTTTCATATGGCGGACACCTTCTAAAAAATACTTTTCATTAAATAAATCCTGAAACTCCGTCTAGGACATCTCAAGTGCCGAATGATGGGTATGTTTTATCTATTCCCACCAATGGTTTGCCTCTCCTCTTAGTATGAAGGTAGCAAATGAGACCTTTTGATCATCAGTGTAGCGTATAACGTCAAATATCTTTGTCATCTGCTTCAGCCATGCTTCAGCCTTATGTAGGTCCGGCTTCCCGAAAAATTCGGGTGGCCCCAACTCTTTAAACTTCTTTGCAATGACCATCCTCGAATTATCATCATTCCCACCGATGTGAGTTCCCCTTGCTTAATTTTGCATGAATTGTATAAAGTTTCTGAAGAAACCATTATAATTCATATGACCACCTGCGTTACTTTCAGAAGCTGCAGGAGGATTATTTGTAGCCTCCTGATTTTCTACAGCGTCATTCATCCTTTGGTTTTCAGATGCCATTCTGAAATATGATCACAAAACAAAGGTTAGTTTAAACAAACCAACTTGTCACTTTTTATCGCATCATTCAAGTCAACTAGCAAAATTTAACTTAGGTAGGACACACTAGCGAAATATTCTAATCGTCTCTCCCCTCCTAGTTCTAATCCCAGATCTTCATGCAAGATCATATCCTTAAGCTCTCATATCAACTGTGACACCCCCAAATTGGGCCCACACCACCCAATTTGAGTCGTCAAAAGACTACAACAAAAGTATTACATTACACGGTTCAATAATACACAACTAAGTCTTCACAATTATTACTGTTCTACAATACAGTGAAGACTACTATAGCAACTATCTTAGACCGCTACTCCATTTTTATTTTTTTCCCGTTAGTCCCGGCTATGCTCTCATTTCCTGAACAATTGAGCAAAAAGGAAAGGGTGAACTCAAATAGCCTAGTAAGGAATATCATGACTAAGATAATGAAAAATAAATTATTCTTAACCTTCAATAGTTGAGTTCTTAATTGAATATAATAGACAACAAGTTTTAAATCAACAGCTGCAGTTGAGTTATAAACAACAAAATTAACAACAACAGTTAAGTTCTTAAACAAAGTTTCACTACAACGAAATAACCGCCACTAAGAGAATCAAGTAGATCGTGATGTCTACTAGCCTCTTTTTTTAAGAAAATTATCATTAACTTTTATCATCTGAAACACCACTGGTCATGATCATGCCAAAAAATAATTGTTCTTTGCCCCCGGCCAAAGAGAACATTCATCACGTGTCCTTGTCATCCGGCCAAAGACACCAAACAATTATATTGCCTTTAACCTATATCGCCTTTAATATATCATCTGTGCCCCAAGCCACAGATATTCAGAACAACCTGATACTTGATGATTGAAATAACAATAGAAATATAATTAATGAACAGAAGAAACAAGATAAACAATAACATTAGGAGTTAACAAATTTGACTTTGTCCATATTTAAATAAAGTCCAAATTATGAACATGATTTATAGAAAAAGGTGTTCAAGTCCAAGAGTAATGTCCAAGATCCACAGGGAAGAAGTTCAACGGCAAGGTTTGCAGTACAAGGAATTAGTCCAAAATGTTCAGAATTCAAAAGTTCAAGGTTCATAAGTTCACAGTCCAAATAAATGTCCACTGTTCAAAAGTTCAAAGTTCATAAGTTCACAGTTCAAATATGACGATGAAAATTTAATAGGAATGTTCTTGTCAAAGTGTATTAGATGAAGTGCAAACTATTAAGAGAATATTAATGAATTATTAATTCAAGAATTTTCATCGTTTAATAATATTAGAGGTACAAATGAGATACTTTCTTACCGTAGTAAGTTTAAGTGACAGAAGATGAAAAAGATGGTATCTCTTACAAGTAAGAAAGAAAATGATATCCCTTTATGATGATGAGAAGAATAATATCCCTTACCGTAATAAATTTAAGAGTTTATAAAAAATGATATACCTTTCCTTATCTCATGACTAAATACAGCTTTTATGAGATTGATCAACTTGAACAATACCCGTACCCTTCTAGATCTTCAACGCTTAAGATAATTTTAATACACTTAGGGAGACACTTATACTAAGAAATATCTAGAGAGTAAAAAGAAGATTGAGTTAGAATGTATGAAACTCCTTATGCTAAGCCCCCTATTTATAGCCAGAGCCTAACCAACTTTTTTACACACACGTTACACATTTTAATCTTATCTTTTTAATTTGAACCATTCATCAACCAACACACATTTCACATTTTAATCTGCATCGCTCGACACGTATTACACATTTACACGCGTTACATATTTATGTGTGTTATACACTTACGCGTGTTACACACTTACGCGTGCTACACATTTACACGTGTCGCACACTTACACGCGTTACACATTTGTATATTATTTTATTGATTTAATATCTCAATTATTAAACATACCGTGTTTTTCAAATAATAAATCTGTGTAACTGTTTAATAGTCGTGACTACTACTGTAGCAATTATTGGCCCAATAATGCAAGATGCTGTGCATTATGACAATTATTGATTCAATAATATAGAATACTATGCAATTAATAATGTAAAATATTGTGTAATGACCATTATTGTTTCAATAATATAAATACTATTTAATGACAATTATTGATGAAATACGGTGTAATAGCCACTTTATCAGTTCAATAATTTAAATATTGTGTAATACCGTGTGCTACTATACAATACCATGTGTTACAGTAAAATACCATATGTTATCATACTTTTATCACTGGGTATTTTAACAGTTAAAAGTGATAATACCATTGACCATTTTTATTTAGAAAGGCTACTGTTGTAATTTTCTTCATCCGATAATATTTCGTTATGGGGTCTACCCATAACTAAATATTTCGACGCCATCGTTCGAATATTCCTCGACAGAACTAATATTCCTCGACAGAACAAATATTCTCCGACAGAATGAATATTTCCCAACCAATCGAATATTATCCGACATAAATTTTTTGCACATAACATCCTTAACTTTAATTTTTATTAATTTAACACCTTACCGTTAAGCATAAAATTATTAAAAAATTTTGAAATCTATTTATTAAAATTCGGGGTCTTACATGCAGGGTCGATTACAATGTAAAATGATTTGGTGCAAAAGTTCCTTGCCAAATTCTTTCCATCAGCAAAGACGACAAAGATGAGGAACGATATCACTTCTTTCGTTAAGCATGATTCTGAGTTGCTGTACGTAGCTTGGGAGAGGTTCAAGATCTACTACGAAAATGTCCCCATCATGGAATCCCCAAGTGATTGCAAGTCTAAACCTTTTACAATGGCCTATTCAGTCAAGTGAGGACGAGTATAGATGCGGCTGCAGGTGGGGCGTTAACGGGAAAGAACTATGAAGAAGTTTACAACCTATTAGAGAATATGGCAGCCAACAATTATCAGTGCCCTACTGCTAGAACTCATTAACTAAGAGCAGTTGGAATTCACGAGGTAGATTTGTTGACAACTTTTTTGGCACAAGTAACAACCCAATACTCTGCTCTATCAAAGAAGATTGATTCTATGGGGTTGCAGAATGTTTAGAAAATAAAGACCGTCTGTGAATTATATGTGGGGAACCATTCTTCAGATCAGTGTGTCATAGATCCAAAGTCAGTGTAGTTTATCGGGAACTATAATAGACAGCAGCAGTTTTGCAATAGCTATAATTCGAGTTGGAGGAATCACCCGAACTTTTCTTGGAAAGACAATTAAGCACAAGCTCCAGCTCCAAGGCAAGTAAACCCACCTGGATTCCACAATCAACCTCTTCCACAAAGCAGAAAGGCAGAATAAATTGGAGGATGTATTAGTTATATTTATGGCGGGCACTGAGAAGTTTAGAGCAGACACCAAAATAAGAATATAGGCACAAGATAAAATGATGAAGGACATGGACATGAACATCAAGAGTTAGTCAGTGGTTATTCGTAATTTGGAAAATTAGATGGGTCAAATTGCATTTGCGTTAAATAACCGCCCTTAAGGAGCTTTATCAAGCGATACAGAGATGAATCCGAGGAGAGAAGGATAGGAACATTGCAAAGCCATCATGTTGAGGAGTGGAATAGAGTTAGAGGAGTCTACTGAGGAGAAAACAAAGCCATTACAAGAGGAAGAAATCACAATAGAGTAGGTATCAGTTGAGGAACATAGATTTGAAAACGATAAGAAAAAGGAAAAATCTGTTGGGAAACCAAAGGAATTAAGCCGAATGCATATGTACCGCCAGTTCCTTTTCCACAAAGACTTCAAAAGGCAAGGGAAGATAAATAGTTTACAAAGTTTGTAGAGGTATTCAAGAAGTTACAAATCAATATACTGTTTGCGGATGCCCAAGCTTAAATGCTAAGTTATGTAAAATTCATGAAGGAGATTTTATCGAGAAAGAGGAAGCTTGAAGACTTTGAAACCGTTGCACTCATGGAGGAGTGTAGTGCAATTCTGCAGAAAAATCTATCACCTAAACTCAGAGATCTAGGTAGCTTTACAATACTTTGCACCATTGGAGATAAATTCTTTGGAAGGCCTTTATGCGATTTGGGGGCTAGTATCAATTTGATGCTGTTATCAAAATACCAACAGATGGGTCTATAGGAGGTTAAGCTAACCAATGTCACTCTATAAATAGATGATCGATCATTGACTTTCCCAAGGGGGATAGTGGAGGACATTTTGGTAAAGGTCGACAAGTTTATTTTTTCGGCAGATTTCATAGTGTTGGATTTTGAAGAAGATAAAGAAATTCCAATCATCCTTGGGCGTCCATTTTTGGTTACGGGTAGAAATCTAATAGATGTGCAAAAAGGAGAATTAACCATGAGGGTTCACGACTAAGAAGTGACATTTAACGTTTTTAAAGCCATGAAATTCCCAAAGGTGATTAAAGAATGCTTCAAGATAGATTGGTTTTAGGTAGTAGTGGATGAGGTTTTCGAAGATAGTTTGCAGAAGGATCCACTTGAAAAGGCTTTGACTAATCCGAAAGCGACAGACTTTTTGGCTTCACTTGAGTGTCTGAAAATGTTAAATGCAGCACCACCATATTTTTAATTTGCAAAGATGTATGAGTCCTTAGATCGAGAAGAGAAGCCAACCACCCGTGTGAAGACATCAATAGAAGAGCCATTACTTTTGGATTTAAATTAGTTACCAAAACATTTGCGGTATTCATATTTGGGTGAATCTTCTACTCTACCAGTTATTATCTCGGCATCACTCAATAAATAAAAAGAAGAAAAATTATTGAGAGTGCTGCGAGAGTTCAAAATTGCAATCGGTTGGGCTATAGCGGATGTAAAGGGAATTAGTCCGTCAATATATGTATGCACAAGATTCTGTTAGAGGATGATGCAAAATCGATGATAGAACAACAAAGAAGGCTAAATGCAATCATGAAGGAAGTTATGAAGAAAGAAATTATTAAGTGGTTGGATGCAGGTATCATCTATCCCATATCGGATAGTGCATGAGTTAGTCCGATACAATGTGTACCGAAGAAGGGCGGCATGACAGTGGTTTCTAATGAGAATAATGAGTTAATCCTGACGAGGCCGGTGACAGGTTGGCGAGTTTGTATGGATTATAGAAAATTGAACAAGGCAACCCACAATGATCACTTTCCCTTGTCATTTATTGACCAAATGCTCGACAGATTAGCGGGGCATCAATTCTATTGCCTATTGGATGGTTATTTGGGTTACAATCAGATTGTCATAGCCCTCGAAGATCAGGAGAAGATGACCTTCACGTGCCCTTATGGAACATTTGCCTTCCAGAGGATGTCTTTTGGACTTTGCAATGCACCGGCTACATTTCAACGATGTATGATAGCGATATTTTCGGATGTGGTGGATCAGAATTTGGAGGTATTCATGGACACTACAAAAAAATGGGGCTTTAGCAATCTTAAAGCTGCTAGCCTATAATATTGGCTATTGAAACATGAACTCACACAATTGGTAGGAGAAACATGGGAGAAGTTGGAATAGAACATACATTAAAAGAAGAAAGTAGACAATTAACGGAAAATGTCAAAACCCTGAATCATGATCTTAACCAAGCTAACATAATGATTAATCTTTTAAATCAATTCAAAGTACCATGATAAGGAATCTGCGATATGATGGAAGAATAAATTGATGTTTTCTTTTTATGATACATCATAATTTGTTCAAGAAGAACAAGATTCATGATTACTATAAGCAAATATGGATTGAAGTTTTTCAATTAGAGCAGCACCAACTTTAAGATTCAACCTTAAGAAATATTCAGATATATGAGTCACTGAAGTTAATGGTCTTTTAAATTGCATTTGTGTTACTATTTATGTATTTTTAATTTATCAAAACTACCGTTCTTTTAACAATTATAATTTATAACACTTTAATTACTTCAATGGTGTTCTATTCCAATGAATGGACAGGGTCTAAAAGAAATATCATAATAACTTACTCTATAGAAATGAAGTCAATGAAATGAATATTGGTCTTTTTCAATTGAAAATACTCTTTTAACAAAAATGAAAATTGTTGAAATTTATCAATAGGCCTGATGCTAGAAAATATGGAATCATCAATTGGTTCATAATTGATTAAAATTTTTTCCATATACCATATACACATAACAAGCACAAATGTATATAAGCATGAAAGTAACATATAATTCCTAGAATGGGATTCACCACTAGCAGCTTACTCTTTTCTAGTTCTTAGAGACTTTCATAAACGTATTTCACTCATTAGGTACACTTACAAGGAAACACAGAGAAATCTTACTCATAATGACAAAGTGAAGTTGATATGTAACTAAGAGTCAGACTGGTATAACTGCCAAGCTTGTTAATTCCTAGAGTCCCACGGGCAGGGGTAGGGGGCCAGGGGTGGGGGATGGGAATATGCACTGCATATTTTTATTACATGAATAACAATATTACTTGAAAAATGAAAATCCAGATTATGAGAAAAGCATACTATCTAATAAATAAATTAGGCCTATATTACTTTCAGGAATAATACAATTTTAGGAACATAAAAGATCACTAGTTGGTGTGTAACTCATCCGATCTTTGTTTATCAAAAAAATTCACAACTGTTAATTTATCACAAAAGCATTTGCAATAAGAAAACAAACATCTCATGCTAGTAGGATGCTAAGGATTGAAAACTGATGAATCATAAAAGTCTTACAAAAAATAAAAAAAGGTGAGCGCTCAAATATATTAAATTGAGATTAGATAAACCCAAATGTATTGTATTTGTGTTCGACATTTGCAGGTGAGGCTAAACAAATACACGTAAATCTTGACGATTCACTAAAAGGAGAGGATGTACAACTCCAAATGCAACAAAGTTCTCTCCCATATACATTAATGGCCAATCCCATAAAACAA
The DNA here is from genome assembly GCA_947179155.2 of Hedera helix. Classification (NCBI taxonomy): domain Eukaryota; kingdom Viridiplantae; phylum Streptophyta; class Magnoliopsida; order Apiales; family Araliaceae; genus Hedera; species Hedera helix. The sequence continues at coordinate 16,600,217 of OX359283.1, read as the reverse complement.
GGTGAAAGAATCCCAAGTATTCTCAATCAATTTCAACTAACTATGATCTTATTCACACACAAAAGAAAAACACAAAAAGAACACCATATGATTCTATGTGCTAAACAAGGCTAATACGAAACTCCTTTAATTACATTGTCAAACCAACACATAAAAGAGTAATAAATCTGCAAATATATCCAATAATCAACAACAAACAAACTAGAATTGGATATTCTACTCCACCAATTATTTATTTAGATAATAAAGAAATGCCCAAAATCATTCAAATGGGTAGTTATTCCTACATGGGTAATTCAATTATTGCAATAAAGAACAACGAATGAAATCATTTGTAAGAACCACAAGATTATTTACAAGGAGCATGTCATTAGTTTAAGTTAGTTTCAAGACTCCAACACATAGTTATTCTCTTACTTTGAAAACAATATCTTGCATAACCAACTTAACATATCAGTCCTTTATAGTTTACTTATCAAACAAATTCCATCAATCATTATGGCTTATAATACAATGTTTAAAAATCAGTTTATTCTTGTTGAATTTAGTTTTATATATGTATACATATCATCTATGAACTTTCACAGCTTTATCCAAGTTATCAGTTGAAAACCAACACTTAGCATAACAAGACTTATAAAGTCATTTCCTACACGATTAATAACCAAAATCAATAACACCTATGCAACCTCAAAACTCTTTCAGCATTTAAACATTGAACACAGTAAAACATGACCAATTTTGTTCTCTCAGAACTTGTGTCGAACATGTGGTGTGCAGTCATTAAATCACTATAGATAATAATCACATATGATAGATAATAACACACCTCTCCACCACAATCCCACCCTTATGGCTCTTGGATCCATCATGATCCCTAACAATCAACAAATAGCTCCCACAACAAGAAGTATAGTAATGTACACTAAGACACTAAGACAATTCAGCAATATACTACAAATTTTAAGAGGCTCTGTTCAGATGCAAGCATATACGCGTTAAAAAAATTCAGCAATATACTATAAATTTTTGCTGAAAATAAGAATAGATCAACTAAGGAAAATCATTACCTAGGATTGTAGACAGAAAAGAAACTCATGTTCGAAATAATTATCTAAAATTGCATATTGATAAATCAATCCATGTTTCATCTAGAGACAGAATTGAAACGTAATCATGCCGAAAGGAATTTTTAGACACATATTGCTATGTCGTATCAAGAGGGAGATGCAAGAGAGAAATGGCTCGATTTTGTTTTAGCGGTTCAGCCACACACAGCTCCTAAATTAGGGACTCTCTTCTAAAAAAAGTTTGATAATATTTTTTTAATAAAAAACTCTTTTAGAAGTAATATTATATGTAAAATTATTAATTCAAAAACTTAATAGTAAATCTAAATTTAAATTTTAGGATATCATAAATTAATTAAAACAAATTGAAATATAATTGTTTTGTCGAACAAAAAAAGTAATATTTTAACATTTGTAATCTATTCCTCAAAAGACGTTATTGAAAATAACCCTCAAGATACAATATTATCATCACTAAATTATTATTATTATTTTATTTATTGTTAATTTACAATATTTTAAATTTTAAATTATTGTAACTTAATATTTTAATTAATACAATTAATATTATAAATTACTAAAAAACTAATAATAAGAATAAAATTTCTATTAAAATATTAATTACATTATAATTAAGAACTAATAGTCTCACATTAAACAATTACTTGTCTTTCGTCAAAAGATTAAATAATTCGTAATAATGTTAAATTAAGACAAAATTGTTCAATCCCAAACATATTTTTTTGTAAACATACATGGACTTACTTAGTAATTTGGAACATTAAGAAAGTTTGAGCCACATATTAAAGTGCTCATTGGCGAAGTAGTGCATTATAGTCAGGCCTGCATGCAAACGAACCGAATCGTTTGCAAACAGGTTAAGTTATATTCGAGTTCAATTCGATAAAGTTCGATTTGATTAACTTATTGAGTCAAGTTCGCACATGATATCGCGAGTAGTTCATCAATAGTTCGCGAGTAATTCGTGAGATGTTCGAGTTTGAATTATATTTTTACATATTTAATATTTTTAAATTCTTAATACAAATACTTAGTTATTTCATATTAAATTATAAGGTTTGTCTTATCAATAATTGTTAAATTTGTAGTAATTTTTAATTTTTATTACTTAAACATATTTTTATTTGTAAAAAAAATTATTAGAAAAAAACATTTTTATTAAATAATTAATATTGTGTATTTCTTCACCTCTAATAATGGACCTTGAAGATTTGAAATACTTTTTGGATATTAATATTTGATTTTTGGTATTTGTTAATCAAGAATTTCTAAGTACTTGTTAACTTTTACGTTCTAACTTTTAAGCAATCATTTTTAGTTTTGGATGAATGATTATTACAATATTTGGCCTAATTTTTTGTCCAATTACTTAGAGAAGACAATTTTTTCTATGTAAGTATGTTATTTATAGCTTATTTTTCGGATGAATTACTTAAAAACCGCAAGAAAACTCCTAATGTGAAGGAATGAATTCATTCACAAAATTTTCTTCACTACATCCATAATTTCTTGTGGTGACTAGGGATGAGTATTCAGTTATAACTGAACCAAATTGTCTATTCGATTATAACCGAGTACCGAATTTCATACAATTTCACTATCCGAACAAGTATCCAAAATATATACTAACCGAATTACCGAAACCCGAATAACCGAATTATATTATTTAGTTATTCGGTTAATAACCGAAATATGAACTTAATTTTACAAAAAAAAAAATAAAAAAAATTCACAAATTTCACATTAAAGTTTTCAAACAATATTTAACTATAATCCGTAATCATAATAATTCATAAACTAGTTTAATAATTTTAAATTAACAATACATAAGTACATAATCTAATTTAAAATAGTATTAATCATATAGATGTATTTATTTATTAATCACATAGATGTATTTACTTGTTCTAATTCAGAGATATGAAATAATTATCAAACACATATCATGTAGGAGTTGATATTTTGAATTCTTACACTGATACTTATAGTTTTCATTTTTCTTTTAATATATATATATACACACACACACCACTTGCCAACCAATCACATAGATGTATTTTCTTGTTTTAATTCAAACATATGAAATAACAAACTTTGATAAAAAAAAAATCATTAATTATCGTTTTACATCATTATACAATCATTCATAAACTCTATAAATAATTATGATTCCTTAAAAAAAAAATCAAAATATACAAACATCAAATTATCACAAATAAGTGATTATGATTATAATAAATTACGGAGAATTTACTACTTGTGTCAAGTTTCGGAATTTAAAAATTCTATATAAATATTTTTAATTAATAATTCTAAAATGGTTAATTTGACCATGAAAGTCAAATTATGACGATTATTATGGGATGTAGGGAATATATAGTATTATTGAGTTTTTTTGCAAGAAATAAATCTCTCACTATTTTGCCAAAAATAAATTTATTAGAATTAATTGTGAAAAATATTTCCTTTAGGAATACTAAAATATTACTCATCTAATTTACAAAAAGAGTTTAATTAAGTTTGTTCTTTGTTAATCTATAACATCATAAATTTTAAATTGGAAATGCAAATTTATATGTTTATTTGAATAACAATTTTATTTTTAAAATTTTCTTTCTGAGTGTTTAGAAATGTCAACTACATTATTAATCAATTATCTCATAAAAATAAAAGTAAAATCCAAATACAAAGGTGAATAAAATACTAACAATAAGAAAATAAACACAAAAATTATAATTATAATTTAGCGCCAATTCCCAATTTTTTTTCCCTCCGTCTATTTAGTACACTCTAATCTCTTTTATCTCCTTTACCTGGTCTCACCGTCCTTCTTTACCTTTTATCCCCTTCTCCTAAATGTAGGGCTTTTCACTTACTGGTAAAGCAAAGAGGGTGTTAGAAAGAGGCTTTTGGTCGGAGTAACGCCGTCTCCGACGAGGTCGACTCCTTGGAGGTTCTTCAAGCGCCCATTCTCTCTGTCGTGTCCCTCCAAGCAAATCAAAGCTTCGCTAGCCAAGCGATTTGGGCATGTGAAGCACTGAGAAGGCCCGATTCCCGAAGACGGAGCCACGGAGCTTGATTAGTTACTTGATAAAACTTTGGATATGGTGAAAGATATGATGATGATCAATATGAAGGCCAAAGAAGGTATGAAGACCACAATGGTTATGGGAGAGAGAGAGAATGGGGATCTAGAGATAATGACAGGTATGGTACGTATGGGGACTTTAATAGCCGTTATGGTAGAAAATCTGAAGAGCACTTTGGTCGAGATGGCTATAGGGATGATGATTCCCGGGGAAGGAGCCGAAGCGTTGATGATTACAATTATGGAGATAGAGACCACTCCTTTGAGGACGATGGTCAATATTCTTCTAGGTATACCATACATGTATTTGTTTTGTTACTTATGACTGTATGTGTGTTAGATGTGAAACTCTGGGTTTTAATTCCATCTTTCCTTGAGAAAACATATTTCTGGGAATACAATGGCTCTAAAGTCCAGACGGATTCCTGAAACTTGTAGAACATAATTTAGGTACTAAATTAGCAACTAAATATAGAAGTAGAGAGGATGATATTCCGATGTTGCTTAAAATTCCACGCATGTTTGATCCATGGGGTGGTTTTAGCATCATAGGCTTTGGTGACATCTTGTTACCTTGATTGTTAATTGCATTTTCACTTAGGTGCGACTTCTGCAGCCTTGTCTTATAGACAGGAGATTTGATTGCATTGGTCATTGTTTTCTGGAAGTTTTTGAGCTTAAACTTGTTTATACAAGTATATCTCATTTTTGATCATCTTCTGTCAAATAAAGTAGAGTTCAGGGTGTTAACTTCATTAAATTTCCTGCTGATGTTTGAAAGTAGTATGCCCTCAAGCCAATCACATTTGATGTGATAAGCATATACTTTGTAATCTTGTTCATTTATTAATAAAAGAATCAAGACATTTCTTTATTCATGATTAATTTCTTGAATTAATTAAATGGATAAACCCATAGTTTTTGAGCAATGCTTTTAGAACCATGATGAGGATCATGCTAATGAGATCTAAATTCAAGATAGCGCAAAACTAAAATTGTTCCTAATCGTTGGATCACTAAAAAGGGGATTAGTAGATCTGGATAGATTGGTACATATTATGATTGCTCTTATGAAGATGATGATAGATCTCATAATCATTTGTGTAGAGACACTAAAGCAAGTATGTAGGTGCTTATTAGAGAATAAGTTCACTAAACGTGACTCGCTCAAGGAACACCTAATGGAGTTTTACTTGTCTGTCAATAGGAGTTCCTTATGTGATAGTCGTACAAGTGATCCTTGAACTTGAGATCATCATAGTATCTTGTGTGTACTAAGTTATACTTTGACATATTCCTTAAGACTTGTTGGTATATCAAAGGATATGATTGGGTATAATATGGTACACATGAAGATAGATGAATGATCAACAAATGATCTACCACTTCCAGTAAAGGGAGAGAATGTCCTATGCGATTCAATAAGTGACAACTCAGAAATCACTTGCCAGGGTTGAATGGAATTACAAAGGAGTTTCTAATTTATATTAACTAGAGTTGTGTATTTGTGAATTAAAATGCATATAATCAAATAAATAAGACTTGATAGAAATTCCGTGTCTTATATTTGATTGGGACATTGTATGGTAGAACGATTGAATTGTACGGTAACTATTTGCTGAAAGGTTCTTTTACGATCAAATGTTGAAATCTATATTATCTGGAAAGTCGACTAATCGCTAAGGGAGCTTACCTTTATTGTGGAATAATTATTTATTCTGAATTAAAGAGTTAAATCGTAATAAATGAATTAGAATTTTTCTAATTTATTTATTATACAACCGGTTTAATATAGAGAACCTAAATGGTCACACCGCAAAAGAGTAATATTTATTTTAGAAGTGGATGTCATAATCGTAATAATAAATTAAGTATATTTAATTTATACTATCGTGATAGAATAAATTAAATAGCTTAATATTTATAATTTAGTATTTTAGAAATACTAATTATAAATTAATAAGAGGAGTCTTATTATTATTACTATTATTATTATTACTAGTATTATTATTTAGTTCCTAAATGGCTTAGGAATCAATTAATAAGTAGTAATATTATTATTAAATAATTAAGTTCCTAAATAGTTTAGGAATTATAATTATAATAATTAATTAAGTTACTAAATTGTTTAGTAATTAATTAATAAGAAGTACTCTCATTATTAAATAATTAAGTTCCTAAATGGTTTAGGAATTATAATTAATTAATTTAGTTCTTAATTAAATTGGGAATTAAATTAAAACCGTAATTCTAAATAGTTTAGGAGGGTTGACTATATCTATAAATAAGAGGAGTCTTATCATAGATTAAGGTTACACACTCTTTTATTAGAATAGAGAGAGTACTCCATAATTCTCTACATCTAAGGAGTTAGAGAGAGAGAGAGAATTAGGGCTAGCCACCTATGGTTTAGAGAAACCATAATCCACTTCTTTAATTTATAGATCTCTTGGTGGATCACCTCTAGAGGCTTCACACTTGGGGAGCTAACATTGATCCGTGGAATCTAATCGGTGAATTTGAAGAAGAACGTGAAAGGATTAAAGGGAGATGAACTTGTACCCGTGGAAGCTTGGTTCTACAAAGGTATAATTTTTTTTATCATTCCTCAATTAATAATAGTCGCATAAGAAAGATCCGGGTTATTGGTTTGTACAAAAATTTTTAAAATATGATTTTTCTTACTTCCCTTGCGCTTATATAATTTGATTATATTTATGCCATATTTTTGTAAACCGACAGTGGTATCAAGAGCCAAACTTATGCGAATTATTAATTGTTTCAATTTCATATGTGTATGGGTATGTGTTTAGAATAATTTATTGGGAATAATTTGTTGTATAGAATCATGGGTATTGAAAATCAATTTCAAAAATTGTGTTTTGAAAAGAATATATATATATATATTTTATAAAATTCCGCGACTGCTACAGTAACAGTGCACGGCGCGCATTGCGCGGATTCAGAAGCATGCGCGCATTACGCAGAGTAGAACCATGCGCGCATTGCGCGGACTCACTCACTACGCGCAATACGCGATAATCATGCAGCGCGCATTGCGCGGGGTTCCGCGCGCGATGACATTTTCGTAAATTAACCCAACTTCCGAATTTTCAATTATTTTTGTATTTTGAGCAGATTTTTAAATAATAAAAAAAATAAAAGGTTTATTTTGGGTAATTTTAAAAATAAAGAAAAATTCAAAAATATAATAAAAATAAATAGTTTATTTTTACATGATTTTATAATTAAAATAAATGGTTTATTTTAAATATGAAATTAGATTTCATGCAACTTTAAATTGCCCATTAAATGATACCAATACATGTATGAAATGATTTAATTAATTCATGAGATGAATATTATTTATTAATATATATGTTGATATATATGATAATAAATGGGATTGATTATGGACTATTGACTAATATGTTTGGATTTAATTTTAATTAAATGCATGAATGAATGAGTTTTTAATAAATGGAGTCTGCGTACCTCGTCTTTTTCTAATTTTTCTATTGTAAATTCTATCCCCCCCTATGTACTTCCCCTTGACTGTTGATCAATGTTTCTATTTATTGTAAATATTTTGTAATAGGATTAATTAGAATTATTTTGAAGAATTGGAGTAAACAAGCAAGGAGCGCATGAAGACCCGTTTGTAATGGAGCCCGAATTTAAATGTAATAGTTACATTTAATTTAATTTATTCTTGTACCCTAGGTTTGACCAATTGATTCATTTGGTGGCTCGAATAAATCAAACTAGAATAAAAGTCCATAATCAATCCAAGTAGAATATAGTATTATATATATATATATATATATATATATTATCTAAACATGCTTCGCATGTTAATTAATATGACGCGTATTTATATATATATGTGCATGCGCGCTAAACAAGATGAGACAATTAATATTAATAAACCCCTCATGATGTAGAATAAATATTATTTATAAATTGAATTAAAAGGTTTAATTCATGAATTAAATGAGTTTAATTCAATTAAATAAAATTAGAATAGTTCTAATTTATTTATTTTACTACTCATAATATTAAGTTGTAACGTTCAAAGATATTTATTAAAAATATCGAACGTCGCCTTCTAGCATGATAAAACGATAGAGTATCAAATACTCGATATAGTTTGTTGTGCACACACAAGACTCGTATCGATTATTTGAGATGTTGTTTTATCACATTTGATTCTTATAAAGGAATTGAACATTACTGTTTTGTTGTGCACACACAAGGGCGGTATTTTTCTCTTCACTTATATGGAAGTGATAGGTTTGACTTAACTTAGATAATTTTGATTTGGATGTGCACACACATGATCATAATAATCTAAGAGGCAAAATATAAAGGAGTTACATGTTGATGTAATTGATAAGGAGTTGTCTACCTATTGAATAAATTATAGTTTGTTGTGCACACACAAGACTGTACTTTTGTCGATATAATCCTTTTCTCACTAGCAGATTTTTAACTAAATTTACCGAACTATATAAAGAGGGTAATATAGTTTGATGAAAATAGTGAGAGACACCATTTTAAATAAAGACCTAATTTATTTTGGTAATTAATAAAACAAATGCATGTTAATGTTGTTATTAATTCACTTAAAGAATATTGCTATGTTTAAATTCACTAAAACTGCATAGCATAATGGATGCTAACAATTAATCGAATCGAAATGTTTGGATTGATTAAACAAATTTGAGAATAGTTCTCAATGCTGAAAAGCTAGCAAATGTCCTTAATTTGCCTATCTCTGCAAACGTTGTAGATTAAGCCTCTGAGGAAGAGATTGTTATTTTATAAAATGGCAAGATGATGCAAAAGTGGCTCAATGCATCATGCTCGCATCCACAAGTATCGAGTTACTGCGTCAACATGAGAAAAAATGGATGCACCTACTATATTGCTGCACATTCAATAGTTGTATGGTGAGCAAAGTAGGTCAACTAGATATAAGATATCTAAGTAGCTCTTTCGATCTATAATAACCATTGGCACTACAGTAAAAGACACATGCCCTAAAGATAATCAATTGGATTGATCAATTAGGACAACCAGTTTTGTCAAAAATGGAGAGTTGAGTCAAGATTCGATCTTGCAGTCACTCACTGACTCTAATTCACAATATGTTGTGAACTTCAAACATTATTAAGCTAGATGTCAGTTTACCTAATTAGCTAAACATGTTGAAGACTGTTGAGAGTCACTTTCCTTCATAAAAAAACCAAGTCTTACTTGTAGATGAATCTTATAAGCGGAGGAAGATGGTCAAAGGTATTTCTGAGGAGTCAGAAAGAGTAGAAGGCAAAAGAAAGGCTAAATAAAGGACATAAATAAAAGTGATCCCGAGGGCAAATGAGTTTGCTTTCATTGTGAGAAGCTGGGACACTGGAAGAACAACTGCAAGAGAGTTGTAGTAGTTAAGTAGAAGAAGTTTAGTGAAACTTCAGCTATAGATATAGATTTGTTCATAATGAAATAGAACTTTCTATAAGTCAAGTTTCTACTCAGGTATTAGATACCGGATAGTGGTCTCACATATGCAAGTCGTTGTAGAGACTAAACAGAAGTAGAAAGCTAAACAAAGGATAAGTAATCCTGTGCTGGGGAATGAAGTAAAGGTTGCTACATTAGCCATGTGAACTTATAGTTTAGCACTGCCTACGGGAAAGCCTATTAAATTAGTAAGTTGTTACTAGGTTTCAGTTCTTAGAAACATTATTTCATTTCCATGTGATGACAAGGAATGATTTTTGACATTATAATAATGAACAATTGTTGTTCTGTTTATAATGATAATGTTTTATTTAGAACTGGTTGATTACTTAATGGATTTTGTATACTTGACTTACATGAAAAATATTCCAATTTGAACAAACTAAAAACAAAGAGATGATATGAATCATACCTTCATGCAATACTGTTAACTCGGTCATGCTAATGAAACAAGACTAAACAAGTTGTATAAAGATAAGCTTTTAGAGCCTTTTGATTATGAATCAAATACAACTTGTGAATCTTGTATCATGGTCAATATGACTAAATCTCCGTTTAGTGGACATGGAGAGTGAGTTACGGAGTTGTTAGAGATGGTACACACTGTCGTGTGTGGGACCTATGACAACAAATGCAAAAGGAGGGTATTCATTCATTACTTTCACTGATGATTCTAGATTTCGATAAATGTATTTGATGAAATACAAATCCAAATCATTTAAAACGTTCAAAGAATTCAAAAGTGAAGTATAGAAACTAAAGGCCAAAAGTATTAAAGTTCTTCGATTAGATCGAGAGGGAAATACTTAAGCAGTAAGTTTCTAGACCATCTCAAGCGAAATGGTATTCTCACAGAATGGACATGGTGATGATCCATAATGAGTATTACCGATCTTTCAGTATTCTTCTAGGGTTATGCTCTAGAAACGATTGCATATCTACTAAATAAGATACCTTCAAATTTCGTCCCCAAGACTTCATATGAGTCATGGATAGGGAGGAAACCAAGTCTTAAGCATGTTAAGATTTGGATTGTTCAGCTTATGTCAAAAGTTTGACATGATAAGCTAGGGACAAGATCTGATAAGTGTAAACTTGTGGGATATCCTAAAGAAAGTTTAGAATATTACTTCTATAATCCGACAAACTAAAAGGTGTTTGTTAAAACACGCTGCCTTATAAGAATTTTTTTTTCCTTAAAGGATTAGTGGGAGTAAAATAGATCTCGAAGAAGTTCAAGAACCACAAAATACAATAGATCAAGTAAAAGAATTTGTACAAGTAGATAAACCTATTATACCACAACCAAGTCGTAAATCTGGTTAAGTACCGAAGATAACTTAATGGTATGGATTCATCATAGATGATGATGATAAGGTATGCATCATAGTGGATGATGATCCATATATATACGATGAGGTATGAGTATTAGATACTCAAGAGAAATGGTCGATAACCATAAAATCCGAAATGGGTCTTTGAGAAAGACTAAAGCAGATGACTAGGTGTAGACCTATAAGACCTGACTAGTGATAAAAAGATTTCAAACAAGGTCAATGAGTTGACTATGATGAAATTTTCACTAGTGAAAATGCATATATCCATTCAGATTTTACTTGCAGTTGTAGCTTACTATACAAAAGGATGTATGTATGATAAAACCAAAAAGATTTGTCTCCATAATGATGGTGTAAATCAAGTATAAAAGTTACAACGATCCAATTATGAATTGGAGCAAGTTTCTCGAAGATGGAACATCCGTTTTGATAAGACAATCAAAATAGTTTGATTTTATCAAAAATGAGGATGAAACAAGTATGTACAAAGGTTAGTGGGAGCACTATGACATTTCAAGTATTATATGTTGATATAATATCGATAAGGAATGACATACCGATGCTATAATCAGTAAAGATGTGGCTGTCTAAAAACTTCTCTATCAAGGACTTGTTGGAAACATCTTAACATTCTCTTCAGGATAATGGTCTATAGAGATAGATCATAAAGGATGCTCGGCTTAACCAAAGGACTGTACAATAATTCGATGATATGTACTAGACTTGATATTGCTTATGTATGATAAGCAGATATTAGTTCAATTATGGAGAAGAACATTAGAAAAGAGTTTCTAATGATGGGTCTGATATATAACTAGAGGATTTGACAAACTCAAGTTTGTTCAGACTAATCAAGATAACAGTATATCCGTTTCAGGTAATATCATTACCGAAAACGGTGCTGCAGTGAGTTGAAAAAGTTTCAAATAGTAAAGAGTTGCTGATTTAGTGATAAAGACATAGTAAATAACTATAAGTGAAGCTGTAAAGGTGATTGTTTGGTTAAACAAGTTCATTACAGAACTTATAATGGTTCCTAACATTAAAGAAGTTTAATTCGCCAAGGAACCTAGGTCTCATCTGAAATCCAAACATGTTCTGCGGCACTTTCATATGATTAGATGAATTATTGAATAGGAGACGACACCATAAAGATGGTAGACTCTTAGAACAACATTACAGATGCATTAACTAAAACATTTACTAAGCAATTTGTACGCCACTTACAGAAGAATGGTATGGGGATACCAAAGGGCGATTGACTTTAGTGCAAGTGGGAGATTGAAAGTAGTATGCCCTCAAGCCAATCACATTTGATGGGAAAAGTATATACTTTGTAATCTTGTTCATTTATTAATAAAAGAATCAAGACATTTCTTTATTCATAATTAATTTCTTGAATTAATTAAATGGATAAACCCATAGTTTTCGAGCAATGCTTTTAGAACCATGATGAGGATCATGCTAATAAGATCTAAATTCAAGATAGGTCAAAACTAAAATTGTTCCTAATCGTTGGATCATTAAAAAGGGGATTAGTAGATCCGGATAGATTGGTACATACTATGCTTGCTCTTATGAAGATGATGAATTATCTCATAATCATTTGTGTATAGACATTAAAGCAAGTATGTAGGTGCTTATTAGAGAATAAGTTCACTAAACGTGACTCGCTCAAGAAACACCTAATGGAGTTTTACTTGTCTGTCAATAGGAGTTCCTTATGTGATAGTCGTACAAGTGATCCTTGGACTTGAGATCATCATAGTATCTTGTGTGTACTAACTTATACTTTGACATATTCCTTAAGACTTGTTGGTATATCAAAGGATATGATTGGGTATAATAAGGTACACATGGAGATAGATGAATGATCAACAAAGGATCTACCACTTCCAGTAAAGGGAGAGAATGTCTTGTGCGATTCAATAAGTGACAACTCAGAAATCCCTGGCCAGGGTTGAATGGAATTAGAAAGGAGTTTCTAATTTACATTAACTAGAGTTGTGTATTTGTGAATTGAAATGCATATAATCAAATAAATAAGACTTGATAGAAAGTCTGTGCCTTATATTTGATTCAGACATTGTATGGTAGAATGATTGAATTGTACGGTAACTATTTGTTGAAAGGTTCTTTTACGATCAAATGTTGAAATCTATATTATTTGGAAAGTCGGCTAATCGCTAAGGGGACTTACCCTTATTGTGGAATAATTATTTATTCTGAATTAAAGAGTTAATTCGTAATAAATGAATTAGAAATGTTCTAATTTATTTATTATACAATCGGTTTAATATGGAGAACCTAAGGGGTCACACCGCAAAAGAGTAATATTTATTTTAGAAGTGGATGGCATAATCGTAATAATAAATTAAGTATATTTAATTTATACTATGGTGATAGAATAAATTAAATAGCTTAATATTTATAATTTAGTATTTTAGAAATACTAATTATAAATTAATAAGAGGAGTCTTATTATTATTACTATTATTATTATTACTAGTATTATTATTTAGTTCCTAAATGGTTTAGGAATTAATTAATAAGTAGTAATATTATTATTAAATAATTAAGTTCCTAAATAGTTTAAAAATTATAAATATAATAATTAATTAAGTTACTAAATTGTTTAGTAATTAATTAGTAAGAAGTATTCTCATTATTAAATAATTAAGTTCCTAAATGGTTTAGGAATTATAATTAATTAATTTAGTTCTTAATTAAATTGAGAATTAAATTAAAACCCTAATCCTAAATAGTTTAGGAGGGTTGACTATATCTATAAATAAGAGGAGTCTTATCATAGATTAAGGTTACACACTCTTTTATTAGAATAGAGAGAGTACTCCATAATTTTTTACATCTAAGGAGTTAGAAAGAGAGAGAGAATTAGGGTTAGCCACCCATGGTTTGGAGAAACCATAATCTATTTCTTTAATTCATAGATCTCTTGGTGGATCACCTCTAGAGGCTTCACACTTGGGGAGCTAACATTGATCCGTGGAATCTAATCGGTGAATTTGAAGAAGAACGTGAAAGGATTAAAGGGAGATGAACTTGTACCCGTGGAAGCTTGGTTCTACAAAGGTATAAATTCTTTTATCATTCCTCAATTAATAATAGTCGCATAAAAAAGATCTGGGTTATTGGTTTATAATTTTTTTTTAAAATCTGATTTTTCTTGCTTCCGTTGCGCTTATATAATTTGATTATATGTGTGTCATATTTTTGTAAACCAACAATGTTAACAATAAGTGTCATGAACAGTAACGACTGCATAATCTTGAACCTTCAAAATCCTGAATAAGTCACTTGAAGTCCTCTAGGCCTCTAATCAGAAATTTCAGTATTGATCTAAGTGCTTGCTCTCTGTGATTTATTTACTCCCTTCTCCTCTCTTTATCTGTACTTGACAGCTGAGAGGTGAAAAGTTATCATTTTCTTGTTCATCTCATTTGGACGGTCAAGCAACCATTCAAGTTCTAATGCTTCCCTTTTTATAAAATATTTTTTTTAAAAAGGGTTGTACGGAATCTGATTTATTTCAATTGACAAGATTAGTCAAACAACTAGTTGTAAGTTATAACTTGGAAAAGATTTTAATTTGTTTTAAGTGCTAAATCATAACTTCCTTTTTCTACGAGTTATGAATTCTCATAACTATCCTTATAGATATGATTGGCTGGCTAAGAAGACTCTCCAAGCTGGATACTTTTTGTGGGCAATGTTTGCTTATGGATTAGGTATGAAATGAAATATTAAAAAGAATAAAATCTTCCTAGTGTATGGCTATTAAAATGAACTACGGATATTTTTTTAATCAGTTTTATGTAGTTGTTATAGTTTGGAACTTAGTATTATCTGAAGATATTGGGTATACAGCTCTGAAATACATGGCAGGTCTTCTTATTACATATGTTGCATTGAACCTGATGGATGGCCATGGTCAACCAGCTTTGCTATACATTGTGCCTTTCACGATTGGTAAAGCTTGCTTTCTTAATTTATTATATTAATTACTAGAGAAACCTAAATGGGACACAAGAAAAAATTTGATCCATCACACTTATATATGCACTAAATTCCCTATATTAATGCAGACACATTTTTAAGCTTTGATAATTATACATGAACAATTTGAATTTAGAATCATTTTTATTGATGTAGTTAGTACCAATTTTGTATCTGTAGACATGGTAGCATTCCAATCATGCGAATCTAAATTTTATTGTGTACCTCATCCAATTGAGAAGAAACAATGACAAGACATTACTGAAACTTTTGTGAACACATTAAGCAGATGCAATTGAAGCATAGAATAAACAAAAAGTTATCGCTTGAGATCTGCACATTTTCATTGTATATATTCAAATTTTGAAACACATATTAAACTATAATGGCCACGTTCTTGTCTGGAAGACTTTATAGCAATATTCCAATTGTGTTTAATTATATTATAGCTTTTTTTTTTGTTATTTATGTCTAATGATGAAATATGCATTGAATATTAGCAAGGTTCAGCTACAGCATATGAAACACTAATAAATGAAGTTATAAAATAACAATAGGATTATTTTTGTCTCCCTTTCCCTCTATATAAGGGGCTAAAGGCATAGTTTGATCAAACCAACATTGAACTCAACATCTTATTGTCGTCTTTACTCTTTCTAAGAAACTTACCCTATAAATTTTAACTTTGGCTTAATCGTTATACTTCATATATTGCTCGTGTTCGTGTAAAAATTTGTGGTGCTGCGAGGGGGATTACGGTTCTAATGAATCTGTCGGCCTTGTGAAGATCTTTGTAGCTTTTATTACAAGAAATGGATGGAGCTAGTGGTGTGGCTGTTGAAGGTTCATTTTTTCAGTCACTGTTTAATGGGTTGGTCAAGGCAGGTGAAATTCTTGGGTCACTTCGTGCTGGAATTTATTGGACTCCCACGGTATGTTACTTGATTTTTGGTCTTATATATTTAACATTAAATGTTGGATGTTGTATTGCTATTTATATATTTTAAATTATTTTTTATAATAGTATTACAATAACAATGTTGTTGTGTGTTTAGGTCTTTGCCACTGCTTAAAAGGACGGGTAGATTCTTTCTTCTCACAGGTATCTAACTTTATTTGTTTTTTGATAGAATTTTCATATTATTCAAGCATATGGATCATATTAAGATATTTTGATTTGACATTACATAAACTTATATGGAAACTTATCTGTGTAGAATGAAAGTTGGTCTGCACAACTGGATCACTTGAAAGGTGGTAATAAGGAAATATTTAAGCCACTTCAAGTTGTTCAGGAGGAGACAAAAGTTTCTAGTGACTCTGGCAAGTAGTCCTTGATATGAAAATAAATCCTTTACTCCTGGCACCTAGCAAAGGCAAGTTTCCTGGCTTATGAATCTTATGCTGGGATAAATCTTTGAAAGATTTGAAAGTCCAAAAATATTCTTAAGCAAGTGGGCTCAAGCATCTTCACCTCTAGCTTTTACCAGAATTGACTTTGTATTTTCATGCAAATTTATGCATTTTCTTGTTACTAATACTAGGTGTTGTGATATTTCAAGGAGAACATCCTCTTGCAGTTTCAAATTTCTCAGTTATAAGTTGAACTCAGTTATGAAATACCTTTACATTTTTAATGTTAATTTTTATTTTAATTATGCGAAGCATCTTACATAATTGTGTTAAAGTGGACAGTATGGTATGTCAGTCTTTCTAATTGGATCTGTAGCAAATGATATTGTGATTACTTATTTGCCTTTTTCTGCTTATGTGCAATATGGTGTACATTAGTACAATGTAGCAACTCTATTGTCTTTATGTATTAATTTTGGCACTAAGTGGGTGACCTATTTGCTTCATTTTTCTATAGCTATGACTTGCTAATATTTTTAAATATGTACAGGAAGATTACTTCTACCTGCCTTACAATACTGGGTATCAAATTTCCTGTATATGATGCGTTATGTTTACGGAATAAAAGGGATAAAATAAGAAGTGTACTATCTCTATATATATAGATGCATACTTGATTGAAAAATTGTGGCAGCCTTAGATGGTTGATTGTAAAGATGATGAATGATTTTATGCTGGATGATTTTATTAAACTAATAACATTTTAATTTTTTGTATTTTTGCCATTATTTTCTATGGGGACATTGAGGCAGCCAAGTACACAACAAGATTGTCAATTTTGATTTGGCAACGATACAATCAATAGTTATTTCGTTACCAAAGCATTGTACGATTAAGGATATAACATCAACTTTTTATACATTTAGTAACAAGTTTTCGTTGCTAATGACATTAAAATACAATTTTTTACAACGAAAAATTAACCTACTAACAACGAGAAGGATATTGTTGCTATACCCAAATAAAAAGGCAACATTTATATTGTTGCAAATCATATCAATTTTTGTTACACCTATAAAGAAACGGCAACCTATATTGTCATTGCTAATCAACAACTTTCGTTACTATTGAAAAATAACCCGAAATGAACATTATCGTTGCTGATTAATCATAATGTCGTTGCAAAATAGTATAATCAGCAACGAACATCGTTGCTAAAAAGTATACAATCAGCAACGAAAACAGGTTTAAGCAAAAATTTCCAAGCTTTTCCGCAACGAAATCGATCGTTGGCAAAAGTGAACCAACCGCAACGAAAACACATGTTTGTTACCCAAAAAAAGAGTTCATTTCATTACCAATTAGTAGGATTTTGCAACGAAATGTGATTTTCAGTAACGATTCTTTATTGATTCTGCAACAATAAATTTCGTTGCTAAAGGATCGAGGCTTTTGCACGAAAGCGAACTTTCGTTGCAAAATATATCACTTTCGACAACAACTAAAATACATTCGTTACAGAACAATTAGCAATGCTCATTGTGCAACGAAAGGTGCAACGATAAGAAAATCTTTGCTAAATCCCTTTTTCAACAAAATTTGGCACATTTAGCAACAAAAACCAGTTGTTGCTAAAGTCCTATTTTTTTATAGTGGGATGACTTCTCAGTTTTCAGAGATAACTTTGATTTATGCCTACAGAATTTGATCTTGGTACTAAAAAGGTGTGTTAAAACCAATTTGGTCCTCAAATAGGAAAAATGTCACTTCTGGTGCAAGAGGGGATCATATTGGGTCGTAGAGTATCAGCGAATGGAATCGAGATAGATAAGGCAAAGATCGAGACAATTGAAAACTTGCCACCACCAACATCTGTGAAAGGAATCTGCAGTTTCCTTGGTCATGCAGGATTCTGCCAAAGATTTATTCAGGACTTTTTAAAGATAACGAAGCCACTTTGCGCTTTACTCGAGAAGGATGTGATTTTTCGATTTGATGAAAAGTGTTTTGAAGCTTTCGAGTTCTTAAAGAAAAAGTTGATAACTGTTCCAATAATTATTACACCATATTGAAGTCTCCCATTTGAACTTATATGTGATGCTAATGATTATGCAGTTGGCGCGATGCTAGGCCAATGCAAGGAAAATATTTTTTATGCCATATACTACGCTAGCAAGACTCTCACGTACGCTTAATTGAACTACACTATGATAGAAAAAGAACTACTCTCAGTGGTCTTTGCATTTGATAAATTTCGGACATACTTGATCAGGACTAAAGTGATTGTATTTACGAACCACTCAGCAATAAAATACCTCATCTTGAAGAAGGATGCCAAACCAAGGTTAATTCGTTGGATCCTTCTATTGTAAGAATTTGATTTGGAAGTTTGAGATAGGAAAGGGTCCGATAATCAAATGGCAGACCATCTTTCAAGATTGGAGAATTCACAACAGCACGAAAGAGATCTGGTAATGATAAATGAGTCATTTCCTGATAAGCAATTATTTTGTATTGCAAAGGACGCCTCATGGTATGCAGATTACGTGAACTACATTGTTAGTGGGGTATTGCCATATGATTTGAGCTACTAACAGAAGAAGAAATTCTTACATGATGTAAAACAGTACTTGTGGGATGAACCATTTCTCTTCAAACAGTGTCTTGATCAAATGGTTAGACGATGTGTGGCGAAAGAAGAAATTGAAGGAATTTTGTAACATTGCCACTTATCTCTATATGGAGGACACTATGGGGGTGAATGGACAACTGTGAAGGCCTTACAATCCAGATTCTATTGGCCTTCCATTTTCAAAGATGCACATGCATTCGCAAAAAGGTGCGATAGATGTCAACGTGTTGGAAATATATCAAATCGTCAAGAGATGCCTCTCAATACCATATTGAAAGTTGAACTTTTTGATGTATGGGGCATCAACTTCATGGGACCATTTCAGTCCTCTTATAGCAATAAGTACATCTTAGTGGCGGTAGATTATGTATCTAAATGGGCCGAAGCAGTTGCACTACCAACTAATGATGCCAAAGTTGTTCTCCACTTTCTCAGAAAGAATATATTTACAAGGTTTAGGACACCGAGAGCAATTATTAGTGACAAGGGATCTCATTTCTGTGACAAGTACTTTGCGGCTCTTCTCGCTAAGTATGGAGTTCGACACAAGGTGGCAACGACTTATCACCCTCAGATGAGCGGACAAGCAAAAATTACCAATAGAGAGGGTGAAACGGATCTTGAAAAAAATTGTCAACCCAACTCGAAAAGACTGGTCTAGCAAGCTTGACGAGGCATTGTGGGCGTATCGGACTGCCGACAAAACTCCAATAGGCATGTCTCCTTAGAAGCTAGTCTATGGAAAAGTGTGCCATCTCTTCGTTGAATTGGAGCATAAGGTATATTGGGCCGTACATAAACTCAATTTTGATTTACAGACTGTGGGGGAAAGATGACTTTTGCAGTTAAATGAAATGGACGAGTTGTGGGGTCTAACATATGAAAATGCCAAGTTGTATAAAGAGAAAGTTAAAAAGAGACATGACAAGCGAATCGTTGAGCGGACATTCAAACCGGGCCAGGTTGTACTTCTGTTCAATTTCAAGCTAAAGTTATTTCCAGGAAAATTGAAACCAGATGGTCCGGACTATTCACCATAATAAAAGGTTTTCCCATATGGAGCTATAGAAGTTAAAAATTCGAACACTCTGCAAACATTCAAGGTCAATGGTCAAAGGCTTAAGCATTATTGGAGTGGGGATGTGGATCATGAACAGACCACCATAACACTTGAAGATCCTACTTGATGAAAGATGGCACAGTTAGGCTGAGGACTTTAAACTAAGCGCTTATTGGAAGGCAACCCAAATATATATAGTTTTTATATTTCTTATTATTTTTAATTTTAGATTTGGTTTGTAAAACTCACCTTCTTACTCGGTATGCTAGATGCTTGCAGGCTACTAGAATAAATATGAATGGATAATTTGGAATCAGCAGCCGGTGAAACAAGTGCGCCATAAGGCCAAGCAACTGCTTTAGTTTACGCAGCTGCATAAAAATCATAACCAGTTGCGTTAAAGTATTCTGATTTCGATGCAGTTGCCTCACATATTCAAGCAACTGCATAAATTAAGAACACTGAAGTCATTTCAAAATGCGTCTGATCTATTCGGTGCCTCCCACTTAAAATTTCTAAGGCTATTCGACTCCTACACGGTGTAAAACTCTCCCAAGCTATCCGCAACAAAAATCTCTCTACATGCCCACATTTGATGCTCAGTCTTCCTACTTTCTTAGGTCCGTTGCAACCATTCATCGCGAGGACTCATCCGCATTCATTAACCTTGGCCATCAATTATTACCAAATTAAGATTCAAGTAAGTATATTCAAGTTTTATTTGATCACTCAATTAACTTGAATCCTATTTGGTATTGAAATAGTAGTGGGTTGATAAAATTGTGAAGTTTGGGATAATTGAGTACTTGGTTACCCAATTGAATTTGTGTTTGCTTAATTGGGGTTGTGGTATATTAATTTGGGATACATTGTTGAATTGTTCTTGGGGATTAAAAGCTTGAAAGCTTTGGAGTTAAACAAGTTTGGGGGAAGATTTAAAAATCAAAAATGTTAAAAGTGTTTGTCAAGTGTTCGACAAAAGGCCCTTAAGAGACCTGAGTATCTATTACTTATTTTTGAATATTTCAATCACTTGGGTATCGTTTGACGTTACAATGGCACCAAAGCGACACCGTGGAGAAAGTTCTCGTTTGGTTCAGACTTATGACACAAGACGTTTCATTAGTGAATAAGTGGCCACCTATTATGATGATATTATTTATGCCAAAAAGTTAATTCCAGAACGAGACCTTGATCTGGGGCCATTGGATGGTCAAATTGGGAGAATGATTTATTCGCATTAGGGGAAACTATGTCAACAACCTGAACCAGCGGCAGTTTCCATTGTTAAAGAATTTTACGCAAATGCTAAGAATATCAAGCATAATGAGGTTCGCGTTTGTGGGAAAACTGTTTCATTTTTTTATGAAGTCATTAATGTATATTATGGCCTTCCTGAGCTGACGGAGGAGGATGGTTACACAACTTATGTGGCAAGACCAATTAATTATGATGAACTTATTCGAGGGTTATGTCAACCAAATGCAACTTGGACCATTAGAGACGGGGAACCCAAACAATTTTCATGCACCTATTTGAGTTGTTATGGTAAGGCGTGGTATTATTTCATATGCGCTAAATTGATGCCTACCACACATGTAATGGAAGTCTTTAAAGGTAGAGCGATTCTACTCTATTGTATTGTTCATTTAAAGAGCATTAATAAGGGGCTCGTTATCAATAACTCCATTAAGTATGCAATTAAAGGACGTCCGGTGCGTGGGTTACCTCATCCATCGTTGATTTATGGGTGGTGTCAGGCAGCGAGGGTCACTTAGGATACGAATGAGCTGACTCAAGAACCGCAAGCAGTCATCGACTCTAAAATCATCTAAAACTTTACGCAATGGACTGGTGCTCCACAGGAACTCAGGGGTGCGGGTTTTATTTTGGATTCTCAGTCTCTAGATATCGAGAAATTATTTGCAGCGTCTCTAAAGCTGGATACCGCTTCTTGTTCCCAATTAATCCATCACTATTCTAACGGATGAGATCCGACATTTAAGGCGCGAGAATCGACGACAATCTAAACGGAATGAACACATGGCATAGATAATGACTTCAATGATGCAGTATAATGTGGCATTCAAATCTACTTTAGCTGAAGCATTTACTTGGATGAGAATGACTGCCGGTAACAATCCATTTTGTTTCCCAAATCCACCAGCGATTCCCGAGTATCCACCTGATTCACCAGATGATGAGAAGGTGGCTTGAGCTTAACTTAGGGGAATCCTCTGAACTTTTATTTCTTTATCTTATCAATGAGGACATTGCTTACTTTTACAGTTTGGGGGTGATTTATTTGTTATATTTAGGTGTATATATATATATATATATATATATATATATATATATATATATATATATATATAGTTCATCTTCATTTAGCATTTAGATTCATTTAGATTGCATGTAGGAATTTTGTGGGTATATTCACTACAAACCCTCACGAGACACATGTCGTCCACATAGGGTAACTATAGGGTTAAAAGGCTTATTGCACGGGCTAATTGCAATCGTGATCACCTACGAAAGTGAAATAACTTAATTTTTATATTTAATTTATTAGGATAAATGCATGTGAGTAATAAAGTAGTCTCATTTATATGAAAGCCGATGACGGAATTTGAATTTTATTTGGTATTCATTAGGAATGGATAAATGATTGTTGTGTTTAGATTTTGGCCATTCATAGGTGTCTATTTTAGTTATAATCTCTAATCATTGAGCATTTTTCTTTGTAATCCAATTAATTTTGACTTCGAAACGATGTGTATGGTTAGATGCTAGTGACGAATGCGTATACTCTATATAATTGGCATGAATTTATAACTAAAGATGGTATAGGTAAAATGTTATGTTGGGGAGTTACAAAGAATATATGGATTTATAAGATAAATAAACTTAATTAGCGTCTTTATTGTTCGAATAAGTAAGCCATTAGGAGTGTATCTACACTTAGTGCCCTAAAGCCAATTAGTTTGAGAGTCATTGGTGGAAAGTTCGCTACATGGGTAATTTTAAAAAACCTAATGAAAACATGCATAAATGAATTACAAGATGGAGCGAAATGCAAGATGGAGCGTAAAACGCACTCGTGGAAATGAATTAGATTGAAAAGCAAAATGAATAAACGAATTCAATACAAGGGCATAAATAGTAGTATTTGTAAATTCTTTTGAATCCTTAAATTTACGTTTTTCCTATATTAGCTTAGATCATGTTCAGGTTGGGTTTGAAGGGTATATGGTATTTTTCGCGTGGCATTTAATTGTATGAATTGAATAAAAGTTAAAATTGATTAGAATTATAGAATCACACACACAAGGGATCATGATGGTGGTGAGATTTATGAGTGTGTTGAAATTTATTGCATGTCATGAATTTTGAAATTTTTTATGAGCTATCGATAATTCTGCCTGAGGCTTGATTAAATAATGATTAAGTTATTGCTCATATATTAGTAGTTTAGAATTACGGTTCTTTTTGTTTTGATTTTGCTTGAGGGCAAGCAAGGAATTAAGTTTGGGGGTATTTGATGAGTAGATTTTATACCTGCAAATTGGATATTTTAACCTGATATTTTGTGTGTTTTCATGCGTTTTCTTGTTTTATTTTACTTGTTTTGTGTTTTATTTAATTTTATAGGGAATTTGGTAAGGAGGGGCATTTTGGTAATTTTGGAGCATGAGTGAAGCAGCTGCGTGGGCTGGCCAAGCAGCTGCGTCGAAAACAAGAATTTTCGAAGTTGAAAACAAAAGTCTCCGAAGCAGCTTCATGGGGATTGAAACAATTGCGTGATCCAAGTGAAGCAGCTGCATGTAAATCAAAGCAGCTGTGTAAGCCTCCAAAGTTATAAGCAGTAGCTTCTAAAGCAGCTGCGTGAATGTGAGAAGCAACTACATCATTCTGAAGTAGCTACGTGGAGAAGCCAAGTAGCTGCATCAGGACGTGCCAGTCATTAGCGTGTACGGTTTTCAGTGGGACCCAAGCGGCTTAATTTAATATTTTCAAAATTCTTGTAGCATTAAATAGTTTATTAGGATTTGATTTTAGTTATCTATTATAAATAGAGGACTAAAGATCATAAATTTATTGTTCATAATTAGAGAGCAAGAGGAGATCAAGGATTGAAGATTGAAGATTGAAGACTATAGAGTTTCTTCTTCCTCTTTATTTTCATGATACTTTGAATGTTTTATTTATTTATGATAATGATTTATAATTGCAATATATGTAACTAAGCTTTTTATTAGGATGTCAATGGAACCTTTTGATTAGCAATAATTAATTCATCCCTATTTTTAGATATTGAGTCTAATCTAAGTTGTTTATCATACCTTATGCTTATTCATTAATTGTGTGGCCAACAGTTAAATATATATCTTAGATGGAATTGCAAAAGAAAATCTAAGATTAGATCTAGATGATGATAACGTATGAATTGGTTATTGTTCTATGAAGAATAGCATAAAAGTGCATATGATGAATATATTTATATGCCAGGCATAACATATTTGGGAGTTTGTGCTTAATGAGTTTATTTTAAATGGTTTACCTAATCATAAAAGAACTAACTGAAATAAGTTTTTTTTTAAATTAATTTTTGATAAATGTTAATAAATCGATAGGCAATCCCAAGTTAACTACTTGTCGGGAATTAAATAATTGTAAATAGGGTGAGAGAATTATTATGACCAATTGGGGAAATTGATATTCTAAGCTTTTTAAATATTTGATAGTTAATTCTTCATAATTTAATTTCATTAGTTTTTAAGTCTAGATATTTCATAAACAAATTCGGTGGTTGTTTAAATTAAGTTGAATTAATAGAAATTAATAATTAGAGTAATTATTGTCTGTTCCCTGTAGGTTTGACACTCTTCTTTCTTTTTTATTACTTGGTTGATCATGTATACTTGCGCGTATTTGTCAATATATAAATCGGACAACATCCTTGTCCTTAAGGTGTGTATTTCCCCTTACCACTAAGGTTTGTTAAAGGTTGCTGGCAATATACCTCTAGGATAGATGTCAAGCCTATATTTTTTAATGTAATAGCAATTCACAATTGAAAACTCAGTTATTTTCTTCTCTGTAAAGGTTGAAAATATATAGAATGGAGAAGAAAGAAGAGAGAACTATTGATTTTCTAAAACTGAAAACTGATATCAATTCAAAGTAACTATTGCAAAGTTAATTCTGTAACATAAACTGAATTGATCACAAATTAGTTTCAGCTGTTGCATACATTAACTTTGTTTGGAATTAATGTTGAATCAGATGAATTAAACTAACTTGAACTTTATCTAAAAAGATAGGCTCATGGCTCGGGCGAGGCTCCTAGCGACGATGCATACGAGCGAAGTGCAAAGTGCGCCTAAAGCGCTAATGGCGGGTGATGCTTTGCACCACGTCATTGTAACCCGATCCAAGTATTTTCTTTAGTACCACAAGTAAATTAAACTATTCCACTCATTCTTATAAAGTATTAAATAGTTTTACTTTTTATCGATGTGGTACTTAAAGAAAGTAGTTTTGCAAACAACAATGCACCTTTTCATATACCGCACTTTGAATATGATTAAAATATAGTATAGAATTCCTACTTGAATTATATTTTTGTTCTCTCTTAATCTCCTTTTAGTAGACTATCAAATGCACTTTTAATTTAATTTTAATTAAATCAACTAATGAGTCTAAATTAAACCCAAAATTGATCAAAACTCATATAATTAAAAGGAGAAGTTTAACAATCCCCCACTTGTTTGAAAAACTATTTTTCTTCAAACAATTATATATTTATCAACTCTAAGGCTTGTATGCATATTAAAAGGTGTGACAAATATTGAGCCTTCTCTTAGTATAAACAATTCAAAGTCATATTGAAATAGATGGTGTCCATAGATTAAACCTCTATTCCAAAAGACACGACCGGAGCTATCATACACACACAAACTTCCCTTTACGATGAACATTATCATTGCTTTGCGCTATTATAGCCGTGCGCAATATCCTGTTTCTTGAACCTCTAAGAAAGTAAATCATAACTTTCTATAAGAAACGGCCTCACTTCTAGTTCATATAGGCGAAGTGGTTCTCTTGCACTTCTGTTGCTGAAAGTGCAACACTTTGTTAAGAGCATAACTCAACCTCAGTCATGCAACAGACGTTACTATCATAAACTACATATGAGACTAAGTTGATAGTAACACAGCCAACAACTGTGACTTATTTTTCCCATTGAACCTATAAACTAGGGGTAACCTAGATATAGGTTGGGTTCCCATCACCTTTGGCTCAAAATGGTTTAAGTCCTATATCTCATGTAGTTAAACTTATTAAGTCTCTCATCAGAGGCTTAGTAAGCAGATCAACCAAGTTTTTACTTGACTTTACATAGACAATTGCTATGATACCATTATGTATCAATTGTCTCATAAATTCATGTCTTATGCCAATATGTCTAGACTTACCATTATAGGTACCACTATATTCACTATCACAATATAGTGAAATTGGAAGCATTGGATTTGACCATAAATTTATGTCTAACAACATATTTCTAATTCAATCAGCCTCTCTTCCTGCTTGAGCCAAAGCTATAAACTCTGACTCCATAGTAGAGTGAGAAATACAAGTCAGTTTCTTGCTTGCCCAAGAAACAGCACCACAGGCAAGAGTGAAAATCCATCCACTTGTGAATTTATTGTCTCCCACACTATTAATCCAACTTGTAGCAAAGTATCCCTCTATAATGTAACGTCCCCAAATTTGGGTCCCTTGAATCTCGAATCTGGTTCGCCACTGTACAACATTTTTCTTATCATTCATGACTTACAACAATATTATAATTGCTAAATAATTATTTATTTAAAATTTACAACATCTATTTCTATTTATAGACACATTCTATCATGCAAAATCCATACATATATAATATGTATCTCTACAATATCACCAACACTTACAAAAGATCAAATCAAGTTTTTTATTAAATGAATGGCCTTTGCTTGGATTGGTTTATGGATGTTGAGTGAAGCAACTAGGTGGAGTAATTTTGAAACAACCATTCTCCAACACTTAACTAATGTGTGGTTAAGGCTCTTACTCTTGTAACCTATGTTAACTTAACTATCAACCATGGTCCAAGCTCATCAATTAAACATACACACATCCTCCACCAAATAACTCAAGTCAGGTTAATTCTTTATAATAAAGTGTACATATATTCTCAATATATTTAAATATTTACTAACACTTAATTCTAGCATTGGTTAAGGTTTTATTTTTATTACCACTTAGGGTTAACAACTATGTGGTTTAATTGCTAAATGAATTATGTGACATTAATCATAACATGTTAAAGTAAAAGATGCACGACGCATATTATGAATTGTGAGCATGAAATGTGCTATCTGATTAACGTGCTGAGCTTTATGCTCATTCTTGCTATGAAGTAACATTTCAGGTAAAGTACAAGAAGGTCGGAGGTTCCGGTGCAGCGAAGGTAAAGAATGTGAATAGAGGGATAGGCAAGAAGCAAATTTGTTATATGTAATTTGTATTATGTGCAAGCAATAAATGTTGGGAGTCCATAGGGATGTATTTTGTATGTATGTAAGAATCAGGAAAAGTTGTATTAATGTAAAATTAATGTATATTTGATAGTCGAGTTTGATATGTAATAAACTCAAATGTATGGATTATGTTATCTATGTAAACAGGTATATATGAACAGGATCAGATACAGAACATGTATATTTAGACAGGGCCATGTATGATTAGTTCATAGCGAATTTTTATTTACAGGTTATGTAAACCTTGTATATATATTTGATTATGAAATTGTATTAGACTAGGTCACAATTTGATAATGGTTGACCTAAGTTCTTATGATTGGTAAGTGAACATTGCGATCCTGAAACAAATAAGGAATGTAAGATAATAATAAATAAATAAAATATGGACCGTATTATGGTCAAATAAAGGTTTAAAGTTAAAAGATTAAGTTTAATGCACGAGATTGCCGTGTAAATGTTTGATGGTTATAAATTATGATTTTAATATTGATGATTATGTTATCCAGATATAATTGGACTTAATTAAGGAAGGTGGGATCACTGGGCGTTACATGATCTCTCCTCCCTAAATTATACGTGTTTGACTAAGGATCATATCTCCTTTGTGGCTGATCAGGGAAACCACCTGCTGCATTCAATTGTTCGTAGGACTCCTCTTAAATAGTAGGGCACATATCCATTGGATGTCCTACTACTGCACAAATTCCATAAGCTTTCACTTGTTGTGTATTACCTACAGCCACTTGACGAACAAGAGAAGTTAGACTATCAATTCATTGCTCAAGGGAAGAAATATTTACCTCATTGACATTCTTGGATGAAAAATCAAGCCTAGTGCCAAATTGTTGGGAATTAGCCACCATGTTTGCAATCAAGTTCCTTGCAGCTTTAGGAGTTTTATCCACCAAAGCTCCTCCGCTAGCGGCATCGATCATGCTTCTATCAGTAGACATGAGTCCTTCATAAAAATATTGGATGAAGAGCTACTCACTGATTTGATAATGGGGATAACTTGCACACAATTTCTTAAAACATTCCCAATACTCGTATAGGGACTCTCCATGGTTCTGTCTCACACCACAAATGTCTTTTCTGACGTTGGCTGCCCTTAAAACGGGAAAATATTTCTCCAAGAATAATCTCTTCATCTCTTCCCATGTGGTGATGCTTCAGGAGGGTAGATAGTAGAGCCAATCCTTAGCCAAGTCTTTTAAAGAAAATGGAAAAACTCTTAAATTAATTTGCTCTTCAGTCACTCCAGAAGGTTTCAGACTTGTGAAGACCATATGAAATTCCTTTAAATGTTTGTGAGGATCTTCACCTATAAGGCCATGAAAAATTGGGCAATAAATGTATTAAACCATATTTTAATTCAAAGAAAGTGTTAACATCTAAATTAAAAAAAGTTATACTTAAAGGTTGATGTTTCAAATCAGGGGCTGCAAGCTCTTTTAAAGTCTGATTTCTAGCCACGACTTCCATCCTTAAGCTGCACAACTCAAATAAAATATGAAAACTAGAAAAATCTAAAATAAATAAATAAATTACTAAAGTAAAATAAAATTTATAAAAACACAAAAATAAATAAAATCACTCCCTGGTAACGGTGCCAAAATTTGGTGTGCTATCGTAGGCACCCAAAAATAAAATCTTACTTTGAAAAATAAATATGTAATAGTGCAAGTAAGAGTCAATCCCACAGAGAATGATTAATTTAATTTTATGTTTTGTAAACTAAAATTGAGGGGTTTTAATTAAAGAAATAATTTAAATAAAATTAACTAAAATAATTATGCAAGTAATTTAGTAAAATAAATAAGAAGAAAAGGCCCTGGTTTAAGTTAACATTCACCATTAAGAATTTACAACTGATCATTGATTCAAGAATAACTCAATTCTTATTTTAAATATTCAACGTGGAATAATTACTCTCATTCAAATAATTTTTCTATCTCTTCTTAATTTTAGTTAAGGTGAAACAATCGATTTAAATAACCCTTACTATTAAATAACCTAAAACAAGTGCCAAAGATTTAACCTAGTAGAGGATTTAAGAATTAGAGAGATCGTTGAAATAAACAACACAAGCCAAGCATCTGTATTTAATTTAGATGAATATTCTTCCTAAAATACAATAACCTTTTGATCTGTAAAATAATTTTTAATCTTAGTTGTTTCACAAATTAAAGTGACTAGGTAATTACGAATTTGATATTTAATTTAGCAGTAGATTTCAATGAATAAGCAACTAGTGTGCACTTTGGCAATCAAACGAATCAATCATAAAATTAAATGCAGAAAAATATTCAATACTCAAAATATAAATTGAACAATTAAAATAAAATAGATCTCACAGTATATTAATCTTAATGGCTTAAATCACTTAAACCAAGAAAAAATAATTTAGCTACATATAACTATAAAAAGCACTAAAGAATAAAAGAGAGAATTTTCTATCAAAAAGTTGTCTTCTCAATTGTATCTCAAGCCCTCTATTTATAGGCTACATAAACCTCATAACCCTAATAAGAATTATAATTTTCAAACACTAATAGAATTTAAAATAAATATAAAATTTATATTTATTTTCCTATTTCAAATTGCAATTGGATTACTTAATTTATTTGCTGGCTGCAATCGAAATAAACCCACTCGGAAACAAGCATACAATCTACTGTTAACTCTTTATTTCACTTCACTCGCGAGACCCACTAGAAAAATAAATTGTCAGCATGCCCACGAACGCGTTCCACACATTTTGTCCTTTCTCGCGAAATGCAAGCCGGATAACGCCCCGCGCATGGCACGGAACTTCCATCCCTGCCCTGTTGCCAAAAACGGTGTCGTTCCATTTTTGTTTCTGGTGCTAAACGCGCATGGCACGAAACTTCATTCCTGTTGAAATTACCAAAATGCCATCAACTTCAATTTTCCTACAAAATAAAACTAAAAATAATAAAAAATTAATAAAAATAATATAAAATAATAAAACTAATAAAAATGCATAAAATTAAATAAATTACCTAAAACACTAAAAATACTTAAAAATTCACAACTAATTAAGCCTAAAAATGCCCAATAAATAGATATAAATCGACTTATCACAATAGCACTTACATATTTTAGCTGTGCAATAACTTTGCCTTTATTTTCTTTAAGTTTAACTCCATTCTCAAAAAGAGTATTCACATTCTTAAACTCAAGGTGACTAAACTTAGTTAATATCTTTTTAACATAGTGAGATTGATTTAATACAAAACCCTTACTATGTTTTTTTAACTTTATTGCCTAAAATAGTATCTACTTCACCTAAGTCTTTCATCTTAAAGACTGATGATAGGTACTTTTTAGTATCATTTACTCCAATCACATTTGTACTGATAATCAATATATCATCCACGTACAAACAGACTATCACCATATAGTCCAACGTGATTTTAGAGTATATACACCTATCTGCACTATTATATTTAAAGCCAAAGTTTAAAATAGTAGTGTCAAATTTCTCGTGCCACTGTTTTGGTGCCCGTTTTAGACTATAAAGGGATTTAATTAATTGTCATACTTTAGCCTCATTTTCGGGAGTAACAAACCCTTCGGGTTATTCCATATATACTTCCTTATTCAAATTACCATTAAAAATGTTGTCTTAACATCCATTTGATGATTGTAAAGATCAAACACTGAAGCTAAGGCAAAAAGAATTCGAATGGAAGTAACTCGTGCTACCGGTACATAAGTATTAAAGTAATCAATACCTTCTACTTGTTTATAATCTTTTGCTACTAATCTTGCTTTAAAGGCAAAAATAGTACCATTAGTGTTATATTTCGTTCTAAAAATCCATTTGCACCCTATGAGTTTAGGAACTCTATGCAAATCTGTTAATACCTAAGTATCATTTCCCAAGATCAAATTCATTTCATCATTTACAACTTCCTTCCAAAAGGCAGCATCCCTAGAAGCCATTGCTTCTTTAAATGATTTAGGATCAGACTCGAGACTATATAGATAGGGTATTTCATTTACCACTTCATTATTTTGGTCCCCTTCCACCAAAAATAATAAAGACTGAGAAGAAATGAAATCATCATCCAAATCTTTCTCTTTTCTAGCTCTAGTACTCCTTCTAGGTCAACTTGGTTAATTTAGAACACTTGGTTCTCCAACCTCAATATTAGACCTTATAGGACCTCTAGACTCATCAAATTTAGGCATATCCACATTCTCAACATCTTTTGAGAATTTATTTTCTAAAACTTCCACATCCTTTGACTTAGTTATTACATTAGACTCTAAATCAAGAAGTCTATAAGCTTTACTATTTTTAGCATATCCAACGAATATACTTTTAATAGCTTTAGCCTCTAACTTAGTTTTTTTAGGATCAAGAACTCAAAAATAAGCTATACACCCCCGCACTTTAAAATAATTTATGTTAGGTCTCCTACCTTTTCATATTTCATAAAGACTAATTTTTACAACAGTACTAAGTATCCTGTTTAAAATATGACAAGTAGTAAGAAGTGCCTCACCCCATAAATTATTTGACAAACAAGTATGATTTAACATATAGTTAATCATATCATGAAATGTATAATTTTTCCTTTCTGCTAAACCATTTTGTTGTGGGGTATATGTTGCACTTGTTTGATGTATAATACCATTTTCTTCACAAAATGCATCAAAAGCATTCAAACAATATTCCATGCCTCTATCAGAATAGAAAATTTTAATCTTCTTTTCAAGTAGATTTTCTACTTCTGATTTATATTTTTTAAATGAATTAAATGCCACATCTTTTGTTCTCAACAAGTACACATAACAATATTTGCTAGCATCTTCTATAAAAGTAATGAAATATCATTTTTCACCCCTTGTCAATATTCCATTTAACTCACAGATATCAATATGTATTAAATCTAATAATTGTGATTCTCTTTGCACATTTGGAAACGGTTTTCTCATAATTTTTAATTTAACTTAAACTTCACATTTCTCAAGCTCACTATTGCCAATATCAATTAATTTCATTGCATGCATATTTTTTAAATTCTTTGAATTTATATGTCCTAAACGACTATGCCACAAAGAAATTACATAAGTAAAATAAGCAAAACCAGAATTAACTTTATTAATAGATAGTTTGTACATTCTATTAGAAGCTTAGAAGCATAACCCTTTCCAACAAAAATACCATTCTTTGAAAGAATGACTTTGTCGGACTCAACAAAAAGTTTAAAGCCTTTCATATCTAAAAGAGCAACATAAATTAATTTTTTCTTTCTAATTTCTGACACCAACAACACATTAAGTAAGGTCATCTTCTTTTCGGAGGTAAAGTTAATTTCCACAGTTCCTTTGCCATCAACTTTGGCTTTTGAACTATTTTCCATCTGAACTTCCTGTCCAACTACTTCTTTAAATATTTTAAATATCTCTCTGTTATTGCAAATATAGACAGTAGCTCTGGAATCCAACCATCAAGCTCACTCTCCATGTTAACCTCAGAAATCATAATCACATCAAGACTGTAATGGTATGTAATTTATCAGCATTGTAAATATTATAATTAATTAATAGAATTTAAATTTTTGAAGTGTGATAAGTGTTTTTGAAAAAGTCATTTTTGTATTATTTGATTATGGGATAAAATTTAAGCCTAATGAAATAAATTTGAATAAAAAAGGACTTGAATTGGTTAAGAAATAAGCAACTATGATTTAACTAAATTAATTTTTTTAGGATTTTTGGCTAATGACCAAAACACCATTGACAACTTAAAAAATGTCCTTGGTATCTTTTTGGTGAGAATTGTCCATAATGCCATTAAAGGTTGATGTGAATTGCCTTGTATAGCCTTAACTGTGCATGGTTAAGCTTAACTAGATATGGTTAGTTGCTAGGAAAATACATACAACTTATGTATGTATATAATTTCAAGTATAAGCTTGCTATGTGTTAGTTCTTCTTCATTTCTTGCTAAGTGAGAGAAAGTTTGTAGAGAAAAAAAGAAAGAGAGCTGGGGTTTTGTAGAGAAGTTTGAGAAAGTCCAAGAAAGGTGAGCTAAAGACTTGAAACTACCATCAAAGGGGATCATCTATTACTAAGGAGCTTCAAAACAAGGAGAAAAAGAGCTACAAGAAGGTTCAAAAGTTTCTTTGTCTCTAAAACCCTTCATCTATATGTTCTTATATGCTTAGGGTTGAAGTTTATATGTAGCCATGCAAGTATTCATGGTTAGATGTGTGAATTGTGTGAGGCTGTGTGTCATAAGAGTGATTCATGTAAAGCCCTACGGGTTAAAATTGAGTATTAAGGTGTTACGTGCATGCATGTATGTAGTTTTGGCTAAAAAGCATGAGTTATGGAGGATCATGTGTTATGTGTTGGTAGTTTTGGTGAAAACCTAGATTGATATGAGATCATGTAAGAATCATGTATATTTTCTTGCTAAATAGCATGAAAGATTCATTAAAGGTGGAAAATCATGACTTGTTTATGGAAAATAGAATATTAGGCTATATTTTGCATGTAAACCAAATCATAATCTGTAATATGCTTTAGAAGGTGAATGTAGAAGTTATACGAGCATACAAAGTTGCTAAATAAGCATATATTAATGTATATGAGGTATAGAGTGCACAAACTCAAATATGGTTTAAAAGTAAAGTTTTGTAAGTTGGCAAAAATTCCATCAAAGGGTAAACTTAGGCCATTTTGCATAATTAAGGTTAAATGAAGCTAAATAGCTAAGTTTTATGTAAATACACGTGTTAGTGTCATTTAGAAAGTCATTTGGTGTTTATGGTGATTGGTGTTTGGTGTTTATGGTGATTAATGTTGTAACAGAACGACCCTAATATAAAGGGGAATAAAGTTAAAGATAAAGAGGGACTTTAAGTCTCATGGTGTGGTTACGTTGCTGGATGTTTATATTGTGCATAATATAAAAGTACGATAGGTTGATCACCTAAAGTACACATCTGAAATAAAATGCAGTCTTATGACTGAACTGGGCAGTATCAGTCTTTATGATTGGTATTTTTCTTGACGAGTTCTTGGTCTTGTGACCTTACAGCTAGCAAGTTTCATGTTTTCAAGTTAATAATGCAAATTTTCATGTTATATTCTCAAGTTCCTTTATAGAACTTCTAATGATACAGTTTTATTATAGAAGATTCTCTTTCTTTATTCAGAAATATCATGTCATTACTTGTTTATGTACTTGTTGAGCTATTTTATGCTAAACCTTGCTTTAACATGATATTTCAGCTAAACTTGAACAGGCCAAGGGATCAGGAACAGATAAGGGAAAGGGAAAGGGAAAGGGAAAGGCTAGCAAGCAATAGATGTTTAGTTATGGAGCTGTTGTAAATGTAATATTGTTGTAATAAAACATATTGTATATTTTTTGTAATGTTTAAAGGTATGTAAACCTGAGATAGTTATGTATAAATGTAAATTAAGTTTTATTATTCAGTAAAGAATGGTTGGGATTGAATGGTAGTGTAGTATCGTGAGCACTAAATCTATGGTTCAAGGGACCGAATTTAGGGATGTCATAAAGACTAAAATCAAAAACCATGGCAACAAGGTTCTCCTCAACCAAGTTTGCAGAACCACTTTTGCGTTGTTTACATTCGCTAGCATAGTGTCCAGTTTATCCACAAACATGACGCTTGCCCTTTCTTTTATTAAGATCAAGTTTTTTATTTTTCTGTCTAGAGTTCTTAAACTTGTTATTATCCTTTTTAACACCAGGTCCTTTCCCTTTAAATGAACCCGCCTCCAAATAGTTGACACTAGATTGTCCTTGATTCAAATTCTTAACATCACATTTTCGGGCCTCCTTCTCAATACGCAAATGCTTTTGAATTTGATCTAAGGAAAAATCCTCAGACTTGTGTATCAACTCTTTGGCAAAATTCTTCCAAGATGGAGGTAATTTTTCAATATTGCTCCAACTAGAAAGGTTTCAGGTAAAATAATTTTAAGAACCCTTAATTTGTTAACAATAACCTGGAGCTTGTGCACTTGCTCCAAAATAGGTTTATTGTCAACCATCTTAAAATTAAAATATTTCGAAACTAAATATTTATTTGTACCTTCTTCCTCAGCTTTGTACTTAAACTCCAAAGCCTCCCACAATTCCTTTGGTGACTGAATATTGCTATAAAAATCGTAGAGACGATCCGACAGCGTGTTGAGAATATGACCACGAGCAAGCTACTCATCTTCAGTTCTCTTCTTTCTCTATTCCTTAAGTGTTTCAATTGCATTAGTGTCTGGCTGTTAACCTTCTGCTGGTTTGGGATCTTCTAGATAGGCTAAAGGTTTGGGTCCAGTAGATATGCAATTTTAAGATCTGTCAATAGAAACTTTAGCTTATCTTGTCATCAACTAAAATTATTTTCGTCAAAGCGATCAAGCTTGACAAAATTCTCGTTTATGATTTTGAACAATTCTGTATCCATCTCGGGTAAACACCTTAAGATTGAAAGATTAATTTGCACAATTAAAAATTGGAACAGAATAGTTTAACACAGGTTGTCCATGTCTTTAAGGTGTTTATTGCCCCTTACCACTAAGGTTTGCTAAAGGCTGTTGGCAATATACCTCCAGGATATATGTCAAGCCCATATTTCTCAGTTATTTGCTTCTCTGTAAAGGTTGGAAATATATAGAATGAAGAAAAAGGAAGTGAGAACTATTGATTTTCTAAAACTAAAAATTGATATCAATTCAAAGTAATTGTTACATAGTTAATTCTGTAACATAAACTGAATTGATCACAAACCTTGATGCCTCATATATTAATTAGTTAGGGTACCATATTTTATGACTTAATAACATTGTATTATATAATCATAAACCTAAATATATATTATTTCATGAATCATACTATATGAATCGATGAGCGAAAAATAATATACGAAAGGATGAATATTGTTTCCTCTTAGAGTGCTAGCTTTTTCACTCTTGAATAATCACGTCTTCTTGCTCTCAACTAACACTTTCACTCTCTAATATTATACTAGCCTCCTTGATCTTTGATTTGCTTGTGTTAGTAAGAAATTAATGAAGTCTAAGGGTACCGTGGTATTTATAGGCATAACAACACATGATCACCAAGAAAATTACTTAGCCTCCAAGCTTAATGTGTAGCCTCCAATCTTGGTCCAAATGGCCAAAAGCAGCCACCCCCCCCCCCCCCCCCCCCGGTTCCCATACTCGGCCGCTCTCTTAGTTCCTCTCCCATTTGGTTTGCTTCATTTGGTTTGCTTTTGTAACTTAGATAGCTCAACTTAGTTTGCTTAGTAACTAAGTTAACTTTCTTGATTTCAAGCCAACTAGTTAGTTAGGTATAAAGTTGATTTTGTATTTTTGAATAGTGGTTATACGTATTTATACCCCGTATAATAACTATGGCGTAATATGAAATATCATATAAATGAAAAGTTTTATGTGTGAATAGTGTTGTTTTGCGTTATTTTTTTGAAAAAAAAAAAATATTTTTCATGTATAAAATAATAACACTTATTTTCAATCACATAACACATAGAGTATGTCACAAATTAGTCTTTATTAATCGTAGTTGATTATATTACAAGTCTTATAAGTGCAAAGTGCACCTAAAGCGCCAATATGACTTTGCGACGAGGCCACACCCGGCCCCGGGTCCCAAGTCGTGAGGCGCGGGCGGGTGATGCTTTGCACCACATTATTATAACTTGATCCAAGCATTTTTTTTTGTACCACAAGTAAATTAAACTATTTCATTCATGCTTATAAAATATTAAATAGTTTTACTTCTTATCAATGTGGTACTTAAAAAAAATAGTTTTGCAAACAACAATGCACATTTTGATATACCTCACTTTGAATATGATTAAAATATAATATATAATTCTTACTTGAATTATATTTTGTTCTCTCTTAATCTCCTTTTAGTAGACTATCAAATGTAATTTTAATTTAATTTAAATTCAATCAACTAATGAGTCTAAATTAAACTCAAAATTGATCAAATTGTGCAATTTAACTTTCTCCCTACCAAGATGATCGCCTGTCAACAAGAGTAAAAGGGACTGCAGACTATAAATTTTCCAGACTATGGATAATGTTCTTTCTTCTGTAAGATTGTTAAACATTTGAATGAGATTTAGACTTGACCATAAAGCGTGGAAGCATGATGGTAGGTTAAAAGAGATATGCCGACAATGGATGCAATTTTTTTTTGTGCATGTCATTATTCATGGTGCTAGAAATTAATTAGTATGCCAAATTTAATGTCCTAAACAATCAAACTTTTACAAGAAACTTTTTACCCAGTAATATGTGGTTTACAGGAGCAGATCCATTCACCTGCTCTATTTAAAAAAGTGACTAGTAGACATAGGAGAAAGTTGAAGTGATTCAGTTTTTTTTGTTATAACTTTTATGCCCTGCACTTAATTTATTTTTTTCCTCTTATCGCATAACGCATAATAGTTATACGGTGCATTTAAATTTATTTATTTTCTCCTACCACATAACAATTATTCGGTATTTAATTTTTTTCTAAGTATCTTATAACTGTTATGCAGCACTGTTTTTATTTTTTATTTTATTTTAATTAGCCTATTATGCATAACAATTCTACGGTGCATTTGAGGGTAATATGAATATTTTTTATGTGAACCATATACTGCAAAATAATTATGTAGTAATACTAATAACTATTATGCGGTATGTTTATTTCTAAGTCATTCGATTTCATAACGGATGGACAAGATTGAATTAGATAAAAAAATTACTCACATTCAATTTTGATTATAAATCACTCCCCATATATATATATATATATATATATATATATATATCTTACTTGTATGTCAAGAAAATTTAATAAGAAAACAACTTGGATAGGGCCACTGACAGTTACATTACAACAATTGTAAAAAAAGCAAACGTTACACCATAGATTGAATTAGATAAAAAAATTACTCTCATTCAATTTTGATTATAAATCACTCCCCATATATATATATATATATATATATGTATATATATATCTTACTTGTATGTCAAGACAATTTAATAAGAAAACAACTTGGATAGGGCCACTGACAGTTACATTACAACAATTGTAAAAAAAGCAAACGTTACACCATAGTATAAAGAAATCAAAACTTAGTAAGCACCATCATGCCTTGTAAAATGCTCAATCCATGCGTGTTTAATGACATCCTTAAAGAAACCCCTGTATTGTAACTAGCCATTATGCACAACAACATCAATAGGAATTATGTGATAAACTCCCTTTTAATCCCCCATCTAAAATACATAAAACAAATCCTTCTTAAAGCTTACTGATATGTACAATCTTCCAACTTCAAAAAAGTACATTGAAATATATAAACCTTTCGGACAACAAACCATCATCATACCAATTAACACTAAAAAACAGAAAAGCAACCAGCTTCTTCAACATGTGGATTATTAAACTACCAAATTTCACTGAATAAGCTTACCAACAAAAAAAACACGACTACAAAAAAAAAAATTAATAAACAAAGACGCTATCAAGACCAAATAACTTTTTAAACTTCTTGTATGTTGTTACCTGATTTTGTGTGCCCACCTAATATTGCCAAAAATCACGAACTACCTGCACAATGGAACAATCACACTGAAAGGAGCTTAACGGCTTGGGCTGTCGGGAGTTAGCTCCGGTGTAAGAATAAGTATAAGTCCAAAGTGATAACAATTGAGGGAATTAAATTGCCGGAAAATAATAAAATTATGTATGAGAATAATGTATGTTGTGTACCATGATCCTTGCACCATGATTCTTGCTTATGGTACACAACATATATTATTCTCATACAGAATTTAGATCCACCCGAAATCAATTAGGACTGAGAGTCCTATTTAGAATCACCTTATAACTACAATTAACCGTTGACTGTGTCCCTTTTAAATTAAACCTCTTTTTTCTCCCCCTAAATAACTAAACACACTCTCAATTGAATAAAGACTCTCCAACTTAAAAGTCAAGCCATCATAAAGAAAAGAGTGGGTTAACACCAGATCCGACCCACTAAATAAATTGGGCTACACCTTAACTAGACCCAATCAAATATACTTCAACATTGCGCCCCCCCCCCCCCCCCCCCCCCCCCTCTCCCCTAATTTAAACAATTTTAACTAGGAGAGTATCAATCAGATAAATACTTGAAATAAATACTTTTTTTTGTCTCTTCAAAACCCCGCCGCCTTTAATACTCGTACCCCATAATTACCCCTTAATATGAATCCTTTTACCCTTCCCATTTAAATTTTCACAAATCCAAAGCACTTTTACTCTCCCGCATTCTCTTCCCCCTCTGCAACCAAAAATCTTTCACCTGCAACCCCATCTTTTCCAGTCACCCTCCTCCACTGATCCACAACTCCATGGATAGGAAAGCCCACTTCCCTATATCTCCTCATAAGTCTCCTCCAACCACCAACTCTACTAGAGAAGAGACAATACGAAATAAGTACCAATCAGAGGAAAATTACTCCTCTGTAAACACCAAATCCAACGTTACCACCGCCCAACTGAAGAATCTCAGGGAACTATACCAGATTGGTCTTCAATATGACCTCCGAGCACTTGCACCCCATAAGAGAACGTACTGGCAAATGGAAGGAGACTGGATCGAGGTTTCAATTTATTGCCTCAAATATGGTATTAGATCAATTTCCCCTACACCCCTTAATTTATTAGTTTTTGAACTTTACCGGGATAGGATTTTCCCAACTCGTCCCAAATTATTACATCCACCTACTCTACTTCATTGCTTACTATAAATAATTAGAAATCACCCCCGCACGAATCGGGCTTCAGGCAGGTAACTTAATATTCTAATAGAAAGGTTTGGATAACAATCCCTACCAACAACATAAGATGGCACCCATCTTGGGTCTTCATCTGCGGAGCTAACACTCACCTTATTCAGCCTTGGGGAATGACGAACAAGAAGCCGATGCCTTTCCATCCAATAGAAGAGGATCGGGAAGAATAATTCAACAAGTTGCTGAACAACATGTCAGCCGAACACTGGCTGATCGAACTACTCTCTGACCACATATGGTTATTTGACCGTGGACGTAAGTAACTTTTTTTTCTTTTCATTTATATAATTTCATACTCTACCCCTCACGCCTTTTAATTTTTCTTTTCATTCTTCAATCAATGATTCTATTTAGAAATAGTGAAGAGGATGAAGAATCGACCATACCTCCCTATCACCAAACTAGTCCCTCATTTCATCCACCATCACCTTTCTCCTCATCCTCCACTTCTGAAACACCCGACGGACCCCTTATCTAAAAACCAATAAAAGCAACCCCACCCCTAACACAAACACCACCCCTGATCGTCAAACCAACATAAATAGCTAGCCCTTCTGAACCAAACAAAGAATGCAAACTAAATATGCGATAAAAAGACCAAAATCCATAAGAATAAAAGTCCCAACCAAAACTACTGATTCTGAATTCGACACCTCCCCGACTCTCGATAAGGCCGAGCTAACAATTCCCGAAGACTGACCAACCACCCCCATCCTCGAAACCAAACAAAACCACACTACCGATAATCAAACCCAACCCCCCACTACCGTGCCATAACATCCCCAAAAAAGAAATGCCTGTGAAATCTCTGACGAAGGAAAACAGAGATGAATGAAGGTCAAACGATAAAAAACCTCTGATAACACACCCAAAATATCCCTCTGAATCCACACAAATTCCACAACCTAAGTAGAACAACAAGCCAACCCTAACACCAACCCTTCATCTTCCAATCCATCCCCATCTATCCCTTCTTCCTCCAAAGACTATCCAACCACCTTCTGGCCAATAGACCCAAACAACCCCCTTCCTTTCTTTTCCTTCAACCACTTTAACTTCAACGCCGACAACAACACCTTCCAGAACTACTCCAACCAAGTTCTCCTGATAATAGCAGGAATACATCAAGGCCAAGTAAGTACTCTTCAATCTCTTTATTTTAACAAACTTTCCCAGTTATTAAATAAACTTCATCTGACTTATTCCTTTTATTGCAGTTTCTCGCAACTTTCAGTCGACATTTAGGCCAAGAAATGAAAGGAAACGTCTCTAACAGCATCATTAAAGAACTGAAGACCAAACTCAATAGAGTTAAAGAAGAAAAACAAAAGCTACAACAAGAGAACACCAACCTCCAATCCACCAACAACAACTCAACTCGGCCACCAAAATTGAACAGAAACTGATCGAAGAACGTAACTAACTCCAATAAAGCAACATCGAACTCCAATAACAACAGACCAAACAAACCGAAGAAAATAAAGAATTGAAACTCGAAGTTGACAACCTCGCCAAGGAAATTCAACGCAAGCACACGTCCTTTTAAACAACGTTTAACATCGTCACAAAACTTGAGAAAGCCAACGAACAACTCAAGAAATAAGCCCAGACTGTAACTCCTAGCTAATGACAATATATAATAGAAAAATACTGTCAATCTAAGGAATTGATCGAAGAAGTGGTGGATCAATACGCCAAAGGTTTCAAAGCTGCTAAGGAAAAAATCAAGAATGTCAGTGCCAACCCTTTTCTTTTTGTTTCTCTGACTCAGAAGACGATGTCCCAAATAATTAACCATTCAAACATTTTTATTAATTTTTTCCTTATGAACAAACAACATTGCAAATACAAATGAATGAATGAAGAATCATTTCCTTTTGTAATGAATTGTACTTTTACAAATTACTTCATCACTCTTCTAAATAATAAACTTTAACATAAATAAGCTCCAACTAAGAAAAAATAAACTCCTACTACAAAATCTACTTTAAAAAAATTAAAAAAAAATCTAACTACTGATAGTATTTTCTCAATCGAGTTACATACCAAAAAAAATTAAGGTCCAGGTTTTACAACTTTGATTGCTTCATATGGACCTTCCCAATATAGCATCAACTTCCCAGTATTTTGAGGAGTTGAAGCCTCAGCCTCCTGAAGAACAAAATCACCAACTTCAAATCTTCTTTATTTGCCTTTTATATTTTAGTAACGCGTCGTTTTCTATTGATAAACCGCCTACTTCAGTATAGTTGTACCCTGAACTTCATCAAGCAAATCAATATTAAAACGAAGGCCTTTATCATTATAAACCTCTCTTAAGTTCACCACTCAGAATGAAAGCGACCTAATCTCCATCAGAATCAATGCCTTAGTTTCATATGCCAATTGAAAAGGAGAATCACCTGTCATGGACCGAGGAGTAGTTCGATACGCCTAAAGAACACTATAAAGATCCTCGAGCAACCTGCCTTTAGCCTCGTCCAATCTCTATTTTATCCTACTAAGTAAGGTCCTATTCGTAAGCTCCACCTGACCTTTAGCTTGAGGATAAGCCACATACACCTTTCAATGCTGAATACCTAGATCAGCCAAAAACTGTTCATACTTAGCACCTTCAAATTGCAATCCATTATTAAACACCAACACTAAAGGAATCCCGAATATAAAGACAACACACTCCTTTAAAAATTGTATGTAATCCTACTCTACAATATGTTGAAGCGACTTTGCCTCCATCCACTTAGTCATATAATCAATCATCATAACTAAGTATGCAACCTGCCTTTTTGCCTTCGGCGTAGGCCCCAACAGGTCAATTCCCCACACTGCCACTAGAATTGGGGATAACACCAAAAATAACTCCTCCGAAGGCCGATAGGGAACAGAGCTATTCAACTAACATTTAGAACACTTCCGTACATATTCCTTTGCCTCTTGAAACATTGTAGGCCAATAAAACCCTTTCTTGATCAACTTATAGGCTAAGGACTTAACACCTATATGAGCACCACATATACCTTTATGTACCTCCCGAAAAGTATATGTTGCCTCTGATGGAACCAATCACTTCAACAAGGGTGCTGAATAAGCTCGTTAATAAAGATCACCATCAATGAGACAAAAGTAAGCTCTTCAGTATTTTATTTGTTTAGCTTATAGCTTATCAGAAAGTAGTTTTCCATCTGCGAAATACTCCAAGTATGGTATAATATAACAATTTGACCTCTTTACCTGCTTCACTTCCTACCTTAGGATACTTGGTTTGTTCACTACCACCAAATATACTAACCCACTAAATGAATCTGCTTGAGTTACAACTAATCTGGATAACGCATCAACTACTGTATTATTATCTCGATTAATGTTCTGAAGAGAATAAGACTTAAACCGCTATAATAAAGTCTTCACTTCAAATAAGTACTTCATCATCCTTTGCCCCCCCCCCCCCCCCCCGGCTTCATATTTCCCTTGTATATGTTTCACCACCAATTATGAATCACTAAATATTAAGATGTGTTGCACCTTTAAGCTCTTCGCCAATCTCAATCCCACTAAGATTGCTTCATACTCCGCTTCATTATTTGTTGCCTTAAACTTGAACCTTATCGCCTGCTGAACTTTAAACCCCTCCAGACTTGCCAAAATATTCTCCGTTCTACTAGCATCAGAAGTCAATGAGCCATCTACGTATGTACAAAGTCTAAGATGACGACGAAATCCGTTGTCCCCTAGTTATCAACACCACCACAAAATCGGCCTTCAGATCCTCTTCACTGAACATGGAGTCCACCATGAAATCAGCTAACGCCTAACCCTTGATCGTTGTTCTGGGTTGATAATCCAACACAAACTGACTCAACTCAACTAACCATCCCACTATTATTACTGATGAATCTGGCTTATGTAAAAATTTCTTCAAAAGTTAGTCCGTATAAATCACCATTACTCGACCTTGAAAGTAATGTTGGAACTTTCTACTTGCAATTACAAGAGCATACACACACTTTTTCAAATTTGAATATCTGGTTT
Organism: Hedera helix; assembly: GCA_947179155.2. Classification (NCBI taxonomy): domain Eukaryota; kingdom Viridiplantae; phylum Streptophyta; class Magnoliopsida; order Apiales; family Araliaceae; genus Hedera; species Hedera helix. The sequence continues at coordinate 16,555,619 of OX359283.1, read as the reverse complement.
TCGCATCCCTTAGAGCATAACTGACATAATGCATTAGACGTTGCCAACCACCTTCCTCCCGAACTAACACTGCCCCGACCGCCAAGGAACTGATTGGCAAATATAAGTATAAGGGATCGGACGACTATAGTTCTATAACAACTACTTCTTAATTCCCTGAAAAGCATCCTCGAACTTCGAAGTCCACTAAAAAGTCTTTTCATTATTCGACCCCTTCAAAGTACCAAAGAACGACAAGCACCTCTCTGTCGATTTAGACATAAACCTTCGTAATGCTGCTACACGACCAGTCAATCTTTGAATATCCTTGAATGTCTGTAGAGACTTCACATCCAATATTGCTTTAATCTTCTCTAAATTTGTCTTGATTCCCCGTTTACTGACTAGATAGCCTAGAAACTTACCCAAACCCAGCCCAAATGTGCACTTGGTCGGGTTAAGCCTTATGTTGAAATGTCGAACTATCTGAAAACACTCCTCCAGATCCTGTAGATGGTCTTGAACTTTTAAACTCTTCACAATCATATCATCCACATACACTTCCGTATTCCTCCTAATCTACTTTCGAAAAACATTGTTCATCATTCGTTGATGGGTAGCTCCTACATAAATTAACCCGAATGTCAGTCGATTGTACGCATATATCACCCAATGAATCATAAAAGTAGTCTTCAGGACATCTTCCTTAGCCATTAGAATATGATTATATCCCGAAAACGCATCCAGGATCAATATGGGGGAAGAGGATAGAAGTCTTTAGGATAAGCTTTATTGAGGTCAGTACATGCTTTCCACTTTCCATTTTGCTTTCTAACCAGGACCACGTTCACCAACCACTCCGGATACTCGATTTCCTTAATTATCCTAACATCTAAAAGCTTCGCTACATCATCATCAATGATTCTTGGTCGCTTAGGTGCAAAAATCTAACACTTCTGATGCACGGTCTGATGCCTCCAAATCCGAACTCCATAACCTCGAGTTTGGTACTCACGATCCATCATCTCAAAACACATTCTATAAACTAAAGCGGAATATATAAACATAATTTGTTCATTATAAAAGATTCTATAATTCCCAAGGTCTAACGACCTTAACTTAATACAAAATATATGCCTTAATTATTCAGAAAGTTTACATAAGCAAATTACAATAGTTAACGAATTAACTAAACATGCATATTAATCTAATCTTGAACTTTTTTCTTGCATTTGTTCTTCTTTAAGCATGCAGGCTTAGCTGAAAAATATCATGGTATAACAATGGTGAACAACTACTTTGATTAACAATTTTAAGTAAATAATGAATACAAGAATGATATATCATGATTGAAAAGAAATTACTTCTAAGATTTCAACAATATATAATAATTATGAAAGAATGAGAATCAAGTTCCAATTAAAAAAAAAAAGTTTGAATCTTTACTACAGAGTAGCCACTATGAACCATGAACTAGTTCCAAGGGATATTAGTAATTTAACTGAACCTTTTAGTGTTTTGGTATTTGAGGGATTAGCCTCTTGTACCCTATGTGTTTGGATAACATTTAGACATTTTGTGCATGTTTAGTTTCCCGATAATATTCCTCTTATTAAGGATTTTTTTTTCAGTCTTACTATAAGAGTCTGCACCAACCATTGGTTTGGATAAACTTTTAAAAGTATTCAAGTTAATGAATTTATACATGTATTGTCTGACCGAAATAATTAGCTTAGACTTTCTTCTTTAACAGTTCATGAATAACATAACTTTAATGTTTCACAGTTCAATAATGAAACAATCTTTAATTGCACACAAGTGCGAATCGCAATAATAATATCGACGTGGATTATTTTTTAATAATTAAACTACTTAGTGATCTTTATAAGTAAATACAAGTCTATGTATCGAAAACTTGTCTGTTCCACTGATTACTACTAAGCAATTTAAATTAACTTTAATAATTAAACCACTTAGTGATCTTGATAACTAAATACAAGATCATGTATCAGAAACTTGTCGTTCTGCTGATTACTACTAAGCAATTTAAATTAACTTCATTTGAAAAGACACAACATTAATAAGGTTGATATTTCAATTAGTATATCACGTATTGGTTCAAATTAATAACCTTGTATATCTGACTCTAACACCTAATCACATAATTAGGCATTTAATAATACATTAAACACTAACTAATATTATCATCATTTGATAATATTTTAATCACATATTAATATTATTAATCATTTAATAATATTTACGTCACTTATTATTATTATTAATTATTTAATAATAATCTACTCATTTTCTAATATTATTAATTATTTAATAATATTTTATTTATTTTCTAATATTATTAATTATTTAATAATTAATTAAATATTTAATAATATTTTAATTACTTTAATTGGGTCCCATAATAATATTAATTAATTTATACATATTCTGACCCATTTTTACCAAATAGATCTGACCTAACATGTATTACATGACCCGACCCGACCCGGTTTAATAATTAAATTTTTAAAAATTTCAGACCACCGCTACAAGGGTGGAAACCAGCGCCTCGATGGTCCTGAACATAATAGTTCACAGCTCGGTGGTGAACCCCAGCGCTGCAGCGATCAGCCAGGCTTTAAAACCCTAATCTTTTCAACTTTGTTTTGTTTCTTTAAACTTTCATAAAACATTCAGTACACAACCAAATGACTTCAAATTTAATTTATTATCTTTTTAACTTATTGTTCTTCAATATTTCATGAATCGATCACATTTTCAAAAATATTTTTGACATTAAAATCATGATCGACCACTAAGGTTTTGAAAACCAACATGTTTTGGTAAAAATCTCATAACTTATTCATTTTACCACATCTTTCAATGATTCAAGTTATCTTTGTGACTTATAGATCTACCATATAGGACACAAAGACCACATAAACAACTTTCACATCTCAAACCGTAACTCATCAACATACATAACCAACTAGGATTTTTACCGGTTAACATGCTTATATACATATTCACATACACTCTTGTATACATGAACATATAATATATCCAATGACCATATAAGTTTTAGATCTACACACACACTTGAGTACTTCGCTCATATAGCTTTGAAAATAGGTTTTTGCCATTAGTTTTAATAACTAAAAACACATACATACACATCTGACCTATTATGGCTTATAACACATATAGATCTCATCGATACACATATTTTTCATTATATTTCAATCCTTATACCTTCGAAACCCTTCATGATTTCCTTTTCACAACAAAACTCCCACAACAAACATGGATCTCTACAATATTAAGCTACTGCACAAGTTAACTATAACTAATAGTTAGAGAACTTTTCAACCTCTTAGATCTTGAACTTTCTTCTTTTAGCTAGGAAATTAATGAAGTGTTCCACCATGACTCCTTGAGCTCCACCTGAAATACTCTCCATATTCTCTCTTGGTGTTATAGCTCACAAGCTCTCAAATACTCTCTAGATTTTCTCTCAAAGCTCTAGAATTCTCTCTCTCTATTCTATACTTGGAAGAATGCAACAAATGACTAACACTTTTCTAGCATTAGTAAAGGTCCTATATATAGGACTTTTGGTAACCTTACTTAGTCCTCCTAATTACCTAGCATTGGTGAATTAATGCACTAATTAGGATTACAATAACCTTGAATGACCATTTTAAAGACACTTATGATTCACTAAGGTTGGTGAGGATTTAGTAGGGTTAGTAAGAGTTGTTGAGCAACCATGATATTGTGTAACTTAGAAGTAACATAAAATCTACACGCACACCCTACTGGGGCCCCTCACCACCCGACCATTTGGCCTTATTCTTTTCTATTTTTGCTTTTTTTTGCTCATATATACATATATATTTATACACACACACACACACACACACACACACACTCACACACACATATATATATATATATATATATATTTGACTAACATGTTGACAAACATTTGAATTTCTAAATTGGGTCATGTTTAGACTATTAGTTAACATTCATATGGACTTCTCATTTACATTGTTTGGGCTCCCATAATTAAACCAATTGGGCTACTAATTAAAACATGGAAGCATACATTATTAAAGCCCTTTGGGATACTAGTGAATTCATTTAATTTATAAACACTTGGGCTAGCATTTAATTCCTACTAGTATGTCACTTTAGGCTTCTAGTTTAATTGGACTTAATTTAATAACTACTTTAAGCTACTTATATAATTCAATTAGACTTGCTATTTAAATGTCATGTGACTATTTGATTGGGTTTATTAAATTTAACTCATAAGTTAATCCACTAGTATCAAATTAATTACCACTTGAAATCTTCTTTAATTAATTCATTAGTTATCTTACCTTGTCACATATTAGATTAATAAATAAACACACATCCTATATATTCATTCAATCATATAAGTGTATAATTAATTCTCAAAAATTCACTCCATTGATAATTAGTTCTTAATTCTAATTACAATATGACATACAATTCATGGTTATTATTTCTTATCTTTTTTTCAAGTTCTCACGTAGTTTCTTTGGCGTTGTGGTTCCTCCAAAGTGCTTTGACATAATATATAACCTTATTCTCAAATCTGCTCTTTCCTATCTAATATCTGGACAGAAATTTTTTCATATGACAAATCTTTCTCAACTTGAATCGGCTCATAGGATATCAAGTTCTTATAATCAGGCTTATATCACAACACTGACACATGAAACACATTATAAATATGTTCCAGTTCAGGAAGTAAAGCTATCTCGTACACCACTTCACCTACTTTCTTCAATATCTCAAACGGTCTTATAAACCTCGAGCTCAGTTTCTCTTTCTTCCCAAATATTATCTTCCTTTTATAGGGAGACACCTTTAAAAACACAAAACTTTCAACTTCAAAGTCTTTTTTCTGTTGATGCAAATTTGTATACTTCTTTTATCGATCTTAAGCTGCTACTAAACGGACTCTTAAAACCTTGATAATCTCCACTATCTGTTAAACGAATTTCGGCCCCAAAAGTCATCATTCCTATACTTTATCTCAACACAAGGTTGTCCTACACTTTCTCCTATACAATGCATCATAAGGTGGCATGCCTATACTCACGTGATAATTGTTATTATACGCAAATTCTACTAAAGGTAGATTGTCCTCTTAACTACCTTTGAAATCCATCACATAGGCTTTGAGCATGTCTTTCAACGTCTAAATTATTCTCACTTTGCCCATTAATCTGCGGATGATACGTAGTACTCAACCTTAACTGTGTCCCCATTCATTCTTGAATATTCCTCCAAACATTTGACGTGAAGCACGAATCTCTATCAGACACAATTGATACCGACACTCTATATCTTGAAGTTATTTCTTTGATGTACAATTTAACCAACTAATCCAAATTAAACCTAATCTTGATCGACAAAAAGTTTGCTGACTTTGTTAGTCGATCTACGATCACCCATATAGTGTCGTAACCTTTCTATTTTGCTAGAAGACCTACCAAAAAATCCATCGTGATATGCTCCCATTTCTACTTGGGAATCTCTAACGGTTGTAAAAACCCATTGGGTCTTTGATGTTTTGCCTTAATCCTTTGACAAGTTAGGCATCGGCTGATGTATTCTGTAACTTTCCTTTTCATGTTCGGCCACCAAAAATGTTATCGTAGATCTTGATATATCTTCGTACTACTCAGATGTATCGAGTATCTCGTAATGTGGGCCTCTTACAAAATCTCCTCCCTTAATTCCGGTACTAATGGTACCCAAAATCGCTCTTCAAATCTTAGCAATCATTTGCTATCTACTTTGAACTTGACCTCCTCTTCATCGGCCAATCGCTTCCTTATTCTATCACATTCTTCATCTCCATCTTGAGCCTCTTTCACCTTGTCTAATAAGGTTGGACTTGCCTCCATATCAGTCATCTTCTTCTTCAAATCACTCTAACCTTTTACCACCAACTTTATTCGAGCAATTTATTTTACTAGTTCTTCTTGGTATGTTAGTACAAACAACTTCTCCCTACTCTTTCTACTTAGAGCATCTGCCACTACATTGACTTTTCTTGGATGATATAGAATCTCATAATCGTAATCTTTGACCAATTCTAACCACCTTATCTGCCTCATATTCAACTTATTTTATGTGAAGATATACTTAAGACTTTTATGGTTTGTGAAAATTTCATATTTTTTTTCATACAAATAATGTTTCTAAATCTTAAGGGCAAACACTACCGCTGCCAACTCCAAATCATGAGTAGGATATCCCTTCTCATAATCATTTAACTAGCGTGACGCGTACACAATGACCTTACCGTTCTACATAATCACACAACCTAGTCCCTTGTGCGACGCATCACTATACACTATAAAACCTCATGTATTATCTAGTAAAGTTAACATAAGTGCCTCACTTACTCTTTTCTTCTACTCCTAAAAACTTTACTCGCACTTGTCGGTCCACACAAACTTAATTGCCTTCCTCATCAAATTTGTTAACTGTATTATTATCTTTGAATTTTTTTTTGATAAATCTCCAATAGTAACCTGTTAATCTAAAGGAACTACTAACCTCCATCAGCGTCCTCACTTGTTCCCAATTCATCACTGCTTCTACCTTTGCAGGATTTACAAAAACCTCTTCTTTATCAATAACGTGACCTAAAAATTTAACTCTCTTCAACCAGAATTCACACTTCAAAAACTTAGTATACAACTTTTCCTTCCTCAATATTTTCAACATTAATCTTAGATGTTCGGCATGCTCTTCAATTTTGGAATAAACCAAAATATCGTCAATGAACACAACTACAAACTTGTCCAAGTACTGCTTGAACACTTTGTTCATCATATCCATAAATGTGGCTAGTGCATTTGTCAATTCAAATGACATCACCAGAAACTCATAATTGCCGTAACGAGTTCTAAATGTTATCTTTGGTATATCCCCATTTCTCACTTTTAACTGATGATAACTAGTCCTTAAATCGCTCTTCGAAAAATACTTCGCCCCTTTCAATTGATAAAATGGATAATCAATTCTAGGTAACGGGTACTTGTTCTTAATCGTCACTTTGTTCAACTCCCTATACTCCATACAAAGTCTTAGCGATCTGTCTTTCTTCTTTACAAACAACACAGGTACTCCCCATGGAGAACCACTCGGCTGAATATACTTTCTATCTAACAATTCTTGCAACTGAACCATTAACTCCCTTATTTCTACCGGAGCCATCTTATATTGTGCTTTTGATATCGATGTTGTTCTTGGCACTAAATCAATAACGAATTCTATCTCCCTATCCTGCAAAAGACCTAGCAGTTCATCTGGAAAAAAATGTCCCTGAACTCCTTAACTATTGATATCCATCCCATTTCAGGGCTCACCATTTGTGTGTCCACTACATGAGCCGATATCTTAAACATCCTTTCTTTAACAGTTTCTTAGCTTGCAACATCTTCATACAACAAGATTTCCTTGGCGACTTACTATCATAAAATACGATCTTAGAGTTATTTGGTGTCTAAAGGTATATGCTCTTCTTTTGATAGTTAATTACTACTCAATGGTTAAATTATCAATCCATCCTTAAGATGACATCAAACTCTCCTAAGCGTATCGAAATTAAATTTACGCACAACTTATGACCCCTTATCTCCGCATAACAGTTTCTATGTAAATACTGGATAGGGATCACTTCCTTATTCACAACTTCTATATTTGTTGGGTTCCCTAACTTTTTCTTAGACAATTCTAACCGTCTAATGAAATTGTTAGACAAAAATGAACATGTAGCACCCATATCAAATAATATATACACATTTATATTATTGATCGAAATAATATATGACACCACATCTTTTAATGCTATTGCATCTTGCACAATCATGTTAAACGTATAGGTTGTCGACTTGCTCTGCTGAACAGACCCTCCAATATTTAGCTTGTTATTGCTGCTCTTGTTGTCACTTCCTCCATCATTACCCTTCTTTATTGGGCAGTCTTTGATTCGATGATCCACTGCACCGCACAAAAAACATCCTCCTTTCTTTGGTTGGGTACACTTGGAGCGATATTTCTTTCTTGTCCACACCTATAGTACACATTATTACCCTTCACACATTCTCCAAAATGATTTTTTTCACAGTTACTACATGCCCTCTTCTTATGTGAATTCCCATACGGGTTTCCTAAGCTCTTGGCATTGTTGTTGTTATTCCACTTGCACTTACTACTGTTGCTACCACCATTGTTATCATCTTTATTCCCTCCATCAATCCTTTTCTTTTTCTACTACTGATTGTACTTTGATAAAGCTTCACTTCCCCTTTCCACAATTATTGCTTTCTCCAACAAAGTTAAAAATGAATCAATTTATAACACATCTACCTTACTGAATATCCACGTCTTCAATCCATTCTTAGATTGTAGCGCCTTCCATTCTTTAGTGTCCACTTGATGTGAAGTGAACCTAGCTAGCTCGTTGAATTTCACAACGTATCTCAGGACTGACATATTCTCTTGCTTCAATTTTTAAATATTAACCTCCTACCTTCCTTGCATACTATGGGGAAAGTAGTTCTCAAAAAAAAATTCTTTGAACCTATCCCACAATACTACCCCTTCTTTGACCTTATTCTGATTAGTTTTCCACCAGAAATTAGCCTCACCTTTCATCATGTAGGTAGCAACAGTCGTCTTTTTCTCCTCAACACCCTAGCAATAATAAATACTTTTTCGATTCCCTTCACCCATGACTGAGCTTTAATTGGGTGCGTTGTTCCCTTGAACTTCGACGAATCAACTGCCTTAAAGTCTTTAAAGTTCGCTAACCGATTCTCTGGTAAATTTTTGATGTCTTTGGTTCGATTTTGCATTGCTTTTGCTAACATATCAACAAAATTTTGCATTAGGTTTACATGACCTGCTTTATTGTAACCGATTCCTCTACCCTTGGGTTTCAAGGTGGTTGTCTTCATGGCAGCATTGTCTGTTTTAAGATAAAAGAAATTTTTTATGTTATTATTTTATCACTTATTATTCTTTTTGTTCTTACAGCATTTATCATTTAATGTAAACACTGTAATCATCCAAAGCACATAATTATAAACATAACTGCATTTATATTCATATGCCAGATAGTAGTATCTAACACTTTACATCCCGAGCATAGTGATAGAAATGCTACTATTGCATTATACGTTGAATCCACCTGAACAAAGAATTTAACACTAATCTGCACCTGCCGAGGGGAAATACCAAATACTACTAGCAACTCCACTGTCCCAACCACATGAACTACAAAGAATTTAACATTAATATTGCATTGTACTCTTGACCAACTTACATCTTAACCTTGTCCAGATCCATCCGCTGATAGGCATGACTATACAGAACATCCACATGTGACCCATTATCAATCATCATTCATTTCATATCCACTGGGCCAACTTGTGTCGTTATAACCAAAGCTCATTCGCGTGGCTCTACTGCATTAGGGGGTGATCTTTATCCGAGAAAGAAATTATTGTGTTCCGGAATTTTTGATCAAGTTTAACTATTTGTTCCGACAATGCCATTGCTATATCGGAAACTGATCTCTGTTGTTTCCATGTTTACATCTTAAGTGCACCCCCTATGATAACGTCCACAACCCTCCTCGGCCCGTCATTCTATTCGTCCACTCAATATTCTATTCAAGACTGATTCTGAGTTGGGGCCTCCCATCCTACAACATACTGAATGAGTTCTCCATTCTGGATATTCTTCTCGATAAGCTCTTTTAAGTCAAAATACCTTGCCATTGAATGTCCGTACATCTGGTGGTAATTACAAAACATCCTCTTGATTTCTTTGTATCCCTAAGCCCTCGACTTTGGTGGTTTGTAGAATGGCTTTTCCCTTATATCCTCTAAAATTTGCACCCTATTTGTGTTCAATGGAGTGTGCACCTTAGCATCATGTTTCGACTGAAAAATTGGTTTATTAGACTGTGCATTAGTCTTCGGGTCGATCTGATCACATATATCTTGTTTAACTTCATTGCTCTTCGGTTGGTCTGCCGATTTCTGATTAAGATTCAAGTTCGTCATAGCCTCCTCAATAGCAATAAAGTTCTTCGCTCGCTCATAAGCATCTGACAAGTCCTCCAGAGGTTTAAACATAATATCCGTTATCAATTTTTAAGACCAACCAATGTCCAAACTCGAGGTGAAAAAGCCTAAAGATTGAGTCATGTTGAGATCCATAATAGTGTTGACCACCTCCCTAAACCTCTGCACGTACTTGCTCAAAGTCTCTGTTTATTTCTGCATAACCTACATCAGTGAAGCAGTAAGTTTCTTATTCTCTTATTGCCACCAAACCGATCATAAAACCTATCACACAGCTCCTTTCGAGAGTTAATGTTGCCTGGTGGCACTGACAGCATCCATTCTTAGCCCCTTTCTTCAATGTAGTAGTAAAAATCTGACACATAGATGCCATATAAGGACTGAAAGGCGTAGCTGACCAGATCTATCTTCACCTTCTTCTCACGAACCTTATCTTCTAGGTCGCGCATATGCTCATGGGCAACATCTCATTCCTAGCTCCTATCTCCTCATCCTAATAGTTCTCAATAGACTATTTTTTTGTCTGCAGTTGTTGGACCTTTAACTCTTCCTCATCTAACTTCTGCTCAAATTCTTCTAACTTAGTCTTCAGTTCAATGTCTTAATCAACCAGCATATGTGCTACGGATCGAATGTGCTCAACAGAATCCTCGTACTCCTGAACATTCTCCTCTAGCTCTACCATCTTATCTTCTAACTATGTATTCTTGTCCATCAGCTCCTCAACCAAGTCACCCTAAGTAGTGCCCATAATATCTTTCTCATACCCAACTGTCTTCTCCTCCGCAGATACTGGATCCTCCATAAGCTCCATCTCCTGCTCTAACTCAAGATCCTGTATAGGCTCCATCTCTGGCTCAGACTCAGGATCCTCCATAGTGTCCATTTTTGGCTCTGACTCACCATGTGCCTAACTTCACCAACACGATATGCTTATCAACAGCTCATACTCTACCGTGTGACTAGTCTGACCAGCTTCAAGCATCCTGTAATTACAATATAACTAACAAATAAATAAACGACATCAGTATCACAATAAAATATATTCATGGATGAAATGAAAATATTTTCTATTGTGTTACCAATCAATTCGATGAATTTCCAAAATTCATCTTCTAAAACTCAATATAGGTTAACTCTTCTAAGGTTATATCCTAAGGTTTCGCAACTTATAGTTTTATAACCTACAACTTTGATACCAACTTGTGACACCCCCAAATCTGAGTTTCATAACCTCGAGTTTAGTACTCACGATCTATCATCTCCAAACATATTCTATAAACTAAAGCGAAATATATAAACATAATTTTTTCATTACAAAAGGTTTTACAATTCTCTAGGTCTAACAACCTTAACTTAATACAAAATATATACCTTAAATTGTTTAGAAGGTTTACATAAGCAAATTACAAGAGTTAACAAATTAACTAAGCATGCATATTAATCTAATCTTGAAGTTTTTCCTTACATTTGTTCTTCTTTGAGCATTCAGGCTTAGCTAAAAAAATATAATGATATAGCAAATGTGAGCAACTACTTGCTTAGCAAGTTTAAGTAGATAATTGATACAAGAATTATATATCATGATTGAAAAAAAATAACTTTTGAGATTTCAACAACATATAATAATTGTGAAAGAATGAGAATCAAGTTCCAATTAAAAAAAAGAGTTTGAACCTTTACTACTAAGTGGCCACTACGGACCATAAACTAGTTCTAGGTGATATCAGTAATTTAATTGAACATTTTAGCATTTTGGTATTTGAGGGGATCAGCCTCATGTACCCTATATGTATGCATAACATTTAAACATCTTGCGTATATACGATTTCTTGATAATATTCCCTTGTTAAGGATTGTTCTTTTTCAATCCTACTATAAGACTCTGCACCACCTATTATTTTAGATAAACTTTTAAAAATATTAAAGTTAATTAATTTATACATGCATTGTATAGCCGAAACAATTAGCTTAGACTTTCTTCTTAAATAGTTCATGAATAACAGAACTTTAATGTTTCACAGTTCAATAATGAAACAATCTTTAATTGCACACAAGTGCGAATCGCAATAATAATATCGACGTGGATTATTTTTTAATAATTAAACTACTTAGTGATCTTTATAAGTAAATACAAGTCTATGTATCGAAAACTTGTCTGTTCCACTGATTACTACTAAGCAATTTAAATTAACTTTATTTGAAAAGACACAACATTAACAAGGTTGATATTTCAATTAGTATATCACGTATTGGTTCATATTAATAACCTTGTATATCTTACTCTAACACCTAATCACATAATTAGGCATTTAATAATACATCAAACACTTACCAATATTATCATCATTTAATAATATTTTAATCACATATTAATATTATTAATCATTTAATAATATTTATGTCACTTATTATTATTATTAATCATTTAATAATATTTTAAAACTTTACAAATATTATTATTCTTTTAATAATATTTTATTTATTTTCTAATATTATTAATTATTTAATAATATTTTATTTATTTTTTAATATCATTAACCATTTAATAAGATTTTATTTATTTTCTAATATTATTAATCATTTAATAATTAATTAAACATTTAATAGTATTTTAATTACTTTAATCAGGTCCTATAATTATATTAATTAATTTATATATTTTCTAACCCATTTTTACAGATTCGACCCGACCTGTATGACCTAACTCAACCCGGCTTAATAATTAAAGTTTCAAAAATTTTGGACCACCGCTGCAACGGTGGAAACCAGCGCCTCGACGGTCCTGGACAGGACAGTTTACCATTGCGGCAATCAGTTAAGCTTTAAAACCCTAATCTTTCTAACTTTGTTTTCTTGCTTCAAACTTTCATAAAACAATCAATACACAACTAAATGACTTCAAATTTGAATTATTTTTTTTCCTCATTTTAACTTATTGTTCTTCAATATTTCATGAATCAATCACATTTTCAAAAATATTTTTGACATAAAAATTATCATCAACAACTAGGGTTTTGAAAACCAACATGTTTCGGTAAAAATCTCATAACTCATTCATTTTAAGACATCTTTCAATGATTCAAGTTAAGTTATCTTTGTGACTTATAGATCTACCGTATAGGACACAAAGACCACACAAACAACTTTCGCATCTCAAATTGTAACTCATCAACATACATAACCACTAATATTAAATTAATTATCACTTGAACTCTTCTTTAATTAATTCATTAATTCTCCTACCTTGTCACATTATTAGATTAATAAATATACACACATCCTATATATTCATTCAATCATATAAGTGTATAATTAATTCTAAAAAAATCACTTCCTTAATAATTAGTTCTTAATTTTAATTACAATGAGACTTACAATTCATGGTTATTACACTCAGGCTTTTTCCAAGATCAACCGATAACCTACGGATAGCCACGTCTTCTGTTATGCTAGCAATATCGTGAGGTGTTTAAGCGAAGATATTTGCATATGTCCTCAATAATTCCACCAATCAATTCCTGACGATTTCTTTCAACCTGACACCTATCTTGACTGTCTTCGTCATATTACCTGGAAATAATTCAACATCCTTTGTCTCTTCTGCAGGTAATGATAGAGGTTCTGTCACACCTTCGGTAAATGGTTTTACGTCAACCATCATTATCTATTTCTATTTACTGACCTCGACCACCGAAGATGTTAAAGTATGATGATAACACCTCCGAGCTATATCCATGTCTCCCTTTACTTCATTTACTCCATTTGTCATTGGGACTTCATCTTGAACTAAGGAATGGATGTTACCGCCTGAAGTGCCGAAAGTGTTGTACGCCCCAAAATTGGATTGTATGTTGACTCCACCTGAACTACAAAGAATTTAACATTAATCTGCACCTGCCGAGGGGAAGTACCGAAGACTATTGGCAACTCCATTATCCCGACCACATGAACTATAAAGAATTTAACATTAATCTAATGTTGTACTCTTGACCATCCTCCATCATGACCCTGTCCAAATCCATCCGCTAATAGGTATGACCATACAGAACATCCACAGGTGACCCATTATCAATCATAATTCTTTTCATATCCACTAGGACAACCTATGTCGTTATAACCAAAAGTCATTCGCGTGGCTCTACTGCATCCGCGCGGGAGGGGGGTAATCTTCATTTGAGAAGGAAATTATTGTGTTCGGGAATTTTTGATTAGGTTTAATCATTTTTTTCGACAATGCCATTACTATATCTGAAACAGATCTCCGTTGTTTTTATGTTTACTTCTTAATCGCACCCCTATGATAACATCCAGAACCCTCTTCGGCCTATCATTCTGATTGTCCACCCGATATTCTATTCGAAGCTAACTCTAAATTGGGGCCTCCCATCCTGCAACATACTGAATGAGTTCTTCACTCTGGATATTCTTCCCAATAAGTCTTTTTAAGTCAAAATACATTTTCGTTGAATGTCCAGACATCTACTGGTAATACAAAACATCCTCTTACTTTCTTTGTATCCCAGGGCCCTCGGCTTTGGTGGTTTGTAGAACGGCTCTTCCCTTATATCCTCAAAAATTTGCACCCTATTTGTGTTTAATGGAGTGTGCACCTTAGCATCATATTTCGACTAAAAAATTGGTTTTTTGGACTGTGCATTAGTCTTCGGGCTGATCTGATCCCATACATCCTGTTTAGCTTCATTGTTCTTCGATCGGTCTGTCGATTTTTGATTAAGATTCAAGTTCGTCATAGCCTCCTCAATAGCAATAAAGTTCTTCACCCGCTCATAAGCATCTGACAAGTCCTTCGGGGGTTTAAACATAATATCCTTTATTAATTTTTGAGAACGACCAATGTCCAAACTCAAGGTGAAAAAGCCTAAAGATTAAGTCATTTTAAGATCCATGATAATGCCAACTGCCTCCCCGAACCTCTACACGTACTAGCTCAAAGTCCCCATTTATTTATGCTTAACCTACATCAGTGAAGCAGTAAATTTTCTTATTCCCTTATTGCTGCCAAACTGATCATAAAACCTATCACATAGCTCCTTTCGAGAGCTCTATATGCCCCTTTCTTCAATGTAGTAGTAAAAATCTGACAAATCTCTATATGCCACAAGAAGACCGAAAGGCGTAGGTTACCATATCTATCTTCACCTTCTTCTCACGAACCTTATCTTCTAGGTCGCGCATCTGCTCATGGGCAACATCTCTTTATGCTTCCATCTTATTCCTAGCTCATATCTCCTCCTCCTAATAAGCCTTGATAGACTGATTTTTTGTCTATAGTTGTTGGACCTTCAACTCTTCCTCTGTTACCTTCTCCTCAAATTTCTCTAACTTAGTATTCAATTCAATGTTGTGATCAACCAGCATATGTGCTAAGGATCCAACGTGCTCAATAAAATTCTTGTACTCCTACACATTCTCCTCTAGCTCTGCCACCTTATCTTCTAACTCTGTATTCTTGTCCATCAACTCCTTAATCAAGTCACCCTAAGTAGTGCCCACAACTAGTTCCTCCTCCCCGGATACTTGGATCCTCCATAGGCTCCATCTTTGGCTTAGAGTCAGGATCCTCCACAGGGTCCATTTCTGGATTTGACTCATCATGGGCCTAACTTCACCAACACGATATGCTTATCAACAACTCATCTTCTACCGCGTGACTAGACTGACCAGCTTCAAGCATCCTATAATCACAACATAACCAACAAATAAATAAATGACATCAGTATCGCTGGTGTGATGTCGCAAGCACCCAAAAATAAAATCTTACTTTGAAAAAAATATTAATGTAGTAGTGTAAGTAAGAGTCGATCACACAGAGAATGATTAATTCAATTTCATGTTTTGTAAACCAAAATTGGGGGGTTTTTAAAGAAATAATTTAAATTAACTAAAATCAATATGCAAGTAATTTAATAAATTAAATCAGAAGAAAAAGCCTTGGTTTAAGTTAACATCCACCATCAATAATGTACAACTGATCACTGATGCAAGAATAACTCAATTCATATTTTAAATATTCAACGTGAAATAATTACTCCCATTCGAATAATTTTCCTATCTCTCCTTAATTTTAGTTAAGCAGAAACAGGCGATCTAAATAACCCTTACTATTAAATAATCTCAGACAAGCGTTAAAGATTTAACCTAGTAGTAGCATAATGAAATAGAGAGATCGTTGAACTAAACAACACAATCCAAGCGTCTGCATTTAATTTAGATAAATATTTTTTCTAAGATATAACAATCTTTTGATATGCAAAATAATTATTAATCTTAGTTGTTTCGAAAATTAAAGTGACCAAACAATTACGGATTTGATATTTAATTTAGCAGTAGATTTCAACGAATAATAAACTAGTATGCATCCTAGCAATCAAACGGATTAATCAGAAAATTAAATGCAGAAAAATATTCAATACTCAAAATATAAATTGAACAATTAAAATAAATTAGATCTCACAGTGTATAAATCTTGATGGCTCCAATCACTTAAACCAAGAAAAAATAATTTAGCTACTCATAGTTATAGAGAACATCAAAGAATAGAAGAGAAAAATTTTCTAATAGAAAAGTTATATTTTACATTGTGTCTCAAGCCCTCTATTTATAGGTACAAAATTCCCCTAACCCTAATAGGATTTATTATTTCCAAACCCTAATAGAATTTAAAATACACAATAAAATAAATATAAAATTCCTATATTATTTCCTTTTCCAATTTGCTTTTGGAATTTATTTAATTACTTCTTTCACTTTGCTGGAACCACTCGGAAAGACAAAATAAAGAACAGCCAAACAGCTCTGCCTGGCCCCACGCAGAACAAGAAAGAAAACTGCAAGCCGCCACACTCCTGGGACCCACACGGAGATAGCTGCCAGCCGCCATTCCTTCATTACCGTTGGCGCGTGGTAGTCACGCGCCTGTTCCTTACACATGACCGCGCATTGCGCGAATTTTGTTTGGCTAGGCCGCCCCTCGAGCACATGGCGCGGCTGCCTCTGCTGCACATATTTACTATTCTGCCCCTCGGGCTGCTGGACCATTTACGCGCGCATGGCGCGACCTCTAATCTTCACTTTATTTACAGCTTTGCCATTAGCCTTTAATTTTCCTACAAAAATAAAATATAAATTAATTAAAAATAATATAAAAATACTAAAAATAATAATAATACATTAAATTAAATAAATTACCTAAAATACTAAAAATACTAAAAAACTCACAAATAATTAAGTATAAAATACCTAATAAATTGATATAAAATCTCCTTATCAATCGCAATAAAATATATTTATGGATGAAATGAAAATATATTCTATTGTGTTGCCACTCGATATGATGAATTTCCAAAATTCATCTTCTAAAACTCGATGTGAGTTGACTCTTCTAAGGTTATATCCAAAGATTTTGCAACTTATAGTTTTATAACTTACAACTTTGATACGAACTTGTGACGCCCCCAAATTCGAGTTTCATAACCTCAGATTTGGTACTCACGATCCATCATCTCCAAACACATTCTATAAACTAAAGCAAAATATATAAAAGTAATTTTTTTCATTACAAAAGGATCTATAATTCTCAAGTTCTAACAACCTTAACTTAATACAAAATATATACCTTAATTGTTCAGAAGGTTTATATAAGCAAATTACAAGAGTTAGTGAATTAACTAAGCAAGCATATTAATCTAATCTTGGAGTTTTTCCTTGCATTTGTTCTTCTTTGAACATTCGTGCTTAGCTGAAAAATATCATGATATAGTAAGGGTGAGCAACTACTTTGCTCAGCAAGTTTAAGTAGACAATTGATACAAGAATGATATTTTTTTTTTTTTTTTTTTTTTTTTTTTTTTTGATAATGAAGAATGATATTTCATGATTGAAGAGAAATAACTTCTGTGACTTCAACAATATATAATAATTGTGAAAGAATGAAAATCAAGTTCCAACTAAAAAGAAAAGTTTGAATCTTTACTGTTAAGTGACCACTATGGACCATGAACTAGTTCTAGGGGATATCAGTAATTTAACTGAACCTTTTAGCATTTTGGTATTTGAGAGGATCAGCTTCTTATACCCTATGTGTATGTATAACATTTAGACATCTTGCGTATATTCTATTTCTCGATAATATTCCCATGTTAAGGATTCTTCTTTCTCAATCCTACTATAAGAGTCCGCACCAACCATTGGTTTAGATAAGATTTTATAAAGTATTCAAGTTAATGAATTTATACATTCATTGTATAGCCAAAATAATTAGCTTTAACTTTCTTCTTAAATAGTTCATGAATAACAGAACTTTAATGTTTTATGGTTCAATAATGAAACAATCTTTAATTGCACACAAGTACGAATCACAATAATAGTATCAATGTGGATTAATTTTTAATCATTAAACCACTTAGAGATCTTGTAAGTAAATTCAAGTCTATGTATAGGAAACTTGTCTATTCCACTTATTATTACTAAGCAATTTAAATTAATTTCATTTAGAAATGCCAAACATTAGTAAGGTTGATATTTGAATTAGTATATCACGTATTAATTCATATTAATAACCTTGTATATCTTACTCTAACACCTAATCACATAATTAGGCATTTAATAATACATCAAACACTTAGCAATATTATCATTCTTTGATAATATTTTAATCACATATTAATATTATTAATCATTTAATAATATTTACGTCACTTATTATTAGTATTAATCATTTAATAATAATTTACTCTTTTTCTAATATTATTAATCATTTAATAATATTTTAATCTTCTTCTAATATTATTATTTCCTTTATAATATTTTATTCACTTTCTAATATTATTAACTAGTTAATAATATTTTATTAGTTTTTTAATATCATTAACTATTTAATAAAAAAAATTATTTTCTAATATTATTAATCATTTCATAATTAATTAAATATTTAATAATATTTTGATTACTTTAATGGGGTCCCATAATAATATTAATTAATTTATATATTTTCTAACCCATTTTTACATAAACAGATCACACCCGGCCTGTATTACTTCCTACCCGACCCAGTTTAATAATTAAATTTTCAAAAATTTCAGGCAATAGCTGCACCTTTGGAAACCAGTGCCCTGACGGTCCTGGACAAAACAGTTCACCGCTGCGGCAGTCTGTCAGGTTTTAAAACCCTAATATTTCCAATTTTATTTTCTTGTTTCAAACTTTCAACTTTAAAACCCTAATCTTTCCATAATTATAGTAATTAATTTATATATTTTCTAACCCATTTTTACTCAAATAGATCTGACCTGACCTGTATGACGTGACCTGACCCGACTTAATAATTAAAGTTTCAAAAAATTTGGCCCCCTTCTGCAACGGTGGAAACCAGCGCCTCGATGGTCCTAGACAGAACAGTTTACCGTTGCGGCAGTCAGTCAAGCTTTAAAACCCTAATATTTCCAACTTTGTTTTCTTGCTTCAAACTTTCATAAAACATTCAATACACAACTAAATGACTTCAAATTTGAAAAAAAAAATCTCATTTTAACTTATTGTTCTTCAATATTTCATGAATCAATCACATTTTCAAAAATATTTTTGACATAAAAATTATCATCAACAACTAGGGTTCTGAAAATCAACATGTTTTGGTAAAAATCTCATAACTCATTCATTTTAACACATCTTTCAATGATTCAAGTTAAGTTATCTTTATGACTTGTAGATCTACCGTACATGACACAAAGACCACACAAATAACTTTCACATCTGAAATCGTAACTCATCAACATACATAACCACTAGTATTAAATTAAGTATCACTTAAACTCTTCTTTAATTAATTCATTAATTCTCCTACCTTGTCACATTATTACATTAATAAATATACACGCATCCTATATATTCATTCAATCATATAAGTGTATAATTAATTCTCAAAAATTCACTTCATTAATAATTAGTTCTTAATTTTAATTACAATATGACTTACAATTCATGGTTATTACACAAAAGCTTTTTTCCAGGATCAACCGATAGCCTATGGATAGTCATGTCTTCTATTATGCCAGGAATATCCTAAGATGTCTAGGCGAAGATATCTGCATATGTCCTCAATAATTCCACCAATCCATTCATGATGGTTTCTTACAACCTGACACCTATCTGATCGTCTTCGTCATATTACCGGGAATCAATTCAACATCCTTTGTCTCTTTTGTAGGTAATACTAGAAGTTCTGTCACACCTTCGGTAAATGGTTCTACGTCCACCATCATTATCTGTTTCTGTTTACTGACCTCGACCACCAAAGATGTCAAAGTATGGCGTTAACACCTCCGAGCTATATCTATGTCTCCCTTTACTTCACCTACTCCGTTTGTCGTTGGGAACTTCATCTTGAAGTGAGGAATAAATGTTACCGCCTGAAGTGCTGATAGTGTGGTACGCCCCAAAATTGCATTGTACGTTGAATGCACCTGAACTACAAAGAATTTAACATTAATATGCACCTGCCGAGGGGAAGTACCGAAGACTATTGGCAACTCCACTATCTCGACCACATGAACTACAAAGAATTTAACATTAATTTTACGTTGTACTCTTGACCAACCTTCATCTTGACCCCGTCCAGATCCATCTGCTGATAGGCATGACTATACAGAACATCCATATATGAATCATTATTAATCATAATTCTTTTCATGTCTGAAGAGTAGGTTTTATACCTACGAGTTAGTTGTTTCTAACCTTAAATTATTGTCTATTTTTTAATTATTCTAGTTACTTTTCATGTGTTTTGTGTTGTATTGTAGATTATGCATTTGGTCAAAAAATGGTTTAAGGAAGGAAAGGAACTGGAAAGCATTGGGATTAAAAGCTGAAGACCTGGCGCAGCCGCGCTAGGATTGCTTATGGTAGTGGCGCGGGGTGCGCCATGGCTAAGCATTAAATTTCAAAAAAAAAATGGAAGGATGGCACGGGGGCGCCGAGTGTGAACTGAAAAGTGGAGCAGCTGCACCACTATGGGAATTTGTTGCATACTTATGTTATTTTGCTAAGTTTAAGTGGGAAAATAAATTATAATAGCTTTAGGACTTATGTAAGCAAGCCAGGTTTATAGTAGTTTATAAATACTTCTTTTGTAAGGAGATTACTCTCTCTCGTTATTTTTGGTATTCAACTAAATTCACATTTGAAGGGATTTGAAGGCATCTCAGGCTAAGTACGTTTATTTAGTTATAAGGGATGTTGAACCTTGTTTACAATTAATGGTTTAATTGAGTTATCAATATTTATTCTTTCGTTTGTGAAATTTATTCTTGATGATCTATTATAATTGATTAATGATTATTGATTTGATTAATTTGGTAAGAGCCCATTTAATTGATTCGATTATTATCATCTGCTGGATTAAGGTATAGTATTAAGCAAACAATATTATATCTTATCATAAGTAGCAATTAACATTATATGATTGTGGTCAAGCTTTTGAGTATTGTTAAGATTATCAAGAAGGCAACTTAAATAATCTGCGATTGTATGATTGCTGCTTGGAATAACCTAATTCCCTAATTATTAATGCTACTGTTATATTAAATCTAGACTGATAGTTCTAGGTTATATGATAGTTAGGATCTAGTGGGGGTGATTGCCACTTTAGATTTAAAACTTAAGGAAATTTTTTGATAACACGGATTGTGGTTATCTAGGGTTATTAATTTCATAAAAGGGAGAATATTAGTTAACTTGATTATATCAACGTTGTGAAAAGGCGATACTGAACTAAATAACTGAAGTTTTTAATTAGTTGGTTAAACTTATTAATTTATTCTTATTTATTTAGTTAATTATAATTAATTGAAAACCCCTCTTTATTATTTGCTTTTTATTGCTAGAAACATTAGGATAAATTAAAAATAATATTACTTCATGTGGGTTTGACCCGTACTTGTTATTATACTAAATTTGTGTTAATAAAGTGAAGATAAGGATTAATTTTGAAGTGTTAACGACAACTTCCAAATTTTGACACCGATGTTGGGGAAATAATATTTGTTTTTATTTATTTATTTGTTTTTGTTTTTGTTTTTGTTGTCTTTTAGTTCATGACTCGATCCTCTCACTCTCATGATTTAAAATTTGATCCAGAAATAGAAATAATTGCACGTAGGCTAAGGAAAGATACCCACTAATCCAGAAACACAACTGCAAATTTAGAAAAAGCTTTTGCTCCATCACCCGGTTTAAATGTAGCACTAGAGTTGCTATCCAATGGTTCATTCAGCTGTTCGGAAGAAGAAATGGCTGCACCTAATAATGGGATTAGGAGGGAGTTGGTTACTCCTAATTTACACCAACAACCATTATGCATAGAGTACATTGCTTTAGATGTCACTTTTGAATTGAAATTAGGATTAATTCATCTTGTGCCTAGTTTTCTTGGTCTTACAGATGAAGATCCATACAAGCATTTGAAGGAGTTCCATGTGGTTTGTTCTACCATTAAGCCACAAGGAATAATGAAAGAACACATAAAACTTAGAACTTTTCCATTCTCCTTAGCAGATTTGGCAAAGGATTGGTTGTACTATCTTCCCTCTAGTTCGATATAATCATGGGATAACATTAAAATGTTATTTTTGGAGAAGCATTTTCCTGTTTCAAGAGTCGCCAACATAAGAAATGAGATATGCGCCATCAGACAGTTCAGTGGAGAAACTCTTTACGAGTGTTGGGAAATATTCAAGAAGCTATGCTCGTGCTGTCCACCACATCAAATTGATGATCAACACCAAATCCAGTACTTCTCTGAAGGATTATTACTAATGGATATGAGTATGATCGATGCTGCAAGTGGAGGAGCACTGGTTGATAAGACTTCATAAGCCGCAAAGAACTTGATTGCGAACATGGCAGCTAACTCACAGCAATATGGAATGAGGATGGCTTCTGTAATATTGAATGATAGATTTCAGACTTAATTGTTATGGTTCGTCAAATATCTGTGGGGAATGTGCAAGTTGTAAAAACTTGTGGAATCTTTTTATCATCGAATCATTCGACAGATACTTGTCCCACATTGCAAGAAGATGACACCATTGAGCAAGCTAATGTAGCGGGGAATTTTCAAGGACAATGTAATACCCGGTCCCTTTGAATCTTTTTTAGTCCCACATCACCCATTTATTGAAACTTTATCCCTTCCCCAACTTATATATATGGACTTACCCATTTAGTTTTTAAACACCCAAACATTAAATACCTCCTATTTTATGAGGAATTTTTTGTGTGAGAACCTTTTTAGTAAGAACCTCTTTAGTTAAAATTTTCGGTGTCGAGGACGTGGGCGAATTGCGAACCTTATAATTTCGGGTATGTCTCTTCTTTTTACTTTATGTAATTATTTAATTTTATGTATTCATTTTAATTTTGTAGCTTTAATTTTTATATGTTATTTAGGTTGATAGTATGTATATTTTTGGTATATCTTTGTTAGTAATTAGCATTTTGAGATATTAAATTATTATTTTTATAACTTTAGATTTTGATTTTTGTAAATATACTTAAATTTATTTTGGAACAAGAAGGTTGTTAATTATTAAAATATTTTATATGATCAAAATATGTATAACTTTAGATAGAATTTTGTTTAGAACGAAAAGATTTCGAATTCGTCAAAGAGAAAGAAATGTTAAAGCTTAATCAATTAATTAACTATTTATTTATTTATTCATTTATTTTATTTAATTAGTTCTGACGGATGAAATTTAACGAGTCGTTTTTGGAATATAATGTCGGGTATTACATTTCGTATTTCAGGTACGAATTTCGTACTCCTTCAGCGATATTTCTTTAATTTTAATTTGTTCGTTTTGTCTCTCAATTAGAATTCAGATATTATTTCGATATATTATTCATAGTCAAATACTTATAATAGAATTGTTTGATTTTAGATATTCAAAAAATCGTAACTCGTACTCTTTGGACTTAGTGAGCATGTCTACTATTTATTTTGATTCAGTAGAAACGTACATGCTAATATATTTTGAGGAATTTAAGTTAATTCGTTTCGGTTTAGCATGTGTGTATTAGAACCCTTTTTGTTTATATTGTGTTGCATATATTGTGATATGATATTTTTGTTAGAATGTATCGTAGGGTATACCTAAGCTATAACCACCTGTGAGGGTACCACAAGCATGTCCTTTTGGCACCGAGGCATGACACTTCTGTGGCGGTGTGATTAGTTCACGACGTCTCTATTTTGTGTGCTCCGATGGAAGTTGGCCAATTGGTGTTTTGTTGTGGGAGGCGTATAGGTCGGCCCTAGTTTTCTGTTTTGTTTTATTCTGCGGTTTGGTGTTGTTTGTGCCAAACATACCTTCCAATTTTGTATACATCTGAATTGCGCAATCCGATATATATTTCTATTCTGTTTTGTTCTGAGCTCGGTATGAAATCACCCCAGCCATTTGATTCAGCCTATTATGTTATTCAGATTAGTTCAGTTTAGTTGGTTTTTTTATTTATTTTAGTTCTTATTTTCTTTTACTCTATATCCGTACTGGCATTTGGCTCATGATGTGTTTTTCTTTCGGCAGGTAATCAGGTGGAATAAAGGCAAGTATAAAGAGAGTTTCCTTTATGTAAATAGTCTAGATATTCAATGTAAGATTTGATATTTTGAGTTTCTAAGTACTGTTATAATACACAGATTATGTTTGAGTCAGTTGGCAATTATCTATGTAGACTATTTAGTTGCATATTAAAGTTTTGGATATCAGTATGTTAGTTCTATTGTGTTCTATGCATAACCTCATTTTCCACTTCGGGAAGGGGGTGTTACAGACAACCTCAAAGACGATATGATCCCTACTCTAATACTTACAATCTAGGATAGAGGGATCATCCTAATTTGGGTTATAGAGGAAACAGGTCACCAATGCAGAATGTTTTTCCAAATCGACAACAAGCAACAGTACCAACCTAGACAAACAACGCCTGCTAACTCTGGAACATCTCTTGAGGATATGTTTAAAGCATTGATGAATCAAACGACATCCTTCATTAATCAATCACAACAATTTCAGCAAGAGACAAGGTCATCCATCCATAGTTTGGAGAATCAGATGAGCCAATTAGCTACCACAGTTGGACGATTGGACTCTCAAAGCTCGGGAAAGTTGCTCTCTCAAACAGTGATCAATCTGAGAGAGAATGCAAGTGTCATAACCTTGAGAAGTGGAAAACAGATAGATACACCAAGGGCTACTGTTAAATTTGACAAGGATAAGGATAAAGAGGAGGCCAAAATTTCAAAAGTAATCCTTAACTCTCATATGCAGCTTAAGACTAATCCTTTACCTTTTCCTCCCAAGAATCACCAAACTAAAAAGAATGATGAGAAAAATAAAGAGATTCTGGAAACTTTCAGAAAGATAAAGGTGAACATCCCTTTACTATATGCAATCAAGTAAGTGCCAAGGTATGCAAGATTTCTAAAAGAATTATGCACTAATAAGAGAAAATTAAAAGATGATGAAAGAGTGACTGTTGGAGAAAATGTATTTACCATTCTTCAAAGAAAAATGCCCCCAAAGTGTAAAGATTCAAGTATGTTTATCATTCCCTGCAAGATAGGTAATACCAGGTTTGAGAGAGTTATGCTAGATTTAGGAGCATCAATTAATGTTATGCCACTACTTATTTATGCTTCTTTGCATCTAGGTCCTTTGAAAAATACTGGTGTCATTATCTAATTAGTTGATCATACTAACACTTACGCTGAATGGGTAATTGAGGATGTGTTGGTACGGGTGAATGAGCTAATATTTCCTACAGATTTTTACATTGTGAACGTGAATGATGATACATCTCCAAATCCTGCTCATATTCTATTAGTAAGGTCATTCTTAAAAACAACTAGAACAATGATTAATGTGCACAATGGGACCTTGACTATGGAGTTTGACAGCGAAAAGATTCAGTTCAACATTTATGAGACTATGATGTACCCTAGTGATGTTAATCTTATTTTTGCTATTAATGTCATTGATTCTTTGGTGTAGAAATCCTTCGACCACATTCACAAGAAAACTTTGGAAGTCACTATCGCAAATACTTTGGAGTTAGAAAAAGAATAAGAGATTAAGCAGACTACAGAATTAAATGATACAATAGCTACACTACAGTCTTTACAAAAAAAATCAGTTAAGTATACAGTTTCTTCCATTCAACAACCTGTGACTCATGAAAAATTATTACCTTCTGTTGTGCAGGCTCTGACATTGGAATTAAAGCCCTTACTAATCCACTTAATGTATGCATATCTAAGGAAGAATGATATACTGCCAGTGATTATTACAAACAATCTGACCAAAGTCCAAGAAGAAAAGTTGCTTAGAGTCTTAAGGGACTATGTACAAGTCTTTGGTTCGACAATTGTAGACATCAAAGGTATTAGCCCAGCTGTATGTATGCATCGAATTCTTTTAGAGGAAGGAGCCAACCAAAGAGAGATGCTCAACGAAGATTGAATCCACCTATGATGGAGGTAGTGAAAAAAGAGATTCTGAAATTACTTGATGCAAGTATTATATATCCTTTTTCAAATAGTCAATAGGTGAGTCCAGTATAGTTAGTCCCAAACAAATCTGATATAACTGTCGTTACGAATGATAATAATGAGTTAATGCCTACTCGTATGCAAACAGGATGGAGAATGTGTATTAATTATAGGAAGTTGAATGTTGTAACTAAAAAAGATCATTTTTATCTCCATTTTATTGATAAAATGTTATAAAGATTAGTTGGTCATACTTACTATTACTTCCTAGATGGTTTTTCAGGTTATAACCAAATTGTGATTGCACCGAAAGATCAAGAAAAAACCATCTTCACCTGCCTATTTGGTACATTTACATACCGTAGGATGTCCTTTGGACTTTGCAATGCACCCGGTACTTTTCACCTGGTATTTATGGATGTTTTCACAATTCATGGTGATTCTTTGGATGCATGCTTAGATAACTTGACTCGTGTACTAGATAGATGCTTAGAAATTAATCTTATTTTTAATTGGAAAAAATGTCATTTTATGGTAAAACAAGGTATAGTCCTTGTTGGACATGTAGTTTTTGCCAAAGGATTAGAAGTGGATAAAGCTAAGATATAAATTGTTGCTGTTTTACCTTACCTCACAAGTGTGCGGGAGATTCGTTCTTTTCTTGGTCATGTAGGTTTTTATCGCCAATTTATCAAGAAATTCTCCAAAATAGCTTTGTCGTTGTGTAAGTTACTGCAAAAAGATGTAGAATTGTAGTTTGACGATGAGTGCAAGGAGGCATTTGACAAGCTGAAGAAGTTATTGACCTCAGCACCAGTGATACAGCCACCAAATTGGAATTTACTATTTGAGATCATGTGTGATGCCAACAACTATGCAATAGTGACTGTCTTGGGCCAGCGAGTTGACAAAGTTGTGCATGCCATCTACTATGCTTCTAGGACATTGACTGTTGCTCAGATTAACTATTCTACAACGGAAAAAGAATTATTATCTGTTGTCTTTGCTTTAGGCAAATTCATATCTTATCTTCTCGGTACTAAAGTCATAGTTTATTCTGACCATGCTACTCTCAGATATCTACTGACCAAGAAGGATTCAAAACCTAGGATAATAAGATGGATCTTACTACTCCAAGAATTTGACTTGGAAATAAAGGATAAGAAAAAAGCAAATAATTTGGTAG
Organism: Hedera helix; assembly: GCA_947179155.2. Taxonomy (NCBI): domain Eukaryota; kingdom Viridiplantae; phylum Streptophyta; class Magnoliopsida; order Apiales; family Araliaceae; genus Hedera; species Hedera helix. Next base: position 16,527,733 of record OX359283.1, on the reverse strand, counting down.
CGAACCACTTGCACAGGTTGCTTAAAGAGGAAAAAATACTTCCATTACAAGATTCATTTCCAGATGAGCATTTATTTTGCTTTGATAAGGCTACACCCTGGTATGTGAATATTGTTAATTATTTAGTAAGTGCTTATGTTCCTAGTGAATTCTCAAACATTCAGAAAGAAAAGTTTAAGAGTGACGCGAAACGGTATGTATGGGATGACCCATATTTATGAAAATTTTATGCTGACCAGGTAGTTAGAAGATGTGTGCCTAATTTCAAGTTTTTTTTAATTCTACCTTTGTGTCATTTTTATGCTTGTGGAGATCTTTTTGACTTAAAAGAACAGCTCATAAGGTTTTAGATAGTGGTTTCTTTTGCCCTAGTATTTTTAAAGACTCCTACCTGTTTTGTAAGTCGTATGCCAATTGTCAAAAGACGGGAAATATATCAAATAGGCATCAAATGCCACAAAACACTATTTTGATTGTTAAATTTTTTTATGTTTGGAGCATTGATTTTATGGGACCATTTTCTACTTCTTACGGTAATGTTTACATTCTTCTAGTTGTTGATTATATTTCTAAATGGGTGGAGGCTAAAGCCATCAAGACTGATGATTCTAAAGTTGTTATACATTTTGTCAAATCTAACATATTTGTCAGGATTGGGACTCTAAGGGCTATCATCAGTAATAAAGGAACGCATTTTTGCAACAAGACACTAGCAGCCTTGTTCAAGAAATACAATGTCATACATAGAGTTTCTACAGCGTACCATCCGTAGAGCAATGGTCAAGCAGAGGTATCCAACCGTGAGGTCAAATCCGTTTTAGAAAAAGTAGTTAAGCCTAATAGGAAAGATTGGAGTCTAAAATTAGAATATGCATTATGGGCTTATCGTACAGCTTATAAAACTCTTATAGGCATGTCACCATATCGAATCATATTCAGGAAACCATGTCATATGCCTGTGGAGCTTGAACAAAAGGCTTTTTGGGCAATTAAACAATGCAACATGGGCATGAATGAAGCTGGAGGGCATAGAAAGCTACAGTTACAAGAGTTAGAAGAACTACAAAATGAGGCTTATGAGAGATTGAAATTGTACAAGGAAAAGACAAAAATATTTCACAACAAGCAAATTTTAAGGAAAACTTTTATGCTTGGTCAAAAAGTTATATTGTACAACTCCCGATTGAAATTGTTTCCAGGGAAGCTTCGTTCTCGGTGGGAAGGACCATTTGTATTTATTAATATTTTCCCGTATAGTGCAATAAAAATTCAGAAACCAGACACATGAATAATTTTCAAAGTGAATGGTCATCGACTTAAACCGTTCTATGAAGGACATCAAGTGGAGAACGTCGAGATCCTAAATTTGAGGGATCCAGTTTATCAAGTTTGAGCAAAGAAAGATGTCAGGCAAACGACATTAAACAAATGCGATTGTTGGGAGGCAACCCATCGGTTATTTTTATTCTTTTTCATAATTACATATTCGCTTAGGTTATTTTCTAAAGTAGTAGCTTCGGGACTCTTATATGCTTGCATTTATGCTTTGAATTTTTTTCAGGTCCTGAAGTACCATAAATGAGCAATGCAGCAACATACAGTACATCAGCAAACTCTGGAAGAATGGCGCAAGGCGTGCCAAGAATACTAGAGGAACGGCGCGGGGCGCGCCAGTATACTAGTTAAGGATTCAAACTCTGGAAGTAGGGGTGCACACAGTCGGTTTGGTCGGTTTTTTGGGAAAAAAATAAGCAAACCATTTAAGTCGGTTATAAAAATTAAAAACCAAAACCGCCCAAATTTTTACATTGTAATCGGTTATCGGTTTATTCGGTTTCGGTTAAATCGGTCGGTTTATTTGGTTATTCGGTTCCGGAATTGATAATTTGATATTTATTATATTGCCAATTTTTCATAATAATTAATAAATCACTAACTCAATAACTACTAATTATAATAGAAGTTCTCTAAATCCGAAAAATAAAAATCACCCAACTGATTCACTAGGATAAAAGTTTTGTAAATTCGTCACAATAAAGACATATAATAAATATATAATTATATAAAATAAATATTTATTAGAAAAGTATATAAATTATATTATAATTTTAAATTGTTCGGTCGGTTTGGTCGATTTTGGTTTTTTGAGAAGCCAAACCAAACCGGCCGAACTAGTTTCGGTTTTTTAGTTTTATAGTGTTCGGTTTTTCGGTTTTATATTTTTCGGTTTGAAATAGTAACAGTTTGGTTCGGTCCGGTAGGTTTTTCGGTTTTGGTCGATTTTGTATGCACTCCTATCTGGAAGAACGGCACAAGGCACGCCACTACAATAAATAAAGACGGCGCAGGGTGCGCCGGCGAGCAAGTTTTAAAACTCTGGAAGAGCGGTGCACGGAACGCCACCATAAGAGGAAACAACAGCGCGATCGTGCCAATGGCAAAATTTTGAAAAAATAAATATACGGCCCGATCAAATTCTTCCCATTTATTTCCTTCCCCAATTATAAATTATACTTAGACTCTCTAAAACTTTCAAAGTTGTAACCCTCATTCCAAATCCGAGTAGGATTCCTCATTTCAACCAAACTCATTTTATAAATTAAAACCCATCAGAAGAAAGAATTATCGGTCTCTTTGGCCTTCGGTTTCCATACACTACAATTGGATCACTTTCGATTGGGGTTGCATCAAGTAAGTGCCCCGTTCTCTTTTGGTTTCAGTAAGGTTTGACTTGATAGTATTGGGCTACAGCAGTATATTTGCATGATTATTTGGATTTTCTGTTGGTTTATTACTGTGTGGTTAGAATTAATTTTGGGGGAAAATTGTTACTGATTTTGTTGGGTTTTAGTATTGTTAATTAAGTGTGCTCTTCATTGGGTTTGGTTTGCATTGAGATTGGGGTGTGTTCTACATATTCATAGTATCATTTGGACACCCACTAACCTTGCAAACAAACTGTTTAACGAATTGCATCAAACAAAGGTTTGGATTTTGCATTGATCTATGCTTGCTTTGGTTTGGGAGTAAGAAATCGTGTCTGGGAAACGTCAACGAGGCTCCAGCTCTCGGTCTGTACACAATTTTGATCTTACACGGTTTGTCATTGAGGAGGCATTAGATAAATATCACAATGTGCTCGTAGGCAAAACGTTTGTGTTAGAAAGAGGATTGTGACCCGATGAGGAACTATATGGGCATATGAGCAACATGATTGCTGAACGCAATTGGGTGTATTTAACTGAACAATCGGGTCTAACTGTGGTATTAATAGTGAAAGAATTTTACTCTAACATTGTGAATCGGATAAATTATGTGGTCCAAGTGCACGATACATCGGTGTCTTTTAGCAGTTCATCAATCAACTCATACTACAATCTGTCTGATCTCGAGGGTGATAATGAGTATAGTGAGTTTGATCACAGTTTGACCTATGTGATTCTTAGTTTGCGCAACCTAGATACTAAGTGGATGTTACGGTATGGGGCTTCCAAAAAAGTGAGCTTTCCACACACTGCCCTCAGTCATTATGGAAAAGCTTGGTATAGTTTCATATGTGCCAATTTGATGCCCACTAGGCATTAAAACGATGTCCCCAAGGATAGAGCGATTTTGTTGAATGCAATCATTGACACTTACGATATCAATGTGGGAAAAGTTTTTCAAGAATCCATCTTAAAGTTTTGTGCAGACTTATCGGGTGGGTTACCACATGGTTCACTCATTACAAGTTTATGCAGATGGGTCGGCGTTCAATGGGAAGTGGATAAGCTTTTTCAACCACCCATGGCGGTTATTGATCATAATACAATTTTTAAATACAAAGTATGGGACGGTGGTATTTCTCATCCTCGGGGCGAAGGCTTTATTATACAACACGATCCTGCACTCCATGCACTAGAGCCCAATCACGTGGACGAGCCTAATGACCCAGCAGTTTCTGCTACCGTTTTAACTGTTGTGTAAGGTCTTCATCGAAAATTTGATCGCCAAAATCGCAAAATTAAAACACAATAAGAAAATTAATGCGGTGCTGATGATGATGTCTCACGTTTACTCGGGTGCAAGTTCCAGTTCCAGTTCTCCTTTTGCCAGTATCCTTGCATTACCAGAATACCCCCAAGACTATCCTGACGAGGAGAGTGATGACAATGCTTAATTGAATTTTCAGGGGAGTCCTCTGTTTTAATTCTTTCCATTTTACTCTTTGAGAATAATGTCGTACATAAGTTTGGGGGTGCATTTAGTTTAAATATGTGTTGAATTTTGAATTTTCATTAGCTCTCATTTAAGTTAAATTATGTGCATTCAGTTTTTTATATATAAAACAAATGAAAAAAATAGAGCATTTAGGAAAAAAAATTGTACTCATGCATTATGTTATGACTCACTCAAGCAACTGTTTTGATTTAAGTGATAAGAATAGCCTGTGACGATAATGTGGTGAGTCAATATATGGCTTAATTGAGATGAATGATGATTGTGAGTTTAATTCTTGATTATAGTTAGTACTTGCAGAATTTGGAAACCCTGAACATTGTCGCGCACATAATTGATGTGTTAAATTAGTTAGGGTTGGGATAGGTCGATAGAATGAGGTACCATTAAAAGATACAGGAAAGTCTATTGGTGACTTACACACATTTAATGAATGAAAAATAAATTTCTGAGTATACTGCTTCGATGTTCATTGGAAAACAAATTGAAGAGGAAAAAGATATGCAGATGAAGTGAAGTAGTTGACTAAAGAATAATGTGCTAGTACGATGAATATGAGCAGTCTTTATCAGTTTGTCTTTATGGCCTTTGTTACTTAAACGAGTAAGTCTTAAGAGTGTCTTTACGCTTAGTGCCTTAAAGTCAACTGGTTTAGGAGTCATTGATAGAAAGTTCGCTACACGGATAACTTTGAAAAACCTAAGAAAGATAAACATTGCACATACCAAGAAAAAGAAAAAAAAAGAGAAAAAAAAAATATGACCTTAATGGTATTAATGTATTAAGGTGGTTATATAGATGAGTATTGCATTCTTTAATGGTATTGAAACTCAATTAATTTATTTGGCTTTTAACTGGTTTAATGCATCGCAGTCATAGACACACATAAGGGGTCAAGAGTTCTGTGATACGTGATTTTGAAATTTCGCTTTAGTTATTGCTGATGAATCTCCAAGGCTGGAATTTTAATCATTGAATTGGAGCATAGCTTGATTGAGTTATTTTTAGTCGAGTCTAAGTTGAAGTAGTATTTATGTTTAGTTTTTATTATTTATGTTTGTTTGCTTAAGAACAAGCAATTGTTCAAGTTTGGGGGTATTTGATGAGTAGGTTTTATATCTATGGGTTAGCCGTTTCTAACTTTGAATTATTGTGTATTTCTTAAGTATTCTAGTTACTTTTCATGTGTTTTGTGTTGTGTTGTAGATGATGCATTTGGTTAGAAAATAGTTTAAGGAATGAAAGAAACTGAAAAGCTTTGGGATTAAAAGCTGAAGACCTAGCGCGGTCGCGCCAGGATTGCTAATGGAAGTGGTACAGGGAGCGTCGTGGTAGAGCATTAGATTTCAAAAACCCTGAAAAGATGGCGTGGGACGTGCCGGGTGTGAACTGAAAAGTAGCGCGGTCACGCCACTACGGAAATTTGTTGCATACTTATGTTATTTTGCTAAGTTTGTATGGGAAAAGGAATTATAATAGCTTTAGGACTGATGTGAGCGAGCTAGCTTTATGATAGAGCTAAATTATACGATATTTTTATTCCCTAACACTTAGTTTTTATATTTATTGTGTGCTTAAATGTTTAATTATTTAGCATATTTTGGTTTTATTAAGTTTCATAGGATTTTAGTTAATTTATGTAATTTTATAGTATTTTTATATTTTTTTTATTTATGTGTTTTTATTTATTTTTAGTATTTTAGGTGTTTTATTTATTATTATGTGTTTTTAGGATTTTTAGTATTTTTTATATTATTTTATTTATTTTTATATTTTATTTTATAGGAAAAATAAGCTTAGGGGCAAATCTGTAAATCTTACAAGAATCTGATGGCCTTTTGGTAATTAACCAGCACTGATGGCAAAAGTGTAAATAAGCAAGAAAAGACACGGAGGGGCATTTTCGTAATTAACCAGAACAGACGTCCGCACCATGCGCTGAAGCCTTCACAGTCCAGGAACAGAACGACGCCGTTTCGAGATTTAATGGAAAGCAGTTCGCGCATTGCGCGCAAGGAAACGAGCGCATAACAAAAACGACGTCATTTGGCGTCCGGGGAAGAAAGCCTCCGCGCAATGCGCGGAGTAGGATGATGACGTCAGCGGACGCAGGAACCGCGTTGACCGGTCATTAATGCTGAAAATCATATTATTTTGGGATTTTGCTACCTTTAGATTCCAAATTGGATTTTAATTCCAACTAGGGTTAGGATAATAATTATTTTTCTTTTTCTTTTATTTTTAATTGTAAATCCTATTAGGGTTTGGACAAGTTAGAGGCCTATAAATAGAGGGTCAATCTCTCATTATTGATAGTAAGTTTTTGGGAGACATTTCTCCTAATTTCTTGGAGAGAGTTTTTCAACTAGTGTGTATTATTTTTATTATGTTTGGCTAATTTTATTTTTCAGTTCCAAATGGATGTTGAACCTTATTTTTAATTAATGTTCTAATTGAGTTTTACTATATATTCCTTCATGCATGAGATTTATTCTTGATAATCTGTTTTAATTGTTTTATGATATTTGCTTGATTAATTTGATAATGGCATGTTATGTTAATCAATAATTTATCATATGCTAGATTAAAATTTGATATTAAGCAAACGATATTTTATCTAATCATAAGTAGCAATTAATAATATTTGATTGTGGACAAATTTTTGAATATTATTATGATTATCACGATGGCAAGTTAAATGGTCCGCGATGTTGAGATTATTGCTTGGACTATTCTAATTCTCTAATTTTTAATGCGACTGTTATATTAAATCTAGAATGATAGTTCTAGGTTGTATGATAGTTAGAGTCTTTTGTGAGCGATTGTTGCATTAGATTTATAATTTAAGGAGGATTTAGGGTAGCTTGGCAATTGTCGGTTATCTAGGATTATTAATTTCAATTGAAGGAAAAGATAATAATAACTTGACTAATTTGTTGATTAAAAGAAAGGGATATTGAACTAAGGAACTGAAGTTTGTTTTAATTGATTTTTCTCATCTTTATTATTATTTAGTTTTGTTTAAATTTTAATTAGTTAATTAATAATTCCAAACCCCCCATTTAATTAGATATTTTCGAAAACATTAGATTTATTAAAACAATTCACTCTATGTGGGTTCGACTCTTACTTTCACTATTACATTAATATTTTTTAAAGTAAGATTTTATTTTTGGTTGCTTGCGACAGCATCCCAAATTTTGGCGCCATTGTCGAGGAGTGTTTTGCTTTAATTTATTTGTTATTTTCTTTGTAGTTTATTTTTCAAGATTATTTATTTATTTTATTTTTGTTTTTCATAGTTTAATTGAGTGTACAGGTGAAGGAGAAAATCATGGCTTGGAACCAAAACGATGATTATTTTAATGCAGTAAAAATTTCTTCTCTTCAACAACAAGTTGATGAACTAACTTCTGTTATCTATGCCTGGGCTGCAGGTAGAGAACAACCAATGAAGGCTTGTAGGATTTGTTCCATAGTAGGACATCCAACGGAGTTGTGTCCAATGCTTCGAGAGGAGTCCTATAGACAAGTAAATGATGCAGATGATTTCCTTGGACCGCAAGGGAACTATGATCCCTATTCAAACACGTACTACTCAGAATGGTGGGATCGTCCAAATTTCAGCTATGGGAATCCATAAGTGCACCAACTTGCAAGTTAACATTGGCCAGATTACCAACAGTTCAATCAGACATATCCCAACTATCAAGAACAGGACCAATCTTCTAACTCTAATTTACCTTTAGAAAATATGTCTAAACATTTTATGACTGATGCTTTGCAATTTCAACAGGAAACAAATGTGAATATTCAGCGTATAAGTATTCAAGTGGAACAACTGAAAGTTGCGGTCAGTCAATTGGAGGTGCAAAATGTTGAAGAATTACCATCTCACACAATGGTGGATTACGAGGAAGATGACAATAAAATTGTGTTGAGCAGTGGTAAAGATGAGGGAACTCCAGAAATGACAGACAATGAAAAGAAAAATCTGGAAGAGGCCATTACGCATAGCTTGGCGATTGTCGATTATCTAGGATTATTAATTTCAATTGAAGGAAAAAATAATAATAACTTGATTAATTTGTTGATTAAAAGAAGGGGATACTGAACTAAGGAACTGAAGTTTGTTTTAATTGATTTTTCTCATCTTTATTATTATTTAGTTTTATTTAAATTTTAATTAGTTAATTAATAATTCCAAACCCCCCATTTAATTAGATATTTTTGAAAACATTAGATTTATTAAAACAATTCACTCTCTATAGGTTCGACTCTTACTTTCACTACTACATTAATATTTTTCGAAGTAAGATTTTATTTTTGGTTACTTGCGACAGCATCCCAGTTTATGTTAGTCTATAAATACTTCTTTTGTAAGGAGATTACTCTCTTTCATTGTTTTTGGTATTTAACTAAATTCAGATTTGAAGGGATTTGAAGGCATGTCAGGCTATGTACTTTAATTAAGTTCTAAGGGATGTTGAACCTTGTTTACAATTAATGGTTTAATTGAGTTATCAATATTTATTCTTTCGTTTGTGAAATTTATTCTTGATGATCTATTATAATTGATTAATGATTATTGGTTTGACTAATTTGATAAGGGCTCATTGAATTGATTTGATTATTATCATCTGTTAGATTAAGGTATAGTATTAAGCAAACGATATTATATCTTATCATAAGTAGCAATTAGCATTACATGATTGTGGTCAAGCTTTTGAGTATTGCTAAGATTATCAAGAAGGCAACTTAAATAATCTGCGATTGTTTGATTGTTGCTTGGAATAACCTAATTCCCTAATTCTTAATGTTTCTATTATATTAAATCTAGACTGACAATTCTAGGTTGTATGATAGTTAGGGTCTAGTGGGGGCGATTGCCACCTTAGATTTAAAACTTAAGGGGAATTTTTGATAACACGGATTATGGTTATCTAGGGTTATTAATTTCATAAAAGGGAGAATATTGGTTAACTTGATTATATCAATGTTGTGAAAATGTGAAACTGAACTGCAGAACTAAAGTTTTTAATTAATTGGTTAAACTTATTAATTTATTCTTATTTATTTAGTTAATTATAATCAAATGAAAACACCCTCTTTATTATTTATTTTTTATTGCTGGAAACAATAGGATAAATTGAAAACAACATTACTTCATCTGGGTTCGACCCTTACTTGTTATTATACAAAATTTATGTTAATAAAGTGAAGGTAATGATTAATTTTGGAGTGTTAACGATAGCTTTCAATATCTATTGGGCCAACCTGTGCCATCATAACCAAAGCTCATTCGCGTGGCTTTACTGCATTCGCGGATTCGCGCAGGGGGGGCGGCGGGGGTAATCTTCATCTGAGAAGGAAATTATTGTTTTTGGGAATTTTTTATCAGGTTTAACTGTTTGTTTCGACAATGCCATTACTATATCTAAAACTGATCTCTGCTGCTTCCATGTTTACTCCTTAACCGCACCCTCTATGATAACGTTCACAACCCTCATCGGCCTATCATTCTGATCGTCCACCCGATATTCTATTCAAAGCTGATTCTGAGTTGGGGCCTCCCATCCTGCAACATACTGAATGAGTTCTCCATTCTGGACATTCTTCTCGATAAGCTCTTTTAAGTTAAAATACCTTTCAGTTGAATGTCCGGACATCTTGTGGTAATTACAGAACATCCTCTTGCCTTCTTTGTATCCTTAAGCCCTCGGCTTTGGGGGTTTATAGAATGGCTTTTCCTTTATATCCTCTAAAATCTGCACCCTATTTATGTTCAATGGAGTGTACACCTTAGAATCATGTTTCGGCCGAAAAGTTGGTTTATTGGACTTTGCATTAGTCTTCGGGCTGATCTGATCTCATACATCTTGTTTAGCTCTATTGCTCTTCGGTCGGTCTGTCGATTTCTGATTAAGATTCAAGTTCGTCATAGCCTCCTCAAATGCAATAAAATTATATGCTTGCTCATAAACATCTGACAAGTCCTTTGGGGGTTTAAACATAATATCCTTTATCAATTTTTGAGACCGACCAAGGTCCAAACTCGAGGTAAAAAAGCCCAAAGATTATGTCATGTTAAGATCCATGATATTGTCGATCACCTCCCTGAATCTCTGCACGTACTAGCTCAAAGTCTCCGTTGGTTTCTGCTTAACCTACATCAGTGAAGCAGTAAGTTTTCTTATCCTCTTATTGCTGTCAAACCGATCATAAAACCTATCACACAACTCCTTCCAAGAGTTGATGTTGCCTGGTGGCAATGACATCATCCATTCTTAGCCCCTTTCTTCAATGTAGTAGTAAAAATCTGACGCATCCCAGCTTTCGCATGATTGTAATACCTTATGACTTGTTCAAGGAGTACGTATGACCGTATGGATCTCTGGTGCCATAATATATCTCCAAATATGGCAACTTCTTTTAGGATCTGCCTTATCTTGATTGATTGTTGGTGAAAAATGTGGCTTCGGATCAAAGGGTTACGGATTTGACTCCTTTGCTGCTAGTCTTCACTCCAATTCCACTATTCTTTGAAAAATAGGATCATTATTATCTCGTTAAAGTGTTTGGTCCCGTTGACCTACATCGAGAACTAAAGGTTGAGCCTGTCATATATCTCCCCTCCTTGTGTCATTGTTAGCCTACGTCGTCCTTCCTTAACGATCCATCAAATTACTTATCCGCTGTGGTGTTGGAGGATCGTCCATTCATCCTCTACATTGTCGGCTCTGAGGTGTAACTTTCTGAGATCCCCTTATAGTGGTTGGGAGATCTTCATCCTGCTGCGATTCCTCTAAGAGCCCTACCTATTCCTGTTGCTGATGTCGTAAAGCCTCCAATGCATTATCAGTCCTTTGGATTGTTTATCTCCTTATAGTTTCACGCTTGTCCTGCCTGCTTATCTCCCTGTCTCGATGTTGTCGAACTGGAGTATGAGGGTTTGTCCCCTTCCTATGAAAATTCGAAATTGGGGAATTGGGGGGAATGAACAATCAGCGCCTTAAAAGTGTTGACTGCGTCGCCACTGATCGACGTCTTCCAGTTGATGGACCCAAACTGTCCAACACTGAACCACAGTCGTTATGACCCCTTGGTTCCACCGATGAGCCAGCCTGTTCTACCTCTTTTTCACATTGTTTCGCAATTAACTTCGATTGAAAATTTTGAGAAAGAACTCTAATTAAAACTCCGAAAAGACTTCGAAAAAACTGTCACCCAGCGATTTCTTGAACATAATTTTATCAACTCTCCTTCTAGCGCCAATGTTATCGCCTGATTTTGTGAGCCCGCTTAAAATTGCCAAAAACTACTAACTACCTGCACAATGGAACAATCACAGTAAGAGGAGTCTGACAACTTGGGTCGTTGGGGGATAACTCCGATGTGAGAATAAGTACAGGCCAAAAGCGATAATGATGGAGGAAATTAAATTACTAAAAAATAATAAAATTATGTATGTGAATAATGTATATTGTGTACCGCGATCCTTTCTTATGGCTGTATTTATAGTTGTTTAGATCAACCCAAAATCAATTAAGAGTGAGAGACCTATTTAGAATCAACTTATAACTATAATTAACCGTTGATTGTGCCCCTTTTAAATTACATTTCATTTTCTCCCCTAAATAAGAAAACACAATCTCAATTGAATAAGGACTCTCTCACTTAAAAGTCAAGCCTTCGTAAAAAAAGAGTGAGCCAACACCATATCCAACCCATTAAATAAATTGGGCTACACTTTAGTCAAGCCCAATCAAATATAGAACTTGGTTGCTTGGTTACTTTGTCCTTTATAATCATCACAATCGTATGACTGGTATACTCCATTTGTAATACCATTATTGACCTTTTAAAGTTTATATAAAATATTTTTAAATTTATAGTTGATATAAGTTTATTTAATTTCAGTTAATAAATATTGTAAGTTAATTATCTAAAATATACTATTAGTTATAAAATTTCTTATTTTGTAAATATTGACAAATCTTATTAATTTGAGTTTTAAAACGGCTCTAATATACTTTTAAAAGTCACTAATGATGTTATAATTTCAAACAGATGGAATACTTCTTTATCTAATGATGTTATAATTTCAAACTGATAGAGCACTTGATTCTTGTGCATTCCTTGAAAATTCCCTAATTAAAAACTTCAGGCTCAGGGTCATGAATGTTCACTTTCCTCACAACTTCAGGCACATATAAAACCTTCACAAGTGATCCTTGGAGCCAACACCTATCACAACTTAAACATCACCATTTTCAGTAAACTTAATGTTTGATGGGCTATTTCAACCACCTCAGTATCTGGTCAAAATGTATATATAAAACGTTCAATAAATTTAATTTTTCATAGTCTATTTAAACCACCTCTGGTGTGTTTCTATTTAGTTAGTCCATTCGTTCCAAAATATTAACTTATTGACTTTTTGAAATCAAAGTCAATACGATGAAGATTATTGTAAATTATTTAATAAAATTTATTATTATAATTTTTTTAATGAATCATCTTAGTTTGAATTTGAAATTAAAAGGTTTTAAATTGAGTTTCAAAAGTGAACAATAATATTATAATTTGGAATATTAAATAATTCATCGAAATAAGCAAAATATATAAAAGATTCCAAGATCCAAATAAGACAAAACTCCAGCAAAACTTTCTTCATGGCATCTTATATAACAACAACTAGAGATCATCTTAATGTGAAAACCATTCAATATCATTTCTAATAACTTTCAAGTAAGTCATCACCTCCCATAAGCTATGGACATGCCCTTATACGTATACGTCCCATTACTCTTCTTAACTTTGCATATCTTCACTAAACATTTCCTTCACAAGCTCCGCAACCTCCCACCACGCCCCTTCCCAACTCTACCACTCATTGGCCACCTCTACCTACTCAAAAAACCTATCCACCGCGCACTTTTCGAGCTCTCCTCCCAACACGGCCCCGTGCTCTTTCTCCAATTCGGGTTCCGCCCCGTCCTTCTCGTCTCCTCCCCATCAGCTGCTGAAGAGTGCTTTACAAAAAACGACATCATATTCGCAAACCGCCCTCGCCTTCTCGTCGGAAAACACCTCGGTCACAACTACACCTCCCTCGCATGGGCCCCCTACGGCGACCACTGGAGGAACCTCCGCCGCATCTCCTCCCTTGGACTCCTGTCCTCTCACCGCCTACAAATGCTATCTCACATTCGTATTGATGAGGTCAAATCTCTGATTTACAAGGTCAATAAGGCCTCTTTCGAAAATCAAGACGGGCAGGTGGAGTTGAAGTCTATGCTATTCGAGCTGACATACAACATAATTGTAAGGATGATATGTGGGATAAAAAAGAATGCGAAAGACGGTACGAGCATGGAAGAAGGGAAAAGATTTCAAGATATGGTGAATGAGACGACGCGATTAGGAGGGGAATCGAGTGTGGCGGATTTCTTGCCGTTTATGAGGTGGTTTGGATTTAAAGGAATAGATAAGAGATTGATGGAAATGAATGAAAAGAGAAAGAGGTTTATAGAAGATCTAATACATAAGCATCGACGGACGAGGTTCGATTGTTCTTCTTCAGACAGGAGGAAGAAAAGTATGATTGAAAGCTTGTTGAGTCTCCACGAATCGGAACCTGAGTACTATACGGATGAAGCAATCAAAAGCCTAATGATGGTAGGATACATACATACATATATACATACATACATACATATATACATATATATATATATATACACACAGAGAGACACACACACACACATGGTTATACACTTGTACATATGCACTGCATCTAACCTCCAAATGCAAAAGAATTCTTTAAGTTTTGTTGAAACCCAAGAATAATTTTTATCACATGGAACTTAAACTATAACAAGTGGACGTTTCTTAGTATTTGCTATTGTTAGGTGACTGCGACTAATAGTGTACTTCTAAAACTGGTAGTTGAAATAATAAGCAAGAAATATATAAAATTAAAACATTTAACATTTTTGTGAGGACCAACTACTTCATTCTTAACAGTAGATATTCTGAAATTTTTGATGTTCATAGCTAAAAATTATCACAAATGATCCAAGAACTTAGAGTGACACTAGCTACAATTTCCAGATTGTATGATCAAACAGACCATAAAACAAATCAACGTTGTACTTTTCAATCATAAACTTTCTAGCTCATCCCACTAAAGGTGATAATTTACTGATAAATATCTTTTTACTGTGCACTATCATATATCCGAGTTTATCTCTCAACAAGAAACACTTAAAAAGGTAAAATTCCCTTATGTTTCCTCTAGTTTCACTCCTGCCTTTTCTCTAAGATGAAATCTATCCCTAGAAATCAATTATAAAAATATAGGTTCTCAACAACAACAAAAACTCGGCCTATCCCATGCCATATACCTTTTAGGGCAAATGACAAAAGTGTCCTCAAAGTATATAATTATTTCATTTTTCACCCTAAAGTTTAGGAATTGATTTTTTAAAAAGACAATATTGTCATCTTTTGGCCGATTCAACCAATTTCTCACCTAAAACATAGTTGAGTAAATTATAAAATTATCCCTTCATATTTACACTCAAATACTACATAGACGCTAACGTTTTAATTTTTGCAATCTCATAGCTAACGTTTTAATTTTTTATAAAACCGTCCTCTCTAACCAATTTTGGTTAAAATAAATGAATCATGTGCACAACTTGTGAGATTTTAAAGGATAAAACACTCTGCTTAAGCACTAAAAAATATTCCTTCTAATTAAAGGGGTAAAATGGGAAACACAATAATAAAATATTAATATATGAAACAAAAAAATATTTATATTTTTTATGAGATAATAAACTATTTATTAAGACGAATAATTAAAAAAAATTAGTCTAAAGTTATAAAATATAATAAAACAAAATAAAGAAAGAAAAAAATATTTCTTGGTATATTATTTGAAGGTGTTAAATTTGTTTTCATGTATAAATTGTTGGTATGGATGACAGTTTAATGGGTATTAATAAATAGGTATAATATAGTTTTTTTTTTCGTAAAAAATGAGGCTTCCTTTTATAATATATGATTGCCAGAAAAAAATAAATTCCTTCATTTATTTTGGTTTATTATATTTTACAACTTCAGCCTAATTTTTTTTATCTCATAAAAAATATAAATAAAAAAATTGTTTTGTATATTAATATTTTATTATTGTGTTTTCAATTTTACCCCTCTAATTAGAAGAAAATATTTTTTAGTGCGTAAACAAAGTATTTTACCCTTTAAAAACTCGCATGTTGTGTAAATGATTTATTTATTTTGATCAAAATTAGTCAAAGAGGACGGTTTTGCCAAAAAATTGAAACGTTAGTTATGAGATTGCAAAAATTAAAACAATAGCGTCTATGTTGCATTTAAGTATAAAATTAAAAGAACAGTTTTGCAATTTGCTCAATATAGTTTGACAATCGATAATGTATATTGAGTATATTTTAGTCGTATAAAATCATAAAAATACTTAAATTAGCCCCATCTTTTAAATACCTTACTAAACTATAATTAAAATCCCATATCATTTATGCAGGTTTTGTTACATGCAGGAACTGATACGTCAGTTGGGACAATGGAATGGGCAATGACCCGTCTTCTTAACAATCCAGAAGTTCTAAAAAGGGCACAGAATGAAATAGATAATCATGTTGGACGAGACAAACTGATCAACGAATTGGATTTGGGTAAGCTTCCTTACCTTCATTGCATCATCAACGAAACGCTACGAATGCACCCAGTGACCCCACTTCTAGTTCCTCACGAGTCATCAGAAGAATGCAAGGTAGGAGGTTTTCGAATCCCTAGCGGCATTATGCTAATTATTAACGTATGGGGCATACAAAATGATCCAAACGTATGGGAAGAGCCTGGAAAATTCAAGCCCGAGAGGTTTGAAGGAATAGAAGGAACCCGAGTCGGGTTCAAACTGATTCCCTTCGGGTCAGGGAGGAGGGGATGTCCTGGAGAAAACTTGGCAATGTGCATGGTTGGGTTGGTGTTGGGGTCACTAATACAGTGTTTTGATTGGGGAAGGGTTAGTGAAGATATGGTGGACATGACCGAAGGGACTGGAGTCACGGTGTCAAAGGCTAAACCTTTGGTTGCTAAGTGTCGCTTGCGCCCATCCATTGACAGTCTTCTTTAGAGACTTGAAATTGGATCATTTTGTGTCGAATAGTGTACATCATGAAGTAAAATATGGTTATTGATTTATATGTACTTGGGAAGTACGTGGCTGTTGCATTAGTATTAAGTCATTATAATGTTCTGTGTTATAAGCTTAAATACACTTTTGAAAGTGAATTCAAGCCTAATATTTAATGTTTAAGATAATGAATCTTGTTCAGAATTTTAAAATATTACATCTTATTGTCATTGAAAACTGATGTGACGTTGTCACGGCAGTTGATAGAAAGATTTTATATCTCAAAATTCAGACATTTAAAATTTTAATATATTAAATTTAAAAAAATATTAAAGTTGACTTTCAAAGGTATTTTTAAGCCTAAACAACAATAGCTTTGGTGTTTTACTAGTAACAAGTAATGACCTTAAGGGGATATGTTATTGGAATATAATCTTCAAATGACTTGAAAACGTCCAATATTTTAATAGCATAGTTTCTCCAGTAGTTAACTACTTTCATCAAACACTTAACTAATGGAGTAATTTGTATTCTGTTAAAATATTCGGTAAGTTTTCCTCTTGGATATTCCCAAACTAAAAATTCAAATTTTCATCCGAATTGAAAGCAAAGGCGAGACATGGAGATTAGGAGTGGAGTGAGCGTTAGAGATTTTTGCCATTTACGTGGTGGCGTAGATTTAGAAACATAGAGAAGATAACTAGAAATCTTTTTATGAAATTATGCTTTATTGCATTTAGATTTTTAAGATAATTTCTAATTGTGTCATAAAGCTATCCCTATCAATGATACAAGTAACATTCCTTATCAACGATACATTGTGGATGCATCCTGCAACTCCGGCTAGTAGTACCTCGCGAGTCATTGAAGGAATGCGTGGGTTGGGTTGATGTTGGGGGCATTAATACAGTGTTTTGAAGGGGGAAGGGTTGGTGGAAATATGGACTCGGGCCTTTTCCACGTTAAAATGAAATATTTTATTACAATAGAAGTAAAAGTGATATGAATTATTCATGAATCGAAGTCGATTTATTTTATAAAAAAGAATATATCAATGAACTTCTATGAAATAATTTTACGGGATTCAGCCAATTGTCTTAATAGTAGAATATGGTTAAGAAATAAGAATCCGTGTTATCAAAGGATTTCCTGTAATTATTTCTAATATAAAATAAGTCAATCATCTACTTTGATATCTTATTAAACAAAAATGACGATATTATCTCCATTGATCAATAACTGAAAGAATTGGAGTCGTGGTGCCAAAGGCTAATAAACCTTTGATTGCTAAGTGTCGCTTGCGCCCGCGGCCCATCCATTGCAAGTCTTCTTTCTCAAAATTGAATCAATGCCGATTCAAGAATAATGTATTTTATGTATCAAATAAAATATGGCTATTCATTTATACTAGGCATCCGGCCCTAGGGTGCACCGCATAGAGTCCGGTCCATGCCTTTCCTTTTGTTCACACAAATAAGAAAACTACTGACATGAATATTTATAAATTATTTACATTTAGTCTTTTTTTCTTACCTACGACAAATGTTTATCAAACAACAATACATTCTTTAAATCTTGTAGAGTCCCCAACTTTGGGGTTCTAAATATCTTATTAAATCATTCTACCTTGAACCGAGTTTAATGTCATTAAATACTTTTACATGAGTACTCTTTTCTTTTTATTATATAAGTTATTTTAAAAAAAATTATCACATATATTAAAAAAAATTATTAATATTAATGATAGATAATTAATATTAATTTAAAATTTTATTACTACTCATGTATTAATTAATTATTTTTCATCCTCTCTTTCTCAATTATTTCATCTTTAAGGATAAAATAAAAAATGATTAAATTTTTTTTATTATTTGAAAAGAAAAAAAAACTTTTAAAAATGACGTATATAATTAAAAGGAGAGAGTATATTATTAATGTTAATTTAATGCTCATTAGTTAGTACTAAATTAATAGGAGTATAAATTGACCAAAATTAAGCATTTAAAAAGTATTTCCAACAAACACCATCACCATAGAACTTATAAGAGTTACACTTTGTTGATTGTTGAAAGGTTCAAAGAATGTTGCCTTTAATGTTAACTTTAACTCAATAAATTTAGTTCCACAAGAGTATTTAATATTTTCAAAAGCGTATTTATGTGCTACATGCCATTTCAAACCAGCTCTGACGTGTTTCGCATTAACTACGATTTAAGATTCCATGGTTTACGTAAGACAAAATTTTAGAAAGACCATCTTGCTCTCTTCCTATTATAAATATGAAAATAATCCAAGATTACTAAATATAGGGGAACTATGGATACCTTCTTCCTATATCTTCCACTGCTCTTCTTAGCTTTGCATTTCTTCACTAAACATTTCCTTCACAAGCTCCAAACCTCCACCAAGCCCCTTCTGGACAGATTCTGAAAGAACAAATAACATAAAGATAAATGGATAGACGATTTAGCTATTCACATAAATCACTATAGATTTAAGACTTTAACTCCATGCCCATTAATTCTAGAAGGAATAATTATCTCTGCAATAAATTATGTCAAAGCAATCTCAATATCAATAATATCAACAATCTGTATTAAAATTTGGGAGTACATCAGCTATTAAATAGGAAACAAATCCTAGTTCAATTAGGACACAAACCCTAATTTTCCTAAATATATTAAAAGACAAAATTATCCTAACTAATTAAAATAAAATACTATCTCCTAAAATATTAAAAGACTAAAATGCCCTTATTAATAAAATACTATCTATTTCCTAAAATTACAATAATTACATAAATAAATAAATACATCAAATCTATAAATAAATAAATATACTTGTGATCCACATCATTTCTCCACTTGTTAGAGAAAACTCAACCTCGAGTTTTACAGCATGACAAAATAATCCATAAGCTCGTCTTCTCATGATCAGGCTCTAAAAATTTTGGGAAGAAAACTGTTGAGAGCATCACTTTTGCATTCCCAAGTGGTTGAAGTAGATTAACTAGAATGATAATTTCAACATGCTCAACTTGGACTGGATCCATTTCTCGAATCGGCTCCTCTTTGGCAACAAGCAACTCAGCATCAACTTCATAATCTTTCTCAAATTGTTGTTCACACACAATCTCTGATTCAACTTTTGGAACTTCAACAATTTCCAAGGATGCTTCACAACTATTTGTAATCTCAAATGGTTCACACACAATTATTGTTTCCACCCTTGGAACTTCCTCTTGTTCTTCCTCTTTCTCTTTATTTTGCTCTTCCTCTTGCCTTTTCTTTTGCTCTTCTTCTGCTCTCTTTTTCTTTTGCTCTTCCTCTTGCCTTTTATTTTCCTCTTCTGCTTTCTTTCTTTACTCTTCTTACTCTTCCTTCCATTTAGATCAAATTTTATGTGCAACCTCTTAAAGTTCTTTTAATTTAGCTTGTAAATGTTTTGTTGTCTCAGCGTGTTTACATCTCTCTATGCCAGCTCTTCTTTGTTTTTCTTGATATCGCCATTAAAAGCAGTCAAGATCGTAATGTGTATTAGCAACAAACCGTCTAATCTCGTCTTGCTGGAGTTTCAAACGTGTAGTACGACCACATGTCTTAATAAAGTAGTATATTCGGTCACTTTCATCATAAAAAACCAAATTTCCTCCTTTTTTAATGCAATCAATTCTTTTGTAGTTTGATACATTGGTACAATAGTTAAAAACTAAAATAAATAAATAAATAAAATAATTTCTTTTTCTTTTCTTTTCTTTTTTTCTTTTCTTTTTATGCCAACATGAACTAAAATGCAGAAAGCTACAGGTGTAGGGGCTAAACTGAAAATTTTGCAAACTACAGGTAAGTTTTTAAAATAAGACAAAAACTTTGGGATACTAAACTGTAATTTGACAAAAACAATTAAGTATCAGTTTAAGGTTACCAAATAGTGACACAATAGCCTCCTTCCCTTTTTAAAAGCAGCCTCCTTTCTCTTTTCAAAAGAAAGATTAGCCTCCTTTCTTTTTCTTTTTCTTCCTCCATTCCTCTTTCTTTCTATTGTAGCTGTAGTAGCATTCTTCTCGGCAACAAGGGGCGAAACGAGCAGCAGTTGTCACAAGTCTTTTCTCTACTATCTTCTTCCTTATTTCTTATTTTGCTTTCTTCTCCTTCTGCTACGTCTTCTTTCTTATTCTTTTTCTATTCGTCTTCCGCTTCTGCTTCCTTTTTTCCCGTGCTGTGAACAGTGTTTCTGGCAATGAATAGTGTGTCGCCCCCAAATCCGGGTCCCTTAAACCTCGGGTTCGGTGCTCACTATTCAACACTATACAAACAATTAAAAACTAAATCTTCAATAACTCGCGGAAAATATATATCATTTCATTACAAAACATACATTCTATCCCATGTCTCACTAACTTTAATACATCATCATTACCTTATAATACAAAAGGCTTACAATATCAATTAAGAACAAATTACTTCTACGCGTTCACCTTCCCTTTGTCGTTGTACTCCTTAAATCATTCGGCTTAATTGAAAAATAGTCCATGATATAGCAAGGGTGAGTAACTACTTTGCCCAGCAAGTTTAAATAAACAAGAAATGATATATCATGAATGAAAAAGATTTATCTTCGAGAGTTTCAACAATAGATAACAATTGTGAAATAACAAGAATCAATATTCAATAAAAGAATGGATTGACTCTTTACTGCTGAGTGGTCTCAAAGGACCATGAACTGCTACTAAGGTAGAACAGACATATATATATCTGACACCTCAAAAAAAGGGGTACGCGAGGGGATCAGCGTCTTGTACCCTATGTATATGCATAACATTTAGATTTCTTGTGCAAATTCGATTTCCCGACAAATAAAAATATCCTTTAACTAGGGTTGTTCATTCGCAGTCTTACTATAAGAATCCGCACCAACAATTGATTTGGATAAGCTTTTAAAATATTCAATTTGATGAATTTAAACATGCATTGTCTAGCCGAAACAATTAGCTTAGACATTCTTAAACAGTTCTTGAATTAATGAACTATAACGTTTGCAAAAGCACTATGAGCGAATATAATAACAAATAATGATTTGTAATAATTTTAGATAATTAATCCACTTTAAGCTCTGTCAAATAACTACGAGTGTAGATACTTGCTCAATAATAATTGAATTGCTCAATGTAATTACAGTTAAAGGAAACTTGCAACAATAAATACAAGTTAGGGTTAAGAAGAACTTGCCTCATGCGTAGTCTACTGCTAACAATTCAATTTACTATCCTTTGAACCGACCTAACAATTAATCAGTTCGATCTTAAATTAGTATCATATAAACAATCTTATGATAACATTTATAACTTTTACATGACCACATAATTAAATAATTACGGGTATTTAAACACTTACTTGATAATATTTTCATCACATAAAACCTATATTATTATTTAATATAGTTCATACACTTATCTAATATTATTAACAATTTAATAATATTTTATTAGTATTATAATATTATTAATCATTTAATAATATTTTATTATCATTCTAATATTATTAATCCCTTAATAATATTTTATTAAACTTCTAATATTATTAATCATTTAATAATACTTTATTAACCTTATAATATTATTAATCATTTAATAATACATTAATCATTTTCAAATATTATTAATCATTTAATAATATTTTAATCATTATCTAATATTATTAATCCTTTAATAATATTTTATTAATTATCTAATATTATTAATTATTTAATAATATTTTAAAATCTTATTAATATTATTAATTATTTAATAATATTTTAATAATATTCTAATATTATTAATCATTTAATAATATTTTAATCTCTTATCAATATTATTAATCATTAGATAACATTTTAATCAATTACTAATGTTATTCATCATTTAATAACTTTTTAATCATATATTAATATTATTAATTATTTAATAATATTTTAATAATAATCTTTAAACAGTACCAAAAGTTACCCTTTTAATTTTGTTAACCTTAGTCTTTATTTTACACATTTAGCTACCCAGTAGTTACAAATAAATTCCATATATTGGTTTAGTATTCAAACTCATTCATTTTACACTTATTTCAACTTAATTTTTCCACAAAAATCCGACCTGGAACGACCCGACCCGGAACGACCCGACCCGGACCGACCCGGACCGACCCGACCCGGACCAGATCTACCCCCAGAGACAGCAGGTTCGAGCGCCTAGGCGCTTGGTAGGCTCTAGGTAGGTGCTCGGCCAAATTTTCAAAAAATCACTTTTTGGACTGCACGACCCTCTGTCGCTCTGACAGCCATAACTTCTTCATTTTAAAATATTTTGGGGTGATTCTTAAGTCTATTCTCATCATAATTTCCCTCTCTATAATTTATCTTTATATTACAAATCCAAATTCCGAACATAACTGGTCTAAAAACTGCTCACAAGAATAAAGTGAAAATTAACTTCACAAATCCTTAGTTTTAATGGTTCAAACTTGAATAAAATAAACTCTACACATCCAAATGACACCAAATCAATGTTGATGTGTTCTTAACTTCTTGTTTTACAACATTTCATGGTTAGATAGCATTTTTGAAAGCGTTTTGACATAAAATTGAAGATCGAACCATCTAGGGTTTCAAAACGACCTACTTTGCGGTAAAAGCTATAACTTCTTTATTTCTTCATATTTTTCAATCGTTCAAGTTGGGTTATCCTTATAACGCATATAGGTAACTTTATAGCCATATAAATCAATTTTCTAATGTGTACCTTTCAAACTACAACATTAAATAGCACATAGTTACCTAGGATTTTACCGGTAAATCTCAATATAGACATTTCTTCCATTTTTATGTATTTCACACATACTAAAACATGATTTAAGCATATCACATCATGTATCTACCAATTTATCATAGTTTAAGACTTCAAGACCTTTAAAACAACTTTTGATCGGTTAAAAATATATTTTAACCGTTCAAATCTCATATAGATTATAATTATGCAATAAAGAAGGAGATAAAGCACTTTTAAACCTTATGCTCTTAAATGATCTTCTTCTCTTGGCTAGAAACTTTGTTAGTGACTCCACCTTGATAGATCTCTAGCAAACCTCCTTGGTGAAATCTCAATTCTCAAGAGTTCTCTCTTTTTTCTCTAGAATGCTCTCTCTATTCTCTCTTGGAGTTCTTGCAAAATGACTAATAAACATAATAAATTGGTGGAGCATGCTATTTATAGAACCTCTCTAGACTTTCTTAACATCTATTAATCAACCAATGCTAGTCAATTAGGAGTTTAATTCATGCTTACTATTGCTTTGAATGACAACTTGAATGACATCCATCAAGCTTGCTTATAAGTTACCAATTGTGTAACATTTAAGCAACATCAAGGCAACAAGCCACCAAGTGCCCCCCCCCCCCCCCCCCCCCTCCCTTGTTTGACCGGCCATATGGCCATTTGTGGTCCATTTTCCTTTATTTTTATAGCTTAATTATATATATATATATATATATATATATATATATATATATATTCTTATATATATATTATTTGACCAACAATTGGCTTCCATTTGGGCTCCACATTGGACTTAGGAATTAAATATATTGGGTTCATCCATTTAATTTGCTTGGGCTCAATTTAATTATTCTATTGGGCTAACATTCAATAACTTATGTTACATTTAATTAAATGAAGCATTGAGCTTGTTTAATTATTATATGTATCAATGTTTAATTAAATTATATGGGTTACTAGGTTAGTTTATTGGACCTAGTTTAATATATCATTTGGACTTATTATATAATCCAATTAAACTTGTTATTTATAAGTCCATTGGACTCCTTAATTAAGATAGCTTACATAACACTATTACTTACAAATTCTTGGGTTTGTTTTAATAAAATCCTAACACTTATTAATACGAATACTTTGACTTGATTAAATTAATTCATTCACTAACCCTTATCATCAAATTGGGTTTATAATATCGTTACCCATACACATACAATTATTCTCACACTGGTTTATCTTAAATAATTCACTTGCTTCTTCTTTATCATTATTCATACAAGTAATTAACTTGTTCATTATAAATCTTCTTATTTACCATTCAAGGCCAACATTCAAGCTTTGTGATCTCATCACAAAAGCTTTTCTTGCATTTTTTTTTCTTCTTTAGTTAATTCAAATAAATTAACTAACTCACTACATTCCATTATACAACCTAAACACATACACACATACATTATGCATTGTATTTTATCATGAATAAAAATACTAACAATATTTTTTTTGAACACCCAAGATCTCCCAAATATTGAAAAATTAATGGAGAAACCCTAAGCTCTGATACCAAAATGATGTAGGATAGATTCTGAAAGAATAAATAACAGAAAGATAAATGGATAGAAGATTTAACTCTTCGCATAAATCACTAGGGATTTAGGACTTCAATTCCATGTTTATTAATTACCCCTAGACGAAATAATTATCTCTACAATAAATTATGCCAAAAACAATCTCAATATCAATATCAATAATCTGTATTAAAATATGATAGTACATCAGTCTTTAAATAGGAAACAAATTCTAATTCAATTAGGACACAAACCGTAATTTTCCTAAAAATATTGAAAGACAAAATACCCTAACTAATTAAAATAAAATACCAACTATCTCCTAAAATATTAAAAGACTAAAATACCTTTATTAATAAAATATTATCTTCTAAAATTACAACAATTACATAAATAAATAAATACATCAAATCTGTAAATAAATAAATCCATAAATAAATAAATATACTTGTGATCCCCATCACCTTCCCAATAACTATATCGATCGTTGACCACCTTTATCTACTCAAAAAACCTTTCTACCATGCATTTCTCGAGCTCTCTTCCCGGCACAGTCCCATACTCTTTCTGCAGTTTAGGTCCCGGCCCCTCCTTTTTGTCTCCTCCCCATCAGCTGCTGAAGAATATTTTACAAATAATGATGTCATATTCATAAACCGCCCTTGCTTTCTTAACAAAAAAATACTTTAGTTACAACTACGCCAGTCCTTCCACCACTGCCCTCCGTCGCATCGCCTCCCTTGAACTCATGTCCTTCCACCACTTACAAAGGCTCTCTCAGATTCATATCAATGATGTCAGAGCACTGATTCGCCAACTCAATAAGGCCTCAACTGAAGATCCACAGAATGGTCCGTTGAATTAAACTCTAGCTTTATTCGAGCTCATGCTCAAGATCATGATGAAGATGATTGATGGAAGAAATACAAGATATGGTAAATAACAAGTACTGAAGAAGCAAAAAGATTTCAAGATATGGTAAATGAGACTACGCTGCTAGCAGGGGACTTGAGATTGGGAGATTACTTTCCATTGATATGGTGGTTTGGATTCAAAAGAATAGAGAAAACGTTGAAGGCAATGCATGAGAAAAGAGATAAATTCATGCAAGATTTAGTAGAAGGGCATCATGGAAAGATGTTAAATCCTTCTTCTTTGATGCGAGGAAGAAAACTATGATTGAAATCTTGTTTTCCTTCCTCGAAACAGAACCTGAGTACTACATGGACAAAACTATCAAAAGCCCCATGCTGGTAAGATATATAGGTTTAAAAAAGGAAACTGATATTTCTATAAGAGAATTTCATAGTTGTATGTATAAGACTCCATTTACATGAATATAAATTAGGCCACATTCATATGACTAAAGTCTTATAAAAATATCTAATTTCACTTATAAAAATAACAATTCCATTAACATATGCGTACGTACTTCATCTATCTTCCTGTTGTAAACACTAAAATTTAGCTCGAGTTTGGTCCGATATTCCTCCTAAGACAAAGGCTTATAGTAGCTCAAAACCCTCCTAAGTGCAGTCCAAGTTTTTGTCTTATAAGTCAAGAAAAAAGGTTAAAAGACCTTATAGGTGGTCCTTGGAAGGCCTCTCTGTGCAACTGCTAGTATGATCTGTATAGAGAAGGTAAGAGAGTTTTTCTCCTTCCATACCATAATCTAGAATCTTGTATAATGACATTAAGTTACATAAAATATTAAAGGGATGTTTGATAAAACTGAATAAAATAGTTCTGGATGTTTAAGCAATCTGAATGAAACAGAATTCTGAATAAAAAAAATTATTTAATAATTGATATGTCTGAAACATCTAAATAACAGTTTTTTACTATTTTACCCTTCTGAACTATGTTGAACAAGTATATAAGTATGAACGTACTAAAAAATAAGTTTAATACAATATTAATTATGCAATATTTTAATAATTCAAACAAACTTATTAACAAAGTATTAAATGATTCAAACAATTTCAATCCAAATTTCATAGAAAATAGAAAATGCTCACCAAAGGGGTTTTATAATTTATATATATTTACATTTCTTTTTCCTTTCCTCTTTGTCTCTAAGTCCAAGTTCAAATAGAAAAAACCTTGATATTACGCAACTAACACAAGTTCAAATGGTTCATCATCTCAACTCCATCACGAACTTTTCATCTATTTTTTGAATAAACATTATACAATGGCATATATGTGAATAAATTATACACAGATTCTTCAAATATCAAATTTATGCACACGCACAAAAAAAAAAAATTATTCAAATATAATCAAATACTCATCAGCCCAAATAGAATCCTTTATCTTCTATGGTAAAATAAATTTGACTTAATTCCATTTTGTATATCATATGAGACACAATACATTGTTTTGTTTTCTCCAGAATTCAAAACCGATTTTAGCTAAATCCACTATGTTGATAAGGGGGCGATAAAGAAAAAAATTAAATTCAATTGCTTGAAAATATACACTATAATCTAATTCTATGCCATAAATCTTCAATTCCAAATGATTATGAAAATAAATTTAAAGAAAAATTATGGAAAACAGATGGATCATGAAACCTAAAGGAGGACTTGAGATTCTGCTTACCTATGTCCTCTTGCTCAGGAGAATCAAGTAAAATATTTGAATTAGAATGCAAGAAAGGGGAACCAAGGTAATTCCCGAAAGCTCCTAGATCTGCAAAAACGTAATATTCATTGACTATTAACCAAATCAATCACACTTAAGGAAGTACAGTGCAAGAACTGAGATGGACAAGCAAAAGAGTCTGTGCTAAAGCACCAATACACCTAAGATGAACAGCGATTTGGGTTTGGGGACTGATTAGGGCAAGTCACGGTTGTGAAGAGAATGAAAGGAGAAGAACGCGATGGATCAATTGGACTGAAAAAGGGACAACATGTGTAAAAAAATCCATTAAGTGGACTTAGGGGCTAATTCAGATCGTGTCAGCTTATTCGATCAAATGAAATTAAATCATTCAGTCCTTCACAAGTGATAACCAAATAGTCTGAATCACTTTTTTGTTTAGATATTGACTCATTCAGCCCTAAAAAACAACCCCTAAGAATACCTAATAGTTATAGATAGTGATATGTTTTAATTACCCGTATGCCCTTGATGTGCAAAGAAGACCCATATTGCCCTTTTGTGAAATGGGCACAATATTAATGCCCTTAGGACTTGGATGCGTGTCAACTTCTTGTTGGTTGTATTTATATATATCCTTACCTCCAAATCCAATGAGTATGTTTTTGAAGTTAGTACTTTGAAATCTAACCTGAAATGGAAAAAAGATCAACTAACTATATATTGCTATAGGCATAACAATTTTAGATTTTTTGGGAAAGTGAGAGACTCGAGAAAACAGGAAAATCATTTTTAGGGACTTCTTTTCCTGGTTTAATTTTAATGATCCTCTTCAGTGCGCTAGCAAACAAAACCATCCACCATTATTATATCCTTTTTACTGTAGTTGAGGAGAAGATAAGAAATAAAGGTTGAGATGGTTAATTTGGGTCAAATCATTTTACTGTAGTTGATATTTTTTTAGTTTTTTATATCTTTTTGTCTGACCTTTTATACTTATTATTGTTACTACTTTATTTTTATTCTCCATTATTAGTATTGCCTCTACAAGAAACGGAGCTTGAATCTTTTACGGATGAAGATATTAAAAGTCTCGTGCTGGTAAGATAAACTGTCTTTTACTTCGTTTGTATGATTAAATGCACTGTCAGTGCATAGGATTATGAACACTTAAGTAAATAAAATAATGTTTATTTTAATGATATAAAATTTGATATATTAATGGTATTTACACGAGCGGTGTCATTAAAATAAGGATATTGATGTCCAATATAAATACTTTATTAATGAGGTGTTGTGATTCTAGCACTAATGATTTGAAAAATGATCAATTTAATCATAAAAGTCAATAGAAAACTTTTATCCTGGAACGGATGGAGTATTACTTCAATACAATACATACTTTTAAGATTAAGTCCATATTTAATTTCAAGAGAAAAAACTCATTTTCACTATCTGGTGTCCCTTTCACTATCTGATATTAAAAAATATAAACACAACAAATTATCCACCATTCCACCATATTCAATTCAAATTTCATAATCAAAGATAGGAATACTCAATAAGCCTACGTAACAAATTAAAATGTAAGATACGCTACATTTTTATACCAAAAATTTTAATTATTGTACTCTTTACATTAATAATTATTGGTTTAATTTGAATTGAAAATTCAATACAATATCAGTGTTCATGTTAATTAATTAAGTAGTTGTTAGTTTGTTACTAGCTTTTGTTATTAGCTTTTCTTTTTATCTGGGGCTTTCTGTTCATTGAGTTGTAAATTGTTAATTTACTAGTGACACTAGTATTAATTCTACCCAATTGCAACTATAAGTGTTGAGAGAGCATTTTCAGCTATAAGATGAGCAATGAGTAGATGAATTCATGTTTAGTCACATACATAGAAAAAGACATCTTTGATAATATTGACAATGAGTTGGTTTTGAAATGGTTTTAGAATATGAAACTAGAAGAGGATCATTGTAAATCATTGATTCGAAATGCTTTTATGCAAAAATAATGATTGTTATTAATATTTTTAACGTTTTTAAATTTTATTATTCTTCTTTATTTTTTATAATTTTTTGTATTAAGCCTCCACCAAGTAAAAATTCTATCTGACACTGTTAACAATGCATGAAATTTTAATTCTATTTTAATAGCGTGTTATGCTCCTAACACCAGTCATATATACATTGTCAGTATATCAAATTTCAATTCATTAAATACATGACCAAGCTTAACTTTTTAAAGTTAATTTGAAAACTTTTCAAATTCAAATTTTGTGTGATTTATTTAACTTTTGAAAAAAATTAAACATTTTAATTAGTAGTATTAATAGTTAATAATTTTAATTTATAGAACAAAAGGAGTATATACCAATAGGAAAGTATTATTTCCACAAGTATACCCACTTTTCAGACCATTTGCGGATAATATTTTTTTTTAATACATTAGTGGGGTTAATTCTAAATTTTTATAATAATCTAACTGATTTTAAACATTATAATGATCGAATTTTCATAATATCTCAAAGTGATGTGTGTGTGTGTGTGTGTGTGTGTTTATATTGCTTAACATTCCACTGTTTGTGCAATTGCGTATGTAGTCACTATTACAAGGAATCGTCGCCACATATGTTGATACAATGGAGTAGGCTATGACACTCCTGCTTTACAACTCAAAAGTCTTAAAGAAGGCCCTAAAAAATCGGTAATCGCGTGGAACAGTATCGTTTAATCAACGAATCCGATGTGGCTGAGCATCCTTATTTACGCTGCGGATGCACCTGGTAGCCCCATTCCTTATACCCCATCCTCATACCCCATTAGTCCTCTGAGGACTGTACAGTAGCTAGTTTTCACATGCTTCGTGCTAGTGAACTTGAGAGTTATACAGAATGGCCCAAGTCTTTGGGTAGATCTTGAAACATTTCGGCCCGAGAGATTAGAATGCTTGGAAGGGCCCAAAGTCAGGTTTAAGTAGCTTCCTTTTGGGTCAGGAAGAGCTTGGGAATACGTATTGTTGGATTAACATTGGGTGCATTGATCCAAAGCTTTGACCCATTGCTAAAGGCTCAGCCCCTTATGGCAAAGTGTCATCCTCGTCCAAACATGGTCAACCTTATTTCTCAAATTTGAATAAAGCTGGATTAAATTCTGCGTATAGGTTCATAGGAAAAACTATTCTATTCTCTTGGAGTATGGTAAATAGTATACTCTTCCCCTCACATGCATTTAGGGTCCTCTGTGGTGGGGCCCACAGGGGACCCAGATGCATGTGAGAAGAGAAGCAAACTATTCACTATGCTCCAAGAGCATTGAATAGTTTCTCGGTTCATAGACTACTTGAGATAAGGCCCAGGTTTGAAAAATAGACTTTGTATACTCTTATGGTGGCCTGGCATCTGTAATGGGGCTTAATTTCAATTTTGTTTAATAGTCTACTAGATGCTAAACATTTCATAATATTATAATGTTGAAATTTTGAATAATTTTTTTCTGTCCTATTATGAAAGAGCCCATCTTTTTTCTTTTTCATTTTTTGTTTGTGGTATTTTACAAAGTAAATGACATTTGTTTTTATATAAAACTATATGGATAATGATTCATAGCATGTATTTGTTATGAATCCTTATGGGGGGTATACACCATTTATATCATTAAAAACAAGAAGGAACGACCATGATTAAAATCTAAAAATCAACGTCAACTACTATTATTAGCAAATGATAAAAAGAAATACATACCATCTGCTACTAATAGTAGCAGATGCTAATCAGAATAAGGGTTTAACTTTATTAACCAGGATTTATGATTTATTAACTAAGGTTTAGAATTTATATATCAGGACTTAGGATTTATATATCAGAGTTTAGGGTTTATTAACTAGGGTTTAGGGTTTGGTTGTCTACTGAACATCCTCTACTATTAGTAGCGGTCGTCCATTTTTAACTTCTAATCTTGGTCGTTGCTTCTTGTTTTGTACGGTATAGATGGTATTTGTCCATTTTTGATCCATAGCAAGTACTTGCTATGGATCATGCCCTATATATATATATATATATATATATATATATATATATAAAGTCTTTTTTTATTAATACATTATATTTTCAAACTTGTGATCGTAATTTTATTATTGTATCATTACTACTAAACTAACAAATTTATCATTTTTAAAAATAAATATAGAGCAAAAATATTCGTTAGATAAGACTCTTTCTGTTGAAAATATTCAACTTAAATTTGATAAATAAAATTGAATGATAAAAAAACATGTGGGTAAAAAAATGTTAGGATTGGCTCATACTTCTGCGAGTTCGATTAATGACCACTAAGACAGAGTGGTCGGGAGTCTCGCTCCTCGGTGAGCGAACGGCTGCCCAGCTCGCCGGTGAGCTGGCAGGGGTTACAAGGGGGCAATGCCCCCTGGAACCCAAGCGCAAGGGTGTAATTGGGCTTGGGATTTTATTAGTAGTCCAGTCTTTAGTTTACTAATATATTGGGCTTGAGCCCATGTTATAGCAGCCAGGGTTTTTTTAGTTACTATAAAATCAATTGTTTGGTGTGTGAATCATTATAGAGCGTGTGAGGCATCTATTAAATACATCAGACAAGCAAGACTAGCCAAATTGGTGAACCTGGGTATATTGCGTGTTCTTACTTTTTTGTTCTTCATCAAATATTTCGTACGATTGTGTTATTATTTCATCTTAAATTCTAACAAAAAGGGGTACTATCTTTCTTCATTTCCTCCTTGGATAGAATGTTTCCTAAATTCCAAATCATGTGGTGCCATTTCATACAATAATAGACCGCTCATAAAATTATGTTCAATAGAAGGCGTATTTTTTTTCTTCTTATTTTGTTCAAGTTCCACACTAAACAGAAAAACTAAACCTTCCAAGTTCATTAATAAACTTGCAAAAATTTTGTAAAAAAATGGGTATTGAGTATACTGAGGCAGAGTTAACTCAAGCGAGTGCAAATGCTCAAGTCTCTAGCCAAGCATCCCAAGCTATGACCGTAGCATAACAGCAATATAGGAGTCAGTGGCTCAAGTGTATAAATATAACATCACTTAGCCTTCTCACACAAGCAAGTTGGAGCTAATTTGTTGAGCCGTCAAGTTAACTGCTAAGATTAGTTATGTAAGATGTCACTGTCAAGATAAGTAAGGACTGTTAGAACCATAGCTAAGTTTACTTAACTTCAGTTTAGTTAGATAACCATAGGAACTCATTTCTGTTATTAGTAAAAATTGTGTAACCAAACCAGTACTCTTCTCCACTGGATTGTTTTCTTAATATTTTTAATGAATAATGAGTTCACTCTCTTTAATAACAAATTGTAATATGGTATCAGAGCAGTAGATCTTTGTTTTCTCTAAATTCATAACCATTTTTCTTCTTCTTCAATAATATTTTTACAAATTCATCAGAAATAATTTTCGTTTTTCCTTCAAATCAATCGATCAACAATGGTACCTCCTCATGGCTTCGTAGCTACAGTAACACAAGGAACAACGGAGCATCTTCTAGTAATCATAATCAAAATCAGACTCATATGCAGAATCAAGCTCCGAACACCAATCGAAACAACAACAATCTTCATTATGATGCAGATCGAGCCTTTTTAAACTAGGTTTCAGACATGAATTCTCCTCTTAATTCAATTTACCATCCTTTATATCTACATAGAAATGAAAATCCAGGATTAATCTTAATTGCAAAGAAACTCATAAGAATAGAGAATTATGCCTCCTGGAAAATGTCTGTTCAAATTACATTTTTAGCTAAAAATAAACTGGTTATTGTGAATGGAACATATCCTAAGCCAGTTAATAATTCACAACTGTATCCACATTGGGCTAAGGCTAATGATATAGTGATATTTTGAATCTTGAATACTATGTCTACTGAAATTGGTGATAGTATGAGCTATATAAGCCTACCAGGGGACAAATTCTCATGATGCATCCTCCCCCTGATGTCAATCATGCATATTCTCTTATCAAACAAGATGAAAGGTAAAAACAAGGATATGTTTCAGAATATAACAGTAGCAGCTTCATGACTGGAACAAATGCTCATAGCAGTGCTAGTTTTGTACAAAGGCCTACTGATTTTAACAACAGACAAATGCCTCATAATCAATTTCAAAATCAAAGATCATATCAGTGGAACTCAAATGGGAGTCTTAAATGTACTCAGTGTGTCAAGACTAACCATACAGTTGACAAGTACTTTCAGATTGTGGGTTTGTTACCAGACCATCCTACTAACAGAAATAGAAACAAAATCTTTTAAGCCAGGTCAATATCAAGGGAAAGGCAATTCTAGTTCTGGTTTCGATTTTCTACATCTATGACTCCTAGAGCTGAGAATAAAGGGAATGTTAATTTCAGAAAACCTAACTATACTAGTGCAAAAGCAAACATTACTATCTATTGATTGTGATCTCGAGGAAAATTCCTCCTCTCTATCTTCCACGCCTACTTTTGAACAGATGTAACTTCTTAAAGAACACATGGATCAAATGATGGTGATGTTTACAAAAGGTAAACAACCTCAGATTGGATATTCCTTTGAGGATCTTATCTTAGGTGTAATTAGTTCTTCTTTCTTTAATTCTACCAGCCAAAATACAAAGAATTGAATCACTGATGCAGGTGCCACATATCATATATGCTATAACATTCATATGATGATTTCTTTAAAATCAATATACACATCATTATTTGTTTCCTTACCTACTGGTTTATAGATTGAAGTTATCCAAATAAGTTCAGTTTGCTTGTTTTCTACTCTCACAATTCACAATGTCTTCTATTTACCTGCATTTCATTTCAATTAGCTCTCAGTTAGTAAATTATCCAAAGAATCTAGTTGTACAGTTTTGTTTCTTCCTCATAAATGCATTTTTCAGGACCTAATAAAGATAACAATTTTGGCAGTTAGTAAAGAAAAAGAGGATTGTGCGAATTTCATATTCCTGCAACACCACGAGTTAAAACAGTTAGTAATTTAGATCTATTTTCGGGACCAGTTTCCTCTTTTGTTTACAATAAAGTTGATAATGAAACTTGGCACCACAGATTGCGCCACACTTCATATCAAACTTTAAACAAAATACCTTGTATTTCACCCACTATTTCTCCTTCATGTACTCCTTTATGTATTGTTTATCCTCTTATCAACCAACACAGATTGCCATTTCCAATAAGAATGACTACTTCTATTTCTATATTTGATTTGTTGCATTGTGATCTCTGGGGCCATATAAGGTTCAGACATCTACAGGGTTAAGTATTTTTTAACCCAAGTTGATGATTTTAGCATAGTATGTTGGACTTTTCTCATACCTACTAAAGATCATGTTCTATCCTTATTCACTAAATTTCTAGCATATTGTCAAAATCATTTTCGCACTGTTAAAATAGTTAGAAGTGATAATGGGACTGAGTTTTTTAATACCAAATTGACCTCCTTATTTGATACGCATGGAATTCTTCATCAAAGTTTATGTGTTAAAACACCACTACAAAATGGGATGGTTGAGAGGAAACATAAGCATCTCTTAGAAATGGCAAGGGCACTTAGACTTCAAGTAGACCTTCCTATCAGTTTTTTGGGGGGATGTGTTTTAACAGCCACATACCTCATAAACAGAATACCCACACCAACACTTGATCACATAACTCCATATGTTGTTCTTCATTCTACTCCTACTTATGATCACTTGAGAGCTTTTGGTTGTTTATGTTATGCATCTATTCACAATTATGATAAATTTCATCCTATAGCATAAGAACGTATTTTCGGAGGCTATCCCCTATGGCTAGAAGGGCTATAAGCTTTATAACTTACACACTAAACACACTTTTGTCTTCAAGGATGTCATATTTCATGAATTTGTGTTTCCATTTAAAAATAAACCTGTTCATACCAGTTACTCCTACATATACAGACTTTATTATGCTATGGAATGCAGATTATTTTTAACAATTATTGCAGCATCGCGAGCATACATATCATCTTGATCCTGATAATAATGTTATTTCTTCAACTCCAGATACTGCCCTTGTTTCACTGAATATACATTCTCCTACATCAATATTTTTGATTTACCTACCACAACTAATATAACTTCACCTTCACTTCCTAGACAATCTACAAGAACTAACATTGTTCCTATATGATGGAAAGACTATGACAATACAAAAGCTCATGTTTCTACATCACAGTCAATTGGCATATCTCAAGTACATTCTAAATATCCTATTTCTAAATTTCTATCTTACAATGCCTTCTCTCCAGCACATCAAGCTTTCATTTCCAACATTCAACATGTTCATGAACCTACATCTTCTAAGCAAGCTGTACATGATCCTAAGTGGGTAGAGGCAATGAATAAAGAACTTGATGCTTTAGAACAAAATCATACCTGGCAATTGGTTCCTTTACTTGTCAACAAGACCTCAATAGGTTGCAAATGGATTTACAAAATCAAACATAATGCTGATAGAAGCATTCAAAGATATAAAGCTAGGTTGGTTCCAAAGGGTTTCATACAAACAGAGGGTATAGACTTTCATGACACTTTCGCTCTAGTAACAAAAATGACAACAGTTAGGACATTGCTTGCTATTGTGTGTTGTTTCTAAACAATGGCATATACATCAACTTGATGTAAACAATGCCTTCCTACATAGAGAATTTGAGAAAGAAGTTTATGTGACGCCCCCAAAGCCGAGTCCTTTGAACCATACATTCAGTGCTCATAATATTAATCTACCATTCAATCTCAACAAATCATTTTAGAATAAAATAACTTAATTTACATAAATACGTAACTATCCCAGGTTTACTTACCTTTATATATTACAAAACATATACAATCTATTCTTTTACAAAAATATAACATTTACATCAGTTCTTCTAACTATATAATTACTGCTTGTTGGCCTTTCCTTTTTCCTTTATCTAGCCCTGACACCTCTGCCTGCTTGAGTTTAGCTGAAATATCATGTTAAA
Organism: Hedera helix; assembly: GCA_947179155.2. Lineage (NCBI taxonomy): Eukaryota > Viridiplantae > Streptophyta > Magnoliopsida > Apiales > Araliaceae > Hedera > Hedera helix. The sequence goes on along the minus strand of OX359283.1, from coordinate 16,491,320 downwards.
GCAAGAATAAGCATAAAATAGCTCAGTAAGTACGTAAACAAAAAAATGACACGATATTTTGGAATAATGAAAGAGAATCTGTAACAATCAAACTGAACCAATAATACGAATCTATGCATGAATAACTTTAAACATTTATTAAGCTTGTTGTACAGTCACAAGACCAAGAACTCGTTAAGAACAATACCAATCATAAAAACTGATACTGCCCAAGTCAGTTATAATACTGTATTTTCTTTCATATGTGTACTCTAGGTGATCAGTCTATCGTACTTTTATATTGTACACAACATAAACATCCAACGACGCAACCACGCCATACAATTTGTATTTCATTTTTACCTTTATCCCCTTTTATCAAGGTTGTTCTATTGCAGCATTTCGTAGATTCCGCACCATAATAACATGGATTGGAGAATATAATAATGAATATATGAATTCAATATAAATTATCACATATGTCTAGCCGAATCAAGATTGGCATCGACCTTTCTCAAAACAGTTCAATAAGAAATGAACTTCAAATAATGTACATGAATGCATAATGCATATAACTATTCAATAAACTACAAATGGGAGTTCGAATAGAACACTTGCCTTTATCCTCGTTTATGCTTATAGTTAATATATTATCTCGTTTATGACCTACACAATCATAACGTGGTCCATGCATTAGTTGTATGTATTTACATGTTTTACCTTGGTATACAAGCTATTCTTTTCCTTTACATGTTATTTTTGGCCCATTTTTACATAACTTGATTCTAACACTTAATTTAGCACATATAACACATATATGACTTGTCTAGTCCTTCAAAAATGTTAAAAGATTTCAAATGACTTTACTTATCCGAAAACTCAATTTTTAGGTGTCGGCGAACGTTTTTAAACGTTTAAAACTCACATTTATCGCCATAAACACCAAATAACTTCCAAAACAACAATAACACGTGTATTTACATAAAACTTAGTTGTTTAGCTACTTTTTACCTTCAATTACACAAAATGGCCAAAAATCACACTTGAGTAGAATTTTGTCAATTTTACAAAATCTACCTTTGAACTCAACTTGAGTTGTTAAACTCCATACACCTTATACACCATCACGACCTCATTTAGCAATTATGTATGTCCACATAAAATCTATATGCACCATCTAAAGCACTTTACAGATTATGATTTAGTTTACATGCAAAGTATAGCCTAATATTGTAATTTTCATAAACAAGTCATGATTTTAAACCATTAGATATATTATGATGCTATCTAGCATGAATTTTTACATGTATCAAACATGTTTAACACTTTCAACTAGGGTTTCATCATATCTATCAACAAATAACACATGATCATCTTTAAATCATGATTTCTAGCTTTGAATATATGCATGAATAGTTCACCACCTTTGTAGTACAACTTTTAAGCTTAGGGTTTCTTCATATTTCAACCATATAGCACATAACTCACATAATTAACACTTATATTCATAGATACATGCATGGCTATGCATGTTCTTGAATTTAAACATATAAAGAGGGAGTTTTAAAGGTAAAACTCTTATACTACCTTCTTTGTGCTCTCTTCCTTCTTGATATAAAGTTTCTTAGTGTATGATTCTCCACTTTGATAGTAGTTTCAAGTCTCTAGCTCACTTTCCTTGGAATTTCTCAAGCTTTCTCTCTAGGGTTTCTAGCTTTGCTCTTCCTTTTTTCTCTCTCACTTGAGCTCATGGTTGGGCATGAAGAATGAAGAAGACTAAGCTAGCTTATACTTACAAAATCTATACATACATATATTATATCTAATAATCCAACACTTAACTAGCCTAGTTAGGCTTAACTCATTCATAGTTATAGGCATTCAAGCCAATTTACATTAACTAGTAAGGGCATATTAGTCAACTAACCATCCTAGGATACCATGGTCATTCTTTAAGTTGTCAAGGGCATTTTAGTCAATTGTCAAACTCTCTAGACAAATTTAATTCAATTTAATCCTAGTTAATTATTCCTTAACCAATTCAAGTCCTTTTTTATCCAAATTTGTTTTCCTAGACTTGAATTTTAATCCACCATTAAATAATTCATAATTTGCTTGTCCCAAAACACTTGTCACACTTCAAAAATTTACTTCCATTAATTAATTATAATATTTATAAAATTCCATGTCATTACAGTTTATATGGGATTACCTCAAGGATATGAACAACTAGCAAAGGGTCAGTTGGTCTGCAAGCTTCATAAATCACTTTATGGTTTAAAACAATCATCTAGGCAGTCTTGCAAAATTGACTTCAGCATTGCTTGATCTAGGCTGCACACAATCCTTGGCTGATTATGCCTTGTTCACTTACTCTGTTGGTTCTAATTTTACTGTTGTACTTGTATATGTGGATGACATTATAGTAGTTGGGAGTGATGAACCTAGCATTATTGCACTTAAACAATTTTTAGATGGTAAGTTCAGCATCAATAGCTTTGGCCATGTGAAGTATTATTTAGGCCTGGAGGTTTCTCATTCTTCACAAGGATTGTTTCTATGACCGAAAATATGCACTGGATTTATTATCTGAGGTTGAACTTCTGGATGCCAAACCTTTAATAATACCTCTTGACCAGCACACAAAAACTTTATGATACAGATGGTCTTTTATTGATTGATCCTACCAAGTATAGGAGCCTTGTTGGCAAGCTCTTGTATCTCACAGTTTTTAGACCTGATCTTTCCTACTTTATTCAATTACTTAGTCAATTCATGCAATCTCCTCGTGAGCCACATCTCAAAGCTGTTTACAGAATTCTAAGGTACTTGAAAGGCACAGTGGCTCAAGGTTTGTTATTTTCCAGTCACTCTAATCTTCAACTCCATAGTTATTGTGACAGTGATTGGGGCACATGTTCAATTACAAAACAATCCATTACTGGTTGTTGCATGTTTTTGGGAACTTCTTTAGTTTCATGGCATTCAAAGAAACAATCAGTTGTTTCTACAAGTACAGCTGAGGCAGAATATAGGGCTTTAGCTACAGCAACATGTGAGTTACTTTGGCTTTCTGCACTCCTAAAGGACCTACAAGAACCCGTTCAATTGCCCTTAACTATCTATTGTTACAATAAAGCAGCCATCAATATTGCTTCTAATCGTATTCAACATTCTAGGACTAAGCATATTGAGCTTGATTGCCATTTCATTCGAGAGAAGGTTCATGCAGGATTCCTACTCCCTAAACATATCTCTACTAAGCTCCAATTAGTAGACATTTTTTACTGAGCCAGAGTTCACTCAAGCAAGTGCAAAAGCTCAAGTCTCTAGCCAAGCATCTGAAGCCATGGCCGCAGCATTACACGCACAACAGCAATATAGAAGTCAGTGGCTCAAGTGTATAAATATGACATCACCTAGCCTTTCACACAAGCAAGTTGGAGCTAATTTGTTGAGATGCCAAGTTAACTGTCAAGATTAGTTATATAAGATGTCACTGTCAAGACAGTTATGGACTGTTAGAACCATAGTTAAGGTGTCACCGAGAGACATGCCGACAGCCACCGCCTTCTAACTTCTAAGCTTCTCGATTACCAGAGAAACCATGTGCAACTGCTAGGCTACTAGAGAATATGGACCTAAACAAACTTCTAATATACAGGTTACAGTTGCTGCGGCACAAACACAAGGGAATAGACAAGTTGCTGATTATATTCCAAGTTCAGCACAAGATATGAAGCACCAGTTACAACAATGCCTTAACACATGTTGCACGTGGAGATATAGCACAGCTGTTCTTCAATATAGTTCTAATTACAGAACTTATCACAGCCCCATACTCCACTTGAAGTTATCAAGTGATCTTTGCTCAGGTAATTAAAAATATACAATTCTTGGACAATTTATTGGACTAGATTGGTTGCTTCTTATATTGAGGGCTTCATCAATTTTCTTTCCTTTAGTGGAAACTGTCAGCTGATTTGGACCGTGCTCTTTCTAATTATCTCTTCCATTTTTATTTTTTTTATTATTCTCTTCACGTTTTGGGAATAATGGAATTTGACACTTGAGATAACTTGGGTTTTGTCATATTTGTAATTAAAAGGTTCTTTATTAGTGGATCGATGGATTTATGACTTATATTTGGATGACATATTATTGAATGTTCAATTAATGCTTGGCTGTATCTGCTTGATTGCGGTGCAAGTGTTTGAGGAAAGTACCTAATTAATATTGGTAACTGATATTTTCCATTGAGATTTTGATATTTCTCACATGTAGATCCTACCAAAAGTGTTGTCATAGATGTATAACGACGGTTAAACTCTATAAACTCTACATGTGGGTCCTATATATGAAAATATCAAAATCTCATATGGAAATATAAGTTTCCTTAATATTTGGTTTAGCGTTGGCTAGGTAATTAAGCCACAAACTTGAGGCTGTTTAATTTTCTATTCAAACTAGAAATGTAGGGATTAGGAGGTGAGTGACTATGGGAGAGTTAGAAATATGGGCGAGAAATCGAGACTATTATTAGTTACTCCGGTGTAGATAGTAGATACATGCTTATATCCATTTCACTATGCACTCACCCTTTTGTTGATAATCACTGGGTCGATCATAGTCTACTCTTAATTTGCATAATATCATATCAAATTTAACTAAACTTAAGGTAGTTGCATAGCGCATATCATTGGCTTATGTCAGGCACTTTGTAATACATAATATGATTCTCCAAATACTACGACTGACATAAACAACAAGAAAAATAGAAGTTTAACCAGTAGATAGTTTGAAATTTCCAGTATATGATAGAACTGACCATCAAACAAATGTGACGTATTTACATCTATAAACTTCTAGCTACCCATACTATCAATGTAGGTTTTACTACATGCAGGAACTGATACATCAGTACGTTGGACAAGACACAGTCGTGTTGGACAAGACCAGTTGATGAACGAATCAGATTTAGATGAGCTCTCGTGCCTTCGTTGCGTTACGGATGCACCCACTAGTACCTCATGAATCATCAGAGGAATGCAGGGTAGGAGGTTATCGAATCCCTAGTGGAACTATGTTGATTTTTAACTTATGGGGCATACAAAATGACCCAAATGTATGGGAAGACCCCAGAAAATTCAAGCCCGAGAGGTTTGAAGGAATAGAGGGGACTCGAGACGGTTTCAAACTGATGCCTTTTGGGTCAGGGAGGAGGGGATGTCCTGGGGAAAGCTTGGCAATGCGCATGGTTGGGTTGGTGTTGGGGTCACTAATACAGTGTTTTGATTGGGAAAGGATTAGTAAAGATATGGAGGACATGAGACTGTTTTTTTAGACTGGTTTTAAACATCTCTCCTTATGTTAGAGTTGGTTGCTGATGGTTAAATAAAAATAATAATAAGAAAAAGAATTAGATAATTGAATCCACACCGTTCCCCACATAACTTCGTCAATTACAATGATCCAATAAAAAAAATATAAAGGAATACAAACACGAACATATACATCACAAATGTATTCTTGCTACTCTTTTTGGAGCTCAAAATTAAAAGCAGCTAGGAATATATATTATTGTCCTAATATATCTTAGTAAGAAGCCGCGATATCCGTTCATTCATTTTCAGGCATGACCAACTGGTAGATAAAGCTAGCTAGAAAGAAAATCTCACATGAGCAAGCTTAGAACCGATCATATATATATATAGGCCTATTATTACTGTTCTCTTCAATTCCCGCTAAGTCGTGTTGGATCTAAATTAAAACCAGCGGCTGTGGTTTGAGATGCCCATAAACGCTTTTCCTTGGGTGTGCATAAAAAGATCAACCATTCTGTAACAAGTGTGCACATATCTAGTAACCTTGAATAAGTGATTGTTCGATGATAATGAAGAAGAAATATCCGTCTTTTTGTTAAATAAAATGTATTGAGCTCAAAATTAATTAAATATTTTTTATGAATACCAACTAATTAAATAGCTTGAGTAAATGACTAATGGATGTTTAATCATCATCTAGTCAGAGTCATTTTTTGATAAAAGATCGATCATTAATAAATAACAACTGTGCACATATTTAGTAACTCAACCATAAATAGGTTAGATGGATCTGGAGTTGATGAAGTTGACACGTCTTGACTATTGATCAAGTTTTTAAAGAAAAAGTTACACTTGTCTAGCAAAGAATTGTATGCTTTTGTATATTATTGATATTGTAATATAATTCTGTGTTATATACATGCAACTTATTCTTGTATTAACTGAACTTATCAATTTCACCGAATGTCAACTTTAATGAATCCGAATTCAAGATCAGGATACCTGGTATAGAGGTAGTGAGAATACAAGTAAATTATGTTAACAAAGCGGCAAAACACTCGCATATATTTTATTATGGAATTGTTCGATGTACATGATTGATAGGCTATTACGGTGTGAAATTAGTGGTTGTGTCTTTCATGCACACAATAATAGGTGACTGTCCCTAAAAAATTGTCACAGGACTAGTGTTTTTTCTTTTCTTTTTTTTATGGAATTAAGAAAATGTTATATTGATGATTACTGCAACAAACTAATGCTTTAATTTGAGGTTTGGGTGGGATACAACTTTCCCTGTTGGTCTGGTTTGTTGGTGGAATCCGTCTAGGACCATAGGGACTTTCTTTAAAAAAAGGTTTTATTAGTTGAGAGACTTTTTTGGGCTATTAAGACAAAAATTGCAAGGTGCCTTTTAGTGGCCAACAATTGTAAGGTCACTTGCAAAGCTCACAACCATACAGTAAGCGCTAGTGTTTAATGACACAAAACAAGCACATTCCAAATTCAATACTTGTTACCCAAGATCAACAGTTCCAAAATACTGAAATTGTTATTTTTGCAAATATATATATATGCTTATTCCACAACTCTTACATAGATGACAAATATGTACTATATTTAAGGGAATCATATAAAACTAGCAAAATAATAATGTCCAAATAATCCCTTTAAAAGGAAAAGCCCTACCAAAATTGAGAGATATTTGTAAGCATATGGTAGATATGGAACTGTAACTTTTTCATAAAAATGATGGAACTAGTACATTCACATGTGTTTTTGTATATCAGGAACTTAAAAATGTGTTTTTTTGTATATCAGGAACTTAAAATTAGAGGTGCTTAAAATTCATATTACCTTGTTTCAACTATTTTATAGTTGAAACAAAAAAATACCAAAAAATGTTGGTATTTTTCATTTTATTTTATTGATCAAATGCCAAAAAAAATTAATTCTTTTTTTGCATAAAACTCTCGTAAGTGCTTTTGCTGAAAGACAATTATGCACTTTCTTTGTTTATGTTAAATTACAAATGATCAGAAGTTGGTGGTTTTAGTACTTGAAACAAAATTCAAAATTCTTAAAATTTTAGCTATTTTTACTTGGTATCATTGAGTTTAAGTCTTATTTATTTTAGTCTTATTATTGCACATCACATTAAATCACATATTTAAACTATTATTTAAAAAAAAATAGAAAATTAGACTTCCAATGTTAAGTATATAAAGTTCAAATTTTTACATAAAATTCTATATGATATAATTAGAATTTGACTTTTTTTCATACTTGAGACGTCAAATTTAGCAGATTTGACCCCCCAAAATAGTAAATTATCAAGTAAAGTCAGCTATTAAAATCCTTCCCCGATTACACAAATTTATTCTACTACCTGATAGGCCTGTCCTAGTTTGGCATTCTCGTAACCTTGTAGCCAAACACCCCAAAAATCTTTCATTTTCCGTCAGATTGCGGAAGTCACAAGATATCGGTTGGTTAGTCTTATATGACAAATGTCTCTATTTATCTAATAACTAGTAATTACCCGTGCCTAAAGGCACGGTATAACAAAAAATTAAATTAAAATTTAAAAAATAAAAATATTATTATTATCGATATTATTATTGTTATTATTATAATTATTACTATTATTATAGTTATTATTATTATTATTATTATTACTATTATTATTATTATTATTATTATTATTATTATTATTATTATTATTATTATTATTATTATTATTATTATTATTATTATTATTATTATTACTATTACTAACAAAAAATTATATTAAAATTAGATTAAAATTCGAAACATAAAAATATTATTATTATCTGAATATTATAAATTATAAATATTATTATTATCGGCATTATTATTATCAATATTATTATTATTATCGATATTATTATTATTATTATTGTTATTATTATAATAATAATTATTATTATTATAATTGTCCTTGTCTGAATTTTTAAAAATATTTTATTATGTAAATTATTATATTTGGGTAAATCAATATGAGAGGTGATTAATATTTATAATTTTTAGATATGTGTGTGTGTGTGAGAAAAGTATGTGTATGTGTGAGCTGACTTGACATACCCATTTGAAAAATTTTTCTATGTGTGCGCTGAGTTGACATATAGTATATAAAATACTACTACACAAAAGTAAAGAAGAAGTCTTGTATCATTAATTCAGATGACATCAGTTAAAGTACACGACTCATCACGTGCATGAGTTGACAATAAGCTGCTTCTATATGTATATCCTTCCATATATCATGATGGTTTTGAGAGGTCTGAGAGATAAAATTTTAGGGAAAAATTTATTAAGTAAGAATCAGTTATTAAATTTGGATAATAATAATTATGATAATAATGATAATAATAATGTTAATAATAATAATAATACTATTATCATTATTGTTGTTGGTATTATTATTACTATTGTTATTATCATTATTATTATTATTATTATTATTATTATTATTGTTATACAATACTAATAATTATAACAATAATAATAATAATAATAATAATAATAATAATAATAATGATAATAATAATAATGTTATTAATAATAATTATTATTATTATTATGACAATAATAATAATTATAATAATAACAATAATAATAATAATAATAAAAAATAAAAAAAATATCGGATGACCTCCGAATCCCTTAATCTCAGACCAACGGAGATAGAATAATGAATAATGTATAGGTATGTGTAGGTGGTGAAATAATCAAAGTAAGTCAAGTTAGTCAAAATTTACTTTATGATTTTGGGGGGAAAAAGAATCAATCTGAGCCCTTTAATTTTGGTAAATCAATCTCAATCGTCTTTGTGTTTTCTCAATTTAGGAATTCAAAAATGGTCCTGTTTTATTATATAGATATGACAAAAATACATTAACTTTCTTCCTACGTGTCATTTTCCCATTAGTGCTTCTCTTTCATCGTAATGTAATAATGCTCACCGCAGACTATCAAAACTCTTAACCAATCTATAAATAAATCACCGTCCAAGAGCACGACAGCTGATCATCAATATCGGACCACCGTAAATACTTCTCTCCCTCTAACGTACGCAGCCGGCAAATTAGAAAATTCCGGCGAACTGACAGACGGAAAAATTATACAATGAGCTCACCAACATCTGAAGGTAATACAGCCGCAGCCCCCAAAGACGAAGAAGCCCGTCGGTTATTATCCTCGCAATCGTCGTTGACTCCGCCGTTAGCGGACGGTGACCCCGAAGATGATGTCGCTTACGAATCTCAGGAAAAGATCCAGATCGTTGATTTAGAATCGGAATCGACGGACAAGCTTGATTACGCCGTGGCCCCACCGTTCTCCTGGAAGAAGCTATGGCTATTTACCGGGCCGGGTTTCTTAATGAGCATAGCGTTTTTGGATCCTGGAAACCTGGAAGGGGATTTGCAGGCGGGTGCAATTGCCGGGTACTCGTTGTTGTGGTTGTTGATGTGGGCCACGGGTATGGGCCTGATGATCCAGCTGTTGTCGGTGAGGGTAGGAGTGGCGACGGGTCGGCACTTGGCGGAGCTCTGTAGGGAGGAGTATCCGTATTGGGCCGGGTTGTTGTTGTGGATAATGGCGGAGGTGGCATTGATTGGGGCGGATATTCAGGAGGTGATTGGGAGTGCAATTGCTATTCAGATTCTTAGCCGTGGGGTTTTGCCTCTTTGGGCTGGAGTTGTGATTACTGCTTCTGATTGGTAATTAAGTTTCCCTTTTTGCTTAATCTTTGCTTCTTCTTTTTTTTCTTCTTTTTTTTTTAATGATTTATGAGGAAATGCTGGATTAAATCATGTTGAGTAATGATTTTCTTAAGTTTCTTTGTTAGACTCTGAATACAGCTAGAGATGGATAGTATAATTATTTAATGGAAAGTTTTAATACAAAAAGATTATACTTTTGCTTTTTTTGTAAATTATTCAAAAGTAGGTGATTTGATCAGTTTTTATCCATAAAATAATACTGCCAGAGTTAAGTCGAGTTCAACTCAACTTATAGGCGTTGTCGTAATGAAATCTTGATTTCACTTATTGAGCTGTAGGTTTATATTTGGTTGTCAGGTTAAAAAAAGATACCATTTTTAATGAAAATCATTGAGAAAGTAGGATTCTTTTTTCCGGGATTATTTTGTTTTTGCTGGTGTTTACTTTTCTAATTTTTCAAAGTTTCTTCCTTTGTCGTGTTTTTCTTGGTGCATAAAAGTTATTGGTTTGTTTCTAAACATTTTACCCACCAAAGATTTTGGTTTGTTAATTTTATATTTATAGTTCATTCTTATGCCATCTCTGGGTCTTAGAATTCATTATCTTATTTAGTAGTTGAGCTTAGCATTTTTTTTCTCTTTGTTCCTAAATTGTGGATGTTCATACTGCTAGCTGACGGTGGTTCTGTGTTTCCTTCTAGAACAGTTTCATATTCTTACTTCTTGAGAATTATGGAGTGAGGAAATTGGAGGCTGTTTTTGCAGTTCTTATATCAACTATGGGACTCTCATTGGCCTGGATGTTTGCTGACACAGAGCCTAGTGGAAAGGAACTTCTAATAGGTCTGCCTTTTGATGTGTAACTACTCTCGAGTGTTCCTTTTTCTTTTCTTTTTTTTCTTTAAATACTGGTTAGTTCATGTCTCTTATAGTTATCAACCTAATGATATTTGCAGGTCTTTTGGTTCCAACACTTAGCTCAAGAACGATACGACAGGCTGTGGGAGTTGTAGGTTGTGTTATTATGCCTCACAATGTATTCTTACATTCCGCTTTAGTACAGTCGAGAAAGATTGACCCCAGCAAGAAAGGACGGGTTCAAGAAGCAGTTAATTATTATACAATCGAATCCTCTGCTGCCCTTTTCATCTCCTTCATGATCAATTTGTTCGTTACAACTGTTTTTGCTAAGGGATTCTATGGTACTAAACAGGCCAATAGTATTGGCCTTGTAAATGCAGGACAGTATCTTCAAGAAAAGTATGGTGGGGGTTCATTGCCTATTCTCTATATTTGGGGTATTGGGTTATTGGCTGCAGGGCAAAGTAGCACCATAACTGGTACTTATGCCGGACAGTTCATCATGGGAGGTTTCCTCAACCTCCGTTTGAAAAAATGGCTGAGAGCATTGATCACAAGAAGTTGTGCGATTGTGCCAACCATAATTGTAGCTCTTGTTTTTAACAGATCTGAAGCTTCACTTGATGTTCTGAATGAATGGCTTAATGTGCTTCAGTCTATACAGATTCCATTTGCTCTTATACCACTTCTTACATTGGTGGCCAAGGAGCAGGTCATGGGAGTTTTCAAAATTGGTCCTACTCTAGAGGTAAGATCTTTATTAAACTGCTCTGCTAGTCATTTGTGTCAATTGGCCTTGCTAAGCGTTTATAAATAGCTTTTGACAGCATGACGTTTTATGAGTACTTTAGCCTTTGAATTTTTTTAGTAAGATGACTTTGTTCTGATCATGTACAGAGGAAAGGAAGGATATAGCCTTTCATATGGTGGGCAATTATGTAGAAAAACTACAGGAAAAATAAAAAACTGGAACAAATAACAATAAGAAAAGAATAAAATAAAAATAAAAAGAATGAAATAGATGGAAACAAATAAATTGATGATGTTTTTTAGAAATACTACTATTACCTAATATGTATGGTGAATATATAAAATTACTAAATTTTAGTATTGAACTCTGATTTTATTTGTTAAGAACTTGTTCCATGTCAATTATTCCCTTAATTTGGACAGCGAAGGAACAATACATGTACCACCCTTGCCAAAACTCAAAACTTCAGGACAGAGCTAAGATGAAAGATCAGAAATAAAGAATCTACTGGACGTTGATTTAATCTGCTAGTGTTGATGATCCAAAAAAACTCATCCTGAGCTATTGTAAAGAAAATGATCACCCTTAATTAATCAATCCCTATAATGATGGGAATTAACTTTCCAACTTTTAGTGTTGAATTTTGACACCATTATTCTTTAAGAACTTGTTCCATGTTATATTATATTCCCTTTGGTTTTCAAGGGAACAATGCATACACTTGATCCCTTTGTCATAACTTTTTGGCTTCTCCCACCCACAGCACCAAACTGAAAGATCAGAAAATAAAAGCCCCTGCTGGGCATTGTTTCAATCTAATAGTGTTGTTGATTGCCTTGTTAAACTAGTTTAGTAAAATAACCATAGAAGTTCTTCCCTAGCTAATATAAAGTAAAAATAACCCTGAATCAGTCCCTTGAAGCACAGGGATTAATATCAGTTTCTCATTGGAGGATTACCTAGGAATTAGAGAAAGACAAAAAATTAGGACAGAAACAACAATGGTTGGCCGAATTGGGTGACGAGAAAGAAAAAGGAAGTGTGAACTGCAGTTAAGAGGGTTCTAAAATCTGTTATAAGTGGCGTCTCTGTCTTCTGTATGCTGCTCCGAGAGATGTGGATCCTCACAAGGCCCAATGCCAAAATTGGGGTTACCAACTTTCATGGTATGAATTACTAGGTCTGCAGGGTTAGTTCAGTTGTTTCATTGACAAAAATCTTCCTTAATGGTGGGAATCCATCGTGTACATGATGTGTCATGTTGACTTTTTTCCCTGGTCAACCAAGAGCATGTTGCCACAAAATATATTGGTGATGAGAACCACCTTAGTTACTGGCATTCCAACCGTCAAGAAAAACAACTTTACAAGTATATAGAGCTGGCATTATCCTACAGTGCAACAAGAAGTTGCTCTTGACACTGGTTTCAAGTGTTGAGACACCAGTTATTACAGTTCTAGTTGAATCTCAAACTAGTGTTATCTAAATTGTGCTTTGATGCGGTACGTGGAACAAAATTGGGAACGGAAAACGTCATTTTTTGTGGTACAAAGTACGGTAGGGTTAAGTTTTTTTAGTTGGCACAAAATATGTTTATTCGGAACCTAGTACGCTAGGAATAACTTTTAAAAGAAGATATAGTCAAAAATTAGTTGAGTTATTATTCAAACTAGTTGAGATATAATTAAAACTAGTTGAGTTATTTTTAAGCATAGTGTCACAAAAGATGCATTTTCAACAAGATTACGTCATGTCATCGCTTACTTAACACCCTCTTTGTGCTCATTTGGCTACAGTAGTTCGCATTCCTTATAATATTCTCTTAAATATTAAGGTTTCTAATAAAGTTTTCTAAGTTTACTCAAGTGATTATTATTCTTTATAAATATCATAGATATTTTATAGGTTGATTCTAGATATTCGCTCTTAGCCTTCCATTAGATTTGATGTTATCCATTGGTTATATAGCCCAATGGGTATATAAGAGGATGATTTTCATTTATCCTAAAGCAAAAATGTAATCATGCTTTTGCAATAAATTTAAAATGAATAGGAAGAAAAAGTTTGGGTTCGCACATTTGAAGAACGAAAGTGTATCATGTTTTAGAACATTTGTACCAAAATGCAATTCGCTATCATTTTAGTGTTTTCTGATAATCATGTCCAACCCTGAAATTGAGCTCTCCTTTGTGAATTGTTTCACAAAACGAAGTTGATACAAAATTTTGTAACTAGGTTATGATATGACATTTAAAATTTATTCTCAACCCTCTCATGACCACAAGTTATACTAGAACCCAGTGCATCCTTTTTGAGGAAGGAATGTAAAGCTTTTGGAATTTAAAGTTGAGGCTATGCTTAGGGACATTTTAAAACATTTTAAGTATCAATATTTCCCGTAAATTTTCAGATATTAAAAGATCTGTAGGACAGCAGTTATTGGATTGTTGCTCAGTCAAAAGTTACTAGTTAATAAGTACCCAGTTAATATGTTTAAACTCCCATACTTGGGGCCAAACAACATATCAAAGAAAAATAAATAAATAAATTAAAAGCTTATTCTTCCTCTTTTGGCCTTTTCCACTTTTCACTTTTGTGTTATGTCCAGTGAAAAATCTTTATTTTCATAAAGTAAACGTATATCCACTTCAGTAAGAAAATGAATTTCACAATTCCACAAATTGCCTCTATTTTCTTTGAATTGTGGTTGCAAAGATCAAGGTGCATTATAAATAATTTGATTAAATGGACTGCCATCATAGAAACTAATCTACCTCTCTTCCTATTTTTTCTTATTTCTGTTGACTTCTGCTGTAGAGAGTTGCCTGGACTGTGGCTGCCCTGTTGATGGTAATCAATGGGTATCTTTTACTGGATTTTTTCATTTCTGAAGTCAACGGAATATTGTTTGGATTTATTGTCTGTACCGGGACTGCTGCATATGTGGCATTTATTTTTTATCTAATTTCACATGGTGAATGCCTTCCTTTCATCTGGTTCAACCAATTACTTTCCAAGGGCTATAATTACGCTGGAAAATGAGCCAAGAATTCTCGTGTGCGTGAGGAAGCTTCGAAGTGTCAGATAGCAGCAGGTCGGCTGTTGATAGTCTATTGACCTATTCTTTCAAAGCAGGAACCTTTCACCCATCCCTTCTAACTTCAGTGGATATACATTCAAATTTTGAGACCATTCGCGTTTTGCTGCTCGTGTGCATACAGGATGGAGCGAGGCAAGAGAGGAATTTATATTGCAGTAATCATCAGTTCAGGTATGTTGCGTTTCTTGAGAATATAAATGAAGGTGCTTAACCCAACCGTTGTAAAGAATCATTGTACTGTACCTATTCTCAAGAAGGTTCAGAGAAAAGTTTTTTAGCTACGCATATTGTAACTCAGTGAGTCTCGAGTCTTACGAAGTGCAGTCGTCGAAATGACAACTTAATATACAGAACTACGAGTAGACAGTGGCGGAACCAGAACCATATTACAGGGGGGTCAAAATCTCTCAGTAAAAAAAATTATTTATTGACGCTTGAACCGCTTCTTTCGGCTATAGAGACCCCAGAAGTGGACCATATTATAGTAATTGTCAATATTTTGGAAGAAAATCATAATCATAGGAAACCCATAAAAAATGTTTTTAAGTGTATCATTAACAGGCATGACAAATTGATAAAAAATAACAGCATAAGAGTAACAGGCATTTAGTTAGTACAAACATTAGTTTGTTCTTTTACTAAATTTAAAAGCAAAAACAAAAATATGAACACACAGATAATTTAATTCCCAAATTCACGTGCAGGTATAGTATGTAATTTAAAATTTGTAAGTCTATGTGCTTCATAACATTTACCCAATTTCTGATCAATACAAAACTCCAAGTATAAGGCAAACTGCAAACAATATGTCCTATTTATCAAAACTAAATCCTACCACAACTAAGCTTAATATTTGAATTTACAGTTAACAATACTAATATCATTCTTTATATTCATCATTCTATTTTTTGGCCCACCAAACAAATTATCACCTCAATTTCAAAACCCAAATACTCCAATTAACTCGCACCACAAAGACCCAAATTTCTTTTTAACCTTTCCCAAACATTCTCTCAGCTACCAAACATATATTCACCTCAACTAAGTCAAATAGCCAGAATTGAACTCAATTTAAAGCTAAAGGAATAATAATAATAAGTAGAACAAAAGAAAGCCCTGACCTTTTGGGGCCAAAAGTAACTTGGGGCAAAGAAACATAAGCCTTCAGTGGGTTCAGCGCTTCGCGCGAGGCAAAGGATGGGTTTTTGGGATCTGAAGGAAGAGCCCACTTGGAAGCTGTGGAGAGAGAAGGTTCAGATGGCGGACGGAATAGATTTGACGGCAGAGAAGGTCTCAGAACCTCCGGCAGAAACATAAGCAATCACTGGGTTCAGCGCTTCGCGCGAGACAAAGGAAGGGCTTTTGGGATCTGAAGGAAGAGCCCACTTGGAAGCTGTGGAGAGAGAAGAATCAGATGGCGGCCGGAATAGATTTGACGGCAGAGAATGTCTTAGAACCTCCGGCAGAATAGCAAACTACCAGCGAGGATGGGGAGATGGAGATTGGGGGGTCAAGAAATGAAACTTAGCCTGAAGCTTGGGAAGTTACCGGGGTCAAATGACCCCCCTCGCCCCCCCCTGCTTCCGCCTCTGCGAGTAGACCTGACAAAATAAGTCCAGAACTGTGGGTCGACCCAAAACCACTTATATTAATTGGGTTGGTTATCCATTTTGTATGAAATAGTTAAGTTAAAGTTTGGATCCATATTTTTGAATAGAAATCTGGGTACGATTACTAGATGTTCTCACCCAATGCTCCGTCTCTCTTTTGCATGTGTTTTTCTGTTCGATTTCGTGATTCCAGTTGTATTCGCTATTGTTACGCATAATATAGGGTGCCAACATTTAACGGATTATGTCCAAATTTAAATTCATATGATACCTCAAAACGGAAATTATATAATATTATTTTTTTATTTGAAATTATAATTTATCAGTAAATGACACACAAAACACAGTCAATGAAATTAAATAATGATTAATTATAAGATGATGAGATACAATAATCCTTTACAATAACAAATTAGAATTAATAGTCGCATTTTTAATCGCATCCATCATTTTTACAAAAGTAGTCTTGGAGTTGTTTGCTCTGTCTTAACATCCCGCATTGTACTTTTGTTTTCTATTTTATATTCAGTTCATAAAATTGTAATGAGAAATGATCATCTCGAAAAAATTGTCGGATAATAATATGGCTAAATATTATTATATGTCAAATAATTCGGTAATGTGCATCAATAAATTTATTATAATGAGAGAAAATAAAGAAATTTGAGAAGTTTAAAACATCTTCTATCTGTTTCAAATTACAGGATAAATGTTTACCTTTTAGAGTCAATTTGAGATATTTTAAATTTAAAATTAGAATAAATTATTTAATTTTAGACAATGCAAATATGAAAATTATAAACTATGTAAAAAAAATAGTATTAATCAAAGAATTATATTGTTTTAAAAGTAAATTCAACCACAACTAATTTGAAGAAAAAAATTGACTTTAAAAACTCAACTTTATCTTATATTTCAGAATAGATAAAGTATTTTACATGATTCAAAAAATAAGATATTCCTCACATGAATAATAAATTGGGTTCTCCTCATATGAAAAAAACTTTTACAATTAACATTTTTATTTATAAAAATATCAAAAAAATATGTTTAAATAGTGTGTACTTATATTTATTCTTGAAAATATACACGAGGGAAGATTAGTCAAATTCACATAAGTTTGCAACATTCACATTCTCCTCATACTTACCTTCCTTTTCATCCTTATCCTCCTCATACTTACTTTCCTTTTCACCCTTGTATTTAGGAGTGTTCAAAAAATTCAATTTTTTCGATTTTTTATCCAATCGATCGGTACCGATTTTTTTTTTTGTACAGGTTTTTTCGATACTGGTAGTGGTATGGATATTTCTAAATTTTGATAAAAATCGATATACCGAAAGAACCGAATTAAATAATATAATAATAAATTTATATTAATTATTATAATACATATAATAATATATATAATTAATAATAATTATAAATATTATTATAATTTATAAATAAGTTAATATATAATTATTATTTATAAATTATAATTATATATATTACCAATCGGTATAAATCGATACCGATTTTGTACCAAATCGGTACTGAAACCGATAATTCGATACCGATACCGATTTTTGTTTTAGCAATATTTTGGATTCGATACCGATTTAATAATTTACTGATGAACACCCTTACCTGTACCTGATAACTGTTGCAAAAGTATACATTTTACATGCAAATGAACGATTTTCTTTCCTTTCTTTTGGGTTGTCCTCAAAAAAAAAATTATTTATTGATATTTTCTCTCATCTCTTTCATCGACTGAAAACAAATAAGACAATGTTTTCGACGGAATAATGATGTTTGTGTACCATTATTTGTGCATGACAAATTCTTTATAATTTTATCCATCTTCGATTCCAATATATTTCTCATTGAAACACAAACAACAAACCCGACGTCTCTTAAGCGTTACTGCGTACCGAGGTGGTATAATTTACTTTCTCTTAATTTCTCTCAAATTCTTATATTATATCTCTAAAAATTATTTTACACATAATATATGTCAAAAAAGTGTAATATAGATAGGATCACCCCACTCCTATTGTGAACCAAATTACTTCGTTGATTCCAGATTTATTTTTTCTCTACAATCTAACTCTTCAATAAAAATATGAAATTGTTATTTTTCATATGTTATTGATATTTTTACACATTTCATTAATTCTCACATTAATGTGTGACACGTCATATAAAAAATCTTGCGAAAATATTAAATATACCAATGAAATAATACCTCATAAATACATGATTCATTGCATTTTATTCTCACATCATCCAACCTCTATAAATTCTTTTATTTACTCTTAAATTTATGTGAAAATGGAAATGCCTTGGTATCCGATTTGTATACCAACCTTTTAATATTTTGTAATTTTGAAATTAAATAATAATAATAATAATAATAATAGAGACGATCAATGCACTTATTTTGCTCAAAACTACATTTTTAGAGGGTTGGGTATCCAGCGAGCGTAGTTGTCAGAATCTTACGATACGCAATACGTATCTTATGATATGATTCGATACGGAGACAATTTGATACGTATCGTAGGATGAATTTAAAATGATACTATATCTTACGATTCGATACGATTCTTACGAAACAATACAATGCACAATACTTTGTAAAAGCAAACAACTTAAAAATATTTTCATGTAGATCTAAAAGACTAAAAACAAAACTTTTAAGCATTTTAACAGTTCAATTGAAAAGGTTTTTTAACACAAATATATTCAATATCGTTTCATTAGTCTTTAATAACTTTTTAGAGTATTATATCTAATTGAAAATGTCGTTTTTTTTTTTTAAGTTACTTTCTATAAGCAGACATATAAATTTTCACTTGTAAATTTAAATTATTCTCTTTTATTTTATAAATTAAAGGTGAATCTGAATTTTTATTTTCTCTTGTTACTCTATAAATATTACTGAAATAATATCTAATAAATCAATTTAGAATATTTTGGCTACTGTTTAACTTTAAAATTTATTTTTAGTCCATAATGATATATTTACTTAACTTCTTTTATATATAGTCAAGCTTGTGTTTTATATGTTTAAATATATACTACTAAATTTTTTTATTTTGTTTCTATATCTTACGACGCGATTCACGATATGATACATAAAATATGATACAAGGGTTTTCGATATACGATATAATTCACGATTTGACAATTATGTTAGTGAGTTTAAATTTAATATTGATTTCTTATTCTAAAAAATATAATTATGTCAATTTGTCACATACAACTGACTGAAGAATTATATATATTGTGAATGTTTACATTGATTTTTTGATTATCAGTTACATGGATAAGTATTAGTAGTCATTTTTTAGAGAGATGTGTAATAACCAAGGTCAACTTATAATTTTATCAAATCCTATATATGTATAGTGTTAGTACAAATGTATGCTTGAATGATTTGATGATGATTAGACTGTGGAAGATTGTTAGTTCAAGTGCATGACTGAAATAATGGATTATTAAAGTATATTTATAACCAGTAACTTTTGTACAACTCTTATAGAAGAATTTATTGTAAAAGGGCTTAGGGATTATGATCCGAACTATAAAGATAAATAAAAAATAGTCCTTATGAATACATTTGATGTAATATATTGTAAAAAGATTTAAGGATCAAACTTATTAGGTTGATCCTGCTTTGAAAATTGTAATAAACTAAGGAAAAGATCAAGATTAACCCAGCAGAATAAAGCAGCGGCAGTCAAGAAGAAAGCAAAACTCAAGAAGATCAAAGAGAAGAAGAACTGAAAGTTTGCAAAGTAAATCATAGAGAAAATGCATTATGATCAATTCTACGAGTATTAAGCAAGTTCACGATCGTCGAGCAAAATGAAGATCACGGCAAGATATATTAGTAAAGCAAATCGTAGAACTCAAATATTGAAAAGTAAAAAAAAAAGTCATACTTGATGATAATCATAAGTTCTATTATCAGGAAGATCATAAAGCAAGTCAAAATTACCTAGATGGAAAATTTGAAGCTTAACTCTGCAGTACAGAGCAAAATCGTCTAAGGAAAAGAAGATTAAGACAACTATGAAGGATAAAAGAAAATGGATCAAAACAGAAGATTATAAGAGAACACTAAGCTAAGTGTGGAGAATACTTAAGCACACAATTGGATAAGATTAACAAAACTACTTCAGAGCAAGAAAGAGAATTGAAAAGAACAAGGGTCATTCCATAAGATCAGCATAGAGACATAGTTTGTAGAGTTCTATTAAGCAAGCTTAACACAACAAAGTCAAGACAAAAGTCTCTAGTAGAAGAAATAAAGAAAGGAAGCTCACAGATGAGAAACAAGTCAAAGTGTTCAAGATCACAGAATGAAGCTGAACTAAATATTACCAGATAGATGAGTCACTCAGTATCATTGAGCTACTTCAGAACTCAGAGTTACATCATTATTAAGCTGCATCAGTGTTACATATCAACAATCAGGATGTCAATGGCACTAAGAGACAGATTCACCACGACACATAATTGGGATGTCCTCATTAAGAGTTCTACAACAAGAAGTAATCTGAGGTATACCAGCCAAAGAAGATAAGAAACATAGTATTATTCAGCAATGACTTGTTTATCAGAAGAAGAGGACACATGATATCCACTACAAATGCACTTAACAGAGACAAAGTGGAATCTACAATCTTGTATATAACAATTAAGTGTCTGAATAAGGGGGAGCTGATCAAGAAGAAGATAATGAACTTGAAAAAGATCGAAATTCAATTTTACAAAAGAAGAAGACTTGGTTCTCAGGAAGTAAACTAAGCTTGTCCAAAAAAGTCAAAGAGCAGAATGCAAGACCGTAGAGCTTAAGAATCATTGAGTGGACTAAACATAAAGATACACTCTACAATCAAAGATTGCAAAGATCGTAGAGTACATAAAGATCATAAAAAATCTTAGAATTCGTAGAACAAATTATAAAGTCACAGAGTTCTCTCCAAGATCGTACGGTGAAATGCATATCGTAGAGCAGTTCGCTGAAACAAGCAAATCGCAGAGTTTACTCATGAATCGTAAAGTTTGCCATCCGCCTTGCCGAGTTGAATAAGGATCACAAAGTATGATTTAATTTTAAAACAAGACAAGCTTATTGAGATAATTCTGAAATTGTAATGCAGAAGAAAATCGTAAAGTCAATTCTAATTTCATAAAGCAAAGTGATAATCGCAGAGTCAACTCTAAGTCCGTAAGACAAATACATCTCATAAAGTTGATCGTAGAGTAAAAAGGAATTTCATAGAGCTAAAGGATTCAAGAACTTTACAATTAGTAAAATCATAAAGTATGATAAGTCTGATAGTGGACTGACATCGAGATGATCTGAAGGATGAGAACTTCAAGACATCTGTTGGTTATACTAAATTCAAAATGAAGATTAGAAAAAGGTTGTGTCTAATAGCTAGTTTGACAGTATGACGTTAGCCATACGATTTCTATTTTTAGCATATTGAAAAAGAAAACAGAGCTAAAAGAAAGTTGACACTTATCTATAAAGGTCAACATTATAAAGCTTCTAGGATTGGGGCATTAAATGAAGTAACGGCTACTTTTTAATGGGCGTTTCAATAGACATATCACTATAAATAGAAACTCTCATTTGAAATTCAGGGGGAGGAAAGAGAAGAAGTTGCAGACATAGAGAGAAAGTTGAGATAGACGAAAAATAAATTGTTGAGATCGTAGAGTAAAAAAGAAAAAAGAAGAAGATTAATCTATAGAAGATGATATCCTAACCCAAAACTACCTTAGGTTTTGGAGGATCGATTGAAAAGTGATTTCAAACAAATCAGAGCAAAAGAGAAAGATATATCCAATGACTCTAGAGATCAATGTCAAAGAGAAATCATTCAACTGCTAAGTTCTGTTAAATAAAGAGAACTTAACGCCAACTTAGCAGCACCTCTCAAATCATTTACCTTACTTATGATTACTGGTCTTAGTGACCTCTTTGTTACCAAGTATAAGTGACTTGAAGAGGTCTCAATGACCTTTATCTTAGTGACAACTGCCAATTAAGTCTAAGTAACTTGTAGTAATCTCAGTGATGCAGTGTTGTTATAGATCTTAGTGATCTGGTCCCAATGACTTTCTAACATCCTTAGTAGATTTCCTGTCAGAAGTGCATAAGAATGGACTAGAAGATCTTTGTGCTCCAAACCACTTAAAAATTTACGTGTCTCCTTTGTCTCTTTAACTACGTTCATCATAATTGTCATAACTGCAATAAATGTTCTATATCTTGCAATAACTTTTCAGTAGAAGTATTTAAAATCATAACTATTAATTCTTTATCATAGATCAGAAAGGGGTGTTTACCAAATTACCTTTTTCCCGTTATGCTTATCATAATAGTTTAATTATTTGGTAAATGTGATTTAATAAACAAATAATTTCTTTGAAAAAGAAATTATTTATTCAAACCCCCCCTCCTCCCTCCTCTTCCTCTTCTATATCACCTTTGTGCCCTCTAGGAATAAGATAAAGATTTTGCAAACGTAATTTGACACAAATTTATCTTAATACATAACAATACTCTTTTACATAAAACATTGATATTTTCTTATATTTATGTATTTCAAAATGAAAATATGATATTTTCACATAAATATCTCGCACAATAATGTATATTCTATTAATTATTTATGAGAGATTTATGTAAAAATATCATATTTTAATGTGAAAATATCAATTAACGTATCCACATTTGACTTAATTTAATTTTAGGTACCTGTTACTATTCTTGCTTTAGGTTATGAGACACCATTGATGATTCTTGTAAACAAATTGAGTTGTTCCCTAAAACAATTAGACATAATTAGACTAGAATTTGTTATAAGAATTGAGTTCAATCAAATTTCGTTTACAAATAAACAACTTGAACTCAAATTATGACTCGTTCGACTTGAGTTTTTATGCTTTACCTTGAGCTCGACTTAACTCAACTCACTTAAACTTGACTTATCTCATATAAATAAAAAATTATCAGTAAATGTATATTTATTTTGATAATATTAATTTTGTTATGGAATTATTAAATATATATTAAAGTGATTCCAATAATAATTTATTCTATTCATTATATATAAACTTGAGCTTGACTCGATTGGATTGAGTAAGCTCGCAAACAACTCACGTATTAATTAAATGAAATTAATATTTTTACAATGGAATTTGATAATTTTACAATATTTCTCATGTGAACCCGGGACTCACATTCATGTGATTAAATCTTGTGAAAATATCAAAATTTTCTCATAAAAATAACGGATTAAGATCCTCTCCATTACACATATCGTTCAATTGGAGTAATTGTTTGCGAAGAATTTTGTTGTATCGCTATCTTAATACACATTTAGTGACAAATATGTTATATTTAGCGACATTTTTAACGATACAATTGTTTACGATAAATTTTATTGTGTCGCTAATTATTTATAAAGAATTTTATTTTATTGCTAAATATAATATTTATGTCGTTAATTTTATATTAAAAAAATTAAAAAATAAATATAATGAAAAAGAAGTTAATCCAAAAATAACAATTCCCTTAATTAAATCAAACTTGAAAACTCTGCTCGATTACTTAACTCGACTTGTTTAGATCTTTTCCCACTTGAAGTTGAAGTTGAAGGTACTAGAATTAGTACTAGACATACCAATTTTTTAATTAAATGGCATCACATTATTTTTTCCCTACTTATAGTTAAGCCAATATGTCAGTCCTTAGTTCATCAAAAAAACAAAAAAAATGTCAGTCCTTACTAAGTATCGTCACACATGTCAAGCTCCAATTGGAGAAATGAAATAAGAAAAACATGCTTGCTAACCAGAGGTAGGACAGTGGCTGCGTACTTTCTCACCTACGCATACTCTTATCTCACTAGTGAACGACCATCTTCTCTCATATTGCATGGCTCTCTGCCTTAATCACTTATCACTCTTTCCTTTTATGGCTCTAATTAATTTCTCTCTCTCCAAAATCTCTCCCTTTCTCTCTCTAAATCTTTCTCTTTCTAAAAACCCTCACTTTCTCAGAATTAATTTCCAATTCATCTTCCTCTTTTTTTTCTTAATTGGAAGTATTAATTAATTAATAATGAAAATCCCATCTATATAGGAGCTCTTAATAAACCCCAACTCTAAAACCCATCAAAACCCTTGCGATTCTTACTCCTCCCTCTTCTTTGGCCGAATCCGTTTCAATGGATCAGAGACTTGGTAACCCACAACAAAACCCACATTATTATCAAGCAGAATCTTCGCTAATTCTATCATTCAACAATGGCCGTAGCTTATCGGGATACCCACTTCGCCGGCACAACATGCCGGACCTGCAAAATTCCTTTTATCCTCCGATCCCCGATCAAACCCTAGAGGCCACCTTTTCTTCCCTTAATCTCTCGCCAGCGCCGCCGTTGTACCCGGCCGGTGTCAACCCTAATTTCGTTAGCGAGGGTTTGTTGCCGTCCGATCAGCAGCAGAGTAATAACAACAATGTAAGTTTGAGGAGTTTAAGGTTTCAGGTCGGCCAAATGGGTTCTGGGGTGGGCCCACGAAATTCGACTGTGGGCCCGGATGGTTTTTTGTTGAGGAGTCCATCGCCAGCGGCGGCTCTGGTTCGTGATTCGTGGTTGTATGGAGATGATCAGATCTTTGCATCTGGTTTGTATGGAGATGATCAGAGCCTGGTATCTGGGGTTTATGATTTTGATTATTACTTGAACCTCAAGAAACAATGCAATTCTTATTATCCAAATACCCAATTGCAATCCCCAACGCAAAATTTAACCAGAAATACTAATAATTTATCTGTTGATTCTCGTCGTTTGAATAATCAATTGCAATTGCCCCAACAGTTTAATTTCTTAAATTTGAACGATTTCAAGGGGAAGATTGTTTCTCTTGCTGAGGACCAATATTGGAGTCGGGTTTTGCAAGCCAAATTCTCGGACCCGACCCTAGAACAAATTGAGATGGTTTTATCAGAGGTGATTGATT
Source organism: Hedera helix (assembly GCA_947179155.2). Taxonomy (NCBI): domain Eukaryota; kingdom Viridiplantae; phylum Streptophyta; class Magnoliopsida; order Apiales; family Araliaceae; genus Hedera; species Hedera helix. The sequence goes on along the minus strand of OX359283.1, from coordinate 16,465,915 downwards.
ATATTGGGGATTTGATGAACAACCAATTTGGGAATTATTTTGTTCAGAGGCTCATTGCTGTATGCAATGAGGAACAGAGGAATAGGATTATTGTATCAGTCACCACTAATTTTCAACTCCTTAGCATCTGTCTTAATCCGCACGGGTATTATTAATTTTGTATCTTATAATTCTAAATTTTTATTAGTGTTATGATTATTTTAAAAGATTAATGCCTTGTACTAATGTAAATATGTTTATTTTTGTTTAAAGGACTCGAGGAGTGCAAAAATTGATGGAGAATCTTAGTTCCCCTCAGCAAGTTTCCTTGCTAATGGCAGTTCTAAGCCCCGCCGCAGCAACATTAGCCAATGACCAGAATGGTCATCATGTGATCCTGTATTGTGTGACCCATTTCTCTACTGAAGACAACATGGTAGTATTACACTAAACCCATATCATGTTTGCTAAATTTTTATAGTAAATATCTAGCTTAGTGTGTGTTAAAGGCTGGAATGTAAATTAGTATATTGCAGCATTGCAAAGAGCTTGTATGTTGGTGCCTTTTCGATACCATTTTGATTGTCAATTAAACCTCTAACTACTTATTTAAATTAGGGGTGCTTGTAACTCGATAAATTTCAAGCAAAGTTCGCAGTTTTCATTTTTTGAGTAACTATGGATATCTTTCCTATAGATTATTCAACTTTTAACCGAAATGTTAGAACTTCATAATGTTAGTTTATTTTTAGAGTTCCAATTCCCTTTTCCTTTTTTCTTCGAGAGATTAACAAAACCATTACACTTTTGCTATCAATTCCAAATATGTTTGGTTGTGTGATGTGTATGCAGGACAAGCCTAAAGGATATTCAAGTCTAGGTATCTAGAATTATAAGAGATGGGTAAAACTTTTGTGACTGAATTTGGGTAAACTGAGTGGTGTTTGGGCTTTGAACAGTAACTAGGGAATAGTGATTTTGCTGTTTGTAGTTTTAGGCTGGGGTAATGATCAGACTTTGTAAATATGACAATTCAGTTAGGAAAGAAAAGAGATCAAGTCAGATTGTAGGTTAATATGTGATACAAACCCGTATAATTGGGTGGATTCATATTGACGCAAGTCCACTAATTCGTCTTTTGGTGGTTTACTTTGAGGGAAAGCGGGACCTCCATTGATAAATCTTTAAGCTTTCTTTTATAATAATTCTCTGATATTATATTTAATGTAAAACAAGATATATATGTATATATATATGTATATATATAAGCTGTACAATAGAGACCCACGACACTTACTAACCTACTACTCCTACAACTAGCCACTAATCTACTACTTATCTTTTCTAACCACTAAAACCACTCTTATCTTGAGACTAGGACCCTTCTAACTACAAAAAATATAATTGAAATACATAATAAGAGTATGATTAACATTTTTCAAACAAACAAAAAAATATTTTGAGCATAACAATATGTAGCAAAATGGCACAAGAGATGAAGAATATTATTGGGTGCGGAGAATGTAGCAAACTAAAAGAAGACAATGATAATATAGGCATCACACGTAAATTTCCTAGGTGTTACAACTAAGGTCCTTGAGCATCATTCATTCACAGCCTAAAACAAAGCTGTTACATCATATATAGAGAGATTAAGACTTGAGGACCAAGTAGTTATTGATACAAGTAGTTTTTGGCCCAATTTTGACTACTGACACCATACAATTGTTACTCTCTACAATTACCCATTACCTATTTCCCCACCATGTACCAATTACGCTCCCCCCCCCCCCCCCCCCCCCCCCCCCCCCCTCTCTCCTCCTTCTCTATCACCACCTCACTGCACAATCATTCTCACCCTTGCATCTGGCAATAGTTGCTCCTGCCACTACTAAAGAGTTCTTACCTATAGAGCCACCATTACTCTCTTTCCCTTTCACTGAATGTTTAAATTAATCACTCAGCTGGTATTGTAAGAAGTAAGATAACCAATATATATTTAGCTTTACAACTTTCAGAAGCACTATATTTGCCCCTCAAATGCGTTTTCACTGTTATTATCCAGAACAGTTTCTATCTTTTGTTATTATGCATGTCTCTGGAGTCATGGAACATGCATTTGGAGAAAAACAAATGGTGCAGGTAACTGCATTCATTAAATGCATTTATATAGCCTAGGTGCTTTGTAGTTTATTCCCACACTTTGGGGAGTTTACCAATACTTCACATTTAATGACTATAACCTTTTCTATTTCTTCTCAAGTTCTTGTAGATTATCTTCTCAAGCCTTATTTGATCTCTACCTAAAAGGCAAAGAACTGTCTCATTCATGTTTTTGTTGAGTACATTTAAAAATACCTACATGGGCCTCTGTTGATTCGTTACTTCATATATATTAGTTAAATATCTATTGTGACACAATACAGTCAATATCTATATTTACCAAAGTACAGGAAATGGTTGGTGTTAATTTAATTGTGAAGGCATCAGTTGTAGTAGTCAATTTATATGGAATTTTTTTTACAACGAACTGTACTGTAATTGCATGGTTCAAAAACTCCCATCATCAAGTCATCCCTTTTATTTCAGAATTTTTAATTGGCATGTGTGTGACTGAAGTTCTGGTTTTTTCCTTTAGAATCAAGTCAACTGTTCTTTGTGATCTAATACCTTGCCTTATTTGAGGTAGGTGTCTGATTCAGTGAGTTTTCTTACTTTGGTTTGTCATTGGCAGCTTCTTCTCAATAATATAGCAGATAACTGCTACAGGGTTGCCACCAACAGAAGTGGGTGTTGTGTGCTGCAGATATGTGTGGAGAACTCTAAGGGAAAACCTAGAGAATGTCTAGTCTCTGAGATTATAGCTAACGCACTGCACCTCTCGGAAAATCCTTATGGGTTTGTTTCTGTAATTCTTCATGTATGCTTCTTTTTGAATGTAAATGTCACGCCAAACTAACTTGTTCTTTACATCTACATCTAGCAATTATGTGCTGCAACATATGCTGGGGCTGAGGGAACCGGGTATCACAGCAGATCTTCTGAGACAACTGGAAGGGGAATATATGTCTATCTCCTGCAATAAATATGGGAGTAATGTTGTGGAGAAATGTCTGATTGAAGCAGGAGAAGAGCAAACCACAAGAATTATAATGGAGTTGGTTAGAAATCCCAATGCTTCCATTATTCTATTGGATCCTTTTGGGAACTATGTCATCCAGTCGGCATTAGCTGTTTCCAAGGTTAGTTCTTCTGCTCTATTCTGCAAGTTTGTTTGCAACTGACTAGTGTAAGCAACAAATTTATTTTGTAGATAGCTAGGCTGAACCCAGTTGCAGCTAACTTATACACAAACGTTTGTAAACCGTAGCTCCTGTCTCCATCTTAAGTTTTGTTCTTTTAACTGAACTACTAAGGTGGATAGGTTAGCAACTAATGTATAGGTTGGGCAGTTTGAATTTGCACCAAAATTTTCTTGCACTTGAAGACATGAAGGGGGATCTTGAGATCTCTTCGATTATTTTTCAAACATGGAAAAAAGTAAGGGAAAGGAAAGGAAAATGCAATAAAGTCTATATGATCTATTGGAGCCCCAGAAACATTAAATTACACTATACTTTTAACATTATTCTCCCCCTCTTCAAAAAAGTGTCCGTTTTATTAAATTGTTTTTATGAATGCTAAGGTTTGCATAAAAAACATTATGACGTAATTATTTTCTATGATTTTTCATATTGTCAAACTTAAACAATTAAATTTTATTATAGGAAAATAATGTCTGTTTGTCCTATATAAACCTTAATTTTTTAAAGAAAAATATGTCAACAAAAACATGGGAATCTCTTTTGTACGGAGGTAGTACTTGATATTATTTTTTAGAAGCATTAATGATTAAACTGTTTTTCATCAATATAGTTATTTTCTTTTTTTTTTACATTTAATTTTGTTTTCCTTTTCCTTTTGCCTGCATTTTACAAATTCCAACCATAGTGTTCAAACGAGGTCCTATCATCAATTTAGTTTTACATTTAACACCTCTACCAATTAGAGAAACCATGCCCAAGTATTAATCGATATATGGGTTCATTTGTAGTACTTGTGTGAAATAGCTCCTATGTAAAAACCCTTTACATGAAAAATCATTATGTTGCTAAAAGACTGGCTTCAATTGCCATCAGGTGCAAATTGAATTCATGTTTAGGCACTCAGTTGTCCTCGTTCCAGCAATTATGCAATGTATTCAAAAATATTTGTTGGTACAAATACATCATTCATATGTCATATGGACCATCACCATATAAGTTTATCCCTTTGGTAATACATGGAATTAATATGTTGCTATAGTGTGCAACTATGTTCAGTTCACATTTTCGGGTGATTTTTTGCATCACTGTATTTACATTACTCTCCTTTATCTATTTTCAATCTGAAGATCTACAACCTCAATCATCAACCTATTGGTAACTTTCTTGTGATTGATCAGACCTTTTAGTGCTAACAGTTATTTCCATAAATTTAGGCCTCATGATATTGTAAATACGATTTTTTTGCTAGTTTCTAACCTTTTTGGGTGATTGAACTGTTGCTCAAGCTTAAGCCTTTTTCAGCCAACTTACTTTTGTTTGCATGGTGACCTGTTTGTCCTTTGCAAAAGCAGGGGCTTGCACGCAATGCTCTGCTCCATCTAGTTCGAGCAAATGCTTCTTCCATGCGGAGCAATCTATATGGAAAAAAGGTCCTCGCCTTTCTCGAGAAGAAGAAGATTCAGCTAGTTTAGACATTAGGTCGAGGTGTTTCTAGTCTCTCGGATTAACTGATGTTGTTCTGTTGTTCTTTACTTGGTTTGTTGGTGGAACTCTCTTCAAGATTCTTTTAGGTTGTCGAAATAGTTCAGTTTGTAGTGTAGTAGTTTAGCTGTCTGCAGTATATACTCAAAAGGGTGGTAACTTATTTCTCGAAAGCCAGGAAATCGGCCAACTGCAATTCTGGGATATAATGTTCACTCTGTAATACAAGCCTCTTGCAGGGAAGATGATTGTGAAGGGGGGATATAGGGTTTTTAGCTGCGTGCGCTTTGACTGTATATTCGAGTTTTTGTTGCCACTTGTTGATTGTTAAATCTTACAAACGGGTTGTAACATTATTATTTTGGCTGTCGAAAATAATCAACTTTTGTTAATTTATCTGGGCAAAAATGATTTGGTGATTACATGATATAGTATCATAGTATGGTTAATGTATTCATTTCTGTCATCTATTTTTTTTAAAAGGCTTACTTGGGTATTTAACTAAAAGGTTTGCCAAATTTGCCACCTTGGAAATGGCAAAGGTCTTTCCTTGCATTTTTATTTATTTTATTTTAATTTTTTTAGGACTCATGGTCTAATGTTGAACATTATAGTGCATCAGATGTTATGTATGTATTATTAAAACACAATTGTTGTGTGATGCTTTCAGCAAAAAAGTTCAAGAGCAATACTTATGGTTTTGAATTTGATTCAAGAAGCAGTTTTTTTAGGATGTGGTTCTAGTTTAATTTCAATATTGCATGGAATATATTTTATCAATCGAAATCCAAATCTTTGGAATTTTGGTATTCATTTTCAGAAATAAAATTATCTTTGCCTTTTAAAATAGATGTTATGTTTGTTTTATCACTCACACAGACGCGTATTGATTTTTAAATTAATTATTGGAATTTTCTAAAATTTAATATTGTTATGAATAAATTTAATTTTGCAATTGAAATCATTATAATAAAGTGTTTGACTAGGGGTGGCCAAATGAATTGGTTTTTTTGGTAACCGGTCCGAACCGGTCGATTCGGTATAAAATGGACTGGTTCGGTATAGGTCCGGGCATTTTTCACATAAAAGGGAATCTTTTATTACAATAGAAGCAGAAGTGATGTGGATTATTCAAGAATCAAAATTCCGGTATCGCTTCGCCATTATAAAATTCGTTATGTACCGGTTGTACCGATTTTATTATTTTAAAATTATTATTAATAACAAATAATTAATAATAATAATAATAATAATAATAATATTTTTTGGTATAACCGGAATTGAACCGGTTTACCAGTATACCGAACCGGCCCAACCGATTCCAATATATGAATTTGGATGATTTTGGTATCATTTCGGTTCGGTATCGGCTCGATTCGAACCGAATGAATACTCCTACTAGTCTGACTATTAAACACAATTTTATTTATTTATTTAAAGTATATATGAGTTATATAATTTAAAATTGTGTGAATTGACTTGGGAGAGTGAAAAGGAGACTTCCTTTGAATAAAAGAAATATTACTACTTTATTAGCTAGGTTGGTGTCATTTTTTCATAAACGTTTGGGATAGCTTTCCAAAGAAAGATGTTTTGACAATAGCAGTAGATGGGTAACATTAATCTTATTAATTAAAGTTGTTCCCATATATATTTGGGAGTCCTACCAAGGATCAAATATAAAGTTGATAAGTTGTTTTCTTATTATATTTTATTTATTATTTATAATTTATATTATTAAATATACTTTTGATATTAACTAACGGTAATGTGATGCTATAAATGGTGAAAAAATAGTAACAAATTAAATGTCACTTTATTGACCAAATATATATATATAGTTTTGTATCGAACTAAAAAAATAAATTATATCTCTAATTTTAAATCAAAGCGAGTATTAGTTAAACATTCTATATAAAGTGACTTTGATATGTTAATTTTATTATTATTTATTAAAATAGTTAGACATATAATCTTTCTCAATAATGATATTTATATTAATTTTTAGTATTAAATAAAACTGTCTGGCTAATCAAAATAATATATATATATATATATATATATATATATATATGAAGAATAATTAAAAAATAATTCTAAATGAATGTATAATACAGGTTTCCTACAAAGAGAGGGGACTTATACAATTAAGTGCCTAAAAATAGAGAAAATTAACGATTCTCGTATGTATAATTTAATGAAATATTAACCCTCTTGAACCCGTGGGCTTCAAGGCCGACAGACCTGGGCCTTAATCAGGCAAATCCTTTTGAAAAAAAATAAAATAAAAAATATTTACGTCAATTCAAGTTGATTTATGAGGATGCATTTAATGCTGGGGATAAAAAAATCACGTTGTATATGCGGATATGCCCTTGCCATATATGTCCACCATAACATCTGCTCTCTTTTCTCAGTCTAGAATTTCAAACACAAAATTAAATATTAAATTTACTTTAATTATTAAAAAATAAAATATAATATAAATTTTAATATTATATTTTATTTTTTAATAATTAAAATAAATTTAATATTTAAATATTATACACGTATACGTATCCCTCTAAATTACCACATATATCAGTATGCAGCGTAGTTTCTTTACCCAGAGGATTATACGGAGAGATGGATGGTAATTGCAGTTACCATCCCTTTCATGCGGTAGAAAATCTGTCCTTTTTAAAACAAATATTATTTATTTATTTTTATTTTTGACAATAGTATTACATTGTAGTTATTACGACACCGTAAATTCAGAATATTTTTTCAAGACTCATGACTACAATGTAATTCAAAACCGGTCACACACACACCGAGTGAACTACAAGGACAAAACCAAGAGTATGTCTAGTGACTCGAGTCAAATTTTAAGTTTGAATTAAATTATAACACAATAAAATTTAATGTTCTTGGGTTATTTTAGTCCATCACAAGTTTACTCAAAATATCATAATTAAAGATACTAACGACAGCAACTTGAGTCCTTATATATATACATCTAAATATTTCACACTAACTAATGTGGGACTGGGACATTACAAACTTCAACTTTCGATAGTCAACTCTAATATCATATGTAACGACTCGGGTCAAATCTCGAGTCCGAATCAAATTATAGCAGAATAAGTAACGACTCGGTCAAATCTCAAGTCTGAATTAAATTATAACAGAATAAGGCCTAATGCGCTGTCTTAATAATATCTTCTTGAGTATCTTAGTCCACCACAGACTCATTCAAAATAATATCTTCTTAGGTCATCTTAACCCATAGACTCATCCAAAAAGTCATGAATGAAAATATTAATTATAACACTTGGGTCCTTATATACACAGCCAAATATATAACACTAACTAATATAGGACTAAAGTGTTACCGTATGGGAGCAGTTAAACCTTAAAAGTACGAGATTCTCATTCATTTAAAACGGTAGATAGAAGAGGATCAAAGTCTCTAAATCAAATCCTAACATGTGGAGTACTATATTATATTCTATAGAGGCAAAAACACTCTTATTCTCTTGATACTTTTAATTAATGGATGGCTGAAGAAAATTAATGAAACTAAGGGCACTTGGACTGTCCCTTGGAATTCTTCATGTCCCTAGGGCACTCGTCTTTGTTTCCATAAGTCCCTGAAGGCACACAATTGCAGGCTTCACCGCATATACCACAGTAATTTAAGCATCTGTCATGCACACTTGCTTTTGAGCACCTCCGATTGCAGTTAGTGTCGCAGAAACCTTTTATTAATTTCAATTACAACATCAAAAATTAGTATAATGCAACTTTTAAATAAGTTAGATAGATATTCAAGAAAATGAAGAAAGCATAGGTAAATATATTTATAGTGATCTCTATAAAATATTTGTGGCAATACTTGGGCATACTCATCACCGGACCATATATACTTGAAACAAATAATCGAATTTAAATATTTTTAGAATTGCGGATAACACTTTTTTTTCTTCTAAATCTCTGTTCTCCTATGGACAACCCAGGATACATTTGTACAAATAGTATCATAGTAATCATTTGAATAAATTTTTTCATATATATATATATATATACTCTTTTCATACATAATATATGAAAAGGGTAATGTTAGGTAACTAGCCAAAAGTTATCTAGTTTAACTAGCCAAAGTTCTACAAAGTTATATGTAAAGAACCTTGTAGATCTTTGCCTACAACCTTGAACAACTTTATCTAAGTTAACTAGACAATTTATGCCTAGTTTCCTAACATTTTTCATATAAACATCTAGCACTGGTTGTAGCCAATTTGCCAAACAATTGTGGGCACGATGTTCATAACCATCGTTCGCCCAACTGTTTGGCATTATTGCCATACTTTTATCTTACTTGATCCAGCCATCGTGGTCTGATGCAGAGAAGAGCAGAGGACAAAAGTAGTAAACTAATTAAGTAGTAAACTAATTAAGTAGACTAATTAAGTAGTAAAGTTCTACACATGTAGGAGACTTGGAAAGACCACCTTCATCTTTATCACTCTCTTTAAAAATTCTCACAGTGGCACAAAAGTAGTAAACTAATTAAGAAAGCCTATAAATATTTGAGAGGAACTGCAGTGAAGCAAATAATACTAATGGTTTTGTTCTAGTAGAGGGTATATATATAGTGTGTAAAGGTTGGTGAACACAAAGAAATTGTTACGTACTAAATTTGGAGTAATAAATAAGAGTGGAGTACATACTGTCATTTGATGGATTTGGCCTGTTATACTTTATATGCAAGAGTAATAGAACTTTGAAATGTGAAAGGTATTGGTGGGATGACTTTGGAAACATTTATATGCATTTTGAGATGTTTGGCATGTCAACTCCCAATTTATATTTCTTGGAAATATATTTCAGAAAAAAATAAAAAAGGAAAAAAAGAAGAAGAAAAGAAGGAGCTTTACCCTAATGAAACATATATAACTCAAAAATGTAAATGTTTTGCGGAGTATTTATTTAGAATGGTTTGCAAGTTAAAATAAATTGTAAACTTAAAATTCAAAATAAATCATGACTTCGTTTTCAAGTATAAAATCATTATTAATTTTTTAAAGTCAACTTCAAACTTAATAAATTCAAATTGACATTGATTTATTTAATTTTAGTCAATATCATGATGGATATGACAATATATTATAAATTACAAAATACTCGTAATTATAAGATTTACTATTTCATACTCCCTCTACTTAACTTTACTCGTTCTAATTGATTTTTTATGGTCAAATTGACTAATTTTATGATTAATAATTAAACAAATGTATTTGAAGTTTTAAAATCAAATAAGTTGACTTTGATAGTATATTCAATATACTTTCTTATGATACTAATTTTGTGCATATATCTAATAAACTTAAAGAATAAATTTTGATTCTAAATATGATCAATTTGACTTAAAAAATTTAATTAGGATAAAAGAAAAGTTGGGTGGGGGGAATAATTTTTATAATTCATATCAATTTAAAATTTTAAAATATCTCATATTAATTTTTAAAAGTTAATAATAATCTTATAGTTTAGAATGAAATGAGTACTTATTAGTAAAAATGTTTGTATAGTCTTTAAATTACTCCATTCGTACCTAATAAGTTGACTTAGTTTGACTTTTTTAGTCAAATTAACTATTTTTATAATAAAAAATTTATACTATTTTTTTTATAAATTTAAATAGAGAAATTATATACACAAGAAACTATATCAAATTTCTATTACCTCCAATTTTCATAAATTTAAAAATATAAATAAAAAAATATTAATTTTTAATTTTAAAATTAGTTAATTTGACTAGACCAGTAAAATTAAGCCAAATTTTCAAAGACCGTAGTGTCGGTTGTACCAACTGTGAAAAAGCTTGACAAATAGTAACCTTTATATAACAGACAAATAGTAATTTTTAAGCTAAATAATTGAATATATGAGCAAAAAGACATTATAAACATGTAACAAGTGACTATACTTGAGGAGTAAACAAAAATGTGGCTGAGCGAAACTTGTTAGAGAGAAAAAGTGAGAAGATAAAGAAATTTGTTAAAGCAAAAAGTAAATTATTAAACGACAAAGGGTAATAATGTAACTAGAAAGATTTCTCTCTTTTTTTTATTTTGGCTAATAAGTTACGTATAAATTCTAGCCAAGTCAAACACGAATATTGCAATGTTAACTTCTATGTTTTCCAAACGGGTTCTCTAAGCCATGGCCGTATTGATCCTTAAAATTCTTCAAATACGATATAATATCTCTTTATTTCAAATTATAATTAATATTTTAAAATCAATTAAAAACGTTTTAAAGTTAAAAAAATAATATAATTTTTTTTTATTTTAGTCAATACAATAATAAATATTTTAATTATCTTAAAACTATAACTCGGTATTATAAAATTTATTGTTTTATTCCGTTCGTCTTAAGATGAAAGTCTTGTTTGATTTTTTATGTATCTATTACTATATAAAAAAAGCCAAAATACAATTAAACCAACCAATCGAGTTAATTTAATTTAATTTTAAAATCTGCTGAGTTAACTCGGTTGAATAGTCCAATTTTGACTTATAATTTTGGTGAGTTCTCTCGGTTCAATTGAAAAAATTCAATGCACTTCCATCGACTCTTCTTGTTTCTCTTTCGTTTTCTATTTGCTTAATAAATTGAATCGCCTCCAAAGATTCCTCAGCTCTTTTCTTCCATCTATTATTATATATAAAAAGCCAAAAATATAATTAAACCAACTAACCAAATTAACTCAATTTAATTTTAAAATCTGTTGAGTTAACTCGGTTAAATAGTCTAATTTTAACTTATAATTTTGGTGAGTTCTCTCAATTTAATCAAAAAAATCCAATGGGCTTCTATCGACTCTTCCTTTTCCGTTTCCTATTTACTTAATAAATTGAATCGCCTCCACAGATTCCTCGACTCTTTTCTTCCATCAAATAAATTGAAAAGTTCATACCCTCGAAATCTTCTCTACACTTCCATCTTCTCAATTAACCTAATCCTTTCTTTTTCTCTTTTTTGAGCAAGCTCCTTCGAATTGGCCGTAACTCGGATTCTGTCATGACGAGTGATTCGCCTCAGTCTCGCATTGATCAGGTATTTTTTCAAGATCTGTTGATGCTTTCTCCATTTAGCTTGAGCTACAACAACATAGTATTGTTTTGATTCAGCCTTTTGAATTTTGAAAATTAGATATTATTTCTGTTTTTCGATACCCTAAATCTTTCTTCCTATAAACTTCTTCGTTCTCTCTAAATCGGACCTGCAGTATGAGAGAGAGAAATTCCCGTAGGAATGGAAGGAGTTGTGGAGATAGTAAAGCCTCGCATAGTCCTCCAAAACTCTCTTCAAGTTCTTCTCATTAGTGATCCTGAAACTGATAAGTTCTCTTCAATTATTTCAATTTATGAATTTTAGTTTTTTTTCTCAACTGACAAAACCTAATCAATTGTTTTGTTTTATGATTTACTGTTTCAGTGTGTTGCTTCAATGAATGTTTGTATTGGGTCTTTTACCAATCCCAAGGGTCTTGAAGGCCTTGCTCATTTTCTCGGCGAGCATCAACATTTGATTGCTAAATGTAATTTATAGCCACTTCCATTTATGATGATTTGTTTTGATACTCCCTCTTCCCCTAAACTTTCCCTTTTCAAATTCTTTTTCGATTAATTAGGTGTAACAAAAAATCCTAAAGAATTAGCAGAAAAAAGTTGATTGAGCATTTGAATGGTGAAATAATTTGCGTGGAATGAGAGCCCTCTGAAGGAATCTAGACACAAATAAAAAACCCTAGAACTCTATGATCTTTCCAGCTGCCAAGTACCTATTTTGCTTAAAAGCTCCTAAGATATGTAATTTGGTTGCTTAGAAAATGCTATCGTATTATTGAGGCCATTTGGTTGCTTAGAAAATGCTAAAATCTAAGATTCATATCCAACAATTTACATATTCATTTCCTGATTTTTGCACCTAATTGAACTTGTTGAACATTGAATGGTTAAATTTGATGATAAGAAATAATGTACAAGGGCTGTATTAGATAAGATCAAAACTGTTAGGTTGATCTCTTGATATAAATGTATAAAAGTCTTTTATGTTGTACTAAGACTTAGATAGATCAAAACTGTTAGGTTGATCTGTTGGTATAATATAATCGTAGAATGAACTCTACGATTTCAGTCAAGAAGACTTTACGATTTAAGGCAGACTCTACGATCAAAACAATCAATCGTAGAACGGACTCTACGATTTAGGTCAAGAAGACTCTACGACCAAACAGACTATGTTCTAAGCGAGAAACCTTAAAACGAACTCTACGATCAACAGTCTAACAGTTGAGTAAACTCTACAATGACAGTAAGAGATGATCCTTTACAGATCAATCACGACAGCAAGGATATTCGTAGAGTTGATCATGGAAGGTTGTTGAGCAAAAAGGCAAGAGTCATCACGACTCTCAGATCAGGAGCTATTCTGTTCAGGAATTCTATCTGCATTGATGTAACCAAAAAGGAAACTTCTGCAAATCGATCAAAGTCAGAAAAGTCAGGGGACTGACCCAAGCGCACTATGCAACAGAAATAAGACTTTCAAGGAAGAAAAGTCAGAGGACTGTGTCCTATCAGTCCTATAGTATGGAAGGACCAAACGACTCTATGAAAGTTGGTAGGAACCTACGACTGACATATCTGTCCCAAAGGAAAAAGAAAACAACCTTCCATGGACTAACAGGTCAGATCAAATAAAATCTCATCAGAGCTTTAATGAGCAGAATAGTGGAGTAGGAGTCTTGTGAGCTCTGAACCATTTAAAACCCATAGTCTTTCTTATTGTGTCTTTTATTTGCTATATCTGCCATATAATTGCTTGTTGAATTATTACTCTAACATATAAAAAAAAAAAGGGTAACTAAATCGTATTCCGCCGTGTTAAACTTTTTGATTAAGAATTAATTAAGATCTTTTTAAGTAGAAGAAATTTTTAAAAGAATCTATTCAACCCCCCTTTCTAGATTTTTATCGTGTCATTGGGAACTAACAATTGGTATTAGAGCAGGTTCTCACATTTAAAGCCTCACAAGCTTGAGTAGATCAAATGGCACTCAACAAGAATGGATCGGAACTCGGTGGAGGTAACAGACCACCTATGTGTAATAAAGAAAAATTTGCTAACTGAAAAGTTCGTATGTAGGTGTACATGGATGCTATAGACGATGAACTGTTCGAGACAGTGCTAAATGGGCCGATCATACCAATGAAGCTTGCACTATCAACTGAAGATCCAAGCAAGCTAGTAGCAAAGAAAAGAGACGAATGGACAGACAATGAAAAGAAGGATGTTCAAAGAGACAAAAGGGCTAAGAACATCTTATTTCAATCTCTGGATGATGATCTATTTGAGAACGTTGTCAACTGTAAAACAGCTCAAGAACTCTGGTAAACTCTGTTGATCATACATGAAGGAACAGAAGAAATCAGAGAAAATAAGCAATCCCTACTTGTTCAGTAATATGAAATGTTCACCCACATCTCAGGTGAAAACATTACAACCACCTACGAGAGATTTAACTTGATACTAAACTCTATCAGATCTTATGGAAAAATCTATCTAAACAGAGATCTTATCATTAAATTCATGAGATTTTTGCCAAGCAAATGGGATGCCAAAACCACAGCCATCCGGGAGTCAAAGAACCTGCACGAGATGACTGTACAATAGTTATATGGAAATCTTCTCACCTATGAGCTGTAACTAAATCAAAGATCAGAGAATCTATCTGGGGAAAGAAAGAATGAGAAAAACATTGCTCTTAAAGCCTCAACCTCAACTCACAGAAGCAATCACAAGGATATCTCTGACTTTGACAAGGATGAATCAAATGATGATGAAGGAGTTGTCATGTTAGTCAGACACTTTAAAAGATTCATCAACAGGAACAGACCTCAGAAGTTCAGAAGCAACAACAGCATAGAACAACCAAATGACCTTTGCTATAATTGCCAAAAGCCAGGTCATTTCATTGCTAAATGTCCAAAACCCTTAAGAGAAGAGCTGAGGAGGGACAAAACAAGAGCAAATCCAAAAAGAGAATTCAAGAGCTTCCACAAACAAAAGAAGAAAGACAAAAGCTTCATAGCTGAAGGCTCCTGGAGTGACTCAGAAGAACTAAATTCTGAGTCAAGTGACGATGAAGAGCCACAAAAGGCCAACCTGTGCTTAATGGCGAATGAAGAAGGAAGCAGCAAAAAGGAATTTATCATAGATGAGGTATTTGATTTCTACTCTCCTGAATTAAGCATTGATGATCTTAGAGAAGGCATGCATGACTTAATGACAGAATTACACAAATACATAAAATTGTTTAGAAGGTTATCTAAAGACTACTCTCATCTAAAAGAGGATAAAGAAAAAATAAGCATAGAATTAGAAGCCTCAGTTCAAACTGCAAAACTTTACTCTAATCTTGAGACTGAGAATGAAAGACTAAAAGAGATGAATGAATTAAGCACTCATAAAGAAGCCTCACTAGTCTCCAAGATTCAGGAACTAGAAAAGACAATTTTTATGTGGAACAAGTCTAGTTCGTCTATGGACACTCTGATCTCAAGTTAAAGAGATGTTGACTGATAGATCAGGATTAGGATTTGAGAATTCATTCTTAAAGCCCAATATGGAAAAGTCAATGGAAATAAATGAAGGAAAATCCTTTAATCTTAATAAAGGAATTGTCTTCATCAAATCCTCAGATTCGATATCTCCCAGCAATCCACATTCTGCTAAACCTACTATCATTTTTAACAATAAAACTCACACGGGTCTTGGGTTTAGAAAATTGAAAAATAAGTCAAGCAAAACTCACTCTACGAATCATGAGAATCGTAGAGTAGTATGGAAGTAGAATGTAGATCAGCAAAATCAAAAGACTATGAGAAATCATAATCCATACAAGTCTTGGACAAACAAGAAGTCACAAATGCACACATATCATCGTCAATATCATATCAATCATAGGCAGCATCATAAAAATGATAAATATTTGTTAAGATATCATAGACTGGAAGGATCTAAAATCAAACAGATTTGGGTCCCAAAAGGTACTAACAAAGCAGGACCCAAACAAATATGGGTACCAAAATGAAGATTGATTTGTTATGCAGGTAAAGAGATCAATCTGGTATCTTGACAGTGGATGCTCAAGGCACATGACAGGAGACAAGGCTCTTTTATCAGAGTTTAAAGAAAAAGATGGACCTGCTGTCATTTTTGGAGACAACAACTCTGGGAAAACCAGAGGTTATGGCTCAACTGGAAATGGTGCAATATCTTTCAGTAAAGTGGCATATGTTGAGGGACTAAAGCACAACTTGCTAAGTATAAGTCAACTCTGTGACAAAGGACATCAAGTCACATTCCTCAACAACCAATGCCAAGTTAGAGACTTGAAAACTAACTCTATAAAGCTAGAAGGAGTTCGAGAAGGAAATGTCTATGTGGTCAATCTTGCTAAATTAAGTTCAGAACAAACTGTCTGTTTTCTTGCTAAAGCCTCTGAAGATATGTGCTGGTTCTGGCATAGGAGGTTATCTCATCTTAACTTCAAGAGTATTTCAAAACTTGCCTCCAAAGATCTAGTAAAAGGATTGCCAAAGTTAAATTTCATCAAAGAAAAACCCTGCAAAGCTTGTCAGTTTGGAAAGCAAACAAAGACGTCATTCCAGAGCAAATCAGTAAACTCAAATGATAGGGCTCTTCAATTACTTCACATGAATTTATTCGGACCAGTCTCAACGACTAGCCTTGGAGGAAAAAGATACTCTCTAGTGGTAGTAGATGACTACACTAAATATACATGGGTATCTTTTCTAAGATCTAAAGATGAAACTATTTCACATCTTATCAAGCTCTTCAGACTAATCATGAATGAAAAGGGTGAAAAGATCAAGGCCATCAGAAGTGATCATGGACGAGAGTTTGATTTCTCAGATATGGACCTGTTCTGTGAAGAAAATGGAATAAATCACAACTTCTCAGCCCCAAGGACACCTTAACAAAATGGAGTAGCAGAAAGGAAGAACATGACTTTTATTGAAGTAGGAAGAACCCTTTTAGCAGCAGCTTATCTCCCTGAATATTTTTGGGCTGAAGCCATCAGTACTGCATGTTACACTCAAAACAGGTCACTCATACACTCAACATTGAAGAAGACTCCGTACGAATTATGGAAAGGAAGAAAGCCAAACATAAGTTATTTCCATGCGTTTGGTTGCCTATGCTACGTACTCAACAATGGCAAGAAGCATCTAACCAAATTCTAGCCAAAATCAGATGAAGGAATCTTCCTTGGCTATGCAACAGATAGCAGAGCATTTAGGGTGTTCAACAAGGAGTCATTAACTGTTAAAACCTCCATCCACGTCACATTCAATGAATCCGATCCTGAAAAGAAAAGATCACCATTCAACGATTCATCAGACACCAGCTCAACGATCGAAGAACTCAAAATCGTAGAGTCTGACTCTACGACCATAGAACTAGCGACATAAATCGTTGAACAAGGAGAGGAAATCGTAGAGCACACCACACCAGACACTGGAACTCTACGATCAGAACCTGAAGCTGATTTAGAGGAACTCAGACAAGAAGGTACCAGAACAGACGTCCCTAGCAGAATAAAATGGTCCAAAGATCACACTCAAGATCTAATTATTGGAGATCCAAACACTAGAATCAAGACTAGAACTGCAACCTCGAATGAATGCTTTTACCTAAGCTTTCTCTCTCAAGAGGAACCCAAGAAGATCGAAGAAGCCTTAGGAGATTCAAGTTGGATAGAGGCCATGCAAGATGAGCTAAATCAATTTGAAAGAAGCAAGGTCTGGAGATTAGTGGCCAAGCCTCAACATAAACCAATCATTGGCACCAAATGGGTTTTCAGAAATAAGATGGATGAAAATGGTGTGATAACAAGAAACAAAGCAAGACTGGTGGCCAAAGGTTACTCTCAAGAAGAAGGAATTGACTACGATGAAACGTATGCTCCAGTTGCCAGGTTGGAAGCCATAAGGATCTTCCTTGCCCATGCTGCACACATGAAGTTCAAAGTCTTCCAAATGGATGTCAAGAGTGCTTTTCTAAATGGAGAACTTCAAGAAGAAGTTTACGTCGAACAACCTCCAGGTTTTATCAATCCAACCTTTTCAAATTAAGTTTATAAATTAGATAAAACACTATATGGTCTAAAACAAGCACCAAGAGCATGGTATGAAACCTTAACTAACTTTCTCATAGAAAAAGGATTCACTAGAGGAAGAATAGATACTACCTTATTTTTGAGAAAACATAAGAATAAAACACTGCTAGTTCAAATTTATGTAGATGATATCATATTTGGTTCTTCTGATGAAAAATTATGTGAAAGATTTGCCAAGCTTATGCAAAGTAAGTTTGAAATGAGCATGATAGGAGAACTCAACTTCTTCCTTGGACTACAAGTGAAGCAGACTGATGAAGGCATATTCATTAATCAAGCCAAATACATCAAAGACTTATTAAAGAAATATGGCATGGAATCTGCATCTATCATGAAAACTCCTAATGCCACCTGCCACCAAGCTCGACAAAGATGAAAATGGTAAATCCACTGAAATCACTCAGTACAGAGGTATGATAGGCTCACTATTATATCTTACCGCTAGCCAACCAGATATAATGTTTGCTACATGTATATGTGCTAGATTTTAGGCTAACCCCAAAGAGTCTCACCTGATAGCTGTGAAAAGAATTTTCAAATATCTTAAAGGAACTCCAAATTTAGGATTATGGTATCCCAAGGAGTCCTCCTTTGATCTTATGGGATACTCAGATGCTGACTATGCAGGATGCAAAATAGACAGAAAGAGCACAAGTGGAACTTGCCAGATGCTTGACAACAGACTTGTCTCTTGGTTTAGTAAAAAGCAGAACTCAGTGTCGACATCAACTGCAGAAGCTGAATATATAGCCGCAGGCAGTTGCTGTGCACAAATCCTATGGATGAAGACTCAACTTGCAGACTATGGGTTTGAGCTTAATTCTATTCCTATATATTATGATAATACTAGTGCAATTGCTATAACTCATAATCCTGTTATGCATTCAAGAACTAAGCACATAGATATAAGATATTATTTCATTAGGGATCATGTACAAAATGGTAATATATCACTTCACTACGTCCCAACTGAAGATCAACTAGCAGATGTATTTACAAAACCTTTAGATGAATCAAGATTTAATAAACTCATAAGTGAGTTAGGAATGCTAAATCTAGACCCTTAATATATATCATGATTTTTGGGAAGATACCAACTCTGCAGGAATAAAAGTGAGCAAGGAAAATAAGTAAAAGACAAATTCGTGGAATACACTCAACGATCGTCAAGCAAAGAATTGTAGAGTACGCTGAAGATCGTAGAAATCACTCAACGATCAACAAACCAAGGATCGCAGAGTATTTCTCTATCGTAAAGTTAACTCAACGAACATCAACAAAAGAATCGAAGTGTCAAGAAGGATCGTAAAGCTCTAGGGGCAAAAAGGTCATCAACCAACTGAAATGCTCTTATCAGAACATGACACGCATCTCAGCAAACATAGAGGAAAGTTTTAAATACTTTGAAAACTGCACGTCGTTTATTTCTTCAAATCAAAAATCTATCATTCCTATCTATCTATCTCAATCCAAAACCCTAAGTTTTCAATACTCAGATAAATCGTTCCTACTGTTTCAGGAAAACTATCAAATGGCACTTGCTCAAGTCATTTCTGGAAACGATCTCAACTTCGAAGCCTTCACAACGGCAGATAAGCAATTCAAAAGAATAATCTAGTTACTAGAAAAGGCGGGTCTGCGAGAAGCTCTGGGAACAAATACGAGGATTCTGTCAAAGCTTATCCGAGAGTTTTACATCAATAGATCCTATGCAAACGGAACTCTAACCACTACTGTAAAAGGAGTACAGCTCAACCTCACTGAGGAAGAATTTAATCTTGCCCTAGGATTCAAGCAAGGAGGCCTCACATCTCTAAATATGGTGAATACCGAAGAAGGCCTGAGAAGAATGCACCACCAAAAGAATCCAGGACTGAAAGGTTTAAAGAAGAAAGAATTTCCTCAGAAATATGAGTTCATGGCATATGTGGTTGGTAAATGCCTACTCTGCAAAGACTCGGCTCATGACTCAGTCAGCGAGGTGCAACTGAAATTGATGACAGCTATAGTCAAGAAAACAAACATCAACTATGACTCTTTGCTGTTGGAATGGATAGGGAACTGGGTCCAAAATGTGGGAAAAACAAAGGGGACCAGAAAAATGTTCTATGGGAGATTCATCAGCATTCTCCTTAGATCATCTTTGGGGGATCTGATTGAGCTTGATGAAGGAGAAGCTCTAAATCTCAGACAACTGGAGGAGGAATCCAGTTGAAAATAGGAAACTATCCTGGTCAGGGGATAGTGAAGGAACGCAGAGTGGGGCAGAGCCATCTTTATTGAAGAACACTCCGGCAGAAGAAGAATCTCAGGAAGTCAGCAAGCAATCTCAGGGTCTCATCAGAAAAAGGAAAGGAAAGAAAGCCCTTGAGATTGAAGAACCTCAAGGCTCATCAAATGAGGCTCCTGATGCTGCTCCTGAAGGAAAGGCTGCATCAGAGGATGAAGATTCTGATATGCAAAGGGAAACTCCCAGCAAATATGAAGCTGAAGGGGCCACCCCAAAAGAGACAAAAAGAAAGAGAAGAAGGCTAGTTAAATTAGCCGACAAAGACTCAGTAGCTAAGGGGGAGTTACTTGAAAAAGCTGTCATTGCTCCAGTTGAGAAGGAGTCATCTAAAGCAGCTGAACCTATGGATGCTCAAACTGAGGGGGAGCCACCAGTAGTTTCTGAACCAACAGATGCTCTGGCTAAGGGGGAGACTCACGAAGGTACTTCAGTCCCTTCAACCACAATGAATATTGATGAAGAGGATGACATCGAAATAGTGGCCGTTGGAAGAAATGAGCAAATGCATCTTAACTACAACTGCCTACTGAAATTTTTGCCACTGATGCCATTCCACCGAGCTCTGGTGCACAATGCATGGGATCAGGTCTTCTGGACGTTCAAAGAATACCCAAATGTGGTTATTATAGATCAAGGCTATCCTCAGAACCTATTTTTTGCCCAGAAGCTCATTTCATGCAGCCACTTTTCACATTCTTTAGGGCAAAAGGTACATTTTATCCTTCTAGCCCTCATTCAAATTCATACACCCTCACGAATGTTCAATAAATTTGAGGAGTCCTCAAATACCAACTTTGCATCAAACTCTACGATCAACACTTCCCCGATCGTAGAGTCCCTACCTTCTACGACTGGTGGTCAAGAAAGCCTAAATAATCAAAACGTAGAGTGCCCTCCAGACTCTCCTGAAATTCTGCCTACTTAGCAAACAATGCCTCCAATTCCATCTTCAAGACCCCTCTTAACCTACGAGGATATTCCCTCCACCTCTGGTCACGAATATTGTCACATTCCAAGCTCTACGGCTGACCAGGGACAACCATCTCAACCTTAACTGACTTGACAAGCCATATCCATATAGAGATATAGAAAGACCTGGCATCGAAATCCCACAACATTCAACGAAGAATGGACGATGTCATTGATGCTGCCAACGGTCTCTCTAACAGCCTGAATAAATAATTCTCCACAAGATTAAGGCAGTTAACGGTAACAGTCTCTGAAAATCTCCAAGAAAGGGATAAAATTTTTCTGGAAGCCATAAACAAACATCAGCAGGCCGTTGTCGTTCTTCAAGAAACTAATGACAAATCTATCACTCTCCTCAGTAATGAGATCATTGCCTTGAAGAACTCTCTCACAAAACAAGAACATCGATCAAATGACACTTTGTCATTGGTGGAGCAAAAACAAATAATGGCTGACGAACAACTCCAAGCCCACCAAGATGATGTCACTGCCACTAAGACTCAACTTCAAGAAATTATTCAGGGCATACAACAACTTTCAGAACAGGTAGTAACAATTAATGATGCCAACAAGGGGGAGAAGAAACTGAGCACAGCAGAACAAACAAGAACGAGCTCAGACTACAGCAGAAGAGGAAGAGCACCTCAAGGGATGAGGATGGTTCAAACATCAATGCATCCTCCTAGATTCGAAGCAGTACCATCTCGTCCCAGACAGGAGGTGACAGCAAGACCTTCTTCCTCAACTGTGAGGCCATCTAGCTCACAAAAATGGTTTCAAATTAAAGAAGAAGAAGCCTTGCTGAGGGAAGAAGAACTGAGAAAAGCAGATGAAGAAAGGAGAGCACTCTTCAGGCAGAGGGAAGAGGAAAGTAGAAGACCTCCTAGCAGAAGGAGATAAGTTTTTTTTTGTTTTGTTTTGTTGCTTTCTCAATTGTATCAACTGACTAAAACATCAATAAAATTCATATTTTTCACTAGAAAGTACAGCTGCTCACTGTATGATTAGGCATTCAATTGCTCTTGCATTTTGCCTATTTAATGTGTTCAAATCACTATCTGTTATTTATGTTGTCATCATCAAATAGGGGGAGATTGTTGAACATTGAATGGTTAAATTTGATGATAAGAAATAATGTACAAGGGTTGTATTAGATAAGATCAAAACTGTTAGGTTGATCTCTTGATATAAATGTATAAAAGTCTTTTGTGTTGTACTAAGACTTAGATAGATCAAAACTGTTAGGTTTATCTGTTGGTGTAATATAATCGTAGAATGAACTCTATAATTTCAGTCAAGAAGACTCTACGATTTAAGGCAGACTCTACGATCAAGACAATCAATCGTAAAACGGACTCTACGATTTAGGTCAAGAAGACTCTACGATCAAACAGACTATGTTCTAAGCGAGAAACCTTAAAACGAACTCTACGATCAACAGTCTAACAGTTGAGTAAACTCTACGATGACAGTAAGAGATGATCCTTTACAGATCAATCACGACAGCAAGGATATTCGTAGAGTTGATCATGGAAGGTCGTTGAGCAAAAAGGCAAGAGTCATCACGACTCTCAGATCAGGAGCTATTCTGTTCAGGAATTCTATTTATATTGATGTAACCAAAAAGGAAACTTCTGCAAATCGATCAAAGTCAGAAAAGTTAGGGGTACTGACCCAAGCGCACTATGCAACAAAAAGAAGACTTTCAAGGTAGAAAAGTCAGAGGACTGTGTCCTATCAGCTCTATAGTATGGAAGGACCAAACGACTCTATAAAAGTTGGTAGGAACCTATGATTGACATATCTGTCCCAAAGGAAAAAGAAAACAACCTTCCATGGACTAACATGTCAGATCAAATAAAGTCTCATCAGAGCTTTAATGAGCTATATTAAATATAATATACAACAACTCTCCTCTGTGAGATAACGGAAAGAAACACAAGCTCAAGCAGATGGTCCAACGGGAAGAAAAATGAAGCCCTAACTTCTTAAATACTAAGATCGGCAAAAGGAAAAAGCACCAATTCTGCACAAAGAAAAATATATGCAAGAAGTGAAAAAGATCAAACTGATAAGAAAGCTTGCATTGCTACTAAGTCCTTCGAAAACTCAAGCTAATAGCAACTTAGTAGCACATCCAAATATACATCACTCCAGGAGAGTTCTTTGTGAACTAGTGTATCTAAGTCTGTTAGACTTGTAGAGTTCTGAGTGAACTAGAGTTCCAAGACTGCGAGTCTTGAAGGAATCTTAGTGATTCTGAAATTGTAAAAGTATCCTTAGTGGATTTGCTGCTGGAAGAGCAGAACAGTGGAGTAGGAGTCTTGTGAGCTCTGAACCACTTAAAACTCAGAGTCTTTCTTATTGTGTCTTTTATTTGTTATATCTGCCATAATAATTGCTTGTTGAATTATTACTCTAGCATATCAAAAAAAGGGGTAACTAAATCGTATTTCGCGGTGTTAAACTTTTTGATTAAGAATTAATTAAGTAAGATCTTTTTAAGTAGAAGAAATTTTTAAAAGAATCTATTCAACCCCCCCTTCTAGATTTCTATCGTGTCATTGGGAACTAACAGAACTGTTTTCTTATCAACCCTAATCTGATTCAGTTCATTGCATTTTTTTTCAGGTCATTAATTGCCCTTTAAAATAACATTTTTTGATATACTATCGTATTATTGAGCTAATTTAATGGATGGTGCCTATCCAAAAATTAATTCTCTAATCAACAAATGCCAATAGCTTTGTCTATCCCCAACTTTGATTACCTCGGGTTCAATCCTGAACTGAGTGTATATAGTTTCCAAGAATACAATAAAACTTTAGACAAGGTAAGTATTTTTGTTCATATTATTTTGCAACTCTTGGTTTAGTTACATTTGTTCAATTTGTAAAACCTCAGTTTTGGGATAGACAAATGTACAACTTTTCACCCTTTCCTTACATGTTTCAGTTACCACAAAAGCTGAAACTTGATATATCAGTAATAAAACTCAATTTTATTTTTTTGGCTTGTGGGTGTGTGGAGTTTAGAACCCAAGGAAGTATATTGTATGTGTATGCATTATTACATTTTGGACTATCTTTTAAAAGTTTAATTTTGGCTGCTTTTCGTTCCCACTAATTTAAATATCTTGGATTTGTCTATGTAAGTTCTTAGTTAATGTCACATTTTGTAACTTTAATACATGACAGTGTTTTATGATTCAAAAGATAATGTTTTAGCATTTAGCTCATTTTTTTTCTTCAGATTCTTCATTCATCTCTGTAATGCTTTGTAACTTTTTGCATAAACTATTACTCATTATCTTAGCATAAGTTATGGAAGTTATATTATGTTTAATGTGATGGTAGTTAACATATATTACAAACTACACTACAAATTCGACTTTGGCAGCCTTGAGGGATATAGAGTGAAGGGTTGTCTAACATTTTAAACCTTTTTTTAGACTAAAAAATGGAACCCTCATTAATCTGTACATCTTCAGATTCATTCAAATGGAATTATCACACTCCGTTTTAGGCTACATTTGCTCCTTTAATTAGCATGACACCTTAGTGTTCTGCCACACTTCATGATATTGAAGAGTTGGGATGAGATTTGCCAACTTGAATAGATAAACATAGAAAACATTCATATTACTTCTAACAAAATAAACCTGTATTTAATACTGAGGCCATTCATTTACCTTTAGTTTTATGATCTATTATGAATTGTAACAACCATACTTTTGAGATAATTAGATACACTGCATCTTAAGTTTCTTGATGGAACCATTGCATGATTTTTTGTTTGATTGATTTGAGAGTTTTATTGGGTTTCTACAACCTTTCTTTGGTATTTATGGACCTGAATGACTTGTTGCATCTATGCATTTAGGAAGGTATGCCTGGAAAAATAACGTGTTCATTGTTTTTGTGATCATATAGATGTAAAACAACATATTGACTGCCTTATTATAGATGTGCATTGGTTTCCGCCAAGACAAAGGATCCCAAAAAGATTATACCTTATATTTAATAGGGATTATTTTCTATCTAATTGCTTTTGGTGTTACACACTTGATTTCGTACTCCTAAAGAATCATTATCCATCTTACAGGTCTTCCCACCAATGTAGGCCTAGTTAGCAAATACTTGATCGAATCAGTCTTTGTTGCAACCTTCACTTTATGTGCTAGAAAAAATAGTTTCGCATTTTCTGAGTGATAAAAATTAATGCCAAGTAATGTCTCTCCAAATACGAATACTTAGTCTCTGGTCCTTTAATAATTCAACCAATGTAGTACACGTGTTTTTCTTCCCCATGCATTACCTCTTGTGTGATCACTCCTCCTACATATTTTGCGATAGATATGATGTACAACTATAGCGGTATTCCTCTATGTGGCATTACCATCATTTTCGCCAAAGCCAATATCTCCTTCACCTTCTTGAAGGCTCATTGTTGTTATTTCCCCCAGTCTCATTCTGCTTTTCCTTTCAGTATCTTCTCGAAAGGTTCCGTGACCTCCGCTAGTACTGACATGAATCTCCTCAGGTAGGGAAACCTTTCCCAAAAAACTTTATCTTCAACTGTTTTTGTGTCTTTGGTGGGGCATCTCTGCGATAGCCTTGACTTTGCTTGGGTCTACCTCTAAACCTCTGTTGTGCACCAATAAGCCCAAAAAAAATCCTCTAGCTTGTACCGTTAACACCGTTCGAACGCCTTCCTCAAATCCTCCACATGCGTTGCCTCCTTCTTTGACTTTACCACTATGTCATCTACACAATCCTCCATCGTATCATGGATCATGTCATGGAAGATGGCATGCATTACTCACTGATAAGTTGCTCTTGCATTCTTTAACCTAAATGGCATTACTACATAGTAAAAATTTCCAAACGGTGTATAAAAGGCTATCATTTTTGCATCTTCTACGGACATTTTTATTTTATTGTACCCTACGAACCCATCCATAAATGACATCATCTCATAATTTGTCGTTGCATCCATCAAAGTGTCTATGTTGGGTAGCGGGTACATGTTCATCGGGCACGCCTTATTCAGGTCTCTGAAATCTACATATATTTGCAATTGCCAATTGGACTTCTTCACCGGTACAATGCTGGAAAGCCAAACTGGGTGTTAAATTAGCATGATAAACCTTACTTCCAACAATTTTTTTATTTCCTCCTTAATTTGTGTTTTGACTTGTGGTGAATAGGTATGAGGTGCTTGCTTCACTGGTTTGGCTTCCGGACTTATGTTCAACTTGTGTTCCACTAATTCCTTATCAATCTCAAACATCTCATTATTATTCCACGCAAGCACATCCCCATAATCTCGCAGTAGCTTGATCAGTTCCTCCTTCTGGCTAGCATTTAACTCCTTATTAATGTAAATCGGCCTTTACATTTTTTTCTCTGTTACTAGATCAATTTCCTCCAATTCATTATGTTGACGTTTAGCTTGATCCTTAAAGCATTCCGAAGCTGGGTCTACTTTCTGTTGCATAACATCTTCCTCTTCATTATTGCAGGAATGAGGGACACCTCCTTAGCCTTCAGGATTGAGTGTTCCCTCAGACTCTTCCCCCTCATACTATCATAATCGAAACACCACCTTTCCATCAGGTTTGACAATTCTTCCTTTATTTTAATCCTTTTGTCAGTCTCTGTCCACTTGGAATTAATCACGTTCCTGGCATCCTCCGGACCTACTACCTGCTTTCCCTGTTCTCTTTCTTCTCCTTCCAGATCCACCATCATTGGTTATTTTCCTTTGGAACTTCCATCATGTTCTACGGTTGATTTTGTTGTTTCCTAGAGGTACAAGAAAGTGATCTAGAAAGGTGGGAGGGGGGGGGGGGGATTAAATAGATCATTTTATATATTCTTATATAATTTATCCTTATAAGTATGTTTACTAAATAATTATACAATTGCATGCGCGACGAAATTAGTTTATTTGGTAAAAGCCATTTTTGATCATTAACAATAAAACAAACAGCTCTCTCTCTCTCTCTCTCTCTCTCACACACACACACACACACACACACATATATATATATATATGAAAGTTAAAGAAGGGGGTGAAGAGATATTAAGAACACATGAATTTTTAAGAAGTTCAAAACTTGAACTACTCATACTCCTCTCTTCCACTCCGTTGAGCAGCAATATTCCACTAAAGATAAATGAACACTAAGTCCTCCCATATTTCCAAGACACAAAGTCCTCTTCCCTCAACAAGGGTTGATTCCTCTAAATCAGACAGGCCTCACTTGATTTTCTCCTCAGGACACTAAGTCATCTTTCCATTCTGGGGTTGATTCCTTTGAATCAGGCGGGTCACTTAGTCTTAACTTACTCCTCAGGAGCCTCAGTCCTATTTTTATCCAGGGGATGATTCTTCTTAATTAGGCGGGTCACTAAGTCCCGACTTACTTGTTGTTAAGGGTACTGTCAAGTTGGTATTAAGTTATCTTCTAAATAACTTGGCAGTTGAAGAATGATTCTATTGATCTCTTTTGCTTCTTCACGAGCCTTCTAGATATTTCTATTAAGTTCTGGCTCCTATAAGGCTGGAATAATTTTTGATCGATCCTCCAAAGTGTAAAATAACTTTTGGTTGATGGCTTATTTATATAGCAAACCGATCCCCTTTATGGTCTTTTGTAGTATGGACTTTGTATTCTTATTTTCCTTCAGTGTATAGATCAATCTTCTTATAATTTTGACCATTTTTCTCTTTAACGACTTTACTTCTTCAACCTGATCTTTCTCCTTATTGGTGGACTCTTTCTTTTCTATTTTAGCTTCTTTTCTTTCACCACCCCACATTCTTCTTTTACTTCAAATGAAAGTTTATATATATATATAGAGAGAGAGATCCCTGCCATTTTCCCATTGGAAAGTAGTCGTTGCTTTATTTAATGCTCTGATTTTGGAAGATTTTTTATGTTGAAATTTAGGTTGTGTCAGCTTACTTTCTGCTCTATTATATCACATCAATCTGCTGTAGGGGTGTCCACGTGGGTGACTTCATTTTGCCAAATTATCCATTAGACACAACTCGATTTAATCTTCAATTTAAACTTTTGATGTACAACAACTTCCTTGCAATCTTCACTAGGCTATTTTTCCAAACATTAGTTCATGTTCTACGATTTTCCTAATCGTAGTGTTCCTTGTTAGTTGTAGAGTTTGATTGATTCTACGATTCAGACTTTATGATTCTTTAGCTATGCGGTCAGTTCTATAAAAATTCATTATGCGTTACGATTTTCAGTTCTCTGACTAGCTTTGCGATCTTAAGCTCTATGATGTTTAGTTTTACAATCTTTAGCATCCTTTTAGTTCAACCACAAACTTTATGTACTCTCTGATTTCTTCAATTTTCATATCATAGTGTATTTTTAGTTTAACATGCTCAACAATTTTCATAATGACTCTACTTCTTTGCCTGTAGTCATTATATGATCTGCTAGATAAACTTAATTCACTTCTTGAGAACTAAGACTCCTCCTTCTGTGAACTTGAACTTCAAGTTCATTCTCTTCTTGTTGATCAAGTCCTCCTTATTCGGACACTTGCTTTCTACAAGATTGTGGACTTACACTTTATCTCTGTTTAGTATATTCCTTCTATTGTAGTGGATGCCATATATCCATTTTCTTCTGATAAACTAGTTGTTGTTGAATCATGCTTTGCTTCTTGTTTCCCTCAGCTAATTTTCCTTAAATTGCTTCATTGCCAGAGAGCTCTTTGATAAATACATCCCCAATCATTTGTAGTAGTGAAACGGTCACTTTAGTTCCATTGGCATTATGATCTTTGATGGGTATAGCACTAGTGTAACTCATCAATGATGTAAATCTTTGTTCTGAAGTAGCACATGATATTAATGACTCAACGATCTGAGGATATTTAGTGCAGCTTCATTCTACGATATTGAGTACTTTGACTTGTTCAGCGCCCTTGTTCTCTTATCTTCACTTCCTTTGCTAGATCCTTTTATCCTTGTTGTGTTGTGATGAACCTACTTGACAAAACTCCACGAATTCCTTCTTTTATGTTGATCTTGTGGAGTGACCCTTGTTTCTTTTGATTCTCTCTCTTGCTTTGAAGTATGTCTGATCTTTTCAATTTTTTGATTAAGCTTTCTTTTCTGACAGTTGTTGGTCGAAATCGGAACTATTTATTTATATCTTATTTATTAGTTAAATTTCGATCTCGAATTCATTTGAATGAATAACGTGCAATCATACACAGTCAACAAGTAATAAAGTGAAAGTAAAGTATCGATCTCATGGGAAATTAATTCTAACGAGTTCCAAATACCGATTGCATCAAGTCGATCTTAATTCAAACAGTTGATTGAATGGAAGAAAGGGAAATGAAAATAACGCAAATTAACATTTAAACTAGAAAAGTAGTAAAGATAGATGAACCTATGATTATATTTTCTCCCAATATTTTATTTAAATCTCCTAACTCTCCCTATTTGGTCATATGGTCATGATGACTTGTTTACCAAGAATACAATAGTATTTACACGCATCTTTTTAAAGGACATATAAACATACCAAATCCAAACCTATCACATTTGACATAATTCAGACAAGGACACCCAAGCTAAGCATTTCACTATATATCTATGAGAAATAACAAAGTAAGGATTTGAAGCACTAATTCTCACATTGGTTATATGTGGCACATATGTATATGTCTATCCTACGCACAAATTATGCATACGATCCTAAGAACGCATAGCACAACACATGTTATCATATTCGGGTCAAAATACTATAATACATTTTCCAATTTCATATAGGTAACCAAACTAGCCACTTGGCCAAGAAATTAACATGAAGAACAAAATATGATAATCCAATTCATATGGTGCTATATAAGAGACAACTAACCATAGCCAAAGAAGTATAAAAATATGCAAAATACAAGACAAACTTCATTTGGACATTTTGTCAAACACTTGGCGTGCACAATGAAAATTTTCTTTTAAAGAACTCATAAATGCCAACAATAATCAACTAAGAGAGAGATTTGATTAAACTACATACTAGATATCCAACACAATCATATAAATTTCATGCTCAAACCATAGCAAATGAGTAATACCACATCCAACATGCATACAACATATACATAGGTAAATGAGAGCAAAACACCAATCACAATGGCTAAACATGTTAAAGATTAATTACCAACACATAGATATTACATCTATGGATCTATATTCATCCTTTTATTGGATTTATAATCCAACTTTGTTCCAAAAATAAACCAACATCAATGAAATACATAAATAAAGGAAGAGAAAAGAAAACCCATAACTCCCCTTAATTCATAACTTCCAATTGATGTTAAATCTCATTCCTAGCAACCATGGAAGGTGCCTTTCATCTTCTCTTGGCCTCCAAAATTGCCTCTAGCAACCTCCCAAAGAAGAAGAAATCAAATTATTTTGTTTAGGGCTGTAGTTTTCCTCTTAAAAATTGATTTCTGCGAGTAGGAACAGTGTACCATCGTGACGGTTAAAGGCAGCGCTGCGATGGTCAAACATTCTGCTCAATTCAGGTATTGTACTACCGCTGCAGTGGTGGAAAGCACCTCTGCGGCGCTCATACATTCTACCCAGATATGCTCCCTTTTTGGACTATTGTAGCCTCCTTCAGTGTTTTTAGTATAACTCTCTCATCTGACCTCCGATTAAGATGATTTAAGATGTTTTAGAAAGATGAGAAGTAGATCTACAACTTTAATGTTGGACAAATTTAGAGATACTGTCTGGATCAAGGTCCAAATTGAGCTTCCAGTGGCTGTTGTGTAAACGGCAAGCTAGAAATCCAAATATGGCAACTCTACGCTTTGATCTACCAAGCCCTTATTCCAAAATCCTACAAAATGAAATAAAAACACATAAAAGAAATACAAAACCACATCCTACAATAATAACATAAAAACATATAAAAGCAAAATAAGAACTTAAACTACATAATAAGAATAAAACACATAAAACTAGCATAAAACACTTAAACATAATTTACGACAATAATGTAAAAACACATAAAAATTAACTAAAAATGCTAAAGAATTCACAAATTATCAAATCCAAGAGTATTCAATAAGTAGGTATAAAAACTAATCATCAACAGTTTAATGCCTAGCACGGTGTTCTTTTGGTCCATTGACTTTTATCCTTAGTGGCTTTGTTTTCTTCGTTGATATTCTCTCCATTCGATAGTTCTTCTCTGTTTTTCATTCTACGATCTTTTCTTTACTTGACAATCTTGTCTTTTACACTTCTCTTGACAATTTGGTTCTTTACTCAACGATATGAGAGTTATGGGTCGTAAAGTTAAGCTTAAGGCATCTTACTCAACGATCCTAATTTACTCCACGATTTTGGCCATTCTACTCATCGAACTCTCTATTTGTTTTCTTTGATGTTACGACTCTGTTATGATGACCTTTGATCTCCGGTGTGCTCTTCTTAACTCTGTTGCTTCTCTGTTGTAATTGATCTTCAACCTAATCTATTACATTTTGATAATACTCTGTATTTTGATTCAACCTAACAAATTTGATCCCTAATGCCCTTTTACAACAATATTCTTTTAAGAATAATATAGAGTTTATCTTTTGGATCAATCTAACAAATTTGATCCCTAACCTAGTCTATCTTTTCAGTTTTGGATCAACCTAACAGTTTTGATTGCTAAGTCCTTTTACAATGATTGTTCTTTTAAGGATTGTACAAAAGTAAACAAATGTTTATACATTTACATTTGTTCTTATAGTTGTTGTTTTTTTTGTTTTGTTTTTAAGCCACAATTAAAGTATCACAACATTATATAAGCTAACATATAAACACATAAGTAAACAAATGATTATTCATTTACAATGACATTTGGAGCATTATTTTGTCATCATTAAATCCAAGTAGGTTATTACATAAATTTACTAGCATATTTCGTCTTTTCTTTCTTCTTAGGCACGAACTTGTCTGCATACATATCCTCCCAGCTTGATAGCCTCAGTGAATTGGGCTTAACAATGTTATTTTCTCCTTCTTCAGCAACATCATCAAAGAAAGATACTTCAATGACGTGTGCCTTTTCCAGTGCAAAGGGGTTTTTCGTTTGTTGGTGCTCGGACTTCTTTTCCTTTCCAAATTGCTTTTATACATTGATGGAAGATCAATGGTATTACCCCATAGTCATTCTGCCATGCTCACCCCAGGAACATATGGTATGTCACATCAATTTATGCTACATGGAATGTTACAGGTCCTCTGATCTTTCCTACCTACATGCCCGCCTTTATATGACCAAGGGTTCTTGTGCATTGATTAATTATGGGAATATGTTGGGCTTCTGTGGTTGGAGGCACGTTCTGATTGTTCTTATTGCTATCATCCATTTTTATCCGTGGTTGTTGTGAACTTCTGGAAAACATAGCCTTGAAGGTTGGGATTTGCATCAACTGTTAGTGAAAACTAGACATCTCCTCTTGTTGCCTTTGCATTTTAATCATCATGGACATCATCATTCCTTGGCCCTCACGCGCGTCCTTCAATGCCTACAGCATTTCCCTTTGCACATCATTTGTTATTGACTACTCTCACATGGCTTCACTTTCATCCTGGTCCCTTCTTGTTGTTAGTTTTTCGTTGGTCAGACACTAGAGGTGAAATAAAACTACTTTTTGAAGTGTCTTCGAGAATTGGTCTCTCTAGGCTTGCTTGCCTTACAGGGAAATCTGGTGAAGTAATGCTTGTTGTTGGTGAAATTCTTCCTTTAGTTCTCCCACTTCGAGTTGTGATCATACCTTTCACAAATTCTACACCTCCTCAGCAGAGTCACCAAAGATATATAGGCAAGAAGATCTGTACCTTGCCAGGGTTAGGATTTTTGTGTCAATTAAAGTACAGAATCAGTTGATCGATTAAAGATAGGAGAAGAACGGGTGAACGATTACTCAAGTAACATGTGGCAAAACTCTTAGGGTCCAAGAGTATTCTCAAGTATTTAAGAGCCTTTCAAGCATTTCTTCTCTCGAGTGAATCTAAGCTTCCAAAAGTTCCATTATCATGAAATGAAAGGTGTATTCATAGAGTTTCTTGGCTAGGGGTCATGTGCTTGGCATGTGACTATAGGAAAATTCCAAAAATACCCCTAGTTATGGAAAAATTCCTAGAACACCCTTAGTTACCCTGGTAATGTCCAAATCATCCCATTTTTTTAGCCGCCAATCCAATCCCTTAACCAATTTCCAAAATGAGTTGCTTCCACCAGCCTTCTGCCTAGGGACTCATGGAGGCCCCTCTCGGGTCTCATTTAAGAAGGTTTTTGTTATTCAATCCAGAAAATCGCGTTTATCAATTTCATCATCGAAAAACCTTGAAGAAACTCGACATGGAGCGGGAGAGGGCCAACCCTAGAGGATCAAACCCTAGGGTTCGACCACCCTATGGTGCGAAACCTTAGGGTTTTGATCCTCATTTAGTCTTTTTTGTTCGTATTATCTTTTCTTGATCAGTTTTTGTCCTTTTCTTTTAATTCTTGGTTATATAAGAAACTTATCTTGTCATAGAAGGCTCAAGGAAAAACATTTCTAGGCCGTCACAAGTTCTCTTTCTTTTTGGTTCATTATTATGTCGTTGCAGTGCTAATAACTTGTTCAGAACAACTTTCAGGAAAATCAAACGGTGCGACCCTTAGGAGACCATCACCTAGTTAGGGTGGCCGAACTTTAGGTGACCTAGGGGCATCTTAGATTTTTTGTTCCTTTTTTGGTCATTTTTTATTTTATTTTTTCTTTGTTTCATTTTGATAATTCAAATCAAACTTAATTGGGAAATCATCATCGGGCATTTTCATTATGGTGGGTCCACCTAGGGGGACGAACCCTAAGTGTTCTCCTTTCATTCTTTAATTATTCGTTCGTTCATTTATTTTCATTTTTGTGTATTTAATTATTTTCATTTTTCTTAGTTAGTAAGAAATGAAAAAGACATAAAAGTCTATTCAATTCAACTTTATCTATCAATGAAATCCTAATATGATAATTAAGATTAGGCCCTAGTACGACCCTAGGTTTAATTCTTAAGAATAATATGAGTTTATATTTTCTTGTTATTTTGAAACTCACTTTGGCTGTGGGATTTTTCATAATATAAGAAAAAAATAATGTTGTAAATTTAAGATCTGTCCCACACATACTGATGAGTCAACTATAAGGACAAAACGAAGAGCTTGGAAGTAGTTAAACTTTAAAAGTATAAGATTCTTATTCATTTAAAAGAATAAGTTTAAGTGCACAAATACAAAATATAAATTCAAACACTAATAATATTAACATTATTAAAAAGTTGGGTATGACACTGAAATAAATGTTTCTGAAAGCAAGCATACAAACATGTGGATTATGGAGTACTATATATATTACATTCTATAGAGGCAAAAGCACTCTTATTAAAGGCACTTGGACTTACGCTTGGAATTATTCATATATATCCCTATAGCAAAGGCATTCCTCTTTGTTCCCATAAGTCCTGAAGGCATATAATGGCACGTCTCACAACATATTTCGCAGTACTTTAAGCATACATCCTGCGCATCTGCTTTTGAGCACCTCCAATTGCATTATGTATCACAAAAACCTATTAATAATTTCAATTACAACATTAGAAACTAGTATATTCTAGAATTTGAACAAACTTATATATTCCAAAAAAATGAGGAAAATGTAGGTAAAATATAAATTTATAGTAATCCACATAAAATATTTGTTGTGGTACTATTTCAGCAAACTCACCATTGCATGTCCAAATGCGAAATAGATGGCCAAAGTTATTTTTTTTTAACTCTCCCAGCATTATCGATAGACGATAACACCTTTTTTTTTCTTTTTAAATCTAGATCGGTCGTTACTTGACCAAAGATAGATTTGTTCGAATATTGTTATGATAAATATTTGCTATAAATTACATATATATGAATTTACTATTTTCATTTATATATATATATATATATATATATATATATATATATATATATATATATATATATATAAATAATATAATATAATCAAGATAATACTAGGTAACTAGAAAAAAATTATCTAGTTTACGTAGACAAAGATCTACAAGGTCTAGACAACTTCTGTCAAGTTATTTTTTTCATATTGTGAGTCCATGTATAAAATTAGGGTTTACATTTGACCTAATGAATTTAATAAACTAAAACGAGCAAGACATAAATAAATGAACGAGACCTTAAAGGGGCCTCCACTACTCCTGAGATAGAAGGCTTGTGCGGATAACTCATTTTGGGAATTGATTGAGGGATTGGATTGGCGGCTAGAAAAACGGGACGATTTGGGCATTATTCGGGTAATTAAGTGTATTCTAGGAATTTTCCTACGACAAAGGGTATTTATGGAATTTCCCTCAAAGTCACATACCTGACACATGACCCCTTTGCCAAGAGACTATAAATAGCCTCTTCATTTCAAGAGGAATAAACTTTTGAACCGAACAACTCTCTAGGGAATTCTCTTCGAGTTTGAGACACAAGAGAATACTCTTGAACCCTCGAAATTTGGAATTGAATTCTCTTAAGCCCCGAGACGTCAGAGAAAGCTTTTGATCCTTAGATTTTCTCAAAACTCTAAAAACACATGAAAGATTCTTGGAAACTAGAGATTACTTTGGGATCCCGAGAGTTCTGCCTTGTGTTATTCGAGTGATTGTCCACCTGTTTTTCTCCTCTCTTCGATCAATTAATCCATTTTATATTCTTCACAAATTGAATGCCTTCAACCCCGACAATGAAACCTTAACCCTAGAAAGGTACGAAATTCCTTGCCTATATTTCTTTTGGCGACTCTGCTGGGGAGGTGAGAATTTGTGAAGAGTATGCCCACAACTCGAAGCAGGAGAGTTTCAAGAAGAATTTCACTAAAAACGAGCATTACTTCACCCGAATTTATAGCAAGACAATTAAACCTTGGCCAACCAATCGTTGAAGGAGCTTCTGACAGTAGTTTTACTTTTCCAATAGCCGACCAGAGACAAACCAATAACGCGCAGGGAAATGTTGGAAGACAAGGTGATAAGGTCATCGGAAAACAAACTGTGATGATGAACAACATGTAGATGGAAATAGTAAAGGTGTTGAAGGAGGTACAAGAAGGCCAGGGGGTGATGATGAGTATAATGATGGAGACGCAGAGGTAGCAAGAGGAGATGGCCAGATTTCTTCAGCAGATGATGCAAGTCCTTACCTTCAAAGTTATGTTTCCTAGGAACTCACCACAACAATAAATGGAAGTCGATGATAGCAACAAGAATCAACAGAATGTGCCTCCTCTAAGAAAAACCCAACAGATCCCCATTATAAATCTTGAACCTCAACATAGTGGTGATGCGCCACAACAAAGGCCAGACGTAAGTCTCGTCCAATAACCAATTGTTCCAATCAATACGCCACCATTCGCGCAAGTGCAGGTACCAACCATATTAATCCACAGCCAACAACCGAACCACCAACAGATTTTACAGGATGCAAGTGTGCATTAGCGAGTCTTCTGACCACCCACACCCCTGATGAAGCAGTATGTAATGGCATCCCAAAAAGCCCCTGTATCTAGTCAGTATGTGACGAAAGAAGACATGATAGATGTGACACCCTCAAATTTAGATACTAGTACCTTGAACTTGATGCTCACATCATCGTACAATCATTTACCTTCAAACAACATAATATACTAATGCGGAATAAAATAAACATATGTTGTTTATACAAAATGTTTACTACTAGTCCCAAGGTTCGTAACCTTAATCCAAAAATACATCACGAATACATATTTACATAAGTTTGTGTTACAATATAACAACTAAGTCAAAATGTATAAGCAGACAATCAACATTTCAAGCATCTAGGATTTCAGCTTTCCTTTGCCTTTATCAACCTTTGAACTTTCGGGTTTCACTGCATTAAGGTTTATGACATAGCAAGAATGAGCAACTAGCTTGCTCAACAAGTTTAATTAAATAGATATGAGATACGTCATAAATGAATACGAAATGAATAACTCAAAGGATTTAAAATAATTTATCAACAGTATAATCAAGGCTTTGAATAATAATAGACCATTGATTATTAAAATCTGAGTGGTTAAATAGACCATGAACTACTTCTCTTGAGGAATCAATCCTATAATTGTCCCCCTTAGGTTATATGACCAGAACTGTACTTGAGGGAATCAGTCTCTTGTACACTATGTATATGCATAAAATTTAGTTCCCACGTGTTTTGTATTTCAGATACTTAGGTTACTCCCCATTCAGGATTGTTCAATCTCAGTATAAGAATTCATACCACAATGGTTTGGGTAGCTTAAAAATTTCATAGATAATTATCTAGCCGAAAGACCTAACATTGATAAAGTCGGTGTATCAATTAGTACAACGTATACTTCTACGTTTTAAACGTTCACTAAGAATTTATCTACCAATTAGGTCTAACACATAATTCACATAATTCGATATACCAAACCTTTAAACAATTTATAGTAATTGTTTAATTAATGCATAATTAAAATTAAATTATTTTATTAACTCTATCTCTATTTAATTACTATTTAGTCTTAGTTAAATAGTAATTAATTAATTTTTGTTAGTTATTATTTAAATAATAACTAATTGTACTTACTTATTATTTAATAATAATTAAATAATAAATAATTATTATTATAACTTTAATCTGCTTTAATTATTTAATATTAATTATTAACTAATTATTCTTACTTATTATTTAATTTAAAGAAATTAAATAATAATTAAATAGTTTAATAATTTTAATCCTCTTGAATTATTATTTAATGTCAATTAAATATTAATTAATTATTTTTTTATTTTAGTTTAATTATTATTTAAGGTTAAATAATAATTAAATCATTTATCCTTATTTATTATTTAATTTCAATCAAATAATAAATAATCAATTTACTAACTAAAATTCTATTTAATCATTATTTAATGCTAATTAAATAATAATTAATTGTTCAATTATCTTTATTTATTATTTAATATTATTAAATAATAAATAATTAATTTATAAATTTTATGTTTCTTTAATTATTATTTACTATAAGTTAAATAATAATTAGTTAGTTACATATCTTTATTTATTATTTAATTCTCAATTAAATAATAAATAAATAATTTATTGACTTTATCTTCTTGATATTATTATTAAATACTTAAATCATATGTTTAGTATTTAATAACAATTTATTAAATTTTTTATCTAATTATTAACAAATGAATAGTTAATTAGTATACTCTTTATACTTTAAATACAATTAAAAATAATAAATTTCATACTAAATCTTACTTATTATTTAATGTTAATTAACAGTTTTATGATTTTTCAAAAATTAAAAATATTAATTTAATATTTTTCCTTTAATTAGTAAGGTTTAATCAACCATTAATTCTAATAAATGCCAACTGTCATTAAAATTTAAATTTTAAAATTTTATAGTATTCTTTATTAAATTACAGATATTTTCTCTTTTGGAGTAAACCCAAGAACCGGCCCCACCCAAAAAAATGGAAAATCGATTTTTTTTTTGAACCGGTCGATTTTTTTTTCTTCAAAAATAGACAGATTGTTTTTTGGCCAATTCTGGATTTGGGGTCTTCAATGAAAACTTGA
Organism: Hedera helix; assembly: GCA_947179155.2. Classification (NCBI taxonomy): domain Eukaryota; kingdom Viridiplantae; phylum Streptophyta; class Magnoliopsida; order Apiales; family Araliaceae; genus Hedera; species Hedera helix. The sequence continues at coordinate 16,426,898 of OX359283.1, read as the reverse complement.
ATAACTTGAGTTCTATAACTTCTATGGAGCTCTACTAGGTATCGATGGAATCGTGACTTCCCGAATTACAATTTTTTCGACTCAAACACCATTTTTGGTTTTGTTTTGGTTACTAAAAATAGCTCCAAACCAGACTATTATGCACAGTCCAAAAATCAGTGCGGTGTTTTGGTAGAAAATCCATATCTTGCTCATTTTAAATTGGATTTTAGTAATTCAGCTTGGAGAATCTTCTTATTTTATGTATCTAACACTCAAAATTGACGGATCATCAATCCGATTTATGGATCATGAACAGTAAAACAGTAATTCCGGTAAGGGGCTACTATGTTTTAGATTACGTTATTTTCGTCAGTAAAAATTTATTCAACGAGTTTGATAAAATTTTTCAACATAACACATATAAAAACCCATGATAAACCCATGTAACCCTAGATATACCAATCTAGCATGGATCTATCTATTTAGACTTTGAAAATTAGTTTTCTACCATAGATATCACATAATATGCCAAGAGAAGCATTAAACTAGGGTTTTGAACAATTTTATACCTCTTGCTCCTAATAACTTGTTTTTGTTGCTTTCTAAAGTAGGAGATGAAGTTAGATGGCATCCCCAAGAACCCTCCTTGCTGTCGAGACTCCCCCCCCCCCCCCCCCCCCCCCCCCCCCCCACACCATTCTTCTTGGTATTTTGATTTTCTCTCAAGAACCCTAAGGTTTCTTCACTTTTTCTCTCTAGCTTATCTCTTTTTCTCTCTAGGAATTATTCTAGCAAATGACCAACTCTTGCACGAGTTGGCCAAGCCTTATATTTATAGAGGTAACTTAAGTTTACTTAGGCTACCTTAATCACCCAACTCCTACCAAATTAAGCTATTAATTTAGGTCAAAGCATGATCCACTTTTTAAGGAATTTGATGGAGCATTGGGAAGGCTTTTCTCTTGGAGTAATTTAGGGAGCTTGGAGACTTGCACCCCGCCTTTGGTTCTCCCCCCCCCCCCCCCCCCCCCATATGCCCGACCACCCTCCCCTATTTCCTAACCATTTTTTATTTTTCTTTTCTTTTTAACTTGGTTATATATATATATATATATATATATATATATATCAACCAACTTGAATGAGTATTGACCAATTTTGACTTTTGGTTGGATCATCATTTGGGCTTTAGGAATTCAATTCCTTGGACTAACATGGGTTATTAAATTAATTCCATGAGCTAGGTATTTAATCTATACCTTTAAATTACATAATATTAATTAGTATGTTTAAATTTACCTTAGCATGTTTAATGCTATATTTAGGGTTATAATTGAAATAGGTCGTAATCTATGCGGTCATTACATCCCCCCCCTATAAGAATTTCGTCCTCGGAATTACAAACATAAGGTTACTTAAAAAGATGTGGGTAGTTCTCTTTCATCTTTTCTTCAAGTTCCTATGTAACCTCCTCGGCTACGTGATTCCTCCATAGCACTTTGACGGAATGAATGACTTTATTCCTCAGCGTCTGCTCTTTCCTATTGAGTATCTGGACAAGAACTTATTCGTACGTTAAGTCTTTCTCTACCTGAATCGGTTCATAGGATATCACATGCTTGTAGTCGGGTTTATACGGTCGCAGCACTAAAACATGAAACACATTGTGAATGTGCTATAGGTCAGGAGGTAAAGCTACATTGTACGCTACTTCACGTACCCTTTGAAGGATTTTAAATGGTCCTATGAACTTGGGACTTAATTTTCCTTTCTTTTCGAATCTGATTTTCCCCTTCCAAAGAGATACCTTTAAAAATACAAAGCTGCCAACATCAAAATCTCTCTTCTGACAATGATGCAAGCAAGGAGACTGTTAAGGAGAGGATGTTCGGGATATCTGGCTTATGTGGTTGACACTCGTAGAGTAGAGGGTGACATGGGTCAGATACCTATTGTATAGGAATTCCCAGACGTCTTTCCAGATGAATTACCAGGTATACCACCAGATAGAGATGTAGAGTTTGAGATTGACTTAGTACCAGGAATAACATCGATCTCGAAAGCACTGTACAGAATGACACCTGTGGAGTTGAAGGAGTTGATGTTACAACTGCAGGAGTTATTAGATAAGGGATACAGTCAGCCGAGCGTGTCTCCATGGGGAGCACCAGTATTATTTGTGAAGAAAAAATATGGATCCCTAAGACTTTGTATCGACTATTGAGAGTTGAACAAGGTAACAATTAAGAATAGATATCCGCTACCCAGAATTGATGATTTGTTTGATTAACTTAAGGGAGCGAGGTACTTTTCGAAGATAGATTTAAGGACAGGTTATCACCAGTTGGAGGTGAGGAGAGTAGACATACCTAAGACGGCCTTCAGAACCAAATACGGGCACTTTGAGTTTCTGGTAATATCGTTTGGGTTAACGAATGCACCAACAACATTCATGGATATGATGAACAGGGTGTTCAAGCAGTGCTTGGATAGATTCGTTGTCGTGTTCATTGATGATATACTGGTATATTCAAAGACAGAGGAGGAACATAAGGAACATCTAAAGATAGTGTTGGAGACACTCAAGAAGGAGAAGCTGTATGCGAAGTTCTCAAAGTATGAATTTTGGTTGCAGAGAGTGCAATTTTTGGGGACAAAGATGGAGTTTCAGTAGATCCAGCTAAGGTGGAAGCAGTTATAAATTGGGAACAACCGAAGACACCAACAAAAATTAGGAGTTTCCTGAGGTTAGCACGATACTATAAAAGGTTCATCTAGGACTTTTCGAAGATAGCGACTCTGTTAACCATTTTGACGAGGAAGACGGTAAAATTTATATGGACAGAAAAGTGTGAAGCGAGTTTCTTGGAACTAAAAAAGAGGTTAAGTGAAGCACCTGTGTTAGCTTTACCAGATGATACATGAGGGTATGTGGTGTACAGTGATGCGTCATACAAGGGGCTGGGTTGTGTGTTGATGCAACAAGAAAGAGTCGTTGCATACGCATCAAGGCAGTTAAAGGACTGTGAGAAGAGGTATCTGACCCATGATTTGGAGTTAGCAGCGGTGGTATTTACCTTGAAGATTTGGAGGCATTATCTCTATGGTGAGAAGTGCTAGATATATACGGACCATAAGAGTTTGAAATATATCTTCACCCAGAAGGAGCTGAACATGAGGCACGACGGTGGCTAGAATTAATAAAAGACTATGACTGTGAGATTCTGTACCATCCTGGTAAAGCAAATGTAGTGGCAGATGCTCTAAGCAGGAAAGGTAGAGAAAAGTTGATGATGCTAACAAATCAAGAGGAATTGATTCAGGAGATGGAGAGACTAAAATTAGAGGTTAAATATTCAAAAGAGGCAAACGAGATATTATTTGTAGTGGAAGCAAGCCCCACTCTACTAGAGCGAGTAAAGGAGGCTCAAGAGCAGGACGCAGAATGTATACATATTAAAGAAAGACTTTCGGAAGATGAAAAAGTGAAGTACAGAGTCGACAACACCGGATTGCTACGTTTTAAAGAAAAACTTTGGGTACCGTCGATTCTGGAAATAAGGGACGGAATTCTGCAAAAAGCTCATAGTACAAGGTATTCGGTACACCTGGGGAGTACAAAGATGGATTTACGTAAACATTTTTGGTGGCCAAATATGAAAAAGGAGGTGGTTGAGTGTGTCAGTCGGTGTTTGACTTGTCAGAGTATTAAAGCTGAACATCAAAAGTCGGGTGGACTTCTACAAGCATTAGAAATTCCAGAATGAAAGTGGGAACACATCACGATGGACTTTGTGGTGGGTCTTCCAACCACTCACAAGGGATACGATGCGATCTGGGTGATCGTCGAACGTCTGACAAAGTCTGTACATTTTCTGCCAATAAAAATAAGATACACTCTGGAGCAGGTAGCAAAGTTATATGTAAAAGAAATAATATCACGACATGGGGTGCCGGTGTCTATTGTGTCCGATAGGGATCTGCGTTTCACGTCGAGATTTTAGAGAAGGTTACAAAAAAAGATTGGGGACACAGCTGAGAATGAGTACTGCATATCATCCGCGGACAGATGGACAGAGTGAGAAGACGATCTAGACATTGGAAGATATGCTGAGAGCAATTGTCATGGACTTGAAAGGAAGTTGGGATGACCATCTTCCTTTGGTAGAGTTCGCATACAACAACAATTATCACGCTAGTATTGGCATACCGCCATACAAAGCATTATATGGAAGAAAATGTCGAACACCACTATGCTGGGATGAAGTTGGCGAACGGAGAATGTTGGGGCCTGAATTGGTGCAACAGACCTAGAAGTGGTTAAGATAATAAGAGCTCGTCTAGTTGCAGCTCAGGATCATCAGAAAAAGTATGATGCATTACCGCAAATATTACGACCTATTTCAATTATAATTGATGACGTATTAATCAATGAAATGAAACTAAAAATTTATTTTATTGTGCATTCATGATTAATCATATCAATATGTATGAAGTTGGAATTAAAAGGAAGCTCACTCGGTGGAATTGTTAAACCAAATGACTAACCTAGAAATAATAATAGGGGTAATGATAAGACCGAAACCCTAAACCGATGACCCAATTAAAATCATTAGGGTTTATAATTAAACTAATGTGTGGTAGAGTAAATAAAATTCCAACGAAAGTCTAATGTGATGATTTAATTAATCCAACTAGGACATTTGGTATTTATAACCCTAAATATAGCATTAAACATGCTAGGGTAAATTTTGAATACTAATTAATATTATGTGATTTAAAGGTATAGATTAAATACCTAGCTCATGGAATTAATTTAATAACCCATGGAATTAATGATGGGAGCCCAAATGAATTTAATTGTTAGTCAAAGGAATTGAATTCATAAAGCCCAAATGATGACCCAACCAAAAGTCAAAATTGGTTAATATTCATTCAAGTTGGTTGATATATATATATATATATATATATATATATATATATATATATATATATATGTGTGTGTGTGTGTGTGTGTGTGTGTGTGTGTGTGTGTGTGTGTGTGTGTAACCAAGTTGGAATTAAAAGAAAAATCAAAAATGGCTAGGAAATAGGGGAGGGTGGTCGGGCATGTGGGGGGTGGGGGGTGGGGGGGGGGGGGGGGGGGGGGGGGGGGGGGGGGGGGGGGGGAGAGAACCAAAGGAGGGGTGCAAGTCTCCAAGCTCCCTAAATTACTCCAAGAGAGAAGCCTTCCCAATGCTCCATCTAATTCCTTAAAAAGTGGATCATGCTTTGACCTAAATTAAGAACTTAATTTGCTAGGAGTTGGGTGATTAAGGTAGCCTAAGTAAACTCAAGTTACCTCTATAAATATAAGGCTTGGCCAACTCTTGCAAGAGATGGTCATTTGCTAGAACAATTCCTAGAGAGAAAATGAGATAAGCTAGAGAGAAAAAGTGAAGAAACCTTAGGGTTCTTGAGAAAAAATCAAAATACCAAGAAGAGTGGTGTGTGTGGGGGAGTCTCGGCAGCAAGGAGGGTTCTTGGGGATGCCATCTAACTTCATCTCCTACTTTGAAAAGCAACGAAAATAAGTTATTAGGAGCAAGAGGTATAAAATCGTTCAAAACCCTAGTTTAATGCTTCTCTTGGCATATTATGTGATTTCTATGATAGAAAACTAATTTTCAAAGTCTAAATGGATAGATCCATGCTAGATTGGTAGATCTAGTGTTACATGGGTTTATCATGGATTTTTATATGTGTTGTGTTGAAAAATTTCATCAAACTTGTTGAATAAATTTTTACCGACAAAAATAACGTAATCTAAAACATAGCAGCCCCTTACCGGAATTACTGTTCACGATCCATAAATCGGATTCATGATCTGTCAATTTTGGGTGTTATATACATAAAATACAAAGATTCTCCAAGTTAAATGACTAAAATCCAATTTAAAATGAGCAAGATATGGATTTTCAACCAAAACACCCCACTGATTTTAGGACTGTGCATAACAGTCCAGTTTGGAGCTATTTTCAGTAACCAAAAAAAAATTCAAAAATGGTGTTTGAGCCCAGAAAATTATAGTTCTGGAAGTCACGATTTCATCAATACGTAGTAGAGCTCCATTGTAATTATAGAACTCAAGTTATTCAAGTTTTCATGGAAGACCCCAAATTCAGAATTGGCCAAAAAACAATCTGCTTATTTTTGGAAAAAAAATCGACCAGTTCGATTTTTTTCCGGTTTTTTATCTTCTTGGGTGGGGCCGGTTCGGGTCCTTTGGGGTCGTTTCTTGGGTTGACTCCAAAAGAGAAAATGTTTGTAATTTAATAAAGAATACTATAAAAAATTAAAATTTGAATTTTAATGACAGATGACATTTATTAGAATTAATGGTTGATTAAACCTTACTAATTAAACGAAAAATGTTAAATTAATATTTTTAATTTCTGAAAAATCTTAAAAATGTTAATTACTTATTATTTAAGTAACATTAAATAATAAGTAAGATTTATTACGAAATTCATTATTTTTAATTGTATTTAAAGTTTAAAGAGTATACTAATTAACTATTCATTTGTTAATAATTAGATAAACATTCTAATAAATTATTATTAAATACTAAACATGTGATTTAAATATTTAATAATAATATCAAGAAGATAAAGTAAATAAATTAATTATTTATTATTTAATTGAGGATTAAATAATAAATAAAGATATGTAACTAACTAATTATTATTTAACTAAAAGTAAATAATAATTAAAGAGAGATAAAATTTATAAATTAATTATTTATTATTTAATAATATTAAATAATAAATAAAGATAATTAAGCAATTAATTATTATTTAATTAGCATTAAATAATGATTAAATGGAATTTTAGTTAGTAAATTGATTATTTATTATTTGATTGAAATTAAATAATAAATAAGGATAAAAAATTTAATTATTATTTAACCTTAAATAATAATTAAAGTAAAATAAATAAATAAATAAATATTATTTAATAGACATTAAATAATAATTAAAGAGGATTAAAATTAGTAAACTATTTAATTATTATTTAATTTCTTTAAATTAAATAATAAGTAATAATAATTAGTTAATTAATTAATATTAAATAATTAAAGGAGATTAAAGTTAAAATAATAATTATTTATTATTTAATTATTATTAAATAATAAGTAAGTACAATTAGTTATTATTTAAATAATAACTAAGAAAAATTAATTAATTACTATTTAACTAAGACTAAATAGTAATTAAATAGAGATAGAGTTAATAAAATAATTTGATTTTAATTATGCATTAATTAAACAATTACTATAAATTGTTTAAAGGTTTGGTATATTGAATTATGTGAATTATGTGTTAGACCTAATTGGTAGATAAATTCTTAATGAACGTTTAAAACGTACAAGTATACGCTGTACTAATTGATAGACCAACTTTATCAATGTTAGGTCTTTCAAAGCCAGTTAATTAAAGCTAGTTACTTAAAGCTGAGCATAGAGGCAATTTTCCTAACCTTACTCAAATTTCTATTGAACAAGTCCTTTGAAGTTAAATATTATTATTCAAGTATGAGTTGAGTGGTTTAATAATTACTGAATTATTCCACGTTCATATGATCCTTAATATCCGCACTTTATGCATTTGAATTCCTGTTTCATCTTTGAACTATGAAAGATTTAAAGTTCTCAATTTATGAACCAAATTAAAAGGAGATGTCTATGCCTTTTGTTCGGCTAGACAATTATCTATGAAAATTTTAAGCTACTCAAACCATTGTGGTATGGATTCTTATACTGAGATTGAACGACTCCGAATGGGGAGTGACCTAAGTATCTGAAATACGATACACGTGCGAACTAAATGTTATGCATACACATAGTGTACAAGAGGTTGATTCCCTCAAGTACAGTTCTGATCATATAACCTAAGGGGGACAATTATAGGATTGATTCCTCAAGAGATGTAGTTCATGGTCTATTTGACCACTCAGATTTTAATAATCAATGGTCTATTATTATTCAAGGTCTTGATTATACTGTTGATAAATTATTTTAAATCATTTGAGTTATTCATTTCATATTCATTCATGACATATCTCTTATTTATTTAATTAAACTTGTTGAGCAAGTTAGTTGCTCATTCTTGCTATGTCATAAACCTTATTGCAGTGAAACTCGAAAGTTCAAAGGTTAATAAAGGCAAAGGAAAGCTAAAATCCTAGATGCTTGAAATGTTGATTGCTTGCTTATACATTTTGACTTAGTTATTATATTGTAACACGAACTTATGTAAATATTTATTCGTGGTGTATTTTTGGATTAAGGTTACGAACCTTGGGACTAGTAGTAAACCTTTTGTAGAAACAACATATGTTTATTTTATTCCGCATTAGTATATTATGTTGTTTTGAGGTAAATGATTGTACGACGTGAGCATCAAGTTCAAGGTACTAGTATCTGAATTTGGGGGTGTCACAATAGATGTGATCAATCAGATGCGTAGGTAGATAACTAGGTCTACAGAATTGGACTTCACCCCACCATACCTAGTGCATGTGAGAAGGCAGTCATACCCTGCAGGATTTATTAAACACCTGCCACAATTCCATAAGTATAATAGGGAGAAAGGAAATGCGAGGGAGCATATTGCACATTTTGTGGAATCAACGTCCCCGTGGTTTGACAATGATGAAACTAGCAATCATAACATCTTATCAAGGGAGTTCAATAAAACATTGACAGATAGTGCCTTCAACTGGTACTATAACTTGGAAAAGGGATCGATCCAGGAATGGGATGACATGAAGTTGCAATTTTTTAAGAAGTTCTTATGAGAATCACACAGTAATAGAACGAGGGGTTGTCAGACTATGTAGATAGATTTAGGGCAAGCAGACAACTAATACGGCTTTGGCGGATTCTCAACCAAAGCCACAGAGGGGCAAGAGGGAAAGAAATGACAAGAATATAGATTTGTCAGAGCTATAAGCCATGACTTGCAGTGAGGAGGTATTTAAAAATTTGTATGTGCAATGGGTAGAAAACAGAGTGGTGAAGCCTCAAAGACCCAAATTCATGGTAACCGAAGAGATGAAGAATAGAACAGACTTCTACGTGTATCATCAATACCCAGGACACTTCACCATGAATTATCGCAATCTACAAAGAATTTTCCATGAAAAATTAGCGGCAGATGAAATCGAATTAGAATAGGGAAGCAACATACTAGATAAGCCACTGCCCTGGCAGACTAAAAAATGAAAAATATTTTCTTATTTTTATTTATGTTTTCATTATTAAATAAAGGCATTATATCTTGATCGTTACATTAAATTTTGATTAGAAAAAATTCAATAAAAGTTATAATTTTCACTTTAAAAGTAGTAAAGTATCTGATTAATCAGCCCTCGACCCGAAAAAGTTATACTTTTAACTTTAAAAGTAATGAGATACCTGGATAATCAGCCCTCGACCTGAAAATAACGAGGCACTTGAATAATCAGCCATCGACTCGAAAATAATGAGACACCTGAATAATCAGCCCTTGACCTGTTAGTTACACTTTCAAACTTTGAAAGTGATCGAGGCACTAAAACCTCAACCCGATAAGTTACACTTTATCTTTAAAAGTGGAGAAAGTTATGCTTTACAACTATGAATGATATGATAAATGTTATTCGATTTAAAACGTTATGATTTTCGTTAAAAGCAAGTTGATTTATTAATAAAATTGTTCATACGTTCACTTATACTTGAATGGTTTTTGTTTTTTAAAGTATAGATGAAGTGTTAGTTTGTGAATACAAATTGAATTTTTTTATTTTATTTTATGCAAATTGTTTCCCTGGAATACTAATTTGAATAACTTATGATTCAAGGACCAAATATTATATCATAAGAGTTCAAATTAATGGCAAAAACGTGTAATAAATAGAAAATATTTTGATAATGAAAACATGATATAAAATTAAGTTTTCTTATACAGGAAACGAGAAAACTACAAAGAATTGTGATCTAAAGGCCATGATACATTGAATTGAATAAGGGGCAAAGACAAAGCCTTTAAGTCAGCAATGACAATATCATAAGCTTCTGCAATGGTTGCTATCTTTTCGTCAAGGTCTTGAGCAACGAACTCGAACATTTGAAACTTGGCTTTCAACTTAGTCATGGTATTTTTGACCTCCGACAGCTTCTCCCAAGGCACCCTCTTAGTAGAATCCTTCTAGGGAGTAACGACGTTGGCAACAAGTTTTAAAGGATTCTCCTTCAGGTGAGTAAGACCCGAAACCATAGCGTTAGCATCATGGAAATCGCTAGTACCTTCGAGGTTATCGGGAGATGTTGTTGCATGTGGATGGGAAGAAAGAACAGAACTATGCACAGTTGGAACAGAACTGACAGCAAACAAGGAGTCATTAGCACTAAGATTGATGCGCTAGTTAAGAGGAGAGAAAGCATCGCTAGTAGTCCCAAAAGGTCGAGAAGGTCCACAAATGGCAAAACCCACGGCCTCGCTTCTAGCACTTCTAAGAACTCTTATGGGGGTATGGTGGCATCCTCCTACCACTCCTTAGAACTCCTACAGGGCCATGATCGTCATCCTCCTCACCCTCATCATCCTTGATCACTCGAGAAGTCTAGAACTGGTAGGCTAATTGTTGTCACTTTTATGTATAGACAAATTCACGCAAGTATAAGTGGCCAACAAGTAATATAATAGTAAGTAAAGTATGGATCCCACGAGGAAATAATAATAATAATATTCAAGTACTAATTTTATATCAACTCAATTTTATTTAAACAACTGATTCAAATTTTATATAATTAAATTAACTAACTAAAATAAGCAAATTATTAAGCAAAAATAAATATCAGATTTAAAAGTTAAGACTACAACTTCCCCCAATGTTTGGCATAAATATTTTCACTATCTTGATAACTAGTTAATCGATACAATTCATTAAGCGGAAATTCATAAATATTTATTAAACCTTTTCCAAGAGTTTGACAAAAATATCTATTCCAATTAATCTACTATATTCCTATGTAAAATAATTAAGAATAGATTCATTAAGTTTAAATTCCCAAAACACTTACATGCAACATATAAATATATTCCTATTTTATACGTAATGCATGTTATCATATTTAGATCAAAACCTAGATTGTATTTTCCAATGCCATCTAGGAAATCAAATAATTGTATGGCCAAACAATTATAACATGTAAGCCTAAAATATGATAAATGAATTATAAAGATTAATAATTGAAACAAGAGAGAATTAATTTATACTAAACATTGGGTTCCATTGTAATTTTAAAATAAAATTAGTTCATAAGTAAATAAAAAGAACTCCATAAATTAAACAACATCTTAGCAAAAATTAAAGATAAAATAATAAAGGATAAAATATTTGTAGCACTTCTTCAATCTCCAATCCTTGAACCCTTGATGTTGCATCCTTTGCTTCAATGCTTCAATGTAGCTCTAGGTTCTTGTGTGTATGTGCTCTCCCTTTGTCATGTATTTATAGGCCTCAAATATATCCAAACCCTAATAGGATTTATTTTTCCAAACCCTAATAGGAATTAAAATCCAATTTGAAATCAAAAAAGTCTCAAAATTCGTGAAATCCAGAATTACCGCGTTAGCCAAACGCAGCGTTGACCAAGTCAACACGCGTTATATTTTTTTTTATTTCCGCTGAATAGCCGCGCATTGCACGGACTGTTGCTTCTGTTACGTCCTTGAAACGACGTCGTTTTATGCCTGTTTCGTCCATGACCGCGCATTGCGCGCAGTTGCTGCTCTTGATCAAAAACGGCGTCGTTTGATCTCCGGTTCCGTCATTCTCTCCCGCACATGGCGCTAAAACATGTTGGCTGAATTTATGATTTTGCCACCGCACATCTTAATTACCGTTATGCCATTCCTTTTGCTATAATTACGTTTTTGGCCCTCAGACTTTGCAGAATTTACAACAATGCCATCAGTGATTAATTTCCTACAAAATAAAATATAAATTAATTAAAAATAAATAAAAATAATATAAAAATACTAAAAATAATAATAATGCATAACATTAAATAAAACACTTAAATTACTAAAAATACTTAAAAACTCACAAATAATTAAGTCTAAAAATATTAAATAAATAGATATAAAATCTAATTATCACTAATTTTCTTGAAAAGCACCATCGAGAAAGAAGTATGCAACACGCATTGTGATCCTGATGAATGCTGAGATCCCTGCACAAATGGATACACCGAAGGATGCCAACATTTTCGAGCCTCTTCATGTGGTCAGAGTCCCACAAAATCTCGTTCGTACAGTGTTGCCATCCCTGAAGCCAAATGTAAGAGTCGGGCTAGAAACAAACCAGACCGTATGGGTATTCCTACATCTCAATACACATGCGGGAAATACGACTTGCACTAGGATAGTTATCGCAGCTTTCGTAAGCCACAATATAGAGATACAAGTCTTCCTTGTCGGGGCGAGGAAAAGAATACCAATCATAATTCTTGACACGATCTTAGAAAAGGTCACGATCTCCAAAGCAAGGAGATCTCAGCCAATCAGTGCCATGTGGTGGTAGCCTCGTGGTTTTGGGATCTATGGCATGATCTTTGAAACTTGACGCCTTAAAAAAAATTCTCTTTGACAAAACCTGACAAAAACCAAGGTCGATGCTTGAAAATGTAGACTTGGTCCAGAAAAGAGAAATTAATCTTGTGAGTCCTTGTCACTGTGTTGATTATTTAACCTAAATGTTCCTCCGTTGCAAAAGGGTAACCTCTTTTAAAAAAAAATCAAGATCCCCTTAGGATAATATGGCTTAGAAAATAAAGATGGAAGACCCTTGAAGACACCTGAAACGAAAAAGAAACAACCATTAAGAAGGGTTCAAATATAAGAAATTATGAAAAGAATAATAATAATAATACTAATAATAATAATAATAATAATAATAAATAAATAAATAAATACCTAGAAAAAAAGAAGAAGAGAAAATTGGTAAAGAGAAAGAACTTTAAAGAAGAAAGAATACTATTGAATGAATAAACCCCTTGGGTTGGTCTCTTATTTATAGTATTACATGGAATGATCTAGAATCCATAATACTTGAAAACTTAGCAAGGATCCAAACTCTAATTGAAAAAGTAATTACATAAATTTAAACCCTAATAGAATTCTCTAGAATCAAATTAATTGTTAGCTAAAATAATTAGAAAGTAAATATATTACAATTAAAACTAATTAAGGAAAATGAACTGTGCTTGAAGTTGAGTTAAGTCCTAACGGATTTTGTCGCAACATGGATTGTAGGTCTACTCTTAATTGGCCCGTTGTTTTCCCTTGAAAAAGAAACTTACCAAACCATGACGGTTGGGTCTTCAACCTCCAGGGCAGGTCCAATTTACTAGATTTCATAAAGATGATTTTTATGTTACATGGTCTGCTCAATTCCTAGTTCGGGTCTACACTCCGTATATTAATAAGGGAAAATTACATATATTAGTACATTTTTAAAATTAATTACAAAAATCATACCTCTATAAAATAATTACAATAATATTACATTTTTTTATTTTTATTTACAATATTAATATAATTATGAGTCCTTAATTTCAAAATTCAAAAATCAAATTAGATGATTTTTATTCCTTTCTCTCTCCATTTTATCTCCTCCATCTTCTCTCTCCTCCGTAGTTAGTGGCGTGAAAGTGTGGCGTGAAAGTGAAAGTGTAGGCATGTACAGTGCCGCTAGAGTTCCTGATTGCTACCAGGCTTTGTGCCCCAACCATTCCTTTTCCATCAATATTGAGTGCCCAAGCAACCCACTGTGATGTGGAGACTCCACCGTGTCGATAAGCTATATCGACAGTGTGGTTTGTTTGGTGGTAATTCCAGTGTAAATGAGAGTTTTGGAGAGGAAGGCTAGTGCATGTGCTGTATTTATTGTTATTATTTAACATGCAAATAAGAGAGAGGGAGAGAGATGAGTTTGAATTGCATCTTCTCCACGTCCACACCTCCTCCTTGCCGGAAATTCTGAGCCGTATTTTCTTAATGTGTAGTAACTAATTTTTTCGTTCAGTAAATTTAGGTAACCAAATAATAGAATAGAGGTAACCAAACACTATTATGCAGGTAACCAATTCTTGAATATATAGTAACTAGTTTTTTCATTCGGTAAGTCTAGGTAACCAAATACTAGTCTTCTTCCTCCTTTTATTTTGTCTTTGTTAATGTGAGTTTGTTAATGTGAATTTCATAATGCAGTTGGTAACCAAACCTTCATATCAAGGTAACCAAACCTTTATACCAAGGTAACCAAAACACAATCAGCAGGTTTCCAAAACGGTGCTCTGTTTTTAAGACACAATCTGTAGGTTTCTGGAGGTAACCTGAATGTGTAGTAACTAGTTTTTTCGTTCGGTAAATCTAGGTAACCAAATACTAATCTTCTTCCTCCTTTTATTTTGTCTTTGTTAATGTGAATTTCATAATGCAGTTGGTAACAAAAGCTTCATATCAAGATAACCAAACTTTCATACCAAGGTAACCAAAACACAATCAGCAGGTTTTCAAAACGGTGCTCTATTTTTAAAACACAATCTGCAAGTTTCTGGAGGTAACCAAACACTAGTATCGAGGTAACCAATTCCTAAATGTGTAGTAACTAATTTTTTCATGCAGTAAATCTAAGTAACAAAACACTAGATTATGAAGAATGTGTGAGTAGATCAATTGTCCCAATCAATGTTGGTTTGAACGAGTCTCGTCTCTCATCCACCACCACCGCCTTCACCTCCATCCCCAACCTCCAAGTATAATGAGATTTCAAGATCAAGATCCAGATTCAGATTATGATTTGCTTACACCCGATCGAAATAGGATATGATAGCTGATTGGGCTTGCGATGACTGTGATGGTGGTTGCTGCGATGGAGTTTCGGCCATTGATGAGAACCCCACACGAAGTGGTGAAGAATTTGAAGAGAGAGAAAGGAAGGAGAAATAATCAGAGAAAGTGGAGACAAAGTAGGGAAGAGAAATGGAGGCAATATGTTTTGTAATTATTTTGTCCATATTGCACTTATTTTATAATTATTTTATTTGTGAACTATTCTTATAATTATTTACTAATTATTGTATATTTATGTAAAGAGCCCTATTAATAATGCAATGACTCATATATTACCATCGCTTTTAGAGTTCTAAAGATTGAGAGAACATATAACTTTGCTCATCAATTTAATAATAATAGTGATACGTAGTAATAACACAATGAAAAGGAAATAGGTTTAGTTAACATTTAAATGATGAAAATTTCTTTTCGTTATAATTTGTGAAACAAAAAACAACCAATAATTGTACATCCTTAAAAATATATATATACAAAATAAAATAATAATAATAATAATAATAATAATAAATTCAATGATAATAAATAAATAAAATAAAATACATAACTATATATTAGTCAAGGTGTGCATATATTAATATCTATGATGATAAGGTCAAATGCAAAATAACCATGATTCTAAAAATAACAATATTTATGAATCTTTGTAAGAATTAAAACATTATATATTTGAAGCAAATGCATCCTAGATTTTTGTGCTTGATCGTCACTTCAAAACACGACTTACGTGTAGGGACAAATGTAAGCCCATATATAAAATTAAGGTTTACATTTGTCTTAATAAATTTAATGAACTAAAACGAACAAGACATAAAAAAATGAACGAGACCTTAGAGGGGCCTCTACTAGTCTTGAAGCAGAAGGCTCATAAGGGGTAACTCATTTTGAGAATTAATTGAGAGATTGGATTGGTAGCTAGAAGAATAAGACGATTTAGGTATTACTTGGGTAACTAAAGGTATTCTAGGAATTTTTCTACGACTAAGGATATTTTTAAAAATTTTCTCGAAGTCACATGCCTGACACATGACCCCTTTACCAGGAGACTTTATAAATAGCCCCTTATTTCAAAAGAAAGAGACTTTTGAATCGAACAACTCTTTAGAGAATTCTCTCCGAGTTTAAGACACAAGAGAATACTCTTGAACACTTGAAATTTGAAATTGAATTCTCTTGAGATCTGAGACATCAGAGAAAGCTTTTGATCTTTTGATTCTCTCAAAACTCTAAAAACACATGAAAGACTCTTAAAAACTAGAGATTACTCTAGGATCCCGAGAGTTTTGTCTTGTGTTATTCGAGTGATTGTCCACCTGTTCTTCTTCTCTCTCCGATCAATCAATCAATTCCGTATTCTTCGCATATTACTCGCCTCCAATCCTGACAACAAAACCCTAACCTTGGTAAGGTACGAAATTCCTTGCCTACACATATAAATAGTAACATTAGTTGGAATCAATTTACCAAACAGTTGTGTGCACGATGTTCATAGTTATCATCGGCTTTTATTGCCAAACTGTAAACTTACTTGAACCGGCCATTGTGGTCTGCTGTAGAGAAGAGCATAGGACAACGGCCACAAGTAGGAGACTTGCAAAGATAATCTTCATCTTTTCACTTTCTCTCTTTGAAAATTCTCAAACAGTGGCACAAAATAATAAACTAACTAAGAAAGCCTATAAATATTTGAGAGGAACTGCAGTGAAGCAAATAATACGAAGGGTTTTGTTCTAGTAGGGGGTATATATATAGTGTGTAAAGTTTGGTGAAGACAAAGAAATTGTTATCAAATAAGAGTAATAAATAACAGTAGAATGCAGTCTGTCATTCGGTGGTTTTGGCTTGTTAAATTTTACATTTAAGAGTCCAATAAATCTTTGAAATGTGAAAGGTATTGGTGATCCCATTTTGGAATACATTTATTTGCATTTTGGGATTTTTGGCATGACAATTCCTAATATTTGACTTTTTAAAGTAAACTTTAAGTATTTTCAAATTGAAAGTTGTTATAAATTTATTTACTTATAAACAATTGAGCATGCAAATTATAAAATATCTAAAATATACTATTAATTATGAGATTAATTATTTTTAAAAAGTAAATGAATCACATTAATTGTGAATTGAAAATATTTTAAATTAATTTTAAAAAGTTAAACGTAATATTATGTTTTGAGACGGATGAAATATTTTAGAAAAATTCTCTTCCAAACAAAGGGAGCTTTTTAAAAAGATCAAGCAAAAAGAAGGGAGCTTTACCATCATGTAACATAACTCAAGATTGCAAGTGTTCTTTTGCGGTGTATTTATTTAGAACGACTTGCAACTTAAAATAAATTGGTAACTTAAAAGTTATAATAAATTATTACTTATTAGTAAAAATGTTTGCTATTTTAAATTATCAGTTATACATGCAAATTGTGAAAACGTTTGACACGTAGTAATCTTTTTAACAGAAAATATAAAATTTTCAGTTAAATAATTGAAAATATGAGCAGAAAAAGATATTATAAACATGTAAAAAGTGATTGTACGTGAGTGGAAAACAAAAATGTGACTAAGAGAAACTTGCCAGAGAGTAAAAGTAAGAAGAAGAGAAATTTGCTAAAGCAAAAAGTAGAATTAAATTGTTAAAACAATAAAGGGTAATATTGTCTTTTACTCGTTTAGACCTACTTATCTAAAAAACAATTTATATGAAAATATTGATAAGTACAAATTTTCTTCCTCTTTTTTTTTTTTTTTTTTGTTGTTGATTATTTTTGGCTAATAAGTTCTAGACAATTTTAATCAAACACAAATATTACTAAATTAATTTTATTAAATTGTGAAATTAGCTTTTAAACTTTCCAAATGGGCTCCAAGCCATGGCCGAATTGATCATTACAATTCTTTAAATATGATAATATATATTCTTTTGTTCTAAAATATAATATTATAATTATTTTTAAAGTTAATATAAGATATTTTAAAGTCAAAAAATTGACACGAACATTGTTAATTTTATTAAATATAGTAATTAATATTATAAATTATTTAAAAATACAATTCATCATAAGACTTAATTATTATTTTATAGTTTTTGATGATTATCTCAATTATAAATTTTAAAATATCTTTGATTAATTTTCAAAAGTCAACATTTACTTTATATTTTATAGCAAGATAGCATATTGTTGGAAGTTGAGTTGTACCCGCACATCTAATAAATAATAAAAGAGGGACTCTTGATGTGTAATTACCTCATTTGTGAGGGGGGAAATTGTTGAATACACAAACGCACTAGAATCCCATATTAGAGGAGTAATAAAGAAACAATGAGCAATATACCACCTAATAATTTAAACTTTTGTATTAAATTGAGTATCAAGCATGTGTACTAGGGTCGAATTATGCCTGACCTCCCTAGTGGTGGTAGTGGTTGTCAGGTTTAATTGGTTGTGACAAATGATATGCTCAAAATATGTAATTTTGAAATTTTTATTAATGACAATATTGTTGTCATGCATTAGTATCAAAAACCGTTTTGTCACTTACAATTTCATTAAGCAAAAGTATTACTTTTGAGCAATTTCCATAGCTAACAAGTTGTAGCAATTATAATATTTTGTTCTATTATTATAAATTAATTATAGAAAAATGATTCATAACCGCAGTTGTAAAAATAGTATAATTTTACAACACATTTTTTACAATTCAAAA
Source organism: Hedera helix (assembly GCA_947179155.2). NCBI lineage: Eukaryota > Viridiplantae > Streptophyta > Magnoliopsida > Apiales > Araliaceae > Hedera > Hedera helix. The sequence goes on along the minus strand of OX359283.1, from coordinate 16,408,272 downwards.
TTTGATCAAATAGCCAAATATTTCAATCGTTCGCACATCTGAATTGCGGATAGAGGTATGGACACTGTAAATTTAATATTGATAGAAATAAACTTAATTTTAACTATTAAACACAATTTTTTAAAAGTATATACTAGTTATATTAATCTTAAATTTTAAAATTTTGTGAATTGACTAATATAGAATTACTAGTAATTGTCCGTACCTGAAGACATGACGTAAAGAAGAATTAGATTAAAATTTGAAAAATACTACATTACTTAAATATGTTTTACAACCTAAAATAACTTACAATCACACATAACAATTATCATAATTCATAACACCGCCACAATAATAATAATAATAATAATAATAATAATAATAATTATTATTATTATTATTATTATTATTATTATTATTGTTGTTGTTGTTGTTGTTGTTGTTGTTGTTGTTATAATAATAATAATAATAATTATTATTATTATTATTATTATTATAATTATTGTTATTATTATTGTTTTAATTATGGTTATTATTATTGTTATTATTATTGTTATTGTTGTTGTTGTTGTTGTTATTATTATTATTATTAATATTTTTATTTTTATTATTATTATTGTTATTATCATTATTATTATTATTATTATTGTTGTTGTTGTTGTTGTTGTTGTTGTTGTTGTTGTTATTATTGTTATTGTTATTGTTATTGTTATTGTTATTGTTGTTATTGTTACTATTACTATTATTATTATTATTATTATTATTATTATTATTATTATTATTATTATTATTGTTATTATTATTATTATTATTATTATTATTATTATATTAATTATTATTATTGTTGTTATTATTATTACCATTATTATTTAGTATGAATTTTGGGGGGAAATTTAGTATGAGTTTTGGAGGAAAATTTAGTAGGAAAAAATCAATCTGGGACATTAAATTTAGGTAAATCAATCTGCGACGTTCTTGTGGTTTGTCAACTTTTAGATTCAAAAATGGTTCTATTTTATTATTATTATTATTATTATTATTATTATTATTATTATTATAGATTATTATTATTATTGTTGTTATTATCATTGTTATTATTACTACTACTACTACTACTACTATTATTATTATTATTATTATTTTGAATTTAAATTTGAATGAATATGTGTGAAATGAAGTGTTGATTTGGGTGAAATTTGTGTGTATGAGAAATGTTATTATTATTTTGAATTCAAATTTGAATAAATGTGTGTGAAATTGAGTGTTGATTTGGGAAAAAATTATGTGTGTGAGATGAAATGTGAGCCATTAGATTAAAATTGAAAGATCCAAACCGTTGTTGTACTTTGTCAAATTTTGAATTCAAAATGGGTTATGTTTTATTATATAGATATTAATTTTAAATTTTAAAATTTTGTGAATTGACTTGGGACAATTAAAAGACAATTAAAAAATGACTTTTTGCAAACAAAAGAAATATTATTGTTATAATGGTTTGGTAATAGTCAATGTTACTGATGTGGGTAAAAATATCTACATGTAAGATGTCTCCATGTGTACACCACCTGAAGACCCTATCTACGTAATAAAGGGGTACTATGGTCCCTTAGCAGGGTACATAAACTCTAGTCGCCTTAGACATAACCTTTTGGAGGATTATAGATAAACTAAAAATCCTAGACGGACTTATCAAGTAACATACTCCTAATTGAGTACGACCGGAAGATATAATCCTAAGTTGACTCAACTACTGAATCTCCTTCTTTGAAAAGTACTACACCAAGGGAACGTACCTATAAGTATCTCTCTCGGTTCACCCATCATGGCACGTATAACCTTAGTCTCTATATAGTTATTATTTGCCTCTCTCTACATTTGAATTCTAACGTAGGCATCAAATGATCCGCCCAGGGATAATTCATGCTAGCCTAGGTTTTACTTAATTTTTTCAAGTGTAATTGTCCCTACTCGAAGATTTTCAACAGAGCTGATTTACTTTCTATTTTTTTGGACTTATTCTTTAGCTTTCCAAAGAAAGATGTTTTGACAATAGCAATATATATGGAACATTAATTTTCATGCAGAAGTTACGTTAGTTTTGATAATGAGAACCTCACTTTCTCTTTTCTTTTCATATTTTTCTTTTTATTTTGCTATGCTGAGTTTTAGTGAAGTTGGAAAAAAAAATAGGAGGAAAATTTATTTTGAGTTTTATAAATTATTTTGATATGAAAATTTATGTTTTGATAATTACTAAATATATCTATGATATTTCCTAATAACTTGTATCCATATCAACTAGTATCTATAATTTAGGAAATTACACTATTCTTTAATTTTAGAATTTTTATCAAAAATAGCTTTAACATATTTAGATAATTTAGAATATATATTTAGAAAGAATTACTTATGTTTTATTAATTATAACAAAGTATGTAGTAATTTTTGAGTCGAGCATTTTAAACTAATTAGATTTTTAGGGAACATATCTTGCCACAACAAAAATATATATTAATAGTTCAATAATTTTAGTAATTAAGATGAGATATCTAGCATTCCTAGGTTAAACACGTTATTTACAAAATCATTTAGAACTTAAGGGGTTTACTAAAAATATCAGTAATATTTTGTTCTGTAGCTATATGCTTTATTTTAATTATGTTATTGTTTACATGATCACGTACAAAATAATGTCTAACATCTATATGCTTTAATCGTAGCATGCAATGCATGATTCTTACTCAAGTTAATAGCACCTTATCACACAGAATAGTCGCACAATCAAATTTTACGCTATAATCAACTCGTGTCTTTGTTAAATTGCACCTTTTATTTTATGAGTTTTGATTAAATTTGAATTTAATTTAAATTAAAAGTGTATTTGATAGTCTACTAAAAGGATATTAAAAAAATACATAATATAATTTAAGTAAGAATTATATATTGTATTTTAATCATATTCAAAGTGTATATGAAAAGGTTCATTGTTGTTTACAAAACTACTTTCTTTAAATACTACATCGATAAGAAGATAACTATTTAATATTTTATAAACATAAATGGAATAATTTAATTTACTTGTGGTACTAAAAGAAATACTTGGATCGGGTCACAATAACGTGGTGCAAAGCACCACCAGCCCGCGCCCACGACCCAGGACCCAGAACCGGGTGCGGTCATATCCAAAAGTCGCATTGGCGCTTTAGGTGCACTTCGCACGTACGTATCGTCGCTAGGAATCTCGCTCGAGCCATAAGCCTATCTCTTTAGATAGAGCTCAAATCAGATTGAGTCACTGATTCAATAATTAACTGTAAACAAAGTTAATTTTTTGATGTTACAGAAAATTAATGTGTGCAACAACTGAAACTGATTTGTGATCAATTCAATTTATGTTACAGAATTAACTCTGTAACAGTTACTTTGAATATATTGCAAATTTCAGTTTTAAAAAACTAAGAGTTCTCTCTATAGCTTCTTCTTATATATATTTTCAACATTTACAAAGCAGCAAATACAGAGTTTTCATTTTGTGAGTTGCTATCATATTGAAAATATATAGGCTTGACATATATTCTAGAGGTATATTGCCAACAGCCTTTAGCAAACCTTAGTGGTAAGGGGCAATCAACACCTTAAGGACATGGACAATTTGTGTCAAACCATTATGTTCCAATTTTTCAATTGTGTGAAATTTTACAGTCTTTCATCCAAAGAATTTGTGCACAAAATCGTGCAACAGCTGTATATTCAACTTCAGTAGTAGAAAATATATACTGAATTTTGTTTTTTAGAAAACTAAGAAACTAAATTGTTAGTGCATTTGTGTTTAATTGTTTGATTTAATGATGACTTAAGAGCTTAATGTATATTTGTAATGAAACAAGTAATATTGTACAGTTCTTAAGAATAAAAATATTTGTAAAAGGACTTAGGGATCAAAATTATGAGGATGATCCATTCTCGTAGAGTTAGGACTTGTAATAGTTTAAACAGTCTAAGATCGTAAAGCATAAGATTTAGTTACTCTGAGATCGCAGAATAAACTAAAGAAGTCTAGCAAAGTCGTCAAGCAGAATGTAAAGACATTTAAAGATCGCAAAGTGAAGTTCAGCAACTCTAAGATCATAGAATATTGACATCAGATCGCAGAGTGCCTGAAGAAACTCTAGAATCGTAGAGCGATTTCAGACATAGAGCTAGATCGAAAAGTGACACCAGACGTTGAGTTAGATCGTAGAGTAACACCAAATGTAAAGCAAAAACGTAGAGCTGTCAAAATTACATAATGCAAAGTCTGACATATCAATAGTTGATCTACACAATGGATCAAAAGCCACTTTAGCACACAATCATCATGAAGATATCTGATTACGCTGGCAAAATAGATAAATTTCAAACCAGAGCATTATCCAAATGGCTATACTGACACGTGTTTAGCACTACAGCAAACAATGTATTATTGACAGTGACACTTAGTGGTCCCGCAAACAAACGGTCTAAAACAATCTTAATTTTAAAAACCTAATCCATCTCTCTCTTCTCTTAAAAAAAAACTAGCCTCTATTTTTTAAATATGGGGAAGGTCTCTTATCTATACTAAAAAGACTTTTTCTCATGTTTTTTCTTACTTTTTTTTCATTTGATTGTTCTTATTTTATGGTGTTTAATTTCTCTTAGTTCGGATTTTTTTTCAATTTATGGAGGTTTTTTCTCCTAATTTAGGATTTTCTCATTTTACGAAGCCTTTTTCATGGTTATGATTTCTATGTGAATTGATTTGTGTTAATCGGTAAAAACAGGTAAATTTGGGTAAGGGGTATTACCTCTACTTTAGTGTATTTGTAATTCTATTCATTTATTAATGAGAATTATTCTCTATTCTTATTGTAAGGTTTTGTCAAAAGAATAAAATAAAATGAGACATTTTTGTGTTAAAATGTATTCATTTTCCTTGGACATTAAGGCATGTTTGGACCTTATCTATCTCCCTAGGACAGAGCCCATAACTTTGAGTGGGCCAGGGAACACACAATGTTAAACCCATTAAGGATCTAAACTCTCAAAGCCTCAAGGAAATGTTCTTTAACAAAAAGAACGGTTCATCAAGATAGCCCTCACAAAAAAAGTTGTTTTCTTCTTTATCGAGAAAGGATGCTGACAAATGGCTTGGCCTCAGCACCAAAATAGAAAAGAAAAAAAACACAGAAAAATAAAAATCGATTAAAAAAAAAATCATCAGTTATAGCTTTTAATCCGAGGGTAAAATTACAAAAACTAAAAAAAAAATAATCAAAAAATAGCACAAATTAAACTTTTTCCTATAACTATATAAAAAGTGTTGAATCTATTGAAATTAAACAAGTTCAGCAAATGTTACTTTTATTTATATTATCGTATAGGAAAAAGCTGTGTCAAGATTTCTTCCATATCCCGATCTTTATTGTTAATTACACTGTTGGTGTGGAAAATTAAAAAGAAATAATGGGATGGAAAGAAAAGGAAAGGAAAGAATGGAAAATATCAACAAAACAAGATAAAGTTCAATCTTCTCTAGGAAACATGTTTGTTCTTTGCGTCTTAATCCACATTATTCTTGGAAGATTTGATTATGATTATGTTTCTCTTTGTTTTCAGTTGCTTTGCTAAAGGTGATTATAGAAACTTCACTACTAGACTAACTAAAGAAACTAGTACTATTCTTGATTAATTTGGTGCAAGCTAAACATTTTTATCAAAACTAATACTCCCTCCGTTCAAAAATATAAAATTATTGTCGACTTTTTAAAGTTAATTTTAAATATTTACAAATTTAAAATTGTCATAAATTTCTATAATTTTAATTAATACAATGAAAAATATTGTAAACTATCTAAAAAATACTATAATTGTTAGATTTATTATTTTATAATTTTTAACGAATTATCTTAATTTTAAATTTAAAAATATTATAAATTGATCTTCAAAGATTAATAATAATCTTATAATTTAAAATAGAGATAATATTATAATTGCCAGGGGAAAAAAGAGCAGCAGAATGCTCTATGTTCGAGCTGAAAAATAAATTAGGCTTTCCTTTCCTAATTTTATGATGAAGAGAAAAGGGTAAAATGTAATTTACTACTTATGATTTTCACGTTTTTGTAAATCACTACCTGTGGTTTAAAAACTCCACTTAACCACTCATAATTTATAAAATTTGTAAATTCTCACGTCAGTGTTTAACAAAAGGTGTTAAAGTACTAGAAAACCGTTCTTAGCTTAATTTTGCGTATAACCACCTAATTTCTTATTTATCTTGTTCCTTCGCAATTTTCACCCACTTGCTTATAAATCAAACTGAAAAAATATCTAATCATCTTAGTCAAATTCAAATAAATTAAAAGAAAAATAAGATAAACAAATTTAATATTTATGATTTTATTGCTTTACAGTGTTACTTTATAATTATTAATTTGATTGTTGACTGTATATTATCTCAATCAATATACCTTAATTTATTCTTGATGTTCAAATTTTGAATATATCATGTGTCTTGTTGGATTATCATACTTATATGATCTGGGATCGTAACAAGAGTCATGCATATTCTTCTAGGTTTTATTTTTATAATAAGCTTAAATTACTCCAGCACATGCATGCAGTTTCATCCTTGTCAATTAATGTAGCTTTAATTCGATTATAATTATGCCTAAAAAGTTAAAATATTCAATAACCTTTCCTGATAGGCCTAAATATCATTTCTCACAAGTATTTTATGTGTCTTTCCTTTTACTCTCCTTTTGGACAAAGGAAAATTTAATTATCTGAATGCTCACGTCTCTAAACACAAATAGGAGAATAAATATACTGCTAGTAGTTAAAAATAGCAAGGATGCATTAATATTAGTTACTTTTATAATACAAAGAAGATAAAATAACCCACACCAGTAAACATTAACAAATAAACTAATTCGGTTACACTTTAATTTATATATCGCACATCGCACCCCCATATTTAAATGCTCTCATCCCGCTATCCAAAGTACACTTAAGTAAACAATAATTTCCAACGAGAAAAGTAGCCGGAAGTGCCACATGTTCCAGCCAACATAATAGAAATACGAGTTGACCATCTTTTTTCTCATTTGACCGTATAAAACCTTATAAACTCTGATTAATTACATTAAGCAACACATGTATTTGTACTAATGCAGGCATTAACAAGTTGACCAGTCAAAATAGTTAATCTCCCTCCAGGATCAATTCCCTCAAACCCCTATGGTAGTTTCCCACTAAATCACACATACACACTGTCGTATTCCAGCCGTGTTGAGAACATCATACAACGACCAAAATTCGAGGAAAAGGTTTTTAGTTTGTCAATCCATAGGGGTAAGCTCACAAATCTTGTTATTTTTCATCTTGTTCATCCTCTTAAGCCACTTCTAACTAACAAAATTAAGCCACTTCTAACTAACAAAATTTCAATTCGTCATATTGGATGTGGGCTTTTTCGGTGGTATGACCCTCCAACAGATGGTGGATTACTAGGGAGGATTGCTGAAATTGAAGATGACCTCAAAAAAGCTACTAAGAAGAGAGAAGATGTTCATAGTTATCATATTTGTAATATGGATTATCATACTATGTAATTGTACTAGTGACTGAATTTATGTAATAACAATCTAATGTAGTTAAATGAATTAAAAGTTTGATTGTTCCTTATATTTGCAAATATCATAGCAACTTCAGCTAACTAGATCTTTTCATTTCTTAAAAATAGATCACATAAAACAGAGTCCAAGTTCCTTATATAAAACAGAGCTTCTCATTTCACATATACATATCATATAAAACAGAGTCCAAGATCTATAGACAAAGGAAACTAAATATTTAAAAACAGATGAGAAAGAAACCCACCTGTCTGTGCTAATAAAATAAAGCATGACTATTTAAACACAACTATTTACATAAATCATGAAGCTGCCCAACAAAAATGCACAATCAAGTAGAAATCACATCAAATTAATAAACCCAAAAGGTTCAAAACTAAATAAACAGACACACACCCATAATATAAATGAGTTCCATTATATTGCCCAAAAATGATAAATAATTAATACATAAAAAGTCCAGGGTCATTCATTTTACTTAATAAGACCAAAAGCAGTCAGTCTGCATTCTATTGCCCAAAAATTATAAGTATTTAATACATAACAAGTCTTCAGTCTTCATTGTACTTGGTAAGATCAAAAGTAGTAACTCTGCATTCCATATGTATTAATTTAAAACTAGTAATTTAAGACTTCATTCCATAAGCATTAATATAAAAATCTGTATTTAAGCATTCAGTCCTTATTCTTTTTGGCGTTATAACCCTTAATACCAGTTAAGGTACTTCCACGAAGGACTAACTTCACATTCTTCAGTGTTACAAATTTTTTCCCATCCTTCAATATAATTGGTGTCCCTTTAAAAATGTCATGTGTTTGTGGTATACCAGCCAACAACCAATTCCTATATGGTATGGTAACACCTGGTGGAGGCATTCTAAAATTTACAACACCATATTTTGAAGTAAAAGTTGTAAGTCTTTGAGCATTAATTGTCAGAGAACCCCTCTCATTACTCCCAACCTACAAGAGTTAGGTTATCATAATCAATGTCAGCACAAATATACATAGTAATTAAAGTCAACATAAAAATCACTACACCCTTACCGATTGCTGCAGCTTATTAAGAGGATTGTCCTTTTCAAATAACAAAAGTTAAAAATAGATAAGTTCCATTATATATAAATACATCATTTTTATTTTATTGGCAAAAAAATATATTATAAAAATTGAATACATACTGAGAGTTTTACTCTTATCTGCGGTTAAGGTATTGGTTGTTCCTGTGACTTAGAGAACTCATCAGTAATTGGTTGAGTTAGCTCCACTTCAATAGGTGCTTCAACAGCTTCTTCACTTTCCTATTCCCTTGCATCTCCCTCATCCTATGTTTAATTCTTCTTATGAAACCTGGAGTTGTGCCCAACTGCCACCACACTCTGCATTTAAGAGAATCTTGGAATTTTTTTCTCTAAGTTACCAGAACCGAGGACATGCTCGTGTCTGCTTCTCTTCCTCATCTTTTTTGGCCTATCAGGCATCTTATTAACCTTGGGATGTCAGAGTATGTCCTACTGGGGTATCATCCCACATGTCTACTCTAAAAATTGGTGCTATACAAGGTTTATAAATATTCTTATATGTGGTTATCTGGTATAGTTCATTCATAAAATTTATAGGATCTAGGTTTTTGTAAAACATACATGCGATGGCATGATTGCAAGGAATGCCTGTCATGTCCCATTTTTTACAGCTACAACCCTTTGCATTTATATCAACTATATATTGGTCTCCATATATTGTCCTTACTTGAAACAAGTGGTCATTTGCGGGGATGACAATGCAATCCCCTGCATATTTCTTAGCTCTTTCTAGTCTCTCCAGTGCATTAGGACAAAGGTTCCCAAACCATTTATGGCATTATGTCATATTAATATTTAACCTCTTTATTAGTAGATCTCTTATATCTTCTAGCATAGTAAGAATTGGCTTTTCTCTTCTCCTCTTGATCATGTTGTTAAAACTTTCACATAGGTTGTTTATCAAGATATCACACTTTGGGTATGAGCTAAAATGTGATCTTGACCATTAGTTGATAGGTTTATCTTGCAGTCAGTTAACAGCCTCAGTACTCTTTTACCTTAGTACCTCCATGCTAGATGTAAACTTTTTAGGATGTGTAGCTTTTGTCCAATCCCACTCCTCTATGCCTTGCATTTGTGAAATTCTGATACAAATGCTAAAAGCAGAACCTATGCTCTGAGTTTGGAACTAAATCTTCAAATGCCTTAATTAACATATTTTGTTTATAAAATACAAATGTACAACCATAGTCATTAACAATTCCGACATCATTTTTAATTAATTCTAAAAACCACAACCAACTGTTATATGTTCTTCCTTCTACCACTACATAAGCTATTGGGTACATATTATTATTTGAATCAATAACCATAGCTGTTAACAAGATACCTCCATTTGTGTTTTTTAAGATTGTTCCATCAACTCCAACTATGGGCCTGCAGTGCTTAAATCCCTCCTTGATCCCACCCAAGCAAACATAAATCCTCCTGAACAAAGGTCGACCATCAAGTAAGGTACCAAGCTCAGTTTATAGCTCAACAGTGCTCCCAGGATTTAATCTTTTTAACTTAGCAACATATTTTCATTACTTATTATATTGCTCAATTTGATTGCCCTCAATCATCTTTATAGCCTTCTACCTAACTATGTATGCTTGGGACTTAGATATTTGAATGGTGTGATCATTCCATACTGTCTCCACAAAAGTGGATGCTTGCATCTTTGGATATTTTTTAAACTCATCCAAGTATTACCCAGCCAACCACATAGATGTCACTTGTTTAATATTGTGGATCATAGGGAAAGTGTGTGTTGAATTTATCTTCTTAATCTGCAATGTGTTCTCTTTTTGTAATTTCCCAGCATATATTTTCCATAGACATGGGGGTATGCATATGAATCCCACCCAATATTTCTCATTCTTGTATAGTTGTACTACTTTCCCATGTTTCACTAAGTGAGCCACCATAACTTTCTTGAAAATTTTGTTATCCCTAAATAACATCCACTCCTCAACCTAGGATCATCCATCATTATCTCATGATTAAAAATAGGTCATTTAGGCTCATCCTCATAATCATTAATCTGCATTATTGGTATCTCCTCATTCATTAAGTCTTCTTCTACAAAATCATATTCAAATTCAGTACCACCACTTTTTCCCTTCCAATTGTCAACAACCTTTTCATTTCCTTTCCCCTTCCCCTTGTCATTTCCACATAGTCCATCACATTCAATATCACTATCAACATTGTCTTCATAATCTATATCATCCTCCTCATATGCACTATCATCAAATGGAGCCACATATGTAGAGTCCTCATTACCAGTGTCAGTACACTCAGCATCACTACTCCCATCTTGTTCATTCCCATCATGTTCCTTTTCCCTTCCCATCGTTAACATCACCAGAAGTGATCACAACCTTTTCCTTCCCTTTATAAGAAACACCAGCATTGGTCCCAACCTGTTCTTTACATGGCTATGCATTACGTAGTTATTCACTAACCATACACACTTCTACTTCTTTTGATTCAGGAATAAAAAACTTAATGACTAGGTGTTTATAACCCTTGTCAGCCACAAAGTGGTAAAATGATAAATCCCCAGCAAAACCCAATTTCATTGTCATATTCTTCAGTTGTTGTATACTCAACTGCTTTAACTCGACATAATCAAAATACTTAATACCCCCCCCCCCCCCCCCACTTACCCATTATGATCAAACTTTCCCCCATAATGCATTTTAATAGAAAAATAGGAGCATTTGGATCATCTGCACATAAAATTAGGCAAAACAAATATAAAAATAGTAGACCCATCCATAGAAAAATAAACTTAATTAACTATTCCTTACTGACACTTATGTTAAAAATAAAGAAGACAAAAATCATAAAATGTGACAGCCCCAAAATCCGTCTCCAATAACCCCGGATCTGGTCCGTCAGAAGTAACCTCAATCCTGAGTTTAAGTCGTTACACGAACAACCTTCTCCTTATTATACACAACATTACATAAAAGATAAAATTTAATGCTGTTAAAACTCAATCTATTAATTGATAAACTTAATTAACTTTCAAAAATCTTCTATTCCCAAAATCGCAATCTTTACATCGCTCTTTTACAACTCTAGATCATATACATTATAATTTAATATATAATTTTTACCTCTATAAGTTATTCTTCATAATCGAGTAAGCTAAATATATGATTCATCAAACGAGATTATTAAAACAGCAAGCTGTAAGATACGCTAATATTGTTTGTGAAGTCACTCTACGATCGTCTGGCTTGACAGTCAATGCTCGCAGAAAAACTCGAGCAGAGGAATTTCACTTTACGATCTCACAGTGAGGTTACTCAACGACCAAGCATTCTACAATCGGCTGAGACTCACTCTACGATTGCTGATGCTCACTCTACGATCGCTGAGGCTCACTCTACGATCATGACCACAGATCAATAAAACCAATGCAACAACCGTTTCCCATTACAGCAACTTGAGTTTCCTATTCAACATACCATATATCCAAAGCCTTCAAGAGTGTCTTCATTTACTTCGCTGAAAATGTTAATTTAAGCAAGAATGAGCACGACGGCTCGGCAAGTCTAACAGCTAACACATAACACGTAGGTTACATTTAATTTATGCTTTATGTTCCATGCTTGGCATTTACATAGGCATCATGCTTATCATGCGTTGCATTTATAAAATCTACACATGCTTACCATGCATGTCAATGTTACCATGTTATATAACTCATATAACACATTCGATTCATAACATTAATTATATATAACAGCTATTAACAACATATGATTGTACACAGACACATTTACAATCGGTTAACACATAACATGAGTGCACATTTAATAGTTTATGCATATAAAACATAACACTGAAAAACTTGTAGGGATAACAAATATCACTGAAAGACTTGCCTGGATTGCAACACCAGTTTATGCTAACCTTTCGCGTTCCTTGCACCACTTATACAACATGAGAGATCAACGGTGCATTATATTAGTCAAAGTTTGACTCAATATTTAATCTTATTCTTAGGATGTCTACTTCCTTTTATCGTCCCATTTATTCACTAGGGTGGATTTATTAGTTTAGTCCATTGTGGATTCATCACGATGTTTCACATAAACACCGTAAACCTTCTATACTTAACTTTGTATATCTGACATTGCTTAATGCCATAACCTTATCATTTGGTCCTCACAATTATTTAGGTCAATCTACGAATTAGTCACTACTGGACTTTACTAGGTTTAATTCTACAATTACCTCATCAAGTTGTCATAATATTACCCGCCTCAGACAATATTTAAAACTCTTACTAATCCCAATTAGTATTACCTCAATCCGAGTTCGTATGAGAAAGTTATGCTCGTATTACTAATTGACGCTGAAGCTGTCTAGACTCTACGATTTTCACCCTACGATTTTCACTTTCACTCTACGTTTTGCACTTTTCACTCTACGTTTTGCACTTTACTACCAGAGCACTCTACTACCAGTTCAGTCTAAAGTTTTATGAACATGAACATTGAGTATAGACCAACTGTGGTTCAGACTCACAATGTTGACTGTGAAAAATAACCGAAACCACTATTCTAGTTCTAATTCAATCATTAACTAGTTTCAACAACATTTGACTACCGAGTTCACATTACTCTCATTTAAACACCTCATATGCAACTCTAGCATATTCTGTTTCCTTAATCCAAAATAAGATAAAACTAGTTAAATCAAAATAACCGAATAATACCTTCAATCTTTGACAGATGATTTACATTCAGATTCTGCCTTCTCCGAATAGCATGAACTCCTCTGAAGTTTGCATTTACTTCTCAAGCTCAATATCTCTCTTAGCCTAAATGAACGCAAAGGGGAAATGAGGGAATGACTGAGGTTATACAACACTCTCTCAGCCTTAGACAACTCTGAGGAGTTGGACCCTATAGCCTCCCTTATGCCTGACTTGTTCCTTCTTTTCTCAGCACTGATTCCTTGAGCTTTGCACAAACTGCGCGTGCTCTACTTTTTCTGAGGTTTTGTCCCTAAATGTGTGGCACTCTTACTTTTCCACCGGGTTATGTTATTACTCTTAGGCTGGGCTGCTATTTATTTTTATTAATTAAACAATTGGTGACCCAAGCGTTACTTATATTGCAACTAAGCTTTGGGTTGCCCAAATTAAATTCCTAGTGGAAATATAAAATATTAATATCCCACTATCAATGACTTTCCAAATGGAAAATAAATATAACATTCTTAATGTATACGAAATCTCATTAATTAATAACCATATTAATTAATTTGCACATCCAGCTTAACTTGCTAGCTATTTAATTAAATATCACATAGCTCATTTACCCTATTAAGCTTTGATACTATACAACTTAGGTTGGTCCATTAATTTAATTAACCCATTAATTGAACCTTCCTTAAATTCCTTTAATCATCTCAACGCATAATTAATTAAACCAAGCCATCATATAATGATTTTAATTTAATCCCCCAGAATTTACAATTACAGCCAATAATTCCATTTCTCTATATTAAAATATTTCGGGTCGCTACATTATTCCCCTCTTATAATAATTTCGTCCCCGAAATTTCAATATAAGGTAACTCAAAAATATGAGGGTAATTTTTCCTCATCATGTTTTCTGCACCTATATACTATATAAATACTTAACTTAGTGTATACCTTATCATATACCCCTTCAACCAATTCTAGGTTTTAAACTCTCAAAAATTATTTTCCTCAGATTAAGTTTTAGACTCAATCCTTACAACTGATTCCATCATTGGAATTTCTATTACCAATAAAATATCAGAGTTTGTTTCATTTCCAACTCTTTACAACCCCATGCCTATCTGACAAATCACATCGATTATCTTATTCTAGGCATCGCTTTATTATTGTTTTATAATTATTATCATAGTCCAATCATGACAGAACTCAAATTCATTTTCCAGTGATCGCCCATCATTTACCAGGGTTAGCTTTATATCTAAACCTCAAATTTCGCTCGAATCCTCAAAAGCTTAAAAATTTCCACAAATCGACTCTCCACTACTTCCTCATCCAAGGATTAGCATAGCCTTAAATCACATCAATTACCAAAGACCATACTAATCAGTCTTATGAATTCTCAGGTCATTACATTCACCACTTCTTCTAAGAATTTTGTCCTCGAAATTACAACATACTTACCCCTTTACCCATTCGATGTCCAGAACATTGGAACATCTCCCAGGAGTCTTCACAATTGATCAATAACTGTGAATGGATTTGAATAACTAGGAAGTAAAAATAACCCCTTTAAAATAAACAATCCCCTTTGTCCGGTGTCATTAGAAATTTTACTGAACACCTTAGGGGTATTTAAAAAATTCAGCAAAAATTATAAACATTTAACCCGAGTACTTACCACTTAAGGATATCAACCTTCCGTACTCCATGTATAAGCATAACATTTAAACTGGGTACTCCCACTGATGGAGATCAACCTTATGTACCCCATGTATATGCATAACATTTAAACTGGGTACTCCCAAGAAATACTTGAAAAATATAACTCAACTTTTGTCTAGCCGAAACAATTAGCTTAGACTTTTCAACAATAGTTCGGGTATCAATCGGAACTTTAAACTTTGTAAGAGCACACATGTGCAATAAAATTCTTGAAGTTCATCACTTCGAGTTAAAATCAACAATGTCTAACCGATACAAATGACATAGACCCTCATTTAAACGTTTCAAAACATTGGAAAAATTACTTTTATTTTTATCATACCACAATAGTAAAGATGTGACATTTCGCACCTCAAATTACTGTGTTGATGATAACCAGAAAACTTTTGTATTTTTAAAAGCACATAAGCACGATTTTAAGATTTTTCAAAGTCTAGCATAGCTAGAAGATTTGGAATATCCTAAAACCTCAAATAAACACCAATTTTACTCCTCATCTTTTCCAGCTTAATAACTATATCTTTTATCGCTTAAATCTTGCTACTTAACTCTACCCACACTCACTGTTCATCAAACTTACCACGTATTTGGGTTCAGGAACTTACCACAATCATATGGTTTGAGGAGCTTGTCCTAGTCAGGCCAAAGTCGTCCATTCGCTGAGGGGCTCCACCACATGACTATGAGTCACGAACTTACCATACGTGTCGGTTCTCAGAACACGAACTTATCTTGACATCCTTTACCTATCCGTTATACATATGAGAAAAGAATCACCTTCTCAACATACATATAGCGAATAGCGTGACACCAGGTTTCAATTGATTCTCACTATAGGAAGCCAAGTGGTCGTCAAACCAAACACAATCTCCTGCCCATACAAGAAATTGATTATCTCAGCCACTAATCTAATAGAAATCTAAGTGGTTTTAAAACCAAGCACAACTTCCCCGCCCATACAAGGAATTGTATAACTCAGCCACTAACATGAGTCCTCAATTAAAAACCTACAACTTCTAACTTTTCTTAACTTGATATGAATTTTCTAAATTCATACCTTATCACAAACCACTATGTATGAGTTTACTCCATACTATTTCATAGTATTTACCTTTGAATAGCGTCATGCTAGGTAAACATTCTCTTAATCATTTAACAGATCTTCTGTTATTCCATGATTTTACTATGATCACCATATGACCTTAATTCACACTTGAATTCACTATATGATTTCTTACTTATTCTAGGATTGTTTAATTCCATCATCTTATCAATCATCTCTGATCATTTTACTGTACGATCCTTCTCTTTTTAAATTATTGAATCAAGTGTCCCCTGATTCTTTTCTATTCAATTTTAAATACATCAATGAAGATCCTTCTTTAAACCTCCTCAAACATGCACTTATTTTCTTCTTTATGAATTTCATATGTTCCGCACTTATGGCTTAAACTCCATATTTCAACACATACCACTCGCTATGAGTTTACTACTATTCCCCATAGTATCTTTTATTTATAGCATCTTGCTATCTACACATGTTGTTAATCCTTTAACAGATCATTTAACATTTTCCTTAACCTTAGCCAATATCTGAGAACTATATTTCTCAACTTATGGCTCTCTACTGTAATCCCCCCATGTTCATCAAACTTATCACGTATTTTGGCTTAGGAACTTACCATAATCATATGGCTTGAGGAGCTTGTCCTAGTCAGGCCATAGTCGCCCATTCGCTGAGGGGCTCCACCATACAATCATGAGTCACGAGCTTACTATACGCTTGGATTTTTAGAACATGCAACTAACCTTACTCTTTCTTACTAAGGTTATAGCCTAAGGTACTCCTACCTAAGGTTTATAACCTATCAGCTCTGATACCAACTGTGACAGCCCCAAAATCCGTCTCCAATAACCCCGGATCTGGTCCGTCAGAAGTAACCTCAATCCTGAATTTAAGTCGTTACACGAACAACCTTCTCCTTATTATACACAACATTACATAAAAGATAAAATTTAATGCTGTTAAAACTTAATATATTAATTGATAAACTTAATTAACTTTCAAAAATCTTCTATTCCCAAAATCGCAATCTTTACATCGCTCTTTTACAACTCTAGATCATATACATTATAATTTAATATATAATCTTTACCTCTATAAGTTATTCTTTATAATCCAGTAAGCTAAATATATGATTCATCAAACTAGATTATTAAAATAGCAAGCTGTAAGATACGCTAATATTGTTTGTGAAGTCACTCTACAATCGTCTGGCTTGGCAGTCAATGCTCGCAGAAAAACTCGAGCAGAGGAATTTCACTCTACGATCTCACAGTGAGGTTACTCAACGACCAAGCATTCTACGATCGGCTGAGACTCACTCTACGATTGCTGAGGCTCACTCTACGATTTGCTGAGGCTCACTCTACGATCATGACCACAGATCAATAAAACCAATGCAACAATCGTTTCCCATTACAACAACTTGAGTTTCCTATTCAGCATACCATATATCCAAAGCCTTCAAGAGTGTCTTCATTTACTTCGCTGAAAATGTTAATTTAAGCAAGAATGAGCACGACGGCTCAGCAAGTCTAACAGCTAACACATAACACGTATGTTACATTTAATTTATGCTTTATGTTCCATGCTTGGCATTTACATAGGCATCATGTTTATCATGCGTTGCATTTATAAAATCTACACATGCTTACCATGCATGTCAATGTTACCATGTTATATAACTTATCTAACACATTCGATTCATAGCATTAATTATATATAACAGCTATTAACAACATATGATTGTACACAGACACATTTACAATCAGTTAGCACATAACATGAGTGCACATTTAATAGTTTATGCATATAAAACATAACACTGAAAAACTTGCAGGGATAACAAATATCACTGAAAGACTTGCCTGGATTGCAATACCAGTTGACGCTAACCTTTCGCGTTCCTTACACCACCTATACAACATGAGAGATCAATGGTGCATTATATTAGTCAAAGTTTGACTCAATATTTAATCTTATTCTTAGGGTGTCTACTTCCTTTTATCGTCCCATTTATTCACTAGGGTGGATTTATTAGTTTAGTCCATTGTGGATTCATCACGATGTTTCACATAAACACCATAAACCTTTTATACTTAACTTTGTATATCCGACATTCCTTAATGCCATAACCTTATCATTTGGTCCTCATAATTATTTAGGTCAATCTACCAATTAGTCACTACTGGACTTTACTAGGTTTAATTCTACAATTACCTCATCAAGTTGTCATAATATTACCCGCCTCAGACAATATTTAAAACTCTTACTAATCCCAATTAGTATTACCTCAATCCGAGTTCGTATGAGAAAGTTATGCTCATATTACTAATTGACGCTGAAGCTGTCCAGACTCTACGATTTTTACCCTACGATTTTCACTTTCACTCTACGTTTTGCACTTTTCACTCTACTTTTTGCACTTTACTACCAGCACTTTACTACCAGAGCACTCTACTACCAATTCAGTCTAAAGTTTTATGAACATGAACATTGAGTACAGACCAACTGTGGTTCAGACTCACAATGTTGACTGTGTAAAATAACCGAAACCATTATTCTATTTCTAATTCAATCATTAACTAATTTCAATAACATTTGACTACCGAGTTCACATTACTCTCATTTAAACACCTCATATGCAACTCTAGCATATTCTGTTTCCTTAATCCAAAATAAGATAAAACTAGTTAAATCAAAATAACTGGATAATACCTTCAATCTTTGACAGATGATTTACATTCAGATTCTGCCTTTTCCGAATAGCATGAACTCCTCTGAAGTTTGCATTTACTTCTCAAGCTCAATATCTCTCTTAGCCTAAATGAACGCGAGGGGAAATGAGGGAATTACTGAGGTTATACAACATTTTCTCAGCCTTATACAACTCTGAGGAGTTGGACCCTATAGCCTCCCATATGCCTGACTTGTTCCTTCTTTTCTCAGCACTGATTCCTTGAGTTTTTCACAAACTGCGCGTGCTCTGCTTTTTCTGAGGTTTTGTCCCTAAATGTGTGGCACTCTTACTTTTCCACCGGGTTATGTTATTACTCTTAGGTTGGGCTGCTATTTATTTTTATTAATTAAACAATTGGTGACCCAAGCGTTACTTATATTGCAACTAAGTTTTGGGTTGCCCAAATTAAATTCCTAGTGAAAATATAAAATATTAATATCCCACTATCAATGACTTTCCAAATGGAAAATAAATATAACATTCTTAATGTATACGAAATCTCATTAATTAATAACCATATTAATTAATTTGCACATCCAGCTTAACTTGCTAGCTATTTAATTAAATATCACATAGCTCATTTACCCTATCAAGCTTTGATACTATACAATTTAGGTTGGTCCATTAATTTAATTAACCCATTAATTGAACATTCCTTAAATTCCTTTAATCATCTCAACGCATAATTAATTAAACCAAGCCATCATATAATGATTTTAATTTAATCCCCCAGAATTTACAATTACAGCCAATAATTCCATTTCTCTATATTAAAATATTTCGGGTCGCTACATAAAAGACACAAAAAGGACCACCATTGTCGACCAAGTTAAGCATGCAAGAAATTAAGACTACATATTCATGCAAATAAGCATGTTGAACCAACTAAATATATTGTATCTACCATTCGTATAAGATTACAGAGCATTACCTGGATATAAAGGGGTGTTAAAACCCTCAAAATCATACAACCTTAGTACCCAAGACAATTTTTTTATTGTAGTATAACTAGTCAATATGGATTCAAACTCGATTTCTTCCCTCTTGGTCGTAAGAATCGAAGTCAAATCCTCACTTCCCTTTTGTTCACTCTGTAAATTGCACTCACTCCGGACAAAGCCCTAGAAGCTGAATGATCTCTTTAGTATTTGATGAAATGACTGGTAACCCCTCTGCTTTATTCATTTGATGAAATGACTGGTAGCCCCTCTGCTTTATTCCTTTATTTTGTTAATCTTATAACAATCTTGTATTTGTACTTCTTAATAGCACCAAGTGCGGTATATATACGGTAAACATTATTTAAATGTTAAATATAGCCATGTGGAAATTTTTCAATGAAAAACATGATCGATATTCTTGAAAGGGTTCATCGTTGTTACTTAAGTGTATTTTGAAAAGCGAGATGGGAGCATTTAAATGTAGGGGTATGATGTACAAAAGGGGGTCATACTTCGGGGTCATTTATGCAATTAACTCTTTTTTAATTTCATTTAAAAATTAAATTCTTTTAGTAGATAATTAAATAATTGATATAATTAAAATTAAAGAGCCCATTAGGGTTTTGATAACTCATATATTATTTTCTTGTTATATTTAAAAATTGTTAGATGTAACCGTGATCCTATTCTAATTTGGTTAGTTAAATTATGGAGTAGATACCTTATGTATTCTGCAGCACATTAGAAAAATCATAACTAATTCATCCGACATTGGAACTAAGTGAATCTAAAGCCTATTTCTTCAAATTTTTGACCTCTTTAATTTTAGAGAGAGAAAAATTATTTGACACTATTTTTCTATCTTAAATTGATAAAAATCATAACATATCCTGATTCCCGTCACTATTTTCAGCCCTAATTTTGAAATTTTGAAACTTGGTTCTATTAACCTCGAATCGAGTGACTTTTAATCTTATTTCATATATTTTTCCAAGAGTTACAATTTTTGTGAAGATCTTAAGAGATTCTGAAGACTCTAGGAGACCTAAAAATTAGATTTTTTACTATTGCATATTAAAGAAAGACAAATAAAAAGGGTAAATATTATTTTTTATTTTAATTTTAAGTTTAGTTATACGAGTTTTAAATTAGAGATTTTTTAAAAAAAAAATATAGACATAAAATTAGATATCATGATAATAAAAAAAAGAAGATGAATTTATATAAAGGAAATGAATATAAAAGTTAAAATCTAAAAATTCGTTTCTATATATTTAAGGTTTATTGCATGAGTTATATCTCCTAATTCGACTATTGAATTGTCATAAATTTTGGATATGTAATACTTATATAGCCTGAGAATATTTTCACCAATTTTAAAATGTCAAAGTTAAGTATTTTTTTATTATGAATTTTAAGAAATGGCTGGTCTGGGATTTTTATAGCAAATTTTTAATAGTGAGTTCTAATATTTAAAAATAGATAATTTAATGATTTTAAATATGATTTGGGTGATTCTTGAGGCTAAATTGGAGTACTTGAAGTCTAGTTTCTTTTAAAATTAATTAATTTGATAAATAAATTTAAAATAAGATTGATATGAGCAAAATAATGGACTAGGGTCTTAAGAATATTTTGTCATGTTGGGGTTTATAAGATTTCTTAACTTTTGCTATTAAGTTTTATGTTTTAAGGTATTAATAAATTATCTAAGGCAAGTAATTAAAGGTACCTTGAATAGATTAAAAAGTTTTTTGAACTTGTTAGTTTAAATTGTATACTTAATTTGGGTTGAATATGTTTAGGTAGTGAATAAGGTTTCTTATTTGATATCTTTAACATTTGGGGTTAAGATTTTATAGAATGTGCTATAAGTGAATTTTATTATCAGGTACGGATTCTGCACTCTGTTTCTTTGAGTATTGTTGCATTTTTTATATCTTGTGATATCTCGTCATTTGTAACATTTTTCCTTATATTTCTATTGGTACTCTTGAATAGAAGTTTTACCTTTGATACCTTGACTTTATTCTGTAATTTAAACTTTTTTCCTTCTATTATAATTTGAAAAGATTCTATAGTTCTTCAACAATGCTCTCATTATGTTTATTTTGCTAATCGTTTAGACTTCACTCATTTGATTTGTTTATAGTCAAATTCTTATGTTGCTTTATTTTGGCCTTGATGTTATGAACTTTGTAATTTGTACTCATTTAGACTTGTTCATCATGCATCAAACTTTATTTGAATCTTTGTATGGCGGTACATGTTGTTGCCTTCTTTTGGAGACATTGTGTTTATGATTTGATTTGGTTTAATATATATGTTTAGAACCCTTTGTTGGTATTATGTCGCATGTGTTGTGACAATATATCTTTGATAGAATAAGTGATAGGGTATATCTTAGCTATAATAACCACTTATGGGGGTACCATAGGCCTGTCCTCTTGGCACCAAGGCATGACACCTTACGTGGCGATATGATCAATCCACGGCGTATCCTTTTGTATGCTCTAGGTGTAAGCTTTGGTAATTTGATATGTTTGATGTGTATGGGCTGAACCTAAATTTCTATTCTATTTTGCGTTTGGTAATCATGTGTTGAACACGCCTTTCGATTTTTCATGCATTTCGATTTGCAGTCCAATGTGTAATTTGACTGTGTGGTAGAATTTTTTACTTGCCTATGTAGCGAGATATATATATAACTCAACATGAAATCATAACTTAGCCACTTTGTTTTAGCCTTCTATTTGGTTTCGTTAATTTTGTTGATTCAATTATATTCTTATTCAGACTTTGGAGATTTTGATTGCCGTTGGTATTTATATTTGAGGTTATCTTCTGTATTACATTCAATTAGTTTTTTATTTCAGTTATATTTTTTTGTACATCTTTATCCGTTTAGGTATTTGGCTCACGCTGCATTTTTCTTTAGGTAGGTTTGAAGAGGTGATTCAGGGTTATGGGAAGAGAGCTTACCATTGACCATCTGGACTAATTTGATTTTAGGTTTTGATTAATTTTGATTATTGTTTAAATTTTGGAGAATTTTATTTAATTTATTTATGGATTTTAGATTATTAAAATATTTAAAGTTATTAGCACTCTATTTACTTATTTTGAGGTTTGTTGTACTTTAGAAGTGACATCTCTTTCCTATTCATAAATAAATTTTAAATGTATTTTTGTGTAAAAATGAGAATAAAGAAACTAAATAATAAATAAATTGGTTGTATCTTAACTATAAGTTAAGAGGGATATTTTTGTAACTTGCCTAGAAAACATAGTTGTTGGACAACTCATTCACTTGTTAAAGGGAGAATGAACTATATTCTCTGTTAACTTGGATGAAAAAGATAAACGCTACACTTTTTTCAAGCCATATACGGTTAAGTAGTGTTTTTTAACCATGAGTGGTGATTTACAAAAATGTAAAAACTACAGGTAGTGAATTACATTTTACCCAAGGAAAAATCGAAAGATATTAATATGGGTATACAATACAGGACATAAATTTAAATGTGACTTAATATATAGTGAGCAATTGTATTTTCTAAGGAAAGAATGAATTTTATTGATTAGCTAAAAAGTAGTTTACAAAAAGAATGAAAGAAACATTACAAGAGATTTTACAAACAAATAAAGAATACATTAAACTACTATAAATTTCTTAAACGCTTCTTTAGAGGATTCCTCCTTTCTTCTTCTCTTTGTCTATCATAGAATCTCTTTCCTTCTTCCTCTCTTTGTCTTATTTATTTTTCATATTCTCTAGGCCCAAGAGAAAGTTGGATCTATTTTTCTCCTGCAATGTGCAACCCTTACAGATTTTAATTGTCATATCGGGGGTCACTAATTATAGGTAGCCAGACTGTTGATAAGAGTTACTCCACTCAATGATCCAGGAGCTCAATGAGAAGGTTGGCTCAAAGAAATTACCTGAGGATAAGGAGGAAGAGTAGTTGCAACGGATGATTGTTGTGATGGTATGCTTGATCTTTTCTCCCTATTTTTATCGTCATTTTTGTGAAGTGTTATAACCTCCTTAGTCAATTGACGAATTATAGTCATGAACTCTTAAAATTGACTTCTAGTAAGAGTGGCTTCCTCTTTGAGTTCATCAAACTTTTTGTCAAAGTCTTGGTTTTGTTCATGTACGAGAGTTATAGCATTGTTTGTCATTTGAATTGTATCCCTTACGAATATTTTGAAGGTGATTAAGTTCGAGCTCATGTCAAATACTTTGTTCGAAAGGAACTTTATTAATCTAAAATTTAAATCCTGCAGTGCCTTAACAACTTTAATGTATAAATCAATCTTTTCGAAGTATATCTTGTCTCTTATTCTTAGGGAATCCCCAATCACTTTCACTAGTGTCTCTATACGCTGACCGAATTTCTCTGTCATTTCATCTGACACATGAACTATTGTTCTAGTGACATGAAATAATCTCCTCTGTAATCCTTTAGCTGTATTCTCAAAATTCGATCTACACTAATCTATTACTTCCTTAAGCATTAAAGTGAGCTGAGTTTTGGATGGCACCAAAAATAGATGTGTGTAGAGCTTTTCCATCACAACTTTGATTTTTTATTTTATTTTCAATGTTAATGTTTTCAAAATTAGCATCATTTGCATTGGTTTGTATAGGAATACTAAGTATAAGCTCTTTAGATGTAGAAGGTACAATGTAAGGTATTTGTGTATTGAATGTGGAAGGTATATTTGTACAAATGTTGATTGACTCTACGATCATAGAGTTAGAGAACTCTACTGATGGCTGTCGCAAGCAGTCAAAAATAAAATCTTACTTTGAAATTTTTTTATGTAGTAGTGCAAGTAAGAGTCAATCCCACAGAGAATGATTAATTTAATTTCATGCAATGTAAACTAAAATTGGGGGGGGGGGGGGGGGGGTTTGTAACGCACCCGAAATTCTAACATTCCTTATTCATTTACAATTACATCTGGATAACATAATTATTAATCTTAAAATTATATTATATATTCATAAAGCATCATAACGGCGATTTCGTACATTAATATATAACCTTTAACCTTTAAAATTATTATTTCACCATAATGCGGTCCATAAATCTGTTTATTTATTTTACAATCATACATGTCTCAAGATCGTAACGTTCACTTACTATTCATTAGAACTTAGGTCAAACATTTATTCATTGTGACCCAGTCTATTATAATAATCATAATCATATATATTATGATTTACATAACATGAACTGTGAATAAATTTTCATAATTAATCTATACATACATAACTCTGCTTGCTTACGCATGTTCCATCCTTGTTCCTGTTTACATACATCAGTACCATACATACGAGTTTATTATATATAAAACTCGATTACCAATAATACCTTTATTTTATCTTATTACAACATTTCTCATAACAAATTACATTCACTGCTATTATGAATTTACAAATCACACATCCATTCCTATCACCTTCAACGTTTAACATTTATCTGCTTTACAGAAACATTACATAGATACATTTAACAAATTTTCTTTATGCTTCTCTATGCATTTAACACTCTTTACCTTTAGCTTAACCGGAACTTCCGGCCTTCCGTACTTTACCTGAAAAGGTTAGTTCATAACAAGAGTGAGCACAAAAGCTTAGCAAGTCAATCATATAATACATTTCATACTTACAATTTATATTTATGCGTCATGCATTCCTTACTTTACTATACTATGCTTAAATGTCAGATATTTCACTTAGCAGTTAAATCACATAGTTGCACATAGGGCACATTCCACATCTTTTACTATCATATAGTTCACATAGAACAATTATTACAATTAAGTCTGAAAAACTTGTCTGATACGCTTTATATATACATAACCTTTACGCATCTCATTCGTTCTTTCTATCCTTCCTCGCATTGGGTTGCTAGTCCGAATTTTATCTGTCAACATTGAACATACATGTCATTATAGGATCATAACATCTTTTATAACCTTTTTCAAACTTATCTCATAAATATTCGACCATTCGTCTCTAACCATTTCACATTTGATGTATTATACTTTACATAGGTT
Organism: Hedera helix; assembly: GCA_947179155.2. Classification (NCBI taxonomy): domain Eukaryota; kingdom Viridiplantae; phylum Streptophyta; class Magnoliopsida; order Apiales; family Araliaceae; genus Hedera; species Hedera helix. The sequence continues at coordinate 16,382,301 of OX359283.1, read as the reverse complement.
AATAATACATCTTAGCTCGCTCCCAACCTTTATCATAAACCTTAACATTCTTTGACTTAGCTTTAGGCATGTTAAATCATGTCAGTCATTATTACATTATACCTTAACACCCTTTACATTGACCATTATTATCAATTATAGGGTTTATATAACTTATTTCTATCATTCCATATCAAAATATAGCCTTTTAGAATCTTAAATTTTTTTCAAATGCATAGCAATCTCGCCCCGGCGCCGTCAGACTTCGCTGGCCACGAAATCTCCTCGATTGTGAACAGTACATTTGGCCCCTGCGCAATGTTTAGTACAAAACATTGCGCCTAGGCGCAATATTCAGAAATAGAAATTTTAATTTTTGCACTACCTTTGCTAATTTTTAACTCCTTTATCTTACATCCAATTAAGCTCAAACTTGGACCACATCTAGACCTCACTACCTAGTATTTTATAAAAATACTACTTGACTCATTTGGCTTCTTAAAATTATTGAAGCAATAGCCCGTAGGAGGGCTTTTCAAAATATTTCAACACCTAGAAAAATTTTCAACTTTAAAACTCAATTTTACCAACTTTGTGATTTTTGGCCATTTGTTTCCAAACTCCATTACAACACTTGACATAGTTCATATATGTCATATAAGACATGTCTAGGCCTTTAAAACAATAAAACTTCGCACGATGTAAGATTTGTTCGTAAAAATCCATTTAGGGTCGAAACGATCGATTTCGATCGTTCGAATCGTCTTTTCATTCAAATTTCAATCTGTTGATTTCTAAATCAACCTAAATACGTGTATTTACATAAAACTAGGTCATTTGACTTCATTTCACATTTAGTTCTTCAAAATTGCCAAAAATCACATTTTAATGTCATTTTCAATAACTTTTCAAATTTCAAAACTAAACTTAACTTGACATCTTTAAGCTCAACACACCACATAGGCTACCACATACACATTGAACCACTTTGTGTAATCACATAACTTCTACATGCACCTTCGAATAAACTTTACAGATTACGACTCAGGCTACATGCAATTCATAGCCTAATATTGTATTTATTCTCAAACAAACCATGTTTCTCAACCATTTGTGATTCTTTGAAGCTATCTAGTATAAAATTCATCATGATTCAAACATGTTCAACTTTCGTAGCTAGGTTTTCATCAAACTTTCTAACACATTACATATGATCAACCAACAAATCATGACTTTTAGCTTGAATAAACACATGATTCTCCATAAATTATGATTTCTATACTTTTAAACATTATTATGCTATCTTTTACACACATAAACCTCATATATATATATATATATATATATATATATATATATATATATATATATATATATATATATTCAACCTTATATATTAAGGTTTAACCATAAACTTTCAATTCTAGCCACCTTTTCTTACATAAATCATATCTTTAACCACAAATACATAGTTTGACATACATAATTTAAAATTTCAAGCTTAGAAAACTTTTATACCTTCTTGGATGACCAACTTTCTTATATAGATAGCTTCTTCATGATAAGCTCTTCCTATTTTCTTCTTGCTCCTTTATCATTTAAGTATCATAGCTCCATGATTTCAAGCTTTTGCTTCTTATTTTCCATGACTTCCTTATCTCTCTTTCCTAGGGCTTCTCATTCCCCTCTTTTCCAGCAAAGTGAAGAATTCACTTAGTTGCTAGGTTAAATAAGATTTAACCCAAGTTGGGTTAAGTCATCCTAACTATAGTAAATCTCAACCAAGAGCATTTTAGTCATTTTACATATTAAGTCAAAGGCATTTTTGTCATTTCATCACTTGGGACATGACAGTCATTACTTAATTCATCAAGGGTATTTTGGTCATTTTATCCTTTAGGACACAACGGTCATTAACCAAATTGTTGAGGGTATTTTGGACTTTTGCCAAATTTTCTAGAGAATTTTAATTCTCATAAATCATAACTTAATCATTTTAAATCCAATTCAAGTCTCTTTTTTATATCCAAATTTGATTCACTATACTTGAATTTTATTCTATCACTAAATACATCATAATTGGTTTGTCCCATATCACTTGTCACACCTTAAAAATTAAATTTTATTAATTAATAATAATTATCCATAACAAATACCAATTACATAAAATTCAATTCTAAATTTTCTACGAATATTTTCGGTTCCTCATTTAATCAATTCCAAATCCCGACATCTCAATTAGTCGAGATACTCACTTTTTTCATAAATCGTTTACTCGAAAAGTGAACCACGCTCGGATTATTAAAATCCATTATATTTTTATCCTTTTATGCTCATAAAGCCATTATACGACTTTTACGTTTTTTGGTACATTACTTAGCACAAATACGCCAATTTAAATTAGACATGCACACTAAATTCTTTATACTCACTTTCAAGAGTATTATCTTGTATACATACACATTGTATAGATATTTACCTCATTCCAATCAATTAAGATCAATTCCTTGGTAATTTCATATATTCACATATCAAATTTTTAATATTCCGTTAATCCTTAATAAACCGATTAGGTCAAACTGCTACTTCTTTTCTACGCATACTGACTTACCTTGTCATTCTCATATCCTCGTCTCACTAGGCCTATTCATTAAGCTTGCTATTAACTTTTATAACTTAAGCTCAATTTGCATACTCTTTCCTCATTCCATTATTTTCTAACTTTAAATTCTTTATTCGATCACACACACACACACACACACATTTATTCAATCTATTACATGCTGATACCACATAGTGTCTTACCATAACTCTTTTTAAATTACCCTATTGTGGGCATTACAATCAATCATTCATCTTAAATCCATTATATTAACATTTAACCATCGAAATTCATATTTATAATAATTTCATTAGCTGTTACGTTGCTAATACCCTTTAATAAATAGCTAATCCTCGTACATTCTATAGACCCTTATTTACATCAAGAGTTCTTCTATATCGTTTCAACCACACAGGTCATTTATAGCATATTGATTAAATAATGTTTAAATTTAATCGCATAATAATACATCATATCCATCTAAACCAGGTTTTAATCCTCTAACCTTTACTTAATTAGCCATAATCTTCATTTAGAAGTCCTGTAAAAATTCGGGATGTCACATTTACCTTTCTTTCAAAAAATTTCATCCTCAAAATTGCTGTGTACTCATATCTTGCTCATTTGCAACATACGCATCTCTTTACATTCATTTCATCTCAACTAGGTTTTCAACTAACCTTTACATTCTATCTCTCTCTCTACACATCTTACCCCTTTCTATCATTCATTCCAGGAGATTGGTAAACATTGCTTTAACGATTTATCTCTCGAAGTGCAAGCTTTAACTATTTCTTTACACTTTCTTTGATCACAACTCACTAGAACTCTCTCTCATATATGTATAGCTTTGATACTTGAATTTGTGCTTTGAAAATGAATGCTAGGAATGGTGAACATTGCTTGCTATTTATAGGCAAACCAAAGCTAAGGCATTAAGGTCTTTGTTACAAAATTTTCAAGCTAAGCTAAGCTTAAGTGCATCACCCTTTCCCTCTTGTTTTGGCCGGCCATTCATGAGTCACCAAGCCATTTAATGTTTGCATTTAACACATTTTTGGTGACATTACATATCACACATGTTATCTTTTAATTGGTCCACCACTTAGCCTACCAAATGAATAGATCTAGAGCTTGTTTGGTTGGTTAATTAACCATTTATTTTATGGGTAGTCATGGTATTTTATCAAGCTTGGTTAAGGTTAATTTAGTCTTTTTGATAATCATGCTTAGTTTAATTAGCAATAAACCTAGGAAGTTGATTGGTTGATTAGGTTATTAATTCACCAATTAGTTTAACTTATAACTTAGGTTAATCTTTAGTTTAATTAACCTTAATCCTATTTAGGTTTAGTTTAATTGGATGATAATTAGGTTAAATGGTAATCTAGTTACCCTAGCCTAGTTCGATTCCAACTAGATTTCATATAACCTAGTTTTATTTCAACTAAATGTCATCTAACCTAGTTTCATATCAACTAGATTTGGTTAAAAATTTAACTAGTTAATAAGCTTAGTTAGTATGTAACTAGGTTTAGTTCCTAGTTAGGTTCCTAATCCAGTTACATCTAACTTAGTTACATCTCCACCGAAATTAGTTCATCCTTAATTAATTCTAGTTCTTTTCTAAGTCTTCCGGTTAAATTAACCTCAATTGATTCAAAAGTCTGATATTACAGAGTTTTATTCTGTATAAACACTATTTTGTAAAGTCGAAATATCGAAAAGAACGTTCAAAAAGACGACAAACGTTTTCTCGTAAATCGTGTCATTTCCTTCTTTTTCTCTGAAAATTTTTATTCTTTCCCTGACATATAAATCTCATATTAACACTATATTGTGAAATGTAAGAAGTCCTACAGATGAAAGGAACAGTCAAATGAATGAAAAACGTTTCCTCGTGAATAGTGATTTTACACATTTTTCGAAAAAAAAAATTTTTATTAACTGTTACGTGTTTTCAAAGCGTGAGAAGATTGAATATTGAAACGGAATGTCAATTTGACCTACACGTTTCTCTCGAGAGCCTAGGTTATTTTCTAGGGTTTAACCTTTTTTCTAATTTAGGTTTTTGCACTAAATTAACTTCTAATTTTTTAATAAGTGTTGAGGTTAACTACTCAAATCAAAATATAAAATCTTACACATAGATTAATTCACATAGCACACTTAAAAGCTCAATTCAAGCTTTACTATTTACATAACACAAATTAGGTTAAAGATTTTTAACTTCTTAGTTGTATACGATCGTAATTTCGAATCGTATTTTATCTTTCAGATAGCTCAGTATATGTTTGAACAATCATTCTTTAAGTTTTAAATTGACAATCTTTAATTAGATCTTGTTAGATCACTTTTGAAATATTTGGGATATTACAATTGACATATCTGAAATATTTGAATAACAAATTTTTATTATTTTACCTCTTTGAAAAAATTTAAAATTTTTGTAAATTTATTTAATAATACTTAATATAATAGCTAATATTTTTATTTTTTTTACTTCATTCAACTGGGACTTATTCATTCAGCCAAAAAAATTAGATTTAATCATTCAGCCCAAAGTATTGACCGATTCAGTCATTCAAATTATTTTTATTCAAAACAAATGCATTGAATGGTTGACCGATTAAGTTATTCAACTCCATTCAATTTCAAATAAACACAACCTTAGATTATTACTTACAAAAATGCATGCACAGTAATCAAAAGTTTTTTTTTTTGTTTAAGAATATATATATAATTACAATATCAATCTTTAAGGATACACTCATGGAGGGGCTAGGGGGAGTAGGGCGAGTAAGAGAAAATGGCCACGAATTGGGGAAAATTTAAGCAAGACTTATTTTTTTAATATTCGTAACGTATGTTAAATTTTGATTTTTAAGGGCACGTTATTTTTTTTATTTTTGAGAGATAAACTCAAAAATATAATCTTACAAAATATAATAAAAATTTACCACTAAACTATGATCTTGTATAGTACCTCAATTTGTCTCACCTTATTATACGAAATCACCCACACAAAAAAAAAAACCCATGGTTTTGTAAAATGTAAATTACTTTGTTACTTTCATTTGTTTGTTTTGCCAAATTGGTTAATTTGCAAGTGGGAATTTGTCATCAGTCCTCTAGGTGCTTTCCTCTTCCATTTTATTCCAATCCCTAGAAAGTCGTAACAAATCTTACACAAATATCAAACCCAAGTCCAAAGAAACAGTCCAATTTTGTCATTTGGGAATTGAATCTATAAATAAATTAAATAATAATAATAATACTAATACCGTTAATTGCTCCTAAATTAAAGTAGGAGATTTGATTGTTCAACTAATAATAATAATACCGTTAATTGCTCCTAGATTAGAGTAGGAGATTTGATTGTTCAACCTAATACTTCCCCCTTTGTTTTAAGATTAGACTCCATTCTTATATATAAAAATATAAATAGGTTCTTAAAAAGAGAAAGATAATAAATTTAAAGTGTTGAGGGGTATTTGGCATTGATCCGATGGAATGAAATATAAATCATAAATAAATATTTGCCATTAAACTTATTATTTAATACTTATATGGAAATATTTTGTTAATAAACCTATTAACAAAACACTAAATCTCCCGCTACCATTTTACAAGTCAAATGAAGTGTTTTTTTCCCCTTTTCTAACTAGTTATAAATGACTAAAATTTAAGAAGCCTGAGCGTCTAGAGTAAACATAAGAAAAATACAAATGAAAATGAAACTTCTTCCTAACAATACAACGAAAAAGGGTTAAATTATTTTTTTTCACTGTACTAAATATCAATTTATATATATATATTATCGAATTAATTTTTTTTTTGAGTCTATTAAAAATTAACGGACTGCTGATGTGGCATGCCACATCATATTTTATATGTTAAATTGATGACGTGACATGTCACGTCAATAGTCCGTTAATTTTAAACAGACTTAGAAGAAAAATTCAATTTTTATATAAAAAAAAGTATAATAGAATGATGTGATCGTAAAAAAAAATCAGTTTAACGATATATATGTAAATTGGTATTCAGTATAGTAAAAAAATAATAATTTAACCCAATGGAAAAATATCAAAAAAATGAGTTAATTCAGTAAATAGATGAATAGCTTTATTAACCCTCGCGACGAACATGAAAAAAAAAATGATAATCTCAGATAAACTCCTAAAGTGCAGACAAGCGTCAATAATAAAACCAATAAACAAAAGATTACGACCAGAATTATTCAAATGCAATATTCATTGGAGGCTAACTTAGTAATGTACTTTATTAAAATATTAGTTTATTAGATTGTATAAATTACTTGACTATTCACATGGTCAGTAGGATCAACTTACTACCAAACTTGTTCAACAATCATGCCTACTAGAAATAGGATCAACTTACTACCAAACTTGTTCAACAATCATGCCCACTAGAAACGGAAGCAAAGTGAAATAATTATGTAATCTTTTTGTCACAGAATAAAATTTTTTATTATTATTTTAAATAATTTTAAGTTAAATATCTATTTAAATTAAATAATTTATTTTTTATAATAAATTACTTATAATATTTTTTGTATTAATTATCATATTTCTATTCTCAATATATATTTATGGAGTATCACTAATCATTTGTAAAAAATTATATAATTAAATAAAAATTTAAATATAGATAATTTTATTATTTTATTCTCTTTTTTAATATATACAAAAAGTTTAACTAAATTTTTTATCTGATATGGAGAGAGTAACATAGTACGAGTCATTGTTTATTAACTCCCTTTAAATAAAATTAGAAATTTTGCTACTTTTCATCAGGAGTATATTTAAAACATTATAATATCAAAAAATGAATACACAAACTCTGACATTTGTGCATAAAATAGTAGTAATATCAAGATCAAGCATGCTAAGTGGATAAATTAAAAAAAGATGTTGATGAGTAGTAATCAATAATCATGAGTTCCATGCGTGACAGAAGTTTATTCATTTAAGGAGAAACATTAAATTCACAGGATGTAAGTATGAGTTTTTAATATCCATAAGCCCATAACTTCCTTTAATCACTGTTTCCACTCCCTTTTTTTGATAAATTCAAGCTTCTAATTCTCAGTCTAAAAAATTATCAGTTTACAAAGAATTCTATTTATAAAATTTATAAATTTTAAGAATACATTTATTGCACAAAATAGTCTTATTTAAGTGTGATTTTAATTAATTAATAAAATTTTAATATTTAAATTATGATGTGAATTTCTTAAAATTATATTTTTGTGCTTAATTATACTTTTAAAATATTTTTAAAGAATTTTATTTATAAAAATTTTTGAATATTAAATATATATTTTTATTATATATATAAGAATAATAACTTTTTAGTTTAGAAGTGTCATATGATAATAAAATTATGATAATAAATTTAAAAATATTTTTGCATTATTATGATTAAAAAGTGAATATTTTTGTGGAATATTATTTTTTTTATAAAAAGAAGTAGAAAGAATGAGTATTTTGGAAACTGAAATTTTAGAGCTACAAATAATAATATGGATCCTTACAGTTGTGCCATTCTCATTCTCACTTTATTACTCCTAGTTGGTCACGAGATTTACTTTTGTGCAACAAGTTCTATCTTTAAACCCTACAACCCACCGACCTCACCAACCAATCCCTGTCTTATACCATATTATCCTCCCCCCTCACCCGCTTAATTCTTTGAACAAGTCTATTTACACAAATAATTAAATATAAATATTAAATATAAATTTTATTTTATTATTAAAAAATAAAATTTTGCATAAACATTTATGTCAGATATTACTTTTTAATGATTAAAATAAAATTAGTGTAAAAATTTATATTTAATATTTGTATGTATTGAGTTGTCATAATTCTTTTATAATAATGCTACAAATTTTAAATTTTTTATTTTGAAAAGAGTCCTTTGTCATTATTTATTTTATTTTTGAAAATTCATATTATTACAATTCAATTAATGATTTTTTTTTAGAAAATTGGTAAAATGGTCGACAGAAAAATTAAATAAAAAAATTTAAAAATTAATTTTAATACGTGGCACATGTCCATTCTACTTTTGTTGAGATAGACTCGAACATGTATGTTATTAATTTATCATCTTTGATATGTCATCATATTAGTTAAGTATATTTCTTATAATTAATTTCAGGAAGGATATTTTTTATTTTATGAATTTCAGGAAGCATATATCATTATTTTAGTTAAGTATGTTCATTCTTTGATCTATACACCCTTTAATTCATGAACTCTCATTTAATTTATAAAGTGTCCAATGTCCTATAAGCCTCTTTATCTACGTGATGACGAGTTTACGCACTTTATTTAATGAATTACAATTTTCTTGTAATTTTAATGTTACAAAATTTGCTAATTATATTTATCTATATAATTGTTATTATTATATTATATTAAATTTACATTAGCTTTTTATATTTTTCATCATATATATTATATTAAAAATCTTTTACTTAATTATATTATAAAATATCATTAAAATAGTAAAATTCCCAACATCACTCATTCTTTTGTCCCGTGCCACTCCATATAAATATGTATATAAGTATACGTCTACAATTATTTATACATAGACAAATTTTGTACGGTATATAACAATTAAAAAGTTTTGCTTCTTCGAAACGGCATACCCTTCTCCTCCTTTCTGCTCTATTTTACTTCTATGTTTGTTGTTTCAGTGGCCACTAACAAGTGAGTGTGCTTTTGCTTCTTCTGCGGTAATTTCATTTCGCTCTCCTCTTTTTCATTCAATTGATTTGTAGGGGTGTAGATATGGAGAGAAAACAAGGCTTCTTTTCGGCGTTAAAGGAAGAGGTAGTGAGGGGGTTATCTCCGGCGAGGTCTCGCCGGAGTGGGTCGCCGAGTTCCGGTTTGCTTCGGCGGAGGAAGGGTAGTCACAAGGCTGCGCTGCCGGGGCTGTTTATTACGAGATCGGGGAGCTTTAGGACGGCGGAGGCGCTGTCGCCGTTGAGGGAAGGTCCGGATCCCAATGAGGCAGCAATGGACGGTGGGGATTCGAAGGTAGAGAAGTGGGGTCACTGGATGAAGGGACAGCTGTGCCGTGCACCGTCGTCCGTCTACTCGGCAAACCAACCGTCGGATCTGAGGTTGCTGCTTGGGGTTTTAGGTGCGCCGTTGGCTCCGGTGCACGTTACCAATAATGACCCTTTTCCCCACCTAAGCATCAAAGACACTCCCATTGTAAGTCCCTCATCCCCTTTTTCCCCTTTTGTTTTTTTAATGAAACTGTTTTTTATTTTTATTGATTTTATTTTTTTTTGGGTATTAGTTGTTTTTTAGGTTTTGAATTTTGCTTTTTTGTAAAAAATTGTTCAAAGTTTGATAAAATGGTCTTATTCTAGTTGACTGAATGGTTTTGGATTTTTATTGTTGGAGCGCACTAGTGATAAAACTTTTGCGTATTATGCTTCTGGCTATTTTTTATTTTTTTGGTACTTTAGTAAGTCATTGGATGGTACATTAGCTACAATTTTTGGGTATAAAATATAAAAAAAGTCTACACACAACAACCAAACTCTATGTCAAATATTATATTCATCTACACAATTAAAAAATGAGGCATGGTATTGAAATCCGTGTCATGTTTCATTTTTTAATGGTGCAGATGAATGTAGTATTTAGTACAGTGTTTAATTATTGTATATTTCCTTTGTAGTTATATTACCCAAGATTCCAAATTCTTTGCATATTATGCATTTTGTAAGAAATGTTATTGTGAACAATATTATTCTACTTTGAATATTATATAATTAGAAATTTTCAGATATATGTTTAATTAATTTTCTAATAATTAATATTTTTATAGCTTATAATCTTAAATAATTAATAATTTTTTAAGGAACCAACTTTGTTCCACCTTTTATAATTATTTCTTATACTTCATAATTAATATTTTTTAAGAAAAATTACCCATCACTATAAGAGCAAAGTTATACATACACATCATATATAGCTAGAGTCATGTAATTTATTTTTTACAATAATACTACAAAATAAAAAATATATATCATAAACTTGACTCTTTGAGAATATAGTATAATATCATATATTATATTTGCGCATATATACAAAGAAAGTTAAATTATAAGAAAAAATGACCAAGTGATGATGATTGAAAATATATTTGGAGAATTTTGATTTAAAAATAGGGAATTGTAATTTTCACAAGTAAATATTGATATTTTCACAAGTTGTCTCTCTCATAAATGTAAGACTTATTTATTATTCATGTGAGAAAGATTTTGTGAAAATATGAATTCCTTAAAAATATGTTAGGAGTTTTTTATGTGTTTTAAATGAGATATTAAAAAGTTATATTTGTAAAAGACCAAATAGGTGAGTTCTGTATTAGGAAAAAAGTAATTCTAAATGAATTTTGTAAACTTTATAAATGATACATATATGTCCACTTGCTACTATAGTGGTTTAATGAAAGCAAACTTCTTTCTTTTCAGTTATACAAGCTCACCAATCCCGTGCGAAGCACGAGCAATATGCATAATGATAATTTATATTAATTATTACAATAATGAATTAAACATAGGATAAATATTTAATTAGAATTTGAAGAATATAGTTGTAATTATTAAATTATTAAATATTTATTTAAATAGTATATTTTTTAATTATATATTTTAGGATGTTTCGATAAATTATTAAGCTAAATATTTGACTAGATTGTAGACTTATTTAGTTATAATTATGGTAAAATAATTATTTTAATTTTATTTAAGTTTGTAATGAAATTCTCTATTAATGTTTATATTGACAAAATTTGCTTGGAATTCTAATCAAATAAAACTATGAATTTAGTTATAGCAATTAGTTAGTTAGGAATCCACTATAATTTTTCAACTAATTTTATAATTATTATGTTGTAAACAAATCCACATACATTATTTATACAATTATTTGATAAAATTTCAAATTTTAATGATTTAATTATGTTAAGACTTTAATTTAATAACGAAATTTATGACTAATAATAATATAATAAAATCGTGTGATATGTTAAAAGAGATTTTCGACATTTTACTATCTTAATAAATTTGTAGTAATAAAAGTATCCTAAATAAAATTTGTTAAGATATATTATCTTTCATAAATTTGTGACAAAAAATCTTGTAAAAGTTTGGTAGAACAAAAAATAAAAATTCTTTTAGTAGTTCCTTTTCCTGAGAGATATAAAAACAAAAAACACATTCCCTTTTCTTAACAGGTTGGGGTTCCTTTTGAATATGTTATTTAATTGTTACAATTTGCATATTACTTATACTAATTTGAATAGGGAAAAAAAAGTTGAACAAAAATTTGTGAAACCAAGTTTGTGCTTTTAATTATATAGTTGATGTGTTTTCTTAGTACCATATGAATTGATGCTTGTAGGGAAATACGAATCTCAGGTTTGCTAGCATTACATGAAATTTGCTGATTTTGTAATTTTTCATGTGCTTTGTGTTTGTTATGTATGTATTTCAGTATTTGTATGTAGTAATTCATGTTTGTATATAAGAGTTTCTAACATATTTGTAGGTTTTTGGAGGTTGTTGAGATGTTGATTTTTTAAATATTCATATGATGTCATTGGATGTCTTGAGAACAAATCTATCAAGATTGGGACTGTTGAGCTTTTTTAGTAGCTGAACTGTCAATTATTTCTTTTTCTTTCTTTCTTTTCCTTTTTTTTTTTTTTTTGGCTTAATTAAGATTTCAGTATTTGTATGTTGTAATTCATGTTTGTATATAAGAGTTTCTAACATATTTGTAGGTTTTTGGAGGTTGTTGAGATGTTGATTTTTTAAATATTCATATGATGTCATTGGATGTCTTGAGAACAAATCTATCAAGATTGGGACTGTTGAGCTTTTTTAGTAGCTGAACTGTCAATTATTTCTTTTTCTTTCTTTCTTTTCCTTTTTTTTTTTTTTTTTGGCTTAATTAAGATTATGATTTGAAGGGGAGTTGATTTGGAGTTGTACAATTGTGGATCCTTTTTGCAGGAAACTTCATCTGCTCAGTACATATTGCAACAATACACCGCAGCGTCAGGAGGACAGAAGCTTCAAAACTCTATTCACAATGCTTATGCAATGGGGAAGGTGCAGATGCTAGCTTTTGACATCGAGACAGCTACAAAGGTAATAAAGAGCAGAAATTCCTCAAAAACAGCCGAGTCGGGTGGTTTTGTTCTCTGGCAAATGAATCCAGACATGTGGTACGTGGAGCTTGCGCTTGGTGGTAGCAAGGTTCATGCTGGTTGCAATGGAAATCTTGTGTGGAGGCATACACCCTGGCTTGGTGCACATGCTGCAAAAGGGCCTGTTAGACCCTTGCGTCGTGCTCTTCAGGTGAAGCTGCCTGTGATCAGTCATTTGTCATTAATTACTTTGTTATTTTGAATTTCTTATGGCCGTTAAGAAATTTATCTGACCTGTTTTTTATTTGCAGGGTCTTGACCCGAGAACTACCGCGAGCATGTTTACCAATGCAAGATGCATTGGGGAGAAGAAAATCAATGAAGTGGATTGTTTTATTCTCAAGCTTTGTGCTGATCCACATACACTAAAAGCCAGGAGTGAAGGGCCAGCAGAGATCATAAGGCATGTCTTGTTCGGTTATTTCAGCCAGAAAACAGGGCTTCTTGTGCACTTGGAAGATTCTCACTTGACTCGTATCCAAACCAATGGAGGCGATGCTGTTTACTGGGAGACCACAATCAATTCATTTCTCGACGACTATAGGCCTGTTGAGGGGATTGTGATTGCTCACTCGGGGCGATCAGTGGTAACCCTTTTCAGGTTTGGAGAAACCGCGATGAGTCACACCAAGACAAGGATGGAAGAAGCATGGACAATTGAAGAAGTGGCATTCAATGTCCCGGGCTTGTCTGTAGACTGTTTCATTCCTCCGGCTGAACTAAGATATGGATAATGGTTCTATCTGTGAAGCATGTGAGCTTCCCAGAAAGGAGAAGGTAAAGACTGCTGTGGCTTCTGCAGCTCTTCAAGCCAAAGTTGCATCACTGGAGAAATCACACAACAGCGACATTGTCAATAACAAATTTTAATTCTATGGATATATAAGAAAGTGACCGGTTTGGTGGCAACACTTTCGAAGTATTAGGCTAGCTTTTAGTTTAATTTAACTGACAAATGGATCTGAATCTGTAAGTTAGGATCTCCGTTGATTGAGTGGTTTTGAAATTGATAGCTAGTCTCCTAGAATCTGTAAATATTCTCGGAATGTGTTGGGAGTCTGGTGAATCTTTCAATTCTCAGTCGAGTTCTATGATGGGTTTGGGCATCTCGGATATGGAATTAAAGTAGGTTTGTTTTTCCTCGATTTGCTTTCAAACATGAATTTGGTGTAGTTTGAAATTTCCCTAATGTAAAATCTCTTTCTTGAAGTCTCTGTGTTGATGAACATACACGTCTCTTATGGTTTGTAATTCTCATGGGAAGAAAAGCTTTTTGATTATGGCCGGGTTTGGTTTCATATTACCCAAAATATCTAGAGAATAATAATTTATATGTGAACTAATTTAATGTCGAAAGTGGATTGCGTCTAACGTGGTGCGACTAAATAGAGCAACAATAATATGTGGGCCTTTTTTTACACTCTCATATCACATTCATCTATCCACATGTGTCGGTAGTTAATATTGACATGAATTTATCTTCGTATATAACAATAGTAATATTTAAATTAGGTAGTGAAAACTCAATTCCCCTTTTTGCCTGCTACTCCAGTGTACAATTCAGCTCTCTTGAGTGTGGTTTTTGGCTGTGGAACATGACAATGAATGCTGCTGGAAAGGTGTCACCAAATCATGATGTTCCTGAAAACATATTGCACATGAATATGCTTTGCTTCATTTCTTTTTTTTTTTCATATAGATTTAATCATTCTAACTTTTTCTAAAGAAACCTGTTCATTCGGTTGTTACTAGGTTAACGAGTTTTAATGATTCAAATTATTGTTTATGTTTCTCTTTGCTCCTGTAAAAAATAACAGCTGCTTTTCAATTCAAAATGAGGTCCAAGTTAAATGACTCAAAACCTTGATCAAGATCTCAAGGATATTCAATGGGCTGCCTAGAGGACCTACACTTATGTTTCACTTGGCGTGTTCTCGCTTCTATTTCTCCTCTTGCTCTACAGTTTGGTATGCGAGATTGGCACATTCTGCTTCATAGTATTTTGTTTATCACGTACAGTCAGTTTTCCAAATTATTTGTAGCCCGTTTATTCATCAACTAAAATATAAAAATGCATAACGAGTTTATCACTTTATGAAGATATAATATCTAACTTTACAATATAACAAATAGCTACATCGTAGTATAATTAGTAGTGTACCTTACGGATTAAATCTACACTAGTTATACGTTAAAAAGTCCAATTTTGTACTAATAATTATATCACGAGATAGTTAGTCGCTATATTGTAAAGTCATATCATATCCCACAAAGTGATAAATTTTGTATTTAGTTGATAGAAATGGAATGAAATTAGGTAAAAATGAAATGATCATTTATTAAATAATGACTTTTGGTCCATTTAATTGGTCGGTGAGAATGAAATTTCCATTCCATTATCCATTTTCATTCCATTCCTTCTTAGATGGGCGAGTTTAGCTCATTCCATCTAACCGAACATGCATTTGTGACCTATGTGCCTTATAAATATATATTTAAATTTTTACTTTCTTTCCCCACAAAATTTTCATTTTTTCTTTTTGGAAAATTTTCACTTTATCTCTAGAAAATTTCACTTCTGCTCTTTAGAATATTTTTTTACTCTCTCTAGAATCTTTTTCACTCTGTCTATAAATTTTTCACTCTCTCAATTTTTTTTTCCTCTAGATTTTTCCCTCTCTCAATTTTTTTCACTGTAATATCCCAGATATTTAAATGAATTAAAAATAAAATATAATATTTAATAAAGGTTGGAGTTTGATAACCTAGTAGTGGTAGATAAATAGAGGTCCAAATTAAATTTAATGGACTAACTTAGATATGGTGATATCAAAATTTTTTGATAAGTTAGCAAGTAAAGTGATAATTCAATAAGCTTGACTAATAGCAAGTCTAATTAGATTAAGAGAATTAATTAGTGGAGTTATGTAATTATGCGACGTGTGTAAGACCCCGAATTTTATGAAATACAAAATTTAATTTTTCTTCATATATATTTTTTTTTGAAACAGTAAGTGGTTAAATCGATCAAGTTAAAAGTTAAGGATGTTATCTGCAAATTTTATTTTGTCGGACAATATTCGCTTTGTCGGGGAATATTCGTTTGGTCGGGGAATATTCGTTTGGTCCGACGGCGCCGAAATAACAAATTATTGGTGGACCCCACAACGGAATATTTGTCGGATATAGAAAACGACAGAAATAACCTTTTTAAATAAAAATAGTCAACGGAACTATTAAAATACCGATGATAAAAGAATAGTAGCATGCGTTAGTTATTGGTATTTTCTGTAGCACTCGGTACTCTACAGTAACACGCGGTATTGCATAGTGTCTCATATTATTGGTCTGATAATTGACACCGTAACTGTTACGCATCATTTCATCGATAATTGTCACTGCATAATATTTTATATTATCAATTCAATAATTGTTGTTACACAGTATTTTGCATTATTGATTTAATAATTGTCATTACACTGTATTTTATATCATTGAGTCAATAATTGTTGTTGCACTGTTTTTAAAATTATTGAACCTAATAATTGTCACAGTAACATATGCACAGTAATTCACATTATTGAATCAATAATTGTCATTACACAGTAACGTATGCTTTATTTTACATTATTGTTATCTCTATTATGATGTTATTTAAACAGTTGTATTTCATTAATTTATTGACTTGATATCTAAGAACTAACTATACTGTATTTATAACAATTAGTCATAATAATTGAATTGATAAAGTTATTTGTTTATAATATAAAGTTAGGTGATTATTAGGTGATATGAAATGAATGGTGTAGATTAAAGTGTGAATTATTGTTGAATAATTGAATTGATTTGTTTATAATATAAAGTTAGGTGATTATTAGGTGATATGAAATGAATGGTGTAGATTAAAGTGTGAATTATTGTTGAATAATTAAATTGATTTGTTTATAATATAAAGTTAGGTGATTATTAGGTGATATGAAATGAATGGTGTAGATTAAAGATAATATAATATTTGAAATGGATGGTGTAGATTAAAAGATGATCTTTAAATGAATGGTTTAGATTAAATGAATGATAAGATTTTTGGCTATAAATAGAAGCCTTAACTTAAGGATTTTTCATAAACTTCCTTACTTGTTCTTTCTTTCTCTCTCTAAATACTTCTTGTGAAAGTTCTCCCTAAGTGTGCTTAAGTCATCTTGAGTATTTGTGAAGATCTATAAATATACGTGTACTGTTCAAGTTAATCAACCTCATTTAAATCAATATCCAGTCACGTGTTGAGGTAAGGGATACCATCTTTTTCATCTTCCATTATTCAAACATACTATGGTAAGGGATTATCATTATTTGATTCTCGATAATAATATTGTTTCTTCCTTACTCATAAGACGTGCCTTTTATTTCCATGTATTAAATTGTGGGAATAACCTTACGGAGCGGATTGTCGCCTGTTGGTGAATAACCTTTCGTATTCATTCATTATTAATCTCTGAGAATAACCTTACGGAGCGGATTGCCGCCTGTTTGGTGAATAACTCTTTGTACTCAAATTCTATTAAATTGTGGGAATAACCTTACGGAGCGGATTGCCGCCTGTTGGTGAATAACCCTTTGTATTAATTTCCTTCACCTTTTGTTAATCAAACCTGCTACGGTAAGGGATATTATTTTCTTTCATACTCCTAAATCGAAATTTATTATGGAACTATTGCTTCTATAATTCCTGAAAATATTATATGTTCCATAATAGTTGAACTTCATTATTTCAACTGAACCTTCCTATTTACGTGAACCTTTCTATTGAATTGTAACCGTTATTCTGAACTGTGGATCTTGAATATCATTTTTAAATTTCACTCCACATCATGTTGACAATTTGGACATTATTTGAATCTGTACAAAGTAAACTTCCGATACTTATTGTTATCCTATTTCTTCTGTTCATCATTTATATCATTCTAATCATCCAAAAATCAAGCTGTTGTGAATATCTGTGGCCGGGGGCACAGATGTGATATATTTGTTGAACAGATGATAGGTTAAAGGCGATATAATAGGTTAAAGGCGATACATCTGTTCGGTGTCTTTTATGGCACGTGGTGAATGTTCTCTTTGGCCCGTAGTGCAAAGATGAACTGTTGTTTGGTATGATTATGACCAAAGGCTGAATCTGGTATAATCATGACCGTTGGTGCTATATTGAATATCTTTGGCCCGTAGTGCAAAGATGAACTGTTGATGTGCATGATTATGATCAGGAACTGTGAATTTGTATTATCTTGACTAATGATATTTCAGATGATAAAAGTTGATGATGTTTTTCCTAAAAAGAGAACCGAGTGGACATTATAGTCTGCATTATTCTTCTAATAGATTACTCATTCCGCTGCTATTATTGATCTGAACGTTGTTTAAGAATTTAACTGCAGTTTTTGATATAAACCTTGTAGTCTATTGTATTCTATCAAGAACTCAACTGTTGAAGGCTAATGATAATTTATTCGTCATTATCTTAGTCATGATATTTCTTACTGGGCTATTTGAGCTCACCCTTTCTTTTGTTCCATTGTTTTTCTTGCTAGATAATTGTAAATAGTTTGGGAGAGTAAGTATTTTGAGAGAAATAGTTTGGGAGAGTAAGTATTTTGAGAGAGAGCAAGGAGAAGGTAGAGAAGGAGTTATTGGTTCATGTCTTCAAGTTTCACAACCTATTTTGGAAGAAAAAAGAAGATAGCCATTAAAACAAAGTAATGGTTATTTTAAAACTACTTTTGTTTTTAATTAATTAAACCATCATGTTGGTATAAATATGTTAATATAGTTAGTAATGTGTATTAGTAATATTTATGACATGCTTGAGTTTAATATGCTTGGTTTGTATTTTGATATATCTTGTATGCTAAAAATATGTGTTTGGTGATGTTAAATCAAGTCTCAATATAATGAACAAAAATAATTTTTATAATACATAGATTTAATGTTCTAATATTATAGAACATTAAATCATGAGAAAAATAAAGTTTGGATCACTCAAAATGGGGTTATACACAAAAAGTTATGATTTGTGGTAGTTGATGCGATATAATAATTTTTATGAAAAAAATGGTATTAAATCATGGAAAAATAAATTTTCATTTTATAAATTGATATTAAGTGATTGGTAATTTTTTTGGATTTTTATTGAGGACTTAAAGATTTCTTGAAAGTATAATTTTAATTAAAATAGGCACTGTTCACGATCTGCTGAAAGAGGGAAAAAAAAGGGTGGTCGCGCAATGCGCGCCATCCATTTATTACTGTCGGACACAGAGCCAAAACGGCGTCGTTTTGGCGAATGAAAATTTCATCCGTGCGTTATGCGCGGAAGCCAGCTACGGTGCCCTTAAAACAACACCGTTTTGGGACCATAGATTTTGTCAGCGCGAGCAATCCGCGGGAAACAGATTTTGCCAGAAATTACAATTTTGCCCCTCCGTTCATTTTTCAGCGTAATTACAAAAATGTCGTTCCGGTTAATTTTAATTAATTTAAATATTTAAAAATTAATTTAAAATTATAACAAAAATAATAATAATACAAAAAATGATATTTGAGACGATACTTTTCATTAAGTTTAATATTTAAAATATTTTAAATATTAATTTAGTTAACTAAATCATGGTTAAGTTAACTAAATTTATTATTTATTTATTATTTAAAATGTTAATAATAAATAAAGGTGATAAATTAGCAATTATTATTTAATTCCTATTAAATAATAATTAAAGAGAGATAAAAATTTATAAATTAATTATTTATTATTTAAATATTATTAAATAATAAATAACGATAATTAAGTAATTAATTATTATTTAATTAGCATTAAATAATGATTAATGGAGATTAAGTTATTAGATTAATAATTTATTATTTAATTTAAATAATAAATAAGGATAAATAAATTGATTATTATTTAACCTTAAATAATAATTAAAATTAATTAAATAATTAATTATTATTTAACTGACATTAAATAATAATTAAAGAGGATTAAAATTAGTAAACTATTATTTAATTTCCTTAAATTAAATAATAAGTGAGGTTAATTACTTGGTTAAGTATTAGTTGATTAATATTAAATTAAAGAAGGTTAAAATTAAATCAATAATTATTTATTATTTAATTATTATTAAATAATAAGTAAGTACAATTAGTTATTATTTATTTTAAGTAATAACTAAAGATAATGAATTAATTTCTATTTAATCAAGATTAAATAGTAATTAAATAGAGATTGAGTTAATAAAATAATTTGAATTTAATTATGCTTTAATTAAACAATTGTAATAAGTTGTTTAAGGGTTTAATAAGTGTTCAACACTTAAGAAAAATATTTTCTAATTTATTAAATTATTAACCTAATTTGATTGAGGGTCTATAAGGTTAATACTATTATTTCGACTGATGAAAATTATGTATTAGTACTTATGTGTAGTAAATAAGTTCCTTAGTGAGCGTATAGTTGTTCAAATAAACTGTACTAATTATTAGACCAACTTTATTAATGTTAGGTCTTTCGAAGACAGTTAGTTAAAGCTAGACATTAATTGTAGCTGAGCAGACAGACAAGTTTCCTAAACCCTACTCAATTTATATTCGAGCAGGATATATTATTTTATTGTTCAAGTTCCTAACTCAAACTCAAGTTATTATGTTTCAAGCATGCTATGGTTTAATTCTGTATGATTATTCCACCTGCTTAAATTGTTGATTCGCACATAGTGCTTGTTACATGTGTTCATCATGTATGAAAGCCTGATCACCTTCATTACCATAAGGCTCAGTTAAATTTGTTCATGGTCATTATTGACACTCAACATTAATTGATTCAGTCATTCAATTATTGAAATTATGATTTGTACTCTTTCACAATTATTATATTGTTGAAAATCCAAAAGCTTATTCTTTCTTTCAATCATGATATATCGTTATTATATTTAAACTTGCTTAGCAAAGTCGTTGCTCACTCTTGCTATATCATGATAACAAATTTCAGAATAATACGAATGTCGAGGAGAGACGGAGACAAAAGCAAAAGACAAGATTATAGTGTTATGCATGATAACTAAATTGTTATATGATGTAAGTAATTTTGTAAACCTTTTTATGAATCTAAAGGTATGTATGTAAGTTAAGGTTAGAAACCTTGGAAAATGTTGTAGAATAAACAATTTATGTTTATATATTCCGCATTAGTTATAGAACATGTATTGAAGATAATGTATCGTGACGTACCAAGTCTAAGGTTCAAGGTACCCGGATTTGGGGGCGTTACATTCACTCTCTCTCTTTTGAATTTTGTCAATTTCTCTATCTAAATTTATTGCACTTTCTCTCTCTAGAAATATATATTGCACTTTCTCTATGGCTTTTTTACTTACTCTCCCTAAAAAAAATTGCCCTCTCCAACAGTCTTTCACTTATTTTTACTCTCTTTCCAACTTTTTTCACATTTTCTCTCAATTTTTTTACTCTATTTCTAAAATTGAATTAGCTAATATTTTTTTTTTAATCATTTCCAAAAGTTAATTTAAGTTAATATTTTGTTAATAATGAATGCTTATTCTCCTAAAGGAATGGAATGAAACCTACCAAACATAAGGAGAAGAATGACCATTCTCATTCCATTCGTTTTAATTCATTCTATTCTATCGTCTGTTTCATTCTATCCGAATTAGGGATTGAGAACCAAACACAGTTTAAGGTATGGTTTTGCATTTTAGTCTTATTCATCTTATATGAGCAACCTATGATTTATAAATACAAGCTCTCAAATCATGTGCGAAACACCACGAGCAGTATAGATAATTGTTTATTATATTATTAAATAAAAATATTAAATTGGAATTTTGAGAAGATAACTGTAGTTACTAAATTATTAAATATTTATTTAAATAATAAATATTTGAATAATATTTTATAAATTTCTTCGATCAATTATTATGCTAAATATTTGAATGAAGCGCATATTTATCTACTTACAATTATAAAAAAATAGTTATTTTAATTTTTTTTAAGTTTGTAGTGGAATTCTATATTAATATTTACACTAACTAATTTTTTTTAAAAATTAATCTGAATACCAAAATGAAATTCAAGTTTTAATAAGTTTTGATTTAGGTATGACAAATAGTTAGTAATGAATTTATTATAATTTTCAACTAATTTAACAGTTGTTTTATTTTTTTTAAAAAAATCACATATTATTAATACAATTAATCTTGTAATCTAGTAAAATTTCAAGTTTTATTGAATTTAATATATATAGGACATTAATTTAATAATAAAAGTCATGACTGGTATTAGTAATATAATAGATCATGAAATATGTTAAGAGATTTTTTTGATATCTTAATAAGCATCAGTTAACCACAAAACTAAACAATATATTCTCTTATATTTCAATTGGACTAAAACTAAAATAAAATTAGAATATATAGTATAGTATAATGAGTTATAGTGTCTCAATTAATTACATAAACTTGTGATTAAAAATTATAATAAAATTAGTAAGTAAAATAAAAATTATTGTCTTAGTTAATTACATAAAATTTTGATAAAACTTTTCGTAATAAAATTGGTAAAACCAAAATTAAAAAACTTTTTGTAATAAAATTGGTAAAACCAAAATTAAAATTTCTTGTAGAAATTACTTTTTCTATTAAAGAATTGATGAATTTCTTTTGAATACTTTACAAATTTGGATAGTATATATTTAAAATTATAAATTTTTATAGTACTTATACTTATTTGAATAGGAAAGAAAATAAAATATCTTATTTTTTTGTATTCATATTAGAAATAAAAATATAATTTTAAATTTTGATAGTATTTAATTGATACAAATTTGAATAGTATTTATACTAAGGGGAATTGTTTGATTAGAACTTAATGGCCCCGCTCTCTAGCCGACTGATCCCGTTGATCATTTAACTGGGAGG
The DNA here is from genome assembly GCA_947179155.2 of Hedera helix. NCBI lineage: Eukaryota > Viridiplantae > Streptophyta > Magnoliopsida > Apiales > Araliaceae > Hedera > Hedera helix. The sequence goes on along the minus strand of OX359283.1, from coordinate 16,359,465 downwards.
GAACGTGTCACATTAGAGGTGAACGATCAGAGGTGTCCTCTAATCACCATGATGAGTTGGTCCCTCTTTTAGTAGACTCAGTTATAAATATTCATGAAGAAATGAATGCCGGGTTCTTTCTTTCACTGCTAACCCCAAGAAGTTTCTTAATGCTGATACTTTCTGTTTCGTCAAGCCCTGAGCTTGTGGTCCTCCTTTGAGTGTGAGTTCAATTGGATGAATCTGTCAAGTCAAGGTCAACGTACGTAGCAGCAAGGATGGTACATCGCCTATTTCTCGTTCTCGCTCGAGAGCCAAAACGAACACGCCTGCTACCTATTGTACTAGACCCTCGACCAGGCATTTTACCTTTGTCGAATTGGAACCAATACCATTGTGCTTGAACAGTTGAGCAGCCGCCGGCCAGCAACGTCCGTGCACAGATATAGATTCATTCTTCATACCTGGTCCAGCCTCACAACCCTTCGCAGGTTGGTAAGAAGTCAGTCTTGTTTGGTAAGATGGAATTGGGCAAAGAAAATAGAGTGCTCGACCAGAACAACGACCAACAAAGACCGTAATTACATAGAGAACTGTTCCTCCCCTTCTCCGTCTTTAAGGCGAACCGTATGGCGGCTAGAAAGAAAGACGACCTCACATTCTCGTAGATGGTGTCAGTGAGAGCCATTTTAGTATCCCCCGTTGACCTTCTTTTGTAGATAGAATCTTCTATGAGTGGAAACAAGCAACCTTACTAATAAAGGTGCTTGTTGAGTAAGGCCAACTTTCTTTGCATGCTTGAGCGCATCTTTCTCATATTGATCAAGGCTTTCTTGAGTTTTCAATAAGGTTAGCTAGCCTGTTTTCTTGCAGGAGTGCTAACGCGCACCCTTACGTTTTCTTCGCTTACTCTACAGTACGAGCCTTATACAGAGCCGCGCCCCTTTAATATGATGAGAAGAAGAGTGGCCGCCCTCTTTTCTTTTCCGCACCAATCCTTATTTACTACTACATCTTTTTGGGGGTGTATAGCTCAGTTGGTAGAGCATTGGGTTGTTAACCTAATGGTCGCAGGTTCAAGTCCTACTATACCCAAACCTACCTTACTATACTATGAGTAAGGATGCGTAATAGCGTTCAAAGATCACTCTAAGGCCTTTAGACGCACTTCGACGACGGATCTACTCAAAAAGGTAACCGCATGTCTAGGGCTTGGTGTAACAACCCGAATATTTAACAATATTTCTTTTAATGAAAATATTGAGAAGATTAATAAAGGTTATAAAATTTAAAAACCTAGTTTTGTGAGAAGGGTGAAAATAGATGGATAATTTTTTTTTATCTATGTGTTAGTAAGAACCTAGGAGGTTCAAGTGAGATGCCTTAGAGGGGCGAGTAAATCAGTCATTAACTCAGGATGCGATTAATGACTCGATAGATAAAGGAATTATAATAAAGATAATTTGCTAGGGTAAAACAAGGTAGTATGATACCTTTAAAATTCGATGAATTATTTGATGGATAAGATAAGCTAGGTATTGTTGCGATAATTCGATTTAAGTCAACCTAGTTGAAATGAACCCAAAAATTTAATAATGTTATAAATAAAATTTAGAATTTAAATTTCTAAATTAGTGAATTAATGAAGGGTGATTATTGCAAACCCTAGGAAAGGGTATTATGAATATTTAAATATTCGAGGATTTATTTTAAGGTTGTTCGATCAAAGGGATTATTAAACTGACGAACAAACCTAGAAAATTAATATCGAGCGAGTGGTATGTTGAGAAACCCTAATTAGGATTCAATGAGGCTTAATTAGGGAAAGTCTAATTGGGTTATGTAAATTAATTAATAATAACTATGTGAAATATTATTAATATTAATTAATAGTCCAACTAGTAGTTAAATACTTGTAGGATAGCTCATATATTTTTTTTAACAAGTCCACTTAATTAATTAAGTATGGATTTGTATGTTGGTTGTATTAATTTAATTAGGTAAGCCCAATTATTTATTTAAATTGGGAGGCTAATAAATTAATGTTTGAGCCCAATGTTGGTAAATTAATTTGGTATTATAGTAGCCCAACCAAGATGAATAGTTGGCCCAAATGATTAAATTCAAAACCCAAATTTTGACCCAATTGAGCAAGCTTCTAGAAGGAAGTAATATATCAAATTTGGGAATAAAAATAAATGAAAATTTGGTCAATTCAAGGGGAATGGCCGGTGGAATGGTGGAGTACTTGGACTTCAAATTTTATCCATTTTGCTTGTTTGAACTAGTGTATGGAACACTCAAGGTTATTGCTAGAATTTTGGAAGAAAGTTGAGGTCCATTCTATACATATAGGTGTGTATGTATAGATATAGACTATTATAAATATGAGTCTTAGCTCACTTGGGTGAGAGTTTGTCAAGTTTGCTAGAGAGCCCTTTTATTGTGAACTAATAAGGAGTGAGTTAACTGGGTTAGTAAAGAAAAATAAAGTGAGTTCATAGTGAGTTTCATCGAGTCCAACCGAGTCAAGCTTAGGAGAAGAGCTTGGAGGTTTATCTCCTATTTTGGAAGGAAGAGAAAGCAAGCACACGTACAAAACAAAAAGGTTAGAAAACCCTAAAACCTAGTTATGCTTGTTATATGATTAAAATAAGAAATAAATGGTAAAAATATCATCTTTATGTTCTTTAAGTTTAGATACATGCTAGATATGTTAAATAAGTGTTTCATGAATTTTTGGTATGGATCCATAAGCATTTATGTGGAAAAACTTAGCAAAAGTTGTAAAATGATGTTTACCGAAAAACTAAAAATCGAGTAGCCTCATTCTCGGAATTACTGTTTATGATCTGTAAGTCGGAATCATAATCCATTAATTTTGTATGCTAGATCTTGAAGTTATAAAAATTCTCCAACTTGAATGACTAAAATTCGATTTAAAACGAGTGAGATATGATTTTTCTACTCAAACACTCCACTGTCGGAAGTTTTGCGTGAACAGTCCGGTTCTAGGCTATTCTCATTGGTCAAATCGTGCCCAAAAAATTAATTTGATAATGGACAATTGTATTTCGGGAAGTCACGATTCCAACAATATAAAGTAGAGCTATATCGGAGTTATAGAACTCAAGTTATTAAGATTTTTCTCCAAGACCCCAAAGTTGGCAGAATCTGGAATAAGGAAAAAACCTACTGCCGGTTTTTTTTCGGTGAACCGGCCGGAGCATTCCGGTGGCCGGTTCACACATTATTCCGCCGGTTCCGGCGATGGTCCAAACTAAAAAGTTCCTTGGAATTTCGTGTACTATTTTCTGGAATTTAATGGTATTTTTATAATGTCAGTAGCTATTTTATTATTTAATCAGGTATTAAATAGTAAATAAAGGAAGTAACTAAGTAATTATTATTTAAGTGATATTAAATAGTAATTAAATTATGAGAAAGTGTTTAAACTAATTATTTATTATTTAGTGAAGAGTAAATAATAAATAAAGATAATTAATTAATTAATTATTATTTAATTAACATTAAATAATAATTAAAGAGGGTTAATTGCTTACTATTTAATATATTAAATAGTAATCAAATGATGTTAGAGTTAATAGTATAATTGTTTATTATTTAATTAATATTAAATAATGAGTATGGATAATTAATTAATTAATTAATTATTATTTAATTCATATTAAATAATAATTAAATGGTAATTAAATGGAATAAATTATTACTTAATCGAAAGAAGATTATTAAGTAATTAAAATATATTGATAATATTAATGATTAACTATTAAATGATAATAGTTAAGAATTAAATCATTATTCAATAATTAATAATGATATGTAATTAATTTAAAATATTATTAAAGAATTAATAATATTGTTTAACAAGTAATTAACTATTGAATAATAACAGTTAAGGGTTGAATCATTATTAAATAATTACTAATGATACGTGAGGATTTCAAATATTATTAAATGGTTAATAATATTGATGAACAATTAAATTATTATTAACATGATTAATAATAATGAGAAGTCAAATAAAATATTATTAAAGGGTAATAATACTAGCAAGCAATTAAATTATTATTAAAAGAGTAATAATAATGATTAAGGTAAACTGTTATTAAAAAGGAATTAATAATAGTAATGATTATTTAAAGTGTTATTTAACAATTAAATAACATTATAAGTTATTACTAATTAATAGTAAGAGTTTAAGATATTAACCAAGGCAGATAATATTATGATAAATCATCGAGTTAAATGATGTGATTAAGTTAAACCAAGGGTATGGTCCATTAGTGACTAATTAGTTGTTCGACCTAAACAATAAGGTTCAGGCATTAATGCAGTGACATTAATAAATGTCAAAACTGCATAGTTTGTATAAAAGATTTACGGTGTTGAATATGAAACACTAAGTCAAGTCAACGAGAGACTAAAATATGAAATTAACCCTATTGATTTTAAAAGGGGGCAATAAGAATAAATAAATATCTTTAAAGGTTTAGTATTGAGTTAAACTGTGACTGATATTGTGTATCGTTGATCTCACATACTGTATAAGTGATGCAAGGAACGTGAAAGATTAGCGTAAGCTGGTTATACAAGTCCAGACAAGTTTTTCAGAACATGTTGCATTATGTGCCTAATTTAGAATACTATAAAATTATTATGTGCAATAATGTGGTAATGTGCTTTTGTGATACAAGTTAAAATAAACTGTTGATATGCAGTAGATGATTAAGTTGATTGCTCTATATATATTGAACTGTATGAAATTATAAATGACATGCATTAATAACATGAATCATAGAGTAAATGCAAAGCATGATAGGCATGAAATATGTATAGTCATTGTAAAGCATGAGATGCATGAAGCATGATGAAATATGTTTATGTATTATGTGAAACTGTTAGACTTGCTGAGCCGTCGTGCTCACTTTTGCTTAAAATAAAACATTACAGAGTAGCTTGGGAAAGCGGATTACTCTGGTAAAGGCAGATGAAGATTGACTAACAAGTCATCAAAATTGAAGCGTAGGTGCCTTTATAGTAAAACTTGCGATAGATTAAATTACCTTCCTTCTGTAATATTTGCGATTAGGTAATGTTTTAATGTGCTACAGAATAGCAAACCTAAATGTTGAAAGAACATGTATAGATTATTTAAGATCGTTTGCAGAGGTTGTCCTTTATGTATGAAGATAATAGATGGGGTAATTGAGTCACTATACATATGATCTCAAAGTTGTAATAGAATGTTTAAAGATTGCGATTTTGGAATTAAATAGAGTTTAAGGTTATATTCAAACGTACCGTTTGTATTCATTTAAGGTTTAATACCTAGATTATAGTAATAATTGTATTAACTTATTGTTTATGAGTTTAATATAATTAATTTAAACTCAGGATTGATGTTACTTTTAACGGACCAAATTTGAGGTTAAAGGAGTCCGAATTTGGGGTCGTTACACTTGGGACAAGGAGCGCGCCTTGTAGGATCCATAGGCATGGTCCCCGGTAGAGGTATTAACAACATCTCTATATGGTGACTATCACCTAACGTCTTTCACTCAACAACTCATCATTATTACCGTGAGAGATGACTTGGTTGAAACCTAAGTGCCTTCCTATGAGAGAACAAGTTCTCTTCCATGTGGGCGAGGCTTAGTCAAGCATAAGTTTGGGCATTTGCCAGATACTCACTCCATAGCCCAGCGCGGCGGGTCACCTTTTGAATTTAGTAGATAGAAGAACCTATTAGATAGATAAGGAGTAGGTGAATGAGTGAGTCTTCACTGACCTGAGGGATTTCGATCACCTAGCAGGCCTTTTATTTGGTAGGTAACATCGCCAAAGCGTATCATCAGATTTGACTAGGAAGGAAGGAACTCGAAGTGAAACGGCACCGTCTTGTGCAACGCAACGATAGTTGGCCCTTTATCATCTTCTATCTAGTAGACTTGGTAAAAGGGCCCCGACTGTTTTCCAAAATTCGAGTTCCCGCAGTTGCCCCCCTTTTTTTTTAGGGGTCCAGTTCCTTGCCAACTATCGACCCCGATCTCTTTTCCTTTTTTTTGTATTACCAAACCTAGCCGAGCCTTCGTCAATCACACTAAAGCAGAGCACCCAACTATGGCAAGGCCTCCTTAAACGTTAGGTCAGTCAATTCAGCCCGAGACGCGTTCGTTGACAAAACCGTCGTAGGAATGGAGACCTTTCAATAGAGCGGAGGCGAACTGATCAACGAGAAAGAGGCCCTACTCACTACAAACGACTACACCACAAGATCGAATTGCACTCATGCCTCTCCTGCATCAAGTTGACCGCCCCCCCTACGTAGTGATTCTATCAATCACATACGTAGGTAGGACCCTCCATTCTGATTGGTATATCAAGATAAAAGAAAACCATTTGCACCAGGCGCACTGCGCTTTCCCTTGCCCATATGTTCTCCTTTCTAAGTAAAGTCATGGTGACCCGCCGAAGACTGGAGCTTCGTAATATGTTGACGAGGACTGAATGGCAAAATTAGTCAGTCATTCAGTGAATATGTTTTGGGCTGAATGGCTGAATTAGTCAAATTTTTAGGTTGAATGACTATGGGGTTGTTTGATTATAACTTAATGAAGCTTAATGGCTAAATCGATCAGCCATTCAGTGTGTTTGTTTTGGGCTGAATGGCTAAATCGATCAAATTTTGGGACTGAATGGCTAAGTCTAATTTTTTTGACTGAATGAATAAGTCATAGCTGAATGAAGTAAAAAAAAAAAAAAAAAAAAAACCAACTATTATATTAAAATATTTTAGACATCAGTTATCAAAAAACTTTTTACATTCAGTATTCAGAAATATACTCCATTCAGTTCATTCAGATTACTTAAGAATTCTGAATTAGTTTATTTAGTTTTTATCAAACACCAAGTCTAATTTTTTTAGTTGAATGAATAAGTCCCAGATGAATGAAGTAAAATAAATAAATAAATAATATTAACTATTATATTAAGTAATATTAAATAAATTTATAATAATTTTGAATTTTTTCAAAGGGATAAAATAGTAAAAATGTGTTATTAAGATGTTTTAGACATGTCATTTATCAAACAACTTTTTTCATTCAGTATTCAAAAATATACTTCATTCAACTCATTCAGATTACTTAAGCATTCAGAACTATTTTATTTAATTTTTATTAAATACCCCTAATATAAATAGGAAAGTTGAACAAAAAATTAGTGAAATTAAACTAAATTCATGCTTTTAATTATATAGTTGATCTCCACAAGGTATAAAGGTTTATTCATCTTTGTTGGAGCAACAATATTGTACTAGTTGAAACTTCCTTCTTTAGCTGGGATAGGGAAATTTTACTGCTAGTATTTATCAGCCGTTTCAACTCAAATGTTGATAAAAAAAATATAATAATAAAAAAAAGATATATATATATATACACACACCCACATCCATTTTACATACTCCTCCCTAAAACGCACACCCAGTTGTCGTTTCGAAGAAAGTAAAGAAAAAAAAGACCTATCCTCTCTTCCCTTTCCCTCTTCTCTCTCTCTCTTCTCTACCAGACCCATTCTCTCTCTTCTCTTTCCCCTTCCCCTCTTCTCTATTCTCTGTCAGTTGAAGTACTTTAATGCATAAGAGAATTAAGTGAAGCCGTGAACGAAAAGGCTGAGAAGAAGATATAATCTTCTCTTCAATTCAATTTTTTGCCTTAAAAAAATTCCATTGAGCAAATAAAATAATAGTAAAGTTATTGTGAAGATTAATCCATTGAGCAAATAAAATAATAAAGTTATTTTATTTGTGAAAAGTTATAAGTTGAAAGGATAAAGAGTAATTATGAATGTTAATTAAACAAATAAAATAATAAGATTATTTTATTTTTAAGAAGAAATAGAAGTAATTAAGATTATTTATCAAGGTTGATAATAATACATAATGGTGTTTAAACAAATAAAACAATAATAAGATTATTTTATTTGTGAAGATAATAACAAAGACTATTAAATGAATATATGAAGAATGATTAAACAAATAATATAATAACAAAGGTTATTTTATTGGTAAATTATAACCATGAGAAGTAATAAATAAATAAGTGGTAATAAAGATTATTTGTGGAACATGAATATGAAGGAAGTTATTAAAAAAATAAAATATCAATAAGGGTTATTTTATTTGTAGAGAATGACAATAAATATTAATAAATAATGAAAGGGATAGTGAGGGGTTGAATAAGGAGATGTTAGACAATGAGTATAGGGATAAATGGTCAAGGCTTACGAGGCAGTTCAGACCGACATAACTTTTATTAATGGTCCAATTGAGACTAATCGATAGATCAAATCACGACTAATGTAGGTCAATTTGAAGTCGATAATCTAAAAGGAAAAGCAGACGTAACAGGCAAGTACACTTAACTTGTACGCCTTTATTGTTCCGTGCAAGTTTACATGTGGAATAAATACTTGAAATCTAAATTGTCGTACCTTGAATACGACCGATCATATGTATATGCTTAGATAAATTTTTCAAACATTAAATTATAAATGTTAAGAATCCTAAATACATACAAGTTGTTTGGAAAGTAAGTCTATGTTAATTGATTCGGCTAGATAGATGATGACATAAATTGCCAATCAATTTTATTTCTTTAAAAAAGTTATCCAAACTAATTGCTTTGGTGCAGACTCTACTATACTGAGATGAACAACCCTGATAAAGGGGATACTATTTTTGTTGGTTTGTAATATCCATGAACATGCAATCAAATTATATATAAGCAACGGAAGCATGGTAAATCAGAATTTAATTTTTTTACTACAAATCATAATTCAGGATCGACCTTTATGCATAACTATTAATTAGCACGAAGGAGATAAAGAATTATACCATTGTAGAATCTAGTTTTCCACAGGTACGTGCTCAACTCCAATTCCTTCGTGTTCTTCTTGAATTCCACCAATTAAATTCCTTTGATCAACGTTAACCACCTAAGTGTTTGGCCTCTAGAGGTGATCCACCAAGGAAAAACAAGGATTTAAGAAGTGGGTGATGGCAAATCCTAGTTTTCTCTCTTCTAATTTCTTAGCTCTAGAGAACTTGTGAGTACTCTCCCAAAAACTTATGAAAGTGTATGTCACCTCAATCCGTAATAAGACTTCTCTTATTTATAGATATAGTCAACTACCCTAACATCTTTAGAATAGGGGTTTTAATTAAACTCCTAATTTAATTAGGAACTTAATTAATTTAATATAATAATTATAATTCATAAACCATTTAGGAACTTAATGATCATTTATAAGAGTACTCTTATTAATTGATTCCCAAACCATTTAGAAACTAAATAATAATGATAATAGTAATAATAATAATAAGACTGGTCTTATTAATTTATAATTAGTATTTCTAAAATACTAAATAATAAATCTTAAACTATTTAATTTATTCTATCCCCATACTATAAATTAAATATACTTAATTCATAATTACGATTATGCCATTTACTTTTTAAATAATTAATTTTCTTTTGTGGTATAAACCTTTAGGTTCTCCATATTAAATCAGTTATAAAATAAATTAATTAGAACTATTCTAATCTTATTTATATAAATAAATTAAACTATTTAATTCATTTAAATAAATAATATTTATTCCATAATAAGGGTAAGCTACCTTAGCTATTAACGACTTTTCAAATAATATGGATTTCAACATTTAATCACAAAAGAACCTATTCAGCGAATAATTACTGTACAATTCAATCATTCTACCTCATAATGTCTCAATCAAATATAAGACATGGTATTACTGTCAAGTCTTATTTTATTTGATTATATGTATTTCGATTCTCAAATGAATAACTCTGATTAATGTAAATTAGAAAGTAATTTCTAATTTCCATTATGCATTGGTTAAAGACTACTGAGTTGTCATTTATCAACCATATGACATTCTCTTCTTTTATTAGAAGTGGTAGATTATTTATTCATCATTCACCTATCTCCATGTATAACTTATTATATCTAAACATACCATTTGATACATCCTAAAGGTTTTAAGGAATATGTCAAAATATAATTCATCGTACACAAGATATTATGATGATCTCAAGTACAAGGATCATTTGTACTACTATCATAAAAGAAACTCCTATTTATAGGTAAGTAAGACTCCATTAGGTATTACTTGAACGAGTCACGTTCAGTGAACATATTCTCTAATAAGCACCTACATACTTACTTTAGTGTCTCTATACAAATGATTATGAGATCAGTCATCATCTTCATAAGAGTAAGCACAGTATGTACTAATCTATCCGGATTCACTAATCCTTATTTTAGTAATCCCACGATTATGAACAATTTTAGTTTTGAGCTATCTTGAATTTAGATCTCATCATCATGATTCTAAAAGCATTGCTCAACAATTATGAGTTTATCACAATTAATATCATTTATTAAATATGGATAAAGAAAATGCATTTGTATAAATAATTTTTTATTAATAAATGAATAAGATTACAAAGTACATGCTACATCATATCAAATATGATTGACTTGTATGCATACTACTTTCAATCTCTCACTTGCATTAAAGTCAATCGCCATGATGTTTAATACCCATCTTCTCTAAGTGACGATCAAACTCTTTTTGATTTAAAACTTTAGTAAATGGATCTGTTTTGTTGTCAAAAGAGTCGACACGCTCCAAAACGACATCTCATCTTTCAATGATTTCTCTAATCAAATCAAACCACCACAACACATGTTTAGATTTTTGTTGAGACCTGGGTTCCTTGGCTTGTGCAACAACTCCCGTGTTGTCACAAAATAAATGCAGTGGTCCTTGAATGCTAGGAACCACCCCAAGTTATGTAATGAACTTCTTCATCCAAATAACCTTCTTCACAGCTTCATTTGCAGCTATGTACTCTGTCTCTGTCACTGATAAACCGTTTGCTGCTTGGAACTTTTTCAACTCACTGCGCCACCGTTTATGGTAAAAACATAACCCGAAACGGATTTACTATCATCTTGGTTAGTTTGAAAATTTGAGTCTGTAAAGCCCTCTAATTTCAAATCCGACTCACCATAGATAAAAAATATATCCTTAGTTATTGTTAAGTATTATAGGATATTTTTCACTACCTTCTAGTGTTCTTCTCCAGGATTAGACTGATATCTGCTTGTTACACTAAGTGCATGAACAAGATCAGGTCTTGGACATATCATCTCGTACATGATAGATTCTATTGCTGAGGCATAAGGAATCTTACTCATACGGACTCTCTCTTCATGTGTCTTTGGGGCCTACTTCTTAGAGAGATGTATTCCAGGACCCATCGACATGCCTTTTTTTGGAATCTTCCATGCTAAAATTCTTTAGTATTGAATCAATGTATGTTCCTAGGGACAAGCCAAACATCCTTTTAGATCCATCTTTATAGATTTTTATCCCTAAAATATAGGATGTTTCTCTCAAGTCCTTCATGGAGAAGTATTTAGACAACCAAATTTTGATCAACTGTAGCATTGGAACATCATCTCATATCAGTAATATATCATCAACATATAATATTAGGAATGTAACGGCGCTCCCACTAACCTTCTTGTACACACATAGTTTATCCTTATTTTTGATTAAATCAAACTGTTTAATTGTCTCATCGAAATGAATGCTCCATCTTCGAGCAGCTTGCTTCAATCCATAGATAGATCGTTATAGCTTACAAATTTAATTTGTTCCAACCTGTAAAATAAAACCCTCTGGTTGTATCATATATACATCATCTTCTAGTTTTCCATTGATGAATATCGTTTTCACGTCTATTTGTCAAATCTCATAGTCATTATAAGTTGCAATTGCAAGCAAAATCCGAATGAACTTGAGCATCACTACTAGTGAGAAAGTTTCGTCATAGCCAACACCTTGTCTTTGTCTAAAACCTTTCGCAACCAGTCGAGCCTTATATGTCTCTACCTTGCTGTCTGCTCCAATCTTTCTCTTAAAGACCCATTTGCACCCAATATGCTTAATGTAGTCATGTGGAGTAACCAAAGTCCATACTTAGTTCTCATATATAGAGTATATCTTGAATTTCATGGCTACTAGTCATTTCTCTGAGTCTTTACTACTCATTGCCTCTTCATAAGTCTATGGATCATCATCATCTATGATGTATCATCATCTTCTATGATGAATCCATACCTTTCAGGTATCTTCGGCACTCTTCCAGATTTACAAATAGGTTATGGTACATTAGGTTGTGTTACTTAGTTAGGTACCTCACTTTGACCCATATTATTTTGTAGTTCTTGAACTTCTTCAAGGTCTATTTTACTCCCACTGACCCCTTCAAGGATAAACTCCATTTCCAAGAAAAAAATATGTTTCGTAACAAACACATTTTGATTAGTTGGATGATAGAAATAATATCCAAAACTTTCTTTAGGTTAACTCATAAATTTGCACTTGTCGGATCGTATCTCTAGCTTATCATTCTCAAACATTTTGACATAAGCTGGATAACCTCAAATCTTAACATGCTTAAGACTTGGTTTTCTCCCTGTCCATAACTCATATGGAGTCTTTGGGACAGATTTAGAGGGTATCTTGTTAAGTAGATATGTAGCCGTTTTTAAGGCATAACCCTAGAATGAAACTGAAAGATCGGTAAAATCATAGACCGAACTATGTCTAACAATGTTCGATTTCTCCTTTCAGATACACCATTCAATTGTGGTGTATCTGGTGGAGTCCATTATGAGATTATACGATTTTATTTTAGATGATTTAGAAACTCATTACTTAAGTATTCACCATCTCGATCCGATCGAAGAATCTTAATACTCTTGCCAGTTTGTTTCTCTACTTCACTTTTGAATTCTTTAAACTTTTCAAACAATTCAGACTTGTATTTCATCAAATACACATATCCAAATCTTGAATGATCATTAGTGAAAATAATAAAATATGAATACCCTCCTCGTGCATGCGTTGTCATAGGCCCACATACATCTGTGTGTACCAACTCTAACAACTCTGTAATTTTTTCTCCTTTTTCAGTGAAGAGAGATTTAGTCATTTTACTCATGAGACAAGATTCACAAGTTGTATATGATTTATAATCAGATAACTCTAAAAGTTCATCTTTATACAACTTGTTTAATCTAATTTCATTAATATGACTGAGTCTACAGTGCCACATAAAAGTATAATTTACATTATCTCTTTTTCTTTTCTTTGTTTATTCAATTTGTAATATATTTTCTTGCAAGTCAAGTAAATAAAGTCTATTCACTAAATTGCCAATACCAAACAAAATATTATTGTTATAAATAGAACAAATGTTGTTCTTTATTATAATCTCAAAATCATCCTTATCTAACATAGGAATATAAATAATATTTCTAATAAGTACTGAAATATAATAACAATTATTTAAACTAATAGACTTGCATGTAGACAGTGCTAAACAATAAGTTTCTACGACTAATGCAGTAACCTTTGCTCAATTCTCCATGCGGAGGATGACTTCATCTTTATTTAGCTTTCTACTTCTGCTTAGTCCCTGCATATGAGAACCACAGCTGGTATTTAATACCTAAGTAGAACTTCGTCTTACAGAAAGATTTATTTCAATCACGAATAAATCTTGATCTACGGTTGAAGCTTCTCCAAGCTTCTTCTGCTTTAAACTTACAATATACTCTTTACAGTTTCTTTTACAATGACCCAGCTTATTACAATGGAAGCACATTCATTTGCTATCTGGATCTGCCTTCTTATTACCTTTTTCTTTTGCTTTGCCCTTTGCCTTCTTGGATTTCTTCTTTTGAGAAGTTCCCTTAGGCCTCTTTCTTTTCTTGGAAGAATCATCGACCAACAAGACTTGGTTTTGCTTAGATGGGAAGTGACCCTCCGCAGTTTTCAACATGTTCTGTAACTCAGGAAAGCTAACGTCCAACTTATTCATGTGAAAATTCACAACAAATTATGAGAAGGTGTCCTGGAGTGACTATAAGATCAGATCTAGGCTCAACTCACCATCCATCACAAACCCTAATTATCCAAATTGTTCAATCAAATTAATCATCTTTAGGACATAAGTCTCAACGGTAGTGCCCTCAGTCATCCGAGATCGACAGAGCTCCTTAGATATCTGATATCTAGCAATTCTACTTTGCTCACCATAAAGTTCTTTAAGGTGTAGCAGTATAGTAGGAGCATCCATCTTTTCATGCTGACACTGAAGTTCATTAGTCATGGATACGAGCATGATGCATTGAGCCACAACTGCATCATCTTGTCACTTTTTAAAAGTAGCAACTTCTTCTTCAAAGGCATTTACTGCAACAGTTGAAGGGACAGACGATTTAGGATATAGGAAAGCTTTTCAGTAGTGAGAACAATTCATAAATTCCTTAACCAGTCCGTGTAATTCGGTTCGGTCAGTTTGTTAGCATCAAGTATGTTACGCAGTGATAGAGTTTGACATTTGTAAAATTTTACATGTGAAAAATAGACAATATTTTAGCATACATTTATTTTATTAATTACCAAAATAAATTAAGTCTTTATTTAAATTGGTATTCTCCCACTATTTTTTTTCAAACTATATTACCTTCTTTATATAGTTCGACAAATCTAATTAAATATTTGCTAGTAAGATAAAGATCTTATCGACATAAATATAGCTCTGTGTGTGCACAACAAGCTATAGTTTATTCAATAGGTAGACAACTCCTTATCAATTACATCAATATGTAACTCCTTGTATTTTGTCTCTTAGATTATTACGATCATGTGTGTGCACATCCAAATTAAAATTATCTAAGTTAAGTCTAACCTAGCATTTTTATATAAGTGAAGAAAAAAATAATGTCCTTGTGTGTGCACAACAAAACAGTAATGTTCAATTCCTTTATAAGCATCTAATGTGATAAAATAATATCTCAAATAATCGATATAAGCCTTGTGTGTGTACAACAAACTTATATTGAGTATATGATACTTTTGTTAGAGTTCATGCCCTAGAGGCCAATTATTTGATATAATTGCTTAACATTTTTGATATTATATTTGATTGAATAAATGAATTATTTTATTATAATTTTATTTACTGCGTTATATAAATGTTAGCATAATAAAAGTCCTTAGAATAGTGATACAAATTATATAGCTTCAAGTATATGACTTGAACATGAGATCATATAATTACAATTAGTATCATTGCTCTTAAATATCCCTAGTCGAGTATCATTGTTAATGGGACAACAATGATGCATTGAGACTAGTATGCGGATTGACTGATGGCCAAATCTCATTGTTCATAAATATATGAGATATTGAGTCAATGTGTAGGTACATGTTAGAGAACAATGTACTGGACAGACCCACCATGAGAATTCTATGTGGAGCATTATGCAAAGTGTCATAAGATTTTCTCATAGTGGCAATGATGTAATGATCATCCGACCTGAAATCACTATATTATTACACGAGAATTTATATACTTTGATATCATCAAATGTCACCTTTAATAGGGTGGACAACAAAGGTGATTATTGGGTACATCATGAATCGTGTGAAGAATATGAGTGATCTAGATGGAATTTAACCCTTCTATATATTAGGGATTATATCAATAGGCCTCTTGATTGAGTAGGACTATGAAATGCATGGTCATGCTCAAATAGTGATTTGTTTCATATAGTCTACTCATTGATCAAGAAAACTTAGATTAAATTATGAAGAGTATGACACATTTCATGCCTCGAGTTTAATCTAGGATGTCAAGGTTAAAAGAATTAAATTACATTGAAACATTGGTCACGAAAAGGTTGCATCGAATCACCGATCTTATTATTATTTGGGTAGCAGTGATGCATTACTAGATGTCGCTCACTGTTTATAATTTAATAACATAATTTTAAAATTATTACCAACATAATAATAACCTACAGGGTCACACACTTAGAACGTATTTAAAAGGGAGTTAATTTAAATTATAATGATCTAAATATATCAATATGATTGATAGTATTTAAATTACAAATTTAAATTAATAGGATAACTTGTATATATGTATATTAATTAAGTAAGACTTAATTAAGATATAATATATATAAATTCGATTTTTTTTTTTTTAAATTGGATTAGGTTTTGGTTAATTCCTTTTAACTGCTATATATATATATATATATGATATATCAGTAGCTTTCTTTTTTACGAGTGAGGAAAAATAAAAACCTAACCCTAGCTGCTTTCAGAAAGTGACTAGAGAGAAAACTTAAGAAAAATCCAGATCTTGGTGGCTAGTACCGTAGCTCTTTTTGCTGCAAATAGTGCGACGATTCGCGGGACGTTCGTGTGGATGCCGTAGAGACACAGTTCCGTTGGATTGTGTTAAAGATTCAAAGTTGTTCCAAAATCATTTATTGTCTCCATTCAAGCTCGGATAATCGGTAAAACAAATCTAAACCTCTGAATTAATATGTTTTCGTATGGATCCTGTTTTAGGGTTTCGAAAATTATTTTTAAAAAATTTAAAATTCCGCTGCGTTTATGTGCCGAAAACCCTACAATGGTATCAGAGCTACTTGCGAAACGATTAATTCAGATTACGTGTTTTAATTGTATTCAATGTATATTATATATGATGATGCATGTTTGCCGATCTGAAATTGAATATATGATATTCTGCATGTATGCGTATTCTGAAAATTTGTAATATATATGCATGTATATGTTCTTTTGTTAATCGTATCCTAGAAGGTGGAATAACAATACAACTTCTTTTGTAATTGGATTAGAAGCATGAAGATTCGATTTAATATGATTAATCGAAACTGGACATATATGATATGTTCTGGATGTATTGTTAGTATGAGTGTTTTGGTGGATTATATATGATTCCGAAATTGTTTCAGAGATTCGTATACAAATTGTAGTTCAAAAAATTCTACAATATAATCCGATCAGTCGGACCACCGCAAGCGGGGGAACCCCCCCCCCCCCCCCCTTTAAACTCCCCGTCGTAGCGTACGATGGTCGTGACCCTAATATTTTATATATAGTTTTCTTTAAATTATATAAATTGTGTTATATGTTTATTGTGATATGCATGGTGCACAGTTATGGCCCTTTTGACCCATATGATAGTGTTTTTTTGATTTTTTAAATACGACTTGCATGTCGTACCTTTCTATAAATTCTAATGTAATATTTTCTTCTCATCTAAATCCCCTCGAATGTAACTCGATGTTTCTTTATGAAATGTAATTTACAAATGTAACCTATCAAGATGACAAGATGATGATGGAGATGAGACACATGTATGAAGAACGTCCAAGGAAGCTACTATTTTGAAGATCTTTTACCACCTTAGACTGACAGCTTCAATCTTTTCATTAGCTTGAAATGATTGACGTAGGGTTGGACCATAACTGTGACACATTTAATTTTGCATTTTATTTATGCTTGTATACGATATGATATGATAAATAACGTGCATGCTTAATAAGATTAAAATTGGTGAGATCTAAATTAATCAATAAAATTCCTCATAAAATTATTAAGTCTCTATCAGATGCCTTCCAATGAATAACACTCATCAAGACCTTGACCGATGGATGTAGGTTTGCCAAAGTAAACTACCCTATTTATCTTGGTAAGATGCGATAGGATAATTGTGATATCCAAACTGTTAAAATCATTGGGCTCGACTTAACTAAGTTATCTCAATAGGATTGTGGACTTAGTGACATAAAGTTTGGTAGGTACCATTAGATGGACTAGAAACAAATCTTGTTCACCAAACTATCTAAGAGCTATTTATGATATAATTGACAAATTGTTGTCTACCTAAATAATTATGTTTTAAGAGATTAGCCAAAGCTAACTTAAGGCATAATGAAATATGGATCTTGGCTCACTAGAAAGATTTAATAAGAAAATGCTTTCCGAATTAATGGTGAGGGCTATTAATTTGAATAAAATAGTGGAAAGTATATTTGGAATGTATTATTATCAATTACATAATATCAAAACTCTGCAATTTGACTTATTATTTTTGCACTTATAAATTATAGATATCAATGGCAAGCAACAACATAAATAGTTTTTCTACGATCAGTCCTTGAGAAGAAAAAATTGAGTGGAATTAATTTCCTAAACTGGCATAGGAACTTGAGGATTGTCCTCAAACAACAGCGCAAGCTATATGTCCTTGGTGGGCCCATTCCTACAGCACCAGCTAACACTGCACCACGTGCAGAGCATAATGCTTACAAGAAGCATCAAGATGATGCTCTGGACGTGAGTTGTCTCATGCTAGCAACTATGAACTCTGAGCTTCAGAAGAAACATGAGTTAATGGATGCTTATGAGATGATTGAGCATCTCAAGAAATTATGCGAAAGGCATGCTCGACAGGAGAGGTATGATACAAGCAAAGCGTTGTATCACTGCAAGATGGGTGAACGTGATCCAGTTGGTCAACATGTTCTAAAAATGATTGGGTATATTAAGTACCTTGCTAGGTTGGGTTTTTCGATTACTCTGGAAGCCCAAACTGATCATGTTTTGCAATCATTGAACAACAGCTACTCTCAATTTATTATGAATTACCTCATGAATGAAATTGAGAAACCACTTACTAAGTTGTTGAGCATGTTAAGAACTGTCAAGAACAACATGAAAAAGGCAAGACCCGCTCCCATATTGATGGTGCAAAAGGGGAATGTTAAGGGAAAAGGGAAAGGCAAGAAGAAGATAGGATCTAAATCTGGTGTCAAACCCAATTTTAAAAATAAACAGGCTTTAAAACCTACATGTGGGGTGGCTAAAGCAGGTGATTGTCACTGCTGTGAAAAATCTGGACATTAGAAGAGGAATTGTAATACTTATTTGGAAGAATTGAAGAAAAATAAAGGAAGTATGACTTCTGATTCAGGTATATATGTTATAGAAGTCAACTTATCCACTTCTACATCATAGGTATTAGATACTATATGTGGTTCTCACATTTGTGTTAATGTGCAGGAACTCCGAAGGAGTAGGACATGGGCAAAATAAGATGTTAACCTACGAGTTGGAAATGGAGCAAACGTTGATGCACTAGCCGTAGGAACTTATCATTTATCTCTGCCCACTGGGCTAGTATTAGAATTAGAGGATTGTTATTTTGACCTACTATGAGCAAAAATATTATTTCTGTTTCTTGTTTAGACAAGAAAGGTTTTTCATTTTTAATAAAGAACAACAATTATTCATTTTACTTAAATGAAATATGATATGGTGTTGCATAATTGTTTAATGGTCTTTATATTTTTCTTTTAGAAATGCCTATCTGTAATGTAGACACCCGAATTTTGCGTTTGTACACTAACCTAGGTAGGAGGGCAAAATCGTCGTTTCGCATGGACTGTGAAAAGGAATGATGGATTTCAGCACGGTCAGGACAAGCAAACACGGAAACGAAACGACATCAAATTGTGTGATCTAGGGATACGAAGCAAATCCAGACAGACCGAAACGACCAATATATCCTACCAACAGTCCCCAGATTGCGAGGTACCAATAATACAGCGAAAATATTGATTTAAGACTGCGTGAAATGAGAATCAAGAAAAGGGAGTCGGGTGGCCGCAGATGCACCTGCGGCCAACGACAATGTGGCATTTTTGTAGCTCGAGAAAACACACGGCAGCCGAGACGTCGGCGCGGACAGCCAGAGTAGGCAACCGCAAATGGATCTGCGGCCAGCCGCAAATACACCTGCGACTGCTACCAGTCAGCTATACAACGCCATTTGTTCAGTCGAGAGAATAGAGAAGAAAAAAAGAAAGAAAAAGTTAGAGAGATAATGTGAGATTTAGAGAGAGAAACGTTCGGATAGGGCTAAAAAAGGGGAGTTTGTCTATTTTTTAACTTCAATATTCATCAAATATTGTGTTATACATTTGATAGTGAAGTATAAAGCAATTATTGAAGTATTGCAACGTAAAAAAAAGGCGTTTCTTGAAGTTTATCTTATATTTTTCCTTGTGATTTCTTATTGTTGGATTGCTTGGATGTAGTATCTTTTTATATTAAGTGACGATCCAAGGATTAGGGATAATTAGTGAGGGTTCCATTGGAACGAAATTTTCTCCCAATGTCCCGATGATATCCGGATGGTGATATATAGTTCGTTGTGTTAATATGTAACTCATAGTGTTTAACTTGTAACTTTAGGTTATTGTGGTATAGTAGTAAATCTAGTATCATTAAGTTTTCCTTTGTATGGTTGTGTGATGATTTTGGGGTTTGTAAGCCTATGAATGAGATCCTCGTGATCAAATTCTGAAGATGGACAATTTGGTAACGTAGTCACGGCAATGGGCCTTTTATTGTACATATATAAACTTCGGGTCTTAAAATGATATTCATATCGAAAATCGGGTTAAGGCCCCGCAATAGTGAAATGTGCGATCATGGGTGTATGGGGTTATTTGGATGGCTCACATGCCCGTGAATAGCCCCGACACATTTTTTGAATGCTTAATTTGATTTACAACATAAAAAGCGGTTTCAAAAGGGAAAAAGCAAAACAAGAAAGATTTTCTAAAAGTAAATCAAATTAGGGTGTTAGAATCACAAGGTTAGAAAAAATCAAAAGTTTTAATGAGCGTCGATTCCTATTTAACGAAAAGGCTGCAAACGTTTTCTTAAAGGTCATAAGAAATTGATTTTGTAAAAGTAAACGCCTTTTTATTAAACTTTGGTGCATAGGGTTAGAAGTTGCCTTTATTTGATTTTATTCTACTGTCCAAAGGCAATGTATAGTCTCAATTCCTATTTGACGGGAGTTTAAAAACTCTTATTTTCTAAAACGACACCTAATAAAATATCATTGTTTTCCATCTATATCTATTATAAATGAAAGCCTTTGCGTATAGGTCAAAAGACGTTCTAAAACACTTTCCAAATAAAGCACGTTTTCTATAAAGAAATCAAAGCGGCTTCTTATGAAAAATTCAACACCGCATTCATTTAAGCACACACGCACTTACGCACATGTTTTGAGATTTTAAAAAAATAGGAAAGCATCGAGATTGCGGTAACCGTGTTTTCACAGAAGTCGGGGGGTGTTTAACACCTTCCCCTCGCTTAAATAAGCCCCCGAACTCCATGAATATCGGTTCGCAGACCAATTAATTAGGAGTCACATATGAGTCATTATGATTACAAAAACTCAAACTCGGATGAGTTGGTACATCCATTTCTAATATACCAATTGGCGACTCTGGTCAAATTGGCTCATCAAAAAATCGATCTTTCAAAACTCGTCGACACTTGTGCCGATCTTTTCCAAAAACACATCTTAATCAAAAGGCTAAAATTGGAAAGGGTAATTATCAATAGGAGATGATTTTCCCGACGTCGACAGCTGGCGACTCCGCTGGGAACATTAGATGGCTTAAGCCGCATTTAAATCTTGATGCTTTCCTATCCTTTAAAAAATCTGAAAATGTGTGGTTGTGTTATTTGCGTCGATTTACCTTTTATGCGCGCATGAATGAATGTGCGAGTTTTATGACTGCGTTAACTTTTCAAGGCTTTATTTTATTGTCATCATATGCATACGGTGAAGTACGATGAATGAATAATGAATATATGATTGAGCAGTTTCTCCTCCTAAGGCAAACCCGTCGGATATGGATTACTGGACTCAAAGGGGCGCTCCCCAGCGAGGCTCAGGAAAAGCATCCACTCAGATCCAATCCAATTGAAAGGCCGGATTTATTCCCGTCTAGTAGGTTGCGAAGATCTGGGAACCTTCATGCCGAAAAGCCCGCGAGAGTAACTTAGGGTAGGTCAGCCTCAGATAAACCTGACGCATGGGAAGTCTCTTCATACCCTATTACGCTTTACGCACATGATGTCATGCTTAAAATCAAACGTTTTTTGTATATCTCCCATCTTGCCAAAATAAAGTGCTAACCTCTGTTTTTTTACAGGGAGAGCTTGAAGAGCATCATAAATTCACATTTGCATACCTTGGTTGAAATAAAGGACCGCTGACACTGTTTTGCAGGAAAAGATTAAAAAACCCAAAAATACAGAGATATTTACTTTAGCATGCATCCATTTGTGTCATTCCACGAAACTAAACGTGAGTTATTTTATTTGTAGAATTGCTCCTCAAACTCACCTTCAATCTAAAAAAGTCCGGGATTCAAGTCGAAAATCCTAATCCTAACCCAGCTCCTATATCTCGGGAAGAGTTTGAGGCCGTAAAAAATCAAATGACTGAGATAACCATGTTACTAAAGGAGCATTTCAAGTTAAAACCGGGGCCGTAACTTGAGGATCCACCAGGGCCATCATCACAAGGGAATGGCACGACCCAAGAAACTCCTAAAATCGAGCAGTCAAAGGAAGTTATTGTTATTCCCGAAGACGAAAGTACAAGTAATTTTAGCAAAAAGATGAAACAGATGGAGGAAGCCATCAAGACCATGAAGGGGATTGGATCATACGGCAGTGTCAATTATTCTGACTTGTGTGTTTTTTCGGGAACCAAATATCCCAAAAAGTTTAAAATCCCAGAGTTTGAAATATACAACGGGACGGGGGATCCCTACACTCACCTAAAGGTCTACATTGGAGAGCTTGGGGCGTACGCTGAGGATGAATCATTAAGGATGCAGCTCTTTCAGAAAAGTCTAACGGGAGAGGCTAGGACTTGGTATGCCAGGCTGGACAATGAAAAAATTCACAACTGAGAGGAGTTGGCCCACACATTCCTGACCCAATACAGCTTCCAGTCACAAATGGCCCCTGATCGATACCAAATGACAAAGATTAAGAAGCAACCTAAGGAGTCCTTCAGAGATTATGCCCAGCGATGAAGAATGATGGTCGCGCAAGTAAACCCACCAATGAGTGAAACGGAGTTGGTGATGACTTTTATAGATATCCAAGAGGCTCCTTATTACGAGATGGTAATAGCTGGAATCGGGAAATCGTTTGCAGAAATGATTAAACATGGGGAGATGACCAAAATGGGATTGAAATCTGGAAAGATCCGAGACTTCACGGCTCTCGAGGCTGTTGCAGAGCAGATTCAAAGCGGAAATTATGGCAGTACTTCCCGTAGGACACAAAAGCGAAAAAAGGAAGAAGTATCCCTAGTCTTGCAAGGACTGTCTGGGAAAGTAGAGAATAGCCCTCATGTTCGGATGCAAATGAGTATGCCCCCTCGACAGCCAACTTTCACCAATCAGAGACCGGAGGGGCGAAGGAGATTCGAAAATTCCCGAGATAGAGAATTCACCCCGTTGGGGGATTCCTTAGAGCAAATCTTGGTTGTGTTGATAACCCAGAAGAAGATTACGGAGCTAGCACCACCGACCGACCCGAAAGGTAAGAGGTACGATCCGAGCAAGAAATGTGCCTATCATTCGGGGTCTCTGGGGTATGACACTCAGGAATGCTGGACGCTGAAGCACAAAATACAGAATATGATTGATAGTGGAGAAATTGTGGTAGAACAGCCGGAATCCCCAAACGTCAAAGTCAACCCTCTGCCCGAGCATAATGGGGGAGGTGTCAACGTAATTGAAACCAGCAAGGCGGAAGGGCCTTTGAAACTGAGGTACGTAAGAAAAATCAACGAAGTGGTTGGTATGGCCAATGTCCAAGAGAGCACGTTCACTCAAATTTCCTGGGGTGATCAAAGGTACCAAAGGGGCACCTATCCGGTTGTCAGCTCTGAGACCCCCTATTATAACAGCCAGATCGCAAATGTCAATTACCAGTTTGAAACCGGTTCCATGGAGTTACAGGGGAAAACCAGAGAAAATGGCCAACTGTGCGTCAGTTACCTCCAAAGAAAATGCTTTATATCTGCTGAGGCGAGTCCTTGAGGGCCCGGGAAACGGAAGAGAGAAGATCTCAAAGGAGAAAGCCTTGGAATTTTTCAAGAAAATGAACCACAACGAAGCCAGGGTGGTTAAGGCGTTGGAGGAGCAACTGCCCCTGACATTGATCCTAGACCTGGTATTGGCGTCTAATGATCATCATCGAATATTGATCCTGGAGGAGGCTCACATCCCTAAGTTAATTAGCAAGGAAAGATTTTACCATTTTGTGGGCCATTTATTGGACAGCAATGTGATTTCGTTCACCGATGACGACATCCCCAAGGAAGGGAGAGGGCACCGAAGGCCGTTGCACATTGCGGTCATCTCCTCGGGGTATGTAATGAATGGAGAACTAATTGATGGTGGATCGGCTCTGAACATTTGCCCGTATAGTACCTTGGAAAAAATGAAGATCAACCCCAAGCGCCTGCGGGCCAGCCAAGTGGTGGTACGGACTTTTGATGGATCTCGAAAGGACACTGTGGGAGAAATAGAACTACCAGTTGAGATCGGGCCCTATACTTTCGACATTTTTTCCAAGTGCTGGATATCGCTGCCAGTTACAACACACTGCTGGAGAGACCCTGGATTCACATGGCAGGGGCAGTCCGTTCCACCTGCATCAGCAAATAAAATTCGTCATTGACGGAAACTTGGTGACAATTATCGCAGAGCTCGACTACCCTCGTCCCTCTGTGAAAGGCATGTCTGTGATCAATCTAGATGAATCAGTCGAACCGATCAGCTACCAGGCATTCGAAATTAGTACCCCTCAATACCGGTAGCTGGGAGCTCCAACTTTAAAGCCTAGAATATCTCTGGAGCTCACATCTGTCGCTCGGAAAATGATGGCATTGAAATTCCAGCCAGGGCAAGGATTGGGAAAGAATGGTCAGGGGATCATTGAGCCCATTCAGATGCCAACGCAGTTGGGCAAAGCAGGGCTAGGATATTACGGAGGCATAGGGCGGAAGAACCCGTACAAGAAGATGCCCACTCGGCTAGCCGGAGTCCCAATTCTAGGAACCAACGAGGAACATTCCCTGAAGATAGGCAAGCATGCGTTTGAGGCAAAAGGTGAAGTAGAGGCTCCCCCAGCCAAGGAATTGGCCAAGCGGGAGGAATTCTTACAAGAAATCATGGAACAGTTCGAGATAAAGTGCCACCTCCCGGGGCAGTCGGCGCATATTGAGAAGGGGAGGAAGAAACTGTCGAAAGGCGAGCAGATCATGCCTTTCATCAATTGGGCCGGATTAGCGGTTCCCAAAGGAGATATGAATGAAAGCCAAGACCAAGTCGTCGCGATCATTGAGGAGGTTCCAGATGCAAAGGCCCCCTCCATCACTCGCTTTAAAACCGAAGTGATCCCCACGAATTGGACCATGCAGCCGGTGATATCCAGAAAAGGGTAAATCCAGGAATAACAGGGAATCCCGTCCAATAGAGGGATCAAGGGGTTTTTTAAGACGGTGTTTTTGTTTTATGTATCTACACGTCTATATCATATTTTGTCATGATTATTGAAAAAAAAATCGTGTACTGAATGTTTATATATATGACAAATATTTTTGTTTTTATGTCAAGTGTCCCGATTTGAATTATTCTAGCCTAACAAACGATTTTCCAAATTTGAAAGACGATTACGATTTTGATATAGAACTGGATTTCGATTTGATGGGAATTGAGCAAGACGAGACAGGTAATGACGACACTCCCGACGAAATCAAAGAGTGGGTCGAGGATAAACCCAAACCCAACCTCGACCAAACCATTACCATCAACATAGGAACCCCTGAAAATCCCAAAAAGATGAAAATTGGGGCAGACCTGACCCCCAACCAGAAAGCGGAGGTAACTGAGCTATTGAGCTGATATGAGGATGTGTTTGCTTGGTCATATGACGACATGGTCGGATTGTCCATGGATATTGTGGTGCATCGATTGCCCATCAAAGAGGGTTTCAAGCCGATTAAGCAAAAACTGAGGAAATTAAAGCCGGAGTGGAGCTTAAAGGTGAAGGAAGAAATAGTCAAGCAATTTAAAGCTAGAATCATCATGGTGTCCACTTACCCAGAATGGCTTTCCAATATAGTCCCAGTGGCGAAGCCCGGAGGAAAGGTGAAAGTATGCGTTGACTATTGGGATCTGAACAAGGCCAGTCTCAAAGATAATTTCCCAGTGCCTTTCATCCACATCTTGATGGATAATACGGCTCAGTATGAAATGTATTCATTTGTCGATTTCTTCACGGGATATCACCAGATAATGGTGGCGGAGGAAGACCGAGAAAATACTGCATTCATCACCCCTTGGGGCACGTTTTGTTATAGACGCCTTGCTTTCGGCATCAAAAATGCAGGAGCCACTTATCAGAGGGCAATGATGGCCCTATTCCATGACATGATGCATAAGGAAATAGAGGTCTACATGGATGATATCATTGTGAAATCAAGGGTTGAATCTGACCATGTAACTCATCTCAAGAAGCTATTTGATCGGCTCAGGAAGTACAACTTGAAGCTCAATCCAGCAAAGTGGCCTTTGGAGTTCAGTCGGGCAAGCTCCTTGGGTTCTTGGTGAGAAAACGGGGCATTGAGTTGGATCCGGCTAAGATTAAAGCCATTGCGGATATGCCAGCACCTCATACAGAAAAAGAGATAAGAGGATTCTTGGGGAGAATAAACTTCATCAGCCGGTTCATATCCCATTTGACGACCACCTGCGAACCAATCTTTAAACTGTTAAGGAAAAATGCTTCCCGAGATTGGAACGAGCAGTGCCAAAAGGCCTTCTAGACCATTAAGAAGCAATTGACGGAGGTGCCAGTGCTGGTACCCCCGAAAGATGGGATCCCTTTGTTCATGTATATATCCGTTAATGCCATGGCGATGGGTTGTATGTTGGGGCAGAAAAATGAATCGGGCAAGGAACATGCCATTTATTATCTCAGCAAGAGATTCAGCAGCTGTGAACAGAATTACACTCCGATCGAAAGGACATGTTGTGCCTTGGCGTGGGCTGCTATAAGATTACAACATTACCTTCATGGACACACTTCCTATTTGATCTCTCGAATTGATCCCCTAAAATATATATTTGAAAGACCAATGTTGAATTGTCGATTGTCGAGGTGGCAGTTAATCTTACAGCAGTTCGACATCCTTTATGTTACCCATAAGGCTGTAAAAGGGCAGGGAATTGCAGATCAGTTATCAGAAATGCCGCCTGGAGGAATGGAACCTTTAGAAACTTCTCTACCAGGTGAAGACATATTGTGGGTTCAACATACGAGGTGTGATGACGAAGGGTAATTTTGGAAAATGTATTTCGACAGTGCTATGAATGCTGAAGGGGCTGGAGCCGGAGCGGTCCTGGTTTCTATTACGGACGAGCAGTACCCTGTTCTCACCAAGTTTCAATTCAGTAATTCGAACAATACGGCCGAATACTAGGGATGTATACTGGGACTTAGATTCGCCCGCAATATGGGAGTGAAAAGATTAGCCATGTTCAGAGACTCAAAGTTGGTAATTAGACAGGCGACAGGGGTGTATGGCACTAAGGAGCTTCGATTACTCCCGTACCACCGGTGTGTTGTCCAGTTAATGCAAGAATTTGAAGACATAGCCTTTCGGCATATTCCCCGGGGACGAAATGACTTTGTCGATGCATTAGCCACCCTGGCTTCGTTAGTCCACATACTCAAATGCAAAGCCACTCCCCAGATTGAAATAACGGTACAAAATGCCCCCGCTTATGAAGAACACGTTGCAGAATTATCCGATGAGGTGGTTCACCCAAATCAGCCCTGGTATCATGACATCCGGGAGTATTTGAGGGATAGAGCTCTCCCCGACCGAGTGAACCGGACGGAAAGGCAAAGAATCCAAAAGATGGCGATGAAGTTCTATTTAAGATGGGAGATTCCCTGTACAAGAGGGATGTTGGCTTGGGATTATTGCGATGTGTGGATAAAACTCAAGCACAGAAAATCATGGGTGAAGTACACAGTGGGGTATGTGGGCCACATATGAGTGGACCGATGTTAGCCAAGAAGATTTTGAGAACGGGCCACTACTGATTATCACTTAAGGCCGACTATGACGATCATGTCAAGCGATGTTACCAATGCCAGACACACGATAATGTGATTCATGCCCCTCCTAATGAACTGCACTGTATGACTTCTCCTTGGCCCTTCTCCATGTGGGGTATTGATGTAATCGGACCCGTGCAGCCCAAAGCGAGCAATGGCCACCGGTTCATCTTCATCATGATTGATTATTTCACCAAATGGGTGGAAGCAGCTTCTTTCCCCAAAGTAACACAGGAAATCATAGTCAGTTTTATCAAGAACAATGTCATTTGTTGGTACGGATAGCCCAAAATCTTGGTGTCCGACAATGCCAATAATCTGAACAACGCCCTCATGAAGGAGTTATGCGACCAACTCAAGATCAAACACCTCAATTCCGTCATTATAGGCCCAAAATGAATGGGGTCGTGGAGGCTGCGAATAAGAATATAAAGAAGATTATGGCAAGAATGTCCGCCAATCATCGAGGATGGCCGGATTTGCTGCCCCTCACACTGCTTGCATATCGGACATCAGTTCGTACGTCTACTGGGGCAACCCCTTACGCCTTGGTATATGGGATGAAGGTTATTTTGCCAGTTAAGATGGAGATGGCGTCCCTCCGAATTTTGCTCGATGCTCGGATTGACGAGGAGGACTGGATGCAAAGTCGGTATGACCAATTAGCCATGACAGATGAAATAAGGGTGGCTGCTATATTACACGGTTAGTTGTATCAGCAACGTATCTCTCGATCGTACGACAAAAAGATACGGTCCTGAAAGTTCAAAGAAAATGACTTAGTACTGAAGAGGGTCATGCCCTGTCAAGACGAAGCGAGAGGGAAGTTTGCTCCAAATTGGGAAGAACCCTTTGTGATCAAGAAAGTCTTATCTGGAAGGGCCCTCATTCTACAAGAAATGGACGGCGAGGTGTTTCCGCAGCCCCTAAATTCTGACTCGGTGAAACTGTTCTATGCTTGGAAAAAAAAATCGTTCCCCAAAAGCTCAGAAAACTCCCTTAATAAAATACCTTCAAGATCTTACCAAAACCAGTCATATAATCAGCCCAAAATCCGAGACCTACTCCGATGAAATCAGAGGGTTATGCGGCGATATCAGTTGGATCCCAATCAAGACTCGAGAAAAGAAAGAAGACAATATATCAAAATTGTAGTCAGCTGGATAAAATGATGATCCAATGAAGGGCGACGATACATCAAAAAGAGAAATGACTAAACCATAAATATTTCTCTATATATACAAAATATTTTGATTACAAAGTCTATCTTTTAAATAATAATGATGAAACTGACATAGTCTATGCAGGGAGTAAAATAATCTACAGGTCAGAAACCAGCTGAAACAGGATAGACGGAATAGCCGATGCATCATAAACCTCAGGCTCGCCTGCAATCTGCTGCCCCATCATGTTAATCTGAGCCAAAAGAGCAGCAGCACTACTGACAGTCGCAGAATAGGCCTCCATGATAACTCTGACCTGCTCTGTAATGTTATCTCTGGCAGAGAGAATGGCATCCCGAGCTAGTACAGCAGCATCCCGCTCGGCGTGGGCGGTATCCCTCTCAATCTCAGTAGCACTCAATGCTGACCGGAGCCTGGTAACCTCAATCATCACTCTCTAGATACGATCCGTCGAATCAGGGCAAGAGACATGTACCGAAGCAGGAACGTCCTCAATATCAGATCTGGACGCTAATTCTGAAAACTCTGGGGGGATAGCCATGTCTGAACTAGTCTCATCTGTGGAAAACCCTCAAGAACCATCCAATACCCCAATATGGTCAAAATCAGCAATCTCATAATCTCCCCCCGACCATCGCAGATAATCGGGTGTCTGACCAGGATGACTGTCCCTAAACTCGGTCGAGACCCTATGAGACCAAAGATCATATACCCTCAACATTTCCCTCTCTGTCTGAAGTGATATAAGAAATCGGTAATCTGCTGCACCCGCGAAAAGATGAAGTTCCTGCATCTGGTCAAACTGCCCCATAACAGCTAAGGGATGATAAGTCGTCACCCCTCTAAGACCGGGAAGAGGGAGGAAATCCAAAGGGGGCACATGAGTCAAGAAACTCATGAAGGAGCAATAACCCGAGTAGATCAGAAGATGGAAAGGCTCCTCAATGACCGATAAGAACTCCCTCCACGAGGCCGCATCAGTGCATCGCCGGGGGCGGAATGAGAACTGCATGGCCAAGCTGTGGCTGAAGCAAAACCCGTGCCGACGGAACTGTCCAATGGGCCTGAGGTGGCTCATAAACCATACGAACAATAAAGTAGAACTTCCTCTGAATATCCTGCCTGGGAAGGACTAACAATATAAGGTTGACATGTAAGTCTCTGCGAGTATCATAGAAAGGATGGTATGATCCTCCTGAAGGGCCTGGACCGCCACAATAACTCGCATGTCCAGGAGATCGCCTCCGGCAGTCATGTATAGAACCGATATGACACAAGCCACCTGGACATCCACTCTCAAAGTAGCCCAGCGCTCCTCAGATACTGAAAAGTCACTAGAAAATAAAGAGAAGCAATCCGCTAAGCCAAATCGGTCAACCAAGAAGTGAAGAGGAATAAGGTGGCTCGAAGAGATCACAGATAGCAGGGTTGTCCTCCGCAAGCCAGTAAAAGTCAAAAACTGACGACGCATATGTCCTAAGGTAACCCTAGCGCAGGGGCCATCCACCAACAAACCCGTAAAGCAGGCATACTCCTCAAGGGTGGGGGTCAGATACTCCAACCCAAACCTGAACACATGCCTATCAGGAATCCAACAACTGAGAATGCCGTCAACAAAACCCAGCGGCACCTGAAATGGTAGAAGAGAAAAGGAGTGACCCAAAAGACCCTCTGCGATAATCCGGTCAGTGGGAAACAAACCATCCAACCACACGCGAAGCCTGCCGACGATCCCTGGGGAGGTGCAGACATCCAAGCGAACTACATCAAGGGACGACATCTTAAAAAAAAATAGTATCAAAAAGACTGTACAGGGGTCAATTCTTTATCCATGCATATAATAAATCACTGCATCATGCAAGTTATGATAAAATAAATGAAGCATCAGAGATATAGAATTGTGCATAAATAAAGATAATTCTGTACATGATACATAAAATGAAAAAAAAATACATATAAAACGAACAAGTAAATACATAGGTCCTAGCCTATCAGAGTCTAGTCTGTAAAATCTATGTCATCGATGAATTCACAGTCCTCGAAATGGTCCGCACAACCCAAGTCCCGGGAAATAGAAGCCTCAGCATCAAAGTTCAGATCTTGGCAGGAAAAGGGCAGAACTGGGACACCCGATGACCCAGGAGCGGCTCCAAAATCTGATCCGTCAGGATCAGCAGCATAGGCTTCCTCTGGATCCCAACCTAGCCTCCGAACAAAGGACGACGTCTGATCTAGCCGCCGAGTCAGGGAGGCAATCTGATCCAAGTGGGTGGGGGCTCGAACGCACTCCAACCAATCCGTCATCATCACTGACCCAGGAACCAGGTCTCCGAGAAAGAAGGTGGCCCGGGTCTGAGGTCTGATGGTGCGAGGTCTCCATCAAGCTCTGAAACTATCACTCGTATGAGGACCGTTGGACAGCATGAATCTGTCATCCCCGGCCGTCAAGGCTGTTGCGAGCTGAGCATCCATGGGCCAAAACCTCCGGGATGGGGGGCGAAAGGGATGCGGACCTCTCCAGACACGCATCGGATGGCACGCTCCCCTAGATAGAGCTCCCATCCATCGTAAGTAAACAACGGAATGCGGCGAATGGACAAAGCAAGCTCGTGATCCGCAGTATAGGGGGTCCAGGTCACCTCCGCTAATGAGATCAGCTCCAACTGCAGTCGGCAGTGGGCAAAGCTGTCAGACACCGGGGTCTCCTCGAGAGTGCTGTGATGCCACCGGCGACCCCTGGGATAAGTCTCTGGACCGAGGGCGGTAACAGGCCATAGGCAGGGTAGTCACTCATAAGCCTAGAACTAATAAATGAAACAGAAGGGGCGTAAGTACCGTACATGGGCAAAAAGATGAAACAACATAGAGGATGGTATAATAAATAAGACCTACCAGTAGAAAAAGATAGAATCCTAGCCAAGCATCTGTCTGCCCCTTTGAGCGAAGGCGAAGACCGTGGAGAAAGTAGGCAAACGTGAAGGAACCCCAATCATAATCCCCGATCCGATCGACGTCCCGGGTAACCCCGACAATGCTGAAATGAATAGTCGAGGAGCTGTTCCCCAAGAAACAACCCCTCATGATCATCAAGAATAAACATCGAAGCAAAAAATCCCGGACGGATCGGTCCTCAGGGAACGGCTCATAAAGAACCCCTCCAATGGTGTCCACAGTCAGAGCTCCCGATCGAATGCTACGGGCCTTGAAAATCCTGTCCTGAGGAGAGTATCCCAGCAACGATCGAACAGCGGCGGGAGTAATGTCAAGCTCCAAGGGAACATGGGGCCCGGAGAACTCCACCCCGGTAATATATCGTCAGTCAATGGGTGTCAACACCAGCTCGTAATCCAGAAGATGAAGCGACTGGGTTTGATGGAACCACCGCTCAAATAATGCCCACATGTAGCCCCACGGACAGCGGCGGGGGGCGATGGTAAAAAAGTGGTTAAAACCCCAGGAGTCCACCATCCCTCGATAATCAGCATGCAATGCATGATAGAGTGTGTAGATGCTGAACCAATTACCCCGAGGCTGGGTAAACTCAGGAATCTGTGACAGCCACCAAACAGTTAGTCAGGGTAACCATGTGAGTTTGAATGAATTTAAACAGCGGATATACCTCATTAGCCGCTAGATATGCCGATGGGTGACTACTGGGATCAGGACCGAGCAAATCCGGCATCCTAACACGGGCCCTTGGTAAGATCCGACGCATGGGGGGAGGGACCGCTGTGCCAAAAGGACTCACCTCTGCCTCTACCTCTACCTCAGCTGGGGCATCATCACCGACATCAGGATGGACGGGGCGAATGACAGACTCCGCCAGCCTACGGGAATGATGGGTCAGAACCGGAGCTGGAGTCGATGTGACCGCTCTACGTCGATGAACCCCAGCAGCCCGGGGCACCGTGGAACTGCTCGGAGCATCAGGATCCATGGCTGAAACAGCACCACGAAAAGGAGGTATATCCTTAGCCCATTACTTTTCAAAAACTTACTATATATTGCTAAGTGATAATAGGGCAGCATCACATGTTTATCTATGATAATATGAGATTTGAAATGCATAAATGAGTCCCTAGAGATGCGCTAGATTTCTCGAAATTTCGACAGAGTTTCGTCTGTAAAATGGGTGTCCCATACACAACTAGGCATGTTTAATAAAATCATACAGCCAACAAATCCCAAATGCAAGTGAAAATAATGCATCGCGGTCATAAAACAGCTAAAACAATAAATATTCTCAAAACAGTAAAGCAGTTTACGAGACCCGTCGTGTACGTATACTATAATAAACACGACTATCTCATCTGGTATGCATGACTAAGTTAAAACATGTAAACAAGCAAATGTATAGGAAAACGAAAGCGAAAATAAAAGAAAAAAGACTCAAAACGTTACCCAAAATGCGTAGAGTGGTTTAACCAGAACGGATTTTACGGGGAAAATCCAAGAAAGACGCAAAAGGACAAGGTGGGACGAAGAAAACCGGAACTATTTGGAAAGGAAAAAGTTGAAAGTGACCGACCGTGGGGGGTCGTGATTTGAAATAGTGTCGATCCCAGCCGCAGATGCATCTGCGGCTGGCCGCAGAAGGATCTGCGGCTGGTCTCGGTGGGGCCCTAATGTCTCATTCGTTATCCCGAACCCGCATAAAGCTTATTACGACTAAAATACCAAATTACAGAACTCAATGAAATGACCCGTCGGAGACAAGACCCAACATCTACGAGATAAGCAGTCGAAGACGGAACCCGATG
This sequence comes from Hedera helix, assembly GCA_947179155.2. Lineage (NCBI taxonomy): Eukaryota > Viridiplantae > Streptophyta > Magnoliopsida > Apiales > Araliaceae > Hedera > Hedera helix. The sequence continues at coordinate 16,325,503 of OX359283.1, read as the reverse complement.
GCTACGAGACGACCCGTCAAAGACGAAACCTAACATTCACGAGACGACTCGTCAGAGACGAAACCTGACATTCACGAGACGACCAATCAGAGACGAGACCTGACATTCACGAGACGACCAGTCAGAGACGAAACCTGACATTCACGAGACGACCAATCAGAGACGAGACCTGACATTCACAAGACGACCAGTCAGAGACGAAACCTAATTTCATAAGATAATCATTCAGAGACGAAACCTGACATTTACCAAACGACGAGTCAGAGAGGGAACCTAGCGTTCACGAGATGACTCATCAATGATGAGACCGACGCCTACGAGGCGATCAGTCAGAGACGAAATCCGATAGTCCCAAGTCAATCGGAGATGAAACCCGAGCGATATTCATTCATAACTTTAAACTGACCTCTGCATGAATGTGTCATATGCATTGCATCGTCTTATATCTCTTGTTGCACCATTAATATATGTTGTCATTATCATGCGTCAGGTGTCTACTTCTTTATCATGTTCATTGCATATTGCATTGCATAAACATGATAAAAGGGGCAGTTGTAGACACCCGAATTTTGCGTTTGTACACTAACCTGGGCAGGAGGGCAAAATCGTTGTTTTGCATGGACTGTGAAAAGGAATGATGGATTTCAGCACGGTCAGGACAAGCAAACACGGAAACAAAATGACATCAAATTGTGTGATCTAGCGATACGAAGCAAATCCAAACAGACCGAAACGACCAATATATCCTACCAACAGTCCCCAGATTGCGAGGTACCAATAATACAGCGAAAATATAGATTTATGATTGCGTGACACGAGAATCGAGAAAAGGAAGTCGGGCGGCCGCAGATGCACCTGCAGCCAACGATAATGTGGCGTTTACGTTGCTCGAGGAAACACACGGCAGCCGAGGCGTCGGCGCGGACGGCCAGAGCAGGCAGCCGCAGATGCACCTGAGGCTGCTCTCAGTCAGCTATACAACGTCATTTGTTCAGCCGAGAGAAGAGAGAAGAAAAAAAGAAAGAAAAAGTTAGAGAGAGAAGGCGAGATTTAGAGAGGGAAACGTTTGGATTGGGCTAAAAAGGGGGAGTTTGTCTATTTTGTTGCTTCAATATTCATCAAATATTGTGTTATACGTTTGATAGTGAAGTATAAAGCGATTATTGAAGTATTGCAAGGTGTAAAAAGGCATTTCTTGAAGTTTATCTTATATTTTTTCTTGTGATTTCTTATTGTTGGATTGCTTTGATGTAGTATCTTTTTATATTAAGTGACGATCTAAGGATTAGGGATGATTAGTGAGGGTTCCATAGGAACGAAATTTTCTCCTAATGTCCCGATGATATCCAGATGGTGATATATAGTTCGTTGTGTTAATATGTAACTCATAGTGTTTAACTTGCAACTTTAGGTTATTGTGGTATAGTAGTAAATCTAGTATCATTAAGTTTTTCTTTGTATGGTTGTGTGATGATTTTAGGGTGGTTTGTGAGCCTAGAAATGAGATCCTCGTGATCAAATTTCGAAGATGGACAATTTGGTAACGTAGTCACGGCAATGGGTCTTTTATTGTACATATATAAATTTCGAGCCTTAAAATGATATTCATATCGAAAATCGGGTTAAGGCCCCGCAATAGTGAAATGTGTGATCGTGGGTGTTTGGGATTATTTGGATGGCTCACATGCCCGTGAATAGTTCTGACACATTTTGTGAATGCTTGATTTGATTTACAACATAAAAAGCGGTTTCAAAAGGGAAAAGGCAAAACGGGAAAGATTTTCTAAAAGTAAATCAAATTAGGGTATTAGAATCACAAGGTTAGAAAAAATTGAAAGTTTTAATGAGCGTCGATTCCTATTTAACGAAAAGGCTGCAAACGTTTTCTTAAAGGTCATAAGAAACTGATTTTGTAAAAGTAAATGTCTTTTTATTAAACTTTGTGCATAGGGTTAAAGAGCTCCTAGAAGTTACCTTTATTTGATTTTATTCTACTGTCCAAAGGCAATATGTACTCTCAATTCCTATTTGACGAGAGTTTAAAAACTCTTATTTTCTAAAACGACACCTAATAAAATATCATTGTTTTCCATCTATATCTATTATAAAACAAAGCCTTTGCGTATGGGTCAAAAGATGTTCTAAAACACTTTCCAAATAAAGCACGTTTTCTATAAAGAAATCAAAGCGGCTTCTTATGCAAAATTCAACACCACATTCATTTAAGCATACACGCACTTACACACATGTTTTGAGATTTTAAAAGAATAGGAAAGCATCGAGATTGCGGTAACCGTGTTTTCACGGAAGTCGGGGGGTGCCTAACACCTTCCCCTCGCTTAAACAAGCCCCCGAACTCCATGAATCTCGGTTCGCAGACCAATTAATTAGGAGTCACATATGAGCCATTACAATTACGAAAACTCAAACTCGGATGAGTTGGTACATCCATTTCTAATATACCAACTGGCGACTCTGGTAAAATTGGCTCATCAAAAAATCGATCTTTCAAAACTCGTCGACACTTGTGCCAATCTTTTCCAAAAACACATCGTAATCAAAAGGCTAAAATTAGAAAGGGTAATTATCAATAGGAGACGATTTTCCCGGCATCGGCATATAACATAAATACAAAACGATTTAAATCAAATGATTCAAATCCGACATATCTCTGGCACTGTCTTTTAGGCCACATGAATGAGAAACACATATCCAAACTCCATAAAGATAGGTTTTTGGATTCATTTGATTTTGAATCATATGAGAAATGCGAGTCTTGTTTATTAGGCAAGATGACTAAAACCCCTTTCACTAGTCACAGTGAACGGGCTAGTGATGTATTGGGACTTATACATAGTGATGTATGTGGACCCATGAGTTCGTTAGCAAGAGGTAGGCTCTATTACTTCATTACATATACTGATGACTTTAGTAGATATGGATATGTGTATCTTATGAGACACAAATCTGAATCCTTTGAAAAGTTCAAGGAATTCAAGAATGAAGTTCAAAACCAATTTGGCAAAAGCATAAAAGCCCTTCGATCCAATCGAGGAGGTGAATACTTAAGCCAAGACTTTGATGACCTTCTCAAGGAGTGTGATATTATATCACAACTCACTCCACCTGGAACACTACAATGAAATGGTGTGTCTAAGAAGAAGAATCGCACCTTGTTGGACATGGTACGATCAATGATGAGTCATGCAGATCTTCCAATAAGCTTCTAGGGTCATTTCATAGAGACAGCTGCATTCACACTTAACCGTGTTCTTACAAAGACGGTTCAAAAGACACCATATGAGATGTAGACTGGGAAACATACTAGTATGTCGTTCATGAAGATTTGGGGTTACAAGGCATTTGTAAAACGTCTAGCTTCTGACAAGTTCGGACCCAAATCTGATAAATGTAATTTTGTGGGATACCCTAAGAAAACAAAAGGGTATTATTTCTACAAATCTTTTAAGAACAAAATGGTTGTTGCTTGAACTGGTATTTTCCTAGAAAGAGAATTTGTCTCTAAAGGAAACTGTGGGAGAAAAGTAGAACTCGAAGAAATTCGAGAACCACAAAATATCATTGAACCTAAGTTGGAATATGAGCAGGAACCACAAGACATTATGGAAAGTGAACCTACTCAAACTACACAAGGCATTTATAGATCTAGTAAGACACGCCAAGAGCCGGGAGATATTATGGATTTCTTGTGACTCAAAATGGCGATGTGATGCTCATAGATCAGGATGAGCCTGTTTCCTACCAAGAAGCTATGAATGGACCAGATTCTGAGAGATGGCTTGAAGCCATGAAATGGACCAGATTCTGAGAGATGGCTTGAAGCCATGAAATCTGAGATGGACTCCATATATACTAACCAAGTATGAACTTTGATTGATCCACCCGAAGAGGTAAAACCAATCGGGTGCAAGTGGGTTTTCAAGAAGAAAACCGACATGGATGGTAATGTACAAACCTATAAAGGATGACTGGTAGCAAAAGGTTTCAAACAAGTTCAAGGTGTTGACTATGATGAAACCTTCTCTCCAGTGGCAATGGTTAAATCCATCAGGAACTTACTTGCTATTGCAGCCTTTTATGATTACGAAATCTGGCAGATGGATGTCAAAACTGATTTCCTTAACGGAAATCTCCTTGAGGATGTGTATATGACACAAACTGAGGGTTTTGTCACTACAAAGGATGCTAGAAAGGTATGTAAGCTGCAGCAATCCATTTATGGATTGAAGCAAGCCTCTCGGACTTGAAATCTTCGATTTGATGAAACAATCAAAGAGTTTGGCTTTATAAAAAATGAAGATGAACCTTGTGTATATAAGAAGGTTAGTGGGAGTCACATTGTATTCCTGGTATTATATGTTGACGACATATTAATTATTGGGAATGACATTCCTTCCTTACAGGCTGTAAAAACATGGTTAAGAAAATGTTTCTCCATGAAAGATTTGGGCGATGCAACCTATATTTTAGGTATCAAGATCTATCGAGATAGATAGAGAAAAATGCTCGGCCTAAGTCAAAGTACATATATTGATAAAGTGCTGAAACGGTTTAGCATACAAGAGGCAAAAAAAGGACACTTACCCATGTTTCATGGTGTAAAGATCTTTAAGGCCCAATGTCCTAAATCACAAGATGATAAGGAGCATATGAGAAAGATCCCTTATGCTTCGACAATTGGATCTATCATGTATGCAATGATATGTACTCGTCCGAATGTCTCGTATGCTTTGAGCATGACGAGCAGATACCAGTCGAATCCAGGTGAAGGTCACTGGACAGCAGTCAAAAATATCCTCAAGTACATGAAAAGGACTAAAGATTCATTCTTGGTATATGGAGGTGAAGATGAACTGGCAGTAAAGGGTTACACAGATGCTAGTTTCCAGACTGACACAGATGACTATAAGTCTCAGTCAGGTTTTGTGTTTTGCCTTAATGGTGGTACTGTTAGCTGAAAAAGTTCGAAGTAAGAGACAATAGCCGATTCTACAACAGAGGTTGAGTATATTGCTGCTTCTAGTGTGGCCAAGGAGGTTGTATGGATTAAAAAGTTCGTCACTGAACTTGGTGTTGTTCCAACCATTGTTGATCCAGTTGAGCTATACTGTGATAATGATGGAGCCATTGCACAGGCTAAGGAACCTAGATCTCACCAACGATCTAAGCATATACTTAGGCGGTACCATCTCATCCGTGAAATCATTAATAGAGGAGATGTACTTATATGCAGAGTGCCAACAGATGATAATATTGCAGATCCACTAACTAAGGCTTTGTCGCAGCAGCAGCACGAAGGTCACACTAGTTCCATGGGTATTAGATACATGATTGATTGGCTCTAATGCAAGTGGAAGATTGTTAGAGTTCATGCCCTAGAGACCAATTATTTGATGTAATTGCTTAATATTTTGGATATTATATTTGATTGAATAAATGAATTATTTTATTATGATTTTATTCACTGCGTTATATAAATGTTAGTATAATAAAAGTCCTTAGAATAGTGATACAAATTATATAACTTCAAGTAAGTGACTTGAACATGAGATCATATAATTACAATTAGTATCATTGCTCTTAAATGTCCCTAGTCGAGTATCATTGTTAATGGGACAACAATAATGCATTGAGACTAGTATGTGGATTGACTGATGGTCAAATCTCATTAGTCATAAATATATGAGTTATTGAGTCAATGCATAGATACATGTTAGAAAACAATATACTGGACAGACCCACCATGAGAATTCTACGTGGAGCATTATGCAAAGTGTCATAAGAAATTCTCATAGTGACAATGATGTAATGATCCTCTGACCTGAAATCACTATATTATTACACGAGAATTTATATACTTTGATATCATCAAATGTAAGGTTTAATAGGGTGGACAATACAGGTGATTATTGGATACATCATGAATCGTGTGAGGAATATGAGTGATCTAGATGGAATTTAACCCTCCTATATATTAGGGGTAATATCCATAGGCCTCTTGATTGAGTAGGACTATGAAATACATGGTCATGCTCAAATAGTGATTTATTTCATATAGTCTACTCATTGATTAAGAAAACTCAGATTAAATTATAAAGAGTATGACGCATTCCATGCCTCGAGTTTAATCTAGGATGTCAAGGTTAAAAAGATTAAATTACATTGAAACGTTGATCACGAAAATGTTGCATTGAATAACCGATTTTATAATTTTGGGTAGCAGTGATGCATTACTAGATGTCACTCACTGTTTATAATTTTACAATATGATTTTAAAATTATTACCAACATAATAATAACATATAGGGTCACATACTTAGAACGTATTTAAAAGGGAGTTAATTTAAATTATAATGATTTAAATATGTCAAAATGATTGATAGTATTTAAATTATAAATTTAAATTAATAGGATAACTTGTATATATGTATATTAATTAAGTAAGACTTAATTAAGATATAATATATATAAATTCAGATTTTATTTTTCTAAATTGGATTAGGTTTTGGTTAATTCCTTTTCACTGCTATATATATATGATATATCAGCAGCTTTCTTTTTTACGAGTGAGGAAAAATAAAAACCTAACTCTAGCCGCTTTTAGAAACTGACTAAAGAGAAAACTTAAGAAAAATTCAGATCTTAGCGACTAGTACCGCAGCTCTTTTTGCTGCAGATCGTGCAACGATTCGCGGGACGTTCGTGTGGATACCGTAAAGGCGTAATTTCGTTGGATTGCATTGAAGATTCGAAGCTGTTCCAGAATCATTCATCATCTCCATTCAAGCTCGGATAATCGGTAAAACAAATCTAAACCTCTGAATTAATGTATTTTTGCATGGATCCTGTTTTAGGGTTTCGAAACTTATTTTTAAAAAAAATTGAAATTTCACTGCGTTTATGTGCTGAAAACCCTACAACTTTATCGTTTTATCATGCTAGAAGGCGATGTTCGATATTTCAAATATCTTTGAACGTTACAACTTAATATAATTTACCTTGAGGGGTTTATTAATTGTTTAGCGCACATGCACATACATATATAAAATACGCGTCATATTATTTAACATGCGAAGTATGTTTCATAATACTATAAATTATATAATTTCCCTACACAAATAGAATACTATATTCTACTTGAATTGATTATAGACTTTTATTCTAGTTTGATTCACTAGAGCCACCAAATGAACCAAAAAGTCAAACCTAGGGTGCAAGAATAAATATATATTGAATATAACTATTACATTCAATAACCTGGGCTCCTTTACAAACGGGTTTTCAAGCGCTTCTTGCTTCTTTGGTCCAATTCTTCAAAAAAATTCTAACTAATCCTATTACATAATTATTTACAGTAAATAAAAACCTTGATCAGCAGTCAATAGGAAGTACATAGGAGAGAGATAGAATTATACATAAGAAAAATTAAAAAGATGATGTACGCGGACCCCATTTATAAAACACATTCATTCATGCATCCACATCCAATTACACATTGGTCAATAATCCATAATCAATCTCATTTATTATCATACATATCACCATATGTATCAATAAATAATATTCATCTCATGAAATTAAAACCATTCCATATATGCATTGATATCATTTAATGGGCAATTTCAAGTTGCGTGAAATCTAATTTCATATTTAAAATAACTTTTTATTTTAATTATAAAATCATGTAAAATAACTATTTATTTTAATTATTGAAAAAAACACAAAATTTCAAAAACTATGAAAAAACAGCGAGGTTCGAAGTAGTTGCTTCAGACACCCAAAGTAGCTGCTTCAGCTCTGATGCAGCTGCGTCAAAACATACTGCTGTAGTTCGTGATTTTTGATATTTTGTATCCAAAACGTGATTTTTTATAATTGCTTTCAAAACCCATGATTTTATACAACATATATGCCCAATTAAATTGTTCTAAACATATATCCATACATATATATAATCAAAACAATTAATAATTTGCATAAAGTTTCGCTCTTGATGCCACTATTGGTTTGTAATATCCATGAACATACAATCAAATTACATATAAGCAGCGGAAGCATGGTAAATCAGAATTTAAATTTTTTACTACAAACCATAATCCAGGATCGACCTTTATGCTTAACTATTAATTAACAAGAATGAGATAAAGAATTATACCCTTGTAGAATTTAGATTTCCACAGGTACGTGTTCAACTCCAGTTCCTTCGTGTTCTCCTTGAATTCCACCAATTAAATTCATTTGATCAACGTTAACCACCCAAGTGTTTGGCCTCTAGAGGTGATCCACCAAGAAAGAATAAGGATTCAAGATGTGGGTAATGACAAACCCTAGTTTTCTCTCTCTTCTAATTTCCAAGATCTAGAAAACTTAAGAGTACTCTCCCAAAAACTTATGGAAGTGTATGTCACCCCAATTCATAACAAGACTTCTCTTATTTATAGATATAGTCAACTATCATAATACCTTTAATCTAATTAAGAACTTAATTAATTTAATATAATAATTACAATTCCTAAACCATTTATCATTTATGAGAGTACTCTTATTAATTGATTCCTAAACCATTTAGAAATTAAATAATAATGATAATAGTAATAATAATAATAAAACTCCTCTTATTAATTTATAATTAGTATTTTCAAAATACTAAATAATAAATATTAAGTTATTTAATTTATTTTATCCCTATAGTATAAATTAAATATACTTAATTCATAATTACGATTATGCTATTTACTTATTAAATAATTTATTTATTTTCGGTGTGACCCTTTAGGTTCTCCATATTAAACCGGTTATAGAATAAATTAATTAGAACTATTCTAATCTTATTTATATAAATAAATTAAACTATTTAATTCATTTAAATAAATAATATTTATTTCATAATAAGAGTAAGTCCCCTTAGCGATCAACGACTTTTCAAATAATATAGATTTTAACATTTAATCACAAAAGAACCTATTCAGCAAATAATTACTGTACAATTCAATCATTCTACCTCACAATGTCTCAATCAAATATAAGACATGGTATTACTGTCAAGTCTTATTTTATTTGATTATATGCATTTTGATTCTCAAATGAATAACTCTAATTAATATAAATTAGAAACTACTTTTTAATTTTCATTCTGTCTTAGCTAAGGACTACTAAGTTGTCATTTATCGAGCATAGGGCATTCTCTTCTTTTACTAGAAGTAGTAAATTTTTTGTTGATCATTCACATATGTCCGTATATAACTTATTATATCATAACATAGCCTTTGATACATCCTAAAGGTTTTAAGGAATATATCAAAATATAATTCATCATACATAATATACTATGATGATCTTAAGTCCAATAATCACTTGTACTACTATCACAAAAGGAACTCCTATTTACAGGCAAGTAAGACTCCATTAGGTGTTTATTGATCAAGTCATGTTCAGTGAACTTATTTTCTAATAAGCACCTACATACTTGCTTTATTATCTCTACACAAATGATTATGAGATCAATCATCTTCTTCATAAGAGCAAGTATAGTATGTACTAATCTATCCAGATTCACTAATTCCTATTTAAGTAATCCCACTATTAAGACTAATTTTAGTTTTTAGTTATCTTGAATTTAGATCTCATTAGCATGATCATCATCATGATTCTAAAAGCATTGCTCAACAACTATGAGTTTATCATAATTAATGTCATCTATTAAATATAGATAAAGAAAATGCATTTGTATAAATAATTTTTTTATTAATAAATAAATAAGATTATAAAGTACATGCTACATCATATCAAATATGATTGGCTTGTGTGCATACTGCTTTCAATTTGAAGTCGTGAAATCGACTCGCGCGTTATAACTAAATGTTATGCATAACTTAAGGTATGACGTGGCTGATCACCTCATATACCTGTTTATTTTTCGAAGATTTTCAGTATAATACTGTTAATTATTCTCAGAGTTCAACGGTCCTTAGCGATCATTCAATCATGAAAAAATTCATGCTTTAAAACATCGATTTTTTCTTTTATCAGATACATAAATGATTGGCTATTCTTGAATCATTCTGACTTTGCATTTTTCAAACTTTTGAACCATTAGCGAACTATTCAATGATGATTCATTAACACACTCCATGTCTTATCAGAAACTATTGAACATAATGAGATTATAAACGCTTAAACTTGATTATTGTTTATTATTTGCTACATACTTACTGAGTAAATTCATTGCTCACTTTTGCTTTATATACCCTATGTACAGTTAAGACGGAGAAGACTGGTAGTTCCGAAAAAGACAAGGGTAAGGGCAAGGCTACTGAGTAGTCTAAGTTTCGATTATGTATTCGTACTTATGTATTTAGATTTGAATAATGTTAGTCTTTTATTATTAAGATCTATGATGGATGTCGTTAAAGGTTGATGAGACTTGGGATGATTTTTAAGCTAATTATTATTATGTGATGTAAATATTTATGTTATTATATAACGAATGGGTAAATATATGTGTTGCATAAATGATATCATGAGCATTGAATTCGAAGTAAGAGTACCTAAATTTGGGGGCGTCACAAACACGGTTAATGAATTATAGGATTCATTTGGAAACTATTTTTATTTTCATGTTTCTACTTCTTAATTCTGTTTTTATATGTTTTTGCTTTTCCAAGTGAAAATATAAATTAGAAAACATTATTTGGTAACTATTTGAACATTTGATTTTAACTAATTCCATTGATCTAACAAGCAGAGAATTTATTTGATATTTTTTATTTGCATAAAAATAATAATGAAAACATTCTTTTGTGATAGTATGCAACAGTTGAACGAACATTCTTTTGTCAACGGCGTATTTACTTTGGCCCCCAAAGATAGGATAGCGTTTTCAAGGGTGGTTCACTAAATATAGTTTCTAACTACCGCAAATCAGACCGCAATAATCGCCATTTTGCGGCGTGGTCTTTAAAAAAAAGGAACCTCATATATAATGAGAGAGTGAGAGACAATGATTCATAGTAAAAATTAAATGAGAACACTATTTTATTTAATTTAATTTTATCCGTCCGTTACGAAATTTAATAATTTTTTAACAAACATATCGCATAACTGTTATTAACACTTCCGCATAACAATTATGCGGCATATGGCTCATTTAAAAAATATTCATATTACCCCTCATATGCACCGCATAATTGTTTTGAGGTATGTGCAAAATTTTATTTAAAAAAATATCGCATAACAGTTATATAGTATGTCAAGAAAGTGAAGAAAAAAAAATTGACATACCGCATAATTGTTATGCAGTATGTCAAAAAATATATATATATTTACGTATCGCATAACTGTTATGCGTTATGTCAATTTAAATTTTTTTAACATACTGCGTAACTTATATACGGAAAGAAGAAAGTAAAAAAAAAAATTGACATATCACATATCTGTTATGCGGTATGACAATTTTTTATTTTTTTTCCTCCTCTTCTTCTTTGCATAACTAAAATCTGCCAAATCAAAAGCTTCTGAAGTTGCAACATATTCTGATTTTGCATCACTCATTTCACTACTTGAAGAAACACTGGAACCAAAAGAATTAATCTCTGGACCCCAACTAATCTTGTAAGACGGGCTAGGCAAATCAGATTGATTACAGAAACTGAATAAACAATTTTATCTATATTACGAGCCTAAAAAGGAGAATCAATATCGGTACTAAATCGAGATAAAGAATCATCACATGTGCTCGAATCCTCAAATGGTTCCCTGCATAACGATTCTGCGCTATCTGAAAATGTAACAGAGGAATCTGAGAAGTCATTCCCAGTTCAAGTTATCAGCCATGTGCATACCTCTTCTTCCATTAACTCTTCTGGTAAAATTGTTTCCTCTTCTGATGGCGTTTTATCAAGAACCAACGAAACCTCTTCTATAGGACTAACTCTAGAATCATCAAACAAAGAAATTGCTTTACACAAAAAATTCCCCGAAAGTTCTGTTTTTGATAGCAAAGACGTTAAAAACTCTTCGGGGGGGGGGGGGGGGGGGGGGAATTACTTTCTTCTATGTAAAAAAAATTGATGTACTGCATAACAACTATGCGATATGTCAATTTTTTATTTTTTTTTTACTTTCTTTTTACACAACAATTATGCAATACATTAAAAAAAAATTGTCATACCACATAAGCACAAGTCATAATAGTTATACATTATGTCAAAAAAAAACAAAAATCACTTTCTTCTTACCGCATATAAGTTATGTGGTACGTCAAAAAATTGACATACAACATAGCTATTATGTTATATGTTCTTTTTTTAAAATTTTACACTTACGGCATAACAATTGTGTGATGCATATAAAAAATAATATGAAAAATTTTTATGTAGACCATATACTGCATAATTGTTATGCGATAGTGTTAATAACAATTATGCGATATTTTTGTTTCTAAGCCATTGGATCTCTCAATGGATGAATAAGATTAAGCTGAATAAAAATTGTTCACATCCAAATTTGATTATGGATCATTCATGTATATATATATATATATATATATATATATATATATATATATATATAATACAATACAATAGATCTTTTTAGATTTAATATTCTAATAATTAATATTATTTTGAGGAATCAATTTCATTCCAAAGTTTAAAAATACAATTATCTTATTTATTTTTTAATCTAAATTTCTTAAAAAGAAAAACTAACATAAAAGTCATTTATGACTTTCTTTTTTTTATCTTTTAACATTTGACAAAATTAGAAGGAAGATAATAAAACTAGAAGACTTCATTGGGCAACGCTATATAAACTGTTAAATGTTATTTCTTTATTTGAAACATCCTAGTTATTGTTAAGAACAATATAATTTGATGTTAATTTAATTTGAATGAAAATAGTACTAATTAGCATTTTCAATTTGTGTAACGTACATTTTTATTTTTGTTCAAGTGTAATTTTGCATCCGCATCCACGCACCCCAACTACAAGAAGAGTAATGCTATGTATAATGATGTAGTCAATGATCTAGTCAATGACCTTTGTTAAAAGTGATGAGACTTACCATATAAGTGGTGGGTCCCACCATTTTTAACAAAGGTCATTGACTAAATCATTATAAAACATCATTATACATAGCATTTCTCCTACAAGAAACTGTATTGACACAGTTGTTAAAAGTTAAAAATTACATTTTGCAGTTGCAATGGAAGCTTAAAACCACACCGCTCACTCCCCTAATTTTGCAGTTGCAATGGAAGCTTAAAACCATACCGCTCACTCCCTAAGTCTAGTCATGCACAACAGACCGGGCCAGACCTTTGACTTTCGACTTGCAGGTCAGGCCAGACCGGGCTTGACGTTTGAAAATGATGCCAAACCTTGGGTCAGGCCAGGCCGGTCCTATCCATGTAAAAAAAAATTAATAATTTCAAATATTATAAAAACACCAACTAAAATTTTTAACTTAATTGATGTATTAATTAAAAGTAATATATTATAACTTACAAGTTACAACTTATAAATTACAATAATGAATTAAAATAATGTACAATTTTAAAGATATTGTATTATTTTATACTATCATTAATAAAAAAGTTTATTTTTTATGAACGCTATCTTTTTTTTTATTATTATTATTATACAAATGATTTTCTAGTTTTTAACTTAAGTATTTATTAAAATGAAGATGCAATGAAAATTCTGCAAAAAGTGTAAATTGCTAGCTTAGTAAGAAAAATTCTTATATATTACATCACCCAACTTGTTTTTAAGAATTTATTTATTCGTATATAAACAAACATGTATGAATCAAAAAAAAATTGACAGGCCGAGCCGGGCTTTGGATGAATCAAGTCGGGCCTCAGGTCAGGTCAGGCCTCAGACCAGGCCAGACCTCAAGCCGAACCTCAGGCTAGGTCAGGCCACACTTTTTGGCAGGCCGGACTAGGTCAGATCTGAGCCAACAAAATATGGTCTGTTCAAGGCCTTCAGGCCGGGTCAGGCCGGACCGGGCCTTGACCAGGCCGAGCCCAGGCCGGATCAAGGTCGGGCAGCAGGCCATTTGTGCACCACTACCCCTAACTACCGTACATGCAAATAATAATAATAATAATAATAATAATAATAGTAAGTAAATAAAAAATAAAAGAGAAGAAATAAGTCAACCATATATTCAAAATCTAATTTCTATCTCCTTGCTCTTGTACAAAGATCAGAAAACTAAAGGCAAAATGCTACCACCTTATATTGCATCATAAAAAGTTTGCAAATCCTGTTTCTTCAGCTTTCTACATTCTGTTTATTACTACTAACTTCCATGGTCCTATCTATCATTCATGCAGAGGCTACTTAATATCCTACATGTAAGTATCCGATATTTGGCTTAATAATAAGAGAAATAAAGAGCAGGGAGAAGACAATATAGCCTTACATGCTACACAAAACAAAATATAAATGCAGAAAAAATAAAGAAAATAGTCACCTTCACACAATAGCAAGACGGGCACTGTGCACCAGGGGGTGGGGGAAGGGACACCATTACCTTCTATTGCCATTACCTTGTTCAACAGAATATACAACTAACCTTGTTTAACAGAATATACAACAGGATCAATTGATCGATCATCAGCAAAACTGAATTCAGAAAAGATGAATGAGAAGCAGAGGGAAAAGTTGGGGGTTTGTGGATGTCCCTACAGCTTCTGTATTCCAATATTTTGAGCAACAAGTATGAACATATTTCTATAGAAATGAAAGTAAAAATCCCACCTGCCTCTATCAGGGGCATGAAGAACGCCCCCCAAATTAATGTTTCATGGCCTTTTCCACGCCACACAATGCTGTCTACTGCAAAATGCTTTAGTAAGAATTCGCTGCTTGCCATTAGATTGTGCGCACAGCCACCAAGACTGCAAAAGAGAACCAAAAGTGTAAGTCCCCAGCAAAAAAAGAACTAATGACAGTAATGTTAAAACTTTTTGATAATTTTAGGTTTTTCTAGAAATACACTGTAAGTGATGCTTCTGAGTAAAGATGACTGAATAAAAGACACTATGTGACCAAGTTTGTAATGGATAGTAGATGATTATTGCAACACACAGAAGGGGTTCATATTTGCAATTTTTACTGCCCGTACTAAATCTTTACTATTTCTTTGATATTGTTATTAGTTGTATCTAAGCACTGGTATCACCGGTCACTTTACAAAATAGAGCCCTTTTATAAGGGTGATAACCCTTCGGCTACTTGACTCAAATTGAAGTATAACATATATAACTAATATCAACACTATGAAAGTCTTGGTCAGTAAGATCGAAAATATATTTTAAGAAACAAGCATCCAATCATTAAGCAAGTATATCTCTTAACAGTTTCTTTTTTTGATAGGTAAGTTTTAGCAGCAAGTATCCGCATTGGCATATTTCTATCACATAAGGCAGAAGTATCTTTTCAATTTTACAGCATACATGATTTAATCATATTAAACGATTTCAGATAAACTAGAGCCTTGTGAATTAAATTATATCAGTATCAGACAAATCAATCCTCTTATAGCTCATTTTAAAGATCAAATTTCCACAGACCTATTTACTTGCACTAAGATGAGCAGTACTGTCTGATTGCAAGGAGAAAAATGAGATCACAAAAAAGTATGTGCTAATGAATCAATCCTCTTATAGCTCATTTTAAAGATCAAATTTCCACAGACCTATTTACTTGCACTAAGATGAGCAGTACTGTCTGATTGCAAGGAGAAAAATGAGATCACAAAAAAGTATGTGCTAATGACAAAATGGAATCAGAAGGCTCCAGTAGCCAATATAAATAATTATCAAAAACAGTTCTACAGAGAGTTCCAACCATACAGCCCTATATACCAAATTCATAGAAACAGTTATCATTTGTAGTATCACTGCAAAGCCCTCCCAAGAATTTTTTCGTTAGGTTATAGTTAGACATCCTACAAGATTCTGATAGTTGAAAGCTACGGCGATATAATGTTTCTTTTATCTTTTATTTATAAGTTACATAATCTTAGATTTTTATTACACTGAAATATAGGGTGCAAATGAATTAAATAATTCACTACCAGCTCGTATTTCTTAAAACTTACAAGTATAGCTCGGTCCAAAGAAGTCACATTAATGCAAAGGCAATAAAATGAACAAGAGATTAGAAGAACCTATCCTCGCTAGAAATAGGTAGAAAAACACGAGCACAAATTTCTCTCTCAAAATTCAATATTATTCAACTATCCCAAAAGTAAAGATTAAAACTCCATTTAAAAAGTACTCGTAATCCAACTATTAATAGAACAACAACTTTAGATAAGAAAATAACCATAATTCCTAAACCAGCGACTTAATAAAGTATTTGTTCCAGGAAAAGATTCCCATTTGCAAAACTTGCAAACACTAATTACATATTTTTGTTCCATGGTTACCGCTAAATTAACTTGTTAGTTGAATAGTGGTGGGAAGATAGTGAAATTAAAATGTTAAAATTGAGAATATTGAGTCATTTTATACTACTATCAATAAAAAGAGGACTCATTTAGTAGAACAAATTTTTATGGCAAATATGACTCTTTTCATTGAACAGAGGGAGTAATAATACTAACAATAATTTCCCAAACCACCATAGACACTCCCTTGATGGCCTAAGAAGATTTTTAGTTCATTTATTATAAGCTTGTAATTCATCACAGATATATTCCAAGTAAAGCACACCCCATGGCTGCAGTTGATTCAAAAATCAATTGAATATACAGTATGTTTGATGCAGGGCAAGAATTTAAAAGGGTGTAGAAGTAATGAAATTGAGAATTTGAAGCCTAGCTTAGCAGAGAATTGGCCAAATCGTTAGATGAGTTGAGATCACTCCCCAGATAATAAAGATGGAAGAACAAGGTGCTAATATCATCAGAAAGCAATGACAGAAAACAAAGAACAATAAGAATATAATTCAATACAAAACCGCAGTCCATCCAGAGCATGAGTACACTCCTCCACAGTCCTATAAAATATATAATCTATCATTCCCATTACAAACATATCAAAACTCATGCAGAAAAATAGGCAAAAGTAATAAACTAATCAGAAAACTTGAATATAATAATGATTAATGAGCACTAATAAGCTGAAGTGGATAAGAAAATTTCAAAAGGCAAGATCTTTAAGAATCATAGCTATGTAAAGGATAGTGATCAATTTACATAAACTAGACAAGCTGGAGTCAGAGTTCAAGAAGCTCACCAATTAAGCAAAGGAGGAGAAAAATCCAGAAAACAACTTGAATAGGTCGACTATATTGCATATGATATTGAGACCTTTGAAGCTGTCTCTGAATGACTCCATTCCAACCATAGAGTTGCTTTTCATAGCAACCGTCACAATTATCAAGGCAACTCTTACATTTTTCATAGCACGCATTTATGCCCTATCCAAATTATAACAAGTAATAAAATCAGTAGTAACATACCACTTGAAATGTGAAAATCAAGAAGTAAAACATGTCTAAAGTTTAAGGAAGCAGATAAAGCACTCACTTTAGGCAAATGCTGAGAATGCGATAATGATGTATCAGCATCTTGTCGGCGATCTAGGAGCTTCAACTTCCTGTAACCATTCGTTGGCCACTTCAATTTAGATGCTAACTCCATTGTATTAAGAAACCCTGAAAAACTGGGTATTTTTCGAGGAGGTGGCTCGGGTTGTCCACCAGAGGAACTTTGATGCAAAACATCATCATCAACTGCAATATTCCAGGTACCAAAGTCAGCACTAGCACTTGCCGTCCTTCTATGGTCATAAAACTTCTCCTGCCTAAGTTCTACTCGACCCCACTCCATCGAGTCAGACAAGTTCTTCGAACACTCTGGTCCAGCCTCTAGTGGTGGCATAGGTAGTTGGTCCTGGGCATGAACTTTAGCAGACTTTTTCTCCCTGGATGCTGCTGCTGGCCCAGAAAGAAACAATGCAAGCTCGTTGCATTCTCCCTCATCCAAGCGTACCCACGGGAGAGGTGGCTTGCCTGCTGAAACAGCTGACTTGTGTAAGGAACTTTCAACTTTTGAAATCTGGCTCTCCATTGCAATAATAAATTCACGATGCCTGTCTTTAGCATCATCGAGTGAGCTATTTGTGTAACTTGACCTCACGGCCCGTTCAAATTCCTCCAACTGCATTAAAATCACAAAAATCTCAAGAGTCATTAAACTAGGGTGCAACTAGTCATCGATGCAATAGGTAAAAGCATTTTGCATTTGAAAGGCCGTTTCAAAGATTGTTAAAAACACCACAAAAAGTACTATTAGCAATAAGTTTTCAGTTCAATGCCATTTTCGTCAAAAATTTAACTTTGATTCTTCTTATATAGCTTTAGGTCATAATGTTTGAATTTAGACACTTAAACAAATAAACCAAATATTATGTTTTGAATGTTAACTTTTTCCATATAAAATATCATTTGACTTGTCAATAACTTTACACCTCTACATTTAAATCCGCTCCACTAAAAAGCACGCAACAATCAGGCGATCATATCAAAAACATAATTGCAACATAGATAATCCATACCTGCCACCTGGTAGTTCCAAGAGCAGTTTGTAGGTCCCTTCGAAGTTCATCCGAATTCCACATACTACAGTTATCCTTCATCGTATGAATCCATGTTCTAAATGTTGATTCCATCCTTTATAAATGTAATGTGCATTGGAAATATCACAAAACACCAATTAGCATAACCAATTAAATCATAAATTAAAGTACCTTAACAACAAAAACAAACAAACACAAAAACAAAAACAGAAACAAAAAAATCCCCAATAATAATAATCATAGACATTAAAAAACTACAAAATTAGAAAATTTTTACTAGCCTACTATTTCTAGTACGTGTGTTTGTATATATAACCCTAATCAAATTAAAACTGGGGGTACCTGTCGGCAGATTCCTGAACTTCTTCGGCAGCAGAGAAGAATGGATCTTTCTCCCATCGCTCGAAATGCGAGGCCATATCTCTCCCACTTAAAATTACTTCCTTCTTGCCAAAAAATTACAAGAATTAGGAACCAAAATAATTAGATAATTCTTCGCCCAGAAAATAGTTACAGGCAAAGATATAAACCCTAGCTAACAAAATCTATAGATACGATATCTATGGATTATGGAATATTAGATTTTGGAACGAAATCCAAGAAAAAATATCTGAATTTTTGCGTTTTTGATATTGAGAAAAAGGGAAGAAATGTACAGGATTTGATCCACTCGCGTGGGATTTTCCGTTTTTCAATATATAGAAAGAGGGGAGGGGGGGTTTATTTACGGTGTGGCGATCATGGAAGGAGATTGTGGGAGATACGGCGCCGTTTTGAAGTTGGATAGGGATGATAGTTCCGGAAGGTGGGGGGTCAAAACGGGTGTACCTGAAAAATAAGAAGGTGGTTGACCATTAGTCTATGACATGTGGATGAATAATGATTGATTTTTTTGGCAGTTTGTAGAGTGGGATATAATTAGTAATTAGTACGGAGTATTTATTGAACGTTTATACCTACCGTTGTATACAAAAATAATAATAATTATAATAATAATAATAATAATAAATAAATAAATAAAAATATTGGGTTGTTGGGGAAATGTAACGTGTATATTAATTACTCCATTTAGAAGAAATATAATATACTTCGCTACAAAAAAGTTAATTTTTGATAAATAAATTATCAATTTTATTTACACTTATTTACATATTATGTTATTATATTTTATTAAAAAAATCATAATATTTTTAGTCAAACAAAAAAAATTGTAATTTTTTATCGTAATTTTTTATCATAAAATATGACATATATAAATAGTAAAGAATCTAGATATTAAAATTGGTCAGCTAAGTGAAGACTTGATGATCCAAAAGATTATTGAACTATTATCAAGTTATCATATATATATATATATATATATATATATATATATATATATATATATACATATTATATTGAAAACATTGAATTTTTAAATAATTATTAAAAATGCTCAAATTTTGGCCAAGTTATAGGTACACGTCAATTTGTATGATCAAACTTTCGACACTATGACAATTATTTGAAGGTTTAGTAATTTTATTAGAAAAAACTGTTTATATTTTTTTTATTAGCTTAACAAAAGTTCAATAATTTTTTTATTATTAAAGGGGCCAAGTGAAATATGTCTTAATTACCGGAAAGATAAGAGACAATACCATGAAGATTTAGGAGTTGAAGCAACTGTAAGGAGTTAGACCAGAGATGGATTATATTTTGTCGTGTTAAAACTGCCTAAAAGAGACTATCTCAATATTACAAAGATTTTTATCTTCGGTATTTTTGAACTACGGAACACACGATTTTTATTTTGATTGTAAGTGTAGTTAGTGGTGCACAAATAGGTTGTCTGGTCTAGTCCGGTCTGAGCCTGCCAGGCCTTGACCGTTGACCAGGTCAGGCCAGGCCGGACTCCAACATCTAATGTGCAACCTCTTGTGGCCTGCAGGTCAGGCCCAGACCAGGCCATCATCTCCTCCAGAATTCAGAATAGGAAGTAATAGGCCTTTGAAACTAAAATATCAGAAAGAACAAAACTATGTATGAAATCTCCTTAATTGAGCAACCTTCAGTTGTATGAAATCTTAATAATTTTCTATAAAAAAAAACTTAATAATAGTATTCTGAGCACAATCAACTGCAGACTTCAGATTATTAGGAAAAATCTGTAATATAACTAAGAAATTTCAAAGAGTTATTGACAATATATGTACTAATTCACATATCTTCACAAACTATTCTGGAAAACAACTTCAGCTCAAACAAATTCTAAGCATAATGCACTTTTTCCTTTTGATTAATAAAGTTTTAAGTAAATTGTGTATACCAATGACAAGGCATATTGTACAAGGTAATTGTGGTAAGCTGTTCCATCACAAAAATCCAATCTTTCTGCAAAATAAACCAAAATTCAAGATACCCAGGAGAAAAAAAGAACAAAAACGGAAGATTCAATTGAAAAATAATATATACTAACAACCCCAAACCTTAAAATTGAACAAAGATGGAACCCTAAATTCTAAAAATTGAATCCTAAAACTCCAAAAAATGAACCACAAACCCTAAATTTTGAACTATAAATACTAAAAATTAAATCTTAAACCC
The DNA here is from genome assembly GCA_947179155.2 of Hedera helix. NCBI lineage: Eukaryota > Viridiplantae > Streptophyta > Magnoliopsida > Apiales > Araliaceae > Hedera > Hedera helix. The sequence goes on along the minus strand of OX359283.1, from coordinate 16,304,297 downwards.
AAAAAATAAAACCTAATCCCCCCAAAAAATGAAATCTCAGACCCCAAAAAGTGAACTCTAAACATAAATTGAACCTTAAATCATCAATTACGTATCGTGGTCCATGTTCATAGATTTGAAGAAGGCTAAAGAAAAGGAGCTTGTACAGATTGTGCGTGTGATAAAGCTTAGAATTGGAGAGAGAGAGAGAGAGAGAGATAGAGAGAGAGAGAGAGAGAGAGACTTTAACTGGGATGAGAAAGAGACAAAGTGAAGGATCGAGGCTGCATAACGTGTTTTGGCCTTTTGGGGCTCTATTCCTTCTTTTTTTTTCGGCTTGGGCAATGGGCTAAGTCTTTTACATCTCTTTTCCTTACGTTCTTTTTCGTCTGGGCTAGGCGTACGTTGGGCTAAAGCTGCTGGGTTGAGCATTGGTGGCAGGCCAGGCCGGTATCAGGCCTTAGGCCAGGTCAGTCCCAAGCTTTTTTCGGGCCAGGCCAGGCCAGATTACAAGCTAAAAAATAAGGTTTGTTTGAGACCTTCAGGCCAGGCTTTTTCAGGCCAGGCCCAGGCCAGGCTTAGGCCGGACCACAGGCCTCAAGCCTTTTGTGCACCACTAAGTGTAACCAACCATGCTATTCAAGGGTGGATCTGTTCATGAGGTGGGGCGGAGGAGGCAACTGCCTCTACTCACTTTTTGGACTTATTTGAATTGTTGCTCATTGTTTATTTTATACAATATTACTCATTTAAAACTCATCTTTCATGATACTTGGCTCAGTCAAATCTTCATAATTCAAAATTTAAATTTTCAGGGTCATTATTTTCACCTTCATAACCTCTCTCCGGTGAGTTCTATCGGAGTTCCGGCTTTCTGCATAAGGTATTTATTATTTATTTATTTCTTAATATGAGGATGAATTGGACTTTGAAGTGGTTAGGATTTTTTGGTTTAAGCTTCCAAGTTACTGTTGCTGCTCTAACTTATAATACAATTACAAATTTCCAATGATTTTTTTAGTAAAAATAATATCATCTTGCGATTTTGATTTAATTTTGGTTTGAAGATTTTGGCGTGGAGATCTTGAATTTAGATTTTTGCTTTTCTTTTATCCCTTTCTTTCCTTCTGTTTTTATATGTTGGAATGGTTTTATTTTTTTGTTTTGTTGCTACTGATTATTCTAGTAAATTTGTTTACTTTAAATTTAATGCAATTCAATTTTAATTTAGTTTATTGGATTGTAAATTTTGTTTGTTATTTTTTCATTACTTATTTATTATGTATAAATTAAATTTAACTATTGTTAAGATTAATTTAATTTTAATGCTATAATGCATTTAAATTTTTTATATTTAATTGAATTTGAGATGTTGTAAAGGGAAAAAATGAAGAAAAGCTATTTGGCAAAATAAAGTATGAATGGGAATATTTGCCTTAACTTAATTGATTAAGGCAAAATAAATAGTTTACTAAAATGCCTAAAGGTGTAAAGTTTTTCTCTTCATGGATTTATTTGTCAAATATTGGTAAATTGAATTGAGTTGTGTTTGTGGTTGATTTTGATATGTTTTACCTTGATTTTGTTTGAATATAAAAAGCAAATTTAGTTTGAGACTTTGAAAAGACATTAATATTGGACGGTTGAAATTGTATTTTTTCGGAGAATCGTTCAAATTGAACTATGGCAAGTAAGTTTTTAAATCAACTCTTGAATCTTAACTCATGTTTTTATTCTAATATTTTTTTTTTAGTTTGGATTATGAATATTTTTTTTTTGTATTTTAGAGTTTTATTTATGTTACAATTTACATAAATTAGTGATTTGTTTGGCGTGGTTAATTGTATATTGATTGATTTAGGCATTCATGATATGTTTACAAAATTCAAACGTTCCAAAATCGAACCATTGTAATGTGTAAATGTTATTATGACTTAGTTAATATTAAAAATTAATTCAAGTTTTTTTATAAAAAAAAGTTCAAATGCTAGGGCAAAATTCTAGATCCACCCCTGCTGCTATTAAGGATATGATAGAAAGAAATAATAGGAAAAAAGCTACAGTATAAAGATCTTAATTAGTGTGTAAACCGATTGTATATCACCATTGATAAACACAGAATAAGCGATATTCATTGGGCCAAGAGCAACCCCTCAAGTAAAAGCTTCTACAGTCGATTGACTAAACTGAGGATCCCAAATTGCCTGAGCAAGTACAGTGAAAGCTTCCTTACGATGGGTGTTAAGATATTTCACATAAATTTTAAATTGTATAAATTCAAAAGTGTAAATGGTTAATAAGTATGGTGAAATCTCAACCTAGTAGGCTAATCTTTTGAGTAATGAGGTAATTCAACATATTTGTTAGGTCATTTAATACAAGTATGCACTTTATTACTAATGAATTGATTTGGACGAATCGTTCAATTTCGCTTCAAGTGGTATCAAAGCCCATAGTTCAATGGACTCAAGTATTAGGTTGGTACTTCATAGTAGAGCTATTCACAGGTCGTGTGTCACTCTTTTGCACACGGTGGAACAAATAGAATTGAGTCGATTGTAGCATAAGGGGTCACTCTCATGTTTGCCACTATATGGTGAAGTATGATTTGAGTCAAATAGAGCGGGTTTAAAATGACTTTAGGAAGTTATATTGTGTAAATGGTTCATAAAAATTAAGGTTGTACTCTCATATTTGCCTTTGACGTGGTAGCGTAGTATTAGAGTAGAGAAGAATTTTTGAAGGGACTCAAAGAAGATGTGTTCAATAGTGACTACTCTAGAATAATACTTGTGATGGGTATCCAAGTAAAAGGTGAAGAGTGTTAGGATATTTTAATAAATTTTAAAATGTAAATAAGTTAATAAGTATGATAGAATTTCAACCTAATAAGTTAACTTTTTAATTAAAAAGATGATCTAACAAATTTACTGGTTCAATTTACATTTGCATGTGTTTCATTGGTAATTAATTAATGCGAACGGATTATTCAATTCCGCTACAAGTTGATAATTCATATAAGCTAGCAATAGTGTTACCACTTGCAAAAGCTACTCGAGCATAACTTGCAAAGCATGATGAAGCATGCCAAGTTTCCACCTACTTTAATAACAAGTGAGTAAGTAGTTAGTAACCAGTAAGCGATAAACTGTGATGTTTACATTAAAGTCATATTTGGACTTCTATAATTTATATCTTTATGTTTTCTAATCTCATTTTTTTTTTGACAAATTAATTATTTAGTCATTGAACCATTCACTTTTTTGAAACTAGGTTCTTATATTGTAATGACTAAGAAAAAATATAAATAATATTATATTAATAAAATGAGAAATTATTCAAAATTTTATGTGCACTTATGCGGGAATATGTGTTTATAATATAAAGGTTATTAATTCAATAAAGTTGAATTAATTAAAGAAAGAAGTAAAGATGAATTAATGAATAATAAGACTTATGTGACAAGCTTATGTTGTGAATTAACTAAGCTTTGAATAATTTAGCCTTGTGTGGAAAACAGAAAGTTTAAGATGATTAATGGAAATGTAATTAGGATTAACCAAGTATTTTATTAATTCATGAAAGTGAATTAGTAGAAATCATAATTAAGAATAACTAAGTCCAAGTGTTATGAGAATTGATATTGTTGGAACTAAATTGGTTAGCCCCCAATATGTGTGTACATTGTGACGCCCCCAAATCTGGGCCCACACAGCCCAAACTTGAGTCGTCAAAAGACTACAACAAAATTATTACAACAAAGCACAACGTACAACAATACAGTGTATAATAATACACAACTAAGTCTTCACTATTATTGCCACACTATTTTACAAAACGTGAAGACTATGATAACTATTCCTCGGACCCTCACTCCATTCCCCGGCTAGACCCTGTTATGTTTTCATCTCCTGTTGAAAAACAATGGAACAAAAGAAAGGGTGAGCTCAAATAGCCCAGTAAAGAATATCATGACTAAGATAATGACGAATAAATTATCATTAGTCTTCAACAGCTGAGTTCTTGATAGAATACAATAGACTACAAGGTTTATATCAAAAACTGCAGTTAAATTCTTAAACAACGTTCAGATCAATAACAGCAGCGGAATGAGTAATCTATTAGAAGAATAATGCAGACTATAATGTCCACTCGGTTCTCTTTTTAGGAAAAACATCATCAACTTTTATCATCTGAAATATCATTAGTCAAGATAATACAAATTCACAGTTCCTGATCATAATCATGCAGATCAACAGTTCATCTTTGCACTACGGGCCAAAGACATTCAATATAACACCAACGGTCATGATTATACCAGATTCAGCCTTTGGTCATAATCATACCAAACAACAGTTCATCTTTGCACTACGGGCCAAAGAGAACATTCACCACGTGCCATAAAAGACACCGAACAGATGTATCGCCTTTAACCTATTATATCGCCTTTAACCTATCATCTGTTCAACAAATATATCACATCTGTGCCCCCGGCCACAGATATTCACAACAGCTTGATTTTTGGATGATTAGAATGATAAAAATGATGAACAGAAGAAATAGGATAACAATAAGTATCGGAAGTTTACTTTGTACAGATTCAAATAATGTCCAAATTGTCAACATGATGTGGAGTGAAATTCAAGATCCACAGTTCAGAATAACGGTTACAATTCAATAGAAAGGTTCACGTAAATAGGAAGGTTCAGTTGAAATAATGAAGTTCAACTATTATGGAACATATAATATTTTCAGGAATTATAGAAGCAATAGTTCCATAATAAATTTTGATTTAGGAGTATGAAAGAAAATAATATCCCTTACCGTAGCAGGTTTGATTAACAAAAGGTGAAGGAAATTAATACAAGGGTTATTCACCAACAGGCGGCAATCCGCTCCGTAAGGTTATTCCCACAATTTAATAGAATTTGAGTACAAAGAGTTATTCACCAAACAGGCGGCAATCCGCTCCGTAAGGTTATTCTCAGAGATTAATAATGAATGAATACGAAAGGTTATTCACCAACAGGCGGCAATCCGCTCCGTAAGGTTATTCCCACAATTTAATAGAATTTGAGTACAAAGAGTTATTCACCAAACAGGCGGCAATCCGCTCCGTAAGGTTATTCTCAGAGATTAATAATGAATGAATACGAAAGGTTATTCACCAACAGGCGGCAATCCGCTCCGTAAGGTTATTCCCACAATTTAATACATGGAAATAAAAGGCACGTCTTATGAGTAAGGAAGAAACAATATTATTATCGAGAATCAAATAATGATAATCCCTTACCATAGTATGTTTGAATAATGGAAGATGAAAAAGATGGTATCCCTTACCGTAACACGTGACTGGATATTGATTTAAATGAGGTTGATTAACTTGAACAGTACACGTATACTTATAGATCTTCACAAATACTCAAGATGACTTAAGCACACTTAGAGAGAACTTTCACAAGAAGTATTTAGAGAGAGAAAGAAAGAACAAGTAAGGAAGTTTATGAAAAATCCTTAAGTTAAGGCTTCTATTTATAGCCAAAAATCTTATCATTCATTTAATCTAAACCATTCATTTAAAGATCACCTTTTAATCTACACCATCCATTTCAAATATTATATTATCTTTAATCTACACCATTCATTTCATATCACCTAATAATCACCTAACTTTATATTATAAACAAATTAATTTAATTATTCAACAATAATTCACACTTTAATCTACACCATTCATTTCATATCACCTAATAATCACCTAACTTTATATTATAAACAAATAACTTTATCAATTCAATTATTATGACTAATTGTTATAAATACAGTATAGTTAGCTCTTAGATATCAAGTCAATAAATTAATGAAATACAACTGTTTAAATAACATCATAATAGAGATAACAATAATGTAAAATAAAGCATACGTTACTGTGTAATGACAATTATTGATTCAATAATGTGAATTACTGTGCATATGTTACTGTGACAATTATTAGGTTCAATAATTTTAAAAACAGTGCAACAACAATTATTGACTCAATGATATAAAATACAGTGTAATGACAATTATTAAATCAATAATGCAAAATACTGTGTAACAACAATTATTGAATTGATAATATAAAATATTATGCAGTGACAATTATCGATGAAATGATGCGTAACAGTTACGGTGTCAATTATCAGACCAATAATATGAGACACTATGCAATACCGTGTGTTACTGTAGAGTACCGTGTGCTACAGAAAATACCATAAACTACCGTATGCTACTATTCTTTTATCACCGGTATTTTAACAGTTCCGTTGACTATTTTTATTTAAAAAGGTTACTTCTGTCGTTTTCTATATCCGACAAATATTCCGTTGTGGGGTCCACCAATAATTTATTATTTCGGCGCCGTCGTACGGCACGAATATTCCCCGACCAAACGAATATTCCCCGACAAAGCGAATATTGTCCGACAAAATAAAATTTGCACATAACATCCTTAACTTTCAATTTTGTTAATTTAACCACTTACTGTTTCAAAAAAAAATATATATATATATGAAGAAAAATTAAATTTTGTATTTCATAAAATTCGGGGTCTTACAACCTCCCCTCCTTATGAAATTTCGTCCCCGAAATTGACGTACCTGACATATCGAAGAGGTAAGGATACTTAGATTTCATCTCAGATTCTAGCTCCCAGGTCATTTCCTCAGTATCTTGGTTCCTCCATAAAACCTTAACTTGAGGTATAACCTTTGAGCGTAGGATCTGCTCCTTTTTATCCAGGATCTTAACAGGTACCTCCTCGTATGTTAAATCTTCTGCTATAACGTCTGGTTCTAACTCAATGACGTGGTTTGGGTCCTTCACATATTTACGTAACATAGATATGTGAAAAACGTTATGGATGCGAGACATACTTGGTGGTAGGGCTAGTCTGTAGGCTACGGTTCCTATTCGATCGAGGATTTCAAATGGGCCAATAAATCGAGGGTTGAGCTTTCCTCTTTTTCCGAATCTCGTAACCCCTTTCCATGGAGAAACACGTAAGAATACATGATCTCCGACGTTGAAACTTTCGTCTCTCCGATGAAGATCAGCATAACTCTTTTGTCGTTCTTGTGCGGTCTGTATTCGTTGTCGGATCATTTGGATCTTTTCGGTCGTCAAGCGTACCAACTCGGGTCCCAACAATTTTGCTTCTCCTACCTCATTCCAACATATTGGAGAGCGACACTTCCTTCCATACAAAGCCTCGAATGGAGCCATGCCTATGCTTGCTTGGTAACTGTTGTTGTAAGAAAATTCCACCAATGGCAAGTACTTATCCCAACTTCCTTTGAAGTCTAATACACAAAGTCTAAAAAGATCTTCGAGGGTCTGGATCGTCCTTTCCGATTGTCCGTCCGTTTGAGGATGGTATGCAGAACTAAAACGTAGTTCAGTGCCCATAGCTTTTTGTAGACTGATCCAAAAGCGTGAAGTGAATCTAGGATCTCGATCAGAAACTATGGAAACTGGCATGCCATGCAATCTCACGATCTCATTTATGTACATACCGGCAAGACGTTCAAGTGAAAAGTTTTCTCGTATAGGCAAGAAATGAGTAGATTTGGTCAATCTATCTACGATCACCCAAATTGCATCTAAGCCTTGAGAAACTTTTGGAAGACCCGTCACGAAGTCCATATTGATGTGTTCCCACTTCCATTCGGGAACTTCAAGTGATTGTAATGGACCTTTAGGAACTTGATGCTCTGCCTTGACACGTTGACAAGTTAGGCACCTTGAGATAAACTCTGCAATCTCTCTTTTCATATTGTTCCACCAAAATGTATGTCGAAGATCTCGATACATCTTGGTACCTCCTGGGTGGATTGCAAACGGCGTGTTGTGTGCCTCCATCATGATTTTATGCTTTAATTCAGGATCGTTAGGAACACAGAGTCGAGAGTTGACTCGAAGTATTCCTTTCTCGTCGATTCTTGCTTCGGGAATGGCACCTTCTTGTACTTTCTTTATCATGTTTATCAGTTCCGGATCGGTAGCTTGAGCAGCTTTAATTTTATCGATTAAAGTTGGTTCTACTCGCACGTGAGCAATCTTCGAGCGGGTCCCTGGTGTCTTTAGCTCTATCTCCATCTTTTGCAAGTCGTACAAAATACACTTTTGTGTTGTCAGCAGTGCACTTGTACTTGCATAAGATTTTCTGCTCAAAGCGTCAGCTACAACGTTCGCCTTTCCCGGGTGATACTGGATTGTGTGGTCATAATCCTTTAACAGCTCAAGCCAACGTCGTTGTCGCATGTTGAGTTCCTTCTGGGTGAAGAAATACTTGAGACTTTTATGATCCGTATAGATATCCATTTTTTCTCCGTACAAGTAGTGTCTCCAGATCTTCAACGCGAAAACGACTGCTGCCAACTCTAGATCATGAGTAGGATAATTTTTCTCATAATCTTTGAGTTGTCGAGAGGCGTAGGCTATAACCTTTCCATGTTGCATAAGGACACAGCCTAGACCTTTGCCAGAAGCATCGCTGTAGATAACAAATTCTCCTGATCCTGATGGTATGGTCAGAACAGGAGCTGAAACCAGTCTCTTCTTGAGTTCTTGGAAAATTTTCTCGCATTCCTCGCTCCATATGAATTTTGTGCTTTTCCGAGTAAGCTGCGTTAATGGAGTGGCGATTCGAGAAAATCCTTCTACGAATCTCCGATAATAACCAGCTAGACCCAGAAAACTTCGGACCTCGGTTACTGTTTTGGGTTGCTCCCAATTTAGTACCGTTTCAATCTTCGCAGGATCGACTGATATTCCTTGACTAGAAATCACATGCCCAAGAAACGCGACCTCCTCAAGCCAGAACTCACATTTCTTCAACTTGGCATATAATTTATTTTCACGGAGCTTTTGTAGTATCAATCTCAGGTGTTGTTCATGATCCTCGCGACTCTTGGAGTATATGAGGATGTCATCAATAAAGACAACCACAAAATGATCCAAATGTTCCTTGAATATCCGGTTTATCATGTCCATGAAAGCTGCAGGAGCATTAGTTAGTCCAAAAGGCATGACTAAGAACTCATAATGCCCATAACGAGTTCTGAAAGCAGTCTTTGGAATGTCCTCAGCTTTAACCTTTAACTGATGATATCCAGAACGGAGATCAATCTTTGAGAAATGTTGAGCGCCTTGCAATTGATCAAACATGTCATCAATCCGAGGTAACGGGTACCTGTTCTTGATGGTGACATGGTTCAATTCTCGGTAGTCAATGCACAATCTCATACTCCCGTCTTTCTTCTTCACAAATAGAACAGGAGCACCCCAAGGTGATGCACTCGGACGAATGAAACCGGTATCCAACAATTCCTGTAGTTGGACTTTTAACTCTTGAAGTTCAATGGGAGCCATTCGGTAGGGAGCTTTGGAAATGGGCTTGGTACCGGGTTCAAGATCAATATAAAAATCAATTTCACGGTTTGGGGGTAAGCCAGGAAGTTCTTCAGGAAAAACGTCAGGAAACTCATTAACAATGGGAATATCATTCAAGTTTGACGTATTTTTGTTCAAATCAGTGACATGAGTTAAAAAGGCTTGACATTCGTTTTTCAATAAACGAATGGCTTTATGGCTAGAAATAACAGTTATAGATTTCAATGGTTTAGTTGCTTGAATTTGCATGACAGGTTGATTAGGAATATGAAAACTAATAATCTTATGAAAACAATCAATTTTAGCATGATGGGTAGTCAACCAATCAATTCCTAAAATCACATCAAATTCATGCATCTCCAAAGAAATAAGGTCAACATGTAATGTGAGGTTGTTGATTTGAACTAGGCAAGATTTATAGACAGTAGATGTAATGGTCATTTCTCCTAATGGGGTTTCAACTGATAAGTCAAAGTCCAAATTTTCAGGAGTTAAGTTTAAACGCTGAGCACATGCAGGTGAGATAAAAGAATGGGTAGAGCCAGTATCTAACAAAGCGTAGACTTCACGAGAATTTATGAATAGCTTACCGGTTATCACCTCGTTCGAGTTTCGTGCCATTTGGGATGTCACAACAAAAGCTCCCCCTTGAACTACAGATTTTCCTTTATCCGCGCTAGCTTTTGGTATCATCATTGCAGCTGGACTTGATTTTGTGGCAGGACAAAACCGCTCAAGATGACCCTCTTTCCCACAACTGTAGCACTTTTTGGACTGCAGTGTACAGTTTGGGCTGATGTGACCTTCCTGACCACACCTATAACATCTCACTGGTGGTCGATCTTCTCCCCTTGAAACTGGGGTCGGTGCTGGTGTTGGTACTGGTGCTGGTGCCCTTCCATAATTATTATAGAATCTCTTTCTTTTGAAATTGTTCCCACTAGACTCTCCTCTTCTGTTATTTGGTGTGGAATTACCACCGAAGTGTTGGTTACCTCCTCGATGGTTCTCGTTCATGTGGTTGTTGTCACTCCTTTCTCTATGCTGATCATTAACTCTTGGCTGCAATGTTTCATCTGTTTGCTCCACCCTTTGAGCCCTATCTACAACATCTGAATACAAACTGAATTTATGAGAACTAAGTTGTTGACGAATTTTGAGTCTCAAACCTCTCAGGAACATTCGACTCATTCGTGCTTCGTCATCCACAAGATGGGTGGCAAAGCGAGATAACTCGGCAAACTTGGCTTCATATTGGGAGACTGTCATGTTTCTCTGCTCCAGCTTAATGAATTCCACCTCTTTCATATGGCGGATGCTTTCTGGGAAATACTTCTCATTAAACAGTTCTTCGAATTCTGTCCAAGACATTTCGAGTGCTGAAGGTTGGATACGTTTTACCGCTTCCCACCAATGGTCCGCCTCACCTCGTAACATAAAAGTGGCAAATGGCACCTTCTGATCATCAGCGCATTGTAAGACATCAAGTATTTTTGTCGTCTGCTTTAGCCATGCCTCCGCTTTGAGTGGGTCAGGTTTCCCGTGGAATTCAGGTGGTCCTAATTCTTTAAATTGCTTAACAGTGACCATCCTCAAATTGCCAGCGTTTCTACCGTTATTATTGACTGGATTTCCTCTTCCTTGATTCTGTATGAACTGCATGAAATTCCTAAAGAATCCATCGTTCATCATGTTATCAGGAACATTATTTCTTGAGTTGGCAGGAGGATTGTTTGGGGCCTCTTGATTCTCGGCTACATTTGCTTCAGGCATTCCATAGTTAACCTCTTGATTTCCAGATGCCATACTAAACTGTGGTCACAAAATAAATGTTAGTTCAAATAAACTGACTCATCACTTCATGTTCCTACATTCAAATCGACTCATTAGCTAATAAAATCTATTTTAGGTAGGACACACTAGTGACTGATTCTATTCATCTCTCCCCTCCTAGTTCTACCCCAGATCTCCATTAAAGACCATATCCCTAAGCTCTGATGCCAACTGTGACTCTCATCCCACCATAGGGACAGCACCTCACAATGGTACCTATCAGTTTGCCACCTGTACTATAGGCGTCCCCTACGGAGAGTCTGGCTTCGGTGCATCCCCTTTCCCTAGGAAGTCACCAGCGAGAGGCTCGGGGCTCTTCGTTATATGGCTCTGATACCAACTGTGACGCCCCCAAATCTGGGCCCACACAGCCCAAACTTGAGTCGTCAAAAGACTACAACAAAATTATTACAACAAAGCACAACGTACAACAATACAGTGTATAATAATACACAACTAAGTCTTCACTATTATTGCCACACTATTTTACAAAACGTGAAGACTATGATAACTATTCCTCGGACCCTCACTCCATTCCCCGGCTAGACCATGTTATGTTTTCATCTCCTGTTGAAAAACAATGGAACAAAAGAAAGGGTGAGCTCAAATAGCCCAGTAAAGAATATCATGACTAAGATAATGACGAATAAATTATCATTAGTCTTCAACAGCTGAGTTCTTGATAGAATACAATAGACTACAAGGTTTATATCAAAAACTGCAGTTAAATTCTTAAACAACGTTCAGATCAATAACAGCAGCGGAATGAGTAATCTATTAGAAGAATAATGCAGACTATAATGTCCACTCGGTTCTCTTTTTAGGAAAAACATCATCAACTTTTATCATCTGAAATATCATTAGTCAAGATAATACAAATTCACAGTTCCTGATCATAATCATGCAGATCAACAGTTCATCTTTGCACTACGGGCCAAAGACATTCAATATAACACCAACGGTCATGATTATACCAGATTCAGCCTTTGGTCATAATCATACCAAACAACAGTTCATCTTTGCACTACGGGCCAAAGAGAACATTCACCACGTGCCATAAAAGACACCGAACAGATGTATCGCCTTTAACCTATTATATCGCCTTTAACCTATCATTTGTTCAACAAATATATCACATCTGTGCCCCCGGCCACAGATATTCACAACAGCTTGATTTTTGGATGATTAGAATGATAAAAATGATGAACAGAAGAAATAGGATAACAATAAGTATCGGAAGTTTACTTTGTACAGATTCAAATAATGTCCAAATTGTCAACATGATGTGGAGTGAAATTCAAGATCCACAGTTCAGAATAACGGTTACAATTCAATAGAAAGGTTCACGTAAATAGGAAGGTTCAGTTGAAATAATGAAGTTCAACTATTATGGAACATATAATATTTTCAGGAATTATAGAAGCAATAGTTCCATAATAAATTTTGATTTAGGAGTATGAAAGAAAATAATATCCCTTACCGTAGCAGGTTTGATTAACAAAAGGTGAAGGAAATTAATACAAGGGTTATTCACCAACAGGCGGCAATCCGCTCCGTAAGGTTATTCCCACAATTTAATAGAATTTGAGTACAAAGAGTTATTCACCAAACAGGCGGCAATCCGCTCCGTAAGGTTATTCTCAGAGATTAATAATGAATGAATACGAAAGGTTATTCACCAACAGGCGGCAATCCGCTCCGTAAGGTTATTCCCACAATTTAATAGAATTTGAGTACAAAGAGTTATTCACCAAACAGGCGGCAATCCGCTCCGTAAGGTTATTCTCAGAGATTAATAATGAATGAATACGAAAGGTTATTCACCAACAGGCGGCAATCCGCTCCGTAAGGTTATTCCCACAATTTAATACATGGAAATAAAAGGCACGTCTTATGAGTAAGGAAGAAACAATATTATTATCGAGAATCAAATAATGATAATCCCTTACCATAGTATGTTTGAATAATGGAAGATGAAAAAGATGGTATCCCTTACCGTAACACGTGACTGGATATTGATTTAAATGAGGTTGATTAACTTGAACAGTACACGTATACTTATAGATCTTCACAAATACTCAAGATGACTTAAGCACACTTAGAGAGAACTTTCACAAGAAGTATTTAGAGAGAGAAAGAAAGAACAAGTAAGGAAGTTTATGAAAAATCCTTAAGTTAAGGCTTCTATTTATAGCCAAAAATCTTATCATTCATTTAATCTAAACCATTCATTTAAAGATCACCTTTTAATCTACACCATCCATTTCAAATATTATATTATCTTTAATCTACACCATTCATTTCATATCACCTAATAATCACCTAACTTTATATTATAAACAAATTAATTTAATTATTCAACAATAATTCACACTTTAATCTACACCATTCATTTCATATCACCTAATAATCACCTAACTTTATATTATAAACAAATAACTTTATCAATTCAATTATTATGACTAATTGTTATAAATACAGTATAGTTAGCTCTTAGATATCAAGTCAATAAATTAATGAAATACAACTGTTTAAATAACATCATAATAGAGATAACAATAATGTAAAATAAAGCATACGTTACTGTGTAATGACAATTATTGATTCAATAATGTGAATTACTGTGCATATGTTACTGTGACAATTATTAGGTTCAATAATTTTAAAAACAGTGCAACAACAATTATTGACTCAATGATATAAAATACAGTGTAATGACAATTATTAAATCAATAATGCAAAATACTGTGTAACAACAATTATTGAATTGATAATATAAAATATTATGCAGTGACAATTATCGATGAAATGATGCGTAACAGTTACGGTGTCAATTATCAGACCAATAATATGAGACACTATGCAATACCGTGTGTTACTGTAGAGTACCGTGTGCTACAGAAAATACCATAAACTACCGTATGCTACTATTCTTTTATCACCGGTATTTTAACAGTTCCGTTGACTATTTTTATTTAAAAAGGTTACTTCTGTCGTTTTCTATATCCGACAAATATTCCGTTGTGGGGTCCACCAATAATTTATTATTTCGGCGCCGTCGTACGGCACGAATATTCCCCGACCAAACGAATATTCCCCGACAAAGCGAATATTGTCCGACAAAATAAAATTTGCACATAACATCCTTAACTTTCAATTTTGTTAATTTAACCACTTACTGTTTCAAAAAAAAATATATATATATGAAGAAAAATTAAATTTTGTATTTCATAAAATTCGGGGTCTTACAACCTCCCCTCCTTATGAAATTTCGTCCCCGAAATTGACGTACCTGACATATCGAAGAGGTAAGGATACTTAGATTTCATCTCAGATTCTAGCTCCCAGGTCATTTCCTCAGTATCTTGGTTCCTCCATAAAACCTTAACTTGAGGTATAACCTTTGAGCGTAGGATCTGCTCCTTTTTATCCAGGATCTTAACAGGTACCTCCTCGTATGTTAAATCTTCTGCTATAACGTCTGGTTCTAACTCAATGACGTGGTTTGGGTCCTTCACATATTTACGTAACATAGATATGTGAAAAACGTTATGGATGCGAGACATACTTGGTGGTAGGGCTAGTCTGTAGGCTACGGTTCCTATTCGATCGAGGATTTCAAATGGGCCAATAAATCGAGGGTTGAGCTTTCCTCTTTTTCCGAATCTCGTAACCCCTTTCCATGGAGAAACACGTAAGAATACATGATCTCCGACGTTGAAACTTTCGTCTCTCCGATGAAGATCAGCATAACTCTTTTGTCGTTCTTGTGCGGTCTGTATTCGTTGTCGGATCATTTGGATCTTTTCGGTCGTCAAGCGTACCAACTCGGGTCCCAACAATTTTGCTTCTCCTACCTCATTCCAACATATTGGAGAGCGACACTTCCTTCCATACAAAGCCTCGAATGGAGCCATGCCTATGCTTGCTTGGTAACTGTTGTTGTAAGAAAATTCCACCAATGGCAAGTACTTATCCCAACTTCCTTTGAAGTCTAATACACAAAGTCTCAAAAGATCTTCGAGGGTCTGGATCGACCTTTCCGATTGTCCGTCCGTTTGAAGATGGTATGCAGAACTAAAACGTAGTTCAGTGCCCATAGCTTTTTGTAGACTGATCCAAAAGCGTGAAGTGAATCTAGGATCTCGATCAGAAACTATGGAAACTGGCATGCCATGCAATCTCACGATCTCATTTATGTACATACCGGCAAGACGTTCAAGTGAAAAGTTTTCTCGTATAGGCAAGAAATGAGTAGATTTGGTCAATCTATCTACGATCACCCAAATTGCATCTAAGCCTTGAGAAACTTTTGGAAGACCCGTCACAAAGTCCATATTGATGTGTTCCCACTTCCATTCGGGAACTTCAAGTGATTGTAATGGACCTTTAGGAACTTGATGCTCTGCCTTGACACGTTGACAAGTTAGGCACCTTGAGATAAACTCTGCAATCTCTCTTTTCATATTGTTCCACCAAAATGTATGTCGAAGATCTCGATACATCTTGGTACCTCCTGGGTGGATTGCAAACGGCGTGTTGTGTGCCTCCATCATGATTTTATGCTTTAATTCAGGATCGTTAGGAACACAGAGTCGAGAGTTGACTCGAAGTATTCCTTTCTCGTCGATTCTTGCTTCGGGAATGGCACCTTCTTGTACTTTCTTTATCATGTTTATCAGTTCCGGATCGGTAGCTTGAGCAGCTTTAATTTTATCGATTAAAGTTGGTTCTACTCGCACGTGAGCAATCTTCGAGCGGGTCCCTGGTGTCTTTAGCTCTATCTCCATCTTTTGCAAGTCGTACAAAATACACTTTTGTGTTGTCAGCAGTGCACTTGTACTTGCATAAGATTTTCTGCTCAAAGCGTCAGCTACAACGTTCGCCTTTCCCGGGTGATACTGGATTGTGTGGTCATAATCCTTTAACAGCTCAAGCCAACGTCGTTGTCGCATGTTGAGTTCCTTCTGGGTGAAGAAATACTTGAGACTTTTATGATCCGTATAGATATCCACTTTTTCTCCGTACAAGTAGTGTCTCCAGATCTTCAACGCGAAAACGACTGCTGCCAACTCTAGATCATGAGTAGGATAATTTTTCTCATAATCTTTGAGTTGTCGAGAGGCGTAGGCTATAACCTTTCCATGTTGCATAAGGACACAGCCTAGACCTTTGCCAGAAGCATCGCTGTAGATAACAAATTCTCCTGATCCTGATGGTATGGTCAGAACAGGAGCTGAAACCAGTCTCTTCTTGAGTTCTTGGAAAATTTTCTCGCATTCCTCGCTCCATATGAATTTTGTGCTTTTCCGAGTAAGCTGCGTTAATGGAGTGGCGATTCGAGAAAATCCTTCTACGAATCTCCGATAATAACCAGCTAGACCCAGAAAACTTCGGACCTCGGTTACTGTTTTGGGTTGCTCCCAATTTAGTACCGTTTCAATCTTCGCAGGATCGACTGATATTCCTTGACTAGAAATCACATGCCCAAGAAACGCGACCTCCTCAAGCCAGAACTCACATTTCTTCAACTTGGCATATAATTTATTTTCACGGAGCTTTTGTAGTATCAATCTCAGGTGTTGTTCATGATCCTCGCGACTCTTGGAGTATATGAGGATGTCATCAATAAAGACAACCACAAAATGATCCAAATGTTCCTTGAATATCCGGTTTATCATGTCCATGAAAGCTGCAGGAGCATTAGTTAGTCCAAAAGGCATGACTAAGAACTCATAATGCCCATAACGAGTTCTGAAAGCAGTCTTTGGAATGTCCTCAGCTTTAACCTTTAACTGATGATATCCAGAACGGAGATCAATCTTTGAGAAATGTTGAGCGCCTTGCAATTGATCAAACATGTCATCAATCCGAGGTAACGGGTACCTGTTCTTGATGGTGACATGGTTCAATTCTCGGTAGTCAATGCACAATCTCATACTCCCGTCTTTCTTCTTCACAAATAGAACAGGAGCACCCCAAGGTGATGCACTCGGACGAATGAAACCGGTATCCAACAATTCCTGTAGTTGGACTTTTAACTCTTGAAGTTCAATGGGAGCCATTCGGTAGGGAGCTTTGGAAATGGGCTTGGTACCGGGTTCAAGATCAATATAAAAATCAATTTCACGGTTTGGGGGTAAGCCAGGAAGTTCTTCAGGAAAAACGTCAGGAAACTCATTAACAATGGGAATATCATTCAAGTTTGACGTATTTTTGTTCAAATCAGTGACATGAGTTAAAAAGGCTTGACATCCGTTTTTCAATAAACGAATGGCTTTATGGCTAGAAATAACAGTTATAGATTTCAATGGTTTAGTTGCTTGAATTTGCATGACAGGTTGATTAGGAATATGAAAACTAATAATCTTATGAAAACAATCAATTTTAGCATGATGGGTAGTCAACCAATCAATTCCTAAAATCACATCAAATTCATGCATCTCCAAAGAAATAAGGTCAACATGTAATGTGAGGTTGTTGATTTGAACTAGGCAAGATTTATAGACAGTAGATGTAATGGTCATTTCTCCTAATGGGGTTTCAACTGATAAGTCAAAGTCCAAATTTTCAGGAGTTAAGTTTAAACGCTGAGCACATGCAGGTGAGATAAAAGAATGGGTAGAGCCAGTATCTAACAAAGCGTAGACTTCACGAGAATTTATGAATAGCTTACCGGTTATCACCTCGTTCGAGTTTCGTGCCATTTGGGATGTCACAACAAAAGCTCCCCCTTGAACTACAGATTTTCCTTTATCCGCGCTAGCTTTTGGTATCATCATTGCAGCTGGACTTGATTTTGTGGCAGGACAAAACTGCTCAAGATGACCCTCTTTCCCACAACTGTAGCACTTTTTGGACTGCAGTGTACAGTTTGGGCTGATGTGACCTTCCTGACCACACCTATAACATCTCACTGGTGGTCGATCTTCTCCCCTTGAAACTGGGGTCGGTGCTGGTGTTGGTACTGGTGCTGGTGCCCTTCCATAATTATTATAGAATCTCTTTCTTTTGAAATTGTTCCCACTAGACTCTCCTCTTCTGTTATTTGGTGTGGAATTACCACCGAAGTGTTGGTTACCTCCTCGATGGTTCTCGTTCATGTGGTTGTTGTCACTCCTTTCTCTATGCTGATCATTAACTCTTGGCTGCAATGTTTCATCTGTTTGCTCCACCCTTTGAGCCCTATCTACAACATCTGAATACAAACTGAATTTATGAGAACTAAGTTGTTGACGAATTTTGAGTCTCAAACCTCTCAGGAACATTCGACTCATTCGTGCTTCGTCATCCACAAGATGGGTGGCAAAGCGAGATAACTCGGCAAACTTGGCTTCATATTGGGAGACTGTCATGTTTCTCTGCTCCAGCTTAATGAATTCCACCTCTTTCATATGGCGGATGCTTTCTGGGAAATACTTCTCATTAAACAGTTCTTCGAATTCTGTCCAAGACATTTCGAGTGCTGAAGGTTGGATACGTTTTACCGCTTCCCACCAATGGTCCGCCTCACCTCGTAACATAAAAGTGGCAAATGGCACCTTCTGATCATCAGCGCATTGTAAGACATCAAGTATTTTTGTCGTCTGCTTTAGCCATGCCTCCGCTTTGAGTGGGTCAGGTTTCCCGTGGAATTCAGGTGGTCCTAATTCTTTAAATTGCTTAACAGTGACCATCCTCAAATTGCCAGCGTTTCTACCGTTATTATTGACTGGATTTCCTCTTCCTTGATTCTGTATGAACTGCATGAAATTCCTAAAGAATCCATCGTTCATCATGTTATCAGGAACATTATTTCTTGAGTTGGCAGGAGGATTGTTTGGGGCCTCTTGATTCTCGGCTACATTTGCTTCAGGCATTCCATAGTTAACCTCTTGATTTCCAGATGCCATACTAAACTGTGGTCACAAAATAAATGTTAGTTCAAATAAACTGACTCATCACTTCATGTTCCTACATTCAAATCGACTCATTAGCTAATAAAATCTATTTTAGGTAGGACACACTAGTGACTGATTCTATTCATCTCTCCCCTCCTAGTTCTACCCCAGATCTCCATTAAAGACCATATCCCTAAGCTCTGATGCCAACTGTGACTCTCATCCCACCATAGGGACAGCACCTCACAATGGTACCTATCAGTTTGCCACCTGTACTATAGGCGTCCCCTACGGAGAGTCTGGCTTCGGTGCATCCCCTTTCCCTAGGAAGTCACCAGCGAGAGGCTCGGGGCTCTTCGTTATATGGCTCTGATACCAACTGTGACGCCCCCAAATCTGGGCCCACACAGCCCAAACTTGAGTCGTCAAAAGACTACAACAAAATTATTACAACAAAGCACAACGTACAACAATACAGTGTATAATAATACACAACTAAGTCTTCACTATTATTGCCACACTATTTTACAAAACGTGAAGACTATGATAACTATTCCTCGGACCCTCACTCCATTCCCCGGCTAGACCCTGTTATGTTTTCATCTCCTGTTGAAAAACAATGGAACAAAAGAAAGGGTGAGCTCAAATAGCCCAGTAAAGAATATCATGACTAAGATAATGACGAATAAATTATCATTAGTCTTCAACAGCTGAGTTCTTGATAGAATACAATAGACTACAAGGTTTATATCAAAAACTGCAGTTAAATTCTTAAACAACGTTCAGATCAATAACAGCAGCGGAATGAGTAATCTATTAGAAGAATAATGCAGACTATAATGTCCACTCGGTTCTCTTTTTAGGAAAAACATCATCAACTTTTATCATCTGAAATATCATTAGTCAAGATAATACAAATTCACAGTTCCTGATCATAATCATGCAGATCAACAGTTCATCTTTGCACTACGGGCCAAAGACATTCAATATAACACCAACGGTCATGATTATACCAGATTCAGCCTTTGGTCATAATCATACCAAACAACAGTTCATCTTTGCACTACGGGCCAAAGAGAACATTCACCACGTGCCATAAAAGACACCGAACAGATGTATCGCCTTTAACCTATTATATCGCCTTTAACCTATCATCTGTTCAACAAATATATCACATCTGTGCCCCCGGCCACAGATATTCACAACAGCTTGATTTTTGGATGATTAGAATGATAAAAATGATGAACAGAAGAAATAGGATAACAATAAGTATCGGAAGTTTACTTTGTACAGATTCAAATAATGTCCAAATTGTCAACATGATGTGGAGTGAAATTCAAGATCCACAGTTCAGAATAACGGTTACAATTCAATAGAAAGGTTCACGTAAATAGGAAGGTTCAGTTGAAATAATGAAGTTCAACTATTATGGAACATATAATATTTTCAGGAATTATAGAAGCAATAGTTCCATAATAAATTTCGATTTAGGAGTATGAAAGAAAATAATATCTCTTACCGTAGCAGGTTTGATTAACAAAAGGTGAAGGAAATTAATACAAGGGTTATTCACCAACAGGCGGCAATCCGCTCCGTAAGGTTATTCCCACAATTTAATAAAATTTGAGTACAAAGAGTTATTCACCAAACAGGCGGCAATCCGCTCCGTAAGGTTATTCTCAGAGATTAATAATGAATGAATACGAAAGGTTATTCACCAACAGGCGGCAATCCGCTCCGTAAGGTTATTCCCACAATTTAATAGAATTTGAGTACAAAGAGTTATTCACCAAACAGGCGGCAATCCGCTCCGTAAGGTTATTCTCAGAGATTAATAATGAATGAATACGAAAGGTTATTCACCAACAGGCGGCAATCCGCTCCGTAAGGTTATTCCCACAATTTAATACATGGAAATAAAAGGCACGTCTTATGAGTAAGGAAGAAACAATATTATTATCGAGAATCAAATAATGATAATCCCTTACCATAGTATGTTTGAATAATGGAAGATGAAAAAGATGGTATCCCTTACCGTAACACGTGACTGGATATTGATTTAAATGAGGTTGATTAACTTGAACAGTACACGTATACTTATAGATCTTCACAAATACTCAAGATGACTTAAGCACACTTAGAGAGAACTTTCACAAGAAGTATTTAGAGAGAGAAAGAAAGAACAAGTAAGGAAGTTTATGAAAAATCCTTAAGTTAAGGCTTCTATTTATAGCCAAAAATCTTATCATTCATTTAATCTAAACCATTCATTTAAAGATCACCTTTTAATCTACACCATCCATTTCAAATATTATATTATCTTTAATCTACACCATTCATTTCATATCACCTAATAATCACCTAACTTTATATTATAAACAAATTAATTTAATTATTCAACAATAATTCACACTTTAATCTACACCATTCATTTCATATCACCTAATAATCACCTAACTTTATATTATAAACAAATAACTTTATCAATTCAATTATTATGACTAATTGTTATAAATACAGTATAGTTAGCTCTTAGATATCAAGTCAATAAATTAATGAAATACAACTGTTTAAATAACATCATAATAGAGATAACAATAATGTAAAATAAAGCATACGTTACTGTGTAATGACAATTATTGATTCAATAATGTGAATTACTGTGCATATGTTACTGTGACAATTATTAGGTTCAATAATTTTAAAAACAGTGCAACAACAATTATTGACTCAATGATATAAAATACAGTGTAATGACAATTATTAAATCAATAATGCAAAATACTGTGTAACAACAATTATTGAATTGATAATATAAAATATTATGTAGTGACAATTATCGATGAAATGATGCGTAACAGTTACGGTGTCAATTATCAGACCAATAATATGAGACACTATGCAATACCGTGTGTTACTGTAGAGTACTGTGTGCTACAGAAAATACCATAAACTACCGTATGCTACTATTCTTTTATCACCGGTATTTTAACAGTTCCGTTGACTATTTTTATTTAAAAAGGTTACTTCTGTCGTTTTCTATATCCGACAAATATTCCGTTGTGGGGTCCACCAATAATTTATTATTTCGGCGCCGTCGTACGGCACGAATATTCCCCGACCAAACGAATATTCCCCGACAAAGCGAATATTGTCCGACAAAATAAAATTTGCACATAACATCCTTAACTTTCAATTTTGTTAATTTAACCACTTACTGTTTCAAAAAAAAATATATATATATGAAGAAAAATTAAATTTTGTATTTCATAAAATTCGGGGTCTTACATACATGGTGTGAGAAATTTTTGGCCCAATCCTTTAATTAATAAAAGGCTTGTAGAGAATTGTAAATGGCCCAAGTTAGAGCTCAAGAACGAATTAAAATAAGTCTAAACGTTAGCTTAAATCCTAGTCCAAGATTGGTTAACCCAAATCAAAATAAAGTCCAAGTCAAAAGTCCAACTTTTGACCAAACCTAAAATACTTCCAATTGAAAAAAAAAATACATAACATATATATATATGGGCCATATGTATATACATAGCTGTGTAGCGCACAGTCGACTATGGCAACGATTTTTTTGGACTATGGCGACGATTTTTTGGGACTACGGCGACGGTTCAACCATCGCCATAGACTAGAAATAACTATAGCGATGGTTGAATTGTCGCCGTAGTCCAAAAAAACTGTCGTCATAGTCGACTGTGCACTACATAGCTGTGTATATACATTTTCCCCTGTATATATGTGTGTGTATATATATATATATACACACACACACGCACGCAATATTTGGCCCCCTAGTGGAACATGTGTAGTCAAATTATTTATTTTTATTATTCTTCTTGAGCCTTGCAACCAATTTTGATTTTTGAGCATCCTTGAGCTTTACACCACTTTTCCATGTTTCATAGAGACTTGTTGGGAGTGATTAAGCTAATTAGCAAGTATTGGAAAAATTAAGGGGACTAAGAAAGATTAGTTGTGCTATATAAATACAGCTCTTCTTCACCATTTTATTAAGTTGGTCATTTTTGCTAAGTGTGTGAAGGGGAGAAAACAAAGAAGAGAGGAGAGAAAATAAAATGCAAAGGAACACTTTTGAGGATTCAAGAGAAACTAAAGAGTAAGAAGTAAGAATATCATAGTGGAGACTCTCACAAGCTTCCTAGCCAAGAGAAAGAGGGCACAAAGGATGTATAAACACTCTCACTCTCACTTTTAAGCTTTGTTGCTATTTCTAACCATATATATTTAGATCATGTATATTGTGGGAGAATTTTGTGTTGTGGGGAACCATAGTGGGTTCCAGAGGAACAAGGATGGTTGTGATGGAGATTTTGTGTCTAGATCCTAGCTTAGTATATAAAGGTATGCATACGATGAGTTTATAAGCTAACTTGTATGATAATATGGTTTTGAACTATGAAACCCTAGATGGATATTGTTAGTTCCCGTGGACACAAAAATGATCTAGAAGGGGGGGGGGGTGAATAGATCCTTTAAAAAAACTTTTTCTTTATAATTCGAAAATATATTAGTTATGGTTAATAGAATCAATTCAAGCACAGCAGAATATACTTTAAGAACCCCTTCAAAGATGTATGCATGATTTCAAATCATTGTTTTAATCTACGGTATGGGTAATAGCAGATATAGCAGTTAGAGTTCATAATGTAAAGACGTAAAGTAGATGACTCAAGAGGTTTAAATGGTTTAGAGACTGAACAACTCCTACTCCACTCTTCTACTTCGACGAGTAGGAAATCCACTAATTTAGTCACTAAGACAAGGACACTCTGCCCTCCACAAGTTCAGCAGACTTGAGTTATTTTTAGCTACTTAGGCAAGGATCCTTTGACCCTCCTCAAGTCACGCAGACATGAGTTATTTTATCAATTAAGACAAGGATCCTCTGATCCTCTCTGGTGTGTTGAATGCTTGTTGGATTGTGCTGTTAAGATGAACTTTGATCTTCTTTATCTTCTGGTACTTAGTAGCTGTTTGTGATCAGTTTCTGGATGCCACTGATGTTTGTCGTTGATGCTCTTTTCCTTCTTCTGATAATCTGCAGTTACCCTTGATCACTTTTAATGTCTTGATCACTTTTAATGTCCTGCTGAGTTCTTCAGATAAGCTTTGTGCTCAACAGTCCCTTAGAACACTTAGTCATCCTGAATACAGAATCTCATTATGTTCTTCTTAATGCTCAAGGTGTTCATATGCCAGCCCTTCAGCATCTTTAGTTTCAGTGAAGCTTTTCAACAGATTTGTTCGTATATGTTGTTCTTCCTTTCTCTTTTTTTCTTCTTTTCAGATCTGCTCTTTTGTAGACTTTGAATGATTTTTCCGTTGCAAATCTATTTGTTGTAAATCTTCCCGTTGGAGTCTTTTTAGTTGCAGACTTCTTTACAAACATTAAGTCAGAGTGTTTAATGCTCTGTTGTTTCTGATTTGTTGACTTGTCTTCTTTATTTTCAGAGAGATATGTCAGTCCTGGGTTCTTCCCAACTTTTCTAGAGTTGATAGGTCTTTTAGAGAATACGACAGTCTTCTGATTTCTTTAGCCTAATGCATGACACTAGAAGTCTTTGTTCTGACACTTAGCACGCATAAGTCAGTATTCTGACATTTCTGACTTCTACTATAACAGATGCTTTAGATGTGTTGATGTAGATATTTTTGAAGTAATCAACTACTCATCTTGAGACTACTAGTTTAAGTGCTTTAACATCTTGTTAGCACTTAAGCACTCTACGATCAATTCAGTTGTAGCATTTTACTTCTGATCGTTGAGTCATCTGTTAGCTCTGCTATGTAGCTCTACGATCTTGCTTGGCGTAGGCTTCTTTGTAGATCATAGAGTGGTTGATTGTACTAACTCTACGATCTTATCTGAGGCTTGATGTTCTGACGATATGTTTTTCATACTCCGTGATCTTTATTGAGCTTTATGTATATAGAACATTGGTTTATGATCTGGTTTAAGCTTTAGCAGGTGCTTTCTTATCATAGAGGACTGCTCTATGAACTTCAGGTTTGGTCGAACTGCTTGGCTCATAAGTTATAGAGGACTACTCTATGAACTTCAGGTTTGCTAGCTCTGCTTGGCCTATATGTCATAAAGAACTGCCCTACGATCTTCAGGTGCTAGATCTTCTATCGTAGAGGTTTGCTCTACGAATCATCAGGTGCCAGATCTTCTATCGTAGAGGATTGCTCTACGAACTTCAGTTGCATTCTCTGCTGCATATTCAAAGGTTGTTTATGACTGATGGCGTTTGAACATCTTCGGCTCAACTCTTTGATTGCTTGAGCGTTGTACTTCTGCGTTTGTTTTTTCACTTTACGACTTTGCCTTGCTACTCTACGATCTTGCCTATGGTGCAAGTCATAGTGCAATCGTAGAGTTAAGGTTTGAGCTGCTCTACAATCTCTGTTAGGACTGGATGCTTTTGATGTTCTCAGAGATCTTCGTTTAGTTTGATTGACAGCTCAAGGACAGCCTTCTGGATAATCTTTTTGAGGATTGCTGTCATGACTTTGAATGCTTATGTAGAGGTTGCTCTTTGAATCTGTTTGGTTCGTAGACTGGATAATAAGAATCATAGAGTGTCTGACCATATTGACTCTACGATCCCTCGAGTTTAGCTTTACGATGCTGAGACAACTCTACGATCTGCCGAAAGGACTTCTTCAATCAGCCGAGCCTTATTCTGCGTTTGTCTGGCAGACTCTACGATCTTCCTAGAAGACTTTACGATCTTTCTTTGATTGTTTTCATAAGACTTCTTCCTGAATGACTCTTCACTTCTCAATCAGTCTTGTTGATGGAGTTGGTGCTTGGATCTTCTGTTTGTTTGCATATCATTCAAAGACTGTCTTTTAGAAGTGTATGCACATGACTGATTATGTTGATGACTTATAGACACTACGATCCCGAGTGTAGTCTACAATCTTTGCTTTGACTTTCTTGTCAGACTACTATCCTTAATGTTGTTCTTTTCGATCGTTCAGGCCTGCCTATTACAGCTTAAGTTCAACCTAACAAGTTTAAACTTTCTAATACATAGTCCTTGTACATTGTAATCTTTTGAAGGACTTTACAACAATATTTATCCATATCAGATCATCCTAACAATTTTGATCTTATCAATCTAAGTCCTTTGAACATAATGTATATTATCTATAAAGGACTTTACAGCTTTCATCAATGCAGACATATTTGCATATTGATTCATTTATCTTTCAATCACATCATCAAATCATATTCCAAACAGATATATGTGAAACTTGGGATCTATGACTTATAAATGGTAAATCTATAAGGTTTAAAGATAATCTAAGTAGAAAAGAAGTTAAAATGAAATTTTAATGAATTTTTGAAAAATATATGTGAACCCTAAAATATGGAATATAATATGTTCATGAATAAATGTAGTACAAATGTTCAAGATCATGAAATAATGATGAAACATACATTCAATGTGTTATGAAACAAGATTGAACTTATGTGAATGTGTAGAGATCAAGTTGTAACACTTAAAAGCAAAAAAGAATAGAAAAATATGAAAAAGAAAATTCTGGTGCACTGGCGCGCCCCGCGCCAGGCACGGTCATTCTATGGCATGCCCCGCGCCGTTGCTGTAGAAAGTTTCTGATAAATTGGCCCTCCCCGCACCAGTCATAGTACATTTCAGGCACTCCTCGTGCCAGGCCAGCAGACTAGTTGACCAGGATCTGAGTCAAATCGGGTCGGGTCTTGGTCAACGAGTCAACAGGATTGACCCTGTAATGACCAAGAAAATTACGAACCAAATTTTTTTTTTATTTAATTATATCCATAAGAAAATATGAGGTATGAAGTATGTGTGTATGTGTTAAGTTGTATGATGAGATGTATTAAGTTAGTTAATTAAATTAATTAACTAAAGAAGCAAAAAGATTGCAAAAGAAGCTTATGTGATAAAATTACAAAGCTTGAATGTTGGCCTTGTATGGCAAATAAGAAGTTTTATAATGAACAAGTTAATTACTTGTAGGAATGATGAGAAAGAAGAAGCAAATGAATTATTAAAGATAACTCCATTGTGGAAATAATTGTATGTGTATGTGGAACGATATTATAAACCTAATTTGATGATAAGGGTTAGTGAATGACTTAATTTAATCACATGTGTTAGGGTTTTATTAAAACAAACTCAAGAATTTATAAGTGATAGTGTTATGTAAGCTAATTTAATTAAGGAGTCCAATGGACTTATAGATAGCAAGTCTAATTGGATTATATAATAAGTCCAAATGATATATTAAACTAGGTCCAATAAACCAACCTAGTAGCCTATATAATTTAATTAAACAATGATCCATGTAATATTTAAAACTAGCTCAATGCTTAATTTAATTAATTGTAGCATGTGTTAGTTAATGTTAGCCCAATGTAATAAATAAATTAAGTCCAAACAAATTAAATGAATGAGCCCAATATAATTAATTCTAAGGTCCAAAGTGGAGCCCAATAAGCTTGTTTAGGTGAATATGTATACATATATTGGTGTATATATATATATGGATACTTATATAATTATATAGGACTTAAAAATAAAGTCAAATTGGAGAAATAAAATGGTCAATCCCGAATTTTGGGGCCCACATGGATGGGAAGCTAGCTTGTTGGTTGATTTTAAGTGTAAAATGGTTCAAGCAACCCCCAACCACCCTAGTCATTCATATGGTCATTCAAAAGGTCCATCAAGTGGTCATTCCATGCATAGTAAGCAAGATTAGAGCCTTAATCAACCAATGTTAGTTGATTAGGAGAGCTAATGGTGAAATCCTAGAGTTCTATAAATAAAAATGTCCAACACTTGTGCAACTGTTGGTTCATTTGCTCCATTCACTAAAATTTAGAGAGAGAAAGTTGTAGAGATAAGTTAGAGCATTGTGAGAGTTCTAGAGAGCAAACACTTTGAGTGTTATCAAGTGTGGGTGATTTTTGGTCCATACAAGAAGATCAAAGAAGAGCTCTAACCATTTTCAAGAAGAAGATCTCCATTAAAGGTTTAAAAGTTTCTTTGAACCTTAGCTTGTTAGTTAGTTTGTTATGTGAGAAAGAAAAACCCATGTGGTGTTAGATCTTGAATATATATGAAGATATATGGTTAAATATGCTAGATGTGTGTTCTAACATGTTTGGAATAGAAGATGATGAAAGAAATTGTAGTATGAGCATGCTTGGTTTTAAAGCCCTAGTTAAATGTCTAGGTTGATGATTTATGATTTAGGATGTGCAAGTTATTTTTGTGACTTAAGAGTCTTGAATGATAGATTTATGTGTTATAAAGATAACCCAACTTGAATCTTTCAAAAATATCAAAAAACAAAGAAGTTATAGCTTTTACCGCAAAAGATGTCATTTTTAAACTCTAGATGGTTCGATCCGTAAATTTCGTGTAAAACGTTTTCAAAAGTACGATCGAACCATGGAATATTGTAAAACAAGAAGTTAGGAACACATCAACACTGATTTGGTATCATTTGGATATGTAGATTTTATTTTATCAATGTTTGAACCAAAAGTGTCAAAATTGTCAAAAAATCAGAAAATGGCAAAACATTCTGCCACACTGCGCTGGGGCGCAGTAAGTAGTGTAACACACTGCGCCGAGGCGCAGTCCACTGTTCCGGGAAAAAATTATTTTTCCGGGTCCGTTCGGGTCAAAGAAATGAAAAAATGTTCCAAAAATTATTTTATTATTCTTGGACCTAATAAATGTATTTTTAAAATTGTGGAAGATGGTTTCAATAAGAAAAAGGTAATAAATATTATTAATGGATTAATAATATATGTAATTTAAATAAAATATTATTAAATAAATAATAAAATTAGAAAATCATTAAAATATTATTAAATGTATAATAATATTAGAAAGTGAATAAAATATTATTAAATAGTTAATAATTTTAGATAATAAATAAAATATTATTAAATGGTTAATAATATTCGTAAGTTAATAAAATATTATTAAATGATTAATAATATTAATAAAAGATTAAAATATTATTAAATGATTAATAATATTAGAAGTCTAATAAAATATTATTAAATGATTAATAATATTAGATACTTAACAAAATATTATTAAATGATTAGTAATATTAGGTAATGAATAAAATATTATTAAATAATTAATAATATTAGATACTTGATAAAATATTATTAAAATGTTAATAATATTAGATAATTAATAAAATATTATTAAATAGTTAATAATATTAGTAAATTAATAAAATATTATTAAATAATTAATAATATTAATAAAGAATTAAAATATTATTAAATGGTTAATAATATTAGTATATGAATAAAATATTATTAAATAGTTAATAATATTATATTATGAGTAAAATATTATTAAATGGTTAATAATATTAATGAATAATTAAAATATTATTAAATGATTAATAATATTAGTAACTTAGTAGAATATTATTAAATGATTAATAATATTAGTATGAGAATAGAATATTATTAAATGATTAATAATATTAATGAGAGAAGAAAATAGTATTAAATGATATTATTTGGAGTGTAAAATATTATTAAATGGATAATAATATTTATAAGATATTGAAGATATTATTTGGTGAATAATATTATTCGAAGAGTAAGACATTATTAATAATGTTAACATATGAATGAAATATTATTAAATGATTAATAATATTAACTAAGGATAAGGTTATTATTAAAGGATTAATAATATTATTGAGAGGATAAAATATTATTTATGGTTAATAATATTTATAAATGATTAAGATATTATTTGATAATTAATATCATTGGGGACAGTGTAAAGTATTATTTAATTATTAATAATGTTAATAAGTATTTGAGATAATAAAGAGATTAAGAGGATTATTAGATGGTTAATAATATTGAGGAGCTAAGTGATTTATTATTGAAATAATAAATGGTTAAAATATTATTATACGATTAATAATATTATATGTAGTATTTATATATTATCAAAGGAGATAATATTATAAAGTAATGAAGTGATGGTTATCTGAGTTAAAATATTATCAAGGAATTGATAATATTATTAAGAGTTTTAAGGTTATGATTAAGTGATAGATGATTTAAGACATATATGTTAAGGTTATTAATGTTAAATAAACCTATATGTGTTATGCTAATTGG
This sequence comes from Hedera helix, assembly GCA_947179155.2. Classification (NCBI taxonomy): domain Eukaryota; kingdom Viridiplantae; phylum Streptophyta; class Magnoliopsida; order Apiales; family Araliaceae; genus Hedera; species Hedera helix. The sequence goes on along the minus strand of OX359283.1, from coordinate 16,273,967 downwards.
AGGATCAATGTTATTGAATATTAGGTCACCCAAATGAAGTATTTTAAGTTGAATAGCGGTAGTCAGCGGAACATGCAAGTTCTTGTAATGTCCTAGAATTTCCACGTCTTTATTAATTAAATTATTAATTTAATTTTCAACGAGTTAGTTTTACGAGATTATTTAAATCTTTTTATGTGATTAATTAATTATGTGATTAAATAATTATTTAATTAATTACTAAAATTAATTAAAGAGGGTCACTAATATGTTATTAAATTAGCGAACAAACCCTAAAGTTTTAATATCAAAATAATTGATAAGTTTCCTATTAATTAAATATTCAATTAAATTGAATATAATGAATTAATTAATATAATTATTAATTAATGTAAATAATGTGAAATATTAATAATAATATTTATTAGTCCATTTAGTAATTTAATACTTATGGGTTAAAATATTTAATTATTTATTCAATCTAATTATTTATTTAATCATGGATTGAATAATTAATGTGTAAATTATTAAATTAGCCCAACATGGGTCAATTAGTAGCCCAAGTGGAGAATAATAAAATTTGACAATTTAGTAGCCCAAACAATTTAATAGAAGCTCAATTGGTATTTTAAATTAAAGCCCAATGATTGGCCCACTTGAAAAATACTTAATTTAAACTATTATTTATTTAAAAAGAGAGAAAGTGACTATCAATTTGGGACAAGAGAGCTATCAGCCGAGCAACATGGAAGGAGAGAGAACAAAAAATGAGTTTTGTTTTTTATTTTGTTTTATTTTTATTTATTTAATATTAGGTTGCTTGTTTTGATTTTTGGGAAAGTCTTTTCCCACAAAATTCTCACCAACTAAGTATGGACTAATTTTCTTGTGTAAGTATCCAATATAGGTGCATGATGGTCTAGATTAATAGATACAATATGTGTATCTAATATTTTGTAGGAGTATACTTGCATTTGTAAGACTTGTACATTTCATTATTTTTCTAAGTTCAAAAGAGAGTTGAGAGAAAGCTATAGTGAGAGGAAAAAAATATTTGGGAGATCAAGGAAGAAGAATAAATCCTAAGTTAGTTCATGCCATCCTCCTTCACAACCTATTTTGGAAGAAAAAGGAGAATAGCCATTAAATCAAGGTAATAGTTATTCTAAATCTAAGTTTTGTTTTTAAATTAAATAAATCATCATGTTAATATAAACATGTTAATATAAACATGTTAATATAGTTATTAAATGTGTAGTGGTAATATTTATGACATGCTTGAGTTTAATATGCTTGGGTTGTATTTTGGTATATTTTATATGCTAAAATATATGTTTAGTAGTGTATAAACAAGTCTTGGAATTCATGACCAAAAATATTTTTATAAACCTTAGGTTTGATGTTCTAATATTATACAACATTAAATCATGAGAAAAACAAAGTTTGAATCACTCAAAATGGAGTTATACACAAAAAGTTATGATTTGTGCTAGTTTATGTGATGTAAAAATTTTTATAAAAAAATAATGATATTAAATCATGAAAAATTAATTTTTCATGTTATAAATTAATATAAGGTGATTGGTAATTTTTTTGGATTTTTATTGAAGAGTTAAAGATTTATTGAAGGTATATTTTTATTTAAAATGTGTGTGCCGGAACACTGTTCACATTCTGCGAAGAAGAAAAAATTTAAGGGTTTCCGCACAATGCGCGCAGCCACTGTTCACCGAAAACGTGGAGCCAAACGATGTCGTTTGGTGTCCGTCGAAATTTACTCCGCGCGATACGCGCGGAAGCCGTATTCTGCTTTCCAAAAACGACGTCGTTTTGGGCCGTAAACTCGGTAACGCGCGCCATGTGCGGTAGGAAAATTTCCGCGAAATTACCAGAATGCCCCTCCGTGTTTTTCTTGGCAAAATTACCATTCTGCCATCGGATAAGTTTTCAACTTATTTACGGAAATGCCATTCGGGTTAAATTTAAATAATTTAAATATTTAAAATTATAACAAAAATAAAAATAATACAAAAATAATATTGGGGAGAATATTTTTCATTAAGTTTAATATTTAAATATTTTAAATATTAATCTAGTTAGCTAAATCATGGTTAAGTTAAATAAATTTATTATTTATTTATTATTTTGTTAATAATAAATAAAGGTGATAAATTAGCAATTATTATTTAATTCCTATTAAATAATAATTAAAGAGAGAAAAAATTTATAAATTAATTATTTATTATTTAAATATTATTAAATAATAAATAAGGATAATTAAGTAATTAATTATTATTTAATTAGTATTAAATAACGATTAATGAAAATTAAGTTATTAGAGTAATAATTTATTATTTAATTTAAATAATAAATAAGAATGATTTGATTATTATTTAACCTTAAATAATAATTAAAATTAATGAAATAATTAATTATTACTTAATTGACATTAAATAATAATTAAAGAGGATTAAGATTAGTAAAATTATTTAATTTCCTTAAATTAAATAATAAGTAAGGTTAATTACTTAGTTAATTATTGGTTGATTAATATTAAATTAAAGAAGGTTAAAATTAAGTCAATAATTATTTATTATTTAATTATAATTAAATAATAAGTAAGTACAATTAGTTATTATTTATTTTAAATAATAACTAGAGTTAATTAATTAATTTCTATTTAATCAAGATTAAATAGTAATTAAATAGAGATTGAGTTAATAAAATAAATTGAATTTAATTATGATTTAATTAAACAATTGTAATAAGTTTTTTAAGGGTTTAATAAGTTTCCAACACTTAAGAAAAATATTTTTTAACTTATTAAATTATGAACCTAAAATGATTGAGGGTCTATAAGGTTAATAATATTGTTTTGACTAATGTAAATTATGTGTTAGTACTTATGTGTGGTAAATAAGTTCATTATTAAGCGTATAGTTATGCAAATACGCCGTACTAATTATTAGACCGACTTTATTAATGTTAGGTCTTTCAAAGCAAGTTAGTTAAAGCTAGACATTTATTGTAGCTGAGTAGACAGGCAAGTTCTCTAACCCTACTCATTTATTGTTGAACAAGTTTCTATACTTGTATTTATTGTCAAAGCTTAAAGTGGTTTAATTATTTAAAATTATCCCACATCCATATTGTTTATAAAATCGCACTTAGTGCACTTGAAGCTTATTAGTTCTTGATTCATGAACTGTACTAAAAATGTCAAAAGCTAATAGTTCAGCTAGACATTACGTTTATAAATTCAATACTTGAATACTTTTAAAAGCTTATCCAAACCATTGTTGGGTGCGGATTTCTTATATTAAGTCTGAGAATTGAACAACCCTAAATTAGGGGATTTTGTGTCGGGAAACCGACTTTGGGCGCCAGTGACTAAATGTAATGCATATACAGCGGGTTGAATAGGCTGATCCCCTTGAAAACCAAACAACTCAAAGGGTCAGAGGAAACTCTATTATACCCTCGTTAGTTCAGGGTCCTTAGTGACCACTCAGCATTTTAAGATTCAAATATTCTGTTTATTAAAATTTGAATCCTGTTTCATTCACAATTGTTATATCTATTGTTGAACCATTGATGGCATTTCCCATTCATTCGTGATATATTAAATCTATATGATTGTTCTAAACTTGCTAAGCAAACTAGTTGTTAATTCTTGCTATATCATGAACCATTTTTCAGATAATCCTGATTGTTCAAAGAAGGATAAGGGAAAAGAAAAGGCCAGAGCTTAAGTTAGTTTATGCATGCTAATTAGATACTTAAATTTATGTTTACTGTTGTTAAACCTTTTGTAATTCCTTATGATAGGGACTGTGTATGTTAAGGTTAATAGACCCTGGTATTGTAACATTTTTGTAAGGAAACCAATATGTATTATTCCGCGATATTTAAATGTAATGTATGTATTTAATTGTTAGTAATGTGTTGAATAGTGAGAACCAAACTCGAGGTTATGGAACCCGGATTTGGGGTCGTCACAGTTCTTCTTAACCTTAACTTGTATTTATTGTTGCAAGTTTCCTTCAACTTTATTTACATTGAGCTATTCAAATTATTGTTGAGCAAATTCTACACTCGTAGTTATTTGATAGAACTTAAAGTGAATTAATTATCTAAAATTATTCCACCTCATTATTTGTTATTCTATTCGCACGTAGTGCTTTTGCAACTGTTATAGTTCATAAATTCACGAACTGTTTAAGGATGTCTAAGCTAATTGTTTCTGCTAGACAGATGCATGTTAAATTCATCTAATTGAATATTATGAAAGTTTATCCAAACCATTGGCTGGTGTGGATTCTTACAGTAAGACTGAGAAAGAACAACCCTAGTTAAAGGGGATTTTTATATTGTCGGGTAACCGAATTTGCGCAAGAAATCTAAATGTTATGCATATACATAGGACATGAGAGGACTGATCCCCTCGAGTGTCCCGTTATTTTTAACAAGGTGTCAAACATTGTATGTCCGTTCTACCTTAGTAGCAGTTCATGGTCCTTTGAGACCACTCAGCAGTAAAGAGTCAATTCATTCTTTTATTGAACATTGATTCTTGTTATTTCACAATTGTTATCTATTGTTGAAACTCTCGAAGATAAATCTTTTTTTTTTTCATTCATGATATATCATTTCTTATTTAAACTTGCTGGGCAAAGTAGTTGCTCACCCTTGCTATATCATGAATTATTTTCAGTTAAGCCGAGTGATCTAAGGAGTACCACGACAAAGAAAAGATGAACGAGTAGACGTAATTAGTTCGTACTCTATGTGTAAACCTTTTGTTGTATAAGGTAATGACGATGTATTAAGGTTAGTGGAACCTGTGATTGAAGGTACGTTTTGTAATGAAATTATGTATGTTTTTCGCGAGTTATTGAAGTTTTAGTTTATGAATGTTTGTCAAGTGATGAATAGTGAGCACCGAACTCGAGGTTCAAGGAACCCGAATTTTGGGGCGTCACAGACCCAACCTAAAAATAATCATAAAATATAATATGTAAATAATAATTAAACAAATAAAATAATACTCATTATTTTATTTGTTAAGATAAATGATAATTAAATATTAATTAAACAAATAAAATAATAATAAATATTATTTTATTTGTAGTAAATAATGGAGAATTATTCATGGAAGTTAATAAAGAGAGATGATTAAACAAATAAGATAAGTGTGATAACTATTTGTGAAAGATGATTATGATAAATGAAAAATAACAGTAAAATGTTGAGATTATTAAACAAGAAAAACAAATATTATTGTAAGGAATAATAATGTGAAATAATAAAGATTAAATTATGATAATTAATGAGATGTGATATAACAAATAAAATAATGATGAAATTATTTTATTTGTAAAGAAAATGATAAAGATGATTAAATGAATATTAATGAGAGGTAAAGACATGTAAAGTATAATTAAGTAAAATAATAGCAAAAAATATTTTATTTAGGGATGAATAATGGGAGAAAACTATAGTAAAGGAGATGAAGGAGGATGATGTTGAATAGTGAGAACCAAACTCGAGGTTATGGAACCCGGATTTGGGGTCGTCACAGTTCTTCTTAACCTTAACTTGTATTTATTGTTGCAAGTTTCCTTCAACTTTATTTACATTGAGCTATTCAAATTATTGTTGAGCAAATTCTACACTCGTAGTTATTTGATAGAACTTAAAGTGAATTAATTATCTAAAATTATTCCACCTCATTATTTGTTATTCTATTCGCACGTAGTGCTTTTGCAACTGTTATAGTTCATAAATTCACGAACTGTTTAAGGATGTCTAAGCTAATTGTTTCTGCTAGACAGATGCATGTTAAATTCATCTAATTGAATATTATGAAAGTTTATCCAAACCATTGGCTGGTGTGGATTCTTACAGTAAGACTGAGAAAGAACAACCCTAGTTAAAGGGGATTTTTATATTGTCGGGTAACCGAATTTGCGCAAGAAATCTAAATGTTATGCATATACATAGGACATGAGAGGACTGATCCCCTCGAGTGTCCCGTTATTTTTAACAAGGTGTCAAACATTGTATGTCCGTTCTACCTTAGTAGCAGTTCATGGTCCTTTGAGACCACTCAGCAGTAAAGAGTCAATTCATTCTTTTATTGAACATTGATTCTTGTTATTTCACAATTGTTATCTATTGTTGAAACTCTCGAAGATAAATCTTTTTTTTTTTCATTCATGATATATCATTTCTTATTTAAACTTGCTGGGCAAAGTAGTTGCTCACCCTTGCTATATCATGAATTATTTTCAGTTAAGCCGAGTGATCTAAGGAGTACCACGACAAAGAAAAGATGAACGAGTAGACGTAATTAGTTCGTACTCTATGTGTAAACCTTTTGTTGTATAAGGTAATGACGATGTATTAAGGTTAGTGGAACCTGTGATTGAAGGTACGTTTTGTAATGAAATTATGTATGTTTTTCGCGAGTTATTGAAGTTTTAGTTTATGAATGTTTGTCAAGTGATGAATAGTGAGCACCGAACTCGAGGTTCAAGGAACCCGAATTTTGGGGCGTCACAGACCCAACCTAAAAATAATCATAAAATATAATATGTAAATAATAATTAAACAAATAAAATAATACTCATTATTTTATTTGTTAAGATAAATGATAATTAAATATTAATTAAACAAATAAAATAATAATAAATATTATTTTATTTGTAGTAAATAATGGAGAATTATTCATGGAAGTTAATAAAGAGAGATGATTAAACAAATAAGATAAGTGTGATAACTATTTGTGAAAGATGATTATGATAAATGAAAAATAACAGTAAAATGTTGAGATTATTAAACAAGAAAAACAAATATTATTGTAAGGAATAATAATGTGAAATAATAAAGATTAAATTATGATAATTAATGAGATGTGATATAACAAATAAAATAATGATGAAATTATTTTATTTGTAAAGAAAATGATAAAGATGATTAAATGAATATTAATGAGAGGTAAAGACATGTAAAGTATAATTAAGTAAAATAATAGCAAAAAATATTTTATTTAGGGATGAATAATGGGAGAAAACTATAGTAAAGGAGATGAAGGAGGATGATGTTGAAAAATAGGGGTAATGATGAATAGAAAAGTTTATTTATGATACGTTAGAGATTAACCGATAGACCGAATCATGACTTATGTAGGTCAACTGAAGAGCAAAAACCTAGAAGGAGAAAAAGCGAACGTAACAAGCAAGCACATCTTACTTGTACCTTTGTTTGTTGCGTATAAGTTCCATATATGAATTATATATTTGAACTTAACTGTTATTATCTAAACACATCATATGTATACGCTTAGGAAGATTTTCCAAATATGAAATTATGAACACTGAGAACTTGAATTACAGACAATTATTTGAAGGATAAGTCTATGCCACTTGATTCAGTTAGATAGATTAAGATACGAGCTGTCAATTAATCATATTTTTGAGAAATTTATCCAAACTAATTGTTTTGGTGCGGACTCTATTATACTTAGAAGAATAACCATGATAAAGGGAAATTATTTTACGTCGGTGAATCTGAATCATGCGTAATGACTAAATATTATGCATAATGTAGGGTACTACGAGGCTGATCACCTCATGTACTTATTTCCTAAAGGCTTCACAGTTAATCACTGTTGTTCCTCTGTAAAGTTCAATAGTCCTTGGTGGCTACTCAGTAATCAAGAATATTCATGTTTTGTTAAATCAGAATTCTTCTATGTTAGATACACTATGATTGGTTATTTCTAAATCTACCAGACCTTGCATTTATCGTAAATTGTATTTCCTTATTATGTGACTCAATTGTGATTTGTTGAACTATTTCATGATTTAGCATAATAGTTTTGAATCCCGTAGTACATACTCTTGCACTCAATTGACATTATTGTGTTTTCTATACTTGCTAAGCAAACTCGTTGCTCATACTTGCTTTACAATTTCATCTACAGTGAAAACGGAGAAAGGCAATAGCTCCGAAAAAGACAAGGAAAAAGCAAAGACTATTAAGTAGTATCAGATTTGATAATGTACCTAAATTTATGTATTTAACTCTGAACAATATTAGTCTTTTATTGGTAAGAAAAATGATGTATGTAAAGGTTGTGGAAACCTGAGACAGGATGTAAGTTAAATTATTATGAATTAGTTATGTTTGTTATTATGTATCTTTTGGGTAGTTAATTATATGATGTTGAGTTGTATCATGAACACTGAATTCGAGGTAAGAGTACCCGAATTTGGGGGCGTCACACATACTATTTTTTAACATAGGTACATCCTTAGCTGACTTTTTGTTTATATTTGGGTTATTCCATTAGTAGACGTTAAAAAACCTCCTAACATGGATATATATTTTTCATCTGTCATTATATTTAACAAATGCGATTACGTGAAAATGATGTGGCATTTTGTTAGAATTTAATCTCGAAATATAGCACAATCACACAAGAATTAGATGAAGAACAGAAAAATAAAAACACACGATATACCCAGGTTAACTAATTTGACTAGTCCTGATTGTCTGATATATTCATTAGATATTTTACACACTCTACAAAAATCTACACACTAAACAATATTTTATAATAACTAAAAAAGCTTAAATGCTATAATATGAGCTCAAACACAATACGTTAGTAAAATCTAAGAACGAACTACTAATAAATTCCCAAATTTAATTACGTCTTGTGCTCGACTACTTTGTCGTAATGATTATTAGTCGAACATGTAGAAGTATGAGTCAATCTTGTAATAACAAAAAAAATTGTAAATACTTATATTAATGAAATTAAGGAATTATTAAAAATTATTATGTGCACCTATGTGTCTACATGTGCTATGGAATTAATAATTACATTTAAATTGAATTATGGAATGTGATAATTAACAAATAAAATGATGATGATTGTGAGCTTAAATTATAATTAATTTGAGCCTTTGTAATATGCCTTGTGTTGCATAATTATTAAGATGAAATTAATACTGAGATGATTAAATAATTAAATAGATTAATGAGAATTAATATTTGAGTCCAAAGTGCATGTTACATAATCTAATATGGTATAATCCAACATGTTAGTCCATATATATATGGATTGCTATAATTAATTTACTAGTCAATGTAATAATCTTGCATGGCCCAAAATAAACTAATTAGTGGCCCAATAACTATATATATATATCTGTGTGTGTGTGTGTGTGTGTGTGTGTGTGTGTGCGTGTGCGTGTGCGTGCGCGCGCATGCATATATAAGTGTGCTTTGTACAAAATAATAATAATAATAATGTAGCAATATCCAACCGTAGCTCCCCCCCCCCCCCCCCCCCCCCCCCCGCGCCCAAACACCACTAAAAGTCAAATGTTGATTTCTTTTGCTAAAGTCATGTGAAGGTGAATAATTACCTAAGCAGTGGCTTAATGTCCTTAAAGGTGGAAGTTGGTAAAATCTTTTTACCAAATATTTTTAATCGATTGGTTAATGCATGCATGGAGGATATTAGCACTTCTACAAATAGGAGCTTTCTAGATTAGTTACAAAGTTTACTTGCAAAAATCTTAAGTGTTAGCTATAGAGAAAGTAAGAGAAAAATAAGAAAAGTAAGAGAAACTCTTGCAAAAAGTTGGATCAATAGGAGTTCAAGGAGTAAAAAAGTGGAGAGCTTCTACAAATTCATCTCTAAGAGAAGAAATGTTTCAGGACGGTAATATATATATATATATATATATATATATATATATATATATATATATATATATATATATTACCTTAGAACTTCAGTTAATCTAGCATGTTTAAGCTTTTAGTATTTATATTTATGATTGGTTGTGGGAGAATTTGTGTGTGAGAATCATGGTGGATTTCGAAGGCATAAGGAAGAATTATGAAAGAGAATATGTGTTTGATATGTGTTTGTAAGTGTTTTATGTCTAAAAGAACAAGCAATATGCATGTAAGTTTAAAAACCCTAAGTATACTAGTTAAAAATATGTGATTTAGTAAAAAAATGAAATGAAATATGTAACCCATTTGCATGATCTAAAAATTTTATGTTGTAAATCTATGAAATACGATAATATTCCAAGTAGAATGAACAAAAACGAAGTTAAAATGAATTTATGGTGAATTTTCTTATAAAGTATGTTAAAATGAAACCCCAGCTTGAAAAACAAACAAATTTGGTCAAATAAATATTTTTTTAAATAATATAAAAATTGGAAAATTGTAGAGTTATGAGTTTGTGAAGTAACAGACCTGATTTGAGCTCATTTGAATGTAAAATGAACAAGTTATGAATAATTGAATCAAAAATGTTAGAGAACCAAAAATCTAGAATGGCATTTTGTTGAGGGGCGCTGCAGCGCCGCCCCCTAACATTAATTTGAGCGCTGCAGCGTCGATCAAAAAGTCCGATTGACCGGACAGATCAAACCGATTGGGTTGACCCGGTCCGACCCAACCCTACCTAGGGAAAAAAAATTTAAAAAAAAATTATAATAATAAGAATAAACAAATAAAATAATTAAAAATTATTTTATTTGTAAGCTGATTAAAATAATATTAAATAAATAAAATAATAATTTAAAATTATTTTATTTTTGTGTTAATTAAAATAATATTAAACAAATAAAATAATAATTTAAAATTATTTTATTTTTGAGTTAATTAAAATAATATTAAAAAAAGAAAATAATAATTTAATATTATTTTATTTATGAGTTAATTAAATATTAAACAAATAAAATAATCACTAAAAAATATTTTATTTTTGAATTAATAATAAAGATTATTTAATTAACATTAAATATTTTTTTTAACAATTAAAATAATATTAAATAATTATTTTAATTATAAATTAATAATACAGAAGCAATTAAAATAATATTATTTTAATTATGAATTAATGAGATTTAAAAAACCAAAATAATATTAAAGATTATTTTAATTGTGAATCAATAAAGAATAAGTAATTAAAATAATAATATTAATAATTATTTTAATTGTGAATTAATAAAGGATGAGCAATACTAATGATTATTTTAATTGTGTACTAATAGAGCATAATTAAATTAAAATAAGAGTAAAAATTACCCTAATTGAGAATTAAACAAGTAAAATAATAACTTAAATTATTTTATTAATCGAATAATAAGGTGTGATTAAATAAAATAATTAACTAATATTAAGTTGTAAACAAATAAAGTGAGAACACTTTATTTGTAAATAATTAAATGATGATGAAGAATAATGAAACAAATAGAATAATGCTAAAAAAATATTTTATTAATGAATGAATTAAATAAAGGTAATTAGAGATATTTATATTTAAACAAATAATTTTAATTGAGATTATATGGGTGATGATTTGTGAGTTCTAGTTGTATAGAATTAGTAAGTTATATCAACTAGATCATTATGCGAAGGTTAATATAGATTAACCGTTAGATGAATATAATGAACATATGTCGTTCAAAGGTTAAGGAATCAAATTCGGATAGAGTCGACGATCTAAGCAAGTACTTGTACTTTTATTTCTCATACAAGTAGAATTAATCGATTGAATAATTTTTGTTTAATCTGTATTCATGAAGGTTAAATTATTAGTTCTGAACTTGATTTAAATCATGGTTATACTTTTGAATAGTTATTCAAACCTTATTTGTGGACATTGTGTAACGCCCCTAAATCGGGCCCACACCACCCAATTTGAGTCGTCAAAAGACTACAATAAAATTATTACAATACACTGTACAGTATCCAATAATACACAACTAAATCTTCATGATTATTACAATTCTACAATACAGTGAAGACTACTATAATAACTATCTCGGACCGCTACTCTATTCCCCTTTCCTCCCTGCTAGTCCCGGCTACGCTTTCATTTCCTGAACAATTGAACAAAAAGGAAAGGGTGAGCTCAAATAGCCCAATAAGGAATATCATGACTAAGATAATGAAAAATGAATTATTCTTAACCTTCAACAGTTGAGTTCTTAATCTAATATAATAAACAACAAGTTTTAAATCAATAGTTGCAGTTGAGTTGTTAATAGAGTAATATAAACAACATGATTTAAATCAACAACAGCAGTTAAGTTCTTAAACAAAGTTAAACTGCAGTGAAATAACCACCACTAAGAAAATCAAATAAATCATGATGTCTACTAGCTTCTCTTTTTAAAAAAATCATCATCCAATTTTATCATCTGAAACACCACTGACCATGATCATGCCAAACAACAGTTCTTCTTTGCCCCCGGCCAAAGAAAACATTCATCACGTGTCATTGTCATCCGACCAAAGACACCCAACAATTATATCGCCTTTATCCTATATCGGATTTAACCTATATCGCCTTTAACTTATCATCTGTGTCCCAGGCCACAGATATTCAGAACAACCTGATACTTGATGATTGAAATAACAACAGAGATATAAATAATGAACAGAAGAAACAGGATAAACAATAACATTAGGAGTTAATAAATTTTACTTTGTCCAGATTTAAATAATATCCAAATTGTCAACATGATGTATAAAAAAAGGTGTTCAAGTCTAAGAGTAATGTCCAAGAACCACATGGAAGAAGTTCAACAGTAAGGTTTACAGTACAAGGAATTAGTCCAAAATATTTACAGTTCAAATAAATGTCCACAGTTCAAAAGTTCAAGGTCCATAAGTTCACAATTCAAATATGACGATGGAAATTTAATAGAAATGTTCTTGTCAAAGGGTATTAGATAAAGTGCAAACTATTAAGGGAATATTAATAAATTATTAATTCAAGAATTTTCACCGTTTAATAATATTAGAGGCACAAATGAGATACTTCCTTACCGTAGTAAGTTTAAGTGATAGAAGATGAAAAAGATAGTATCCCTTACAAGTAAGATAAAAAATGATATCCCTTTATGATGATAAAAAGAAAGATACCCCTTACCATAATAAATTTAAGAGTTTGAAAGAAAAATGATATCCCTTACCTTATTTCGTGACTAAGTACAACTTTTATGAGGTTGATCAACCTATATGTATATTCATAATTCAATTAGTAAGTAACACATACCAATTATATATATATATAATCATCAAAGTGACTATATAGTATGAATATACTTCCAAATAGTTTTTAAAGAAAGTAATTTTTCCAAGTAAAATCTTTCAAATGAAGTTTTTCAAAATAAATCTTCTAATAGAAGAGTCTTCTAAAGGAAGAGTTGTAAATTGATGTGTGTGTAAGTGTTTATATAACTTTAAAAAAAAACTTACTTGAATAATACTCTTACCATTCTAAATCTTCAACACTTATGATAATTTTAATACACTCAGAGAGACACTTATACTAAGAAATATCTAGAGAGTGGAAAGAAGATTGAGTGATGAATGTATGATACTCCTTATGCTAAGCCCCCTATTTATAGCCAGAGCCTAACCAACTTTTCCACATACATGTTACACATTTTAATCTCATATTTTAATCGGAATCATTCATCAACCAACACATGTTTCACACTTTAATCTGCACCGTTCGTTGACTAACACACGTTTCACGCCTACACGTGTTACACATTTACACGCATTACACATTTACGTGTGTTACACACGTATATGTATTACACACTTACACGTGTTACACACTTACACGCGTTACACATTTACACGTGTTACACACTTACACGCGTTACACATTTTCATATTATTTTATTGATTTAATAGCCCAATTATTAAACATACAGTTTTTTTTAAATAATAAATCTGTCTGGCTATTTAATATCTGTGACTACTACTGTAATAATTATTAGCCCAATAATGTAAGATGATGTGCATTATGACAATTATTGATTCAATAATATAAAATACTGTGCAATTAATAATGTAAAATATTGTGTAATGACAATTATTGATTCAATAATGTAAAATGCTGTGTAATAACAATTATTGATAAAATACTGTGCAATAGACACTTTATCAGTTCAATAATTTAAACATTGTGTAATACAGTGTGCTGCTATGCAATAACATATGCTACTGTAAAATACCGTGTGCTACACTAAAATACCATATGTTACCATACTTTTATCACTGAGTATTTTAACAGTTAAAAGTGATAATATCGTTGACCATTTTTATTTAGAAAGGCTACTACTGTCGTTTTCTATATTCAACAATATTTTGTTGTGGGGTTCATTCATAACTGAATATTTCGGCGCCGTCGTATGAATATTCCCTGACTAAACGAATATTCCTCGACAGAACGAATATTCCCCGACCAATCGAATATTGTCCGACATAAAATTTTGCATATAACATCCTTAATTTTAATTTTTATTAATTTAACACCTTACTGTTAAATATAAAATTATGAGAAAATTTTAAAATCTATTTATTAAAATTTGGGGTCTTACACATTGAATGTATCAATTATTTCTAATTGTGTTGAAAAGTATCGGCTAAACCACCGATAAAATTGATTGTTAATCAATCATATTTCTTTGAGAAAGCTATATATTCAAACCAATTGCCTTGGTTCACACTTTTATGCTGAAAAGAATAAATACTTTACGTCGGGGAACTGACACGTTCGCGAACAACATGTCTGAGTATTATGCATAACATAGAGTACTTTAGACTGATCACCTATTGTACTTGCTTATATTGTAAATTATCAGTGAAATACTGTTAATTCAAGCATATGTTCACGGTCCATAGTGACCACTTAGTACAAAATATTCATTAATTTGAAAATATTGAATCTTTGATTCTAATTAAAAATTCTTTAGTCCATAGTGACTCTTCAATACTTGAAATGATCAGTTTTGGAACTATTGACACTACTTTGTTCACAATTCAATTTCTTAATATTTGAGCTATTAATTACTATTACATCCGTTAAGATTATAAAACCTTACACATGAACGTTTACTTTTATTGCTTTATACTTGCTGAGCAAACTTGTTGTTCATTCTTTCTTTTCTTAAATATTACAGTTAAAACTGAGCAAGACATCGATTCTGAAAAAAATAAGGGCAAGGAAAAGGTTACCGAATAGACTTATTGTAATGGCATAAATGTTATGATTTTACGAATATATTAAGACTTATGTTAAAACTTATTATTTAAGTTGTGATATGTATTAATAACGGTTGGAGACTTGGGAAATATTTATGTTAAATCAATGTAAATATTTCTGTTATTCCACTGTGAATTGTATAGATGTGATGTATGAGTTGGATCGTGAATCACTAGATTTGAGATACAAGTATCTGAATTTGGGTGCTTCACAAATCTCAACACTTGCTTTATTTTACTTGTGCTCTTCACGACACCCCTTCTTTAACCTTGGCCCCTGAGCTCCATTATTGTTAACAACCCTTGACAATATCTCCGCTATAACGCCCCCAAATCTGGGTACCTTGAACCATAGACTTGGTACGTCACGATACATCATCTTCATACATGTTCTATAACTAATGCGGAATATATAAACATAAATTGTTTATTCTACAACATTTCCCAAGGTTTCTAACCTTAACTACATATATACCTTTAGATTCATAAAAATGTTTAACAATTAACTTACATCATATAACAAATTAGTTATCATGCATAACACTATAATCTTGTCTTTTGCTTCTGTGTCCGTCTCTCCTCGAACATTCGTATTATTCTGAAATTTGTTATCATGATATAGTAAGAGTGAGCAACTGTAATATCCCAGATATTTACAAGAATTGTAAATAAGATTTAAAATAATCAATTAAAGATTATGGTTTAAAACCTAGAGTTTGAGAAGTGAGATGTGTAGAATTTGGGTGAACATTTTTTTTTTTTTTTAACATAATTTATTTGTTAGAAATTAAATGTGGGAATATTGTAATAATGCATATAGAGAATTTATTAAGGAAATAAATTCAATTGAGAAGTGAAGGTGGATATATATATATATATATATATATATATATATATATATATATATATATATATATATATATATGTGTGTGTGTGTGTGTGTGTGTGTGTGTGCGTGTGTGTGTGTGTGTGTGTACCTAAAGTGTGCTTGTTAACCAAATAAAAGGATAAGTAAGTTAATACTCAATTAAGCTAATAAATTAATTAGTTTAAATATGATGTAAGAAGGAAAGTCATGAAATATAATTAATTAGGTTAATTATATTAGTCATGAGTTGGAGTTATGGAAAAGCTAGAACGATTGCCTAACGTGACAATAATAAGAAGTTAATTAATTAAGTAATTAACTTAATTATAGAATTGTTGTATAGAGTCCAATAATGGATTAAGACAAGCAAATATTTTAATTGTTATAAGTCTTGTTGATAATTATAAAGAGGTAATTAACATAAGTCCAATTAAATTATGTTGGCAAGTATTGTATATAATGTGGTGGTAGTCCAATTAAATTAATTACCTAGCCCAAGTTATAAAGATGTGTGAGTTGTGTTGGGTAGCCCAAATAATTAAATAAGGGAGCCCAATGCAAAATAAACTAGTAGCCCAAATATTGAGTCCAAATTTAAAAGTCAAATGTTGGTTAATATGTTGGGAGAATAAATTCAAGTATTGTTAAGTGTAGAGAATTAACTAATATAGGGTTAATTGAATAACCCTAGTTGGTAGACAAGAGAGAGTATTAACCAAACATTGGTTAATTGCTAGGTGAATGAATGTGATGATGAGAATTAACTATGGATGAGTTAATTGAGTAACCCTAGGTAGTAAATAAATTAAAGATTTAACTATGCATGGGTTAGTTGTAGGAAAAATATTATAAATACAATTATGTATGTATATAATTCACCGAGGTAGAATTGGTAGGTAACCATGGGTTGCATGTTGTAGAGAATTAACCATACATTGGTTAATTGTTAGTAGAAATTGCAAGTATTATATATACATATTTATATGTATATATAATAAAAATAAAGGAAAAAAGGTGGAGTGTTGACCAAACATGGGGTCCCACTTGGAGATTGAGTAAAAATGTATGTTGCTTGTATTCAATTTAAATTGATCAATTCAAGCTATGATGTAATTTAAATAAAAGGTTATTGGTGAATATGTAGAGATATATATGTTGTAAGTATATGAATTGGTAGAGAGTTAACCAATGTTGGTTAAATGAATTAACCAATGGGTGGTTCACCAACCCTAGTCAATGAAGATGGTCAATTCTTATGAATTTATGTTGTAGAGAACTAACCATTGTTGAGTTACTTGTTAACCCTAAGTGGTAATAAAAATAAAACCTTAATCAATGCTAGAGTTAAGTGTTAGTAATTATATAAATATATTGAATATATATGTATAATTGATTGTAGAGAATTAACCCTACTTGGGTTATTTGGTGGAAGATGTATGTATGTTTAATTGATGAGCTTGAACCATGGTTGATACTTGAGTTATCATAGGTTACAAGAGTAAAAGCCTTAACCACACTTTGGTTAAGTGTTGGAGAAAGGTTGCTTATATGTTACTCCATTGATAGCTTGTAGCAAAGTTAATGGAGGTCAATCACCTTGTCATTCACAAGATCAATCACTCCAATAGTAAGCATGTTTAAGACCACTAATTGACTAGTGTTAGTTGATTAGGAGGTTGATGAATGATTAACATATGGGTATAAATAGAAGTGTTATACTCATTTGTGATGTTTGTTAGTTATTTTACTAAAAATCCTAGAGAGAAAAGATAGAGTTCTTTGAGAGAAGAGCAAGTAAACTCTTGTGAGTTGAAGATCTACCAAGGAAAAATGCTAGAGAATAGTCAAGGAGGAGTCCTTAGCATCTTCATGTCCAAGAGAAGAAGAGCAACGATGTCATAGAGGTTAAAAAGTGCTCTAAACTTTCTTTAGTTCATTTTTATAGTCTAGATATGATTTGAACGGTTAAAATATATTTTTAACCGATCAAAAGTTATTTTGATGATCAAAAGTTATTTTGATGCTCTAGAAGTCTAAATCTATGATATATAGGTAGATTCATGGTTTAATATGTTTAGTACAAGTATTGGTATGTGTGGTAAGCAAATAAATGGAAGAAAATTCCATATTGTGTTACCGGTAAAACCCTAGATGGTTCGATTTTAAAATTCTTGTCAAAACATTTTCAAAAATGTGATCGAACCATGAAATATTGTAAAACAAGAAGTTAGGAAGACAACAACATTAAGTTGGTGTCATTTGGATGTGTGGAGTTTATTTTATTCAAGTTTGAACAATTAAAACCAAGGATTTGTGATTTTAGTTTTCACTTTGTCCTTGTGAGAAGTTTTTGGTCTAGTTTCGTTCGGAATTTGGATTTGTGATCTAAATATAAGTTGTAGAGGGGGAAATTCTGATGAGAATGGACTCAAGAATCACCCCAAAATATTTTAAAATGAAGAAGTTATGGCTGTCGGAGCGTCGGAGGGTCGAGCAGTCAAAAAGTTGACTTCCAGACAGATATGGTTGACGCAGCCGCGTCACGGATTGACGCAGCTGCGCCAGAACAATCTACCTAGCAGATTTTGTCGGGTCGGGTCGGGTCGGGTCAGTCCGGGTCGAGTTTTCTTTGAAAAATTAAGTTGAAATAAGTGTAAAATGAATGTTTTGGTTATTAAACCAATATTTATGAAATCCATTAATCATTAATTGGTAACTAAATGTTTAAAATAAAGACTAAAGTTAACACAATTAAAAAGTTAACTATTGGTATTATTTGAAGATTATTAAAATATTATTAAATGATCAATAATATTAGTATATGATTAAAAAGTTATTGAATGATGAATAACATTTGTAAATGATTAAAATATCATTACATGGTTAATAATATTAATAAGAGATTAAAATATTATTAAATGGTTAATAATATTAATAAGTGGTTAAAATATTATAAAATGGTTAATAATATTAATAAGTGATTAAAATATTATAAAATGGTTAATAATATTAATAAGTGATTAAAATATTATTAAATAATTAATAATATTAATAAGTGATTAAAATATTATTAAATGGTTAATAATATTAATATGTGAGTAAAATATTATTAAATGGTTAATAATATTAATAAGTGATTAAAATATTATTAATTAATTAATAATATTAATAAGTGATTAAAATATTATTAAATGGTTAATAATATTTGAACGTAGTTGTATATTATCAAAGGTAGATAATATTTTGAGGTATTTAGTAAATTATTAAATGTCCGAATCATTAAGTTATGTAAAAGAGGAAATTTAATTGAATTAAATCAATGTAAATAGTCCATTTGTGACTAATTTAGACAACTTATTAAAAGTAAGTCGTACAAAGAACATATAGTGAACGCGTAAGTTGGTTAAGCATACTCGACATGTCCAAACTGTATTTGGGCTAGGGTTTTTGTCCGGAACTTAAGGGTTCGTTTATCGGACAACTAAAGAGTTAATAATTTGAAGTTAAGGTCTTAAGTTAAGACTAATTAATAGTCATTGTAACTAATGATTATGTCAATTTTATATATAAATTATAGGTTGAACGAAAGACGCAAATAAGCATAACTGGTAGAAGCGAACCAGACAAGTTTTTCAAATATTGTTGCTATGTGTATAACTGTTGTGTGTGCACTTGAAGCATGTGAGAATTTGAATTAAATATATTTTTGTGAAACCATATGAGGTGTGTTGATTCTATATGATAGAAAGCCTGAATTAATTGAATAAGTTGAACTGTATGTCATGTATTCATTCCAATGCATGATCAGTATGTTACATGAATAAATGCAAAGCATGAGAAGCATGATGCATTCATATAATGTAATGCATGAAGCATGAGAAGCATGTATAAATATGAACTATGTGTTATGTGCTATCTGTTAGACTTGTTGAGCCGTCGTGCTCACTCTTGCCTAAACCAACATTTTCAGATAGTGCAAATTATTTGAAGTTCTCGATAAAGATCAAGGAACAGGAAAACATATTACTTTCACTGAATATCTAAATATTTGTTGTAGATATCAGTCCGAATTGGACAGGTAAATGACTGTGTAGTATAATACTTAGTTGGTATATTATATGAGTGTTAAATACTCAATTTGATTGTAATAGAATGTCGTATCATGTATGATATTGAGACATACTAGGAATGTATAAAGATTTCGATTATGGAATAGAAAGAGATGTTGTAAAATTGTAAATAAATAATTATTTAGCAATTATAATATTGTTATAATCCATCAACAATAAGGAAAAGGTTGTACTCGTGTTGAACCGGATCTGAGGTTCAAGGAACCCAGATTCGGGATCGTCACAGCAACGACTTTGCTCAGCAAGTTTAAATACAATAACGATATATCATGATTGAAAGAAAAGAATAAGCTTTTGGATTTTCAACAATGTAATAACTGTGAAAGAGTACGAATCATAATTTCAATAATTAAATGACTGAATCAATTAATGTTGAGTGTTAATAATGACCATGAACCAATTTAACTGAACCTTATGGTAATGAAGGTGATCAGCCTTTCATACCTGATGAACACACGCAACATGCACTATGTGCGAATTAACAATTTAAAGAGGTGGAATAATTATACAGAATTAAACCACTAGCATGCTTGAAACATAATAACTTGAGTTTGAGTTAGGAAACTTGATCAATAAAATAATACATCATGCTCGAATATAAATTGAGTAGGGTTTAGGGAACTTGCCTGATAGTCGATCTACAGCTAACTAGCTTTAAATAACTCTATTTGAATGACCTAATATTAATAACATTGGTCTATCAATTAGCACTAAGTAAAATTGTACAATTATACGCTCAATTATCCTATTTATCCAGCAAATAAAAGTTATATAACAAATAATTTAATATACTATCATTAACCTATAAAACAATTAATCAATCTTAGGTTAATAATTTAATTAATTTATATCATATTTCTCAAATGTTAAACACTTATTAAACTATTAAACAATTTATTATAATTGTTTAGATAAATGAGTTAAAAGACATTTTCTTTATTTCATTAAATCTAATTTCATTTAATTACTATTTAACATTAATTAAATAGTAAGTAATTAACTACCTTTAGTTATTATTTAAAAATAAATAATAACTTACTAGATTTATTTATTATTTAAAGTTAATCAACTAATAAATAATTATATTATATTATAAATAATCAAATATCCTTAGTTATTATTTAACAATAAATAACAACTAACTAACTAGATTTATTTATTATTTAAAGTTAATTAAATAATAAATAATTAAATTATATAGTAAATAATCAAATATCCTTAGTTATTATTTAATAATAAATAATAACTAACTAACTAGATTTATTAATTATTTAAAGTTAATTAAATAATAAATAATTAAATTATATAGTAAATAAGCAAATATCATTAGTTATTATTTAATAATAAATAATAACTAACTGAATTTATTTATTATTTAAAGTTAACCAAATACTAAATAATTAAATAATCAATCTTAATTGTCTTTAATTATTATTTAATAGTAAATAAATAATAATTAATTAATTTATCATCCTTGTTTATTATTTATTATTAATTAAATAATAAATAATTAATTTAATCATAAATTTGAAAATTAAAATATTAAACTAACTAGATTAATATTTAAAACATTTAAATATTAACCCCTAAATTTTTATTATATTTGAAAAAATATAATATTAAACTAACTAGATTAATACTTAAAACATTTAAATATTAATCCTAAATATTTATTATATTTGAAAAATATAATATTAAACTAACTAGATTAACATTTTAAATATTAGAATATTAATCCTAAATACTTATTATATTTGAAAAATATAATATTAAATTAACTAGATTAATATTTAAAACATTTAAATATTAATCCTAAATATTTATTATATTTGGAAAATATAATATTAAACTAACTAGATTAATATTTAAAATATTATTTTAAATATTAATCCTAAATATTTATTATATTTGAAAAATATAATATTAAATAACTAGATTAATATTTAAAATATTTAAATATTAATCTTAAATATTTATTATATTTGGAAAATATAATATTAAATACCTAAATATCATTTTTGTATTTTTACTATTTTTTTATAATTTTTAATCATTTAAATTAATTAAAACTAAATTCGGAGGGCATTTTCGTAATTGGCCAAAAAGCTCAAAAAAAATCCTGAGCACTTTGCTGCTACTAACTTCGCCGGTTGCTTCATCCTCTACGGTAGTACAAACCGCCATTAAAACACCATCAAGTAAGCTTTAATCTACCCAAAAATTTCTAAATCAATTACCAAAAACTTAACAACAATTAATAACATTAAAAATTAAATACCCATGAATTATTTCACAAATTTTTGGAGAAAAATTGGTGAACATAATTAATTCCATAAATACATCAAAATTATGATTTTCAACCTCAAATCCCATAAATAATCACATAATCAAATACTACAAATTATTCTATATCAAAATACTAATTTTTCTACATTATCCAAACAATTTATTACATAACAAATAATTCTTTTGGATAATTAAAATAGGAAAGAAAGTATACTTTCAAAAAATAAAATAAGTATTACCTTCTTTGATGATTTCTATTTGAGAGCTAGATTAATATTCTTCCTCTAGCAATTTTCTTGATGGCTATGAAACTTTCGGATGAAAATTATATGGAGGATTTTGAGAAGTATTGATTTTCCGTAGAGAGAAGAGAGAGAGACAATGAACACGAGTTGGAATTATTTTTGTTTCTGGAATAATACTCCTCTTACTTCTACTGACATGTTACTTTGGAACACGCCAAAACAAAGAAATACGCCAAAGCTTCTTATAAAATACGGCACAATGACTGGTATCTTTTTATTATATTAATTATTTAATATTTATACTTTAAATACTCCTTAATTATACACACAGTGTAAAAAATATCACCATATGTATAAAAATTAAATATACCATAAAATAGTATATATCTTCACGATCATTTTAAAATTCGTGTCACTAAAAACGGATGTACTTTATTTTACCACATAATAATAATTTAGTACACTTTACACCTCCAAAAATGATTAAAAATATATATATAATTAATATATATATTATTTTTACAATTTAATTCATTATATAAATATTTTCACCATTTATTGTGAAATTAAATAATTGAAATATATACACACACACACACTCTTACACGCATGCCCGAAACATGCACACCCACACACGTGATTATATATATATATGTATGTATTACCATACACATACATCCTACATATATATATATATATATATATATATATATATATATATATATATATATATATATCCGAAACATGCACACCCACACACGTGATTATATATATATATGTATGTATTACCATACACATACATCCTACATATATATATATATATATATATATATATATATATATATATATATCTTATACATTTACACACATTAAATATAATATATTTTTTTAATGTATTTAAAAATAACAATTTATTTAATTAATTCCTTATTTAAATAATTTATTAAATTATTTAAATATTACACAAATAATTGTGTAATTAAATTAGTCACTTCCATAAACCATTTACAATGATTTACTTAATTATGGAATATATTTATTTAATATATTCAATTACTATTTAAATTACTCAATTAATTTAATCACTTTATATATATTTACATATATATATATATATATATATATATATATATATATATATATATATATATATATATATATATATATATATATATATAATTACAATTCCTCCTTAATTTAATTTAATTACCTTATATAATTTATAATTATATAATTATTCCTCATAAATCATTTATCACTAATTTACTTAAATATTGATTAATTAATATAATTAATATAATAACCCATATAATTCCATAATTAACCTTTTAATTCAATTCAGATTATTTTAATATTAATCTATTTATTTACCACAATTTAATTAACCATTAAATTATGTTACTAAATATGCACATATATATATATATTCATATAAATACATATTTAATTTACAAGCAACCAAGTCGTATAATTACATAACTCCACTAATTAATTCTCTTAATCTAATTAGACTTGCTATTAGTCAAACCTATTGAATTATCACTTTACTCACTAACTTATCAAAAAAAAATTGATATCACCATATCTAAGTTAGTCCATTAAATTTAATTTGGACCTCTATTTATCTACCACTACTAGGTTATCAAACTCCAACCTTTATTAAATATTAAATATTTTATTTCTAATTCATTTAAATATCCGGGATATTACATTCACCCCTTCTTCTAAAAATTTCGTCCTTGAAATTACAGTATACTTACCCCTTTACCCATTCGATGTCCAAAACATTGGAACATCTCCAGGTGTCTTCACAATTGATCAATAATTGTGAATGAATTTGAATAACCAGGAAGTAAAAAGAATTCATTTAAAATAATTTTAAATATGACTGAGGGGTCATAAAGACCATGAACTGTGTAATGAGTTAGCAAGTATTTCTACTGTAACCCTTAATAGTCATAAGACTATAAACACAATTTCAACCAAAACAATTTTAAATATGTCTGAGGGGTCATAAAGACCATGAACTGTGTAATGAGTTAGCAAGTATTTCTACTGTAACCCTTAATAGTCATAAGACTATAAACACATTTTCACCTCAAAGATACCACGCTAGGAATCACCCTATCGTACAGTACGTCATGCATAACGTTTAATCTTTGCAGGTGAAGTTGGAGCTATATGCCGACGAAATATAACTACTTCTACTATTGTTCACCTCAGACTTACTACAAAATTTCGCACCAAATAATTTGGTTTGGCATAAATTCTCAAAAATACTTGAATTTTCATAAACATTTGTCTAGCTGAATCAAATAGCTTAGTCTTAAAATAATATTTCAGATATTAATCGGAACTTTTAAAACACGGGCAATAAAATTTCGAAGCTTATCACTTTCGATTAGAAGTTGTCTAGCCGAATCAAATGGCCTAGACCACCGTAATTAAATTGTTCATGAACCACGAACTCTAGAACTTTTTAAACTATTTTAAGTGAAAATGAAAAATCATTTATGACTTCATGATACAACATCTTTGGCACAGTACGTTAAGGATTCTATCAATAATAATTTTGACACCATCTTTATGGTGCAAATTACTTTATGATATCATGATACCGTACCTTCACCAAAAATACGTTGAGGATTCCGTCATTTGTCATATACACACCACATAGTGTGTTGACGTTTTAGAAATATATTTTGATGTTTTCAAATCAATTTATCTAGCCGAAACAATTAGCATAGACTCTTCTTTAAACGTTTCCAAAATACTGAAAATTATTTTATGACTTTGTAATACTACATCATACCATAGTGGAATTATATTACATCCAACACTAGGCTACTTTGCATTGATGACTCCATCGTTTATCATCTCTGCACTAAATGCATTAATGATTACTAAAACACATTTTGATATTTTCAAAAGCACAAAAGTACGAATTTGACACGATTTTAAAAATTCAAAGTCTAGCATAGCTAGAAGATTTGGAATATCCTAAAACCTCAAATAATCACCAATTTTACTCCTCATCTTTTCCAGCTTAATAACTATCTCTATTATAACTTTAATCTTGCTACTTAACTCTATCAACACTCACTGTTCATCAAACTTACCACGTATTTGGGCTCAAGAACTTACCACAATCATATGGTTCGATGAGCTTGTCCTAGTCAGGCCAAAGTCGTCCATTTGCTGAGGGGCTCCACCACATGACTATGAGTCACGAACTTACTATACGTGTCGGTTCTCAGAACATGAACTTATCTTAACATCCTCTACCTATCCATTATACACATGAGAAAAGAATCACCTTCTCAACATACATATAGCGAATAACGCGACACCAGGTTTCAATTGATTATCACTATAGGAAGCTAAGTGGTTGTCAAACTAAACACAATCTCCTACCCATACAAGAAATTGGTCAACTCAACCACTAATCAATATAGGAAGCTATGCGGTCGTTAAACCAAGAACACATCCCCCGCTCATACAAAAGATTGTTCAACTCAACCACTATATCAATATAGGAAGCTAAGCGGTTCTAAAACCAAGCACAAATTCCCCGCCCATATAAGGAATTGTACAACTCAGTCACTAGAATGAGTTCTCAATTAAAAACCCACAAACCTCTAGCTGCTTCTTAACTTGATATGATTTTTCTTAAATCATTCCTTATCACATTTAACGCTTTAGGAGTTCACCTCTTACTATTTCATAATATCTTCCTTCTTATAGCATCATGATATCTACATATCCTCTTAATCATTTAACAGACCATCTGTCATTCCATGATTTCACTCTGTTCACCATGTGATCTTATTTATAATTAATTTCGCTTGTACGATTTCTCGTTTATTCTAGGATTGTTTAATTCTACAATCTTCTCACTCCTCTTCAATCATTTTACATTATGATCCTTCTTTTTAAATTCTTGAATCAAGTGTTCCCTGATTTTTTTCCATTCATTTGGAATACACCCATGAAGATCCTTCTTTGAATCTCCTAATATACGCTTATTTTTCTACTTAATGAATTTCATATATTCAGCTCTAATTATTTAAACTCCATATGAGTTTATCCTTTTACTGCCTTCAATATATATCCACGATTATAGCCTAAGGTACTGCTACCTAAGAACTAAAACCTATCAGCTCTGATACCAACTTGTAACGCCTCCAAATCTGGGTACCTTGAACCATAGACTTGATACGTCACGATACATCATCTTCATACATGTTCTATAACTAATGCGGAATATATAAACATAAATTGTTTATTCTACAACATTTTTCAAGTTTCTAACCTTAACTACATATATACCTTTAGATTCATAAAAAAGGTTTACACAATTAACTTACATCATATAACAAATTAGTTATCATGCATAACACTATAATCTTATCTTTTGCTTCTGTCTCTGTCTCTCCTCGAACATTCGTATTATTTTGAAATTTGTTATTATGATATAGCAAGAGTGAGCAACGACTTTGCTCAGCAAGTTTAAATACAATAACGATATATCATGATTAAAAGAAAAGAATAAGCTTTTGGATTTTCAACAATGTAATAACTGTGAAAGAGTACGAATCATAATTTCAATAATTAAATGACTGAATCAATTAATGTTGAGTGTTAATAATGACCATGAACTAATTTAACTGAACCTTATGGTAATGAAGGTGATCAGCCTTTCATACCTGATGAACACACGCAACATGCACTATGTGCGAATTAACAATTTAAAGAGGTGGAATAATTATACAGAATTAAACCACTAGCATGCTTGAAACATAATAACTTGAGTTTGAGTTAGGAAACTTGATCAATAAAATAATATATCATGCTCGAATATAAATTGAGTAGGGTTTAGGGAACTTGCCTGATAGTCGATCTACAGCTAACTTGCTTTAAATAATTCTCTTTGAATGACATAATATTAACAACATTGGTCTATCAATTATCACTACGTAAAATTGTACAATTATACGCTCAATTATGCTATTTATCCAGCAAATAAAAGTTATATAACAAATAATTTAATATACTATCATTAACCTATAAAACAATTAATCAATCTTAGGTTAATAATTTAATTAATTTATATCATATTTCTCAAATGTTAAACACTTATTAAACTATTAAACAATTTATTATAATTGTTTAGATAAATGAGTTAAAAGACATTTTCTTTATTTCATTAAATCTAATTTTATTTAATTACTATTTAACATTAATTAAATAGTAAGTAATTAACTACCTTTAGTTATTATTTAATAATAAATAATAACTTACTAGATTTATTTATTATTTAAAGTTAATCAAATAAAAAATAATTATATTATATTATAAATAATCAAATATCCTTAGTTATTATTTAATAATAAATGTTAGTTCCCAGAGGCACACAAGTGATCTAAAAGGGGGGGCTGAATAGATCTCTTAAAAACTTCTTTTAATTTTGTTAACTTCAAAAGTTTATTACCAATTAATTCATTTAATCAAGATTTGTTTGCACAGCGGAATATTAGTTTGAAAACTCCCCTTAAAGATTTGTAAAGTTTCTCCGTTGAATTAAGACTGTATTGAAGATAACCACTTGTCAAGTAAACTAATTTTAGCAGTTATATCTATATATATATATAACAGAATGTAAATGACTGAATGTAAAAGACACCAGAGAGTTTTAAGTGGTTCGAAGATGAATAACTCCTACTCCACTCTTCTACTACAACGAGTAGGTAATCCACTAAGAATGGTTCATACAGAACCCTTCAAGCTCATCACGCCTGGAAACTCTGGTTCACCAAGAACCCTTCAAACCAGCAGATTTGACTCGTTTAGTCACTAGGATAAGGACACAACTGCCCTTTTCAAGTCCAGCAGACTTGGCTCATTTAGTTACTAAGACAAGGACATAACTGCCCTCTTCAAGTCCAACAGACTTGGCTCCTTGCATGTTGATAGATGTTGGAGTTGCTACTGAGTTGTACTTTAAGTTCCATTGTCTTTAAATACTCAGTAGCAGGATGTGATCATTCCTGAAATGATATTAAGTTCGGCAATGATGCTTAACTTCTTTATATGCTCAATATCTTCTTGTGATCACCCATTGTGCTGCTAGGCTTTTGAACTTCAGTTCCTTTGGTACTTGATAACTTCTCGAGACGAACTCCTGAGATGACCGTGAAGCTCTTTCCTTTAGGTACTCAGTTGTTCCTTCTTATCATAGACTGTCTATAGCTTCTCAAGTTGGGCTTCTGAGATGACTGTAATGCTCCTTCCTTTTTGGTACTCAGTCGCTTCCATATCTGTATCAAGTTGGCGTTTAAGCTTCTCTCTACTATGTGCCTAGCAGCTCTGAACACTTCTCTTGTAATAGAGTTATTTCACTCTATGTCTTTCTCAATTTAGTATTAGTGTTCTGGTGGATTGTAGAGTGTTCTTCAGCATATTCTTCTTTGTTTTGCTCTACGATCTGTTGTTGTCCAGCATCCTCTTTTTTTGTTTTTGCAACAACCACTCACCCTCTTTGTTAATTAGCAAAGCCTTTATATCTTTGTTCATATTTTACCGTTGAAAGATCCGTTGGGTTACTTTGGCTTTGAGCAGATCCTTGAATTCTTTGATGTTGACTTTCTTGCTGCCTGTGTCAGTTCTTCTTCCTTTTTCTGACATGTTCTGAGATATCAAACTGTAGCTTATCTTTCTCTGAATTTATAGCCGTTGCACTCCCAGAGTTGTTCAGTAAAGATTATTATATCCTTTGCTAATTAATCTTCTGATTCATCAATAAATACCTTCTTTGACTTTTAGAACCAACTGTTCTGATGCATTCAGAGATGTCCCATTAGTCTGACTGTATTCACCATTTTTCTGAGTAGTGGGTCCTGACTTATAGTTGTTTAGGCATAAAGTCTTCTGTGATTCTGATATGCATCTGTATCTTAAAAGCACTTAATCTCTTTCGAATCTAGAAGAGAAATACATTCTCTCCTCTCGCACCATATTGCAGTTATGATTCTTTGCTGCTTATTGAATTCGTAGAGTGATTGTCTGCTCATTTGGACTCTACGATTTCAGCTCCACTCGTTACTTGAAGTATATCGGATAAATGGTTGAGTTGGAGCAATCTTCTCTTTTACTCTGCGATCTTGCTGTTGTGTTCAGATCGTAGAGTTTGTCTGTAGTACTTTGCGTTATGATTCCGTTCTACTTAGCTTGTCCTTCTGCGTTAGTCGTGAAGTTGCTGACTGCAGTGCTTTTTAGTGGGATCGTTGAGTTGTTGTCTCAGTTGGCACATCCTCTATTTCTACTCAACGATTGTTCTATGTGTAGAACAGTCTTCTGTATTGACTTTGACATCCAGTTTCACTCTATGATTTCTTCTAACTGTGCAAATCGTATAGTTCTCGTATGTGCTTGTTCTTCAAATTTACTCTACGATCTTGCAAGATTGATTGTATCGTAGAGTACATTTATTCTCTGATACGCGTTAACTGCTGGCTAGCTTTGCTGACTGTTCAACGATCGTAGAGTTCAGCTCTACGATTTGTACTTGATCAGTTCTTCAATTTAGCTTGTATATTCAGTAGACCTCTTGCACATATGACTCTCTTTGAAGATCGTAAAGTTATCCTGGTAAGGAGTCGTATAGTTCACTCTACGATTTATACTGAATCGTTGAGTCTTCATTGCTTGGAATCGTAGAGTCCGTTCTACGATCATATAGACTGATCAGATATAACATAAGATCAACCTAACAGATTTGATCTTTTCTAACCAAGTCCTTTCTTACATTATTACATCATTATATATCGAAAGGACTTTACAGACTCTGTCATACATAAATACAGCAATGATACATTCTTATGCTACTCTGCTTATATCATACATCTTTTATGCAGAGTGACTCATACTAAAAGATCAACCTAACATTTCTGATCTTCAAAATCTAAGTCCTTTGTACACAAATATCTTTTAAAAGGACTTTACAACATTTGAACTGGATAACTTTCATTTTCTTTTATAAGACAAGATTGTTTTCAGCAAGATCATATTTGTGTTAAACAAGTGTTTGGATTTACAGTATTTAGACATAGGTAAAATATAATACACACATGATCATGTAGACACATAATTTGATTAACATATAATCACTTTGTCACTTAAGCACATAAGCACTTTCAGAGTATCTACGCACATAATCACTTTCAGAGTATCTACGCACATAATCACTTAAGCACATAAGCACTTTCATAGTATCTACGCATATAATCACTTAAGCACATAAGCACATTAACACATAAGCACTTTGTCAGATACACATTGACAATCAACCATGTAAGCACATTTACCACAATCATTTTTGCACAACAATTATCACTATCAAATCAAAACAACCTTCAACAATCTCCCCCTATTTGATGATGACAAAACTACTAGACTTATTGATATGACATTCATGTAATGCATCTACTTGATAGGTAAAATATGTCTTACGATACAGTGAAATACTATATGGCTAGTGCAAAGTAATGATTTCATTAAATGAGCGTTTTTACATAAAGATTATACAAAAGGTTATACATACTTACAGTTGCTCTTCATGTTTCACTTTTCTCTTACTTAGTTTGCTGTCTCCCCCTCAGTTGAATGATTCTCCTTCTTCATAGATGTTGTTGCTCCCCCTTAGTTCCTTACTGTATGAAGCTGCTCTTCATGTTTCACTTTTCTCTTACTTAGTTTGCTGACTGTTTGCTATCTCCCCCTTAGACTCTTCCCCTTAGTTCCTTATATTCTCTCCCCCTTTTTGACATCATCAATATTGTTTGGAGCTGACTAAAGATATCTTGAAGTCTAACACAGAGTTTTAAGACTCTACGAGACTGAGAATAAGTACTTTTTCATGGTCCATAGAATGTTGGGACTCTATGACTGGAAAGCTGGTATTTTGAAAAATGTTTGCAAAGTTTTGGGACTTTACAACCGGGGAGGTGAGTCACAAGAGAGGACTACCAGATTTCTGCATTGTGGTACCCCACAGACTGGCTGGATGATTGAGAGATGGACATATTCCAGATGGATATTTCTTGGCAGCTTTGGTAGTGAGGATAGAAAGGCTCATTGCTTATCAGTGTGGTTGCAATGGTCATTGCCTTTGAGAAATGTTGGGCGACTAATGAAAGATTTGGAAATGTTGAGTAGCTCCAGCTGATAGACCTTTGATCATTCATGACAATAGCCCTTAGAAGTGGTAGTATGGGAATGAAGCTGAATAGATGATCATGATCCCATGAAATAGAACATTTTTCCATCTGGCTTGTATGCTTCCTTCTTTCTCTACGTCTCCTTTTGATCTGCTTCAGTCGATATGCTTCAAATTGCTGCTTTTCCAATTTTCTCAGTAGTCTCACTTTCTTCAGCTTCTTTTCAACTTTCATCCTTATTTGTCTCTCCTTAATACTTGTATTTGAACTCCTGTCAATTTTCTTCATAGAGCCACTTAAACCTCTTCTTCTTTTTGATCTTCTTGACCTTTCTTTTGATTTTTCTACTTCATGAGTGCTGGTCTCTTCTTGAAGGTGACTATTTTCTTTCATCACAGTTTCTTGACAGTCTCCTTTCTCATCTGATTCAGTCTTTCCAGCTTCAGAATTTTTCGAGCATTGTTCCCCTGGTACAGCAACTTCTTCAGCTACATCATCATCTTCGTTGAACTCAGGTGTTGAGTCTTTTTCAACTAGTTCAATTTCCTGATCAGAATCCAATATGATTTCTTTTTCAGACAGACTATTTTTCTGACATTTTGATTTCTTCTCTGAGGAGTCTATAACAGCTTCTTCTTTTGAACTAACAGAAGTTCTTTCTCCAAAATTTGAATTTTTTTCATCATCATCAATTTCTATAACCTGAGGTGGTCCTGTAGTGATTGAACTTCTCCACTGTTCTCTGATTCTCCAACTTCTCCTTGGAACAGTGTGAGTAATTTTCTTTTTTGTCTTCTTCTTCATCTTCTTCTTCTTAATCACAGACCCTTTGGGATTTGTCTTCACCTTCTTAGTTTTCCTTGTACTGACATCTTTCTCTTCTGCAGTCTTCTCTGCTCCATTGAATTTTCTTTTCTTCTTTGATTCCTGACAATCATAGATCACAAGAGATTTGTTTCTAGACTGCTCATTACCCTCCTGTAATTTTTCCTCTGTCATTTCTTCCATTTCCCTTTTTCCTTTTCCTTTAGATTTTTTTCTCCATCTTTTTGCTGATGTTTCTCGATCCTTGAGCCTTCTTACCCTTATTGGCATGAGGGTTCTTTTTCCAATCTTCAAACAATCTTGGAGTAATTATTTTGTTACAGTTCAGAATTTCTCCTTCATCTTCTTCCCCAATTGCATTTGCCAACAGTTTCTTCAAAATGATACTTATGAATCTCCCATACAGCATTTTGGGAGTGAGCTTTCTTGCTTCAGCTCTTGTCTTGGCATCATCTATCCATCTCTTTATCCATCCTAAGAGAACTGCTCCAAAGTTGATTTTCTTTCTTTAAGCAATGGCAGTCATAAGCCTTAATTGATCTTCACTGATAGTATCATATGCAGTGTCTTTGCACAGAATGCTCTTCCCAACAATGTCAGCCAGAAACTCATACTGCTGAGGAAAATCTTTCTTCTTGATTCCTTTTAGAGGAGACTTCTTCTCATAGCCCATCAACTCCAGTCCAAGTTCAAAATTAATCTTGTCTAGAGAAGTAATTCCTCCGGTTGGAATACCTAGACAAAGATTGATTTCAGAAACCCCTATTTGCAATGAGATTTCCTTAACCTTTGTGATGAGGGTGTTTCCTTGATAATCAGCGTTTGAATAGAATTTTTTCACAAGCAAAGAGAAAATCCCGGTGCTTGTTTCCAAACACATGGTGAATCCAGCATTCTTGATCAGATGAAGAATATCATATTTGTGTTAAACAAGTGTCTCGATTTACAGTATTTAGACATAGGTAAAATATCATACACACATGATCATGTAGACACATAATTTGATTAACATATATAACTTTGTCATTTAAGCACATAAACACTTTCAGAGTATCTACGCACATAATCACTTAAGCACATAAACACTTTCATAGTATCAACGCGCATAATCACTTAAGCACATAAGCACATTAACACATAAGCACTTTGTCAGATACACATTGACAATCAACCATGTAAGCACATTTACCACAATCATTTTTGCACAACAATTATCATCATCAAATCAAAACAACCTTCAACAATAAATAACAACTAACTAACTAGATTTATTTATTATTTAAAGTTAATTAAATAATAAATAATTAAATTATATAGTAAATAATCAAATATCCTTAGTTATTATTTATTATTAAATAATAACTAACTAACTAGATTTATTTATTATTTAAAGTTAATTAAATAATAATTAATTAAATTATATAGTAAATAATCAAATATCATTAGTTATTATTTAATAATAAATAATAACTAACTGAATTTATTTATTATTTAAAGTTAACCAAATAATAAATAATTAAATAATCAATCTTAGTTGTCTTTAATTATTATTTAATAGTAATTAAATAATAATTAATTAATTTATCATCCTTGTTTATTATTTATTATTAATTAAATAATAAATAATTAATTTAATCATAAATTTGAAAAATAAAATATTAAACTAACTAGATTAATATTTAAAATATTTAAATATTAATCCTAAATATTTATTATATTTGAAAAAATATAATATTAAACTAACTAGATTAATATTTTAAATATTATAATATTAATCCTAAATACTTATTATTTTTGAAAAATATAATATTAAACTAACTAGATTAATATTTAAAACATTTAAATATTAATCCTAAATATTTATTATATTTGGAAAATATAATATTAAACTAACTAGATTAATATTTAAAACATTTAAATATTAATCCTAAATATTTATTATATTTGGAAAATATAATATTAAATAACTAGATTAATATTTAAAATATTTAAATATTAATCCTAAATATTTATTATATTTGGAAAATATAATATTACATACCTAAATATCATTTTTGTATTTTTACTATTTTTTTTATAATTTTTAATCATTTAAATTAATTAAAACTAAATTTGGAGGGCATTTTCGTAATTGGCTAAAAATCTCAAAAAAAATCATGAGCACTTCGTTGCTACTAACTTCGCCGGTTGCTTCATCCTCTTCGGTAATACAAACTGTCATTAAAACACCATCAAGCAAGCTTTAATCTACCCAAAAATTTCTAAATCAATTACCAAAAACTTAACAACAATTAATACTTATTGTGAAATTAAATAATTAAAATATATATACACACACACACACACTTACACGCATGCCCGAAACATGCACACCCACACACGTGATTATATATATATGTATGTATTACCATACACATACATCCTACATATATATATATATATATATATATATATATATATATATATATATATATATATATATATATATATATCTTATACATTTACACACATTAAAAATAATATATATTTTTAATGTATTTAAAAATAACAATTTATTTAATTAATTCCTTATTTAAATAATTTATTAAATTATTTAAATATTACACAAATAATTGTGTAATTAAATTACTCACTTCCATAAATCATTTACAATGATTTACTTAATTATGGAATATATTTATTTAATATATTCAATTACTATTTAAATTACTCAATTAATTTAATCACTTTATATATATATATATATATATATATATAATTACTATTCCTCCTTAATTTAATTTAATTACCTTATATAATTTATAATTATATAATTATTTCTCATAAATCATTTATCACTAATTTACTTAAATATTGATTAATTAATATAATAACCCATATAATTCCATAATTAACCTTTTAATTCAATTCAGATTATTTTAATATTAATCTATTTATTTACCACAATTTAATTAACCATTAAATTATGTTACTAAATATGCACACACACACACACACACACACACACACACACATATATATATATATATATATATATATATATATATATATATATATATATATTCATATAAATACATATTTAATTTACACGCAACCAAGTCGCATAATTACATAACTCTACTAATTAATTCTCTTAATCCAATTAGACTTGCTATTAGTCAAGCTTATTGAATTATCACTTTACTCACTAACTTATAAAAAAAAAAATTGATATCACCATATCTAAGTTAGTCCATTAAATTTAATTTGGACATCTATTTATCTACCACTACTAGGTTATCAAACTCCAACCTTTATTAAATATTAAATATTTTATTTCTAATTCATTTAAATATCCGGGATATTACATATGTCCATTGGCATAAAAATTAAGCACATTTTTCCCTTCTTTAATTAACAAAGGTGGGTCTTCCACGCCTCCCACCCCACAAACTAAAATTCTTTTCAAAAGCCGAGTCTCTAGTAGCAAATTTCCTTACCCAAGCCAATGTAGGTTCCTACGACTACAAATGACCCCACTCCCTTTTTTGTTGTTGTAAAACATAGGATTACTCACGGGGTTGTTCAATTTTCAGCATTTGGTCATTAAACTTTAAAAAAATAGAATTAGGTCACTGTACTTTTTAAAATTTATTAATTGGGTCATTTCGTCCAATTTTCCAGACGGACGTTAAAATTCTTTTCATATTTTCCTACATGGTTTTCCAAAAAAAAAGAAAAGAAAAAAAATAAGTAAATGTTGATATTTCTAAGTTGGCATATGAGATGACATATGACATAAAATAAACAATAATAAAAAATGTAAATGCAAAATTAGAAAATCTAATACTTAAAAAACTGAACTATAAAAAATAAAAAAATAAAGTATAAAATAAAAAAATTGAAATTATATTTAAGCTAAATTAAGAATATTCAATAATTACTACTAACTGGATTTTTTTTAATCCAATTTGTAAAATTAAAAAAAATTAATACTTAAAGTAAACTATAAAAAAATAAATTTTAAAGTATAAAATTAAAAAATTGAAAATCAAATTTACATATGAGCCAAATTAAGGTTATTCAATAATTACTACTGATTGATTTTTTTTAATCCAAACATTAGTCAGTATATTATTTTGTGTAAGCTCAAACCTAAATCAAGTTTTAATATTTTTAATAAATAATTCTAGGTAAAGGTTGGAGCTTGATAATAAACAAAAAGGATTAAAGCTTTTCCTTTTCCATAAAATATTTCTCTCCTCCAATCGTACATACAGATTCAACCATCTTCTCCAAAATCAAATCCCGTTCATTTTCCTTTTCCTTTCTCTATAATCGTCCGTAGTTAGGTTCAAGCTATCTTCCCTCAAACTCATAAAATTAAAATTAATGTATTCATTCTTCCCTAAATTCCAATTTACAAAAACCTCACCTAATTTAGGTATGAATTCTATCAAATTAAAGCGCTATATAGTGACTGAAGATAGAGAAGAAGATTAACAATGGAAACAAGGATGTACCCAGATCTGTAGTTGGAGAGTTATGAAAGAGAGCATCCTCACACAACAAGGGCTAAAACCTGGCTTGCTCTGCCACGAATTGCAAACCCTAACATTTTCATGCGAGAAAATAGGGCTTTGGAGTTGAAGAAAGCGGTGATGAATGGTAATCTGGTTTTATTTTGCAAATATATGTATACATATAGATAGATCTAGGTTACGATAGAGGTTATGGTGATGGTGGTGTAGTTGAGGACTTTGACTATGGTGGAGGTTATGGTGATGGTGGTGGTTTTGTCAATTGATTTGGTGTAGTTGGAGAAGCCATTAACTGATTTGGTGTATTTGGAAAAGCCATTGATGATTTGGTCTAGTTGAATTAAGAAGATGAAGAGAAGAATGAAATAAAGAAGAGAGAGAAAGAGAAAGAGGAAGTGGTTTAAATTTTATTTTATTTTAAAAAAAATTGGCCTCCAAAACGACGTCGTTTTGGAATCTGAACTTATATTTTTTTTAAGTCAACTTTTTTTCCATGTCATTTTCTTGATTTTTTATTTTATAAAAATGTCATGTAGATAATTAATTAACGTACGTCCCAAAAATTGGACAGAATGGTCCAATAATAAATTTTAAAAAATATAATGACTCAATTCCATTTTTTTTAAAATTCAATGACCAAATGCTAAAAACTGAACACGTAATCCTTTGTTTTGCCATTTTTTTTTTCACTATTTAACCACTGACTACTATTGAGGGTTGTCTATGCGTAGATAACCATGGAATATTGAAGATATAATCCCATTTCTCTTCCTCATCTATTTTATAGTACTATAAGGTTACATTTGTTTGTAAAAAATATATTTGAAATTGGACTATTTATATTAATTTAACACTACTTCAGACTATTTTAT
Organism: Hedera helix; assembly: GCA_947179155.2. NCBI lineage: Eukaryota > Viridiplantae > Streptophyta > Magnoliopsida > Apiales > Araliaceae > Hedera > Hedera helix. The sequence goes on along the minus strand of OX359283.1, from coordinate 16,235,919 downwards.
CCCATGATGGGAGATTAATAGTCTTTTAAATAGTCTGATGGACTAATTTTATTTTTTGTATCATTCCTAAGACTATTTATGTGAAATTATATAATCCCATGAAAATTTTGAGATTCATAGCCTCCCTCATTTTAAGCTATTAAATGATTTTATGAGACTAATAGTCCACCATTAAAGAATTATTAATTCCCCATCATGGGATAAAATAGTCCGAAGTAATGTTAAATTAAGGTAAATAGTCAAATCCCAAGTACGGAGTATATTTTTTACAAACAAACGTAACCTAAAATTATTTTTCGATAGGACCTAGCTCAAGACCACTTTCCACAATTCCACTCTTCGCTTTTCACTTTCTTTTCGTCTCTCTTATATGTGTTCAACAACTTATTTTTCCTATTTTTTTTTAATTTTTCTTTCTTTCTTTTAATTTACTAAAAAAAAAGATTAAATGGATTGCTATATTAGCATCCATGTTAATTGATACATATTCCGTTCCATTTATAGATAAAGATATATTTTTGTTTATTTTAATTTTTTTTAAAATATTTCTAGTTTTAAATTATAAGGTGACAAAAACTCTTAACATGTTATTATTTATATTTAAATTAGAAAGTCTTATCATGTCATAAATATTTATAGTTAATGTATGTTTGATAAAAACAAATCTTAAAACTGTTGTTTCAAAAATATATATAAAATTTTGGAATAGAGTAGTAATAAAGACTCTTCTATCATTTATGTTCTTTTTTTAATTGTCATACACACTTTTTTAAATAGACTTAAGACTGGCCTAAAGTTAAAATTTAATTTAAAATTTTGTTGATAAATCTATATCGATTATAAATGCTAACATATATGAATACTGAAGATAGATAAAAATAAATTAAAAATGAATGTATCTTTAATTATTTTATATTTTATATTACTACTTCACTTAAGTCGCAATATAAATTCATTATAAATTTGTCTACACATATTTAAATTTTTAGGGATCCCGCCCTATAAAATTTTTGGGTCCGTCACTAATCCCAATAGTTAAAGGAAATGGAATGAGGTTTTGGGATAAGGGACATTAGACGACTAAGATGGATTAAGGTTTGGGAAAGGATTGAGATTCAAATTGGGATTGGAAGGGTTGTGGTGAGATTCAAGATTAGTTAGAGAAGTAAGGGTAGTACAAGATTGGAGGGGCAGATCAGAGAAGAGAGAGTCACGATAGTCAAGTAGGTAATCGTTGTTAGCGGTGAAGCCTTTGAAGTGGAAGGTGGGAAAGTCTAGAGACGGAGGAGGAGAGAGAGAGGTGGTATATGAGGAGAGAGATGTGGTATATGAGGAAAGAGAAAATGGAGAGGAGGGCAACGAGATAAAACAGAGAGTAACCGCTTCTTAAGAGGAAGAATGAATTAAAGGGGTGATAATTAGAGCGTCCTCGAAAAAGAACTTGCTTCACAGTTATGCAGTCTTTTTAACAGTAAGGTTTAAGAAGGGGTCAAGTGAGTATGACACAGATGCAATAATTTTTTTGTATCAAATGATATAAATATTAAATATTTTAAGTATAATTTATGGCATAACTAAGATTTATTTTAATCAATGTTATGATGACACATAATTTAAAATATTTTTTGAGAAAAAAAATAAAATTCCTTACATTATTCATATAATATAAGCCACATCATTTAATCACATTAGTTAAATAAAATGACAGACCAAGTCCAAGTCCAAACCCAAACCTATCCTATCATTTTCAGCCTTTCTTTAGGCCGAACCATTTTGGTTCAATAGGCTTGAGGCCCAATGTGCATCCGTACTTGATAGGCTACTTGCAGCACCAGGAAATTCTGGAAAGATTATGGGGTAAATAAGAAAATATCATCAATTATATACGTTAAATATAAAACTACTTCGCTAAATGTTATAAATCCTTAGACCTGACAAACGGGCCGGGCCAAAAAGGCCTGATTTTTTAGGGTCAAAATTCCTTAGCCCGTGGCTCGAACGGCCCGGGCCAGCCCGCGGGCTAATTGATTATTTTATTAATTTAATTAATTTTTTTTATTACAATTATGATACATAACATGATGTTTTGATTTTGGACTATTGAGTATAACATACAATTTGTTTTATTCAATAAAAATGCATTTATTAACAAAAGATATTAAAAAACTTATATTTAATACTTTAATTAAGAAATAAATTTTACATTATAAACTATTGTGAGTATTATTTATTTGATTACATATGTGAAACTAATAATTGTAATTAAATATCAAGTGACTAATTTAAAAAAAATGCTAGAATAATACCATAAACACATTACACATGTATGTATTTATATAGTGACAATTATTTGATTATACATGTATAACGTATTCTCACTATTCTGCTATGTGCAAGTATATAAAAATATAATTAATTATTATTTTTTATTAACATTTACTAATCAATAATATTTTAAATTTTATTTTATTTAAGTTATTTCATATCTAATAGTCATATGTTTGGAGATAATAGTATTTTTAACAAATAAATATAAATTGTATTCCATAAATTGATCTAAATAATTAATGAATTAAGTTAATTTTATTTTTATTTTTTATGTATTGATGTATTTAATGTTTTTGAATTTTTTTTTTTAAAATCACGGGCCAGACCGGGCCAAAAATACTTTTTTTTTATTTTTATAATTGAAGAATGGAATTCCATAATCTAATTTTTTTGGACGAGCCTGACCGGGCTCAACCCGCGGGCCAGAGTCTTTTTTGCCAGCTCACACATACCAGATGGAAAGAAAAAGAAAAGGAAAATAAAAATAAAAGTTATACTCGTTCGTCTCACCCTAGTAAGCACTGTATCATCGATCCTGTTTCTACCGAAAAGCAGGCAAGGGCATGGCGGAAGAGAAGCTACTGTGCGAGGCAGCTAGAAATGGGGACGCCGTGAAGGTGAAAGCTCTAATAGTTTCCGGAGTTGATGTATCTTACTTTGATGGCGAAGGCCTCACTCCTCTGATGCACGCCGCCACACACGGCCACGCCGAGGTGGTGAAGAACCTTCTAGAAGCCGGCGCGCCGTGGAACGCTCTATCTCCTGCCAATCTTTCGGCCGGTGACTTCGCCATGGATTCCGGTCACCAAGAAGCCTTCGACCTTCTCCTCAATGCTGGTTCGTTCACATTGCTCTTCCTATATTGCAGTTAATTATACTTATTAAGTTTTTATTGTTAAAGCAATTATTGTGTAGCGTTAGCTAGTAACTTTCCTCATCTAAACTCTTACATTTGATTGTCACTAAGAATTCAATTAATTTTAGTCATTAAGTTCTTATTGTTAAGCAATTATAGTGTAGCATTGGCTAATAGTTTTCCTCAATCTAAAATCTTACATTTGTTTGACCCTAAGAATTAGTAGAACATTTGCATTTTCCTGTTCTCAAGTTGATTTTAAATTATGTTTTAGACGATTCCACAATTTGTACTTTACTAACATTTAACTTTTATGGTTTGTGAAATCCACTACGTAATCATTCATTAAATATTAGCTCACAAAAATGCAAACAGTGAAAAGTGTCTGGGAAATCGTCACACATGGACACACTTTAAGATAATCAAACACGCAGACTATAAAGAACAAAATAAAGGTACACAAAATATAAAAAACACAGAAACGCACTGTTGATCTAACATGTTTACAAGCTTAATGGAGATCAGAAGAAGTATACTACAACTCAAAATAACCAAAACTTTTGTTCTTGTTGAAGACCAATATTTCCAAAGTGATGTAGTTTGATGTTCTGGAGTAGGTGAACCGGATAAGAAAAATGGTGGTGATTGATTTGCTATTGCCGAAGCCATGAAAATGATGGTCGAACCATCCGAAGCCAAACTCACGTAGCCAACGTGCGAAGCCGAAGATGAAGGGCAGCCCAAGAATCAAACTTCTGTCCTGTTATCTCCATTAGCGTGGTTTGAATCTGATTTGTGATCTGTATTACTTTTGTTCGAAGACAAAATGGCTTAAGGGAATAGAGGAGATTGGTCAGCGGCTCTGATAAGGTAATTAATGTCGTAGCTCGGGCAACCATGGAGTGATTATAATCTGTACTGGAGAATTGTTTGGTGCTGGTCATGCCTGACGATGCCTATTTTGGCGAAGCCAAAGCAATTTTCTGATGACCCCAACACGGTATAATTGAGTCCACGAAGGAACCAATGTAGTGATTCTCAGTTTCAGTTGTAATACTCAAATTGTGTTGCCTTCGATATATTCAGAATCTGAATTACCCATGTGAATGAGCATTTTGAGACACAATTGTTTGCTAGGTGCATGGTCTGACCTTTGTAGCTTGTGAGCTTTATAGCTTGTGAAGATCCTTCTGATCAATTTAATATTTGACATAAAGTGGGCAGAGTTTTATCTTTTTTGGGAACCGCATGATGTCATGAATGCAATAATATATTATGCCATATATTAGATCACATTCAAAGTAATTTCAATTCTTCCATTCTTGAGAGAGAGAGAGAGAGAGAGAGAGAGAGAGAGAGAGAGACCTTTTGCGATAATTTGAGAGTTTGATTTTTTATCGTTTTGTACGTGTAAGTAGTATCCTCTCTACTTGATGTAATATGCATGCATATATATTAAAAGGAGAATGTATGCATACACTGAAATATGATGATGATCAATGGGTTACTAAATGAAGTTCCTTTCTCATTATGAGATATGGTAACAATCACTTCTTTTCAGTAATGATTCGTTTAAATAGTAGATGGGTAAAGCAAAAGTCCAATTGTGTAGCTTCCCTCTGACCCACCATGTTCGACACCATTTTTTGTATTACTTAAGAAATTTCAGAAATTAGCCAAACCCATGGGAAAGGTTAGCAGACAGTAATGGCGATGTCAGATCTGGGGCTGATTGCACAACTTGTTTTCTCGCGACTTCTTCTCTTTTACCTTTAAGTGTGTTGATAAGCAAGTGTTTCCGTCTCAACCAACATTGAGTGGTGCATGATGTAGTGCTACAGTAACTTAGTGGTGCAGTTGCTGCTCTTTAGGAGCACGTAGTAAGCAAAAGTCAGTTAGAAGACTTTGTCTTTCTGTTAGCTATTTTCTTGTTTTATGAATAAGTGGTAGAAGTGGAGTCCTTATTTTTAGCAGTTGAGGCAGTAAGTTTTGGATAGTAGTTTTTCCCTTTATGTATTTAAGTTGCTTAGTAGGCAGAGAAGGGGCAGGAAATAACAAATTATTGTGGTCTATTCTCACCAACAAAGGCCAAACCAGTTGTGGCCATAAAGCGCCTTACCTATGATGAAATGCAAAAAAAGTGAGCTCAAGGCCTCTGCTTTAACTGTGATGACAAATTCACTCCTGGACACAAGTGTCAAGGACCACAGGTCTTGTTTTTGGAAGTAGAAGATGGTTTGAGGACAAGGTTCCACTGAAAGTGGGCGGTATTGATAAGCCAATAAGTGTTTTGGTCTCAACCAACACTGAGTGGTGCATGATGTAGTGCTGCAGTAATTTAGTGGTGCAGTTGGTGCTCTTTAGGAGCACATAGTAAGCAAAAGTCAGTTAGAAGACTTTGTCTTTTTTTTAGCTATTTTCTTGCTTTATGAATAAGTGGTAGAAGTGGATTGTGGCAGTAAGTTTAGGAGAGTAGTTTTTCCCTTCATGTATTTAAGTTGCTTCAGTAGGCAGAGAAGGGGCAGGAAATAATGAATTATTGTGGTCTATTCTCACCCTGAGCAGAATCCTATTTTCATAATTATATAGCAGCTTTGATTGGGACCTAACATGTGTACTAAGAGAAAGGTTTATGGAGAGAGATTCGGGTTTAACTTTGATAAAATTTTCGGATAAGAACAATATAACTTTGACTGAAATAAATTACGTCTTCATCCTTTCTCGACTCATAGATCTACTCTATTATTTAGTATTTACATAACTGGGTTTAAAATCTCCATGGACAGAAGAACATAACTTGTATTTTTGACTTTACAACCAATATAGCAGCGCTCTATTTGGTCGGAAAATATGGTGGATCCAGTGGTTGATATAGCAGATCTGGTAATAAATCTAACTTTGACAGCAAATTTGTTAATAGATTTGCCAAATCTGAAGGATGAACAACAGCTCCAACCAACTTTCCGATGATGAACGATTGATTGTAAGAATTTTCCGGCGAGTCTTCTCTCTAAACTGCCCTCCTTCTAGCGCATTGTTAATATTGTATTTTTCACTAAGGATTAAGGAAGAGGTCGCCGAATTGTAGACCTGCAAACATGGCTCATGGCTCAGAAAGCCCAAATGACTCTACCTTAAGAAAAGCCCAAGCCCAAGCCAATTCTCTCTCTCTTTTTTTTTTTTTTTTATATATATATATAGGATCATATAAAGGTAGAGATAATCTCTCTGTAGAACTAGCACACCCTCACACGTAGTTGAATGCCTTACAGACAATATTTCTGACACCGGAGGGGTTTCCCGACAGCTCCAGCCGTCGGTCACAGTGTGCTCGCTTATGTGCAAGTCTACAATCCGGTAACATCTTACTTGGTGAAAAATATGGCACTATAAAAATATTGTGAATACAACTGAAACTCACCATTTCTCTAACTGAGAGACTACTCTTTAATAGAACTCTAATGTCCATTAGTGGGTTTAAATGGTTGTTGCATTAAAATGGTTGTGAAGAACAAGTCCTTTTATAGACTTCTTAGACTAATATGATGAGAGGCAATATATGCTTCAGGCCAAAATACTTGGTAGTATGAAAGGGTTGCTAGCTTGGACTTGATTTACAAAGCAGGTTACATGGCAATGGCAGCAAATGTCACATGATGGCAGCATCAAGTTAAAGTTTAGACTTTTTAGTTTGTCTTGTATTCAAAAAGCAGGAGGTCATATGACTATTGCAGTAAATATCATACAATGGCAGAATCAGGTGCAAGTTTGCAACTCAAAAATAGTGTCCAGCATTTCGGCTCAAAGCATATATTCTCCTGCGCTGTTAGTCTAAGAAGCCTATAAAATGATGTGTTCTGTAACTTCTGTTGGACCATTTCAATGCAATCATGTAGAGAGTGAATTGAGAGTAACCCAGAGAGTGCCAGATAGCTCTGTCTCAGTTAGAGAAACAACGAGTCCCATTTATATTCTTGAATATTTTCGTAGTGGATTTTTGAGTTCTCTCCCGGTGTTTTCCTAGTTGGACTTTCCATGTGAGATTTTGTGTCCCTTTATTTTATACTTTATACAATTGTGTGCGTGTATGATTATCTTAGTTTGTCTGTGTGTGCCGATTTCCCTTTGAAAAGTTCAAACCAATTCGTTCAATCACTACTAAGGCAGTAAACAGAGTTTCTCGAACCAAATTTGAAAGTGACCTTCATTTGAACATATTAGTAGTACACTGAATGGTTCTCTATGAAGAGTGTGAGCATTTCACTACCCTTCTCCAGTTCTCCTCTATAACAAGCTTTACAATTCACTTATGAGTCAAAATGTAAAATCAAGTGCTCTTGTCGAACCTTGATTAAGATTTAAACTTAAGACCGTCTTCAGATGGTAAAACTGACAATTGATGAACTGAAACATTGCTGGAAAAAAAATATTCTAGAATAGGCTGCAAGTTGGTGCTTTTACCTAAAGCTTCTTTACATGGTTTAACCATAACATTGTATTGATTTCAATTCATGTCATCAAAGTACTAAGATTGATTTCTTAGAACTAATTGATTGGCTTTGCTTGATGTGCTGCTCTTCATCAAATAGTGAATGTAGATAATCTAAGCAGCACATAGTCAGACATGGGACATGGATACAAACGAGCACGAAAATGCAAATTTTTGATTTTTTTTTGAAAAATAGGATATGGACACTCTAGGATACATTGAATGTTATATACGTTATATACATTAATAAATTAAAAACTTTAGTAACTCAAATTATCTAGAAAGCCATCTTTGCTAAGCGTGTTAGAAGACACGTCTGACCAAATTAAAGCTTATCCAACTATGGCCAACAAGTTTAAAATAATTTTTTTTTTGGAAACCCTTACGTTGGAGGATATTATTATAAGTAGAATAGATTTCATAATCAACATCAATAACTAAATCTCAATTATAATATCAGTAAATCTAATGCTGACGGTGAGAACATCACAAGAATCAAGCCTCAATAAGGAAGATAAAGTCCATACGTCAAGGAGGAATAACACACTTATACAATAAAGGTAAGAATCGAACATAAGACCTAAAGATTCCAGGACCTCAGTCTTAACCATCAGGCAAATATTTTATGCATTTGTCCCAATTACTTCATAATTTCACATGGATTTCTTAGATAAATAAATTAATACACAATAGTGATGCAAGATAACAATGCATTGCCTTAGATAGCCTTTCACTTTGTTGTATGTTTTAATATCATTTTTCGTTTATCTTTTAATCTTTTTTACATTTGAATTTCTGTAATCTAGTAGTTTGAAATTCTTCAATATGCTTATTATTTTTTTTAATTCAATAAATTCCTGTACTTTGCTAGGGATACAAGCTGAATTGGTCCTTGGAACTATTGCTAGGAGAGCATATGAAAATGGAGACTCCAACAAAGACTACTTAGAAGACAGAATTAACTTTAGTGAGGATAAGCTGATGGACTCTAATAGCAAGGCTATCATGATGGCTTGGGAGAAACCGTTGATGGAAGCTCATGCAAAAGCTATTTGCTCAGGTGGTGGTCACATACTGAACATTGGGTTTGGGATGGGTCTTGTGGACACTGCCATACAACAATATGGACCTGTTACACATACTATTGTTGAGGCTCACCCAGAGGTTTATGATCGTTTGCTGAATTCTGGTTGGGGAAAGAAGGAGAATGTGAAGATAATATTTGGTCGTTGGCAGGATGTTCTATCTCAACTTGAATCTTATGATGGTAAGTTGGTAACACAAATTCCAGTGGCCCTCTCTGGATTAAATCCATGCTTTCACGTATTTGTATCATGATTTTCAATTTTTACTCGTAGTGTAGAGTCAAATGCAGTCATATAAAGTATGAGTTTTTTCCCCCCTAGAAATTTTTGTTATAATATTTCCAAGCATTTAACTTATTTATTGTATGAAGATCTATAACATATGATACCTAATTTCTACTTAGCGATTTATGTTAATATATGTCACAGTCAATATGGGATAATAAGCTTCATCATTGATAAACGCATTCATTATCTCAACTCAACTAATGTACCAAATTCACTATTTAACCTTTTGGGTTTGACTATTGATTTGGCATGCGTGAAGGAGTTATTGGCCCTCAATGACATGTATCCAACTATCTGATTGTGTGGGAGAACACGACTAATATGCATGTAATAAGAAACGTTGATGAACAAATTTCTCAATAGACTTGAAATGTAACCATACTGTAACTGAATCCTTTTGTTTGAATATAATGTGAATTTATATTTTATTCATTATGGTTATAACGACCACAAATGATCTTTGAATTTATTGATTCAATCTGTTCAGGAATCTTTTTCGACACTTATGGGGAGTATTATGAAGACATGAGAGAGTTCCACCAGCATCTTCCTGCTTTATTGAAGCCTGAAGGAATCTACTCATTTTTTAATGGACTTTGTGGAGGTAATGCCTTTTTTCATGTTGTTTACTGTCAGTTAGTTTCATTAGAACTTCAGAGTTTGGGTTATTCTACACAATTGATACCCCTACCCGTTAAGGATTGCTTGGGGAAAGAGGTATGGGAGGGTGTGAAACACAAATATTGGCAGTTAGATACATATTACCTCCCTGTTTGTCAGGCTACTCAGGATCTGGATGATGTCTAAATTTTACACTCTTGGTCAACATTTTGTTTAAGTAGCTTCAGAAAAATTAGTAAAAATTTTCATGCTCTTGTTAACTTGTATTTTAAGTTTGGATTGTGAATTTGTAACTTTGTTAAGTATTTACTTAATTATTCTTGCATTCTCTTACTTTTTTACTTTATTACTTTATGATAACTGAATAATTGTTGCTTTCCAAACGGTTTGTTGAAACTTACAAGCTTAATGAAACTTGACTCTATTGTGCCAAGAATGTGGTGAGAATTTGCATCCATAGTTACAGAAAAACAATATGTTGTAGCCTATTATATATTAAAAGATGCCCTTGATACTCGTGCTATTTGTATAATTCAGACGTTCCGGTTTGCTAGCTGGTGATTGCCAACTGCAAGAGAACATACCGTTAGGAAATGGTTCATTCTTCCCAGCGCTTGTTTCCAAAGCTATGGAATTGGACATCTGCAAGCGGGCTGTATAATTCTACGTTTTGCAAAAAGAGTATTCATTCATCCTTTTTTTGCTGCTAGCTATGATGATTGAGTACTTAGATGGCAACTTTACTTAGTTCAGGTGCCTCCCTAAATGCCTTTCCTAGTGTCTCCCAAAAGTGAAAAGGGGGTTTCTTTAATGAAGCATGAAGGACAACCAGCTTGGATTGGTTTTCATTTTTGAAGAAGTCTGTTAATTCAGCCTATTCAAATAGTTCTAATATCTTCTTGAAAATCTAATATCTTCTTGAAAATATGTAGATCTGATTTCGTCAAGAACTAGCATGCCTTGGCCGAGATTCAGATTGTATGAAGATGCAAATTCAATGCCCATCTTTCTAGGGTAAAAGTATACTTTTGAAAAAAAAATCTGGATAGCAGAAGCAGAATATGAAAAATCATAACATTTGAATGAAATCCCATGAACTCATTCTCCATTTACTTCTCTTTTCCTTCAACTTAGATTGTCAATTATTTCAAATATTCCTGTGTGACATTATTTACAATGCTACCGTATTTTACTTTGTCAGTAACAAAATTTACCCTTTGGATAAATGGCAGGAGCCAGGATTCTCTGAAACCAATCTCAATCAATTATATAGTACTCACTGTTTTCCAACGATCAGTGTATCTATATATTTATTTTAATTCTTTTCCAACTTTCCTAACATTGTTTGGTAACATATACAATTACAAATAGAACACTTTAAAAAATAATAATAAACTTGAATCTTCTCTTTCTTGGCATGGGCTTCCAAAGCCTCTGAATATACTAATCCAACCAAGTCTCGCGGCCTTGTCTTGCATCAATTCTCCTTCGCTAAAAAGAACTCGACTCCGTTGAGTTCGGAAAATGATCAAGAATATCATCATAAGAAGTAAAAAGTTGGGAGAAGGGCCAATAACGAAAAGTGGATCGTCATTATCTTTTTCCAAGTATTCCATAAAAGGGTAATCTTGTCTCTCAAATAAAGAAAAAAGGTGGGAGAAGGGCGAGTGACAAAAAGTAGAACGTCATTATCGTTTCCCTATTTTCTTGATATATTGCATAACAATCTTATTCTAAACTGTGGTTTTGCTCAAGTTTAGTGATGAAGCAACAACTTTAAGTGGAAAATCTGTTACTTGTCCATTATCTATATTCTAAAATATGCAGCTTAAATATTCTTCTTAAGTATTTTCTTGTTAAATATCATCCAGGCGCCATAATACTAAAAGGGCTAACAGTCTTGATTCATTTGATAACTATAGAAGTTAGCATAGAAGTAAAATATACCATATGAGCCTCTAATGAGAATCATCACGAATCCATATATTAGCTTTTCAGTTGCTTCAATTTCTCACTGTACAATCAGCTCTCCTTTCCCTTCTCCTTTATTTTACAGTGTTTTAGACTTTTAGTCTACAATTTTATCTACTTGCATGATTCACAAACTCTGTAGGATAAATATTGTACATAAAACAAATAGTATAATAGGAGGAACCCTATGGACCTTTCAGGTGATTTACAGTGCATGGTCTAAAGTAATACTACTTAATTAATCTGATCATGTCCAGCTTAATGCAATTGGACTTCGAACAATATATTTTCCACCTGACCATTCTACACGTGCAAAGCTGGTTGTGCCGGATGGCATGGAAGTACTGCTGAATGTCACGGTGTAGCTCTTCTTCTCATTTGGTTTACTGAAAATCAGTGCTTCAGGCTCCACCACTATCTTAACAGACTGTGTTTCTGAAGACACTGAAACCTTGTATGCTGCTGGAGTGCCCACATTAGTAAGAGTCCTGGTATACTTAACTATGGTGGGTGCACTGTTGCCACCACTTTTGCCTGAGGCTGTTTCCATAGGAACAGCAAAAGAGGGGTAATTATGATCTCCAACGTTATATTTCTTACCCAAGTCACATGTGAAATCTTGTTTTGTGATAGCCTGGATTTGACTTGAACTGTAACTCAGGGCACAAAGGAAATCTAGGTAGTCCTCAATAGTGGCATCGTAGACAAGCCCTGGATCAAGGGCTGATACTGGATTGACATGTCCAGAACCGATATCAAACGGTGTTGATGGCATCCCGGTTGCAATATCTTGTATGGTTTCACCATTCTTATATGTGGTGTAGGCTGTTGTCATGAGTGCTGATCTTATAGCTGCAGGGCTCCAGTCAGGGTGGGCTGCCTTGACTAGTGCTGCTAACCCGCTTACATGTGGACATGACATTGATGTACCAGATACTATATTGAAGTCCACATGCCGGGAGTCATCCTCTAACCCACTTGGTCCAACTTTTCCTGTCCAACCAGCTATAATATTTACACCTGGTGCTATGAAATCAGGTTTAAGTATTTCTGGTGTGATTGGGTTTGGACCTCTAGAACTGAATGCTGCCACAACCGGTGATGGTTGGATGCCCAAGTGAGTGCCTCCTGATGCAATTGTGGCCATTGGATTAGAATCCAAGGATATATACTTCTTTATTGCGTCACCAGCTGTCTGACCCACAGCTGCCGAAGGTAGGAGATGAGCATCAGCAATCAGCTTTTCCCCGTAAGAGTCAGTGTTTGCTAGAATCATCCCTACACCACCAGCATCTTTTACCACCACACCCTTTTCTACTCTGGCGCTCATCCCTCGATCACATACCACGATTTTCCCAGCAACTTTTTCGGGAATTAAACTACCAGCCAGGCATAGACTGCCACTTGTTGTGTTACTGACTTTACCAGCGTACACCAGTGGAACTAAGGAATCAGATAACGGTTTTCCGCTGTGAAGTGATACACCAGAAAGCTTCTTCCCATTCCCAAGGATAGCGTAGGCTGGAAATTCACGGTCCAAAGTACCAGCACCAACAGTAGTTATCCACGGTGCCACATTTGACAAGCTCTCAGAACTTGGGCCGCCATTCCCAGCTGAGCATGATACAAAGATTCCACGTGACATTGCTGTGAATGCCCCAATTGCCACGTTGTCTTGGTAGTAATTAGCAACTGAGCCACCTAGTGATACTGATAGTACATTTACACCATCTGCAACTGCCATCTCAATTGCAGCTAGTATGTCACTGCCAAAACATCCACCAAGCCAGCACGCTTTGTAAGCAGCCACTCTGGCATGTGCTGCCATCCCACGTGCCGTCCCCGGAGCATAACCAAAGAGGTTAGCTCTAGTTACAGCTGAACCAGCTGCTGTAGTTGAGGTGTGTGTTCCATGGCCATCATCATCTCTTGGCGATTTTGATTCCACTGTTTCATCAATCGGCCCATATGCTGCTTCATACCCTTTCGAAAAGGACCTTGCCCCAATGAGTTTCCGGTTGCAGCTTAATGAGTTAAAGCTCTTGGCTACCTCACACTCACCTTTCCAGCTACTGGGGACTGGACCAAGTCCAGTGTCATCGAAACTCTTACTTTCAGGCCAGATACCTGTGTCTAGTACTCCGACAATGACATCGCTTACTGCGTCAGATTCAGGATACACTGCTTCACTCTTGTCAAGTCCTAGAAATTCTGGTGTCCGAGTTGTGTGAAGCTGATATATCATTTCTTCTTGGACTAACAAAATTCCCGGCTGCCCTTTGAGTGACTCGGCTTCCTTCGCCGCCAGCCTTGTGGAGAAGCCATGGATGACGTCGTTGTACATATAAATCATGTTAGCAGAGTCTGATACTGATTTTATGGATGAATCGTACCACTGGAGGTGATCATCAAAACTCAAGGGCATAGAGGACTTGTCCATATGAACTATGTAAGTCTTCTTTTGGCTGTGTTTCTCTTCTGCAACAGCATGCGCATAGTAGCATGTCATTAGTGTAAACAATAAAACATGCCTGAGCTTCATTATGATAATCTTTATGCCGCCTCTACAGTTTCTTTGTGTAAGAGACTAGAAAACTGAAGAAAAGCTTTAGGTAGTGCCTTCGTTAAACCGAGTTTGGCAAAAAAGATGCTAATTAAAGGGAGGGAGGGATGGATTAGGGAAAATACATCACTTGAGTAGGCTTTTGTAGAACTGTATTGTTGAAGGCATAAGAAGGGATTGGACCCACTTTGATGGCAAAAGAAATCTGAAATGAATCTGCTATCTATACCACTGAAATTATGTGGCCTAGGAAAGAATCTTCTTTTATTTTTCACGGATAGCTGAATTGATGTGCACTACGTCTGGCAAAATAACAACTCATCAAATTGATTAAATTTGTGTGGCGTCTATACATAAAAGTGGGAGCTCTGTTTGTTTTCTCTGTACTCAGTTATATCATTTCTTTAAAATTTAATCGACCATAATGAGATCAATAATTGTAGCATGGGTAAGCAATATATTACTTTAGGAGTAGACATTATGCAACACTTGTATTTGTGCATTTTGTATATTTGTTTATGCTGTTTTTGTCAAGCCCAGGATTCTTCTGCGGTTGAAAGTACTTTGGTCACCCTGTCCTGCAATTGTCTTAAAATGATAGTTACTCTTTCGAAATAAAGAGAATAACAGTATAAATATATCTTATCAGATCCTTTGTGGCATTCTTTCCAGGACAGTAGCTTTAAGAAGGTATCACGAGGTAACATATATCAAGAAAATTTAAGAATCCAATATCTACTGATAGCTGGTGATTTAGATGATTATGTTCCTATAAAGACCAAGATTTATCAATTATTGTTAGGTGAAAATATATAACTTGGAGTGTTTATATGACTGAAAAACTCGCATCTTATTATTATATCTTATCGCGTATACTATTTTATCTTGAATAAGTATAAGTGTACAATATTCAAACACAACATTTAAATATTATATCCATCTTAACCATCAAAAAGTGGAGTATGACATTAAAATTCGTGTTATGTTTTATTTTTTAATAATTAAGATGGATGTAATGTTTAATTTTAATTTTGTGTTTGAATGTTGTGTATGTAAATTCTTTTATCTTTGAATTATGTTCCTATAACCTATGCCAGTTCAAGTATCAACCATCAACAAAATACCACCCCTTTTGTTATAATTGAGAATCACTTAATAATTTATGAAGCCGTGGCCCCTGGGGAATATAAACCTACCTAAGCTGGAACAACAATTGATCAATGCCTATATTTAAAAATAAAACTAGAGTTCATTTTTTAATCAATTCAAGTTTCAATCGAGTTAACTCAGTAGTGATTTATATTATCTAACTGAGTTGATTTGGTTGTATTAAATGTTTAATTGAATTAATTTTTTTGAAGTGCGGAAATATTAGTATTAGTAAGATACCAATAATTATAAATACATTTACTTTTAAATTAACCAATAAAACACATGCATACATCATCAGTAATATCTACGCTTATTAAATATTTGATTAAAAATTCTCACATCCTTATAATATGTTTGAGCATTACTATTATTTTTATATAGATTGATATGATATCTATAAATCGATATGGTATTATTTATTATATATTTAATTATAAAATCTCAACAATTATTATACATAAAAAAATTTGAATTATCTAAAAAAATTATAAAATGACAAAAAAAAAAAAAAAAAACTCGCACGGGCATTTTATTCATACCAAATTGTATATAAAAGGAGAAGATGCATTTGCAGAAAATTCGCGATTTTGTGTTGAATGCCCCTTACCTTTATTGTTTTTGTAAAGGGGAACATCTTAAAGTCATACTTTTATGATTGTGGTAGAAAGCATGTGTCTATGAACAAATAATACTTTTTATTTTATACTAACGTACAATACTTGGGTAGTGTTTTTTTTTGTTGGGATGTAGAAGTGGGAAACCTTCCCACATGAGTTACACCATTGAGACCAATATTGGTCTTTCTTCATGTCCTAATATTTGGGAACCTTGAATGGTGAAATTAAAGGGCAAAAAAAAGTGCTCTAAATATGAAGAAAGAGAATTCATTTCTTTTTGCAAAAATTCCCTAGTAACCTATATATGATGAATTCACGTAATTTTTCTGCCGCGTGTACATTATCATAATGGTGGTGTGTTTTTTAAAATTAAACCTTGTTGTTTAGCTTCTTGAACTAGCCTCCTCTTGGTGGATTCATGTAACGAAGACTAGTCCGCGTCAAGTTGCAAAAAATTCTAATTTTTTTTGTATGCTAAATTTACAAATTTCTCATTCTTACACTGTAATTCATCTGTCTTTGCATATAATTGTGAGTTGCGAGCAAGAAATTGTGTTTGTCCTATAAATTATTGGTGCCATTTTTTAGGAAAAGTATGTTGACGAAAATTAATAACAAAATAGAACACAAAGTACATCTCAACTATTAAAAAATAAAATTTAATATAAAAATTTGTGTTAAATTTTATTTTTTAATAATTAAAATAGATATAATGTTTTGTTTTTAGGTACGAAATAGTGTCCCATTTTTTATTCAGCAACACATACAATGTTTTAACAATATCTGCAAATAAGTGAGGCTACGAGATTTGATTATCATTCTCTTTGGCTTCTTTCAACAAACTAATAATTGCATGGTTTATTGGAACCCACATAAACTATTATTACACAGAAAACTTTGTCGGAGGACGACTAATAACACTCAATACCGAAAAACGATAGCGATTTACGGTCACTAATCTAGTTCAATTATGGTAATGAAGGCAGTATCAGGTCGACTAACTTGCAAAAAATTTGGGTGTAAGGACAATAATTGTAGTAAGTTGATTGGGAAAAAATATAATGATACTGAAGATGGTGATACTTTGATTTGATTAGACAGGGGTAAATGGGTAATTGAGTGGTTTAATCATGAGGGCTAATAGCTTAGCTGTTTGACTTCTCCACTCTAATCAGTTTGGTGGAATAACCCCACCACTAATTATTGTTGGCATATGCGTTTGAGTTGGCGATTTCGACACTATGATTGTCCTTTAGTTTTGTGTTTGATTATATAATAACCGATTCATAGTCGTAAAATATGATTTTTAATGATAATTTTATATTTTTAAATATAATTTTTTATAATTAATTAAAAATTTAGTTGTGATTAATTGATATTGAGAATGATAATAAAAAAATAATAATAAATTAAAAATATTATGTTACTTTTTAATTTTAAAATAAAAATATATCTTTAATATTAAAACGGACTAAAAAAAATAAATATCTAATTTTAGAATTAAAAAATTAATATTTAAATACAATTTACAATGAAAATGTTTCGTTAAAGCTTTGGATGTTTCGGTCATATTTAGGTTAGTTACAGTTACACCTTTGGATGTTTCGGTCATATTCAGGTTGTTATACTTTTTAGTTTCTCTGATCTTCGTTGTGACTGCAAGAGTCATGGTTCAGTGCATATTCAATATTTCGAACGTTTAATATATTTGGAAGTTCAAAAGTATTTAAAATTTTTATTTGTTTAAAAGAAATTTATTTTAAACGTAATTTATTTTATTAAAAAATGCAGTATTTCAAATGACAAGCATTAAAAATGACACAGTATGTTTAGAAATTCGAATGCACAAAACATTAATAAACGAACAGACCTTTAGCAGATTCTGATTGTTATGCTAAATCAAAGTATGGTTGGTTATATAATGAATTTATGTTTCGAAAGATTTTGTTAATTTATTTTTCAAGAAATGGCAACCACGATCTGTGTGAGTATCATAAATTTAGAAGTACAAGGCATCAAGCTATCTCAATGCAAACCATGTAATTAATAAATGAAAACTATGTAGAGTAGTGGCTCGACCATATATTTCGTGTGGACAATATATCATTTATTTATTTATTTTGTCATGGATCAGTTTCAGTACCCATCACTTCCAGTTGGCAAAAAAAAAAAAAAAAAAAAAATTAATACTTTTTTTAGTTGTTAAATTATGGATTTTATGATGTATATATCCAAAAATATATTTTAATATATTTTACAAGCGCTCTATTTATAACTCTTACAAAATTTAAGAATATATTTTTATTTCTAATTTTATTATGTGTTTAATTTAGTAGTAATGACATTATAACAAAATTTTGTAGTTGTAAATTTAAAAATATCGTTTTATTTTATATTAAAATAAAAATAAATGAGACTTTTTTTAAAATAAAAAGTTAGCAAATAAGACTTTTTTTTATAGAACAGAAAAAAAGCTACATACGTGTGATACTTTGATTAGATAGAAGGATAATTGAGACGTTTAATCATAGGGCTAATATCTTACTTGTTTAATTTCTCCACTATAATCAGTTTGTTGGAATAACCCCACCACGAATTAATAATTTTTTATTTTTTTTTGGTATTGGATGGAGTTAATGGATTAGAAGTAAAAGTATGGTTGGTTATGACATGAATTTATGTTTTGCAATTTTCTAAGTAAATAGCGAACATCAGTATGAACACCATAATACTTGGGACTTAGAAGTCATGGCATCAATCTATCTAATAATAAATGAAAACTACGTAGAGTAATGGCTGGACCATACATTGCGTGGAGAATATATCATATTTTTTTTGTTTTGTTATTCATCAATTTCAGTTCCCATCAAATACTAGTTGGCTAAGTCGGCAGAGAATGTTAGATTTTTATTTAATTAAAATATGATTGATTATTATTTAAAAAAAACATATATTTATTTGATTAGATGTAAGTGATTAAGAGTCAAATCTTTTTGTCGATAGATATAAATATTATTCTTAAAATTGTGTCTATTGAAATAAATGTGAATAATCAAAAGATATGACTATTCGTGAATAGTCATAATTATTGGTTATTTTTGAATGCCTATAAAAAAGGCATAGCCACTTGCCATTTGATATATAAGTTTTTCAACTTATATTCCCTCAAATTCAATGTATCTATGGCACTAATTCAAGGTTTAATTTATTGGGATTATTTTAAATTTGCTGCTTATAATAATTTTTTCGTACTTAATTTTATCTTGAGAGAATTATTCATACGTAATTCTAAATAATTTTGTAAAATTATTTACGAGAAAAGATGAATAAAAGTCCTAAAGATAGTGTATCTAATAAACACCTTTAAATCTTCCACGCTTTATTTTCTTAATTATTCATCCATCTCTATTTAAGCTTATGGGGGCCTTATTACAATCCTTTTTGTTGAGTGCTAGCCCCGGAGGGGTCAAGGCCCTCTCTCAAATTTAAAGTTCTTATTTTTTTATCCAATATATATAGGCCCCATCTAAATTGTGTAAAAGAAAAATTCATAATAATGGGCTCATATTCTGAATATATAAACTTATTATCTAGATCCAAAATAACATATAAAATTAATTTTCATATTTTAATAAATATTAAATTATAGTTGTAATTTTCAAAATAAAAAATAAAATATATATATATATATATATATAAATAAAATTAAGAGGTTCACTTATACCCTCCCTCCCAATTGGCTTATTGGTTGCTTTTCTCGTAAATTCTCCTTTATCGAAATTCACCTTACACTTTTACACGACATACACGATTACACTGTAAATTCCCACATATGTCTGTAGATTGTTAATTTTAATCTTTTTTTTTATTTTTTTTCCCACAGTACAAACAAATATTATATCTTGCACTTAAGTTCCTAGTTATGCACCTGGATGAAATTGACGATCATTCATACTTCAAAGGGATGGACCTTTAGGCAAAAAAAAAAAAAAAAAAAATCAACTTTACAAGTTATACTATATATAGGGGAGTGATTCAGAGTCAAAGTTGAATGAAAGTCATTTTTTGTACGAATAAGAATTAGTAGCACTACCACACAATTATTATGCAGTATATTACTCATCCAAAAAAGTCCATAATACATGTGACTTCCATAAATCTGGGCCTACATAACACAATTTGAGACGCCATAAAATACACGGTAACTAAAATAAATAGTACATAAAACAGAAATACAGAACTCAATAATACACAACTAAGTCTTCATTATTATTGTCATACTATATACAATATGTGAAAACTACTATAGCTATTTCTCGGACCTTTACTCTATTTTTCGGCTTGACCCAACTATTCTCTCATTTCCTGAAGAATAATGGAACGAAAAAGAAAAGGTGAGCTCAAATAACCCAGTAAAAAATATCATGACTAAGATTACAATGAATAAATTATCATTAGCTTTCAACAGTTGAGTTCTTGATAGAATATAATAAACAACAAGTTTTAGGTCAATAATATCAGCGAAATGAGCAATTGATTAGAAGAATCATGTAGACTATGATGTCCACTAACTTCTCTTTTTAAGAAAAAATATTATCAACTTTTATCATCTTAATCACCACTAATCATGATGATAGAAATTCACAATTCCTGATCATAATCATACAAGTCAACAGTTCATCTTTGTATTACGGGTCAAAGATATTTAAATATAACACTAATGGTCATGATTATACCAGTATTCAGCCTTTGGCCATAATCATACCAAACAATAGTTATTCGTTGCCCTAGGTTAAAGAGAACATTCACCACGTACCTTAAAAGACACACAATAATTATATCGCATTTATTCTATCATCTGTGCCTTAGGCCACATATATTCACAACAACATGATTCTTGATAATTAGAATAACAACAGTAATATAATGAACAGAAGAAACAAGATAATCAATAAATATCGAAAGTTTATGATTTTACTTTGTGCATATTCAAATAATGTCCAAATTGTCAACATGATGTAGACTTAAATTCAAGAACGATATTTAAGATCCACAATTCAGAATAACGGTTAAATTTCAATAGAAAGATTTAGAAAAATAGGAAGATTCAATTGAAATGATATTAGATAAATCGCAAACTATTAAGGAATATATAATCATTTCAGAAAATTTTACCAAATAGTACTTACCATAGTAAGTTAAGAGTATGAAAAGAATGATACCCCTTACCTTAACATGTGACTGGATATGAAGTTGATTGTAAGACCCCGACTTTTATGAAATACAAATTAAATTTTTCTTTATATATTTTCTTCTGAAAACGGTAAATAAATAAATTGACAAAAATAAAAATTAAGAAATGTTTGTACAAATTTTATCTTGTCGGAGAATATTCGTTCTGTTGGGAAATATTCGATTCGTACGACGGCGCCGAAATAACCAAATATTGGTGAACCCCCACAACGAATTATTGTCGGATATAGAAAGCGACATATGTAACATTTCTAAATAAATATAGTCAACGGTACTATCATTTTTAACTGTTAAAATAACATGTGGTAAAAGAATAGTAGCACACGGTATTACACAGTAGCATACGGTATTGCACAGTAGCACACAGTATTGCAGAGTATTTCATATTATTGAAGCTATTGTACTATATTGACTTTATTGAACCAATAATTGTCAAATGCATAATAATTTATATTATTGAGTTGATAATTGACATAGTAACATATGCACAGTAATTCACATTACTGAATCAATAATTGTCATTACACAGTAACGTGCTATTTTTTTTTTATTTATTTTCAGCATTATTGTTATCTCTTTTATGATGTTGATTAAACTGTTGTATTATATTATTATTTAATTTCTCTACTTATCTAACTCAGAAAGTCAACTATACTGCATTTATAACAATTAGTCATAATAATGAATAATTATGAATTATTGTTGAATAATTGAATTGATAAAGTTATTTATTTTTATTATAATAAATTATATAATGTTATTTGTTTTTATATATAAGGTTAATTGATTTATATAAAGTTAGTTATTTTATATATAAAGTAAATTGAATTATATAGATTAAAGATAATCTTTAAATGAATGGGTTAGACTAAGGAAATCTTAAAAGATCAAATGAGTGGCATAGATTAAACATTATCTTGAAATATACGATTTAGATTAAATTAGGAAATCTTGGTTTATGATAAGATTTTTTGGTTATAAATAGAGACCTTAACTTAAGGATGTTTCATAAAAACTTCCTTGATTATTCTTTCTTTCACTCTCTAAATATTTTTTTGTATAAGTTCTCTGTGAGTGTGTTAAAGCCATCTTGAGTATTTGTGAAAATCTGTAAGTGTACGAGTACTAACCAAGTTGATCAACTTCATATCCAGTCACGTGTTAAGGTAAGGGATACCATCTTTTTCATCTTTTACTATTCAAACTTATTATGGTAAGTGATTATTATTCTTTAATTCTCGAAAATAATATCGTCTTTTCCTTACTCGTAAGATATGTCATTTATTTTCATGTATTAATTTATGGGAATAACTTGACTACACGGACTATCGCATGTTTGGTGAATAACCTTTCTTATTCATTTGTGGGAATAACCTGACTACGCGGACTACCGCATGTTTGGTGAATAACTTTTCGTATTTATTCCTTATTAATTTGTGGGAATAACCTGACTACGCGGACTACTGCATGTTTGGTGAATAACCTTTCATATTAATTCCTTATTAATCTCTGAGAATAACTTGACTACGTGGACTACCGCATGTTTGGTGAATTACTATTCGTATTCATTTCTTATTTGTCTCTTGTTGGTAAAGTTTCCTGAAATGATTATATATTCTTTAATAGTTCGTGCTTCATCTAATATCATTTCAATTGAGTCTTTCTATTTTTTTAAATCTTTTTATTGAACCTTAACCGTTATTCTGAACTGTGGATCTTGAATATCATTCTTGAATTTGAGTTCACATCATGTTGACAATTTGGAAATTATTTGAATTTGCACAAAGAAAAATCATAAACTTTCGATATTTATTGATCATACTGTTTCTTTTGATTCATCATCTATATCACTGTTGTTATTCTAATCATCAAGAACCATGTTGTTGTGAATATCTGTGGCCTGGGGCACAGATGATAGGATAAAGACGATATAATTGTTGTGTCTTTTAAGGCACGTGGTGAATATTCTCTTTGGCTGGGAGAAAAGAAGAACTGTTGTTTGATATGATTATGACCAAAAGCTGAATACTGGTATAATCATAACCATTGGCGATATATTGAATATATTTGGCCCTTAGTGCAAATATGAACTGTTGACTTGCATGATTATGACCAGGAACTGTGAATTTGTATCATCATGACCAGTGGTGTTTCAGATGATAAAAATTGATGATATTTTTCTTAAAAAGAGAAACGAGTAGACATCATAGTCTATATTATTTTTCTAATGGTTTGCTCATTCCGCTGCTATCACTGATCTGAACTTTATTCAAGAATATAACTGCAGTTTTTGATATAAAGCTTATTATCTATTATATTCAATTAAGAATTCAACTGTTAAATGCTAATGATAATTTATTGGTCATTATCTTAGTCATAATATTTTCTTACTGGGTTATTTGAGCTCACCCTTTATGTTGTTCCATTGTTTTTCAGAAAATGAGAGAATAGCTGGGTCTAGCAGGGGAATGGAGTGACGGTCTGAGGGATAACTATTGTAGTCTTCACATGTTGTATATAGTGTGACAATAATATTGAAGACTTAGTTGTGTATTATTGAGTTCTGTATTTATGTTCTATGTACTGTTTGTATTAGAAATCGTGTATTTTATTGCGTCTCAAATTGGGCTATGTAGGTCTAGATTTGGGGGGCGTCACATTGATCAACCTATATATTTATAATTTAATTAGTAAATACCACATATAAATATAATTTAATTGTGTGTACCAATTCGTATGAAATCATCAAAAGTGATTTGATAGAAAAAAGTAGAATAAATTCAACAAAGTTTTTGAAAGAAAATAATATTTCAAAATAAATCTTTCAAAGGAAGCTTTTCAAAATAAATCTTCTAAAGAAAGAGTCTTCTAAAGAAAGATTTATAAACACCATGTAACGTGTGTGGTTGCTTATATAATGTGACACCCACAAATCTGGGTCCACACAGCTCAAATTTGAGTTGTCAAAAGACTACAACAAAATTATTACAAGGTAGTAGAACGTTTAACAATACAGTGTATAATAATACACAACTAAGTCTTCACTATTATTACCACACTATTTTACAACACGTGAAGACTACGATAGCTATCCCTCAGACTCTCACTCCATCCCCCGGCTAGACCTAGCTACGTTCTCATCTCCTGTTGAAAAACAATGGAACAAAAAGAAAATGTGAGCTCAAATAGCTCAGTAAGAAATATCATGACTAAGATAATAACGAATAAATTATCATTAGCCTTCAACAGTTGAGTTCTTGATAGAATACAATAGACTACAAGATTTATATCAAAAACTGTAGTTAAATTCTTGAACAATGTTCAGATCAATAATAGCAGCGGAATGAGCAATCTATTAGAAGAATAATGCATACTATAATATCCACTCGCTTCTCTTTTTAGGAAAAACATCATCAACTTTTATCAAATACCCTTAGTCATGATAATACAAATTCATAGTTCCTGGTCATAATCATGTAAATCAACAGTTCATCTTTGCACTACGGGCCAAATATATTCAATATAACACTAATGATTATGATTATGCCAGTATTCAGCCTTTGGTCATAATCATACCAAATAATAGTTCATCTTTGCACTACGGACCAAAGATATTCAATATAACACCAACAGTCATGATTATACTAGTATTCAGCCTTTGATCATAATCATACCAAATAACAGTTCATCTTTGCACTACGGGCTAAAGAGAACTTTCACCACGTGTCATAAAAGACACCGAACAGATGTATCGCCTTTAACCTATTATATCACCTTTAACCTATCATCTGTTCAACAATTATATCGTATTTGTGTCCCCGACCACAGATATTCACAACAACTTGATTCTTGATGATTAATACAAATAACAGTGATACAAATGATGAACAGAAGAAATAGGATAAACAATAAGTATCAAAAGTTTACTTTGTGCAGATTCAAATAATGTCCAAATTGTCAATATGATGTGGAGTGAAATTCAAAAATGATATTCAAGATCCATAGTTCAGAATAACAGTTACAGTTCAATAGATATGTTTAGAAAAATAGGAAGGTTCAGTTGAAATAATATTAGATGAAGCACAAATTATTAAGGAACATATACTCATTTCAGGAAACTTTACCAAATAGTACTTACCATAGTAAGTTAAGAGTATAAAATAAATAATATCCCTTACTATAGTAAGTTTGAATAATGGAAGATGAAAAAGATGGTATCCCTTATGAATTTAAAGGAAAATAATATCACTTACGAATATGAAAGAAAATGATATTACAAACAAATATGGAATAAAAGTGTCATGGGATAATTCGTGTAGACAAATTATTTCGACAAGAGACAAATAAGAAATAAATAAAAAGGATTATTCACCAACAGGCGGTAATCCGCGCAGTAAGGTTATTACCACAATTTAATAAAATTTGAATACGAAGAGTTATTCACCAAACAAGCGGTAATCCGCGTAGTAAGGTTATTCTCAGAGATTTATAAGGAATGAATAGGAAAGGTTATTCACCAACATGCGGTAATCCACGCCGTAAGGTTATTCCCACAATTTAATACATGAAAATAAATGACACATCTTATGAATAAGAAAGAAACGATATTATTTTCGAGAATCAAAGAATGATAATCCCTTACCGTAATAAGTTTAAGAGTATGAAAGAAAATATCATCCCTTACAAGTAAGAAAATAATACCATTTACGATGATGAAAAGAATGATACCCCTTACCTTAACACTTGACTGGATATTGATTTAAATGAGGTTGATCAACCTATATATTTATAATATAATTAGTAATGACCACATATAAATTTCAAAGTGTATGATAACTCGTATAATATGAACTATCAAAATTATATATATTTAACACAATTTTTGTAGTATAATATAACAGTTTTAAAATAGTTTTTAAAATAATATTCTAAAATAAATTTTCTAAAGAAAGCTTTTAAAAATGAATCTTCTCAAAGAAGAGTATTCTAAAGGAAGATTTGTGAATACTGTGAAAAATAAAAAATTATGAAATTATTACTCTTTAATAAAATACTTACTTGAAAATTTCTGAACTTCTTTTAACTTTCAAACACTCAAGATAACCTTATTATTCTCAGAGAAAACTCATAAAATACTTATAGAAAAATTTTGTGTTTTAAGTGTGATTTTTCTATTTAGCTGAGCAAGCTATTTATAGGAGAAAATAAGTACTATGCGCGGTAGGTGAGCAACAAGCGTGATGCACGCCTGCCTATTTTTTTTTTCTAAGCAGTCGGCTGCCAACTCTTTCCTTCAGCACAAAATTCACATTTTAATTTTCATGTGGCCCCCACATGGGTCCCACATGCTACTATTCACGTTACTATTCATATAAAATAATAATTAATTAATTTTTTTTAATTATTTTTCTTCCTGTAGGTCTTGCATATAAAATAAAATAATGCTACAACAATAATTCAATAATAATGTAATAAACACGTTATAGATTATTATTACTTTAATAATATAAATTACTGTGTATTTGCTATTGTGACAATTATTTGGTTCATTAATTTTAAAATATAGTGCATCAATAATTATTAACTCAATGATATGAAATACAGTGTAATGACAATTATTGAATCAATAATGCAAAATATTGTGTAACAATAATTATTGAATTGATAACATAAAATATTATGCAATGACAATTATTGATGAAATGATGTGCAACAGTTATTGTGACACCCCCAAATCTGGGCTCACACAGCCCAAACTTGAGTTGTCAAAAGACTACAACAAAATTATTACAAGGTAGAACAACGTTCAATAATACAGTGTATAATAATACACAACTAAGTCTTCACTATTATTATCACACTATTTTACAATACGTGAAGACTACGATAGTTATCCCTTGGACTCTCACTCCATTCCCCGGCTAGACCCAATTACGTTCTCATCTCCTGTTGAAAAGTAATGGAACAAAAGAAAGGATGAGCTCAAATAGCCCAGTAAAGAATATCATAACTAAGATAATGACGAATAATTTATCGTTAGCCTTTAACAGTTGAGTCCTTGATAGAATACAATAGACTACAAGGTTTATATCAAAAACTGCAGTTAAATTCTTAAACAACGTTCAGATCAATATTACCAGCGGAATGAGCAATCTATTAGAAGAATAATGCAGACTATAATGTCCACTAACTTCTCTTTTTAGGAAAAACATCATCAACTTTTATCATCTGAAATACCATTAGTCAAGATAATACAAATTCACAGTTCCTGATCATAATCATGCATATCAATAGTTCATCTTTGCACTACGGGCCAAAGACATTCAATATAACACCAACTGTCATGATTATACCAGATTCAGCCTTTGGTCATAATCATACCAAACAACAGTTCATATTTGCACTACGAGCCAAAGAGAACATTCACCACGTGCCATAAAGACACCGAACAGATGTATCGCCTTTAACCTATCATCTGTTCAACAATTATATCGCATCTGTGCCCCCGACCACAAATATTAATAAAACTTGATTTTGGATGATTAGAATGATATAAATGATAAACAGAAGAAACATGATAAACAATAAGTATCAGAAGTTTACTTTGTGCAGATTCAACTAATGTCTAAATTGTCAACATGATGTGGAGTAAAATTTAAAAATGATATTCAAGATCCACAGTTCAGAATAACGGTTACAGTTCAATAGAAAGGTTCACGTAAATTAGATGGTTCACTTGAAATGATGAAGTGCAACTATTATGAAACATATAATATTTTCAAGAATTATAGAAGCAATAGTTCCATAATAAGTTTCGATTTAGGTGTATGAAAGAAAATAATATTCCTTACCGTAGCAGGTTTGATTAACAAAAGGTGAAGGAAATTAATATCCCTTACCATAGTAAGTTTGAATAATGGAAGATGAAAAAGATGGTATCCCTTATGAGTACAAAGAAAAATAATATCACTTACGAATATGAAAGAAAATGATATTACAAACAAATATGGAATAAAAGTGTCATGTGATAATTCGTGTAAACGAATTATTTTCACACGAGACAAATAAGAAATGAATACAAAGAGTAATTCACCAAACATGCGGTAATTCGCGTAGTCAGGTTATTCTCAGAGATTAATAAGGAATGAATACGAAAGGTTATTCACCAACAGTCGGTAATCCGCACCGTAAGGTTATTCTCACAATTTAATAAAAATTGAATACGAAGAGTCATTCACCAAGCAGGCGGTAATCCGCACAGTAAGGTTATTCTCAGAGATTAATAAGGAATGAATACGAAAGGTTATTCACCAACATGTGGTAATCCGCGCCGTAAGGTTATTCCCACAATTTAATACATGGAAATAAAAGACACATCTTATGAGTAAGAAAGAAACGATATTATTTTCGAGAATCAAATAATGACAATCCCTTACCGTAGTAAGTTTAAATAATAGAATATGAAAGAAGATGATATTCCTTACCTTGATATTGTGAAACAAGTTTATAGTCGAACAAATCCTTCCTTGTTTGTCTATGTAGCAGTAAAGAATCTGACTTTTGAGACTTCTAGAATTTTTAAAATCTCTTTATGTTTTTAAAATAATGTTACTCTCGGAAAGATAGACGGCATAGACTCAAGAATCACTCAATTCGGAGTTAATATGAATGAGTTATGAATTTTCAAAATTAAGACTGAAAATAGTGACGAAAATCAAAATAGGTTACGGTTTTTAGTATTTTAAGACATGAAGATGATTTCAGATGACTTTTCTTCCTTTTTCAAAGTTGTAGAGGACGAAAAACTGAAGAAACAGGCTTTCAATTCATTAAATTCTGACAAATAATAAATTTACTATGATTTTTCGAAAGAGTTACTGTACATAAGAAAATTCCACTTGGGAATTCAAAGAAGAATGCAAAAGATTTCAAAACTAGGAATGACTTAAGAACACTTAGAGAGAACTTACACAAATAAATATTGACTTAAGAACACTTAGAGAGAACTTACACAAAGAAATATTTAGAGAGTGGAAGAAAATGTATGTAAGAATGTTATGAAAATTTTCTTAAGTTAAGTTTTCTATTTATAGCCAAAAATCGTATCATAACCAAAATTTTCTAATTTAATCCAAACCATTCATTTCAAGATAATGTTTAATCCATACCATTCATTTCATCTTTTAAGATTTCTTTAATTTAAATCATTCATTTAAAGAGTATCTTTAATCTACACCATTCATTTCAAATTATATATTATCTTTAATCTATACCATTCATTTTATCTTTTAAGATTTTCTTAATCTAAACCATTCATTTAAATATCATCTTTAATTTACACCATCAATTTTAAATTCTATATTATCTTTAATATTTACCATTTATTTTATATCACCTAAATTTATATTATAAACAGATAACTTTATCAATTCAATTATTCAACAATAAATCACACTTATTCATTATTATGACTAATTGTTATAAATACAGTGTAGTTAGCTTTCTTAGTTAAATACCAAATCAATTAATAATGAAATACAAAAGTTTAATCAACATCATAATAGAGATAACAATAATGTAGAAAATATGTACAAGAAAACATACGTTACTGTGTAATGACAATTATTGATTCAATAATGTGAATTACTGTGCATATGCTACTGTGACAATTATCAATTTAATAATATGAATTATTGTGGATGTGACAATAAAGTCAAATATTGTACGATAATCACTTTATCAGTTTAATAATATGAAACACTGTGCAATGCCGTGTGTTACTATACAATACCGTGTGCTACTGTGCAATACCGTATGTTACTATTCTTTTACCACCGTATATTTCACCAATTAAAAGTGATAGTACCATTGACCATTTAAAAATTGTTTATGTCGTTTTCTATATCCGACAATTATTCGTTGTGGGGTCCGCCAATGATTGGTTCGTACGGCGCCGTCGTACGAATATTCCCCGACAAAACGAATATTCCCCGACCAAACGAATATTGTCCGACATAATATAATTTACACATAACATCCTTAACTTTTATCTTTATCAATTTAACCACTTACTGTTTCATGAAAATATATATGAAGAAAAAATTAAATTTTATATTTCATAAAATTCGAGGTCTTACAGTTATGGTGTCAATTATCAGATCAATAATGCAAATACTGTGTAATAATCAATTTATCAATTCAATAATATAAACGTTGCACAATAACTTGTGCTACTGTAGAATACCGCGTGCTACAGTAAAATACCATAAATTACCATAGACTACTATTCTTTTATCACCAGTATTTTAATAGTTAAAAGTGATAACACCGGTGACTATTTTTATTTAAAAATATTACTTCTGTCGTTTTCTATATCCGACA
Organism: Hedera helix; assembly: GCA_947179155.2. Taxonomy (NCBI): domain Eukaryota; kingdom Viridiplantae; phylum Streptophyta; class Magnoliopsida; order Apiales; family Araliaceae; genus Hedera; species Hedera helix. The sequence continues at coordinate 16,205,315 of OX359283.1, read as the reverse complement.
AATATTACATTGTGGGGTCCACCAATAATTAGTTATTTCAGCGCCGTCGTACAGCCCGAATATTCCTCGACAAAATGAATATTCTCCGACAAAACGAATATTATCCGACATAATAAATTTTGCACATAACATCCTTAACTTTTAACTTTATCAATTTAACCACTTACTGTTTCAGAAAAAATATATATGAAAAGAAATTAAATTTTGTATTTCATAAAATTCGGGGTCTTACATATAACCTTTATAAAAACACTTACTTGAACAGTACTCGTACACTTATAGATCTTAATAAATATTCAAGATAACTTTAGCACACTCAAAGAGGACTTACACAAAGTAATATTTAGAGAGTGAAAGAAAGAATAAGCAAGGAAATTTTTATGAATAATTCTTAAGTTAAGGCCTCTATTTATAGACAAATTTTTTTTTTTTTTATCATAAATCAAGATTTTTTAATTTAATTCAAACCGTATATTTCAAGATAATATTTAATCCATATCACTCATTTCATCTTTTAAGATTTCCTTAATCTAAACCATTCATTTAAAGATCATCTTTAATCTAGACCGTTCATTTCAAATTCTATAATCATTACATTATCTTTAATTTATACCATTCATTTCAGATATCTTTTAATCTATACCATTCAATTAATTTTATATATAAAATAACTAACTTTATATAAATCAATTAATTTTATATATAAAAACAAATAACTTTATATAAATCATCATAATAAAATAATTTACTTTACATAATTTATATAAAGTAAATAATTTTATATAAATTATTATAATAAAAACAAATAACTTTATATAATTTATTATAATAAAAATAAATAACTTTATCAATTCAATTATTCAATAATAATTCACAATTATTCATTATTATGACTAATTGTTATATAAGCAGTGTAGTTGGATTTCTGAGTTAGATAAACAGAAAAATTAACTAATAATGGAATACAACAGTTTAATCAATATCATAAAAAAGATAACAATAATGCTGAAAATAAATAAGAAAATAGCACGTTATTATGTAATGACAATTATTGATTCAGTAATGTGAATTACTGTGCATATGCTACTGTGACAATTATCAGCTCAATAATATGAATTATTATACGTGTGACAATTATTGGTTCAATAAAGTCAATATAGTACAATAGCCACTTTATCAGTTCAATAATATGAAACACCGTACAATACCGTGTGCTACTGTGCAATACTGTGTACTACTGTGCAGTACCGTATGTTACTATTTCTTTATCACCGAGTATTTTAACAGTTAAAAGTGATAGTACCGTTGATTATATTTATTTAGAAATGTTACGTATGTTGCTTTCTATATTCGACAATAATTCGTTGTGGGGGTCCACCAATATTTGGTTATTTCGGCGCCGACGTACGGATCGAATATTTCCCGACAAAACGAATATTCTCCGACAAGATAAAATTTGTACAAATATTTCTTAATTTTCACTTTTGTCAATTTATTCATTTACTTTTTTAGAAAAAAATATATAAGGAAAATTTAAATTTGTACTTTCATAAAAGTCGGGGTCTTACAGTTACGCGGTATGTCAATCCCAATAGATTTTTTTTTTTTTAGGGATATTGCATAACTGTTATGCGGTACCTTAGAATTTTATTTCTCCTACCTCATAACTGTTATGCAGTATCCAAACTTTTTTTAAACCAACGTTGTATAAGTGAGAAATGAAATAGGATGAAATTGATATAATTGCATTATTATTCAAGACAACTTTGATAGACCGTGTAAGACACGGGCTAGTGCGAAAGAATTTTTTTTTAAAAATATTTTAATTTATTTTATAAGTATTATTTATTTATTTTATTTAAATATTGATCATCATGTGTTGTTATTATTTTTATATGGTATAATTTAGTATTTTTATTATAAATTAAACTATTTATTTTCTTAGATGTTTTAATTTTATTAAAATATTTAAAAAAAATTATTGCAAATACTCTCTCTCTCTCTCTCTCTCTCTCTCTATATATATATATATATATATATATATATATATATATATATATATATATATATATATATATATTATAAGTATAATTTTATTGATTTATAAATATCTAATTTATTGAAAGAATAAGAGTTTGAGAATGACTCTTCGAACTAGTGTGAAAGATCTTTTTTATAAATATTTTAATTTATTTGATAAGTATTATATATTTATTTATTTAAATATTGATCGTCATGTGTTGTTATTATTTTTATATGGTACAATTTAGTATTTTTATTATAAATTAAACTATTTATTTCCTTAGATGTTTTAATTTTATTAAAATATTTTTAAAAAAATTATTACAAATACTCTCTCTATATCTATATCTATATATGTACTGTATAAATATTACAATATTATACATACGTGATATATATGTATATTATTATATATTGTAAGTATAATTTTATTGATTCATAAATATTTAATTTATTGGGAGAATAATAGTTTAGGAATGACTCTACTTTTATGGGAGAAAAATAGTTTGGGAAAGAACGACTCTTTCACTTTATCTAAATTAAGTTAAGTCAAACTCAGTTAATTGACTCGTGATAAACGAAATTGATTTAGAATAATTAGATTTGAGATCGTTTTTTATGTTATTATAACGAAATTGACTTAAAATAATTAAATTTGAGATCACTTTTTGTATTATTATATATTAGTATTGATAAATAAGTATCAAATCGAAATACAAACTACATTATATTATGAATATCTATTTGTTGCACATGACAACTCATATTTGTAGGAGTCTGAATTAGGCAGAAGACCCCAAGTTACGTTGGGCAGAGGAGACCAAACCGAGTGGGAGACCAAGCCAAATGGATTAGTGTTATTGACTCAATAATGCTCAACTCCTTTGAGATCACAACCAAACATCTCTCTATCAAGCCTTACATCCTTAACTTCCTTTCTTCTATACACTGTATATGGGAACCCAGGAGGTGGTTCAATGGTTCAATGGAAGAAGTAGAAAAAGAAGTAATCCCACCTTTCACCTGAGCACCCAATCTAAATCGGCAATCCCTTCCCGTGGTTCCAACTCCAAAAGATTTAAAATTATTTTCCCAACACATCACAAATTAAGGTATGGAAAATTAGGAACAATCCATAATGGCTTATATTATGAACAAGTTTTATGAACAATCCATGGAACTTGATGTATCTTAAATATTCTTAATCAATAACTCATAATGGCTTTTGTTTTTTGAATATCGCGTAACAGTTATGTGATAGGAGATTTTTTTTTTATTTTTATCAAAACAATCCCTTTTTGGAAATTTTTTTTTGAAACAAAAAGTTAGTAAATAAGACGTTTTTTTATAGAAGGCAAAACAACCTTTTTGGTCCTTGTACTCTATGTCTAGTTTCATTTTAATCCTTGTACAATTTTTTTTTATAATTATCCTTGTATTATTTTGTAGGTGAAAAATGTGTTCCTTTCTAAGACGTGGCTTTCTTTTAAAACGCACAAAATAGTACAAGGACTTATATATATATATATATATATATATATATATATATATATATATCCACAATATCTGTTATTTCTTTGTTAAAAGTTATATAAAATTGCATACCATAACAACTTATTGCGGCAAAGCTATTGTTATTGATTTTGACCCTGTCGCAAGCTGTTGTGGCAGAAGTCAAAATCTGATATATATGTAGAGAGAGAGAGAGAATGATCTATAAAAAGTGTCTACTATAATATTTTTGGATATATGATCTTCCGTATAAGAAATAAGTGATACATTTAAAGAAAAGTGTTAGTTGATAATAACAAAAGAGTCGTCCATTTCTCCCTCATTTCTTACTGTTAGAGATGTAAGCAAGATGAGTTTGCTTAAATAGCACGGTTTATGTGAGAGGGAGGAAGAATTATTCTCTACAAATTGGAATTGACAACCAATAATACTTTCCAAAAGAAAAGAAGGGGGAAATTTTGTCATCTTTGTACTCAAATCCAAATTTAAGTGACATTTGAAAGACTTGAGTCCTATATAATTCTAGTCTTGGTCTACTGATTACAAGCTTTATAAGAAAAGGATTGAATTGTGAGTCACTACTCCATTCAAAACTTTCAACTTTTTGAAAGGACAATGATATGCGATAATTCAGTGCAATGTATACGGCGTGAGCTTATACCGTGTTAAAAAATTTGTACTTTCGCTTTGAATTATCATTTATTGCCTTGGAATATCGATATTTTTGAAAATCGATTTGAGATATTTTTAAATTTAAAAATATTACGATTTCATTTACTTTTTTAAATATTATAACTATGAAAATTATATATTATCTAAAAATTGTTATTAATTTTATTTTATAAAAAAATTACCCAAAAATAAAAGTAAATTTCATTATGAAAAGAGCCCATCATCCAAAAGATTTGGACTCTGCCCAACTACTTAACACTCTCAAAATACACCCGACTTTCAGCCACATGATCTGACGATTACACTAAAATTGTCCATTCTATGCTATAATATCACCATTTTCTTAAATTTGTTATCATAATTTATTATCAACTATGTATAATTAAACTCATAATTTATTATTTTAAGAGTAAATATATAAAAAATTACAATTATTAATTTAAGGTTAAACATTGAAAACACCGCAGTATTTTTACTTTTTATTTATGTACAATAGTTTGTGCATATAAACCATCCCCAAAATTTCATCCATAATATTTTAAATCTTTGCAGCTGAAATTCTTTTTATGGAAAAGAGGGAATACTATTATTTCCGTAATAAAAGTACGAAACTGATATTTCCGTAAAATTCTCTTCACATGAATACTAAGTGAGATCTATCTTCATATTAATGAGATCTTGTAAAAATATTAAGTAATTTTTTACTTGTGAAAATAGTAATTCTAGTTTCTCCATAATAAATAAAATTCATTGTTAAACCTTTTGGTAATTGTTTCATCCTCTTTTGGAAAAACCCAATTCACCTGAGCCATTTTAAGACGAGCAGGCAGATATTCCAATGTTTCGACCGAACATCCGCACTATGCACACTGGAATTTTGCCATAATTTAGAGTTGCTCCCCTTTTAACTAAAAACTCCTTCACTGTTACCCGTTTCCAGCACAGCCAACCACGTAATTTTTTGCATCTTTGAAGGGACAACTTTCTACAAACTATGTACCTAATCCTTTACTAAAATTTTCCCTTCTTCCATTTTTCTTACTTACCCAAAAATTTGTCTAAAGTAACTGAATAATAATATTTCTTATTTTAACCCAAAATATGTATTAAAAAAATCATACTTGTTTTTTTAAAATATTGAGTTGGAAGTAGTATTTTAAATTATTTAGTTTATTTTTTCATATTCAAACTTTTAAAATACTTTATATCATCCCCCCCCCCCCCCCCCCCCCTCCTTCTCTATTTATGAGTATTTTTACTTTTATTATATTAAAAAATTAGTAATAAATTTTTACATCTCATAGTGGTATTACAGATAATAAATAAATCATAGTAGTACAATAATTTTTTTATACACGTATATGTATTTAAATAAATAATAAAACAAATAAAAGAACATAGATTAGAACACTTATGCTTATATTTAAATAAATAATAAAACAAACATATAAAATTCAATTAAGACTCAAACAAGCATATAAACTTTTGATCAATCTTTAATGGAGTATATTATTAATAATATAATTTTAGGAATAAAAAATTTAAAATATTAATGTCGTTTTATCGATCCATAAAATCAAAACAAATGATTATAACAACATTTTTTTAAATTGGTTACTAATTTCTTAAAAAAAATCAAAAGAAATTTATACATAACAAAAATTGGTTGAAAAAATATAAGTAAAAATATTATTCAGCACTATTTCTTACTGATTCAGTCACAAATTTTTTTGGCTGAATTATTCAGACACGCATTCAGAGTTTAAAAAGCGTAAAACAAAACAATCTAAATGACTTATTTGGTCAGATTCAAACTCATTCATACGCATTCAGACGTAAATAAACTTCTCTTAAATTATCTATAAGATTTTTAGTTGAATCAAAACAAGTTGATTATTTTTTAAATAATTTAGTAGAGCATTCAATAATAAGTCAGATATCGATAACTACAGCCTACAGGTACAACAACAACAAAATTTTGGTCAGCTAAATTTAGAATATACAGTATAATGCTCTACCACATCAACTAGCAAAATAGGTACCCCAGATGTGGATCCTCCTAGTTCATTTCTCTTATAAATGACTTCAATGAAGCTCAAAATAAGCCTTTTCATTAGAGGAAATGAGGAATAGTTGAAATACTAAGAAACGGCAATTAGTGACAGCTAAAAGGAGAAAAATTAAGCGGCATTACTGATCAACAAAATGCACAAAAGAGAACATTATTATCTTATGGCAATATTATTGTCATCATGATATACAGAAACTTCATATATAAATTACATGTGGATCACATGAATAAACACTTTCACAGAATTTGCAACATTAGGATACTAATAATAATAATTACGAGAAATAATGATAACATAAACAGCACAAGCAGAATCCTGTACTTGACAGCTAGAACTAGCCTTATTTTAGCTTAAGCAAGTCCAGAAGAATGTTCTCTGTTTGTCGTTTTAGAAATCACGCAACAGCAGCAATATACTTTTCAGTAATTATCCTGAGCATGAAGCCAGTCAGAGACAGAAAGGTAATTCAAGGTACAATATTTAATAGATATAGCTGTAAATAAAAATCATAAGTTTCTGTTAAGCAGTTTGGCCTTCACGAAATACCACTAACATTTACATTATGCTCAAGCAACAGTTAAGACCAAAGAAGTAAAATTTCTAATATTCTGCTTAACAGTTGGGACATGCAGCATTGTACTTGAAGTGAACTTCAGATTTGAAGTGTTATAGATGAAAAATTGAAAACTAAGATATTATAAGAGACTACTCTGAAATTGGGATTTGGGTTAGTGAAAAAGACTACTAATATAAAGCAGCACAAAACGCATCAACATGGAAATTTTCATTAGATAAAATTTTCTAAACTACTTGCGTCATCTTTGTTTGTTTTATTCCGAGTCTAATTTTGGGTTTTGGTTAGTATGAGACTCAGCAGATTGACTTGTACTACTGTTTATTCAACTTGCCATGAAAAACATAATCTTGTTAAGACCAAAAAATTAGAACAAGGTACTTCTTGGCATAAACTGCCAATTCACAATTAGATATAGGGCTAACATCTGTTTAACACAGTTTTTACTCCTCCGTCCCAAAAATATTGCTTTAATTCGACTTTTAAGGTCACAAATGATCTGTTTTAAAATCAAAATATGAATTATTTCTTACAAATGCAGGCGGAGGAGGGACTATAATAACCATAAGAAACTACATAAGATTTACTACTAACACAATGTTTGTGATTTCAATATATTAAAATAAGTATGCTTAATTATTAATTATTAATTATCAATTTGACCATAAAAGTCTAGTTAGGGCATTTTTTTGGGACAGAAGGGGCATGTGAAAGTAGCAGGCAGAAAGTCTTCCAAAGGAAGCCAGTTTCTAGCTAGAGTACCAAAGTCTATAAAAAAACCTGTAATAACAGAGTCCGTAATCACGTTTTCAATCACTGGTAGATGAATAATTTTTTTCCCAAGCTCAAGGTGAAAGGTACGGGCTAAACACAGTCAAAAGTAGACATCTATGGATGGGAGAGGAAATCCAACGGTTAATGATAGCAAGTCAATTTCTCAAGCTTCAGTTGACAAATTTTTCCATTGTGTTTTCTTAGCGAGGAGAACACCTAAGAAATCTGATAAGAATGAAAAATGTTATATTTTTATTCCTTAATGCTTAATCTTTTATATTTATTTTGTGCCTAATTGTATTTATTATTTGTATACTTTTGTTTAGGATGCCAATAAAGGATTAAGTGCAAAACAAAGAGAATTCTGCGATTTTTGAGAGTTTGGATGCTGCTTTCTAATCTGATTATAACTCTTGCATCTGAACTCCGACTGAGATGATTCAAGATGATATGGAAAGCCGAGAAAGAGTTCTACAACTTTCGTGTTTTGAGTTCGGAGAGCTGCGGTGGCATCAAGGTTGAAATTAGGCTTGATGTTTTTGCATCAGCATTGTCACTCTACAATTCTAGGAATGAAGGATACTCTGCAATTATTTTGGGCAGCCTAGTTCATTAACTCTTGGTGAAATAAAGCTCCAGTCCACAAAAATTTAAGAGGGTCATGTTCGGTAATATAAAGGCCCAATCTGAGTATTGGAGTTTCCGTTGTTCAGCAGCTTGGTAAGTGAAGGCAAGGAAGGACTCTTGTTCCAACTCTTAAAAGGAAACGAAATCTGCAGTGGAATTAGAAGCATGAGACTCTAGCTACCACTTTCCTAATAATATTAGGACTTTACTTTATTTTATTATTTTCTTTTAATAAGTAGATTTGGTTATTAATATAGAGATTATTTTTAGGAGATTTTGTAGGCTTCTATTACTATAAATACGTGAAGAGAGCAGAGACTTGGACACAATTTAGAATACATTTCTTTCTTCTCTTCTCTAATATCTCTTTTAGGTTTTATGGCCCTGCGTGGCTAAATTCTTATACTTGGTTTAAGTAAACTAAAGCCTCAGAAGATATACACCGTGAGATCTAAATGGTTTTAATTGTTCAATTTATATTTGGAGTATTGGATGTTCTTCTATGCGTATTTTTATGATTAATTCGTTTAATTACTATGACACGTACTAGTTTATTATTCGTTGTAATCTACTGCTAAGTTTGATATCAAATCCGTAATTGTTTAGTCACTCTAACTTGTGAAGCAACTAAGATTAATAATTCGTTGCGTCGGTGATTATTATATCTTAGGAAGAACTTTCAATTAAATTAAATGTAACTGCGTGTGTTTGTGTTGTTTAGCTTCATCGATCTCTCTAATTCTTAAGGCTGTTGTTAGATTAAATCTTCAGCGTGTGTCTAAGGTCGTTTAGTAGTTAAGGCTATTTAGATCGTTTGTTTCTAGTTAACTATAACTAAGGAGAGATAGGAAAACAGTTCCAACGGTGAATATTCAAAGTGTTACTTGATTTATGTTTGAATTCATCGATCAGTAGTAATTTCCGATGGTAAATGTTGACTTAATCCAAGGCTTATTTTTTTGATTGATTACGTTATTTTAATCTGTGAAGTAATACAGACGGGTTCTTACTTGTCTGCTTTAGTTACTTACCGTCTATTTTAGTTGTTTTTCATTAAATTGTTTCTGTTATATTTAAAACCCCTCCATCTTGGTTCAAGTAACATAAAATTAGACTAAACACTCTCTATGGGAACGATCCTTACTTTCACTACTACATAAATATTTTTAGCAATAAGATTTTATTCTTGGTTGCCGACAACACACCAAAATCTGACATAACTTCCAAGACTGCAATAACTAGTAACTTATATCCTTTGTATTAAATGTCTACATAATTGACAGAGACAGAAGCTACAAAGAATGTAGAAATTGTTTGTTGAAGGTTCAAAAAAATGAGAAAACAGTAGATATAAGGAAATCAAGTATCTATGAGGAAGAAAAATCACAAATAAAGAATAAAATAGACTAACACTTAAAGTTTAGTTTCTTATCAGTTGACATATTCTTTTCCCTTCCCCTCAAAATTTAATAGATTGAGAGGTCTACTGGCAGTATGGGACACACCTCCAAATCATCCCACAACTAAAATAAGACAATATTTGTTGTCCTCCCTGCGATAAAGGTAACACTACTTACTGGGCATTAGGAAACAAAAGACAGATGGCATCAGGCAGACATTATAAGGGACGTAATGATGAAAATAACTCCAGTTTTGCAAATCATACCGCATCTAAAGAGTTTGAGCTGCCAGTCAGATCACTTCCATCTTTATCGAACTTCGGTTCAAGATTCCTGGAGAAGAGATGGTAATATGTGGAATATTTTAGATAACCCAATAAAAAGAAATTAATGAGAATCAACATTCACACACTGCAGTGTAACCTAGATATATAAGACCAGTATAATGAAAATCACGACTTACATTTCCATAGAATTTGTTTGTTTATCAATAAATGTGCTTGCATTGGTTTCTGGAACACCAGAACTTGCAACTTCTGAAGACTCCGGTTTACCATCAACCTGCCAAAAAAACATATCCAAATAGCACGACCCACATTATTCTCTGTGACATGAGTTGATGAAGGAATCAGAACAACTCTGCTATATTACAAAGCAGTACACTTACATCAGGATGGCCTTGCATCCATCCAGGATCCTTATCCAAAAGAAGGCTGACATACTGCTCCATAGCCACCTCCGGACTCATGTTCCCTAGCCTCCGCCACGCATTCCTTGCACAACGTAATCAGTGTGCTCCATCACTCACACATAGCAGCTGTCAACCCTGTTATATAACTAGCAATCAAACTATACCCTGAAATTTGTGCAAGGGTAGGTCCTGAGGTGCTCCGTACACTTGGTTAACGTTTCCAATTTTTTCCACAAAGCTTTTTTTTTTATATTTTTTTTCCCCTTTCTAAGTACCAACTGTTTCCTTTCTAAGTACTGACTATTGCAGCCCCATTCTAAAAGTTTCCTATAGGATATCTATAGATTTTTTCTTGCTTTTCTATTTAATTTAATTTAATTTTTTATTTAGTTTATTTAGGGCCTAATTTTAGAAATACAATTACTCAAAGAATGACTGGTACTCCGAGGATGGGGATTAATTATGACACCAGCAAACAAAGGTGTTGGAGGACCAAAAATATTGTCTGAAGCTTGCAAATGAAGAATGCAAACCATTGTGAAGTATCTATAATCATCAGTTGTGAGCATTCCTTTGTGATAGCATGTACTATAGCATCCTTTTAAAGTATGATATTTTTTAATCTTTTACTTTTATGTTTTCAGAAATGTGCTTTCAAAATATAATTACTGGTGTATACCTAATGTAGCTTCATCTATGGTACTGCTACAATTGAGATATTTCTTATTTGACTTGAATCTCTTTTTACATGTGAGATTAAATAGAGCTTTATTTGCTCTTATTTGCTTACCTCACCCTACAATTCAGTTAAGGCATATTTTACTAGTTCACATGACTTAACAAGCACATAAATCAAATATAAAATTTCAAAACATTGTAAAAATAAAATGCATAGGAAAGTTCAATACCATTTAGCTCGGGCAGAGAGCTTTAGTGCCATAGGTTGCGCCTCATAACATGGTCCTTCCATGGCAACCTTATGAAGCCCATACAACTGCATATGCACATCACTCCCCAAATTCAATAACCTATCATCCTTTCCCCGACTCTCAACATAACTTGCAGCCATAGCAAAAACCTTCTCCAAGTCACTCCTCTCAATTCCCTCCCAATCATCATCTTCATCACTCACCAATCCTTCTCCTTTTTCATTGACTTTATCCGGCTCCACTCCAATTCCAGTCCCTTGATCCTCTCTCTCCGCCAGAGCCCTAACCTCTCCACTTCCGTCCCCAACAACACCCTCCCTAGCTAGTTTCACACTTGTCTCAATACCAGCCACTTCATTTTCAATTGTTTTGTCAACAACTAATTCATCCACAGTAGAATTCAATACATTAACTTCCTTTACACTTCTTGCAATCGTTTCCTCGGAAACCAAGTCCTTCGAAACTCTTACCTCTCCTGTTTGGTCACCAACAACATCATCACAAACCAAATCCACACATTTCTCATCATCAGCCTCCACATTTTCGTTCTTTTCCTCCAAATCAGCATTCACTATATTTCCTTCCATTCCTTTACTCTCAGTCCTTTCTTCAGCAACCAATTCCTCCAATTCCTTCAACTCTCCACTTACACCACCACCAACATCATGACCACAACATTCGACAATTTTATTATCATTATCATTGGCATTTTCATTTTCATTCTTCTCCGCAACAATTAATTCATCTGAAACAATATTCACCGAATCTCCTTCCAATCCACTAATCTCACCCCTTTCCTCAACAACCAATTCCTCCAAAACCCTAGCCTCTCCACTTTGATCACCAATAACATCATCACTACCAAATCTCAAACTTTCCTCATAACCACCCACTTCACTTTCATTCCTTTTTGTAAAAACCAATCCATCCAAAGCAGAATTTACTACCAGTTCATAAACAATCTCATCACCACCGAGATTCTCCCTCTTCTCCTCAACACGCAATTCCTCCAAAACCCTAACCACCTCCCCACTTTGTTCATCCACAATTTCATCAGTACCCAATTCCCCTCCTGACCCAATTACTAGACCCAATTCCTTATCCACCATAATTCCCTCCTCCCCCCTTTTCTCCTCCAAACCAATCCCCAAATCCTCACCCTTATTCCCACAAAATTCCTCCAATCCACCAACTAATCCTTCCTCCCCACTAAATTTCTCAACCTTTTTAACAACTTCATCAAAAGCAAATCGAACCCTCATCTTGCTTTTTGCACCTTCAACTTTCAGTCCCTTGTCCAAATTCAAAATTTCATCAGTACGACCAATTTCACCTGATTCCACCTGATCACCGTTAGCTGCTGACACGGCAACTGAAACAAGCTTAGCAATCAAAAAAGAGAAAACCAGAGCCACAAAAGCTGTCAGGAACACCTCTTGAAGAAGAATCTCCATCATAAGATTGGCAAATTATGTAATGGCAATTTTAGAGAGAGAAAATGGTGGAGATAGAGAAAGAAAGGAATCAGAGACAGTGATTTATGACGATTAGCATACAGAGGTATAAACATAGGTACTACTTTTATATTATAAAAATCAAAGAGCGGCGTAACTAATAATTGGATGGATATCTCCATAGCAGAGAGCAAAGCATATTCTTTTTCAGCCTTTCTCTGTCTATAGGACTAAAGCAGTAATAATTTTTTGTTGTTGGTGGGGCCACTTGATATTTCATTGGTTATAACCGGGACGTAAAAGCCCGTGCTAAGGTTCCAGTCCAACCGCTAATATTCGGATCCTCCCACTGCCTCCTTTTACACGTCTTCCATGCACCCTTTAAAAATTAATAGATTCTTTCTATATCTTGCGTCAAATATATGCTTCATTTGTTTTAAAATATAAAAAATTATATTAATTTTCTACAATCAATTTATAATATTTTTAAATATTAAATTAATATAAATTTATTTAATTTTAAACAATTGACTGATAAATATTATAAATTATTTAAAAAATACTAATCGTAATAAGATTTATCGTGTTCATAAGTTTAATGAATTAGTTCAATGTTGAATTCATAATGTTTTAAAACTTAATCTAATCTTATAATTGAAAAAGAAAAAAAGGAACATATCTCTTTTGCAAATAAACAAAATGGTATAGTTTAATATAAATATATGAATTTTTAATTAATGTGTCTACCCGTGACAAACAAAAATCGACATATTTTTGTTGCAAATACTCCTATGTGGCTTAATTTTTATGTTCATTTCTTTCTAAAATATCATATTAATTTTTTATATATTTAATGTCAATTTCAGAAATTTTAAATTATAATTGATATCCATTTAATTAATCTTAGACAATATAATTTTAAATATCTTAAATTATCTAGCATATTATTAATTTATATTTTAAAAATAAATTATATTAGTTTTAATTTTTTTTATAAATATCTTAAATTAACTCTAAAAAGTCAATTACTCTTATAACGGTAAAACGAAAGGAATTATATTGTACTTCATTGGTAACATCACACACACACATATGTATACTTATCTAAGTCTTGGCCATTATGTTTACAGTTAAATATTTTGAATTAAAAGACGTGTAAATGAGACAATTATAAGAGAGATCATAAAACAATACTTCTTTTCCTAAGGTATAATTAATAAGTATTGTTTTATGATCTCTCTTATAATTGTCTCATTTACACGTCTTTTAATTCCAAATATTTAACTGTAAACATAATGGCCAAGATTTAGATAAGTATAAGTGTGTGTGTGTGTGTGTATATATATATATATAATTTATTGGAAATTAATTCTCTAAATTTCATCATGAAGCACGTGTTTCAGAAAGTAGGCCGCCTCCTTAGACTTCATAGTTCATACCATGCAAGAGCAAGAATGGCAAATCAATGAAGTCGAAACCCAATTTCAAACTCTAGTGAAGTATCAAAAATTACTTCCTCAGTCTCCAAAAGTATGACATAATTTTCATTGAGTACGTAAATCAAATAAATAAAGTTTTTCATTGAGTAATTTATGTCCTATATTACATTTTAGTTGAAAAATAAATCAATCACATTATAAATGAATACTTCAAATTAATTCACTCTTTTTTCACAAACTCGAGAACTAAGTAAAGCAATCAACACATATATCAATAGAAAGACATAATAAAAAGTAAATTTATACTCTCTTCTTTTACTTAACTATTTTATCTTGTGCGAAATTTGTCCTTAATCTATCATGTTGTTTCTTCGGTATAAAAAATATTAGGAACAAATAAATTTAAATAAATAAAATACATAAATAAAAATAATAAAGAATAGTTCAACCAAAATAACTGAAATAGCGTAGCGCCTGAACTAAATGATTGAAAAAACTTTTTTTATAAAAAATGATTCACGTAATCGCAGAGAGATAATTAAATACTCAATTCGGTGCAGCGACTCATTGACATGTTACCTCAAGAATATAACAGTCCAATCTCTATAATGTTACTCTCAATATAATCTATACAATTTAAAGAGTCTGAAACTCCATAAAAATTACACCATTTTATTTTTGCCCAATACTAATATACAAAATACTAAACACATAATATATTTTGCTTTCACGCATGAAATGTATTGGTATATCATTACATGGATATTATTGACCTGGGTAACGCTGATGGCTCTCCCTACATTTTTTAACACGGTAAAGCAAGACGACAATAATGTGGGGTAAATGTAACTTATGATGTTTAATACAAATAAAAAAATATTTTTAATTCTTTTATAACTCCCATGGAAATTATAACTCATAATTACTAATATAATACTAAAATAATTTATTTATTTTATTACAATAACTCTAATAATTCTCACTCTATTTTAATAAAATATAAAAACACAGATTTGGGTAAAGATGAATTGTTATACATAACATAGGTAGCAATACTTTAAACCTAAACTTAGTGAATCAACAATTCAAATATCGGGGCCAATAATGAGCTACAATCTTGAATTATGGCTACTTATAAGATATAAGAAACTGTGTCACACACATAACATTTTCGACGAAATATATATGGAGTTTTTTAATAAGTCAGCAAGGATTAATAGAACAAACCCAATTCTCTTAGAGAGCCCCCCGTTTAAGTAGGTAAAATTCGCCAAGTATGTTTTTGCAACTATTACACCCCACTCATAAGAGCTACAGATCCATTAAGAGTTTTATAAACTCAACCATCCAATCGTTACAAAAACATGTACTACACCACAGGGATAGACAATAATTGAGTCAAGAATTCTAATTGTGCATGTATTCAAACCATATGATTTGTTTCTCTTTTAAATTTGACTCTTAGAATCTCCGATCATCAAGTTGGGTATCCTCATACGTGATTTTTAATATTTTTAAGCTTTCCATCTCATTCCCTTCAATGTACATTAAACTTTTTCATTATTGTTAGCAATTCTCATTTTTATCTCATGCTATCACAACATGTGGTATTATTATTTTTATTATTCACACAGACTTTTGTGTCACCAACTTGTTGTCATTGGCCACGGTGAATTATACACATATTTTTCTTTTCTATATAAAAAGTATTTTTCCAACTTATGCGTGTCATGAAAAGGGTGTAAAAGTCACTTGGCATTTCGATTCATTGAAAATGAATTTTATGAATTTCTCACCAATTCTTTTATGACGTCAATCTCAAGCTTTTCCATACCGTCGTGCTCCAAGTGAATTCATCCATGAAATTCTCATCGCAAGGATACACATAAGAAAAACATAAATCATATTACAATTTTGATTCACCTTAAAATTGTTGTTCCTTCGGTATAAAAAATATTAGAAACAAATAAATAAATAAAATATACAAATAAAAATAATAATAAATGATACAACCGAAATAGCATAGCACTGAACTAAGGGACAGAAAAACGTTTTTTTTTTAAAGTGATTCACTCTATCGTGGAGAGATTAATGTTCAATTTGATGTTGTGATGAGTCATTGACATGTTACCATCATAATACAATAGTCCAATCTCCACGCTATTACTCTTAACATAGTTTACACAACTCGGAAAGTCCAAAACTCCATAAACAATACACCGATTTATTTTTACCTAATATGAATATATAAAATTATAAACACATAATATACTTTTGTTTTCACACGTGAAATGTGTTGGTATATCATTACATGTATATAATTGACCTGGCCAAGGCTGATGGCTCTCCCTACGTACAATTTGTAACCTGCCGAAAGAACATGTTTATATGCAGGCAGTCATAAATAAACTGATGGAATCATGGTCCAATATATAACAACTGTTCAACAGCAAAGCAACATGACAATAATGTGGAGTAAATATTGTTGAAATGTAGCTTATGATGTTTAATACAAATAAAAATTATTTTTAATTCTTTTATAACTCCCATAAAAAATTTTAAGAAAAATAAAAACAGAAAAAAATTATTACTGATGATGACCTAGTACCCAGGGTTGTCTAGAACCCTAATTCGCTCGGACCAGCACAAAATGTAAATAGAGTATTTGATGCATCCGTAATATAAAATACGTAATTCACATGCTAGGTGAGCAAGCTTGTGAGTTTGCTTGTTGAGTTCATCACTTCATCCAAAAGCTTCCAAGGAGTAGTTATAGTGAAGACTCAAGGAAGCAAAGAATTCGCAACCCTAAAAGACGCCACAAGTTATCCAGGTTACAATTAAATTAAATCAGGACAACTGTAATTGAGGATTACTTGACTCATTTCATTTTCCCATCAACAATTAAAGCATGATTTAAAATATCAATATTTTTAAGAGTTTCAAAAAAAATATCATTTTAAAGGTTTATTCTATTTTTTAAATTAATGAACGCTTTTATAAAAATTTTTAATTAATACTTCATCTGATCTATTAAAATGAATATAAAATCTCAATAGTATCCTTTTAAAATTTATTTAAAAATAATAAAGAAATAAACTAGTATTTAATGTAAAAATAATAGAAAAAATAAGTTATTAATACTTTCTTAATCTACAAATAACATATAAAAAAAAATCATGCCTTTTTTTCTAAAAAGAAAGACAAAAGACGGAATATTATTAAGCTTTAATATCCCGTACAACAAGTAGAAGAATAAAAGGGGAACATCTTCCAACCACTAAGTAGGACAAAAAAAACTCAAATCGTTGTACCAATTAAGACTATGCGCAACCATATTAACATTACGGTGAAAATGGATAAAACTAATAACCTCAAAATGACATTTGAGATTCAGGCAATCCTCAACTAAAATAGAGGGAGTAACGTGTCATATAATTTGTCAATCAATACTTATATTTAAAAGGACTTGAGATCATTTTTTAATTAATTAAAGAATCGATTGAGTTAACACGATAATAATTCATATTATCTAACCGAGTTGACTTTGTAGTATTAAATATTTTGTTAGATTAATTTTTTATTTTATTTTTAATTATTGATAATAGGTGCAGAAATATTAGTATTGGTAAGATACATAAGTCTATTCGCTTTTCAATTTTCATGAACATATCTAACTTTTTATTTATTATATATTTAATTACCAAATTTCAACAATTATTATACCTAAAAATTATTGAATTATCTAGTTTTTTTATAAAATAATAATAAAAAAAAGCAATGCTTGTGCCTCGCACTGACTAATAGATTAGTATTATATTAATTGAGTAAACGAAAATCTATTATAATTTGTTGGGTCTTACAAGACATTTTTATCTTATTTAATATCATAATTATAAGTGCCATTCTAATTTAATTGTCCATTTTCTTCTTCAAAAACAAATTATTTTAGTTCTCATCATATCCATTATTTTCACACCATTATGAAATAGTCGCTTCATCCAGCATTGTTTGCCACATTTTCTATTAATACGTGGCTTATTGAATAATAAAAATCATTTTTAATATTCATTAAAATAAGTATTGTTTGTGTTTGTTACTCTCTCCATGTCATTTTAATAGACGTTTTAGCTTCTTCTGTTTTTTTGTTTCAAAATATTAGGCGTTTCTCATCTTTTAAAGAGAGTAATAAGTCTACTTACCTAAATCCTCCTATTAACTTTACCTTTCCGTAAAAGTTTACGACAATAATTATGAAAGAATGATGCATGACATATAGGACAAAATTAAAAAGTTACATTAAAATTAACTACTATTTATTGTTATTAATAAGAGATCTTAATATCTGTGTTTTTCTCTATCAAAATATAATGGATGGATTATCAAATTTCTTCCTTGAGGTTGTGTGGTAGTCCAGTGGATTGCGTAATTAATTTAGAAATTTTTTTTTGATTAATATTATCAAAAAAAAATGTGGTCTACGTTTATGAAGCATGTTTTTCAATCCAAAAAGTCTAATAAAAATGATACTTTAACCGAAAGTTATTTGGAATATTTTCTATCTGTTTGCATTCACCAGATCATGTTCCGTAACGGATAAGTATGTTTGATTAGTGCCCTCCATTTCCAACAACCGCGTGTTTGTTTTTAAGGACAATGTCCCATTTATCTTGTCAGCGCTGACCACTTCTCTTCTAGAGTTGCTGGTAGATGTAGCAATCGCTCACCTTAATATTTAAAACAATAGCTTGTTGCGTGACAAGTTTATCTGAACAATAAATACTGACGCGTATAAATATATAAAATATAAAAAAATTAAGAATAATTTACACTAATTTTCTTTTTTATATTAGTCACAATTCAATTTTTTCATGAGATGTTTCAATATATAAATTATTTCTCATACGTAAATGTGCCCGAGTCTATCGACGGTTTCGTTCTTTTTTATTTTTATATATATTTTTAATAACCCGCCCAAACTGTTTATACGAACTAGGGAAACTCGATTCTATCCGAGCGTGTCCAAATTTTGTACATATATGATACATTCTATATACACACACACACACATATATATATGGTGTGTGTGTATACTTTTAATTTTTATTATATTTTTATTGTGTAAGATTTTTTATTTTTGAAAACAGGGTAACTTATATAAGAAACAAATTGTAGCATATTTTCTTATATTCATTTTGTTAATAAATAGAGAGTAACTCAAAACTTTCCCTATCCGTAATTATATTCTTTTTTCTTTTTCTAAAATATTGATCAAATTAGTAAATAAGTTGTCACCTTTTAATATTTTTTGATTGTCAACTATTGTATTTTACTAGTTTATATAAAAAACTTATTCTACTATTTATATAATATTTGTTATATTTTATATTATAATATTTTGTGTATTTAGTACAAGTCAAACATAATTTGAACTATTAATAATAACTTTAGTTAAAAAAAAATCTCTCGTCAATGGAGTTTGGTAGTTCGTAGTAAATGTTCTTTTAAATTTTTGCTTATGATTTTTTATTTTTTTAAGAAAAAAAAATCAATTAATCAACCTAGAAATGTGGCGAATTAAGTTTTATTATACTCATTTATTTTTTAAATTATTTAATCATTGTTAACTTTTGAAAGTCAATTTGAGATATTTTCAAACTCCAAAATAAGATAATTCATTAAAAATTATGAAATAATAAAAGTTATAATGAGTAATATTTTTTTAGATAATTTATAGTATTCATCTTTGTATTGATTAAAATTAAAAGAATGTATATGTTAGAATGAATATTTCACCAGTCCTGATCAGGTAATTTGTATTGGGCTCGGCCCAACGGACCATCAACTTGACAGTTTATCATGAGGATTCCAAAATCTGATAAGGCTTGGGTACAGTTCCTAAATTCATTCGGATAATAATTACTTATGATATCTAATCCGAATTGGAGTATGAGTCTTGCTTCCTAAGAGATTTAGGGTAGCCACTTACCTATTCCATTACTACTTCTCCGACGGGACATTCCTAATAGGACTGGTAAGTGTTAAATAAGTGCTATAAATATCCAGTCAATAGTGGAGGTAAGGGTTATACACACATTATTCTACTATACTAGATACTCAAGCCTTCATTGTTGAC
Source organism: Hedera helix (assembly GCA_947179155.2). Taxonomy (NCBI): domain Eukaryota; kingdom Viridiplantae; phylum Streptophyta; class Magnoliopsida; order Apiales; family Araliaceae; genus Hedera; species Hedera helix. The sequence goes on along the minus strand of OX359283.1, from coordinate 16,185,013 downwards.
CTATCTTGAAACCTTCACTAACACTTATACCGGAGGAGTCCACTAACGGCCAAAGCCATTAGGATTTTTGCGCAGGTATTCTTTCCGGACGGCTAGCAGGACAGCCGGACAGAATCAGGCGTCAACATTAGCGCTAGAAGGAGAGCCTGAGTATTTAGTAACGAGTGAGTTTTCCATTAAGAATAATTGACATGGAGACATCATAGTCAACACGGAGTCAGAGTAACTCAAGGAGGCCACCTCCCACTCAGTCTCACCGGGAGACAATAGCGGAAAAGGAGCGTTGTCTCCAGGCCATCCTCGAAAAGAAGAAAGCTCTAGACGTCCAGCAGAAGGAGCTTGATAAACAATACCAGGAACTAACCGTGGCCGGAGACGACCTTCTGAGCCAGAAAGGCTCAGCCTCCCGCTCAGATCACCGTGATCGCCGAGACGACAGGCATCCAAGACGGCGTGTAGGTGGTGAATGGGATCGGGACAGGGAACCGGTCCGTTCCAAGTCGATCTGGACAAAAGATTTGCGGAAGCAAGCCCGATCACCTTCCAAGAGAGATCAGAGAGATAAACGAAGCCATGAGAGCCATACTGGAGAATCCTCACCGAAGAAGGCTTCGGATAAATACTATGGATTCAAGAAGGCCCGGTTCTCCCCATTCTCGAAAGAGGTAGAAGAAGTCAAGATCGACCGAAGCCGCAAAGTACCCATTTTGGAGATGTATGACGGAACAGGGGACCCCCATGATCACACCTACTCCTTCGAACAATTCATGCACTTTCATGAACATGATGCGGTGGCGATGTGTCAACTATTTCTATCCACTATGAAGAAGACTGCTAGAGAGTGGGTCACCTCCCTCCCATCCGGGTCTATTAAATCGTGGGAAGAGCTGCAAGAGCAATTTTATACCCGCTTCGGGAGCAACAAAAGACGTGCTCGGATGATGACCTCCCTCCTACAAGTAAAACAGAGGCCGAATGAAACTCTTCGGCAGTACGTCAAAAGATTCCGGGAGGCTGTGTCTGAAATCAATGGAATTGACCCGAAGCAGGTAATTCAATTTTTAACCATGGGATTAAATGTGGATAAATCCAGCAGGTTGATCGAGTAGCTCATCTCGAAGGTTCCCGAAACTTTATCAGAGACTTACGAGAAAATGGACAAGTTTGTGGAATTGAAAGAGGCTCTCGCCAATCGTCGGGGTTCTTCAAGAAACACAGGTGATTTTCACCATAGAGACCCCGGAGGTGATAGTGCCAAAAAGAAATTCAACGACAACGAAAAAAGGGGAATGACAGAAGAGACTCTAGCAGGGATTGGCAACAGAAGAAAGATCCCCCAAGGGACAGAAGGGGTAACGAAAAGGATTACACACCCCTGAATACCAATAAGAGCAATATCATGAAAGCAATAAAAAATGAACCCTTCTATGAGAAGCCCCCGAAGATACGAGTTTTTGCAAGACAGAAGGATAGGGACCAGTATTGTACCTATCATGAAGCCAAGGGGCATGACACCAAAGAGTGTTACCAACTAAAAGACTTCTTGGAAAAACAAGTTCGGAAGGGTAATCTAGACTGTTATGTTGCCGATTCTTACCGACCGTCGATCTTTGATCGACTCGAGCCTCCACCACCGATCACGAAGGCAAGAGGTGTTGTGGATGTCATTTCTGGATGATCAATCTTCGCCCTCTCCAACCGAAAAAGAAAGGCTTTCGGGAGAGAGGTTCATCAAGTGTCTGGCAAACCGCAGAACATCAAGACTGACCCCATAACCTTTTCCGATGATGACTACCCGTCGGGAATGGTTACTCCCCATCAGGACGCACTGGTTATTACAGCTCAGGTCAGAACTATGGATATGAAGATGATTCTTGTTGATAATGGGAGTTCAGTCGATGTACTTTACAGCTGAGCATACAATCGACTGGACTTGGGGGGAAGAAAGCTAGAGATCTGCAATGAGTCTCCCTTATACGGGTTCAGAAATAACTCGGTCCGTATAGCGGGGACGATTGAATTGCCCGTGATCTTCGGGATGGCCCCAAAATAAGCTTCCATTATGGTCCATTTCTATGTAGTTCAAGTGAAAAGCAACTACAACGCTATCTTGGGAAGAACAACCTTGTCAGCACTAAAAGCAATAACCTCAATCCCACATCTGAAGATTAAGTTTCCAACGAAAAATGGGATTGGGGAATCAGTCGGCGATCAGGACCTTTCCCGAAGGTGTTATCTACAGACCATTCAGACGTCCCCCATTACTGATAACAGGCAGAAAGCCACTTTGAAGATCGAGCTCGAACCTTTCACCGAGGGATGTAATGAGCCAATCGCAACACCTGCCGAAGACACGGTTGAGGTTCCGTTATTCCCAGAGGATGATGAGAAAATTGTGTAGATTGGAACTGGCCTTCAGGATAAAACGAGGACTAGGCTGGTGGCTCTCTTACAAGAGTACTCTGACATCTTTGCCTGGGTCCCAGTCGACATGCCGGGAATTGATCAGACCGTGGCTGTGCACCAGTTGAGTGTAAACCCGAACTCAAAACCCGTGAACCAAAAGCAGAGGAACATAGCTCCCAAAAGACAACAGGTAATTGACAATGAAATCAATAAGCTTTTGGCTGCTGACTTCATCTTTGAAATCACTTATCCAGAATGGCTCACCAACGTCGTATTGGTTAAAAAATACAATGGGAAGTGGAGGATGTGCGTGAATTATATAGATTTGAACAAAGCGTACCCAAAAGACTATTACCCTCTCCCGAATATCGACCAACTGATCGACTCCACTTCGAACAAAGCGTACCCGAAAGACTATTTCTAGATGCTTTCTCGGGATATAATCAAATTGCTATGCATGAAAGCGATATCTCGAAGACAACCTTCATCATACATCGAGCCATTTACGCGTACAAAGTCATGTCCTTCGGCTTAATCAATGTGGGGGCTACTTATCAGAGAATGATGAATAAGGTATTCAACAGTCAGATTGGGAGGAATATGGAAATCTATGTTGATGACATGATTGTTCGAAGCATGAAGGAAGAGCATCACCTATCCGACCTGAAAGAATGTTTCGAGAATGTCAGATCAAATAACATGAGACTTAACCCCACTAAATGCACATTTGGCCTCGGGTTAGACAAATTTCTGGGATATATGGTTAGCCGAAGAGGGATAGAGGCAAATTTCGAAAAGATATCGGCTATCCTTGAAATGTAATGCAACCGCCGAAGAACTTTAAGAAAATTCAATGGTTGACTGGAGGTTGGCAGCTCTTCGACGGTTTGTGGCACGTTTAGCCGAGAAGTGTCTCCCTTTTTTCGGCACTTTGAAGGGAGCTCAGAATCAGAAGACATTTCTATGGACCGAAGACTACCAAGAAGCTTTTAACCAGATAAAAAGATATATCTCTTCTCCTCTAATATTGAGTAAAGCACTCCCTAAAGAGAATCTACAACTATACTTGTCCGCCACATCTTTGGCAATAGGATCAACTTTGATAAGGGAAGATTCACAAGGACAGAAACCTGTCTATTACGTAAGTCATGCTATTTGGGATGCTGAAACTTGGTACCCAAATTTAGAGAAGTTGGCTTACGTATTAGTTATCTCTAGTTGAAAGCTTCGACATTATTTCCAAGGTCAAACTATCCTCGTTCTCACAGATCAGCCTCTTCGAAAAATCCTTTACAGACCAGAGTCATCAGGAAGGCTGGCAGTATGGGCTATAGAGCTGAGTCAGTTCAACATAAAGTTCCGTCCTCAGACGGCCATCAAAGCGCAAGCACTAATTGACTTCATCATTGAGTGCTCATTCCCCGAAGAGTCAGAGAACAAGGACGCAGACGATATGGCTAATACAAAGGTTACTGAAGAGTCGGCATAAACACTATTCGTAGATGGGTCTGCTACCAGGAAAAGGAGCGGTGCAGGTGTAATTCTCACTTCTCCCAAAAGGTTTCAGAGTTCAGCAATCAATACGATTTGGGTTCATAGCCACTAACAACATAGCTGAATATGAAACATTAGTGGTAGGATTGAAATTGGCACGAAGTATGGAAGTGAAGAACTTGGCAATTTACAGCCATTCTCAACTGGTAGTAAAACAGGTCTTGGGGGAGTATGAAGCGAAAGAAGTTCACTTACAGTCTTATCTGTAACTGGTACAATTATTGTTGGCATTCTTCCCGAAGCATCAGATTATAGGCGTGATCAGATCGGAAAACACAATGGACGATGTCCTCTCCAAATTGGCAACCACCGACTAAGGGGAGTTAGAGGGACCGGTATACTTGGAAGAACTTCAGCATCCGAGCACAATGGTTCAGATAGTTATGGATATTGAACAGGAAGATTATTGGATGACCCCAATCCGCAAATTCCTTCTAACTGGTGAACTGCTTGAGAATAAGTCTTTGGCCCGAAGAATAAGATACAAATCTGCCAAATATTGCATTGTTAATGATCAGCTGTACCAAAGATCTTATTCTTCCCTGTTGCTTTGATGTCTCGACCCAAGGGAATCCAATTATGCTTTTCGGAAAGTTCATGAAGGAATCTGCGGGGACCACGTGGGAGCAAAGACACTTGCCCATAAAATTCTACGACAAGGATATTTTTGGCCGACTATGCTCGAGGACACCAAAGACTTCGTCAAAAAATGCCACAAGTGTTAACTTTTTGCATCTGTTCCACACCAACCTCCTAAAGAGCTTTCTCCGATACTTTCCTCGATACCTTTTGCTGTATGGGGAATAAACATCTTGGGCCCGCTTCCGCAGGGTAAAGGACAAGTAAAATTTGTGGTTGCGGCCATCGATTATTTTACAAAGTGGGTAGAAGCCAAACCCCTAGCCAGAATCACCGAGCACACCTGTCTCCAATTCTTCAAAGAACAAGTAGTCTACCGGTTCGGAATTTCGATGATTTTGGTCTCCGACAATGGGCTTTAGTTCGTCGGAAGGATGTTCGAAGGGTTCTTGACCGAGCTTAACATCCAACATCGTCGAACTTCAGTGGCTCATCCTCAAGCTAATGGTCAGGTCGAGGTCACTAACATAAAACTCCTTCACGGGATAAAAAGAAGATTAGAAGACGCAAAAGGAGCATGGCCCGAGGAGCTTTTACATGTTTTATGGGCTTACCGAACAACTCCTCGGACTACTACTGGAAAAACACCCTTTAAATTGACCTATGGTTCCGAAGCTCTGATACCTATTGAGATTAGGGTACCTACATCCCGAGTCCTAAACTTCGACGAAATTCTCAATAGCGAAGGGGTTCGACAGAATCTCGACTTGCTCGAAGAGAAGCGCGATTCAATGGTCCTTAGACTGGTTACATATCAACAACAAACTGCTCGGCACTTTAATAAAAATGTTAAGAACTGGTCGTTCAACGTCGGCGATCTAGTCTTTTGGCAAGCCGAGGCATCCACACCTCGAGAGACTAGAAAACTAATGCCTACGTGGGAAGATCCATATCTGGTGATCGAAGTCTTAAGGGCTGGCACTTACAAGCTTCAGTGCATGGATGGAAAGAGTGTTCCAAATACTTGGCATGTTGTTCGACTTCGTAGGTATTATCAGTAGTTCATGTATTGTACTTAGTAAGATTTTGAGTCTATATTTGAAGCCGATAGGATTTGTACTTAGTCAGATTTTAAGGCTATGTTTTTAGCCGATAAGTTTTATCTTTTCGATATTAATGAGAACCTTTTACATCTTGTTCATATATTACTGTTTTGATACGAATTCTTTAAAATCATCTACTAGCCTCCTCGGATCTACATCTGATCAGGCTAGCAAGGGGCAAAGCAGTATAAGTAAATAATTATACATATGGATGATAAAATAGAACTCACGAGAAAAGATAAAGTATAATCATTCCCAAAACAAAATTGCAATTGGCAAAGTCTTTAAGGATTACAAAAGACAAGTTTTTACAAAAAAAGAAATCAGTCTTCGAGAAACACAATTCCGAGCTGATCGGGGTCATGACCCTTTCCCCTGGTAAGCTCCCGAGTATATTCAAATTCGTCACTGAACTCATTCACGACGGAAGCATAGATGTTTGTTTGGAAGTCGTCCGAAGCTTTGTACTCAGCAACCACCTTTTGCCTGAGTTCGGGAGTTAATACGCTCAGGGAGGCAGAGGCTATCGGTCCGTTCATCCAGTCAGCCTCTTTGGCAGCCCAACCTTCAATGATCTATTCGATATTATCCTTCAGATTCTTCAGTTAATCGATTTAAAGCTTGTTGATACTATCTGACTAATCGAGGAGTTCCTTCTGCTGGAGAACCTGGGCCTCAAGTACTTGCACTTTTTCCTCAAGGTGGACTCTCTTGAGTTATTTAGCCTTGGATAGCTCCAGGACCTGTTTTCTTTTCTTCTCAGAATCATAAAGCTGGGCTTGGAGACGAGCGATTTCATTATCCTTCTCAATCCTCGTCTTCCGCATCTCCTTATATTCATTTTGCATGATGCGAAAACCCTCGTGGATAGTCTTCAGTTGCTCTCGAAGCTTCTGATGATTCTGCACGGCTTCAGTGCGTTCTTTCTCCTATACTTTTTATTGGTCAGACACCTTCAGAAGAATTGCATTTCCCTAAAGAGAGCATGGTTAGTCCACAACAAATCAAAAGTATAGTCAATCTGAGCAATAAAATTGCGAGTAGATCATTACCTTTGCGTGGAAAGAGAACAACATCTCCATCAAAGTCTTCAGGTTGACATCCTCGTCGCCGGTTGTAGCAAAAGGTATCATCGCCGAACCCAGTGCATCCATGTTTGGTCCCCCCTCGGGTCGTTTATCTTCGGTCGTGTTTTGAGGGTCGGCTGAACCTTTCTGTTGGTTGGTTGCAGACCTCTGTTCTTTAGGGATATCACCTTCCAGGGACCGAGAAGGAGGGACCATCGGTTCCTGCGGCTAACCGGTGACCTCAGTCTCAACAGGAAGGTTGACCGGGGTCCCATGAGGAAGTGGAGCCTTATCAGCTCCTGCCTCTAGTGCAGACTTCAGCACCAACCTCCTCTTTTTTATTTTTGGTCTGTTGGGCCTCAGATCTTCGGTAGCAGGCGTTTCCTCTCCTGTGGACTTGATGGTATCGTCCACTTGAGAAGATCCCGTCGCTACTTCGGCAGCAAGGGTAGCTCCAGCAGGACTCGTGGGCTTTGCAGCCTTAAAGATGCGACTCGCCTTCAGTTTTTCAGCGGCGCTCAGCTTGCCCTTCGAGATATCGGCTGCCTCGATTATGGCTTCATTATCGGGATGCTTTCCTTGATTGGCCACTACAATACGATCAAAATAAGTAAGTGTTTTATTAATTCAGAGTCAAGCAACAAGCATAGCAAAGGACTTATAGCCGAAAGAATACAACCAGTCTTGGTCATTAAGGAGGTCCCGGTCCCAGTTCACAGACAGTCTCTTGGAATATAAAACCTCGAACTCCTCCAACCTTGCTCGAGAGATCCTATTCGGATTCAGCTGGTCTTTGTTCGGGTCTACCCAAGGTCCAACTATCTCAGTGTCCGGTCCCTTAATGAAAAACCAGTCCCCATGTCATCCCTTATTGCTCGAGGAGGTCTCCATCAGGGTATCTGTAAGACCCCGAATTTTATAAAATACAAAATTTAATTTTTCTTCACATATTTTTTTTCTGAAACAGTAAGTAATTAAATTGATAAAGTTAAAAGTTAAGGATGTTATGTGTAAATTATATTATGTCGGACAATATTCTTTTGGTCGGGGAATATTCGTTCTGTCGGGGAATATTCGTACGACGGCGCCGTACGAACCAATCATTGGTGGACCCCATAAAGAATAATTGTTGAATATAGAAAATGACATAAATAATTTTAAATGGTCAATGGTACTATCACTTTTAATTGTTAAAATATCCGGTGGTAAAAGAATAGTAATATACGGTATTGCACAGTAGCACACGACATTGCACAGTGTTTCGTATTATTAAACTGATAAAGTGGTTATCGTACAATATTTGACTTTATTGTCACATGCACAATAATTCATATTATTAAACTGATAATTGTCACAGTAGCATATGCACAGTAATTCACATTATTGAATCAATAATTCTCATGACACAGTAATGTATTCTTTCTTTTACATACTTTCTGCATTATTGTTATCTCTATTATGGTATTATTTAAACAGTTGTATTTCATTAATTAATTGACTTGATATCTAACTCAGAAAGCCAACTACACTGTATTTATAATAATTAGTCATAATAATTAATAAGTGTGAATTATTGTTGAATAATTGAATTGATAAAGTTATTTGTTTATAATATAAAGTTAGGTGATATAAAATGAATGGTATAGATTAAAGATAATATATAATTTGAAATGGATGATGTAGATTAAAAGATGATCTTTAAATGAATGGTTTAAATTAAGAAAATCTTAAAAGATAAAATGAATGGTATAGATTAAAGATAATATAGAATTTGAAATGGATGGTGTAGATTAAAAGATGATCTTTAAATGAATGGTTTAGATTAAAGAAATATTAAAAGATGAAATGAATGGTATGGATTAAACATTATCTTGAAATGAACGGTTTGGATTAAATTAGGAAATCACGGTTATGATAAGATTTTTGGCTATAAATAGAGGCATTAACTTATGGATTTTTCATAAACTTCCTTACTTGTTCTTTCTTTCTCTCTCTAAATACTTCTTGTGAAAGTTTTCTCTAAGTGTGCTTAAGTCATCTTGAGTATTTGTGAAGATTTATAAGTGTACGTGTACTGTTCAAGTTAATCAATCTCATTTAAATCAATATCCAGTCACGTGTTAAGGTAATGGATTATCATTATTTGATTCTCGAAAATAATACCGTTTCTTTCTTACTCATAAGATGTGCCATTTATTTCCATGTATTAATTTGTGGGAATAACCTTACGGCGCGGATTACCGCCTGTTGGTGAATAACCTTTCGTATTCATTCCTTATTAATCTCTGAGAATAACCTGACTACGCAGATTACCGCATGTTCGGTGAATTACTCTTTGTATTCATTTCTTATTTGTCTCTTGTGGAAATAATTTGTCTACACGAATTATCATATGACACTTTTATTGCATATTCGTTTATAATATCATTTTCTTTCATATTCGTAAGTGATATTATTTTCCTTTATACTCATAAGGGATACCATTTTTTTCATCTTCCATTATTCAAACTTACTATGGTAAGGGATATTAATTTCCTTCACCTTTTGTTAATCAAACCTGCTACGGTAAGGGATATTATTTTCTTTCATACACCTAAATCGAAACTTATTATGGAACTATTGCTTCTATAATTCCTGAAAATATTATATGTTCCATAATAGTTGCACTTCATCATTTCAATTGAACCATCCTATTTACGTGAACCTTTCTATTGAACTGTAACCGTTATTCTGAATTGTGGATCTTGAATATCATTTTTAAATTTCACTCCACATCATGTTGACAATTTGGACATTATTTGAATCTATACAAAGTAAACTTCTGATACTTATTGTTTATCCTATTTCTTCTATTCATCATTTATATCATTCTAATCATCCAAAATCAAGTTGTTGTGAATATCTGTGGCCGGGGGCACAGATGCGATATAATTATTGAACAGATGATAGGTTAAAGGCGATGTAATAGGTTAAAGGCGATACATCTGTTCGGTGTCTTTTATGGCACGTGGTGAATGTTCTCTTTGGCCCGTAGTGCAAAGATGAACTGTTGTTTGGTATGATTATGACCAAAGGCTGAATCTGGTATAATCATGACCGTTGGTGTTATATTTAATGTCTTTGGCCCGTAGTGCAAATATGAACTGTTGATCTGCATGATTATGATCAGGAACTGTGAAATTGTATTATCTTGACTAATGATATTTCAGATGATAAAAGTTGATGATGTTTTTCCTAAAAAGAGAACCGAGTAGACATTATAGTTTGCATTATTCTTCAAATAGATTGCTCATTCCGCTGCTATTATTTATCTGAACGTTGTTCAAGAATTTAACTGCAGTTTTTGATATAAACCTTGTAGTCTATTGTATTCTATTAAGAACTCAACTGTTGAAGACTAATGATAATTTATTTGTCATTATCTTAGTCATGATATTCTTTACTGGGCTATTTGAGCTCACCATTTCTTTTGTTCCATTATTTTTCAACAGGAGATTGGAACGTAGCTGGGTCTAGTCGGGGAATAGAGTGAGAGTCCGAGGGATAGCTGTCGTAGTGTTCACGCGTTATAAAATAGTGTGATAATAATAGTGAAGACTTAGTTGTGTATTATTATACACTGTATTGTTGAACGTTGTTCTACTTTGTAATAATTTTATTGTAGTCTTTTGACAACTCAAGTTTGGGCTGTATGGGCCCAGATTTGGGGGTGTCACAGTATCTCTCCCGGGGTTCTTTATTACTTGGAAGAATCCCTTTTCCTTATTGTTGGTGATGGAAAAGAATTGAAAGAAGAAGTCTAAGGCTGGTGGGGTCGATTCAGAAGCACAGAAGGCGATGAAGCTGTTTATATGGATAAAAGAATTGAGGGATAATTGGTTTAAACTAAGCCCTGTCGTGTGTAACAACTCCTGGACGAAGGGGCGAAGTGAGAATCAGACCCCAAAGATCATCATATGTCGATGGATCGGAATCCATCCCCCTTCGGGCTGATAGTACATCCTTTAACCAGCCCCAGGTCTCTTAATTTCATATGACTTTGGAATGTAAAATTCTGTTTGGGCCAGGTCGAAATGATGGTTTCAGATGGAAGAGGGGGAGTTCGTTACTCTATATAGGAGGGAGAAATATTTACTCCTGTTATACTCTTCTACGTCCCTCATCCGCTCCATGACTACTGGCTTCCACGGTTGACCCTCTGGGATCCCTAGTTCAATGATGGTCACCTCGTTTTCAACCCGGGAAGACGAAGCTTATGTTCTCGTGCTTTGTGTACTTCTAACCATTGTGGAGTATTGAAGAATAGAGGGCGAAGAACTTACTTGATGATAAGATGAAGATCGAGGGACTGATGATCGATAGAGAGCAGGTCTAGAACAATGGAACTTTGATGAAGGGATAAGAGTTTCTCTGCCGGATGTCTTTTCTTCAAAATTAGCCGCTTCTGATAGAATGACGATTGAAATGACCTCCCTTATTTTATTCTTCACTCGACGGACAGGATAATACTGATCTAACGGACGGGGCATGTTTGCAGGGATTACGGCAACACAATAAATGATTTAGCCCCTGTGCTCACTGCCAGCTGTCCAACGTTATTTTTGAAATTCAAAAAACGAAAATTGAATCGTTTGTGTAGACAGTTGGGCCAGGCTCTGTGGGTTTAATGACCAAAGGTTTAGGCCTGGCCGCAATATAAGGCCCAAACTCTTACAAATCTATTTGCAGCCACCTAGGATTTCCTGACATGGCTATCCCTTCGATCTGATGCCTCCGGGCTCTCGAAGAGGCCATCCCTTCGATTTGATGCCTCCGGGCTCTCGAAGGAGCTTTCCCTTCGGTTTGACAGCTCCGGGTTCTGGAAGGAGTTTTCCCTTCGATCTGGCACCTCCGGGTTCTCGAAAGGAGTTTTTCCTTCGATCTGACACCTTCGGGTTCTTAAAGGATTTTTCCCTTCAATCTGACACCTCCAGGTTCTCGAAGGGGCTTTCCCTTCGGTTTGATACTTTCTAGCTCTCGAAGGAGTTTTCCTCCTCTGTTATGTTGCCTTTGGGTTCATATGTAACGATTAATGAGGGTTTACCTTCGGTCGGATATTTTCGGTGTCCATACATCTGGAGTCCCGAAGAGTTAATTTTCCTATGGATCTGTCTGCCTACATAAATCTTCGGAATGTTTTATTCTACTTCTCCAGCACATTTATATACTGAAGGAGCATGGGGCAATGTTAGGATGGATATTTCGCCAGGCCTGATCAGGTAATTTGTATTGGGCTCGGCCCAACGGACCATCAGCTTGGCAGTTTATCATGAGGATTTCAAAGTCCGATAGGCTTGGGTACAGTTCCTAAATTCATTCGGATAGCAATGACTTATGATATCTAATCCGAATTGGAGTAGGAGTCTTGCTTCCTAAAAGGTTTAGGGTAGCCACTTACATATTCCATTATTACTTCTCTGATGGACATTCCTAATAGGACTGGTAAGTGTTAAGTAAGTGCTATAAATATCTGGTCAATAGTAGAGGTAAGGATTACACACACATTATTCTACTATACTAGATACTCAAGCCTCCATTGTTGACATATCTTGAAACTTTCGCTAACACTCATACCGGAGGAGTCCACAAAAGGCCCAAGCCATTAGGACTTTTGTGCAGATATTCTTCTCGGACGGCCAACGGGACAGCCAGACAGAATCAGATGTCAACAGTATATCAATTTTGAATTTAAAAATCTTTTAAATTAACTTTAAAAAATTAACAATAATGAAACAAAATGAGTAGTTATTTTTATATTAAAAAAAATACTATTGTCATCTAAGCTTGCCAAAACCCGCTTAACCTAGCCCGAGTCCACGAATTTATTGCAGCCTTGCAGGTTAGTACTTGGTTAACAAATACAAGCCCGACCTTTAAACTCACCCAACCCAAACCCAACAATATTTGTGTGGGTTAAGTCTGGGATGACCCTTAAACCCACCCAACCCGACCAAGTTGCACAAAAATTAATAATATATTTCACATAAATAAATTTTATAATAATATAAAATGACATAATATTTTCAAACTTATAATCATAATTTTAACTTGTATGTAGTTAACAGTTAGAACCCAACTTTTAATTAATAAAACTTATTTTATCATTGCGTGTTATTATAAAGATTAAGGCGCTAAACTAATAAAAATTTAAAGTTAAGGATGATATGTACAAATTATAAAAAATAAAAAAAATGTTATCGAAGATGTTAAGAAATATTTGATACCATATGACGACGTCGCAACAACCAATCTTTGATGAATTCCACAACAAAATAATTGTCGGATACAGAAAATGATAAAATAATTGTTAATAAAAATTATCGATTGAATTGTTATCTTTAACTGTTAAAATACTTGACAATAAAAGAAAAATAATACATAGTATCACTACAGCATTTTACAATATTAAACAAATAATTATCACATTAACAAAGGTAATGATGGAAAGTTACTTAATTAAAAATTAAGGGAACATAAAAGTTAGACAAACACATTAAATACACTAGGTAAAGAATAATGTACACATAAATATTTGTAATAGTAATGTATATATAATAACAATAAATATTGAATGGAACAAATTATAAAACACGAAGCAAAACTAAGTCATAAGTAGAGATTAAGATGTGGAGAATAAGAAGAAATAAATGTGTTAGGTAAGTAGATATAAGAGTTAATGCTTGAAGACTTTTGTAGGAGCTAGGAATTGCTGGAATTGGATAGCTCTTGTAGAAAATAAATTGAAGCTTATAGAGAAAAACATGAAGCATGTGGTAAAAAGTGTAAATAATATTAGGTATGCAAGTTTGAATCATAAAGGAGGGAAGACTTATGAAAAGGGAATTTGATAAAAGGATTTCTCACACTTTTTCGATCTTTTCTACTATTATATTGTGAGTATTCCTCTTGAGTATTGTAAGGATACTTTGAATGTTCGTAACGTCAGTAGGAGTGTAAAAATTACTCAGGCAAGCCTTTTCTCTAAAGTAATAAATGCACAAACACCCATGAGCATTACACAATATTTACAACTTTTTCTTTAGAAGATAATTCTTTTAGAAGATTCATTTTTAAAAAAAAAATTTAGAAGATTGTTTTGAAAAGTTATTTTATTCTTTCAAAATTACTTTGAAAGTTTACTTCACTCGTCCTTGCAAGGCTAAATACTCTGATGTGATGTCGCAAGCACCCAAAAATAAAATCTTACCTTGAAAAAATAAATATGTAGTAGTGCAAGTAAGAGTCGATCCCACAGAGAATGATTAATTTAATCTTATGTTTTCGTAAACTAAAATTGGGGGGTTTTTAATTAAAAAAACAATTTAAATAAAATTAACTAAAATAAATATGCAAGAAATAAATAAGAATAAAAAGCCTTGGTTTAAGTCAACATCCACCATCAAGAATTTACAACTGATCACTGATGTAAGAATAACTCAATTCATATTTTGAAGATTCACCGTAGAAAGAACTACTCGCAGGTGGAATAATTTTTCTCCTCTCTCCTTAATTTTAGATAAGTAGAGTCACTTGTTCTAAATACCCTTACTATTAAACAACCTCCGAAACTTGCTAAAGATTTAATTTAATAGCAGCATAAAAAATTAGAGAGATCGTTGAACTAAATAACACAAGCCACTTGTTTGCATTTAATTTAGATGAATATTCTTTCTAAAATAAAATAATCTTTTGATCTGCAAAACAATTATTAAACTTAGTTGCGTCACCAACAGCGGTAGATTAATATGAATAATAAACTAGTAGGCCTCCTAGCAATTAAACAAACCAATCATAAAATTAAGCACAGAAAAATATTCAATATTCAAAATATAAATTGAACAATTAAAATAAATTAGATCTCACAGTGTATAAATCTTGATGGCTTCAATCACTTAAACCAAGAAAAATAATTTAACTACTCATAATTATAAAGAATACTAAATAATAGAAGAGAGAATTTTTTATTCTAATGAGAGTTGTCTATTACAATGTGTATCAAGCCCTCCATTTATAAGCTCCAAAATCCTCCTAACCCTAGTAGGAATTATTATTTCCTAACCCTAATAGGATTTAAAATACAAATAAAAGTAAAAGAAAAATAAAATAATTATTATTCTAACCCTAATTGGAATTAAAATTCAATATGGAATTAAAAAGTAGCAAAAATTCGCGAATAATTCCGTTTTGGGTCATTTTCGCGCTTGACAAACGCTGCCTTACATGCCAGTTGACCGGTCAAACGCGGAAGCCGCGTCTGCTGACGTCATCATCCTCCTCCGCACATTGCACGGAGCCTTTCTTCACTAGACGCCAAACGACGTCGTTTCTTCGCTACTGACCGAATTTCTTGCGCGCAATGCGAGCAGCCCTCTTTCCTTATCCAAAAACGACGTTGTCGCTGCAACGCCTCTGCTGGTCTCGCGCGCAACACGCGGATGCGAGTTCTGGTTAATTACGAAAATGCCACTGGTCTTTTGCAGAATTTACAGATTTGCCCCTAAGCTTATTTTTCCTACAAAATAAAATATAAAATAATTAAAAAATAATATAAAAATACTAAAAATCCTAAAAATACATAATAATAAATAAAACACCTAAAATACTAAAAATAAATAAAAACACATAAATAAAAAGAAATATAAAAATACTGTAAAATTACCTAAATTAACTAAAATCCTATAAAACCTATTAAAATCAGAATAAACTAAATAATTAAACATTTAAGCATACAATAAATATAAAAACTAAGTATTAGGGAATAAAAATAGCATATAATTTAACCTTATCATACTCTTAGGTGACCAATAATGAAGTAGTATCTTGAAGGAAGGGTGAAAAGAACCCCCATCAAGGAGTGAAATAGAACATGAAACCGTAAGCTCCCAAACAATATAAGGAGCAGTGGTTTTGACCACGTGCTTGTTGAAGAATATGTCGACGACTCATAGGCAATGACTTGATTAAGCGAACCCACCGGAGTTGTGGCAAAAGTGAGTCTTCATAGGGCATTGTGTCATTGCTTATAGACCATAACCTAGGTGATCTATCCATGAACATGATGAATGTAATGACCCGAAAATTCATAAGACTGATTTGTATGGTCTTAGATAATTATTGTGATTTAAGGCTACGCTAACCCTTGGATAAGGAAGTAGTGGATAGTCAATGTGTGGAAATTTTTAAGCTTTCGAGGATTCGAGCAAAATCTAAGGTTAAGATATAAAGCTAACCCTGGTAAAGTGATAGACGATCACTGGAAATGAATTAGAGTCCTGACACGAAGAGACTAGGACAGTGTTCATAAAACAATAAGTAAAGTGATGCATAGAATAAGATAATCGATGCGATTAGTCGAATTGACATGGGTTATAAAGAGTTGAAAATAAAACAAACTCTAATATTTTATTGGTAATAGAAATTTCAAGTATGAAATCATTTGTAAGGATTAAGTCTAAAACTTAATCTGAGGAAAACAATTGTTGAGAGTTTAAAACCTAGAATTGGTAGAATGGGTATATGATAAGGCATACACTAAGTTAGGTATCTATATGGTATATAGGTACAGTGAACTGGATGAGGAAGAATTACTCTCATATTTTTGGATTTACCTTATATTGAAATTTCGGGGACGAAATTAATATAAGGGGGGAAGAATGTAGCGACCGGGAATATTTTAATATAGAGAAATGAAATTATCGACAATAATTGTAAATTTCTGGGGGATTAAATTAAATCAGTATATGATGGTTTGGTTTATTTAATTATGTGTTTAAATAATTAAAGAAATTATAGGAAGGTTCAGTTAACGGATTGATTAAGTTAATGGATCAACCTAGGTTGTGTAATATCAAAGTTTGATAAGGTAAATGAGCTAGGTAATGATTTAATTATCAAGACCCAAAACCTAGCCTAATGAATTAATTTCGGTAGCCCAACTTGAGATTCATTTAATTTAATTGTTGGGAGCCCTAAATGATTTAATTATGTAGCCTAATGAAAGTTAGTGCATAGTCCATTATATAGCCCAATTGATTTAAATGCCTACCCCATTGATTTAGTTAATGTTTGGCTCAATCATTTAATTAAGTGGAGCCCAAATGGATTTAATTGTTGAGCCCAAACAAGTTGAGACATTGAGCCCAAATGAATTTAAATTATGACCCAATGCGTAGCCCAAATACATGTGTATGGGTGATTATATATTGTGTATGTATATATACAATTTACTAGCACAATTGGGCATTAAAATAAAAGGAAAAGGAAACAATTCTTGGACCATTTTACCCTCAGATTTCCAGCAGCTTTGGAAGATTTTAGGGGGCTGATTTGCTCAGTTTTTAGAGGCTCAAGGCATGGGGAAAAACAAGGAAAAATAGGGGGGCTTGTGTAAGTAAGCTAGGATGGCTATTGATGTATATACTTACATATAATGTAAATATACACATCTACTAACACCCCATTTCTCTCTATCTCTCTCATTCTATCATCTTTCCATTTCATCTCATCTTCCAAGTCTAGAGAGAAAATAAAGAGCAAAGTAGAGAAACATAGAGAGAAAGTAAGAGAAAAGAAGGAAAACTCTAGCAAATCAAGATCCAAGCAAGGAAAGAGAATCATCTAGTCATCAAGATAGATCATCCAAGCCTCCTCTCATTTCTAGCAAGAAGAAGAAAAGCCATCAAAAGGTTTAAAAGTGTTCAAACCCTAGCTTTCATTTAAATATTTGGGTCTTGTATACTTAGAGTGATTTTGATGGTCAAAATGTGTTTCTAGTGATTTCCATGGTGAAAAACCCTTTTTTTAAAGATATAAATGTTTATATCCATGCTATGTTAGTAAATCTAGAGTTCAATGGGTTTAACATGTGTATTTATAGGTATCTATTATGAAAAGTTTAACAAAAAGCTTGAAAACGATTTTTACCGACGGAACTTTAATCGAATGTATGATTCGAGGCTATACATTTTAAAACCTAGAGTTGGTTGGGTGATTTATAAATCTATGGGTGTATACCCAAGATTTACAAGTGTTGTAAACAAGCTATAGTATGATTTTTAGACTCAACATGAGGGTTTATGATCAATTTATGATTAATGGAAGCACGAATGTATAAATCTAGTTTGCACCATGTCTGTTTTTGCTGTTTCTAGTCTAGTTACGTATGGAATTTGAAAGTGTTATCTAAAGATAAGTTGTAGAGGGAGAAGTTACGGACGCGTAAGCGCTTGAATCACTCAAAACGGATAAGAAATGAGAAAGTTATGGCCATCGGAGTAAGCGTAGGTCGGGCAAACAAAAAGTCCGAAAATGTTTCTGTTTTGAAAGCCGGGGCTTTCAAATTAGTGTTATTTTAAAAGCCGGGGCTTTGATGGCAGATTTTTGAAAAATATTATTTTTTGATCCGGGTCGGGTCGGGCCATTCGGGACGGATTAGGTCGGGTCATTTAAATCCAAATGGGTCAAAATGTTTAAAAATTAATATAATTAATTTGAAAGCCAAAATTAATAATTATTTATTATTTATAATAAATAATAAATAAGGTCAATCAAAAGCCATTATTATGATAAATTAGTTAATTAATTATTATTTAAATGATATTAAATAATAATTAAAGGGAGATAAAGTTAATATATTAATTATTTATTATTTAATAATGAATAAGGATAATAGTTAATTAATTATTATTTAAATAATAATAAATAATAATTAAAGGGAGATAAAGTTAATATATTAATTATTTATTATTTAATAATGAATAAGGATAATAGTTAATTAATTATTATTTAAATAATAATAAATAATAAAGGGAGATAAAGTTAATATAATAATTAATTGTTATTTAATTAATATTAAATAATGAATAAGGATGATTAATTATTTAATTATTATTTAAAGGATATTAAATAATAATTAAAGGAATATAAAGATAATAAGGTAATTATTTATTATTTAATAAATAAAGATGATTAATTATTTAATTATTATTTAAAGGATATTAAATAATAATTAAAGGGAGATGAAGTGAATAACATAATTATTTATTATTTAATTAATATTAAATAATAAATGAGGTTAAATTAATTAAGAAATAATTATGTAATTGATATTCAATAATCATTAAAGGAATTAAGGAGAATTAATTAATTATTATTTAAATAAAATAATAATTAAAGTGAATTAAGGTTAATGATATAATTGTTATGTAATAATAAATAACAAGTAATGTTAATTTAAATTAATTATATATTTAAATAATATTAAATAAATAATGTGAAGTAATTAAGAAAATAATTGTTTATGTGAAGATAAATAAACAAGTAAAATTAATTGAATTAATTATTTATTTAAATAATATTAAATAAATAATGTGAAGTAATTAAGGAAATAATTGTTTATGTGAAGATAAATAAACAAGTAAAATTAATTGAATAAATTGTTTATTTAAATGATATTAAATAAATAATGTGAAGTAATTAAGAAAATAATTGTTTATGTGAAGATAAATAAACAAGTAAAATTTATTGAATTAATTATTTATTTAAATAATATTAAATAAATAATGTGAAGTAATTAATGAAATAATTGTTTATGTGAAGATAAATAAACAAGTAAAATTAATTGAATCAATTATTTATTTAAATGATATTAAATAAATAATGTGATGTAATTAAGGAAATAATTGTTTATGTGAAGATAAATAAACAAGTAAAATTAATTGAATTAATTATTTATTTAAATAATATTAAATAAATAATGTGAAGTAATTAAGGAAATAATTGTTTATGTGAAGATAAATAAACAAGTAAAATTAATTGAATAAATTGTTTATTTAAATGATATTAAATAAATAATGTGAAGTAATTAAGAAAATAATTGTTTATGTGAAGATAAATAAACAAGTAAAATTTATTGAATTAATTATTTATTTAAATAATATTAAATAAATAATGTGAAGTAATTAATGAAATAATTGTTTATGTGAAGATAAATAAACAAGTAAAATTAATTGAATCAATTATTTATTTAAATGATATTAAATAAATAATGTGATGTAATTAAGGAAATAATTGTTTATGTGAAGATAAATAAACAAGTAAAAATTTATTGAATTTATTATTTATTTAAATGATATTAAATAAATAATGTGAAGTAATTAATGAAATAATTGTTTAGGTGAAGATAACTAAACAAGTAAAGTTAAGAGAATTAATTAATTATTTAAATAATATTAAATAAATAATGTGAAATAATTTAAGGTAAGAAAGTGTAAACAATTGACGGGTAATTGTTGGAGTGTTTAGTTATTACCAATATTATAAATTATCATTAGTGGGTTTATAATTGACGGTAAGTAGTTAAATATTATTAACGGATTAATAATATTGGTAATTGGGTAAATATTATTAAGGGTTTAATAATATTAGTAACCAATTAAGGTATTGCTAGGTACCTAAGTACAGTTGAAAATTTAGTGATGTATTATTAATGTATAATAATACTGATCGATAATTAAAATATTATCCAAGGAGGATAATATTGTCTTATAAATTATGAGTTAATAAATAGGAGATGCTGTGTTGTAGAGTCAATTCTTTTATGAATAACAGCTGAGTTCCTATGTACTTTACTAATTGTCAGATAAGCAAATTAGGTCTTTCGAAGGCAGTAATTCGATTTGTTGAGCGTTAATGATGGAACGCGGATTTCAGACTGGTAGCGTAAGTCAATGTGACTATCAGGCAAGTTTTTCAGTACTATGTGCTATACTTGCGAACCTGTTTGTTATATGCATAAACTATTAAGTGTGCACTCATTTTATGTGATAAATGATTTTAAATGTGACTGCGTACAGTCATATGTTGTTAATAGCTGATTTTAATGAATGCTATGAGTTGAGATGTGTTATATGAGTTATATAACTTGGAAATATTGACATGCATGGTAAGCATGGGTTAATTATATAAATGCAAAGTATGATAAGCATGATGCCTATATAAATGCAAAGCATGGAGCATAAAGCATAAATTAAATGTGACCTACGTGTTATGTGTTAGCTGTTAGACTTGCTGAGCCGTCGTACTCATTCTTGCTATAATAAATATTTTCAGCGAGGAGCGAGGAATTTGAAGATCCCGGTAATCGCAGAGAAGATGTTTGAGGCTTATTTTTAATTTAAGACGATGTTGATTTGAACTGCTTTAAGCTAATGTCATAAAAGCCTTGTAATAACAGTGAAAGGCATTTGTATATCTAGACGAGTGTTAAGGTTTTGTAAACTCGTGTAATTAAAAGCGGTTAGTAAATAGTCATGTCAACTTATTGATAGGTTGCGAGTTTTATTTGCTCACAATGGTTGTAATACACTAGGTCATAAAAATATAAATGATCTGAGTTGTAGGATTTATGTAAAGATTGCGATTCTGAGGCAAGGTAAAGTAAATATTATAAAATGTTAAATTTACTGAGTTTTTCAACAACATGTCTTTATTTAAATGTTGTGGAGTTTATTCGTTGACGAGCGGGGAGTCACAGTTGGTGTCAGGTGATTTTTCGCGGGGCGTCACAATGAAACTTGTATGAAACTAAGTGGAGGTCCGAACTGACTGATGTTGAAGAATCAATGGATGAGTTGTGGTTAGGGGTGAAACGTCTGTCGAATCTACATCTAGCTGGTTCACATTACACCAATTTATTCTACAAATACTATTAAGTTATTTTTCATAATTTTACAAGATACGAAATAATATGCATCGTAAAACTTTTATATGATAGTTACTGATTAAATTATAAATATACATATAGGTTGATTAATTACATAAAAAGCAAAATCTAGTCATACACTAAGGTAAGAGATATCATTTTCCTTTGACTCTTAATATTTAGCTTAATACGGTACAAAAATATCTTTTTTGTTCATCTCATAATATTAAATGGTGAAAATTCTTAAAATTACATTTTATTAAAATTTTCTTAATAGTTTGTGTTTCATCCAATATTTTGGCCTGAATATTCCTATTGAAATCTTACTGTTATAATTGAATTGTGAACTTTTAAACTGTGGATATTTTAGTCTTTGAACTTTCTCTTTAAGTTGTGAACATTTTAGATTGTTAAATATTTTTTGTATCGTGAACATTACCGTTGAACTTCCTATTTATGAACATTGGACATTACTTTTGGATTTGGACATATTTTAATATTCTAGACATCGTGTTGATAATTTGAACATTATTAAACTCTGAACAAATTAAAATGTTCCTTAAATATAAATAAATTGTAGATTTCCAATGTTTATTCCTGCGTGGTCCTTATTATTTTTGTTCATTCCTTGTATAATTGTTGTTCGTACTAACCATTAGGACTCAAGTTATTATGAATGTTTTTGATCTGGGTGCAAAGACAATATGATTATTAGGTATTTTTAGCATGTGTGGTAAAAACATGTGGTGAAAGTTCTTTTTAACCTGGATGCAAAGAGAAATTGTTGCTTAACATAATCATGATAATTGGTGTTTTCAATGATAGTCCAAAATGATAAATATTTAAATTGAAAAAAATATTAGACATTACCAAGTGTAAACTAGTAGTGCAATAATTGTAATGAGAACTTGGTGAGTATTTTATCGTGCTATGCACAATATCGTAATAATTACAAGGGCTTATGTAAGTGTATTGTATTTTGATGACTCAAATTAATTGCGCAAGTCCGAATTTGAGAGCATCACATTAACTCTCTATTTCTTAATTATCAAACGCCCCTTTAGTGCTAGACTCTCTATTTCTTAATTATCAAACGCTCCTTTAGTGCTAGAATTGTTTATTTTTCTCAAATAAGTTGTTTAGTCCTTATTTATGTTTTCCTCAAATTTCATTAGGAATTTAATTTTAAGATCTAGATTTCGTAATTTAAAGGAGCATTTAATATAAAATTGGACATTTAATTCTAGTGTATAAGATTTTATTTATATGTCATATTTAAAAATTATATATTAAATTTTGTCCCTAAATATTTTGTCCATCTGGATTTCAAATCTTGCTGTTACCATTTGATAATTTTGTTATGATGCCATCAATACTTATTATTTTAGTAGCACGTACATAATACAAAGTTAATTCTCTAATGTTTAAAAAAATTTAAAATGAATTTTTTTTATGAAACAAATGAAATATTTGATAAAAGTTCTCCGGTGCACATTATCAATTAATCATCAATATATCTAAATATAATAAGACAAATATCGAGTTGTTTTTATTGGTCCTGAGTTCACATGGCAATTTATAATTTTTTTTGTTCACTCAAAATTCAAGTATTTTTTCCTTATTTTTGTGTGTCACGTATACATTTATAACGGTTTTTCAAATTTATAAATCAAATGCATTGTATTTTCCTCTCATTATTATTCCAGTGCGTTTGGTTTAGAAATATGACAAATTACTCATATCTTATCTTGTACATACAATTAGAACAACAGATTAATATATGGATGCTAAAACTATATATACCGCTTTGCATAAAAAAATACCTGATAAGTCGATCTAAATTTAACCATACTTTAAATGGGTTATCAAGTTTTTTTTTTTTAAAAAAAAATAAAATTACTAGGCTAAAATACAGTCATGTAGCATTGGTCAATTTCAAAATAAGAAATTTATTTATTCGTAATACGCATATGGAAAAAAAAAAACTTATATCGAGTTAATAATTTTTTAATTACTAATTTAGACCCAATACTTAACATTAAACAAAATTTAACCATGCCAATTTTTTTTTTTAAAATAATCAACAGAGTCACGTAAAACTTTAACTCACCGAAGCCGGAAGGGATGCTAAAGAAATTCTTGTGATGTTGATATATTATGGTCATGTTTAGTTCATGTTACTCCATTGCGAGAGGTCTTACGTCGCTGAATTTCACGACCATTGCCACAATTCTTATCACAAGCTCCGCCGACAATTATAATGTTAGAAAATATAGTAAATAAATTATAATTTATAACATCTTAATTATTAACAAGTAATTTATGTTTAAGATCATAAACTTGAGCTTAATTTCGTTTTATAAATTTATAATCTTGGTTAAATTTTCATAATAAGTTATTCTCCGCCTATTTTAAAATATGAGATTCAGTTTAACTTTTTAATGTCAATTTGAGATTTTTTTAATTTAAAATTGATGTGATTTATTTAATTTAAAAAAAAAAATCTTACACATAATAGTACTATTTAAATAGTTTATAATATTTATAAATTTTTGTCTAAACTTAATTATCTCATATTATATTTGAATTTAAAAATATTACCCCAGAGAATTTAGGGTAGCTAGGTCTTAATCAACAAGTTACATTGCCGGTATTTTTTTTCTTTGAATTTGTTAGGTATTTAATGTTTGACTCAAATGAATACTTGTAAATGGGTGCTGATGGAGCATGAATATTTCTCTCGCTAAAATTACTCAACAACAAGATTCATACACTCAAAAAAAATCGTTAACACTCCACAGATCAGGTCACGATTTGGGTCGTCCGAAGATGTTCCGACATAAGAATAAGTACATGTGATAAAACGTTACAATAGAGAACCAAAATATATGTTGAAAATGATGTAAGATATTTGATATCTCAGTTTTGCATATAAAAATATTACATGATTCACTTGTCGAGGTTTTATATATATACTCTTATATACACTGCCTGGAGTCATATCAACTTTATCAAGTAGAAAAATAATATATTTTCCCACTAACCCAAACAGTTTGTCCAGACCCATCATAGAATGTAAAAATAATCCAACCCAACTCCAAATATAAAATAATCATTGACACATATTAAATATGAGGTCCAATAAATTATGTCACAATATTGCTCCCCACTTTCTTATTTTTACCATTCAAAATAGGAAAGTAATTCACCCATCCAATGATTCGCACGTTACCAAACACGTTGCACGTAACAGTCAAACCGTTTCACACATCATATCAGCAACCACGCGACCCACATTAAATGTCACCTCTTTCGGTTACCGCACCACTTATTACCATTCTTGAAAGTTACTCGTCCACTTCACCTTTTCACTTCCAAACCTTTTTGCTTTCCCTCCTTTTGCTCTCTCTGCAAAGTAATTTTCAGCCAAAAACCTCCATCGTTTTTGTCAATCAACCACCAAAGCTTAGATTCCATGGCCCAAAAACCAGATTCCCTGCCTTTCTTCGAAGAACCCATCAGCCCCATCACTGAATATTCGATGAGCCCTATCCTCACTGAAGTCGAGAAGGCTGTGAACGCCAATCGAGCCATGTACAGCTCCGCCAAGGCATTTGAACTTGCCAATACCATCTCTACCATAAAACTAAAAAATATAGAATCCATCCGGAACGAATTCCAAATTCCTCTTCAATATGAACTAGTAACCCCCCGCTATACTGATAAGATGTACTTTACGACGGACATGAAATACTTCGCCGTCCATACCCAAGCCCTAAGGTACTGACTCCGATTCTCCCTCCACGATTTTATCAACACCTTCTTCATCCTCACCGGCATAGCTCTTTCGTAACTTCTGCCCAACTCCTACATCCACTTTATATGCTTCATTGTCTCTTGCAATGAAGTTGGTGTCACCCCCCCCCCCCCCAACCGATTTCATCTTCTCTATCTTCACATTGAATAAGGCCACTGCTCCAAGGTTCCAATACCTGAGAAAAATTCTGGGACGCAAAGCTTGGATGCAGGCCCCCGCAACCAACAAAGAGTGGCACTCTGGTTGGTTCTACATCTACAACTCTGAGGTAGACCAATTACAAAGCTGGGGTGAGCCCCAGAAACTAACCCTCGGCCACGAGCACATGTCGGTCAAGCGCAAGAAGGAGTTTAATGACTTCTACAAAAAGATACTGGCTAAGCCATGTAATCTATCCCTCATATCAGACAAAGAATGTCTCTTAAAACACAGATGCAAGTCTTCGTCTACTTTCTTAATTTCTCTTATGTATACATACTAGGGGTGAGCATGGTGCGGTTTGGTGCGGTTTGAAGCCCAAACCGCACATGAAACCGCTTAGGTGCGGTTTGATAAATTCAAAACCGCAACCGCAACCGCTTGTGATTGGTGCGGTGCGGTTTTGAACCGTGCGGTGCGGTTTCATTTGGTGCGGTTTCGGTTCCAAAACCAACACAGAAACTGATGCTTCGAATTTATACAGCAAAAGGAGATTTGATTCAAATAAATGTTTGTTTATATTCCTAATGAATTCAACACAGAACACAAACTCTAGCAGACTAGTTTGGCAAGATTAGTTTGGAGACTCTGCACTATACCAAAAACTGCAAGCAAGCACACTGGAATAAATCAATACTGCAAGCAAGCACACTTATAACTGTGTTGATGTTATTGACAGATAAATCAATACCATTGGCACAAACCAATAAATCAGTAAATGTGATCTAGGACGACTGCAAAGAACACGACAAAGAATGAATTAAGTTTTATTAGATAAAAGCAAAGAAGCAGGGGATTCTTCATTTTTCCAACGAGCTGCAGTATCTCAGCACTGGATACTCTAGTTCTCAAGAATTATGAAAATTAACTAGTTCGCTCGCCCAGTTTCAAACGATGCCACGATTAAAAAATCAAACTATTGTATGCTGCCAAGATTTCTGCTTCAATTGGTCCAACCAAGAAGCAAATCAGCTTGGTGGTTGATTTCCAACAGATCTAAACATTTAAGGAAAATTCTGCACACTATCCCACCTTGTTGAATTCCGAACTGTATGAAATATTTTGAAAAGCAAGATGATTGCCAGAAGTGTCATGCACATGAGCATCATTATTGTATCAGAAGTTCAGGAAATATAAACCAAATACGAACAATTTGAATATTATCTCAATTATTATATTGAAGTTGATCAATTATCTTAGTATGTTATAAATCATAATACAACTTTTAGATTTAGAAGCTCATGCCTCAAAAACTATACATTAATTGTTTATATCATGAGCTTTGAAAAGGTAACATATGAATAGCAACCATTGACATAAGCAAGAGACTTCATATAAATACATATTAAGGAAATGTAAATTAAATGTAACTTATGTAAGTAAACAGGTGTGTCATGAATTTTTAAAGGTAATATATGAATACTTGAATAGCAACCACTGATAAAAGCAAAAGGCTTCAACAAAACATATATTAAGGAAATGTAAGTTACATGTAAGTAAACAACTGAAGAACCAAACAAGTGTACCTCTTTTTCTTTCAATAAAGCTGCATAATTGACTGATAATGCCTTAATTTCAGCCTCAGATTCCTGAAGCTTCTTGATTTCAGCTTTGTAGTGTTCAATCTGCAACAGCATACAAAATTTAATATCTCAAAACTGATAGCACAATAAAAACAGCAAATAAACATAATATTGTTGCGAACCTGTGTTTTTTTACAGCAATTATTGATACTACTATTAGAATGCACGAAATAAAATCAGCAACAACAACAATTTTGAGTTGACATGCTAGTTGTTTGATTCATAAAATTGTTCTTAGCAAGAACAATAGGTGCAGACTTACCTTCAGATAAACAAAATTAGCATTTACACAAAGGGCGAGATTACTAGGAAGAGTCCATGGTGTAGTTGTCCATGCCACAAATGATGCACCATCTGAATCGTCAACAACTGGGAAAGACACCATTATCTCAGGATCAGGTACTTCCTGTACATCATAGGGAATGTAAAAAGTAAAATCTACTACAATTTATACAATTTATAGAAGAAATACGACAATGAAAAAATTAAAAGTAATTACCATTGTAACAATATGATAGTCTAGAAAGTGAAAAGTAAGGGACAGACCAAGCATCCATAAAGTATACAAGATCATATTCATTATCCATCTACAAATAAGAAGTTCTCCCACAAATTATAGAAAAATATAATTTTAACAAGATCATTCTTTCAGCTTGTTTGTTATTATCACAAATTCAATTTCAGCACCAACTACAGTAATTAACAGCAATTATAACATTTTGTAAACACAAATTTCAACTATAGCTATTAGCGATAGTAGTACAAGTAGTTGAGTAAGCATGTAAGACATTTTCCTCTACAAACCTTATAATTTGAATTAGCTTCGAAGTTGGACAGTGGAGTTTTGCAGCCAGTGCTATAAGGCATAACCTGCAACAAAACTAACATCCATCATAACATGCTAACAATATATCCATCTTAACTCATCACGTCATATAATTTCAATTCAAATTTATGAACCTCTCACTCTTCAGATTTTTCCACGAATGAAATTGTAGAAGATAAAACTAATTCCACAACTATACAAAGACCTAATTTATAAAACAGAAGACAAACTATAAAATATAAACCTTCCAAAATCATTTCCATATAGCAGCATTAGTTTCAAAAACATTTCAATACCTATTTCGAGGAATCAAAAGTGCATAGACCTACAGTTAACCAATTCAGATTACAATAATAACTCATCTAATATTTAACAAACTTGGTTCAGAAAAACCACAAAATATGCTTAGACAACAAATGAAAAATAGTGAAAATGAAAAATAATCATACCATGACAGTGTGACACTTTGCCAGGTCCCTCTTTCGGTAAATGACTGAACGCAGCCTCCACTGACTTCTTCAGCTCTGCCACTGTAGCTGTCTTCACAACTTCAATTTCTGCAGGACCAAAATTCATCCCAATCCAAAAAATTTAAATGCCAAATTGTCAATAGATAGAAATATAACTGTTTATATACTAAGAAAATATGTATTCATTCAAAAATCTAGATAGAAACAGAGAACTAGGGTTTCAAAAATTACCGAAGGAAGAGTCATCCAATTTTAGAACGGTAAGCTTGAAGGGCTTCTGAGGGATCTTATCATATGAAGAACTCTTGCGAGATAAGCTATCAATGATGAACAAAGTAGAGAATGGAACGGCGAATGTTATCGATCCTTTCCTTCCGCACGAATCCCTACGGGGGAAATCGTTCTTCTGCTATATATATATATATGAATTTGTGTTGAAGAGATGAAGCTTTGAAGAGAGGAGGAAGAGGCGCTGTAGACTGTAGTGAAGAGACGAGGAAGCCAGAACTGCGAATGATTTTAGGGTTTGGTAGTGTTTATATATAAAACTCAAAACGACGTAGTTTTATTTCTCAGCAGGCCATCAGGTGCGGTGCGGTTTTACCGGTGCGGTTTGGACCAAAAACCGCACCCAACCCGTAATTTCGATTTTTTAACCACTTTAAAACCGTCGTACACGCCGCAACCGTTGGCTCGGTTTTAATTGGTGCGGTTTATGCGGTTTTCGGCTCGATTTCGGAGGCAAATCGGTTTTCTGCTCACCCCTAATACATACCTTGTACCGACCCTCATAACTTCTTATTTTTTCATTTTTATTCAGCAGTGCTGACCAAGCCTGATAGTTGAGCCCCTACTCCTCCATCATCCAGTCCCACTCTATTCGTTGAAGAGCTTAACGTAGAGGTGTCCCCCAACCCAAACATCGAGCCTCTTATCTCATCCCAACCTATACAAACCATCCCAACCTCCCAAAATCCTCCTTCTAAATCCACCTTTATGCCTTCTTCAAATGCAACCACCCCTCCCAAATACACCAAGAAGATAGCCCACAAAAGAACAAAAGAATCCCGACCTCCCCACACCAAAAGAACCACCAAATCCACTACCAGTACATGTGAAACACAACAACCATCTGTCGAGGCCGTCCAAACTCAACAACAACCTGCCGAGGCCGCTCATACCCAAAAATGAGACATCTCCTAATTAATCGAGGTTGAAAAGCTAAACATTGCCACCCGAAAGTGCTGACGCCTTGTAAAAGCTTTCGAGAAATCCCCCACCAAAACTTCCTCAGAATCACCCTAACTAACACAAACGGAATAAACCATAACCTTCCCAAATCCACCTACTAGAACACATACTACCTTGCCCAGCTCTCCTCCCAGATCCGAACAGTCCTAAACCACTTCAACCCAAACGGGCACAACCGAGCCTCCTCCGACCTCTCCCCCAGAGCCATAACACAACATATACTAGCGACAACCACCAATGCCAACCTCCAACCCTCCAGCTTCAGACATAACCCCTTCTTCAACCCAGAACTAGAGCAATATTTTTCGTCGTCAATCTTCTGGCCCATCGGTAAAGACCGCACCATCCTCGCCCAATACTTCAAAGTATTCAACTTTCCCCATGACGACTCCACTTTCGATAAATTCAACAATGAAGAATTAATCCTTGTTTTGACACATATCGACTATATGGAGCCTCTACACGCTCTTTGCCATCAATAGTAGTGGATAGACCCTCTTCTCTTCTTAGCTAAGACAAGTGGGCACTCCACTCCCGACTTTCACATTGCAGGGCCTCCAACTCATCCTTAGCCTCTCTAATCTTGTGTCGTCTGTCTCTATCTGCATGCTCACATTGTAAAATTCTTCGCGAGGGGGTCTCGCCATATGTCCCTCACTGAGCCTCTGACTTGCTGCATGCGCAGTTCAATGGAGGATCCATGATGATCCCTACTTGAAATTTCTCTTTCCATCATAAAAACAACCGTCAAACCAAACTAAACTGATGATTTACTTATCAAATATCAAACTAACCCTCATTCTAACGCCAATGATGACACGCAAATCTTTATCTCGCTAAAATCACCCAACAGCAAGATTCCTACACTAAAAAAAAAATCGTTAACACCCCACAGATCAGGTCACGACTTGGGTCATCCGGGGATGCTCCTGTGTAAAAATAAGAACAGGTGCTAAAACGTCACAATAGAGAACCAAAATATATATTGGAAATGATGTAAGATATTTGATATCTCAGTTTTGTATGTAAAAACTTTACCTGGTTCACTTGTCGAGGTTTTATATATATACTTTTTCATACACCGCCTGGAATCTCATCAACTTTATCAAGTAGAAAAATAATATATTTTTCCACTAACCCAAACCGCCTCAAAGATAAGAATACTTGAATGGACTGACCCATGGTTCAGGCCCATTATAATATGTAAAAATAATTCAGCCTAACTCCAAATATAAAATAATCCTTGGCCCATATTAAATATGAGGTCCAATAAATTACGTTCCAACATGTGCTTTACACTAATGAATACTTGGAAGTTGTAACAATAACAATACTTCAATACACAATGTGTAACACATAAGCTCTTACTTTATGGATAAGACCAACACCAAAATAAGCTAAAAGTCATGCTTTCTTCTATTCCAATAGTACAGTTTTGCGCTAGGCCTGCCTTGAAAGGGAGTTACATTTATTATTTACTAGGTACATATTGATTAAAATGTGGATCTGATTTTAAAATTCATGTATAAAATTAAAATTGCGACCTCGATAATATTTTCTCACTTTCACAAAAGAGTCATAATTGATTATTATTATTTTTACAGCTAATTTACGAACTTTTAAAATAACATGAATTTATTTGATTTTTATTAATAGATAGTTTATATTCCAATGTATAGGATGAGACATAATAAGAAGAAGAAAACTAGTTCTTCTCTTGCTTATTTTGTTTGATATATTGATCTTGTTGCTTAAAACTAGAAAATGGGTCTGTCTTTCTTTGGATCTTACTGAGCTAAAAGATATAAGACTATTAAAAGGGTTATGGAGGTACCCCATTTTGAAAATTGGTTTAGAGATTAGATTGACGATTAGAAGAACAGAACGATTTGGCCATTACTAGGGTAACTAGGGGCATTCTGAGAATTTTTCTATGACTAAAGGTATTTCTAGAATTTCTCCCAGAGTCATATGGCTGACATATGACCATTGTCAGGAACTATATAAATACCCACCTCATTTCATGAAGAATGAACTTTTTGGTGACTTGGAATTCTTTCTTGACTTAAGATACTCGAGAATACTCTTGGACCCTCAAAGTCGAACTTGAATTCCTCCGAGACCCTAAACACTTCAAAGGTTCTTGGACACTAGTGATTGCGCCAGAACCTCGAGAGTTCTTCCTTGTGTTACTCAAGTAGTTGATCACTTGTTCTTATCTCATCTTTAATTAATCAATCAATTTCATACTATTTGTGAATTTTTTGCCTCCTCGATTGACACGAACCTTAACCCTAGCGAGGTACGAAATTACTCGCCTACAATATTAAATGATGAAAATTCCTAAAATTACATTATATTTAAATTTTCTAAATACTTTGTGTTTCATCCGACATTTTAACCTGGACCTTCCTATTAAAATCTTATCGTTATAATTAAATTGTGAACTTTTAAACTGTGAATATTTTGGTCTTTGAACTTTCTCTTTAAACTGTGAACATTTTAGACTGTTAAATATTTTTTGTATCGAGAACCTTACTATTGAATTTTCTCTTTGTGAACATTGGACATTACCCTTGGACTTGGATATATTTTGATATTTTGGACATCGTGTTGACAATTTGGATATTATTGTACTCTAAATAAATTAAAATATTTCTTAAGTACAAATAAATTACAGATCTCCAATGTTTATTCATTTGTTAGTCTTATTATTTCTATTCATTCCTTGTATAATTGTTGTTTGTACTAACAATCAGGACTCAAGTTGTTATGAATGTGTTCAATGTAGGTGGAAAGACAATATGATTATTGTGTGTTTTTGACCTGTGTGGTAAAGACACGTGGTAAAAGTTCTTTTTGACCTAGATGCAAAGAGAAATTGTGTGACGCCCCCAAATCTGAGCCCACACAGCCCAAACTTGAGTCGTCAAAAGACTACAACAAAATTATTACAATGAAATACAACGTACAACAATACAGTGGATAATACAACACAACTAAGTCTTCATTATTATTGTCACACTATTTTATAACACGTGAAGACTATGATAGCTATCCCCGCACTCTCACTCCATTCCCCGGCTAGACCCCGTTACGTTCTCATCTCCTGTTGAAAAACAATGGAACGAAAAGAAAGGGTGAGCTCAAATAGCCCAGTAAGAAATATCATGACTAAGATAATGACGAATAAATTATCATTAGCCTTCAACAGTTGAGTTCTTGATAGAATACAATAGACTACAAGGTTTATATCAAAAACTGTAGTTAAATTCTTAAACAACGTTCAGATCAATAATAGCAGCGGAATGAGCAATCTATTAGAAGAATAATGCAGACTATAATGTCCACTCGCTTCTCTTTTTTGTAAAAATATCATCAACTTTTATCATCTGAAATACCATTAGTCATGATAATAAAAATTCACAGTTCCTGATCATAATCATGCAGATCAACAGTTCATATTTGCACTACGGGCCAAAGACATTTAATATAACACCAACAGTCATGATTATACCAGATTCAGCATTTGGTAATAATCATACCAATCAACAGTTCATCTTTGCACTACGGGCCAAAGATATTCAATAAAGCACCAACGGTCATGATTATACCAGATTCAGCCTTTGGTCATAATCATACCAACCAACAGTTTATCTTTGCACTACGGGCCAAAGAGAACATTCACCACGTGCCATAAAAGACACCGAACAGATGTATCGCCTTTAACCTAGTATATTGCCTTTAACCTATCATCTGTTCAACAATTATATCACATCTGTGCCCCCGGCCACAGATATTCACAACAGCTTGATTCTTGATGATTAATACAAATAACAGTGATACAAATGATGAACAGAAGAACAGGATAAACAATAAGTATCAGAAGTTTACTTTGCGCAGATTCAAATAATGTCCAAATTGCCAACATGATGTGGAGTGAAATTTTAAAAATGATATTCAAGATCCACAGTTCAGAATAACGGTTACAGTTCAATAGAAAGGTTCACGCAAATAGGAAGGTTCAGTTGAAATAATGAAGTTCAACTATTATGGAACATATAATATTTTCAGGAATTATAGAAGCAATAGTTCCATAATAAGTTTCGATTTAGGAGTATGAAAGAAAATAATATCCCTTACCGTAGCAGGTTTGATTAACAAACGGTGAAGGAAATTAATATCCCTTACCATAGTAAGTTTGAATAATGGAAGATGAAAAAGATGGTATCCCTTATGAGTATAAAGGAAAATGATATCACTTACGAATATGGAATAAAAGTGTCATGTGATAATTCGTGTAGACAAATTATTTCCACACGAGACAAATAAAAGGGTTATTCACCAACAGGCGATAATCCGCACCGTAAAGTTATTCCCATTAATTTGAATACGAATAGTTATTCATCAAACAGGCGATAATCCGCGCCGTAAGGTTATTCCCATCAATTTGAATACGAAGAGTTATTCACCAAACAGGCGATAATCCGCACCGTAAGGTTATTCTCAAAGATTAATAAGGAATGAATACAAAAGGTTATTCACCAACAGGCGGTAAACCGCGCCGTAAGGTTATTCCCACAATTTAATACATGGAAGTAAATGGCACAAGAAAGAAATGATATTATTTTCGAGAATCAAAGAATGATAATCCCTTCAAGTAAGAAAGAAAATAATATCCATTTATGATGATGAAAAGAGTGATACCCCTTACCGTAATAAATTTAAGAGTGTGAAAAGAATGATATTCCTTACCTTAACACGTGACTGGATATTGATTTAAATGAGATTGATCAACCTATATATTTATAATATAAATTAGTAATTACCACATATAAATTTCAAAGTGTATGATAACTCGTATAATATGAACTATCAAAATTATATATATTTAACATAATTTTTGTAGTATAATATAACTACTTTAAAATAGTTTTTAAAATAATATTCTAAAATAAATCTTCCAAAGAAAGCTTTTAAAAATGAATCTTCTCAAAGAAGAGTCTTCTAAAGGAAGATTTGTGGATACCGTGAAATATAGGAATTTATGAAATTACTACTCTTTAATAAAAGACTTACTTGAAAATTTTCTGCACTCCTTTTGGCTTTCAAACTCTCAAAATAACCTCACTATTCTCAGAGAAAACTCATAAAATTCTTATAGAAAAATTTTATGTTTTAGGTGTGATTTTTCTATTCAGCTGAACAAGCTATTTATAGGAGAAAAATGGTACTATGCGCGGTTGTTGGCAGCACGCCAATGTTGAAATCGGCAGAAGAGGCTGCGCAGCCTCTGCGCAGACGAATTCAACGAATTCAAATTTGGCACAGTAACTTGCACAGTAACTTGCATAGTAACTTCTGAATATAATAATATTTTTCTAATAAAACAAATAACTTTATATATTATATTGTCTAATAAAACAAACAACTTTATGAATATATTATAATAATCAAATTACCAAATAATACTACCATAGTAATAATTCATAATAATGCAACAACTACTATGCCAATTATTAGGTTCAATAATTTTTAACTACAGTGCATCAACAATTATTGATTCGATGATATGAAATACAGTGTAATGATAATTATTAAATCAATAATGCAAAATACTGTGTAACAACAATTATTGAATTGATAACATAAAATATTATGCAGCGATAATTATTGATGAAATGATGTGCAATAGTTACGGTGTCAATTATCAGATCAATAATATAAGACACTGCGCAATACCGTGTGCTACTGTAGAGTACCGTGTGCTACAGAAAATACCATAAACTACCGTATGCTACTATTCTTTTATCACCGGTATTTTAACAGTTAACACCGTTGACTATTTTTATTTAAAAAGGTTACTTCTGTCGTTTTCTATATCCGACAAATATTCCGTTGTGGGGTCCACAAATAATTTGTTATTTCGGCGCCGTCGTACGACACGAATATTCCCCGACCAAACGAATATTCCCCGACAAAACGAATATTGTCCAATAAGGTATAATTTGCACGGAACATCCTTAACTTTTAACTTTGCCAATTTAACCACTTACTGTTTTATGAAGAAAAAAATATATATATATGAAAAAATTAAATTTTATATTTCAGAAAATTCGGGGTCTTACAACCTCCCCTCCTTATGAAATTTCGTCCCCGAAATTGACGTACCTGGCATTTCGAAGAGGTAAGGATACTTAGATTTCATCTCAGATTCTAGCTCCCAGGTCATTTCCTCAGTATCTTGGTTCCTCCATAAAACCTTAACTTGAGGTATAACCTTTGAGCGTAAGATCTGCTCCTTTTTATCTAAGATTTTGACAGGTACCTCCTCGTACGTTAAATCTTCTGCTATAACGTCCGGTTCTAACTCAATAACGTGGTTTGGGTCCTTCACATATTTACGTAACATAGATATGTGAAAAACGTTATGGATGCGAGACATACTTGGTGGTAAGGCTAGTCTGTAGGCTACAGTTCCTACTCGATCGAGAATTTCAAATGGGCCAACAAATCGAGGGTTGAGCTTTCCTCTCTTTCCGAATCTCGTAACCCCTTTCCATGGAGAAACACGTAAGAATACATGATCTCCGACGTTGAAACTTTCGTCTCTCCGATGAAGATCAGCATAACTCTTTTGTCGTTCTTGTGCGGTCTGTATTCGTTGTCGGATCATTTGGATCTTTTCTGTTGTCAAGCGTACCAACTCTGGTCCCAACAGTTTTGCTTCTCCTACCTCATTCCAACATACTGGAGAGCGACACTTGCGTCCATATAAAGCCTCGAATGGAGCCATACCTATACTTGCTTGGTAACTGTTGTTGTAGGAAAATTCCACCAATGGCAAGTACTTATCCCAACTTCCTTTGAAATCTAGTACGCAAAGTCTTAAAAGATCTTCGAGGGTCTGAATCGTCCTTTCCGATTGTCCGTCCGTTTGAGGATGATATGCAGAACTGAATCGTAGCTCAGTGCCCATAGCTTTTTGTAGACTGATCCAAAAGCGTGAAGTGAATCTAGGATCTCGATCAGAAACTATGGAAACTGGCATGCCATGCAATCTCACGATCTCATTTATGTACATACCGGCAAAACGTTCAAGTGAAAAGTTTTCTCGTATAGGCAAGAAATGAGCAGATTTGGTCAATCTATCTACGATCACCCAAATTGCATCTAAGCCTTGAGAAACTTTGGGAAGACCCGTCACGAAATCCATATTGATGTGTTCCCACTTCCATTCGGGAACCTCAAGTGGTTGTAATGGACCCTTAGGTACTTGATGCTCTGCCTTGACACGTTAACAAGTTAGGCACCTTGAGATAAACTCTGCAATCTCCCTTTTCATATTGTTCCACCAAAATGTATGTCGAAGATCTCGATACATCTTGGTACCTCCTGGGTGGATTGCAAACGGCGTGTTGTGTGCCTCCATCATGATTTTATGCTTTAATTCAGGATCGTTAGGAACACATAGTCGAGAGTTAACTCGAAGTATTCCTTTCTCGTCAATTCTTGCTTCGGGAATGACACCTTCTTGTACTTTCTTCATCATGTTCATCAGTTCCGGATCGGTAGTTTGCGCAGCTTTAATTTTATCGATTAAAGCCGGTTCTACTCGCACGTGAGCAATCTTCGAGTGGGTCCCTGGTGTCTTTAGCTGTATCTCCATCTTTTGCAAGTCGTACAAAATACACTTTTGTGTTGTCAGCAGTGCACTTGTACTCGCATAAGATTTTCTGCTCAAAGCGTCAGCTACAACGTTCGCCTTTCCCGGGTGATACTGGATTGTGTGATCATAATCCTTCAACAGCTCAAGCCAACGTCGTTGTCGCATGTTGAGTTCCTTCTGGGTGAAGAAATACTTGAGACTTTTATGATCCGTATAGATATTCACTTTCTCTCCGTACAAGTAGTGTCTCCAGATCTTCAACGTGAAAACGACTGTTGCCAATTCTAGATCATGAGTAGGATAATTTTTCTCATAATCTTTGAGTTGTCGAGAGGCATAAGCTATAACATTTCCATGTAGCATAAGGACACAACCTAGACCTTTGCCTGAAGCATCGCTATATATGACGAATTTTCCTAATCCTGATGGAATGGTCAGAACAGGAGCTGAAACAAGTCTCCTCTTGAGTTCTTGAAAACTCTTCTCGTATTCCTCGCTCGAAAGATACCGATATCTAATAATCAAACTTTCATCTCTTGGCGTTCTATGAGAGCCATTTGGTATTGAGCTTTGGAAAAGGGTTTAGTATCGGGTTCAAGATCGATACAGAATTCAATTTCTCGGTTTGGGGATAAGCCAGGAAGTTCCTCAGGAAAAACGTCAGGAACTCATTAACAATAGGAATATCATTCAAGTTTGACGTGTTTTTGTTCAAATCAATGACATGGGCTAAAAAGGCTTGACATCCGTTTTTCAATAAACGAATGACTTTATGGCTAGAAATAATATTTATAGATTTCAATGGTTTAGTTGCTTGAATTTGCATGACAGGTTGATTAGGAATATGAAAACAATCAATTTTAGTATGATGGGTAGTCAACCAATTAATTCCTAAAATCACATCAAATTCATGCATCTCCAAAGAAATAAGGTCAACAGGGAATGTGAGGTTGTTGATTTGAACTAGGCAAGATTTATAGATAGTAAATGTAATAGGTATTTCTCCCAATGAAGTTTCAACTGATAAGACAAGATTTAAGTTTTCAATAGTCAAATTTAAACGTTGAGTACATATAGGTGAGATAAAAGAATGGGTAGAGCCAGTATCTAACAGAGCGTAGAATTCACGAGAATTTATGAATAGCTTACCGGTTATCACCTCATTCGGTTTCTTGACTGTTATCGTCAAATCGAATCCCGAGTACTTCATTCGGATCTTCACGTATTTCAACCATGGGAATACCACTAAATAATTCTCTAACGAACTGTTTCTCGGATTCTTCAACTTCATCAGTAGTAACGTACCAATGATTTCTGTAAGAATAGTATTTTCGATAGACTGCAGTTTCCACGATAATGACTAACTTAACCTGAATTCCTTTAAATTGTAACGCCCAAAAGTATAGAAACATCATTTTTAAATAATCTTGAAAATCATAGCTCGAACACCATAAATCCCAAAGACTTATATGAAACGTCCATATATTCTGATCCTTTGTTATCGAGCATAACCAGGTGATGATATGTTTCCAACTGTCGAGCAAATTAAAGGCAACAATTTCCGCAAGTTCCGGATATCCTTTAAAGAACGAATTTGGAAGAACGACGGTAGAACTTTCACCTTTTTCTTCTTTAGATCGGATACAAATAATTTTTGCTTTAGGCAAATTATTCAACTCTGAGTTTGTAGAAGAATTGTTTGTGGCCTCTACATTCACCTCGGGTACTCCGTGGTTAACCTCCTGATTTCCAGATGCCATACTTAACTGTGGTCACAAAATAGATGTTAGTTCAAATAAACTGACTCATCACTTCATGTCCCTATATTCAAATCAACTCATTAGATAATAAAATCTAATTTAGGTAGGACATACTAGTGACTGATTCTATTCGTCTCTCCCCTCCTAGTTCTAACCCCAGATCTCCATTAAAGACCATATCCCTAAGCTCTGATGCCAACTGTGACGCCCCCAAATCTGAGCCCACACAGCCCAAACTTGAGTCGTCAAAAGACTACAACAAAATTATTACAATAAAATACAACGTACAACAATACAGTGGATAATACAACACAACTAAGTCTTCATTATTATTGTCACACTATTTTATAACACGTGAAGACTATGATAGCTATCCCCGCACTCTCACTCCATTCCCCGGCTAGACCCCGTTACGTTCTCATCTCCTGTTGAAAAACAATGGAACGAAAAGAAAGGGTGAGCTCAAATAGCCTAGTAAGAAATATCATGACTAAGATAATGACGAATAAATTATCATTAGCCTTCAACAGTTGAGTTCTTGATAGAATACAATAGACTACAAGGTTTATATCAAAAACTGTAGTTAAATTCTTAAACAACGTTCAGATCAATAATAGCAGCGAAATGAGCAATCTATTAGAAGAATAATGCAGACTATAATGTCCACTCGCTTATCTTTTTTGTAAAAATATCATCAACTTTTATCATCTGAAATACCATTAGTCATGATAATAAAAATTCACAGTTCCTGATCATAATCATGCAGATCAACAGTTCATATTTGCACTACGGGCCAAAGACATTTAATATAACACCAACAGTCATGATTATACCAGATTCAGCATTTGGTAATAATCATACCAATCAACAGTTCATCTTTGCACTACGGGCCAAAGATATTCAATAAAGCACCAACGGTCATGATTATACCAGATTCAGCCTTTGGTCATAATCATACCAACCAACAGTTTATCTTTGCACTACGGGCCAAAGAGAACATTCACCACGTGCCATAAAAGACACCGAACAGATGTATCGCCTTTAACCTAGTATATTGCCTTTAACCTATCATCCGTTCAACAATTATATCACATCTGTGCCCCCGGCCACAGATATTCACAACAGCTTGATTCTTGATGATTAATACAAATAACAGTGATACAAATGATGAACAGAAGAACAGGATAAACAATAAGTATCAGAAGTTTACTTTGCGCAGATTCAAATAATGTCCAAATTGCCAACATGATGTGGAGTGAAATTTTAAAAATGATATTCAAGATCCACAGTTCAGAATAACGGTTACAGTTCAATAGAAAGGTTCACGCAAATAGGAAGGTTCAGTTGAAATAATGAAGTTCAACTATTATGGAACATATAATATTTTCAGGAATTATAGAAGCAATAGTTCCATAATAAGTTTCGATTTAGGAGTATGAAAGAAAATAATATCCCTTACCGTAGCAGGTTTGATTAACAAACGGTGAAGGAAATTAATATCCCTTACCATAGTAAGTTTGAATAATGGAAGATGAAAAAGATGGTATCCCTTATGAGTATAAAGGAAAATGATATCACTTACGAATATGGAATAAAAGTGTCATGTGATAATTCGTGTAGACAAATTATTTCCACACGAGACAAATAAAAGGGTTATTCACCAACAGGCGATAATCCGCACCGTAAGGTTATTCCCATTAATTTGAATACGAATAGTTATTCACCAAACAGGCGATAATCCGCGCCATAAGGTTATTCCCATCAATTTGAATACGAAGAGTTATTCACCAAACAGGCGATAATCCGCACCGTAAGGTTATTCTCAAAGATTAATAAGGAATGAATACAAAAGGTTATTCACCAACAGGCGGTAAACCGCGCCGTAAGGTTATTCCCACAATTTAATACATGGAAGTAAATGGCACAAGAAAGAAATGATATTATTTTCGAGAATCAAAGAATGATAATCCCTTCAAGTAAGAAAGAAAATAATATCCATTTATGATGATGAAAAGAGTGATACCCCTTACCGTAATAAATTTAAGAGTGTGAAAAGAATGATATTCCTTACCTTAACACGTGACTGGATATTGATTTAAATGAGATTGATCAACCTATATATTTATAATATAAATTAGTAATTACCACATATAAATTTCAAAGTGTATGATAACTCGTATAATATGAACTATCAAAATTATATATATTTAACATAATTTT
Source organism: Hedera helix (assembly GCA_947179155.2). Taxonomy (NCBI): domain Eukaryota; kingdom Viridiplantae; phylum Streptophyta; class Magnoliopsida; order Apiales; family Araliaceae; genus Hedera; species Hedera helix. The sequence goes on along the minus strand of OX359283.1, from coordinate 16,143,770 downwards.
TGTAGTATAATATAACTACTTTAAAATAGTTTTTAAAATAATATTCTAAAATAAATCTTCCAAAGAAAGCTTTTAAAAATGAATCTTCTCAAAGAAGAGTCTTCTAAAGGAAGATTTGTGGATACCGTGAAATATAGGAATTTATGAAATTACTACTCTTTAATAAAAGACTTACTTGAAAATTTTCTGCACTCCTTTTGGCTTTCAAACTCTCAAAATAACCTCACTATTCTCAGAGAAAACTCATAAAATTCTTATAGAAAAATTTTATGTTTTAGGTGTGATTTTTCTATTCAGCTGAACAAGCTATTTATAGGAGAAAAATGGTACTATGCGCGGTTGTTGGCAGCACGCCAATGTTGAAATCGGCAGAAGAGGCTGCGCAGCCTCTGCGCAGACGAATTCAACGAATTCAAATTTGGCACAGTAACTTGCACAGTAACTTGCATAGTAACTTCTGAATATAATAATATTTTTCTAATAAAACAAATAACTTTATATATTATATTGTCTAATAAAACAAACAACTTTATGAATATATTATAATAATCAAATTACCAAATAATACTACCATAGTAATAATTCATAATAATGCAACAACTACTATGCCAATTATTAGGTTCAATAATTTTTAACTACAGTGCATCAACAATTATTGATTCGATGATATGAAATACAGTGTAATGATAATTATTAAATCAATAATGCAAAATACTGTGTAACAACAATTATTGAATTGATAACATAAAATATTATGCAGCGATAATTATTGATGAAATGATGTGCAATAGTTACGGTGTCAATTATCAGATCAATAATATAAGACACTGCGCAATACAGTGTGCTACTGTAGAGTACCGTGTGCTACAGAAAATACCATAAACTACCGTATGCTACTATTCTTTTATCACCGGTATTTTAACAGTTAACACCGTTGACTATTTTTATTTAAAAAGGTTACTTCTGTCGTTTTCTATATCCGACAAATATTCCGTTGTGGGGTCCACAAATAATTTGTTATTTCGGCGCCGTCGTACGACACGAATATTCCCCGACCAAACGAATATTCCCCGACAAAACGAATATTGTCCAATAAGGTATAATTTGCACGGAACATCCTTAACTTTTAACTTTGTCAATTTAACCACTTACTGTTTTATGAAGAAAAAAATATATATATATGAAAAAATTAAATTTTATATTTCAGAAAATTCGGGGTCTTACAAATTGTTGCTTGGCATGATCATGACCACTGATGTTATCAATGATGGACTCCAAATGATAAATATTTAAATTGAAAAAATATTAGACATTACCAAATGTAAACTAGTATTTCAATTAATTGTAATGAGGACTTAGCGTGTGTTTTATCATGCTTTGCACAAGATCATAGTAATTATAATTATGTGAGTTTATGCATGTGAATTGTATTTAGATGACTCAAATTGGTTGTGTAATTCCGAATTTGGGAGCATCACATTAACTCTCCATTTCTTAATTATCACATACTCCTTTAGTGTTAGAATTGTTTTTTTTTCTCTCAAATAAGTTGTCTAGTCAAAAAAATTCATTAGGAATTTAATTTTAAAATATATTTCGTGATTTAAAGGAGCACTAAGTTTAATATAAAATTTGACATTTAATTCTAGTGTATAAGATATTATTTATATGTCTTATTTAAAAATTATATATATTAAATTTTGTCCCTAAATATTTTGGCCCATCCCGACTTCAAATCCTGCTGATACCATTGATAATTTTGTGATGAAAGTCATCAATACTTATTATTTTAGTAGCGCATATAATACAAAGTTACATTTCTAATGCTTAAAAATTTTATAAATGATTTTTTTTTTTTTTATGGATTTTATGGAACAAAAGAAATATTTGATAAAAGTTCTCCTGTGCACATTATCAATTAATCATCGATCAATACCTATATATAATTTGACAAATATAGAGTTATTTTTATTGGTCTCAAGTTTACACATTTATAATTTTTTTTTGTTGACTCAGCAATTCAAATATTTTTTTCCTTATTGTGTGTCACATATTCATTTATAATGGTTTCTCAAATTTATAAATCAAATGCATTTTACTTTTTTTTCTTATTATTATTCCAATGCATTTGGTTTAGAAATATAACAAAATACTCATATCTTATATCCATAACAAGTAATTACTATAGATTCTTACGGTCAGGATTAGAAACTGAAAATAGACGTCCGCTACTATTAATAGTGAATATTTTAAAAAAATTAAATTGTCTGCTAGTAATGTAGCAAACCGCTTTTATTGTTTTGTTTAGGGTTTGATTTTCAAATCGACGTCCGCTATTATTAATAGCGGATTTTTTATTCAATTTTTAATTCTAATTGTGTACTCTTATTTTAAATGATATACATGATATATGTCCTATAAATATTCATAGTAAATACATATTATGAATCATTCCCCTGCATATAAACATGTAACACTTTGCATAAAAAAAGATACACGATAAGTCAATCTAAACTTAACCGTACCTGATAAGGATTATCAAGGATTTTTTTTTCTTTTTATAAAATTTCCTAGGCTAAAATACAGTCATGCAACATTGGTCAATTTCAAAATAAGAATTTTATTTATTCGAGATGCATATAGAAAATAAAAAAAAACGTATATCGAGTTAATAATTTTTTAATTACTAATTTAGACCCAATATTTAACATTAAACAAAATTTAACCATGCCAATTTATTTTTTAAAAATAATCAACAGAGTCCCGTAAAACTTAACTCACGGAAGCCGGAAGGGATGCTAAAGAAATTCTTGTGATGTTGATATATTATGGTCATGTTTAGCTCATGTTTCTCCATTGCGAGAGGTCTACATCGTTGAATTTCACGATCATTGCCACAATTCTAATCACAAGCTCCGCCGACAACTATAAAGTTAGAACATATGGTAAAAATAGTAAAGCTATGATCATAATTTAAAGCTAAGATCATAAATAAATTATAATTTATAATATCTTAATTATTAACAAGTAATTTATGTCTAAGATCGCAAATTTGAGCTTAATTTCGTTTTATAAATTTATAATCTTGGTTAAATTTTCATAATTAAGTTATATTCCGCCTGTTTTAAAATATAAGATCAAGTTTAATTTTTTAATGTCAATTTGAGATTTTTTTTAATTTAAAATTAATGTGGTTTATTTATTTTTTAAAAAAAATAAATCTTACGAGTAATATAATATTATAAACTAATTTTTAAACCAATAATTATTTTATAATTTATAACAAAGAAAGTGCTTAATTTATTAACTACTCAAGCCTTTGCTGCAGTTTTAAGTTACCTTACCAATAATCGGTTGGTTAGGTTTTAAGCAGAAAATAAATAAATAAAAATTAATATGTAAAGCTAAGTTTGGAAGTCATGGTTGTCTTTGTCTCTGCCTAAACACTTTTTCGTAAAAAAATTCATTTTATTTCTTTGAAACAACTAATATGATTAAAATACATTAAAATTATAATAAAAACAATTTTTTTTTTCAAAAATTTTAGGTGGACATGTTTACTGGATATGAGGACAAAATATTTTCACTTATTTGTATTTTGACCCTCTATTATAAAAATAATGGGGGATCAAAATACAAATAGGTGAAAATATTTTGTTCTCATGTCCAATAAACATGTCCAGTAAACATATCCACCTAGAATCACTCTTTTTTTTAAAATTTCTGATCCAGTATCCTTAGAAAATTAGATAATAGTGTGGGTCTCAAATTTTTTATCTTAAATATGTCTCAAATGACATAAAATAAAATATTTTAACGATATTTTATAGCATAACTAATCATGAGTTCTACTCGATCAATTTAATGATGACACATTATTTAAGATATTTTTTGAGATAAAAAATTTAAAAACCTTAATATAATCCTACAGAATTTATGGCAGTTAGGTCTTAATCAACAAGTTACATTGCCGATATTTTTTCTTTGAATTCTTTAGGTATTTCATGTTTAACTCTAATGAATACTTGTAACTGGCTGCTTTGCACTAATGAATACTTGGAACAATAACAAAACTTCAATACATAAATGTGTGACACATAGGTTACTACGTTATGGACAAGATCAAACATCAAACCTGGGAGCTTGAAGATACTCTATATTGGGCCAAACCCAAAATAATCTAAAACGCCGTGTTTTCTTCTATTCCTATAGTACAGTTTTTTGCTGGGCCTGCCTTGAAAGGGAGTACCATTTACTATTTGCTGGGGTAAATATTGATTGAAATGAGGATCTGATTTTAAAATTCATGTATAAAATTGAAATTGAGACCTCAATAATATTTTCTCATTTTCACAAAAGAGTTATATTTGATTATTTTGTTTAGCTAATTTACGAAATTTTAAAATAACATGAATTTATTTGATTTTGATCAATAGATAGTTTGTATTCCAATGTATTGGATGAGACATATAATAAGAAGAAAACTAGTTCTTTTCTTGCCTATTTTGTTTGATTTAATGATCTTGCTACTTAGAACTAGTAGATAGGTCTGTCTTTCTTTGGATCTTACTGAGCTAAAAGATACGAGATATAAAAAAGAATTTTATTTGGACCGGGCTCTCAAAAGTTCGTGTGATTGGAGGTGGCAAAGATATGTGTTGAAAAAATAAGTTATAATCAAGTTTTATGCCCTAAGTGCTCAACTTCACCCTAGAAATAGAATTAATGCAAGGGTCAGTAGGGAAAAGTAGTCTTCCTTGTAATAGGAGTGAAGAATGACCTAACTTAACCCTAAAAAGACGGGCAAGGGCTGGACAATGGTATCAGACATTAAGGAAAGAGAAGTCACTTGGTATCAATGAAAGCCCATGCAAGTCTCGTGTGTGATAGTCCAAAAAAGTAATAGAGGTGTGCAAAGGTTTTCTCGAACTGAACAAAGATTCATCTTCGAGTGCAAATTCAAATTGTAAAGAAAACTTAACTGTAAGACCAATCCATTGAGTTAGAACATTCTAACTCGGCTCGATTAAGTTTGATCTCGAATAAATTTGATGCAAACTCAAATCTACTTATTAGACAAATTGAACTCCAATAAGTTTTTTTGTCTATTTAGTTAGATGAGATGAATTCAACAAATATAGTGTTAAGCTCGAGTTTAACTCATGTAAGCGTGATTCTAATAAGTTTGACTTATTTAATATTTAATTATTTTTTATTTATTGTTGTGATTAAAAATTAAGTTTAAATATATTTTACTATTTCACTTCGATGATTCACCTTTTAATTTTTTAATTTTTTTTTACTTTTATCTTAATTGAGGATACGCATCAGAAATTTTTGACATGACCCTCTTAGTGGGGTAATTCCCAGTTGATATGTCAGAAATTATTGAGTATGCAAAGGTAAAATTAACAATTCATATTATTTTTTTCCTTAAACAATGGGAAGGAGTATCTCTGTATCTAGACGACCCTTTCCTCCTCCTATGTTTTTCGACGAAGACCTCTCATTCTTCCTTTCCTTGAAGAAGTCCTTCCGATCCCACGACAATGGCTCTGGTGGCATGAAACTTCACCTCTCAATAACATCGACTAAAAACTCCCCAAACAGTAAAAACCACACATCAATACAACAAATCCACTCCAAACCTTCCCCAAACTCCCAAAGAGCTCAAAATGTAGCCTTACAATACCAAAGTTCAATAAAAAACAACACCGCAAAAAAACCAAAAACAGAGTTGAAACCTAAAGGGCATGTAAAAATTTCAGAACCAGATTGACAAAGAAGAAAATCTTAATTTACATGTTCGTCTCAAAATTAGGGCTTGAAACAGAAACCAAAACCGTTGTCCGTCAATTTGCGAATTTTCTTTCTCTATGTGAAAAAATCTTCTCAAATGCACAGAAGAAAGAAGAAGAAGGGGAAAAGGTGAGAATGCGTGTATCTATATGATTATTACTTTCTCCTTTTCCAATGAGGTTGAAGTTGAGAAATCAGATGACTTGGTTTTGTGAAGGTGGCGTCGTGAGACTGGGATTTAGAGAGTAACTGGTGGCTAGGGTTTTAAAGGAGAGGCCAAGAAAGAGACGGGAGAGGACAATTGCGACAACATAATCAGAGGGGAGAGAGGCTTCCATGATCCATATGTGTTCGATGGATAGGACTCAGAATGCAGAGATAGAAAATTGAGAGGTGAAATTGGCAGAAGATGAAGATGATTATTTTTGGTTTTGTTTGTTTTCTTCGGATTGGGAAGAAGGAGCTATGGCGGTGAGGTAGGAGAGACTGGGATTTTCTTCGGAGGGAGGTTTGATATGTTGTATTACTATTTTGTCCGTATTACTTACATATTACTAAATTGCCATGTGTGCAGATTATGACGTCACATTTCAATTGAGCTTAATTAAAAAAAAGTTGAAAGATAAATTATTAAAATAAAAAAAATAATAGTTCAATAAAATATATGTAAACCTAAAAATTAATCGAGCCTTTCCACGCTTTTATTCAGTCGTTCGAAGTTCGAACACGCATACAACTCGGTTTAAAATCTCAGTCGACGTATTTATTGAAACCTTATCCTAAAGTCGGTAATCGTTGGAAGTATTTGTACATCCCCATTACTCCCTTCACGAGTTCAACACTCGTCTATTTATTCTATTTCCTTTTTCCTTATTTAATTTATTTTCAGTATATTCCTTCCTTCTTCGCTATATAAAATATATATACAGAATATAGAAAAACATCCCCAAAAGGCAGAATTCATAGAAAAGCTAGGATTTTGAATCGGAGAGATCTCGGAGCAGCAGCCATGGGGGGAGGCAACGGGCAGAAGGCAAAGATGGCTCGCGAGAAGAACTCGGAGAAAAATAAGCCTTCCAAAGGTATAATTTTATCCTCTTTTGTCTATTAGGGTTTTAAATTTCTTCTTGTAAGCAATCGATCTGATCAAATATATTATACCGATTTGTAATCGAATTTCATTTGATCTCTATGTAGGAAGTCAGCTCGAAACCAACAAGAAAGCCATGTCTATCCAGGTTGGATTTTACTACTTGAATTCTTTGATTTTGTGGTTTTTTTTTTTAATATTTTAATTTTAATTTTGATTTGAACTTGTTATATACTAACCTGATTATGGAATTCTCAATTTATATTTGTATTACATATTGAACTAAAATCCCAACTTTTGCTATATAATATCATTAGTGCAGTGTATACATGTGTGTGTGTGTGTGTGTGTGTGTATTTGTTGCTATGTTGCTATTTTGCAAATGAAGAATTATTTACAAGCCAGAAGAATCTAATTAGTTCACGTTACCTATTGATTGCACATTATTTTTTTTATATGAGTTCCATGTGGTTTACAAAGTTTACAATTTGTGTTTGTTTTTTATTTTATGTTTCGGGAAGTGATATATACGTCTCACAAAGTGGGGGATAACCCGATAACACTTGCTATATTAATGTGAGGAGTTTCTTAGGCAACTCATTCTTATGCAGTATCTATTCAGTATCTCTGTCATCTCCTTAGTTGGTGTATGCAAAAATGATAAATGGTATGGCTATCAAAATTCAAATGATGTGAGCCATGTTGATTGGGAATTTGGGATGTGTCAGTAATGACTGATTATAGATATTAATTTTTGAATCGAAGCACTTTTCTTACCTCAGATCAATAATTTTTGAATATTAGATCTTGCTTTCATTCTATTTTTCCTTCCAATCCTTGGAGAGGAAGAACAAGTGTGATCAAAATACAAGGAGCTAGTACTTCTGCGGTATGTAAGAGTCTTATTTGCATGATTAAATTCAAACTTGATTAAAAGAAATCATAACTGCTAATGGAAATACCGCAAGAATATTTTCCTTTCGAGGAAAATATGAAAAGCAGTTGCCTTGTGCTACTAATATGTCGAGACTTAGTTGGACAAGATTGTTAATGAATAGGAAACGTCAGCTTACTTTTGTTCAGTTTTCTCCTTTTTAATTGGGAATTAACTCTACTAAACACATTTTCTCTGACTTAGAAAGAGACATTTTTTGTCCATGTTGCGTGTTTATTGCAGTGCAAGGTGTGCATGCAGACGTTTATTTGCACCACTTCAGAGGTGAAGTGCAGGGAACATGCAGAGGCAAAGCACCCCAAATCTGATGTGGAAGCATGTTTTCCTCATCTTAAGAAATGATGCGAAGCCGGGGATCAACTTTAAGGATGGGCTTCAGACTGTTATTGAAGTGATGTTCTGCCTGTTGCTACTTAATCTTAAACTCGTCTCCCGAAAAAATTGTTAATCTTTACCTACGTTATATATATATATGACACAAACCCCTGTTTCACTGTTTGTATCCATTTTATACCTACATTATATGAAAAAATATGACTTAAACGCATGCTTGTATCCATTTTTTTCTACTCTTAATTAAGATGCAAATATGGTAAATGCCAGACTGGTAAGACTGGTGTATATCCATTTTGTGCTACTCTTAAGACACAAATATGGTAAGCCAGACTGGTAAAAGTTATATTATACTTTCTCGGTTTCAAATTATAATTATAAGATTATTACTGGTTTAAAAAAAATAATTATAAATATTTTTAAGCTCAAAATTGAAATTAATTAATTTAATTTAAATTAATATAATTATGAATATTATAAATTTTTTAAAAGTACTAATAGTTATTATATTTATTATTTTTTAAATTTAAAATGAATAATGTCAATTTTAAATTTAAAAATATTTTAAATTTATTTTTTAAAATTTAATATTGATCTTATAATTCTGGAAAGAGGGAGTATGCATTTAACCGTGATCATTAATTTTGTATGAATCCCGAAAGTAAATAGACAACTAAATAACTGAAATCATGATAAAACTTTCAAGGTGATCACATCCTCTCTAAAGTGATAGCTTACATCTTGACTAGTGTTTGTACTAGTTTTTAAAAAATTGAAGCATGTCAGAATCTATTTGTTGATGACCCAGGAAAAACTTAAGGCTTCGTTTGGTATTTTTTTTTGTTTTATATGTTATTTTCTTCTGAGTTTCGTTTCAATATGCATCTGATTTTTTAATTTTTTTTTAATTTGTTTCAAGCGAAGTTGCCAAACATAAGCTCCAAAATTGAGTTTTAATACCAGTAGATTCCAGGAGGGAGCTGATAATATGGTCCAAATCAGTGTCTGCCAGGGCAGTCCCCATGAGTAAAAACTTGGGAAGAGAGAATTCACAATTAATGAGAGGAGGTGTCCCTGGATTCAGGGGCATCGCGAGGGAGAGTGCAAAGATCATCGTAATTAGGACTGTTAATTGAGTTGATCAAGCTTGAAATTCGATCACTCAGATTTTAAAAACTCGCTCGAATTAAATTTGGGAGTGTATCGAACTGAGTTTGGACAAAAATTAAAGCCCGAAATAAATTATAGACCCAACTAAGAATTAATAATAAAAAATTATTGATCATTTATGTTAATTATTAAATATTTACAGCTCAACTTATACTTAAACATAAGATTATTTTGACTCAGGTAAATACTACTTACCATGTTTAATTTTAGTGTTTACTTCTTCAATTTCATAACAAAATTTAATAATTACTTCTAACAATGTTAAGAAGAAAGATTAAAATAATTAATAATACAGTATCTCTATCAAGTGGCTTACTAGTGTTAATTTAAACAAGCTAATGAGGTCTTAGTCTATGGGTACGATTGATATCTTGCTACCTTTATGTTTCAAATTCGATTCTCACATGTGAGTTTGTTTATTCTTTTATGTGAATTATGTTTTCTCCATTGTTTGAGATTTGATAGATTTGTGTGTTATTTCTTTTAGTTGAAACTTGATTATGATATTATAATAGTGACTATGTACTTGATTATGAAAATAAAGTATACTTCTTAAAAAATGATATATATATATATATATGTATATATATATATATATTCAAATGAATATTATATTTTTCACATGTGGGTCTAGGAATTAATATTAATTATATTTGTTTTTATACGTATTTGACTGACAAATAAGTCCGAAACTCATGAAATTTATTCGGCCCAAGATTGAGCATGAAGTCTGAACTAAAACGACAATTTTAAATTGACCCAACCTTTGAACTTAACAAATTTTACTTGCAGAGGTGGAACTAAATTATAGGTGAGGGAGGCCAGGCCCCACTCATTTTTTTTTTTAAATTTCACTTCAGTCCCTAATATTTTCTAAATATTTAACTTCAACACCTCATAAAAATTCTTCTATATTTTATGTAAAATACTCACAACTAGAAAACATATACGTACACATAGTACAGTGGTGAATCCCTTCCCAAATGTAATACTTTTACTAATATTTTTAATACTTATGAATATGAAAAAAAATGTTTGAGTATCATTTTAATAGAGAGATTAATCTCACTAGAACATTTCATGTATTATATATATATATATATATATATATATATATATATATATATATATATATATATTATAACTCTTCATAATTAATTTGGCCCCTATCAATATGAATTTCTAGTTCTGCCCCTAATGTTCTTGTCTGATTTTGCTTTAATTAGTGATTTTTAATAGTTGATCATCCTATTCCGGTTGAGGTAAACATTTGTGATTTGCCTCTTGTTGATTTATGGACCCAAATTGAAGCGTCTATGGAGCGGATGACCAGGTGAGTATAACCACATGGTTCATTGTCTAGATACAATGAACATGTGTTAATCTCTCTATTGATTTTCTTGGGAGTTACACTCTTAATTCTCTTGTGGGAGTTACATGAAATTTATGATGTTGGAGTTACATCCATTTATGCTCTTGGGAGTTACATGGAATAAAGTTCTTGGGAGTTACATGGAATAAAACTCTTGGGAGTTACATAAGTTACATGTTATTGGAGTGAGTATAAAAGGAAGCAGGGCTGATCATTTTATATATTAAGCAACAAAGCAATTTGAGAGCAATATAAAGTTTCATATAAGCCATTAGAATATTCATTTGTGAAGCTTGAAAGTTTGTAGCTTCTCGAATTGTAGAAGATATATTTTTGTACTCATTTGTAGTCTAAATTATCGTTGAGAGTATTGTTCGTTAAGCACGTGATTCTAACCATTCGTGATCGTGAACATACGCTACAAAGGTAATCAGAAATTTTAATTTTTCGGTTCATTTTAGCTGCGAGTATGCTTAATTTTATTACATTGGCATCAAAGCTAATAGTGCTAAAATTTGTGTTGTACATGTTGCTTAAAGTTGCCATGCATGTGTTTTATGTTATTCTTTCAAAGAAAGCTTAAATAACATGTAAATGGCAATACATGTTAGAGATATGTTTTAACCATGAAAAATCAATATGTTCTAGCTTATATGATATTTTTGGGAGAAAATTCAAACTCTAATTTTATTTGAAGTTATTATTTTTCCAAAAATTGTTTTTGCTCGGACATCATATGAAAATTCTAATAACATGGTTGCGTAAAATTTTTTGATACGATTGTACAGATATGTGGATCGCATTTTTTAGACTTAAAATAAGAGCGTTATGGCCATTTTAAAAAAGGGTACTAAACAGTAATTTGTCATTTGAAAAACCTAACTGAAGGTTGAAGATGATGACATGGCAGCCACGTTAGCACCACGTGTCAACCACGTTAGCACCACGTGTCAGCCACGTCAACACTGTTGTAGCTTGGGCAGTGACACGTGGTAGCCACGTCAGCGCCTGGTCAAAGTTGACTGCCACGTGGACCAACTGCAGGGTGACATGTGGCATTCCAGCCACGTCAATAATGCTGTGGGGAGCAGCTGCGCATGGCAGCTCCACGCGCAATAGTGGCGCGTTCAGTACACGCGCTGCCTTCTCAATATTTTTCAATCGTCAAATTTTTACGGTAATTTTTATTTTTAATTTATAGGATTTCTATATATATAAATTATTTTTTTGATATACTTGGAATTTTCATAAATTAATTTTGTAGTTAAAAATTGTTTTAAAATATTGGGAAGTTGATTTTTTGTCCAAATTATTTTGTAGACACCATAAACCAATTTTATCATTTATCCATCAAGGGTGTTGAAAAATATTTTAATAAAGTGGCCTAAACTAATTTTCTAGTCAAATTATGTACGAACAATTTATTTGTATAAATTATGTATTATTCAGAAAAATCCCAAAAATTTACAGAATGTTAATAAACTGTTATTATGTTGTTCAAAATTTTTTGGTAGCTATATTATGTGTTTTGCATTGTATTATATATTATTTGGAATAATATGAGTAATTATTTAATCCTTACAAAATATTTAGAATATTTAAATGTTTTTTCAAGTTTGTAAAAGCATATTAGGGATTAAATAAACGCTAGAAACACACATATATGTACTTGAACTTAGTGGGAAGAATTTAAGAAAGTAAAACTTCTGTTTAATTCTTAAATTCTATGTATATTTTTGTGCTGAATAAACTATAATAAAATAATTAAATATACACACAAATTGTGACTCCCAAGCTTAGCAAAGTTTCTTTTTTGTGTTTATACTTTGATTATTTTAAGAAGTTTATGTTATGCGACAAAAAATAAGTTAATATTGTGTTGAATTCTTAAAAGTTTTCTAATAAAGTTCTCTCGATTATTTAAATGGCTTCAAGACAAATTATCGCTGATCTTAATAAAGGTAACAAGTTCGATGGGGATAATTATGATGTTTGGCATTGTAAGGTCCGCATGGTACTTGAGGAGTTAGAAGTAGAAGAGACTTTAATAATTAAAGAAACAAAACCCATTGACACTGATGCTGAAAATGCTGAGAAGCTTGCAGCCTTAGAAAATTGGCACAAGAAAGATAGAATTGCTTGCATCACTCTCTTAAGCAGTATGAACAATGAATTCTTATTTTAATATGAAGAGTACTCAACTGCTTATGAGATGTGGGAATCTCTCAAAACTAAATTTGGAGGCACCTCACTAACTAGGTTGCGCGGCTTAACTATCAGGTTTGATGGTTATAAGAATGAGGCTGATCATTCAATGAAAAAATACCTTCGAATAATGTTAAACATGATTCGAGAGTTAAAGGTTGTTGGCAATGACTTGTCAGATGAGCAGCAGATATCAGTTGTGGTTCGCTTACTCCCAGATAGTTAGAAACATATGCGGGTTAATATGACTCACAACCCGAATATCATAAACTTTGAAGATATTCGGCATCACTTGGAGCTTGAGGCTGAGCGCTTAGAAGCTGCTAAGCTATCCAAGGCATATGTTATTAAGTCCAGTTCTCCCAAGGGGAAACCCAAGTGAAAGAATAATGGAAAGAAAGCTGTTGCTGCTACTCCTGCTCTGGCGCCTAGCAAGGCAGCAAAAGTAGATGACAAGAGGAAAAATAGGTGGCAAACAAGACAAGACTAAGACGATCTGTTACAACTGTGACAAGATGGGGCACTTCGCTTGTGAATGCACTGAGCCGAAGAAGGTACTTCCTAGTTTTGATCAAACTATGTGTAATGTTACTTCTAGCACTTTTGTTGCTCAATCTCTCCATATGTGGATTGTAGATTACGGAGCAACAGACCACATAGCTAGAGATCGAGCTGGGTTTGAGGAGTATCGCCACATTCCGGCTGGCAGAAAAGTATAAATGGGAAATGACTCTAGTGTGGACGTGCTAGGAATTGACACTTACAAACTAGAGATGCGAGGATGCTCAGTGATGTGATAAAAAATAGTAACTGCAAGTGCACAGCATCAAATTGAAGAACGGGCAAGTACAGGTCGAACCACATAGACTAAATTAATTTTTATGTTCCCTTAATTTATATTCCAAACAAATTAGAAATAAAAAGTGGTGGAGATGATTAATTAACTAAATAATGCAAATTAAAAATTAATAACGAAAACTAATAATGAGAAAAACTACCTAGAAATCCGAATCCATTAAATACTAACATAATAATTAAATTCTTCATTTCCATAATTAATTTCCAATTATTTTTTTCTTTCCTTAAAAATAGTGATTCATATAATTAATATGGGCAAGCATAGATTATAAAAATTTAAGGATTAACTATAACTCATCAAAACTTCATTAAGCAAGCATGAATTATGAAAAACTCATATCTTAACAATAACCTATCAAAACCTCGCAATTAAAATAGAACCAAAACGAATTATAAGCAAAGATAAATTTGAAGAAATAAACAATTAAACATTAATATCGGAACGAAAAGAATATAATTAATATGCAATATTTAATTTCATCTTCATCCTAGATATTAGAAATTTAGCTATCCATAGAATTAAAAATTAAACACATAATAGTAATTGCACGAAATAAAATAGAACTAACTAAAATAATAATTAAAAAGAAACTTTAATAAAACTAATAAAGAATATAAATAAAGTAACAAAAGAATTCCCTGACTAAGAATACATGCAAGCTAATTTGAATGAGAATGCTCCTGACTTATTCTTTGCTTTACCGAACTAGATGAAGAAAAAGAACAATAAAATACTGCACCTACTCCAAGCTTCTACCGATCTCAAAAGAGAGAAAAAAAAAAAAATTATGTCACACCATTTTCTCTAAAATAAGACTCTTATTTATAAAAAAAAATAAAAAAAAAATTGAACCATAATCTAATTTGGAATAGTTTGGACTCTTCTTTCCTTCTTGATTTCAACTTCTACATAGTAATATCGGAGTCCAAATAGAAATCAACTTGAAAGCTTTTAGAATCATTTTCCAACTCAACTTCAATTATTTATTTATTTCCTGTAAAATAAAATAAAATGAATTTGGGAATATTAAAATCCATACTTATGTGTCTATCAAATACCCCCATACCTAGGTTTTACTTGTCCTCGAGCAAAACAAAAAATAAAATAAAAATAAAACAAAATCTAAACTACCCCATTTTCGTAGGAAACACAATTGCACTTAGCATGTGCAACAAACCTTTAAACCCCACGGTTAACCCAAGTGGATGAGTTGTGTCTCATGAGGGTTTGCAGTGAATATACCCACAAAATTCAAAATAAAAAAAAATCTTTTTGAGTTTAACCAATTATGAAATCGAAAGAAAACTTCTAAGTATTCATGGGCACTACATATAAATAAGATCAAATTCAAAATCACACTTTCATCTTATCAAAAATACTCCATCTTCATTCTAAATATCATCCTTCATAAAATTAATTCCATGTGTATGAATGTATGTGTATGTGATGTAACTCTTAGTAGAGACTTTTACTGTGAAAATCAAACAAACTCAAATTTTTTCTTTTTCTATTTTTTTTTCATTATTGACTTGTGCAATGTCAATTTTTCTTAGGCTTTTTAGAGTTACCCATTTAACGAGCGTTTGACCAATGACTCCCAAACCAGTTGACTTTAGGACACTAGGTGTAAAGACATCCCTATGGGCTTACTAACTCGAACAACAAAGGCCACAAAAATTAGACTAGTCAAACTGCTTATATCCATCATACTTTTCAACTTGCATTTTTCTTTTATTCAATGGATATTGAAGTAATATTTATTATTTTTCAACTCTTTTTCCTTTTCTTATAACGAGTGCGTTTTATGCTCCATCTATTGATTCTCTTTCCTATTTTTATTTACCACGAGTGCGTTTCACGCTTCATCTCGTTGCATTATTATTTTTTATTTCTAATTTTTTTCTTAAAATTACTTGTCTCATAGTCTTGACTCATAGTTTATACCACACAACTAAGAATTAGTGCGAACGTGAAGTGCAAAAATGCATATGAATTTTAATTTTATTCAAGATGGCATTATAAACTAAGACTTTGTATCTTATCAAAGGTTCTAGCGTTCTAAATCTTTTAATCCTACTCAAAGTTTTTTACTCCACAGACACTTATTAGAATTAATCTAACTCATAAAAAGTCAAACAATTTTTTTCATTTTTTTTAATGTAAAAAGAATTAGTTTCCTAAAAAATAAAATAAAATACATAAATAAAAATGCTAAATTCCCCCCATACCTAAATCAGGCATTGTCCTCAATGTATGCAAATGAATAATAGAGAACAAATAAATAAAAGAATTGTACCTCGTATGGTGGACATGAACGGGATAAAAATACGCTACAAAAGAAATATATATATATATATACAAAACTTATAATTACAAGTGTAGTTTCAGTCATACGGATTAGTGTGGATCAACAAGGTCCAACACCTCATCTAGTTCGTTTGGCATTTCGAAAAAGGGTTTGAGTCGTTGACCATTAACTTTGAAAATTTTACCACTTTTTGGGTTTTCAATATCAACTGCCCCATGAGGGTAAACTACCTTTACTACAAAAGGTCCATCCCATCGAGAACGCAATTTGCCAGGAAATAGATGCAGCCTAGAGTTATACAAGAGAACTTTTTGACAAGGTGAAAATGATTTTCTCAAAATTGATTTATCATGAAACATTTTTGTTCTTTCCTTGTAAATTTTATCATTTTCGTAAGCATCATTCCTAATCTCGTCCAACTCATTCAATTGCAATTGTCTATGACTCCCACAAGTGGCCATATCAAAATTTAACTGTTTTATAGCCCATAAAGCACGATGTTCAAGTTCCACAGGT
This sequence comes from Hedera helix, assembly GCA_947179155.2. NCBI lineage: Eukaryota > Viridiplantae > Streptophyta > Magnoliopsida > Apiales > Araliaceae > Hedera > Hedera helix. The sequence continues at coordinate 16,127,163 of OX359283.1, read as the reverse complement.
AAGTGACAAGTTTTTTCAAACACAAGCCTATATGGTGACATTCCTAAGTTAGTCTTAAAGGCAGTACGGTAAGCCCACAATGCATCTAACAATTTAAGAGACCAGTCTTTTTTATTAGAACTCACCGTTTTTTCTAAGATTTGTTTGATTTGCCTATTCGAGATTTCTACTGACCACTTGTCGAAGGGTGATATGTGTTGAAGGTTGTTTGATTTGATGATGATGACTGTTGTGCAAAAATGATTGTGGCAAATGTGCTTATATGGTTGATTGTCCATATGTATCTGACTACGTGCTTATGTGTTAATGTATCTATGCGCTTACCTGATTATGTGCTTATATGTTTTAAAGTGCTTATGTGGTTAATTGACTAAATGATTACATGTTAATTTAAATATGTGTCTACGTGATCATGTGTGTATAATATATATTACCTGATTCAAATATTGTGATTTGCACACTTATATAGCACAAATATGATCTTGTTGAAAACTATATGTTGCTTATAATAAGAGTAAAAGTTATCTGGTTCAAATGTTGTAAAGTCCTTTTGAAAGGAATTATGTGTACAAAGGACTTAGGTAAAAGATCAGAAATGTTAGGTTGATCTTTTCGTAGAAATTACTCTGCATTAAAGATAAATACTATAAGCAGAGTAATATAAGATTAAATCATAGTTGTATGACAAAGTTTGTAAAGTCCTTTCAATGTAATGACGTAATGATGTACAAGGACTTAGTTAGAAAAGATCAAATCTGTTAAGTTGATCTTAGGTTATATCTGTTCAGTCAATATAATCGTAGAATGGACTCTAAGATTCCAAGCAAAGAAGACTCAACGATTCAGTCTGTTCGTAGAGTGGACTATACGACTCCATACCAGGATAACTTTACGATCATCAAGGAGAGACAGCTGTGCAAGAGTTCTATAGAAAACACAAGCTAAATTGAAGAATTGATCAAGTACAAAACGTAGAGCAGAACTCTACGATCGTCGATCAAACAGCTAAGCAAGCCTTCAGAAAACGTAGAACCAGAGAAGAAATGTACTCTACTATATGCACAAACTGGCAAGATCATAGAGAGGATTCAAAGAGCAAGCATAATAAGTTAACTCTACGTTTTGCACAGATAGAAGAAATCGTAGAGTGAAACCAGAAGAGAAGACAATTGTTCTACACATGGTATAATCGTTGAACAGAAATAAAGGATGCGCTAACAAAGACAACAACTCAACGATTCCATTGAAAAGCAAAGCCTGCAATTAACAACTTTACGATCTGAACAAAATAGCAAGATCGCAGAATAAGAGAGAAGATCGCTCTAACTCAACCTTTTACCCGACATACTTCAAGTAACGAGTGGAGCTGAATTCATAGAGTCTGAATGGACAGACAATCACTCTACGAATTCACCATCAGAAGCAGTAAAGGAATAGAACTGCAATATAGTGCAAGAGAAGAGAGAATATTCCTCTTCCAGATTAGAGAAAGATTAAATGCTATTAAGGAACAGATGCATGTTAGTGTCACAGAGGACTTTGTGACCAGACGACTATAAGTAAGAACCTACTACTCAGCAAGCTGGTAAAAATAATCAGACTAATAGGACATCTCTGACAGCAATGGAGCAGCTAGTTATTAAAGTCAAGGAAGATATTTAATAATGAATCAGAAGGTTAAATATATAATAATCCTTGATATACAACTCTGGAAGTGCAACGACTAAAAATGCAGAAAGCAAAAGTACAGGTTGATGTGATAATACATATGTCAGAAAAGGGAAGAAGCATTGACACAAGCAACAGAAAGTCAACATCAAAGATATCAAGGATCTGCACAAAGCCAAAGGAACCCAACGAATCTTTTGAAACAGTAAAATATGCACAAATATATATATAAAGATAAATGCTCACAAAGAGAGGGGTTGTTGAAAAAAAAAAGAGAGGATGGTGGACAACAACAGATCGTAGAGCGAAACAAAAATGAATATGCTGAAGAACACTCTACGATCCACCAGAACACTAAAATTTAATTGAGAGAGACATAGAGAGAAATGACTCTATTGCAAGATAAGTGTTCAAAGCTGCTAAGCATGTGAAAAAGAGAAGCCTAAATGCCAACTTGATACGGACATGTTAGCTACTGAGTACCAAAAAGGAGAAGCTTCACCATCATCTCAGAAGCACATCTCGAGAGGTAATAAAATATCTATGATAAGAAGGAACAACTGAGTACCAAAAGGAAGGAGCTTCACAGTCATCTCAGAAGTTCGTCTCGAGAAGTTATCAAGTACCAAAAGAGCTGAATTGCCAAAGCTTAGTAGTACAATGGGTGATCACAAGTAGCTATTGAGCATATAAAGAAGCTAAGCATTATTGTCGAACTCAATATCATTTCAAGCATGATCACATTATGCTACTGAGTATTTAAAGACAATGGAACTTAAAGTATAAATCAGCAGCAACTCCAACATCTATCAACAAATAAGGAGCCAAGTCTGCTGGACTTGAAGATGACAGTTGTGTCCTTGTCTTAGTGACTAAAGGAGCCAAGTCTGCTAGACTTGAAGAGTACATTTGTGTCCTTGTCTTAGTGACTAAACTAGCCAAACCTGCTGGGTTTGAAGGGTTCTGTATAAGTCATCCTTAGTGGATTTCCTGCTTGTTAAAGTAGAATAGTGGAATAGGAGTTATTCAGTCTCCGAACCACTTAAACTTTCTGGTGTCATTTATATTCAGTCATTTATATTCTGTCATATATAGATATAACTGCTATGATTGGTTTACTGAACAAATGACTATCTTCAATACAGTCTAAACTTAACTAAGAAGTTTTATAAATCTTTAAGGGGAGTTTTTCAAACTAATATTCCGCTGTGCAAACTAATCTTGATTAAATGAACTATTTGGTAATATTATTTACTTTTAAGAAAAAAAAAATTAAGAGATCTATTCAACCTCCCCCCTTCTAGATCACTTGTGTGCCTCTGGGAACTAACAATATAGTGTGACAAGCTTGTGAGTGATGAAATATTTTTTCAATAAGGATTTAAAAGGCTGATTGCAAAAATGTTTTCTTTGATCACTGATTATAGCCCTAGGGGTACCAAAGCGAGAAAAAATATTATCTTTCAGAAATTTTACAACAACCTTATTATCATTGGTCTTGGTTGGTATAGCTTCTACCCACTTAGACACGTAATCAACAGCAAGTAAAATGTACAGATTGCCAAAAGAATTTGGAAATGGACCCATGAAATCTATCCCCCACACATCAAACAACTCAATGACTAAAATGGGTCGTATTGGCATTATATTCCTTCTAATAATCCTTCCTAATTGTTGACACCTATCGCAATGGGCACAAAATTTTGTGGCATCCTTGAATAGACTAGGCCAATAAAAACCACACTGGAGAACTTTGACAGACGTCTTTTTACCTCCAAAATGTCCTCCACAAGCTTGGTCATGACAAAATGATAGGACACTCCTAAACTCATGGTCGGGTACACATCTCCTAATGATTTGATTAGGACAATATTTAAACAAATAGGGGTCGTCCCAATAAAAATATTTGACTTGTAAAAAAAATTTTGATCGGTCTTATTTGGACCAATGGGAAGGAATGTCACTAGTAACTAGGTAGTTCACAATATCAGAAAACCAAGGTGTAGTGGATATGAAGAAAAGTCGCTTATCTAGGAAATAATCATTTAAAGGCAGTTCAGAGTTAGACTCCATGACTAAACGAGACAAATGATCAGCTACCACATTTTCAGACCTTTTTTTATCTTTTATTTCTAGGTCAAATTCTTGGAGCAATAAGACCCATCGAATTAATTGGGCTTTTGAGTCTTTTTTGGAGAGAAGGTGTCTAAGGGCTGCATGGTCAGTGTAAATGATTATTTTAGACCCAATAAGATAAGATCGAAACTTTTCTAGGGCAAAAACTACAGCTAGAAGTTCTTTTTCAGTAGTTGAATAATTCAATTGTGCATCATTCAAAGTCCTACTAGCATAGTATATAACATGGGGAATGTTATTAATTCTTTGCCCTAGAACAACACCAACTGCATAGTTAGATGCATAACACATTAACTCAAATGGTTGATTCAAATCGGGTGATTTGATGATAGGAGCTGAGGTCAACTCCTTTTTAAGTTGTTCGAATGATTGGAAATATTTGTCATTAAATTCAAATTTTGCATCTTTACTTAGAAGATTGGTTAAGGGTCTTGCTTTCTTACTGAAATATTTGATGAATCGCCTATAAAAGCCTACATGTCCTAGGAATGAACGAATTTCTTTGACTGTCCGAGGTGGTGGGAGATTGCAATGAGGTCAATTTTAGCTTTATCTACTTCAATTCCCTTTTCAGATATGATATGGTCAAGAACAATTCCTTTTTTAACCATGAAATGACATTTTTCCCAATTTAAGATTAAGTTAGTGTCATTACATCTCCTTAGAACTAAGTCGAGGTAGTGAAGACACTCAGGAAATGTAGACCCAAATATGAAAAAATCATCTATGAAAATCTCTAGGAATTTGTCTATCATGTCAGAAAAAATGCTCATCATGCATCTTTGAAAGGTGGAAAGGGCACTACATAGCCCAAAGGGTAGACGACGATATGCGAAAGTTCCATAAGGACAAGTGAATGTGGTCTTTTCTTGGTCTTCTGGGGCTATGGGAATTTGAAAGTAACCCGAGTATCCATCAAGGAAACAATAGTAAGCATGGCCAGCTAACCGTTCTAGGATTTAGTCTATGAAGGGTAAAGGAAAAGGATCCTTCCTTGTGGCCTCATTGAGTTTTCTATAGTCTATGCAAACCCTCCAACAAGATTGGACACGAGTGGGAGCTAACTCATTATCTTCATTTGGAACCACAGTTAAGCCAGACTTTTTAGGCACCACCTGAACAGGACTTACCCAAGAGCTATCAAAAATGGGATAGATGATCCCATTATCTAGACATTTAAGAATTTCCTTCCTAACAACCTCTTTTAAAATTGGGTTCAATTACCTTTGTGGGTCTCTCACGGGTTTAGCATCATCTATTAAATGGATCCTATATTGGACAATGCCAGGACTCATGCCCTTAATATCTGTTATGCTCCATCCTATGGCTTCTTTGTTCTGTTTAAGGATGGAAAATAATTCTTCCTCTTGTAGGTTTGTTAAATCGAAAGCAATGATCACAGGAAGAGTTTTGGAAGGACCTAAATAGACATATTTAAGATCATTAGGAAGAGGTTTGAGTTCTAACTCTGGTGGACTCGGTTCTGAAGATTGTAAGATTAACTCAATCACAGGTTTCCATTTAGAATACATTGATGTAGAGGGCTCTAACATTTCATTCACCTCATGTACATATTCTGTATCATCCCAATTTTGACCTAAGTGATTTAAACAAAAGTTAAGAATTTCATCTTCCCCATTAAGTTCATTTTCAGACATTTATTGAATCATGTTTGTTTCAACGGGTTGATCAGAAAAATCACTAGGTTGTTTTTCCACATTAAACACATTTAAATCAATTGTCATGTTCCCAAATGTCAATTTTGTTAGTCCATTCTACAATTGATTAACGCATTAGAGGTTGCTAGAAATGGTCTCCCTAAAATGACAGGAATTTGACCGTTGGAATTGACAACAGGTTGGGTTTCAAGAACAGCAAAAATTGACAGGGAACATAAAATCGCCAACCTTAATGAGTACATCTTCAACTATTCCCTTTGGCACTTTGATAGAACAGTCAGCTAGCTGGAGTGTGACTCTTGTCTTTTTCAACTCCCCTAAGCCCAAGGTTTGGTACACAGAAAATGGTAGAAAGTTAACACTCGCTCCTAAATCAAGCAAAACTTTTTCAATTAAGGTGTCTCCTATGATGCATAAAATAGTAGGACAACCGGGGTCTTTATACTTCACAGGGACTTGACATGACATGATAGAACTAACATGGGCTGTTAGAAAAGCTTTCTTAGGAACATGAGTGGTTCTTTTGTGTGTGCACAAATCTTTTAGACATTTAGCATATGAGGGAACTTGTTGAATGACATCTAGAAGAGGAATATTAATTTTCACTTGTTTGAACACTTCTAGAATTTTGTCTAACTGGGCTGACTGCTTGTTTGAAATTAGTCTTAGAGGGAATGAGACTTTTGGTTTAAAGACTTTTTCATTAGACTCCGAAAATATGGTTTGATCATTTTTTAACAATTGTTTGTTAAATAGGCCTACTCACTCAGAAGTGGTGGGCTTTTCAGGCTGGGCTGACTGTGGAGATGGATTATTAGATTTATCAATTAAATTTTCCTCTTCTTCATTATCAATATCAGCATGATTGTTAAAATGATTTCCAGACCTTAAAGAGATTACAGAATTCACATGATTGACTTGGTTTTGGTTGTTTTCAAGTGAATTAGCATGATAAGGTTTTTAATTAGGGACTGAAAATTTTGGATTGGTCTCAGGTTGACTAGGAAACTTTCCCTTCTCTCTTTCACTAACTATAGTGGCCAATTGACTCATTTGAATCTCTAACCGAGATATGACTTGGTTACTGTTTTGCATGAAATTAGTTTGAGAGTTCATTAAAGTTTCTTGAGATTTCATTAAAAATTCCATGCTTTTCTCTAAATTGCTAAGTCTCTTTTCACTTTCAATAGGGAAACCTGGTGGACATTGAGTTGCTGAATTTGAATTTTGGTACGGACCAGGATTCGGCTTTTGATAGGGTTGAAAAGTTTGATTTTGAGACCGATTAACCTGATTTGAAGAGTTATTTGGGTATGATCCTTGGTTCCATGCAAAATTAGGATGATTTCTCCAACCTGGATTATAAGTGGGTGCAAATGGGTCGTTCCTAGGACTTTGAGACATTGCATTGACTTGGTCAAATTCTTCAAGTTGGTTTACATGTGATGTATCCCTAGTTTCTAAAGCTTCAAGTCTTTTAAGTACACTCGCCAACTTAGCTTCGGTAGCAATTGAATTGTCAATTGTATGAACACCCCTAAATGAGCTAGATTTATCGGTCTTTCGGGTGGTTTCCCATTGCATGGTTTTTTCTGCTATGTCTTCTAAAAACTCCCAAGCCCTTTCCTCATCATTTTTTAGAAAATCCTTTTAACACATTGATTCTAACATCGTTTTAGTGGAAAAATCTAAACCTTCGTAGGCAATTTGACACAATCTCCATTTTTCAATTCCATGGCGTGGACACTGGGATAACAAATTTTTAAATCTATCAAAATATTTCCAAAACGACTCGTTTTCAAGTTGGTAAAATTGATAAATTGCAGTCCTAATCTCGGAAGTTTTGTGATTTGGAAAATATTTATTTAGAAATGTAACAACAAATCCCTTCCAGGTTGTTATGGAATTATTCGCTAGGCTATATAAACACTTTTTAACATTATCTTTTAAAACAAATGTGATAAATCTTACCCTAATCGAGTCTTCAAACAATTGTTGGATTTTCATTAAAGCACAGACTTCCTCAAATTCCTGAATAAATAAATATGGATCTTCTATTCCAGTAAACCTAGGTAACATACTGATAAAATGTGGTTTTAGTTCAAAATTATTACCATTTACTAGTGGTAGACTGATGCATTAAGGGTGGGCAGAGTGGGCAGGATAACATCAATCTCTCAAAGAAACAGTTTGTGCAACTTCCATGTTTTTAAAAGTGAGGTTTTTTAAAGTGAAATCTGAAAAATCAATTCTTCTCACTAACCGAGATGTTTTATCCCTATCCCACACTTTTTTACATAAACTACTTAGCAGATAAGCACGTAAAAAAATAAACACACAAAAATGAATAAGAAAAATAAAATAAAATAAAATAAAATAAAAACTACTTCTAATGTCAACCTAAATAAAATCTAGACAACTCCTAACTGTTCTAAGTTATTCTTTAAGGTCCACCACATTCAAAATTAATCACACCGCTAGCCAGATAAGTGTAAGAACGGCGGGAGTCTCTCCGTGTGTACGGTGACTAATTAAATAACTGCGCGTCCTTTAGGCGTTTACCTTTTGAACCACTTGCCTAGACACTAGTAATATGATTAATTAGGAATTCAAACTCCTCTCAGAATTCCTTGTCCTAATTGAGCTTGAAAGTCTTAGGGGTCAACGTCTACTTGATTTTATTAAGTCGGCTATGCAAAGTTAGGCTGTTTGTGGGCCAAGGAAGGGTGATGAAATCCCCACCTTATCTTGTTATGGTTTGTGCCCTTAAAGTCAAATTAAAAATAAGAATAAACAAATAAAATAAAAACTGTAAACAAATAAAATGTCTTAAAACTATGTGAATTACGAAAGAATGAGAAATTTGATTAACCTCAATCATCCAGCAATCACCACAGTTTATATTTAACAAAAATAAAATAAAATAAAAACCTAAGCAGGATGTGCTCTACGTGAGTGAATGCATGAATGCGGTAATTAATTTTTAAACTAAAAATAATAAACTAAACTACAATATTTTTCTATTATATATATAAAAAAAATAAGAAAAATTATGGAGATACGAAGTACCAAGAAAGCGCAGTAACAAAATATCTATGTTTTTGCTCCTTCGATCCGCTTCGGTAATCCTGAAAAAAAAATAAAAAAATATTAGTGGTAAAAACTAATTCGAAGAAATAAAAATTAAGGAATAAGAAATTAAATCTAGTCCCAGGCAACGACGCCAAAAACTTGATGTGATAAAAAATAGTAACTACAAGTGCACAGCATCAAATTGAAGAACGGGCAAGTACAGGTCGAACCACAGAGACTAAATTAATTTTTATATTCCCTTAATTTATATTCCAAACAAATTAGAAATAAAAAGTGGTGGAGATGATTAATTAACTAAATAATGTAAATTATAAATTAATAACGAAAACTAATAATGAGAAAAACTACATAGGAATCCGAATCCATTAAATACTAACATAATAATTAAATTCTTCATTTCCTTAATTAATTTCTAATTATTTTTTTCTTCCCTTAAAAATAGTGATTCATATAATTAATATGGGCAAGTATAGATTATAAAAATTTAAGGATTAACTATAACTCATCAAAACTTTATTGAGCAAGCATGAATTATGAAAAACTCATATCTTAACAATAACCTATCAAAACCTCGCAATTAATATAGAACCAAAACGAATTATAAGCAAAGATAAATTTGAAGAAATAAACAATTAAACATTAATATCGGAACGAAAAGAATATAATTAATGCAATATTTAATTTCATCTTCATCCTAGATATTAGAAATTTAGTTATCCATAGAATTAAAAATTAAACACATAATAGTAATTGCACGAAATAAAATAGAACTAACTAAAATAATAATTAAAAAAAAACTTTAATAAAACTAATAAAGAATATAAATAAAGTAACAAAAGAATTCCCTGACTAAGAATACGTGCAAGCTAATTTGAATGAGAATGCTCCTGACTTATTCTTTGCTTTACCGAACTAGATGAAGAAAAAGAACAAGAAAATACTGCACTTACTCCAAGCTTCTACCTATCTCAAAAGAGAGAAAAAGAAAATAAATTATGACACACCATTTTCTCTAAAATAAAACTCTTATTTATAAAATAAAATAAAAAATTGAACCATAATCTAATTTGGAATAGCTTGGACTCTTCTTTCCTTCTTGATTACAACTTCTACATAGTAATATCGGAGTCCAAATAGAAATCAACTTGAAAGCTTTTAGAATCATTTTCCAACTCAACTTCAATTATTTATTTATTTCCTGCAAAACAAAATAAAATGTATTAATTAAATAAAATAATAAAAATGAGAATATTAAAATGCATAATTATGTGTCTATCAAATACATTTGTTTTTATTTCTCACATTGTCTTTATTGGCATATGATAAATTGAGTTCACACAGTTATTAACTATAACTACATATTATATATGTATTTTATAATTATATGTCTAACAGGTTGATTGGCTCTCTCACATGAGCAATCGTCTTTGACGCTTTAGATAGCGAGCAATTGATGTTTTAAAATAAACAATCAATTAGCGCTGAAAAGCAAGCAAATATGAGATATTTTATTTATTTTCACTTTGGATAGCGAGCTATTGATGCTTCGGATAGTGGTCAATTGGCGCTTAGTAGTGAGAAAAATGATATGTTAATATATCGCATTGATTAGAACTAAGATGAGTTCAAGTATGTTTGACCGAATATGGTAAGTCTCACTATCTATATTAATCTGGTAATTAACTGGATGTGAAATCTCAGAGTTAACGTTTAAAGAAGCGAGCAATTCAAGAATTCAAGTTAGGCACTCGAGGAGTGACAGAACTATGATCTGCACGGTATGACTGTAAGACATATACTCACAATTGTGAGATTGTCTACCGTGACATATTAAATGAACGTAAAATTTCAAAATTAACACTTTGAAAAGCGAGCAATTTGAAAGTTTTAAGTTAGACACTCAGGGAGTTACTAGACTTGAGTCCACACAACAAGACTATTTAATTAGGACGTTGTGAGAATATAACATGTGTTTATCGACAAAATAAAGAAGGTGAGAAAATTGATCCATATTTTCTCACCGTGTGTTGTTCTTTTTCTTATAAAGGATAAGGTATTCCTTAATCCTTTTATTAAGTACTCTTTGTGATCTTTGACTATGTTACAAAGAGATGAAATAATGTTGTTACTTTGGTTTCATTTCTTAAAGTCTGGACTATGAGACTATATGAAATGATTCTGGGAAAGCAGTTGATTCAGATTTGAGTAACATTAGGGCAAAGGAAAGATAACTTAAATTCACCATGTTTTGCACTTACTGTTGACAACTATAACGTTTTTGAAAACGATATAGTAATAAGTGAGATGCAAATTATAAAAGCCCTAAAAGGGTTAAGTATGATTCTTTGAGGGATTAAAGATACTTAACAAGGTGAAAATTGAAATTAATCTAGGGTACTCTGAGTTTGAGAGGTTGAAGCCTCAATACAAACCTTAACCAGTTTAGCTTGACGACTCTCACATTGCATATTTTGTTAAAAGGGTTGATACCTCTATTTAGGCCCTAACAGATTTGATTTAAAGCTCTCGCATTGCAGGTAAACTCAGCGGTCGCACGGTTCGGTGGCTAAACAAATTTTTGACTTACACGTTTAGACTTCATTGACTTATATGATAACAACGTCGTCCTCATCATGGGCGAGTGAGAGATATTAGTTTATGGACCCAAATTGGAGCGCCCATGGAACAGATGACCCGGTGGGTATAACCACATGATTCATTGTCTAGATACAATGAACATGTGTTAATCTCTTTATTGATTCTCTTAGGAAGTACACTTTTAATTCTCTTGTGGGAGTTACATGAAATTTATGTTCTTGGGATTACATCCATTTATGCTCTTGAGGGTTACATGGAATAATGGTCTTGAGAGTTACATGGAGTAATACTCTTAGGAGTTACATAAGTTATATGTTCTTGGAGTGAGTATAAAAGGAAGCATGATTGATCATTTTATATATCAAGCAACAAAGCAATTTGAGAGCAATATAGAGAGTTTCATATAAGCCATTAGAATAGTCATTTGTGAAGCTTGAAAATTTGTAGCTTCTCGAATTGTGGAAGATATATTTAGTACTTATTTGTAGTCTAAATTATCGTTGAAAGTATTGTTCGTTGAGCACGTGGTTCTAGATGTTCGTGATCGTCGGCATACGCTACAAAGGTAATTAAAAATTTTGATTTTTCGGTTTATTTTCGTTGTGAGTATACTTAATTTTATTACACCTCTTAACCAAACCGTGAATACCCCCCCCAATCTTCTACACAATCAAAAATTTTTATTCCATAAAAATACTTTTCTTTTATTAATTGTAGAAATAAAGACACAAAACTCTCATGTTATTCTTTTGTCCAAAAAAAAAACTTGCTTTTTTTAATGGTAAACAAGAAACAAAAATACAATAATGCGTCTCAATTTTGAATGCTTTCTTTTGATTATTCTTGGTTTGCTTGTCTTTCATTCACATTTCGGTTTGTTGTACTCCCCCTTTTCCGAGCTACATTTTAATTTTTTTAAGTTAATTTATAAAATTTTAAGTACAAAATAAATATAATTAGTAGTGTTTCATTGTTAGTTTACAATTGTACTAAGAAATTTCGGATTAATTTCGAGTTTTACAATTTCGTAAATTAACTTTAAAACACAAAAGGTATCTTTAATTTCAAAACGGAGAGATTACTTGTTATTCCGTCTTCATATATATACATAGCAATTAGCAAAGACATTGAAAATTACAACTTTCAGGTAAAAGAGTGCGAAGGAGGAAGATAACTATTTTACCAGTCTGCCTTCAAAGAATTCGTTAGCATAAGGGTTAAAATTTAATATATTGACAGTGTATACAAGATAATATTAAGATCAATTATATCATTTAAATAAAAATAATTTTATCTAACATAAATACTTTATTAATAATATATCATGATTTTAGCACATTTCCTGCCTATATTGTAAATGTATTAAACTTTAGTTTTACTTGTAAAAGTAATGAATATACGATTTCAAAGGAAAGAGGAGGCGGTAAGCAATTGATTTTCTGTCTCTTTGCTAATCTTGCAAATCGCATAGTAATTAATATTAATTAATTTTTAAATATACCAAAGCAATTTATTAAACAATAATAATTTTTCAAACCCCGTTAGTATATTATGCTATTATTCAAATCCCTTGTAAATTATTATATTATTGCCCTTTCATATGCTAATATATACTCTTTTTACTCAATCATGAAAAAAAATTAAAAGAAAAAAAAAATCAAAAATTTTGGGGCGACACCAGACCCTCCAAAAGTGTAAAAAATCTCTTCTATTTTAGTTGTCGATCTCACACCCGACTCTACTGATATCAAAAATTGAGAAGAAATAGGACGATAAATAAATACTTTGACTGTTAAAATTGATCATCGAAAAATGACTAAAAAAATAAATAAATTAAAAACAAAAGTAAATAAGTAATTTTGGCAGGCCCACAACAAATAATATCTACATTCTACACAATCACTTTACTTTACTTAAGATCATGACTTTGACCACAAAATCCATTAACAATTCCCCACGTATACAATAATGCGTCTCAATCGAATCCATACAAAGTATTGGGTCCCCAGTGGACTCACCCCCCCAAATCGACCGCAATCCAACACGTGGCATCCTTCCTTCCTGCGCTTGCGTCAGCAATGGAGGGCGTTGGTTCCACCGATTAAATTCAAATCGGCGTAAACATCACAGAAAGCGAGAGAGGCAAAGAGAAGAAGAGAGAGAAAAATTTAATCGTCCAAATTTTTCTTTCCCAAATCCGTTTTCACTGTTTAGGTTCTTAAATCTTTGTATAATATGGAATAATAGAATTTGATTATTTTATATTTACATTCCCTAATGTATAATCGAATTGATTATTGATGTAGTGTAATTGATTTTTGTTGCAGGAAATTTTGTGTAGTTCCGATCTCTTTTGATTTTCTCCGGCCGGACTTGTACATTTACATTGAATAACACGGCCGGAGGTAGTGTGTGTTTATATATGGAGTGGTGGAGCATGATGACAGTTCCTGTGCGCAAAGCTTGGTTCGGTGTCTCTAAGCGTCTTGGGATTCGCAAAACTGGTAAGATCCGATCAGCTCTGTCAAATGTCGTTTGTAATTTCAACTCTTTTTGTGATTCTGTGAGTAATTGTCGTTGATTTTGGATTTTGTGATGGTGTTTTGATAAAAGAGGTTTTGATTTCGTGTTCTAATCTCTGTTAACTTTTGGCAGCTGTTCTTGAATTTTAGATTGGGGATATACATTCTGTGAATGATTTTTTCTGTTTTGTTGCAAATCGGGATTATAATTTAGGGATTTGAATCCGGATTATGCTAAGGGAAAAGAAAGTAAAAGGATTGGAAAATGAAAATAAAATCTTATATGATAGTTTTGGTAGCCCATTCCTCTGAATTTCAACATTACTAGTCCTGCAAAGATTGTTAACTTCTGGAAAATGATTGTTCTTTCGATTGTGAAATGATTGTATGAGACAAAACTAACATTAAAAATGATGATATTTGAAAGACCTGAGTTTTTGATATTTTACAGCTTTGTTTGGACTGTAGAAGATCAGATGGAAAAGAAAAGAAAGCAATCTGGAAACAATAAATTAAATTTTAAGAATTAGAAAATTTTCTGGCTTTTAGCAATCTTTTCTATGTTAATTGTTTTCCAAATGATACATGGTAAGATTCATATTCATAGGGTTAGACTTGGAATTGGAATTGAGTACCAAATTTAAACCAAATGTCAGTTCCATATAATTGCAAATGTGATTCCGATTCCGATTACAATTCCATGGTATCGAGTTGCAAAACATAGCATTTTTGTCTTTATTTTCAATTTTATATTGCTCTGTTTGGTTCTTTCCCAGTTCAACATAAATTGATAAGTTTATTCTTTGAGCTAATTAAATAATCAGGCACAAACTGTATAAGCAGGTGCTTCTCATACTATAATGGCTTGGTCTTTATCATATATATTTTGAAAGCAATGAGCAGCACTGACATCTATCCTGCTACAATACTATAATGGCTTGGTCTTTATCATATGTTTTTTTTTTTTTTGTACTGTGAATAAGTTATTGTTAATTTGAGCTACTGACATCTTGCCTGCTACAATATGAATGGTTCAAATTATTTATGCTTTCTTTTTCGATTAATCATTAATAAGTTAGCACCTCAGGCGTGCTTAGATTGTCATGATTGATGGTTGGATTGTTGTTGGATCTAACCTAATTGCACTGCTTGAATTAATGACCTTACATGGCAAAAAATATATCATTTTAGAAATATTCAATATTTTCTTATGTATGAGCAACCAATGTGTGTGTGCCTTGATTTTGACGAGATATTTCTTTATCTACATAACATATTACATTAGTGCAAAATAACATGGGCTACTAGCAACATAATCATCTTGATGTGTAGTGGCCTCCTTAGCTGGCCTGGCTCAACCTTGACACGAGTGACAGTGTAGTTGGTGTCTCACCAGCCAACTAAGCAGTACCCATTACATGGCACCCCTAAATGGAAAAATTGCCTAGCAATAACAAAAAGAAAAGGGAAAAACTTACATATGAATATCTAGATTACCCATGCTGAGTGGAATGACTGGAGGCAGGGCATGCTCTACCTAATTTATTGCCTTTGGTAAAATTTTCTACTACTTTTTGAAAAAAATTCACATATTCAAGTGGCAACACATTATATAAAAGGATACATAAATATAGCAAGATAGATCAAAACAGAGTTCCCCGTCAGTTTTGCTCTGTAGAATTTGTTATCAATTTTCCTATGTTCCTAACCAGTTTAAACCTTTCATCACACATCTGCTGTTTTTTAACTTTTATATACCCTTGGGATTTTGTGCTAAGTTTGTAGATTGGATGACTTTGATCGTGTTTTTTGGGAACTTACAGGCCTTTTGAAGCTGCACCATGATGTGAGAACTTGCGACTACGAGGATGTGCATGTGCTATGGGATCTACTGAAGAAGAATAAATCGGGGATTGCTAGATCTGCTGTCAGGAGCAAAAAGGGACACATGTGGAATATTTTCAGTTGGGCCAAGCGGGCTCCATTTTTCTGCCGAAGCGTCTGAGAGCTGTTTTACTGCTCTTTTGAGCTAACAAACTCAAATTCCCTGTGTGTCCAAGGTATGAACATAGATTTTGGTGGTTAAATATAATAATAGCTAGCAAAAGAGAGGAACTCATTGTACATTATATAGTTGCTTCTCTCTCTGAACGAGCTATCTAACTCTTCGATTCTCAATGCTTCATCTCTTATGTAATAAACTATAGTACTTAAGCATCTAGTGTTACATTGTAGATCTATGTTTCATATATATATATATATATATTTTATATAAATACATAATAATTGTATGAGTATAATCTTTTAGCACTTGCTAATGAGGTTTAACAATCAGGTTTCAAATTTTATCGAGCTGATTCACTATAACTATCTGCTCTCTGGGGATTAACATAATTGTCAAATCATTTCTTATGAACTTGGCAAAAATGTCAGGGAAATGAATAATTTAAATATGTAAAACTGTATAAGATCTGTCTGGATTATGCACAGATGCGTCCACACATCATTATTCCTGTACTAAAACATTTACGACAGTCAAACCCTTAAGCCCCGAAAAAATGCTGTTGTTCCTGCTGTGGGAATTTGTGGATTTACATTTTTATGTTCCTTTTTTCCTTCCAGGCCAGTGTTAGATTGTCAAGATTTTTTCTTCATTCAAATATATCAGGACGCTGCATGAGTCTACTTGCATAATTTGCATTGCAGGTGAAAATTGCATGGCATGGTCCATGTTAGATTTTTGAACAGATGGCTTCAAAAAGGCTCAATAGATGGTATGCAAATACTTTTCTGCATTGTTAGATGTAGGTTTTATCGGATCTTTTGTATGAAGATTGAAACTGACACTGCGAATGACTAATAAGAGAATAGAAACAATCACAGAAATTAAAATCTATATAACTTTATAATCACACGAATTCACAAAATGAGATAAATTGACTAAGTGGCCACAATAATATGATAAGATCTGCATAATAAGAGTTTTCCTTAAAACACCCAAAATCATCCTTTAAATACTAACAAATAATCTGAAAACCCAAATTATGAAAGCAAGGATAAAATTACAAGAAAACTAAATAAATCCAAAAACTAGTAAAAACTTTGAAGGGTTCAAACATATTTTTCCCGGCCCCTTTTGGGCTTAAAACAGTGTCTATTATGGCTGAAGGCGACTAGTTTTGTAGCTTTCGTTGTTAGATTTGATATATTATGACTCTCGTAACACCAAACAAATTAAAAGTTATGCTAAAAATGAGATCAATTCTACCTGCAGATCATGGTGTCAATTTTGCACTTCGCCTTGGACTTGTATCTAAACTATTTCTTTTGTCTCTCTTTGTTATTATTCTTAATTTTTTTTGGGTGTGCTCTCTGGATTGAAAACTTCTGATAGTGATATTGAGAACTTCTGCTTCCTTGAGATTGTGTAGGGTATATTAGTTCATTTGTGAGAGGAATTTCTGCTACCATCACCTCTGATCTCTGTACATCTTTTTCGGGTCCAACTTTTTCCTGTTGTTTGTGTGTAATTACAATGCCATTGCATTACATCTTTCATTTTGTTTGGTTCACTAAAAGTAGAGTTGCCAAGAATTATCCCAATGTTCATTTCACAGAAAGAGTCTTATTTGTAAAATTTGCAAACGTTGATGATATTTTTTTCCCTACGTTTATCCTTGTATATAATAAGTTTTTAGTTCAGTAATTATGACATGGTGATGATATTGTGTTGCATTATTAAAAAAAGGATATTTTGTGAAATAATTTTTTTTTGGGACAGATGATCTATTTTTGTGGAACGGAAGGGGATAATCAATTGTTACAAACTCCATTTGTCTATTCCATAAAATAACTCAATTTGACTTTCTGAAATCAATTTGTGACATTTTTCAAATTTAAAATTGATATGAATTTATTTTATTTTAGCCAATACATTTGTAAAATTGTGAACTATATTTAAAACAGTTCTTATGATGTTTGTTTACAAAATTCAAATAATTCTCATTAACTTTATTTTTAACATTTCGTGAATTTACTTTCCAAGATGTTAGATCAATTCAAAGACTATAGCTTCCCATGAATGATCAGTTGTCAAAGATTGAACTAGACATTACCATATAAAATTGAAATTGGAGAGGGTCCTTAATGAGCTTGTTGGTAAGAATATCTTATCATGGTTGCTTGTTAGGAGCCCATGCCACTAAAAAAAACTTAGGTGGAGTTAAAGATATGCATAACAGGCCAGACTGATCTAGGCATGATCATCGGGCCAGCCTGGCCTGGTCCGGCCCGGGCTTGGCAGGCCTTGACCGTTGACCAGGCCAGGCCAGGCTTTGACATTTAAGAGACGAGGCCGGATCAGGCCGGGCTTTGCGTGCAAAATGTAAGCCTGCGTTGGCCTGAGCCCGGGCCAGGCCAGGCCATTTCGTTATTTTTTTTTTTTTAAACCGTTGATGCTTGCAGCCTTGCGTTGCCTTGCCTGGTTGGGAGTTGAGATGATGGGACAACTGGACAAGTCACGTCACACACTCATTCACGTGACACACACAGTCACTCACATATGAAGTGACATGATATATATATATATATATATATATATATATATATATATATATATATATATATATATATATATATATATATATATATATATATATATTAATTTCTTTTTTGTACCCTCTCTGCCTCTCATTATCTTTTATTTATTTCTCTCTCTCTCTCCTCATTTCCTTCTCTGACTCACACATACACACAAAAAAAAGCACAAGTCTAACAGCATACATTAAATTTAATACCTATCCTTTATGTATGATCCAAGTCTTCACACAAAGTGGAGTATACGAGAGAGCTTAAAATCGCCAAAAATGAAATCTGAACGAGAGTAGGAGCGCCTAAATATCAATAATAAATATATATTTTTGTAATTTTTGTATTCATAACAAATTTTACCTAAAATAAAATATAAAACTTTGAAAGGTTATGTAACAATTTTTTTAAACTTTAATCTATGAAGTTTTGAACACAAATATAAACGTGATTTTTAAATATATTATATTTGAAATTTAATTATTTAAATATATTCTTAATATAGTATCAAGTTATTATAAGAATTAAGATGTTATGCTTCTGCTAGTCTGCTTGAGGACCGAGGTGCTCAAAAGTCAAAACTACAAATTCCTTCATAAGCTTAGTGAAATTGCAAACAACATTATTCTTCTAACTGATTATGACCTCCTTGAGGTGAAGCCGTTCAAGCAGTCTTGAGGTAAAAAAATATTATTAAATTATATAAAAATAAATTTTATATTAATTTAAAACAAATATTTTTAAATAATTATATATATATATATATATATATATATATATATATATATATTCATCACTTTCAAAACATAATGTGATTCATCCTTATTAAAAAAGAACATAAAAATTGATGTATTTATTAAAAGTAATGTAACACAAGTTTATAAATTACAACTTACAATAATGAATAATTATAAATTTATAATTTTAAAGTATAACTTAAGTAATAATTAATTATTCTTTGGTTACAAATATTTGTCTTCAAAATTTTAAAATACATGTCTTCAAATTTTCAATATTTATGGAATTGAACTTTCAACAGTTTCTGTTCCGACTTCGAGATCTTCCGAGCTATCTTGATCGTCTATTACGTCTTGTATTCTTCTTTGCGCGGCAAGATAATCTCTATAGCAAATGCATATTTCCAACGATTCTGGATTAAGTCTGCTTCTTTTTTCATCTAATACTCTGCCAGATAAAGAAAAACAAGATTCCGAAGCTACGGTACTAGCTTGGATAGTTAGTAAATCACGGGCCATCGCGGTCAAAGTAGGAAATTGTCGTTTATGTTTATTCCAGAAAGCGAGAATATTAAAATTTTCAAATTCTTCTTCGGTCATAAAACTCCTAAAATCGGTACTACAATATAAACCAAGTTCGTTTAAACTACTCGTGTGCGTTGAAGTTTTTGGTTTCTTGGATAGTGTTTTTAATAAGTTGGCATATTTAGAAGATGAAGGGGCAGGGGGCGGTGCACGTATAGATGTACAATATACAGATTCATACAATTTATAAAATTCAGTAAATGTATTATTAAATTTTAATTTAAGGTTATCAATATTACTAGTACCTATATTTTCAACTATATCTTCCAAAATACTTTCTACACCTTCTAATTTTATAATTGGGTTTAATGCAGCAGCACAAGTAATAACAGTTGGCATGTCTTCAAAGTATTTTTTAAATTTTTCTTCCATTGACAAAATAAGGGCAGACCAAATTTCATTATTTTTAAATTCTTTAAAAACAACTGATATTTCTAAACATGCATACAAAACATGATGAATTGTAGGATAATAAACAGCAGATAATATTTTTGTGTGTTTTTTAAAAACTTTAAGAATCCTTAAAAGTTGACCAAGTAGATCCCAATCTTCGTTTGTTAATTCATGAACTATCAAAGTATTATAAAACTCCATAAGTATATTTTTACGTTTATAGACATCTCTAAACATATCATATGTACTATTCCACCGAGTGTTATTATCAAATTTTACTCTTTTAAATTTTTCTCCTCTTGCATGACAAAAATGTTTAAAATTTTGCATTTTTCTATTTGAACCATACACACACGTAATCATATCACGAATTTTAGATATAGTCATGCCTAAATAATTGAATCCGGATTGAACAATTAAATTTATTATATGACAAACACATCTAACATGAAAAAATGCACCATTTATTACAGGTAACAAATCATTTTTTAACATGGTAACAGCACTAGTGTTATTGCTTGCATTATCTAAACTAATACTCATTATTTTATTTTTAATTTTAAAAGTTCTAATAATCTCCATAATTTGAGCATATATTGTTTGACCAGTATGAGGTAATTCAAAAAATTCAAAACCTATAATTCTTTTTTGCATAACCATTTCAGAATCTATCCAATGAGCAGTCATACAAATATAGCTAACTCCAGGTTGATGATTAGCAGACCAAATATCACTACTTAAACTAATTTTACCGTCAAAATTGTCAAAATAATCAATTAATTCTTTTTTTGCTTTATTATATAATTTAATAGCATCACGTTTAGTAGTCATTCTACTTACTTGTTTATATTTCGGTTGTAATCCGGATTGAATGTACTCGGTACAACGCTGATCGGCAAAAAAATTGAACGGGAGCTCCTTCGCGATCACTAGTTTGGCTTGCAACTCTTTTTCTAATATTTGATCATAACTCCAACTGTGACCAGAACGATCAATTTGTGCTTGAGAGCTTTCATCGGTTAGCTTATGCCTTTGCAAACACGATTGATAGTGTCGCTGTAGTGTATTATTGCCTTTAGTACCAAATAAGGAGTTGCATATTTTGCATTGAGCCTTTTTAATACCATCGGCAACCCACACTTCGATGAAATGTTCCCAAACTGGCGCTGTACGTTTGTTTTGCTCACCAGTAGGACGTGGAAATAACGGACTCGAACTCGTTCCACTATCAACCCGAATGCTATTTTGGTCGTTTTGAATAAATTGTGGCATTTGTGATCCGGATGCAGTGTTGGAAGAATCCATTATATTGTATTAAAATATAATAACAATGGGTGTACAAATATAATAATAAAAAGTATAATAAAAAAAATGTATTACTAATACCAATTGAGATTTATAATAATAACAATTGAAATTTTTTGGAGAGAAAATTATTGCCTCAATGTTGAGAGAAATGAATGTTAACAGGATTGAAATATAATCAATTAATAATAACAATTGCGAATGTAAAATATAATGCACTAACTTCATTTTATACACAACAAAAATATATCTGTTAATTAACTAGTCGGTAAAAATTTGACCGTTTTTTTTTGTGCAGGTAAGTAGGTAACGCAGGAGAAGGCCAGAGACTCAGCCACTCAGGGAGTAGGCCTGCAGCTGAAACTGACAGGCTTCAGCCGTCAGCGTCAGCAGCAGAAGTCTTGCACGCCAGCAGCACTGCCAGCACGCCAGGCAAGCATTCGCACGTCAGCAGCAGCGATTTTCCATGCAAAATTTATGAGTGTATTTATATCATGCAATTTTATGCAACGATTTTTGAGAACGGAGATTGGAATTTTATGCAGCGGTTTTTATGTAATTTTTATGTCTCATGGAGACGGGAGAATTTAGTAAGGGATGGTTATTAAAAGAATTTGGTAAGGGATGGTTATTAAAAGAATTTTGTCTCACGGAGATGCAATTTTTGAGTTTTTTCATGCAATTTTTATCAGAGCAACGATTTATTTATGCAAGTGTTTTTTGTTCGTCCAATATATAATATATCTATTAAAATAAATTAAATATATCTAATATAATATATTTTTAATTTTATTAAATATATTTAATAAAATAATTTTAAATTTTAAAATTAATAAATTTATTTTATTTGTAAAATTATAAAATTAGTACCGCTAATTATAAAATTAATACCGTTCATTTATTTTAAAAAATAAAATAAATGATAACATTAGTAGTGTTAATTATAAAATTAGTACCGTTAATTACAAATAAAATAAAATATAAGTTAACGGTACTAATTTTACACATATGAAAATTGATATACAATTAGCTCACTATTGAGTCATTGACTATTCCACGGATGTGACTTTACAATAAGTTGGTACTTGTGCTCCTGAGTCTTGACTAGCTAGAAGCCAAGAATTAAGATATTGTTCAATCTATATAGTATATACATACAACTATTCCTAGCCGTTAGAGCAATTATTTGTGTATTGTTTAAAATATTGTTCTCTTCATTCAATGCTAAATAGTCCATACATGTATCTTAATGTCTGCAACTCTGCATGCCTTTATTAGCTAGCCGCTACAGCAAAGTATTCCTGCTACCGTTGGCGTTGCAGGCCGGGCCGGAGAGTGGTTTGGGCCGGAGGCCGGGCCAGGCCGGTCCAGACCTCGGGCCGCGGGCCAGGCCGAGTTTTCAAGGAGGCCAGTCCAGGCCGAATCAGTGAACTAAAAAGGGGGTCTGCGACTGGCCTGACAGGCCGGGCCAGGCCGGTCCAGGCTTTGACCAGGCCGGTCGTTGACCAGACCGGGTCAAGGCCGGACCAAGGCCGGGTCTCGGGCCTCGGGGCCTAATGTGCACGCCTAGACTGATCTGACTTGACTTAAGTTTGTTAGGCCTTGGGTTTTAACCAAGTTAGGTTAGTCCGTTGACTTAGGTTTACCAGGTCTGGCCACGCCTTGGCCGCTGGGCTATGGTCTGGTTAGGCCAGTAGATCAAGCCAAACTAGGCCCAGTGTTAGGCCTAGGTCAGTCTGGTCATTCCCTTCCTTTTTTTTTTTATTCTTTTAATTTTAAATATTAAAAATATAAATTAATAAAATTTTATAAAAATGGTGCAAGATTTTTGAGATTTATTTTATTTTAACGTTCTACTGCACATAAATATAAGTTGGATGATTAGAATAAAAATAAATATATTTCTCTTAAATTAAAGAAAAATATAATTAAAATGTAACTGGAATATAAAACAAATTGATTTTCTAAATGTATGTCTACTATACACAGTTTGTCTTCATAGAAAATATAATTTCAATACAATCTATTGTGATACATATGACTATAGATGCAAAATAAAATTAACTTACTGTAGATTACACATTTTTATTTTGAATATAAAATTAGTTTCTATTTTTATTTTTTTAGCAGCAGGATCAGTTGGATATATATTTTGTAAAGTTTAAATATACATATATATTTTCCTTTATGTTCATTACACTTACATAGTTACATCTCAAATATTATTTTCAATTAGTTTTCTAATTATTTCATGGAATTATTTTTTAAATTACTATAACAGAATACCATAAAAATAACCAAAATCATAAATACCCATAAGAATTTAGCATATCCAAATTAATGAGAAACTTGAGTATTTACAAGAAACTAACTTATTATTAATATTTAATATTAAAAGTTATTTTATTAATGTATTAATTAATGTTAATATTTAACATTAAAAGTAGAAAAGAACATTAATAAAAAATTTAATGTTAAATATTAATAATTTAGTATTTACAATAAATTAACTTATTATTAATATTTAATCAACTAAGTAACTAACTTATTATTAATATTAAATATACTAACGAGTTCTATTCATTGAAGATGCATATTAATTAGATACATTTACAAGAAATCAAGAATGAATAGTTAAAACTTTCCACTTTATTGATATATTAATTAAAACTAATGTATTATAATTTATAATTATAATAATGAATAAATAAAAATTTATACTTCATTAACAAATAATTATAACTTTAAAATTCAAAAATTACAAATAATTGAGTAAAGAATCAGGTCAGACCTTAGATCAGACCTAACGCCAGACCATCCCAGGCCATATTTTTGTCTTAAAAGAGCAGTTTTTTCAAGCTTTTCAAGTTGGGACTAATCAGTTCAAATCATGATCAAGTCAGACCATACTGAGCACAAGCTGGACCAAGATCAAAACGCAGGGCATGAACCTTTTGTGCATCTCTCGGTAGAGTCTATATCCTTAAAGGACACACAGGGCCGGTCCTAAGAGTTTGGAGGCCCTGTGCGAGAAAAAAAATAGAGGCTCTCTCTTGTATATAAAAATACTAATTTTTTTATCAGCACCAATATATAAAGCACAATTTATATCAAAATTCATCATTAATTAAAATAATAAATGTCAACGTCCAGTAACAAAATTATCAATTAAAAAGAAAATATAGCTAAAACTTCAATAAATTATCAATTCAAAAGAAAAGGTAGCTAAAACTTAAATGGACAATAAACTTCACACGATCGCTAGCATCATTCACAAAAGTTCCATATCCGTAAACGGTCCCATACTTCACTGTCACTTGAAATTGGTTCTTTTTGCATTTTTTGCTGCAAAATCATCAATCAAACTTCCATAATCAATTTTCTCTAGTAGTTCTTGTTCAATTGAAATCAAAGCTAATCCATTTAATCTTTCTTGTTGAGACATGGTTGAACGCAAGTAAGATTTCAACAACTTTAATTTCGAAAAGCTTCTTAATGCTCCTTCTCAGACAATTAAGAAATGTTAAGGCTGCTCTTGTTCGAATTGGTTGTTGGAGACTATATTAATGCTCTAAAAAATAATATATACAGATTTTTGAAAAGAAAATAAGTAAAAGATTAAGATGAATCATGAAACCAAATTATGAGTATATAAACCAAATTACTCCCTTCATTTCATATTAAATATTTTACATTGGCTTTGTCTGTCAAATTGATTATTTTAAAATTAATTATTTAAAATATTTACAAAGAAATTTTAAATTATAAAATTTGACCTTAATAGAAAATTCTTTATATCTGGCTAATTTTTTAGATTTAATAATTTTAAAAATCGTCAATTTAATCATGAAAATTAAACTATGACATTTATTGTGAGCCGGAACGAGCACTAGTTTAGCCATTCCGTTTATCTAAAAAATTAAACAACCAATTAGCCAATGAGTATATGGACTGCTCACAGACTCGCTGATGAGGGCCTTGAATCGGCAATTGTCGTAACCGGACGTTCTCGCTTCTCCGTAGAAATAAGAGTATCCTACCGCCAATTTAGTAAAAATCTAAAAATTAACCGAGGGAAAGTAAAGAAGGAAATGAAGACGGAGCTGCAACAGCTTCTAAGCATGGGTTTCCTAACGAGTTAGCCGCTCAAGCTCTCGCCGCAACAGGCGGCAAATCCACTCCAAAGCCACCGAATGGATTCTCACCCAAAAATCTTCTTCTTCTGATTCTACTCCAAAGTCCAAACCCATCATTATCTTCTCCAATACAACCCAAGATAGACCGCTTCTTTCACTTTCACTCAAAACAACTCCCAACCAATAAACAAGCAGCTTCAAATCAAACTCCCATGAGGATTTGGGGGCCCTCCGAATTTGGGGACCCTGAGCGGTCGCCCCTTCGGCACCGCCTCAGGGCCGGCCCTGAGGACACACACACACAAAAAGAAAAAAAAAAAAGACATCATGGACGTTAAGCCATGCTTAAAGCCAAATTTTGAGTGCATTTAATTCAATATCAAAAATGAGTTTTGTCCTCGTTCATCATAGCTCAGTCAAAACAAGTTCTTTTTAATTTTATAAGTTTTATTTGTAAGTTAGTTTTGTATTTCCTCTGTTCCTTTTTATTAATCTTTTTATAGATTGAAATTTATTTATTTTTATTTATCCATTCTTTTTTATTTATCTTTTTATAGAGTTAAATTTATTTATTTTTATTTGTCGTTTGTTGATTTCAAAGATATATTAATGACTTAATTTACCATATTATTCTTATAATATTAAATATTACTCCCTCCATTTCAATTTATTAGTCGTTATAACACATAAAACACACATATTAAGGATGTCATTATTTCATAATTAATATAGGTCTCAATTTTTATATTTGCTCCTTTATGTTAAACAAGAGAGATCAAGAAAAGATAATAGTTTTTTTATGGTAATAATTTTCTTTTTATAAAGATTAGAGGAATTAGGGATATTATAGGAATGTTGATAACATTCTATCTTAAATAAGATAGAACAATTATTAAATTAGAATAGAAAAAGAGTCCTAAAATTAGGTCTGACAATACAAGTTATAAATCATGGGTCAACCCAAATTTAATTAGAATTATATATTAGATTGGTTAACTATTTTATAGAAATTGGATTGGTTAAAGCAATGTTTGGAAAATCGGATCGGATCGGCAGTCGGACCGCGGTTCTATTATAACCGGTGGACTTTTCGGTCTGGCCAAAAAATCGAAAAGTCAACGACCCGGTCAAAAATCAGTTGACCATCGGTTCAACCGGTAAAACCGGTAGTTAAACCTGTTTTCAAGTATTTTTTTTTTACAAAAATATTTTTAATAATATTATAACATTATTTTACTATATTTTAGCTTATAAAAAATTAGATATTTTAAAATTTTATTAATTATTAGTAATATATTTTTTTATGTATTTATGACGTCACTAGTTCAATAACGGTTTGACCACTGGTTAGATTAGTGACCCATCCACTCGATAACTTTTCCGGTTCAATGATCAATCTGATTTTCTAAAACATTGGGTTAAAGTTTGAAACTAAATTTTTGAAATGAAAAATAGGTTCAAATTGAATTACCATATTTTAACCCATTTTCATGTTCATTCAAAATTTTCAAATTGAAAGAGATCCATTTTTGGGTATTTCTTCTGTTCAATCCCGATAAATAGTTTTATTGTGTTCCATGGATGATTTCTTTAATAGAAATTTGGATCATATATACTATCTCCATTGCAAAATTAGACACATATTTTGACTTTTTAAAATCAATTTGTGAAATCTTAAAACTCCAAATTGATATAATTTTGTTCAAGTTTTGAAAACAACAAATATGATAATTAATAGTACTTTATATTTTGTTTACAATTGTTGTATTTTGTTTGTACTAAAACTAAATAATTTCATATCAATTTAAAATTTTAAGATTTTGTAAATTGACTCTAAAAAATTAAAATGCATCTTTAATTTTGTAATGGATATAGTATATTTATGTGTGTTCAATTATTTTACTTCCATTGGTAGTTTTACATCAGTTCAATATGAAAGTGTAATAAGATTTTAGAGAGAGAAAGTGTAATAAGATTTTAGAGAGAGAAAGTGTAATCAGAAAGTGTAATAAGATTTTAGAGAGAAAGTGTAATCAAATTTTAGAAAGAGAAAATGTAATTAGATTTTAGAGAGAGAAAATGTTACAAAGAGAAAGTTTAAAGAACATAAGAGATAAAACATTAGAGATAGAGTGTGTATAAAAAATTTTAGAGAGAGAAAATCTAATTTTTTTGGAAAGAGTGTATAAAAAAAATTTAAAGAGAAAAAATGTATAAAACATTAATTAATTAGAGATAGAAGGTGAAAGAATATAAAAATTAAATATCATAAATAATTTATTTAATTGGACTATAATAATGGTAAGCTTGAAATTTGAAATATGGGCTAACCTATATTTGGCCCATAACTATATTGTTCTAATACACACAATCTATATTAAAAATAGGTAATGTGGTTTTAATTCTTAAATGAAACCGTAACTAAATTTTGTAAACCATAACCAACCCATAATCATATTTTGTCAGGCCTACCTAAAATGACTAATAACTTAGAAACGAGGGAGCACTTTATTTATCTTTCATTTTTTTTAATGAATTTTGAATGTTAATTTTGATATTTTATATTCATTTTAATCAATTTAACAAAGCGTTAATTAAATTTTTTTAATTTTTATATTTTTTTCTTCTAAAATGTCAATTAAAAAAAGACAGACAAAATACTAATAATCTTTAAATAATGATTCTACATAATTTAAACATTTTATGTCGATAATAAATATGGACTTATATAACCGCATGTGAAGAAGTGTATTCCATCTCAAAAGTTTACCCATATTGGGTGAGCTAGTTACTAAAGTAAGGAAAATAAGAAGAAGTGTATTT
Organism: Hedera helix; assembly: GCA_947179155.2. Taxonomy (NCBI): domain Eukaryota; kingdom Viridiplantae; phylum Streptophyta; class Magnoliopsida; order Apiales; family Araliaceae; genus Hedera; species Hedera helix. The sequence continues at coordinate 16,098,901 of OX359283.1, read as the reverse complement.
CCCTCTTTATTTACAAAACTCTTTAATTGCAAAAGTGAGTGTAAAATAAATAAAATCGTGGTAACGAAAGTTTAAAAAATAAAATAAAGAGCTTAATAAAATAATAAATTTATTATAATAAAATTTATAAAACAAGGATTTTCTTCCCTCCCCCTCCCCCCAATTGTATCAACTAAGATAAGGCAAATCATGGTTATTTTTATTTTTAATGATACCTATTTCCATGTGAAAACACTTTCCTTATTTTTCTGTTTCTTGTCCCGGTTCACTAATTACATGCAAAATTTGGAATATGCTAGTCACACATTAAACCAAATGCAATTCTTATACATTACATATGGGCTCGTTTAAATAATGAACTCGTTTACAATCCTAAAGGTTATTATAATAAATTGCTATCGAGAGTCTTTGACTCAGTGGTACTCTAGAGTTATATTTATTTGTAAAAAATATATTTGAAATTGAACTATTTGTATTAATTTAACACTACTTCAAACTATTTTATCCCATAATAATCCCATGAAAAATGTGAAATTTATAGTCCCTTTGTTTTAAACTATTAAATGACTTTACGAGACTAATAGTCTAACATTAAGTTATTAATAATCCCTCATCAACGGATTAAATAATATAAAGTAATATTAAATTAAGATAAATAATTCAATCATAAGCATGTTTTTTACAAACAAAGATAGTTTGTGAGAGGTCTTAGGTTCAATACCACTCCCCAAAATTAGCAAAAATAAATTGTTTAGACATTATTTAAGATGCCTTAACATTATCTGTTTTGTTCATGTAATCTCTAACTTTTAGACCAATTTTAATAGTTTTTACGTCTCTTAATCACTAACAAATTAATGGTCACATATGAAAGTGGTCAATGCACAGGGCACTGGACGGCCCAATCTATGGATCAAATATTTACCAAAAATTAAATTAGTGGATCAAATAGTCGATTGTGTACGAAAACCAAATTAAAATTCATGCTTCACTTTAATCACTTCCTACAACTATATGAATAAGAGTGGCTCTGTGGAAAAGGCTTGGAGTTTGTCTGAAACGAAGGTTATTTAATAGTGGAGTGTGAATCGGATTCTTAGGCAGGTTTGAAGTTAGTTTTTCGATAATGAGATTTTGATAACCCTTCTTTCAACAACAGTTATTCTGCCTGTCTCATTTGGAGTATTCTAATTTCAATATTTGTGGCAAAAGAAAAATTGGGATAGGATCGGTAGGATATATAAGATACAGGGTCTCTTTAAGGGCACACATTAAGCGCGAAAAATAAGATATGGAACCCGCTAAAAATTATTTCTTTATATAGTTGTACTAAATTCAATATATGAGATTCACTAGTATATTATTTTTTTATACATTGAATTCAATGCGCCTACATAAACAAATAATATAATACATTGTTTTCCGCGCTTAGTGTGTGCCCTAAGGGCACACATTAAGAAAATCCTAAGATATATTTGGGTTTGACTTATTTTAACATAACTTATAAGTTAAAATTTAAAATGACTTGGTTATTTTAAGTTGAAATTTATAAATAAAAATGTTTAATATTATTTTGACTTATAAGTCAAGCTGTGAATATGTTTGACTAAAATACATTTTAAATTAAAATTTATTATAAAAATTAATAAAATAAAAAGCAAAATAGTCTTTACATATGGTTAACCTTATCCTATATTAAAATACAAAATAAATATTAATTCTTAAAGATTACTTATAAGTTAAAAATAAGTCATATACAAATATTCAAATGATAAAAAATTATTTATAAATTAATTTGAAAAACTTATAAGTTGCTCTCGAAGATGCCATAGATGTTATCTATATCCTAATTCTCCCTCATTTGGAAGATCCTTGTGCTGATAAATAAATAATGAATTGTGTTTTGATGCCGAAATAATCAGTGTGTGGACTTTTTAGCCGAAAGAGTGTTAAAGGTTGATAGTATTCGTGTTTTTTTATCATCCTTATGAAGGACTAAGTGAGTTCTTAAACATGGATGTTATGAGAGTAACTACTACATTCTCTGAGTGTAATTTTCTTTTCTTGGGCCTTTGCCTTTCTATGAATCTCAAGTCTGAACAACAATAAATAAATAAATAATAATAAATAAATAAAAATCAGTGACTATTGAGAAGTGACTGCCAAAATCCTGCAAAACTATTAAATAGGAGTATAAAAAACAGAGAAGAGAAGTGTGGTGTTGTCCCCTTCATGACAGATTCAGAAGGCTGGGTTTTCATCACTTCATAGCATTCAATTTGCTTCATTCCCACAGCTACTGAGCTACAATCGTCTTCCCTCCGCAAAAACCACACTCCACTACAAACAAAACCGCAATAAATTTCCCACTTACTACAGCAATGGAAACCCACATGATCTTCTTTATGACTCTCTCTCATATATATATATATATATATATATATATATATATATATATATATCATTTATGGACTTTTGGATATTCTATCTCTTCCCCTTTATCTCCGCCGATTTTGTGGTGGAATTTGGTGGTCTGAATCTAAGGAGGGTGACGAAAGGATTTTGAAGATAAAAATTCCTTCAAATGAGTTGATTTTTTTTTTTTAAATACTCCACATTTCTGAAGTTTATTTTGTGGGTATTGGGGCGCATATTGCTTGAAATATACTCTTATATTTCTGCAATTAGTTTGTGGGGTTGTTAGGGTTTGAAGATTGGGCATTATGAAGGGTTTTGGGTTCTGGGTTTTGCTGTTTATGGTTGGGACAGCTTTAATGTGCCTTAGTTTCTCCAGCAAAAAAATTAACTCCTCTGTTCCTGGTATCTCTTCTATTTCTTTTCTCTATTTTGTTCATAATATTAGTAGGATTTAGTATTATTGCTTAGTCTGTTATTTTCAGGACATGCTTGTCTGACAATGGTAGTTGCTCAAATGTCTTTATGCTAGAGATTTGGTGGCTAGTGCCCTTTTGTTTTAAATAATGTAACTACCACGGTCTTCCTATATCCTTGTTTAACTTTAACCATAATGCTTATTTGAAGTTTATAACAACCACCCCCAAACAAACACATACACACACAAAGGAGACTATAGGGTTTGTTCGGTTTGTAGTGTTTGTGGCGTTTGATGCGTTTGAGTACCAATGTTGAGTTTATGAGCTAAATAAGGTGCGTTTGAAATAAATTGCTTCAAGATAAACAAGATTTTTAATTGGGTTGGACTTCATTGGTTCAATGATCCCCTTGATGATTTCAAATGTTAGCCATGAGCTTTTCTTTCCTTTATATATTCAACCCACACCTGAAATTGGGCATGAAGCAGAAAATTTTAATTTTTATACACACACAGAATCCTTGATTATAGCCAGCGAATCAATTTTTAGTGCGATAAGAAGCATCTAATTTTTCTTAGTCAATGATGAACAGTGCATGAGAAGAATACTTAGTAAAATCTCCTTCTTCTAATGACACTTTTACTTGAGTTAGCTGATTAAAAAATCATGGCTTAGATATGGATAAAAGGTTTTTGAGTGTTACTTTGGTGATTTTGCACACTAAAAAATCATAAGCATAGTTCAAAAGGCAGGAAATATGAAGATGATACAAGGAAAGAGGGGTGGATTATAAATCTTCAACAAACACTGATGAAATGAAGGCGTGTATTATAAATCAAAAACTGTCAAATTAAAAGAAAAAAAACAAAAAAAAAACAACAACAAAAGATCTTTCTTCTTTCATCCTTTTCCTTGAGTTTGCGGAAATATTGTTGAACCATCTTTCTCTATTGCAATTGATCTGAGAGATTGTTCCTTCATCAACAATACTTAAATGTCTAACTATTGTTTTTATTTTTGTGAAAGAAGCAGTTTTTGATTTTATAGTAAACTGCCACTCTTTGTCAAGCAGGGGGTGGCTTATTTACTCACATGAGATATGGCTCTTATGTATGGCCTATCTTAGCTAGCCTTAGTCTTAAGTTATCTTACATGTAAAAAAAGTAAACATATATTAAGTTATTTAAACTGTAGCTACGGGTACGCCTTTAGATTTCAGTAGCAACTTCATAGTATTTCTCTTCCTCAAGCAAATTTTAAAATAACAACTTATTGTTTTAACCCTAAAGTAAATATTTAAGGAGTGAAAAAAATTTGTTCCGTAGTGAAAAAATTCCCCGCTTCCGATCCTGTCGGCAAGAGTCAGCAAATAATGTCTCTTTATCTTTCTTGTCTTTGGAGGTGAAACAGAACAAATTAACTAATATTTCTGAAAAACCACAAAACTGTCTTCTAACTTAATGACCAGTCGCATGATTTCAAAACTTTACTTGATTGTGATTTGATAGATTTCTTTTTGGTTGCAGGTTGGTTTAAGTTCTATAAGGGACTGTTTGAAGAATTTTTTTGTGCTACTTTTGTAGTGAATAAATTTCAACAATCATACTTGTGTTTCAATTCTGTTTGCTTTTAACTTTGCATTGTACCCTTTACTTTGTATGACGTTATTATGTGTAATTATGTATCCACTTCAATAGTTAGGACACTAGGCTTTCTTTAGCTGAATAGTTGTTATTGCTTGCGAATACTAGTTTACTTTATGCCAATAATCTTGCTTAAGAAACGAACAACTTCTGAAATTAGATTTAATTGGAGAAGGCATTTTGATTCCACTTTGTATATTGACTCATTTAATAAAGGGGGCTGGAATTTCCTCTAGGAATAGTAAGTGGTTCTCACAAGAGACCTTGTGGAACAAAAATTACTTGTGGAAATAACATTTCCCTAATATTTGGGTCTAATAGTTTTTATCTCTTCTTTCCTGTGACCATACAAATTTGTGGTCATAATCATTGATACGCTAATATAGTAATATCTGTACTCGTATATGCTGGTTAAGCTGATCTGTAGATGAATAGCTTGAGTGAGAATTAATTTGGCTGGCGAACCCGTGAAATGGCTTGTGTTTTCTTCTCGTTCTGTTATTTATTTGAAACGTTAAAACCAGTAGTAATTAAAACAAATGCTAGGATTCTTAATGCCAACACTCATCTTGAAACACTTCAGAAACTATCAACTTTTGAAATTAGAGTGAAATTTAGCAAAGGCATTTCGAGTCCGCTTGTATAGTGCCTCATTCAATGGTCATTATCATTGATCCATTAATATCATCTACTGGGCTGTTCTACTAGAATATATGCTGGTCAAGCTGATCTGTAACTAAAATGCTAGTGGGAACTAATTTGGCGCCCAAGTGTGATAATGGCTTGTCTTTTCTTCATGCTCTAGGATTCAATTGAAATGTAAAGAAAAATTAGTAATTATTGTCATTTCACTATAGATGCTTCATAGAGTTGCTTATGCTGACATATTCATAAAATTGGTACTGAAGTCCATGAACATTTTTAAAGTTCCTGCATAATAAAATTTCCATATGAATGCTGATGAATACTTCTTGCAAAATGATCCCAGATCTGGCTTTCACCCAACATGAGGAAAATATAACTAAGAATACAAGAAGCAGGAAGCTGAAGGTACACGCGCTTCTGAGCTTTTTGATACTCACAAGTCCATTTAGTTGCATGTACAGGAACCAGTGGAAAAAGAATTACACTGTGTTACTGAATTTTTTAATGAATAGAAAAGAAAGAAATGAATGGAAAACATGGTCACTTTTCTTGTCAAATTTTTCCGGCAAAAAATGGACGGATTCGAAAATAAAACTAAATAACACAACCAAATCTTTTAGTTGAATGATACCCCCAAGTTTTTGATGTTTGTTTCCCCTCCGATGAAAACAGAATCTGGCTAGATTATAATTATTTTTATTGTTATTAATTTGCTCTTTTTTTTTCCCACTTGTCTTCAGGATCATGGCTACACTCGAAGGAATGAGAAGAGTGATGCAGCTAACTTAAATCTGGAAGATTACAGCCCTACCGATCCGGTTCCAAGTTCAAAGGCCTCCATAGGACCTGGTCCAATTCAGCATGGCACTCCTCTTATGCCTTATATACCGAAGCCTTCACCACCTGCACCAGATCAACCAAACCATGCTGAATTCCCATAATTCACATTAGACCTTTTCCGTACTCGGTATGCTACAATCATGAAGATCGTAACAACTACTTACTTTGCACTTCGCGTGCAATGTTTGGCAAGTGTTGTTTATAGCTTTTGTGTTTATGTAAAGTATACAGTTAAGCGTTAACTTATGTAGTATGTACCCAAGTGTGCTCTTTATATAGTTTGTATTATTTGCTTCATTAGTGGTTTCTCATGTTCTATGAATGCCTTTTATCTATACAATGTTAGATTTTTCAATTAAATATAAAAACTACAAGAAATTTATAGAGTTCATTGTATTAAATTTTAACATCACACTTGATGTTAGAAATTATATATAGATATATAGGGACCGATTGATTGACAATGAGATCTATCTATAAAATAGATTTCAACCGTCTATGCTGAGATTTAATGGTTAAATTTTTTTTCGTCCGCAGTTTAATTTTTAGGAATCCACAATTAAATACTGCGGACGATATATATGGGAAATGAATCAAATGATTCATAAAAATACTTTCTATGCCACTATTCGGGCAATCATGATTGACCACAAGAGATCGAGCGGTTCAAATTAAATTTTTTTAATTCATCCGTTATTATTAGTAGTGAATGGTATTTATTTTTTTAAAATCTGAATCGCACACTCATCTATAATTGGTCAAATATGTGTTTGTCCGAATAGTGTCATAGTAAATACTTTTTATTTTTTTCCTTCTCTTTCTCTCTCAAGTTTTTCAAACTTGCAGATACAACCTAAAGGTCTTTCATTTCATTTGATGAATAAAGTTGTCATATTGTATCATCGAGAAAATGAACTCAGTTTCCTGTTAAAAAAAGCCTCTAATGGTTACCATGAGAAAGTTAAAGAAGGTGTGCAATAATCAACTGCACCAACTCCATTGACTTGAATTAATACTTGAAAAGGGTTCCTTCTTCATTGCCCATTTTAGTCTGTTGTCAACTAACAACTTACCTCATTTCAAGTGTCACCTCTGGTAGTCTAATCGGCAAACCTATACTAATATATGCATGTTCGTTTTGTCCCAATTTTATACCTCCTCTATTTCAAAATATTAGATAAATACTACTTTTTTAAAAATTATTTTAAAACATTTTCTGATTTAAAATTAATATGAATCCCCTTATTTGTTGTTGTCAAATTTAAAATTAATATGAATCCATTTAATTATTGTTTATACGCTTACGATTATTACAAATTAACTAGAAAGTACTACTAGTAATATATTTTTGCGTACAAGAAAAAATTGCTATTTTTATAAAATCTCACTCACATGAATATGTGGGTCTGGAGAATTTTGTAAAAATATCAAATTTTCTTCTAAAAATATCAATTATCAAATTTTATCATTTTTAAAACTTAAATAAATTAGCTTTTAAAAAGTTGATGGGTAACTCTTTCGTGGTTGAGAAGTGATATATCTTACAACATTATGTAACGACTTTTTTATTATTAATTACATAAATAATTATATTAGTGATAATTCTTTTAATTAAACACGTAATGTGATAGACCAACTCTATATATAATCATGTTTAATTTTATGTATTAATGCACGCTGCAATTATATATCGCTAAAAATCTTTTGCAATATATAATTTGACTCTTTGCGGTTTTACGAGAACCTAACTTCATTGCTCTATTTCAGGGACTGGAAGTGGAAAGGGGGGAATCATGCTGATTGAAAAACAAGGGACCGTGAAAAAGTTAAATACTTTTCAAGCTCAAAAAGACTCGGGAAGAATAATTGAGCTTCTGAACATCATCTAATGAAGCTTTTTATTACTTAAATACCCAATTTAATATGAAATAATCCTCAAGTAATGATGTTTTCCAACTCCTAATTGTTATCATGTGGTAATAATATATGGTTTAACCTTATGATTATGCATCCTAATTAATAATCAATAACTTGACATAATAATTTTATCGAGTCATTTTGGTTGTCCAATAATTTATAATTTTATCAAGTTATTTTGGTTCATCATGAATTAATACCTAGTCAATTATTTAAGGCTCTCTATTTTTTTTATATAATGTATAAACTTTTTGTATGTCGTGAAACTTATACAATTTATCTTTAATATTTTATATGTATTATTTTAATAAAATATAATAAATATATTAAGAAAAAAATTAAATATTTATAAAAAATAATAATATAAATTAACATCTACTTCACAAGACTTATCAAACTTGTAAAGTTAATAACACATTGATCAATTAATTGATAGCTGATATCGGGACCCCAGATTTGTAATTATATTTTCAGTATTTTTCAATGCGTCTTACTTGCTAGATTTCCCTTGAATTCAGATCTCTTATCAAATCAAATAATGAGTATGTTACCATTTGCAAAATGATTAAGGTTTTTTGAAGTGCTTTAAGCTTATAATCCGGTTCCTACTTTTTAGTATCTCTTTTTAGAAAGTTTTGCCTTGGAGTTAGGTTGAAGTATTTTAAATGGTCCTTAAACTTACTTTCAATTAACATGTAACGTCTGTTAAGTTTGATTTTATTAAGCAATAAACACGAATATGTACATATGTAACGTCGGTTGATTCTCACCTCTCTGAACTTAGGTTGAATTATTTTAAACGGTCTTTAAACTTATCTTCAACATGTTGTGTCAGTTGTTTTTTCTTTGTTGATAAATAGACTCAAACACGTACATATGTAACATTTGTTGATTCTGATTTTATTGGAAGATAAATTCAAATATGTAATCTTGCATAATAAATTAAGAGAGATGTCTTACCATTTGACTATCTCTAGATTTTTTGTTATACCCAACTCTGTATTATTGTTTAACAACCAAACAATACCAAGGTTTCGTGAACTAGGATTGGTTGGACTGATATAATATTTATTCTAAATTTCGTTTAGAACACATTAGGCCTACAATAACGGGACACATATCAAAAATTTCATACATAAAATAGTGTATGAATGATTCATATTTTATCATTTGATCACTGAATCAAGGATATCAATCCTTTTCCAAACGGTCCCTTACTAGCTACCTTTTCGGTAGTGGTTGATAAAGTTACACCCTAGTGAATGAATTAATCTATGAATATGAAATGCTTGTGAATTAGAGAAAAGTGGGAACCCCATGAGCAAGACCCCATGGACAGCTAGGGAGCAACAGTAGAGCAGAGAAAAGATGGAGAAATACAATGGGGGCCGGGACTAAGAGCCCAAGAGAGAGACTTTCCTCTTTATGTTGGAAAATGATGTCGTAGAATGGCTGTGGCAAAATATTTTACTAAGGGTAGTTTTATTGATTTATCAATATATTAATGACAACTTTAGTATTTCAATATTTTATTTTTTATCTATTAAAATTATATTATTTTGAATTAATTGTTACAATCAACTAGCTGTGACAATCACAATCGCATATTTTCATTAAGTATATATATAAGTACAGCAATGTCCATAAAAAATAAGTCTCAATTTATGTGTATGTAATTCACTATTTTGCACCAAAGGAGAATTACGGTCAAATACTTTAATCTCTTAAGTACAAGAGTAATATCGAAAAGGAGAGAAGAAAATAAGCAAGATTTTTCTAAAGAAATACAACTTTTTTCTATATAAAAAAGTTGTATTTGTTTGTATATAGTGAAATGAGTTTCATATATAAGCATACAAGCATGTTGCCTTCGGTGCTCATTCAGGATTTATTTTGGGCAGACATTAGCATGCATTTTCCTATATATATATATATATATATATATATATATATATATATATTATATTTATGTTGCATTAACAACAAAACAGTGGTATGGTCAGATAATTGAGAATGGTGTGGAAAGAGAATTGGTTTGAGCTTATATAACTCATTAATTTCGGCAGGTACATGTGCATCCCTAATTGAAACCTGCCTGCCTCGTTCTTTAGTAATGATAGTTCACTTTTATGTATTGCTGTGAGATAGCTACTTGCTCATCATCATCAAAGTTTTGCTCTTACTTTATCATGTTCCCAAAACTAATTATGTGAAATTTATCATTTTAAACATAATTTCTTATAATTATTATAGCACTTCCAACAAAATCCAGTTTACTTATTGCGAAAATATTGATTATCACTCTGTAAACAATGCCATCAAACATACCAGTGGCATGCACTATTGAACGATAAATATGGACTTTATAACCTATTCTTGTGTTGGATTATCTCATAGAAACTCGAAGAAAATATTAAGAAGATGAATAATGAAGAAAATATTACGTGTTGAAGAGGGAATGGTCCTTCTCCTATATATATAGGTTGTTCATATTGCATATGCATGCAGTTATGTAAATAATTTGCTTTTGATATCAAACCACGCGGCCTCAATTATTCAACTAAATATTTAATATTTTTTATTTTTATTTTTGTGTGTGGATGTTGACTGAAGATTGTTTTCTCTGCTTTAAGTATCCTTTCTTACAATCAACAACGTAACAAAAATAATAGAAATTTTAAATCGAAACAAATTTAATCAAACACATAAAACAAAATTTATGGAATTTATCTGAAGGTTAAGTTAGTTTATAGTCGAGAGTAAATTAGTCTTAATATATTTAGAGTTTATTACATAATATAATATAAGATTCCTCCTTATATAATGCAATATCAGTAATAATTAAGATCATTTTTTGAATGATTTTACAATTACTCCTAAATCAATTAAACTTCAATAATAATTAACACCCGTTTATGTTCATTAAAAAATAATAATACATATAAATTAAATATAATATTATTTTGATTATTAAAAAATATTATGTGATATAAATTTTAATATAAAAATATATTTTTTAATAATAAAAATTATATTATATTTAAATATTATATTTAATTTATATGTATGTATATTTATCGGTGTTCATTTACTTTGGACCGACTATATCAAATTTATAACCTTTCGGTTAGTCAACTAATCTTATCGTTACTAGTGAAGTAAACCCAAAGCCAAACCACTTTTTTTTTTATTTATTTATTTTTCTATTTCGAATTTTCGTTGTTTGACTAATGTGCAAGGTTATAAAAAGAACTTTCTTCCAAGCATATTGTTGCAGTTTTTATTTATTTATTCATCCCATGAAATGATTAAAGAATCCTTAATGAGGACTGTGACTGTCCTACAGCTCCATTTCCTATTTTTTAGCAGATACAAAAATATTGATGAAATAAAAAATAGTCTTTTTTTTCTTTTGATGATAATATACTCAAAATTACCATCATAGTTAAGTCATTATATCTCATAGCTACTAAATTAAAAAACACAATAAATTTAGCGATAAATATAGAACAAAAACATATACTTAAAATTTAACAACTTTACGAATGGATCACATTTTTGGTATAACGGAGGGAGTTTACGTACATATGTTCTTGCAATAAATAAATAAATATTATTTTGAATTTTATTTAATTTATTCCTCAATTAAAATGATAGCAAAAGTGAGATTGGTTGTGAGATTTCTATTGTCATACATCATATCATATTTTTTTTTAAGGAAAATAATAAGAATAGGAGAGATTAGGTAATTAAAGGTTGGGGTAGGAAGAGTTGGTTGTGTTAAGAAGATCATTATTATTGTGACTTTGGATCAACTTAAAGAATGCAATTGAGTTGCAAAAACTCAAAGGGGTAGAGTGATATGACAATGAAGGTCAATAATGCTAACGACTTTCTAAATTTATTAATTGGATTATAATTAATTTAGCAACCAATTCCATTGTTCAAATTAATTAGTTTTGTTTATCAACTTATGCATGGTTGCCTTTTAATATATATCGATTTGATCTTCTTTTTTTTTTATTTTTTGAGAAAAACGAAAGATACCTCAGCGGGTGCTAAATATATTAATTTTTGTAAAGTTTTGTAATCTTGAGATACATAAATTATATTATTTTATAATATAATTTATTTTTTTAAATAGTATAACTGAATTTTTAATTAATATTAAAATTATATTTAAAAATATAAAATTAATTTTAAAAATTATTATTTTATAAATATATTTTTAATTTTAAACGGAATATTTTAAATAGATGGCTGATAGATAGATTCTTAATCAGCCTTAAAAAAAATTTAGAATTAATTATTATCAACGTAACGTTTCAGCAAAGATTCACAGACTCAAACATCCCCTTCACTTGTCTATCACTCTTCTTCATCACCTTTCCTCAACAGGCCGTAGCCCGTAGGTAAACTCGCTGCTACGTGTCCTTTTCCATCCACCCAAACGCTCCTCTTCCCTAATTTATGAAAAATTATATCATTCTCCTGGTACATGGTGAATAGTATATTTCCTCTCACGTGAAGGTGAGTTCCACACGCGGTGAGACCCGTGTCACAACGCGTGGAGCCCACCCTCATGTGAGTGGGGACATATTATTCATCCATGTCCCAAGGGCATAGAATAATTACTCCTAATTTATACCCTCTTGCGACTCTGCCCACGTCTCCAACATCAGATAGCGAGTTCAATCTTCTTCCCTAAACGTGCGAGTATAGTATAAATAAAAATCAAATACACTTAACAAAAATATATAAAAAATTAATATTTTTACAAACTAATTAATTTATTGTTTTTATAAATTAATTTTATAAAAATATTAAATATCAATATATAATGCCCAAAACACTCTCTTAGCAGTTAGTACGACAGTTATGCTCTCAAATCTCGCCTAAATAACTTGCCACGTGCTCTCTCATCCGAGTTTTTTTCTGGACGGAATTTTGTAACGGTCATATTTCCGGCAACTTTTTCTCTCTCACTACATTCATTTCATGCTCCTATTTCTCTCTCTCTCTCTCTCTATCTCTCAGTTTTTTTTTTTGAAGTCTAATATTGCGTAAGAAATTCATTTCATTTTGATTTTTGAGGGAGAATTTAGGGTTTTAGAATTGAAATTTGAAGTGAGATGTGAAATTTGTGAATTATGATGGTGGCGACAGTGAATACAGCTACACCAAACCGTAAGGACTCGTCACGAGTTTCGACTCAGCAGAACCCTAAGAGACCGCCATTGTTACCTTCAGATGCTGATAATAATGAACCTCGAAGACCTAAATCTCGAGAAGTTACGTCTAGGTATTTGTCCGCTACTTCTTCAACCTCAACGACGCCGTCTTCAGCTACCTCATCTTCGTATTCTTCGTCTTCCAATTCCACACCGAGGCGTTTTCCGTCGCCGGTTGTGACGCGGACGGTTGCGTCGACTCCGGTTCCGGCGGTGGTAAAGAGGTCTCAATCGGTGGAGCGTAGGCGACCGGCAACTCCGCGGCCGAGTACGCCGGGCAATGCGGGTGAGATTTCTGCGGCGGCGAAGCTGTTGGTGAATTCGAGGAGGAGTTTGTCGGTTTCGTTTCAAGGAGAGTCGTTTTCGCTTCCGATTAGTAAGGCAAAGCCGGCACCGATGGGGAATTTGGGTAATGGGAGGAAAGGTACTCCTGAGAGGAGAAAGGCGGCGACGCCTGTGAGGGATCATATAGAGAATTCGAAGCCTATTGATCAGCATCTGTGGCCAGCGAGGTCACAGCACGTTAATTCATTGACCAGAAGTGTGGATTTTACTAGCGAGAGGACTAAACTGAGTGGATCTGGAGGTGTTGTTAGGGCTTTACAAAAATCCATGGTTGATGAGAGAAATAGAGGTACAATTGAAGCTAAATTGAAACCTGGAAGAGTCGATGGTGATGCTGATTTTTCTAATAGATCAGTTGTCGAAAGTTCAGTTCCTATTCATTCAGATAGTGAGAGTGTTTCCTCTGGAAGCAATTCTGGAGTACAAGAAGGTGTGAGAGGAGGGCCACGTGGCATAGTGGTGCCAGCCAGGTTTTGGCAAGAGACTAGTAACCGGCTTAGGCGATTTCCGGAGCAGCCAGGTTCCCCAGTGTCGAAGAATAATGGATTGAAAACTTTGGGCATGATACCTCCAAAATTAATTGGAACAAAGAAACTTCAACATGATAATAGCCCAACATCATCACCTCGCGGAGTCTCGGTTAGCAGGGGACAATCATCTCCCCTTCGTGGTTCTGTTCGACCTGCATCCCCAAGTAAAAATGTGATGTCTTCCTCCTCATCTCTGTTGAGGGGGGTGAGTCCGTCTCGAGTTAGGAATGGGGTAGGAAGCATGCCGTCTAGTAATTTGAGCAACACGCCTTCAATGCTCAGCTTTGCGGTTGATGCTCGAAGAGGGAAGGTGGGAGAGAATCGAATTGTTGATTCATACCAACTGAGGCTGCTATATAACCAGCTGTTGCAGTGGCGGTTTGTAAATGCAAGAGCAGATGCTGCCATGTTGGTTCAGATAGGGGCTGCTGAGGTACACCTTTAGATATTTTGATTTGATACTTTGAATATATTGATATGTATATTCTCAACTTGATTCAACAATGCCTTTTTCCCAAACGAGTTGAGCCGGCTGAAAATGAATCCATATGTACGAGTAAAAGTAGAAAGGCAATAAAAAGAATAGAAATAGTGGAAATAAATAAAATAACAACACACCTACATATAGAAACATGGATATATATAAAACTCAACTCAGCAACGCCTTTTATTCCAAACTAGTTGGTGGCATACATATCTATATAAAGCTAAAATAAAAACAAAGGAAAAAATAAAATATCTTATGATGCAGTAAATACTTAAAACACTATTTCATTCACTTATGATTTCAGTGCTCTGTTATGTTAGATATATAATATCTTGGTTTGTATTCTCCTTTATGACATCAATTTGTAGGTATCAACTGGAGTGATCAATTTGTGTTTGATACTTATAATCATTTATCCAAAAGAAAAAAAAAAGTTGGTCGTTGTTATCTATTGGTTGAAATATCTGTGGAATTCAAGATGTGGAAAGATGAATAGTAAGCATGGGTGTATGAAGCGTATCTTATGGATGGTGTCAAGGATTATTAGGTTGCTTTTGATTGCTCCACTAAGTGTAGATGGTAATGATGGGCAACATTCTTATTCCCTTCAAACTCTGTGTGTGTGTGTGTGTGTGTGTGTGTGTTTGTGTGTGTCCACCATAAGAAATAACTTCATTGTGTTAGGAATTACAAAATAGAATGCAAGATTTAAAATGGAAGACAAAGAGGAAAGAAGAGGAAGAAGAAGGTTTAACTGCAAAGAATTAAAGTTTGGGGTCGAGGGAAAGAACCATGATGACATAAAGTTGTGTAACTTTTATAAAATATGATCAAATTCAAACTGTATTCTTTGCAACCATGTTCTTGTATGCACTAATGTTGATGGTACGGTTTATTTTCATCCCATCCATGTATTATATTTGGAGAGAAATGTGGTCTATACAGAACTCAGAATAATGCTATTATTTACAGATGTATAGATAGCATTAGATAATCGTGTGGTCATACATACTGCTGGAATAAGATATTTATATTGGATAACAATGTGTCTGTGTTCAAGACATGGTTACACTGCAGTTGCTAGACAGAGATTTTACATTCAGAAGTATGAATAATTATATGGACATATTGGATTATTATCCTTTGGTAGATATCTGAATATTAGTATTTTTGACTTTTTCAATTTGTAACAAAGTAAAAGTTATTCTCTAAATTAATGTTCTCAATAGAGAAAATTAGTGTAACATAAACAAATGGGACTATTATTTTGTATTATGACACTTATCAATATAGATGAATGGTTTTTTTGTGGCCTTTGCCTAAATTTTTCTTATTTTCTATCAGAAAAGCCTGTATAATGCTTGGTTGACTGCGGCAAGACTGCGGCATTCCGTCAAATTCAAAAGAATTGAGTTACAACTGCAAAGGAAAAATTTGAAGATGTGCTCTATCCTCAAGGAACAAGTAAGATTCTGAAATCATTGTAATTATGTTTATCTTTCCTTTTTCTTAAAATAAATAGTAAATATAAAATAGTATCTGTCTCATTTTACTAGTTGTACTTAAAAGTCCTATTTTGGTTTGATCCTTTCAATTCAATATATTCATCTTGCAATCTTCTGTTTTCTTGTGTTTTTATTTTTTATGGAATGGTCTCTCTCTCTCTCTCTCTCCTAGAGTTAGTAAATGCAATTATCCCTGAACTTTCTTCCGATTTTATTTTGTATTTAGTTTGAATTTTATTTTCTATAACATGTATTCAGGTGTGTAATTTTGTTTTACTAGTTGTGCTTAAAAGTCCTATTTTGGTTTGATCCTTTCAATTCAATATATTCATCTTGCACACTTCTGTTTTCTTGTGTTTTTATTTTTATTTTTTATGGAATGGTCTCTCTCTCTCTCTCTCTCTCTCTCTCTCTCTCTCTCTCTCTCTCTCTCTCTCTCTCCTAGAGTTAGTAAATGCAATTATCCCTGAACTTTCTTCCGATTTTATTTTGTATTTAGTTTGAATTTTATTTTCTATAACATGTATTCAGGTGTGTAATTTTGTAGTCAGTCTGAGACATTTCTACGAACTCACAACACAATGATAGTGGTATACAGAAATCATATTCTGCACAAACATCGACACTTCTCTCGCTCCTAAAAATTTAGCCTTTTGTTCTGAAGAGGACTGGGTAGCCCAACCATGCTTTCAAAGTAAATATATATATATGGGAGATAGTCATAGGGAAAAGAATTTTGTGATCATCGTGCATATTATACTCCCTACATGCTTTAAGCTGGTGCACTCATTCTTCTTTTCAATCTTAACCGGACATTGAGATATGTGCATGCTTTTTCTGATATGTGCATGCTTGTTCTGTTATTCAGTAGGTTTTTACTTTAGTTATCTGTTAAATCATTGCTTTTGATCTTACTAAAATCATTCAATGAATGCAGATGCTATATTTGGAGAACTGGGATCTTACTAGTAAGGATCACTCCAGTTCCCTTTGTGGGGCAATTGAAGCTTTGGAGGCCAGCACTCTCCGCCTTCCCATTGTTGGCAGCGCTAGGGTATGTACATAAATAAATTTGAAGTGATTAATATCCTTGATGCATTTATGATCATCCATATGGAGAATAAATTTGTTTCTTCTTTTCTACAGGCAGATATTCAAAATTTGAAAGATGCCATCGGTTCAGCAGTTGATGTAATGCAAGCAATGGCATCTTCGATATGTTCTCTCCTGATAAAGGTTATTTCATAATCTTTTGAATTCTCTTTCTTGTTCAGTAGGTTGTCAGAAACTTTGACTTATGCTAAATTTTCCTGTCCCAAAAGGGTAGTGTTACGGGTGTCTCTGTCAAAAAAAAAAAAAAAAGAAGAGAAAAGAAAAGAGAAGGAACACAAAAAAGGAAAAAGAAGAAGAAAAGAAAGTGTGGTACAGTTGGCATAAAGTTTGTAGGACATATGAATCTAGCTTTGTTATATATTTGCTTTTATATGAAATTAGCTACCATATATTTGAAAATGGTAGCTGAGCCAGGTTTGATATTATTTACTTTCTCCTTTATCCTTTACCGTTGTTATTTTATATGTTCAGTACCGTTTACTGTTAACAGGTCGAGCATGTGAATTCATTGGCGTCTGAACTTGCAAACATAACAAGAAATGGGCGTGCTTCGCTTGATCAGTGCATAGATTTGTTGTCGAGATCGACAGCCATGCAGGTAACAATGGAGTTTCAGTTCTCCCTAATGTTTCTTTCGGAACTTGGAAAAACAAGAAAAGTAAAATTAGGAGAGACCCTTTAAATGAATTGAAGTTCAATTATGTTAGCTTTTAAAAAATCCAATATAAATCTGAATATCGTAATATAATTCAAGTGTAATTGGCCTTTGATAAAATTTCTTATTTGGTTCGTTTTCAATTTCCATTACGAACTCCAAACAATTCCTTCAAGTTTTCGTGGGAAACATGGAAGCTTTAAGTTTAAAAGTGAATGGTTTCTCATGTAGATATATGGGAATGATCCATAAAAAAGGCTTAGCTATGAGCACTATTCTATTTAGTGCATTTCTGGCCATCCATAGGAGAAATGGATGGCCTAGCTTAAAGGAAATAAAAATACGCTCCGGGACTCTTTCCCACGGGAGCTGCAAGGAAATCAGAAAGTTTGAGACCATCTTCATGCCTCCCATCATTCTTTTCTCCCAAGTGTTATTTTTTATAACCCAAACTCAAACCACACTTAAAATCCTAACCCAAACCCAAACTGCAGAATCAACAATCTCAAGAATCACATGATTACAAAAAGCAAACAATGTCATTGAAATTAAGTACATATCAGTTTTGGGGAATTTATAGATGATTTGGATTTGCTACAATTGAATGAGAAAATGGGGGCCGAAGAGTTCAGATTCTTTGTGGGATGTGGCTTCTCTGATTTGGGGTCGAGCTCTCCTTTTCTTCATGTTTTCTTTTACCTTATATGTTGAATTGATGATGTTTAGATGGAGAAAGCTTTGATCCTTGTATATGTGAGTTGATGAAATTGGTCTTTGAGTTTTATGTTGTTGGTCCTTCAAATCTGAAATGTGTTGCTTGATTGAATGAAAGAAGAAACAGAAGCTTCATATGAGAGAGAGAGAGAGAGAGAGAGAGAGAGAGAGAGAGAGAGAGAGGTGGTTTTAAAAATCAAACTCTCAAATTTTCTGATTTCCTTGCTGAACTAATACCCCGAAAGGTAGGTAAAGATTTCCTTGTGCTTCCCAGGATTAGATCCCCGTAATGTACTCTCTCCAACCCGAATTATAAGATCACTGTTGACTTTTTATAAGTTAATTCGAGATATTTTCAAATTTAAAATCGACATGATTCATTTAAGTTTTCAAAACAATAAATCTTATAAATAAACATAAACTAAATGAATTCATCTCAATTTTGAGTTTAAAAATGTTTAAAATTGACTTTTTAAAAGTCAATATTTATCCTATAATTTGAAACGGACGGAGTATATTTTTTATTTTTAATATGGACGGTCAAGTTCTCCTATGGACGGCTAGATGGAACAATGTCTATGGTGAAGCATTACTATGGATCACTCTCCATATAATATTTCTTTTCTTGCAAATTTCTGCTTAAACCTGGAAAACCTTGGGACTGCTTTAATTAAATTTTGTTTTTTTTTTAATTTTATTTGGAGTTATTCAGATTATTAAGATATTGACTAAATGGAATAGAGCCCTAACTAAGCTTTTCTATGGACGTATATATAATTTTGTGAGCACCCCTAATATCTATTTCCTTAAAAATTTCTGCTTAAACTTGGAAAACATTTGGGCCTGGTTTGATCAAATTTTTATTTTTGTTTATTTGGATTTATCCAGATTATGTGATTACTGTAAAAATGTTTGGAATCTTTTATTTGAAGTAGCTGAAAGAAGACAAATATGTTGAAAAACTATTTGGAATCTAAAAAGTTAAATTTAGTAATCTGGATTCTAAAATTCTGTACACCCCCCTCCCCCAACACACACCCCAAAAAATAAAAAGACAACCCAATATCTGAAGTCCGCCGTTTGATTTTGAAGAGGAATAATCAGATTTTAAAAAATCATTTCGAACATGCTCATATTATGTCAGTTTCTTTTTTGTCTTATGCGGACACTCTTTGGTGTGATAAACTGATAACTAATGGAACAGGTGAAGGATTGCAGCCTGAGAACACACATACTACAGCTAAGACGAGTATCAAGCCTGACAACACAAGTGTAAAGCTGATCTCTTCTGACGACTTAAATTCTAACATCATGTAAAATTCCTTTATTGCCTGCACTGTGGAACCAACTTCAACTAAAATCCATCAAATAGTTGTTGTTTGTGGCTTTCAGTAGACCTCATGACTGCTTGCTTCAGGATCCAGGGACTGCAGAGCTAGCTATATACAGTTCTTTGTCTTCATAGAGGTAGGAAATCTGTCTTTCACAATTTCCTATCTGGTTGTATACAAATGTGTGCTCCATAGGTTACAAAATACGTGTATATATATGTAATGAAGTTTCCAATTTTCTTTCGTTAATGATGTATCTTTCCGAGGTCTATATTGGTGCTCCCTTGTCTCGTAGTTTTCCTCTCCAGTTATAAATTCTTTGTACAAGTTAAGAGTGGCCCTATATGGTCCTCATTTCTTTTGTTACTGGTGATCGTTGAAGCAGCTTATGGCAAGAGTTGTTAGGGTGTCTATAATCAATATAGCTTGTGATGGTTACAATTTCAAAATCACCATTAGTATTGTTCAGGTTCTGGCTGGATCAGGCTTGAGCTACTAGTGGTACAAGCACGGCTCAGTTTTAAAATAATAATTAGGACTGTTCAGGGTAAGGCTAGATCTAGATCAGGCTTAGAACACAGAGTTGTTCATGATTATTTTTTTCTTCCACATTGGAAGAACAAAAAGCTTCTCCACAGAGTTAGTTGCACTAATCCAGTATCATAATGGTTATTAAGATTAGAGACTTTTTCTCTATTTTAAATTATAAGATTAGTATTGATTTTTAAAAATTAATTTAAAATATTTTTGATACGCAAAATTGAGATATTCATTACAATTGTGAAACAATTAAATCTTATAATTAAGTAGTACTTGTTAAATAGTTTTAATATTCATCATTATATTGACTAGAATTATAAAATTTACGTGACTTTTGAGTTTTAAAATGTTTTAAACTAATTTTAGTTGATAACAATTTTATATTTTGGAAAGGACTTGTATTCATATTTTGCCAATGCTAATAAGTCGAATTTTATTTAAAAACATCATTACTCAATAAATTTCAAACTACATTAAAATGGGCCATTTATACATTCACATTCAAAGAATGCCAAAATAACAAATTATATCCAAATTTACAATAAAAAGGATTATCCCATCCATTCCCTCATAAAAACAATCCTTCAACATCTTTGCCTCTTTCCCAAACCTTGTGACGTTGATTCACCATCACTCCTACCTTGTGTTGATTCATCATCACTCCTTGAACGCTTTCCAAGCCCCAAACAGGCCAAACCAGAAGAAATAGTCACACTCCTAGTCTGTTCTTCCCCTCCGGCGTTGCCATTACCATCACAAGAATCCACTTCATTAACTCTAAACTTATCCTCAGGCTGCCTTTTCCACAAGTAATAGGCTGCAGTTATCCACTTGGGATTAACTAAAAACTTGTCCTCCATAACTGCCCATCGCGCCTCGTCTGTATTGGCATCTGTGGAGACTACGTGTGTCACTGATAGGCTGCAACATTCACGCCAACATGTAGCTCCCATTGCCTCTGCCATTCTCCACAACTGGCAATACCCTGTCGTCGAAGTTATAGCACCCTGCCCCAACACAAGTTTGCAGCCCTTCAAAACATCCTTCCGAACAAATTCTAGCAATTGCCTCACATCGCGATACGCAAAATTCAACTGCCAAAAAAACACGCTGTGAATCCTCTTAAGCACTTGCAAAACAGAACTCAGGGCTCCTCCTTTAGCCCTTTCATCACTTCTCTGTTCCGAAAATGACCTAGACATGCTGCCATTTTCATTACCTCTCGAAGCAAAATACATATACTTATCCATCAAGATTAGATTATCCAAATTCCTTTTCCATACCGACTCCTTATCATCAAGAATCAAAACGGCGCTCTCATGGACCACAACAACATCAAGACCCTTTTGATGTTTCCTGGTAGAATCCTCTCTTGAGATGACTTTCGAGTTGAAGTACACATTCTCAGGATCAAGAAACTTGGCCATTCGCAACGCGTAGTTTCGATCCCCCATTGTGTATATATACAACTCAAAAAGCTTGCTGGCTTCTTCCAAGAACTCTCGGACAAAAGGCCTCAACTTGGTAATCATAGGGTTCCAAATCAAGAAATCGCCCTTCAAACAATCTGATTGTTTCAAGTATTCTTCTTCTGGTGAAAGTGTATCAATCTCTTTTGTATGGAGCAAAGTATTGTCTAAATCAAGAACCAAGCATAACTTCCTTTTTCCCAACAGGTTTTGCAACTCAATGTGTCGAATTAGCGCAATTTCGTGGTTTGAAATTCTCAAACCCTTTGTCACATAATTAAGTGCAATACCAGCAGATTCATCATCAATCAGCAGTTGATCACAAATAGCACAAAGTCCTCCATAAACAATTGGGTGCTCACAAATTTCTGCATAATTTATGATTCTTGATGAATCTTCAAGATTTATCGGCATCATCATGTTACTAGTATCAATTTGAACAGCGTTCACGAGGCGGCTGTCGTAGAGGGCAGCCATATCCATCATAGTCTTGATTTCCTTCAAACCGTGTGCGGGTTGAGGGGGGACTTGGGAGTGAACTCTTTTATAACATGAGTTCACCGACCTAAGAAGCTTTATAACTTAATTATAAATTGACCCTATAGTTTAGATTCATAATTGATTTACACCCTCAATTTTATTTTCAATTAAAAGCACCTTAAAATCAAAGTCAAAAAATAATTTGCACCCTCTACTCTATTTTCCTGTTAAATGAAGGGTAAAACAGAAAAAAAATATTAAAAGTTTATTAATATAACTTACAAAAAGAATGTTGAAGTATGATTTGTACCCCATACTTTCTTAAGAATTAGGTCTAGCACCTTAATATACTAATTATAAACTAATTCATCCCATAACACATGTACATCATGGACTTTTGATTCAGTTATATTTTTTGTTTCTATTCTCTGTTAATTGAAACTAGACGAGGACAATTCGGGGGCCAAGAAAGATATTCAATTTGTTTCGACTTTTTTTCTTTAAAAAATATTTTCTTTACTGTTTTTCGCATAGAAGTCCCTATAGTTTATGGCGCTATACCAATATTTTGAAAAAAAAAAATAGGTTACAAATCGTTCTTCAACATGCTTTTTGTAAATTATATTCTTAATAAAATTTTAATATCTTACTCCTTTTAACAACCCCCCTCCCCTCACTTAAAGTTTAGTGTACTTTTAATTAAAAATAAAATTTAAGATGCAAATCATTTTTAGCCTAAACTATAGGCTAAAACTTGTAATTTAGTTTAACTGTATAGCAGTTAACTATAGTCCGAATCCCAGGTTTAGAACGGAGTACTAATTAAAATACAACAATTTAGTATGTATAATTAAAGTGTTGCTGTCAAATCAAGCAAATATAAATAAAAATACCTAATTTTTATAATCTTTATTTAATTTATAGTCAAAAAAAAAAAAACATTCTTATCAAAATAAAACTAAATATGAAACTAAGTTATTTAATTCTTTAAGTTTGATTATTTACATAATGAGTTGCACATAAAACTATTAATATCAATATTTTTCTTGATGTTAAAGCAACGTCATTATACTCATTAATTAAACAATTAATTACATAACTAAGTTATCTTAGTTACAACGTATCAACTAAAAAGGCACTTTTGGATTTTTTAAAATTAAAACTTAATAAAAATTTAATACTTATTTAGTCTCGTGTACATACTCTCTATCTTATATTAAAAAATATTCTTATATATAAAACTTTTGAATTTTAAGAATATATTTATAACATTATTATTCTTAAATATACAGCTTTTTATATTATAGCCGTGATATTATAATAAAGATGGAGTAATATTTTGTTATGCATAGAGGAGTGTGGTTAATAGAAAAGGAAGAGCGGAGGGGGTTGTTATATCCTGGAATTTTTGGACTCGCAAAAATGAACAAATTTTTGAAGACTAAAATATAATTTGAACTCTAACATTTATAGGATTATTGAGATTTATATTTTAATATTTAAAATGTATGAAAGTCAATTTTAAATAAAAAACTGTTACCATAACTTATGTAATCAAATCCATTTACCAGGCTAGCCTTAATTATACTTTTCTGAGACCGTCAGACCTAAAGCTTGCAGCTCCCAGACGTGTTCCCGGTACCCACCTCCTGCAGGCACAATAAAAATTAACAGAGACTGTGGAACTTTGTTCCATCTTGAAGAAAACGGGGGCACGGTAGGCACGGTAGGGGTGTTCAATCATTTCGATTTTTTATTGAATCAGGTGATGTCGGTTTTTTCGGATATTTTTATAATTTTTGATATTGGTATGAAAAATTTTAAATTCGATATTTATCGAAAAGCTGAAATTAATAATATAAATAATTAAATATATAATAAATAAGTTTTTTATAATTTTTTTCGTAAATATATAATTTTCGTTTTAGTTAATTATTATATATATTATTATTCGGTACGTATTGAAAAATTGAACCGAAAAATCGATACCGATCATGTACCAAATTGATATCAAAATCGATAATTCGGTACCGGTATCGATTCTTAATTTTTCGATTATTTGAGATTGATATCGGTTTGATTTTTTCGGTACTGGTTCGATTTTTTACCAATGAACACCCTTATTACAAGGTGTATATATGTGTGTGTGTGTGTGTGTGTGTGTGTGTGGAATGATCCATATAACTGTTTGCTATAACTTATTTTAGATAAATAAATTTTATACCGTCCATTCATTTTAGGACGGTCCAAATTTAAAAATTATGTCTGTCATCTGCTTACTATTATTAAAAGATTCCGCTAGCAAATGTTATAATTACCAAAGATCTCGTTTTAATTATATAACAATCTATACCTTATATATAAAAATACGATCAACAATTATACCTCATGATTATTTAAATCAACTCATCAATTAAAATGAGTTAACTCGAATTATCATGAGTTAACTTAAACGGTGATGAATATTATATATAATACGGTAACTAATAATTATAATTAATTTTTCTGATATTATGGAGCAAGAATATAGATTTTTTTTACTAAAAATTATATACTGATTCAAATTATTTTTAATATTATATATGTATTATTTGATAAATAATTATTAAATATTTATAAAAAAA
Source organism: Hedera helix (assembly GCA_947179155.2). Classification (NCBI taxonomy): domain Eukaryota; kingdom Viridiplantae; phylum Streptophyta; class Magnoliopsida; order Apiales; family Araliaceae; genus Hedera; species Hedera helix. The sequence goes on along the minus strand of OX359283.1, from coordinate 16,073,998 downwards.
ATTATATAATGTAATAATATATAAATCCATCCGCTAGTAATAAACCTAACACCCACATGCATATTGCGTAGTTCTAGTAGGAAGGAGTATATAATTACCAAGACGCCCCTGTTGTATATTGAATAAAGTAAATAATAAATAAATCCTAATTCATAGATATCATACCCTAATGCACCCTAAATTCTAATCCTAGGTCCAAATTATTTTGATGTTCATATGCTAGTATTAGTAGTGGATAATATTGTGAAGCTCCCAAATTTGGGTCAACATAGTCCAATTTGAGACGTCAAAAATATATGATAATTATTACAAAACAGTACGTGGTATAAAAATACAGAGCTCAATAATACACAACTAAGTCTTCATTATTATTGTCACATTATTTTACAACATGTGAACACTAGTACAGCTAACACTCGGACCTTCACTCAATTTCCCGGCGAGACTCAGCTACTCTCTCATTTCCTTAAGAACAATGAAACAAACGAAAGGGTGAACTCAAATAGTCCAGTAAAAAATTATCATGACTAAGATAACAATGAGTAAATTATCATTAGTTTTCAACAGTTGAGTTCTTAATTGAATATAATAAACAACAAGTTTTAGATCAATAATAGCAGTGGAATGAGCAATCAATTAGAAGAATCATGTAGACTATGATGTCCACTAGTTTTTTTTCTTCAGAAAAATATCATCAATTTTTATCATCTGAAACACCACTGGTCATGATCATAACAATAACAGTTCTTCTTTGCCCAGACCAAAGAAAACATTCACCACGTGTCCTAAAAGACACACCACTATTATATTGCCTTTATCCTATCATCTGTATCACATGCCACAGATATTCACAATAACTTGATTCTTGATGATTACAATAATAATAGAGATATAAATGATGAATAAAATAATATGATACTTTGTCTTGAGTCAAATAATGTCCAAATTGTCAACATGATATGGACTCAAATTCAAGAATGATATTCAAGATTCATAATTCAAAATAACGATTGAAGTTCAATAGAAAGGTTCAGGTAAATACGAAGGTTCAAATAAAATGATATTAGATGAAGCGCAAACTATTAAGGAACATAATAATTTCAAGAATTTTATCAAACAATACTTACCATAGTAAGTTTAAGAGTATGAAAGAAAAAAATATCTCTTACCTTAACACGTGACTGGATATTGATTTAAATAAAGTTGATTAACTTGAACAATACTTGTACTCTTACTGATATTCATAAATACTCACGATAGCTTAAGCACACACAGAGAAAACTTATGCAAAATAATATTTTAGAGAGTGAAAGAAAGAATAAGCAAGGAAGTTATGAAATTTTCTTAAGTTAAGGCATCTATTTATAGCCCAAAAATCTTATCATAAACCATGATTTTCTAAATTAATCTGAACCGTTTATTTCAAGATAATGTTTAATCCATACCACACATTTTATCTTTTAAAATTTCTTTAATCTAAATCATTCATTCAAATTTCTTTTAATTTATACCATTCATTTCATATCCTAATAAAACAACTAACTTTATATATAAAACAAATAACTTTATATAATAAACAATTAACTTTATATAAATCAATTAATTTTATATATAAAACAATTAACTTTATATAAAGTATATAAAACAAATAACTTTATAAATTCAATTATTCAACAATAGTTCACTAATTATTCATAATTATTCATTATTATAACTAATTGTTGTAAATGTAGTGTAGTTGCCTTTCTGTGTTAGATACTCACAATTCAAGCAAAAATACCAACTAATAATGGAATACAATAGTTACATCAACATCATAATAGTGATAACAATAATGACAATTATTGATTCAGTAATGTGAATAAAAGAAAAAATACGTTACTGTGTAACGACAATTATTGATTCAGTAATGTGAATTATTATGCATGTACTACTGTGACAATTATCAGTTCAATAATATGAATTATTGTGCATATAAAAATTATTGGTTCAATAAAGTCAATATTGTACAATAGCTACTTTATTAATTCAATAATATGAAATATTGTGCAATACCGTGTACTACTGTGCAATACTGTATGTTACTGTGCAATACGGTGTTCTACTATTCCTTTACCACTAGGTATTTTAACAGTTAAAAATAATAGTACCGTTGACTATTTTTATTTAAAAAAGTTACTTATGTCGTTTTCTATATCTGACAATATTTCGTTGTGAGATCCATCAATGTTTGGCTATTTTGGCGCCGTCTTACGAATCGAATATTCTCCAACATAACGAATATTCCCCGACAAAATGAATATTCTCCGACAAGATAAAATTTGTACAAAATATTTTTTTAACTTTAACTTTTGTCAATTTATCCACTTACCGTTTCAGAAGAAAATATATAAAGAAAAATTTAATTTGTATTTCATAAAAGTCGGGGTTTTACAAATATTATTTTATTATTTGATTTTTCTTATTTAGATTTTTTTTAAACTAAAAAATAAAAAGCTTACCCCTAAGTCATAAAACTACGTCGTTTTGTTAAATAACTTTGGCTAAGTTTAGCTCAGACATTACCTTAAATAACATTTTTCATATATATATATAACTATAATATCCATAAGAACTATGTGTTATGACCTATTTTTGGACAAATAGATTTATAACTGTCCATAGTAATATGGAATAACCGTGATTAAATCTAGGAACCCGCTACTATTAGTAGTAACAAATACTGCTGATAATAGTAACAAATGGTCAAATTATTATATTATCCGTTGTATAGGCTAACTAAGGTAATAAAATAATATCATCCGTTATTAATATCAGTGAATGGACACTTAGAATTTAGGATTGATCTTTCAAGGTTTAGGGTGTAATATTTAAAGTTTAGTATTTAAGATTTAATTTTAGTATCTAAACTTTAGTGTTTATTTAATAAGGTTTAAGGTTTATTTATTATTTAATCAAAGTAGCTTATGGAATCTTTCCCAACTCTTAAAGCTATTCAATATGTAGGAGTATATAGTTTTTGATCTCCATCCGCTAGAAATACAAGCGGATCATTTAAGATACTATTATTATATATTTTAAACGAGGGACATAGAAGTAATTGTGACATCTGTTACTTTTAGTAGCAGAATTCGTTAGTAATAATAACGGATAACAAACATAATATTTTTATAGATAAATCTATACATACATATATTTTACTCCCTCCTTTCCGATGCGCAGGCCCAAGAGTTGTTTTAACAAAATTAAAATCTGCCTACTATTTTCATTTTTTAGACCTTTTCTATTTTCCTCAGGTTTTCTCCCTAAAATCTCTCACGCAACTCCCTCTTTCGTTGTCTTCTTTTCCCCAAATCTTCTCTTTTTTCTGCAAAATCAACCTCTATCTCCTTCCTCTCTAATACTCTTTGCCCCAGTAATTGCTCATACGCCATAACATAGCCTTAGCTCTAGACGAACTCGCAATTTATAGATTTATCCCAAGAATTATCATAAAACTCTATTGAAAATTTAAACAATCACCCTGCAATGAATAAAGGCAATAGGATAGGGTGGTTATGATATAAGTATGAAGTAGGTAATGTTTTATTTTTTCCATTTTATTTTCATTAAATTATTTCATTCGGTATTTTGATATCCCCAAAATTTTATTCAGTTTTCTGAATTTTTCCTGCTATTGGATTTTCTCGTAATCTCAGCTATTTATAATTTCTCTTCAAGTTCTATACAGATAAATTTTAGACCATGTGCCTGTACTTAAATCTTTCTAATCTTGTAACCTCACCATGCATCTAAATGAAGTAGTATTAGTATATTGCTAATATCATTCTGAAGGAAAAAATTAAATTAAGCGGTAAACTTATTTTATAAGAACTCGGCACATGTACGATGTACAGATTGTACGAGTGTATTACTTTTCTTACTAAGAAAAGTCTTTTGTGCCTTTTTCACTACCTTTCTATCAAAGACATGAAGGCTACCTTATTACTTATATGAGTCATATTTAAGGGACTAAAATTTAAATTTAAGGAATACCCATAGTTATGAAGATATAGTTTATAGTACTGCAATTGTAACCATCATAATCTTCTCCTTCCTTTTTTGGTTGCTTATTATTATATGTGAATACTTACTCTCTTTGCAGGGAAAATGGAAGGGTCCCAAATTATATTCCCCAATTTCTTCAACTAGAGCAGTTAAATTAATTGAGACATCCTGAAATTGAATTGCAATGCATCTCTGAAAATAGCTGGTTACTTTAGCGTAGGTTTTGTGGCTAGAGAAAGTCAAGGTTAAGTAGTGGGGGTTGGGGCTGATTTTATACAGGACAACATTGTTTGTGCCAAAGCCATATGGTGAATTTTTTTCTACACAGAAAAATTGAAATATCTTATTTATATCGAGATATTTTTTTTTCATTACCTAGGGTATACCTTTGGTAATTTTCTACACAGAAAAGCTAAAATAATTTCTTATTTGTAATTGCTTGAGCTATTAAGCTATTGTATCAAGATTTTTTTTTCATTACCTGGGGTATGCCCCTTGTATACATGTAAATTCTGAATGTTTGGCAATATTTAGTGCCTACTGTGGACATGGTTACTAATATGTTTATATTAAGTGCATGAAACCATGATCAAGTGCACATTTGTTCCCATAAAGACAATATCTCATAATTAGAATTTCCTACATAGTTAAGCTTATTTAATTATGACATCTTTTTTAAGATTGTAAAGGTAAAGGAAGTGAGAAAATTAAGTGTAGTGCATGTTGCATAAAGGTACTTGGTGGTATATATATATATATATATCAGAAGCAAAAATAAGGTCAGCACTTAATTGATGTTTGAAGAATTCTACCATTTAGAAACTATGTCATTCATAAAATTGAGTTCAATGCAAGACACTCACCTTGGATGGCAAAATTTCAATACATATATCACTTGTTTGCACCCATATCAAAATCATATCTTCCACATCCAAATCAAAAGACACATCATTTCAAAACACTTGACAAACGAATCCAAAGTTTACAAGAGAAAAAAAATACACGGTAGTGTCTTTAATCTTTAATAGATTAAAGCTACAAGTAAACCATGTCAAAAATCTCTTTAGCCAACATTGGAAGTGCCTTCACCTATAGACCCAAAATTCCACAACATACCAATATTCAAAAGTTCATCTCCCCATATGGATTCCTACAAGTTACAAGTAGAACTATCAATGTACAATAAGTGAGTTCATACATTTGAAATTTATAATCCATGAAAATGTAAATTTTAAACCAATCTATAAACCACTTTAACACTTAAAAAAGAGCACATAAGCATTCTTACAGTAACATATATGCAATTATCTGCTTATATGCACCCTTAAAATGTTCACCAATAAATTAAAAATAGTAATCATAAGAATATGAAGAAAAAAGAAATCATTACTTACATTCAAGTTAATATTTTCAGGATGACTCTCTTGTGTCTCATGAAAAATAGGTGACTGATTAATAGTTGTATCAAGTTCAAAGGCCTAAAATAAAATAAGCATAATTTCTCATTTTATAAGACAATATTAATCACAAAAATAAGAGTTGAAATATATATATAGATAAAGAAGAAAAATCATACATTTTTCATATTCTTTGTATTACTTGATCAGACTTATTTTTACCTTTTTTTGCCCTTTCTGTTTGAATTTATTCAAAACTTATTCCATCTTACCTACCTTTCTTTTACTAGGAGGACGTCACTTGCATCAGTTTTTTTTTTTTTTTTTTTTGGTGAAAGCAATTTGTGGCTTTCAATATTTGGGCTGCCATTTTCAGATTCACTCACATTTAACTTTTGAGTAGGTTGACTTTTTTCACAAACTCTATCATTTGCATTCCATTCCACCTACAATTTAAGAAGCCGATCTACAAGCCGGTCACATCTTGCTTGAGTGTCAAATGCAAGGTCTGCAACAGCAAAAAGACTATTGCACACCTTGCCATATCTCTGTCCCGGTTCCGCGTCTTTCCAAACATTATAAGTGACTTTAGCTTTAGTATGATGTCGCTTTATGTCCTTCCTCCACATCCTCAAAATGTATTTCGTTGGAACGGTAAATATGAACCTTTCAAAATGAAGTACCTTAACTATATGCTTACATAAAATTCCTTAAAATTCAAATAATTTACAGTTACAATTCACATCAAATTCAGATTTATCTTCCCCTTCGATGAAACAAACTTTAAAGTTCACAAATCTTAGGTGATCTTTTTTTTTCTCCAAAGTAACAAATATGTTTCACTTTGTAATGAAATATTTTATCATGAGATTCGATAAACCTAGTATCGCAATACATTTGAAACTCTCTGAAACTCTCTAAATGTGGAATTAGTATAAAACTCTTTGAATTGTTCTTCAATGCAATGATATGTAACATAAGGTACATGTGAAGTCAAAGAATGAGAGTCCGCTTCTATTTCCTTTTCCACTTTACTCCTTAACGCATTATCATATTGGCCCACAAAATTTTTCAAGGTTTTTGCATCGACGAATCCATCAAAAAAAGCATTCATGCTTTCACTGCTTTGTGTCATAGACATTCTCGCCCAAAACAATCTTTCACGAAACAAGGAACCAACCGATGTCTTTCATTATACAATCCTCCCCGCCATTCATTATTTCCAAGATCATATTTTTCTATCATTACTTCCATTCACTTTCAAAATCATCTACAGTCAAAGCATCAACCACCACGTTATGTAATGAAAATTTAATTGATTCATATTGCTCATACCCTTTTAATTTTTCGGGAACCTTCTTTATTAGATGCCACAAACACCATCGGTAGCAAGCATTGGGAAAAACCATCTCAACTACATTTTTCATCACTCTATCTTGATCGGTGATAATGGCATGTGGAGCTTTTCTAGACATAGAAGAAAGTCACGCATCAAACAACCAAACAAAAGTGTCAATCTTTTCATTAGATATCAAGCCACAACCAAGTAGTATAGATTGTCCATGGTGGTTAACTCCAATAAAAGGAACAAACGGTATATCATATTTATTAGTCAAATAGGTGGTGTCAAACGTAATAACATCATCAAACTCCTCATGCACAACTCTAGACCTCGAGTCTGCCCAAAATAAATTTCTGATTAGATTTTCCTCATATAGGTCAATCACAAAGAAAAAGTTAGAATCAATTGCCTGAAATTTAGCAAAATAACTTTGAAGTGCACTAGTATCACCCTCAACAAGTCTTAACTTCTCTAATTTTCCCATAAAATTTTCCCAATCTTTCTTTAAACAAGATATTGCATTTTCTCCATACTCAACTCTAAATAAATTATAACTTTTATTCATTGGAATTTTAGCATCGTTGTTTAACTCAAGTCTAGTCTTTATATAGGGTGTCACATGACAATTACATCAATGAAAGTAAGACTTGCTTGGACTTAACCCATGGTTATGTGCAAGCTCTAAAGTGGTTATACCCCATTTTCCATCTTCCAATAACTTGGCACAAATCTTTGTCTTACAACCCGCTTTAATAACCGGATGCAATTTTAGAGTAATCTTTGAATTCTTCTTTAACTCTTCAATTTCATGACATACAACTGTGAAATATTTAACCACTCCATCTAATTTTTTAGTACTTCTTTTAGTTACTCCAAAGTCCAAATCCATGTTGCGCACCATATTTTGTATAATACTCATAAACATCATCAATATTGTCAAACACCATATGTAACCTGGGCTCTTCCATTATTTGATTGTTCATTTTCCGTTCTCTTTTGCTTTATCATCCCTTTCGTTGTTATATAAATCATTTATGTAACTATCGATATTTATAGAGCTAATATTTAATTATGATTCCATAGGTAGAACTTGTACACAATTGTCGAAACCGAAAATAATTTTTTTTAACAATTGTTAATGTAAATATCAATAACAAATGAAATAAATCATATTTTAAATATTGGGTATCAACTAGGAATAAGCCAAAAATCATTCAACTAAAATAAACATCGTTGGAATGATCAACTAAAAATATTTTCATAGTTGTTAATCCTTAAAAGAAATAATGCAATGAATATCAATTCAAAAAAAAAACTTATCGAAAAAAGGTGACAATGATAAATATCCAATGATATTGTTGTCGAATAGTTGATCGATAATGGCGATGTTTACTTCGTCAATAAAAAAAGATTATTTAATAGGAATAATATGTGAGATTCAAATTGATATGGAGAAATTAGGGTTCTCGTGAATAGGAGGGACTGAGATAGATTAAGGTTGGAGAAGATGAAAGTATTTAAGCAAAGTTTTGGCAGAGAAATAACTTTAGATGGAATAGAAAAGGTCTAAGAGAAAAAAAAAAGACAACTTTTAATTTTGTTAAAACGATTCTTGGGGCTGCGTATCGGAAAGGATTAAAATGGATGTACATATATATGGTGTGATGTCGTAAGAACCCAAAAATAAAATCTTACTTTCGAAAAATATTAATGTAGTAGTGCAAGTAAGAGTCGATCCCATAGAGAATGATTAATTTAGTTTTATGTTTTCGTAAACCAAAATTGGGGGGGTTTTTAATTAAAGAAATAATTTAAATAAAATTATCTAAAATAATTATACAAGTAATTTAATGAGAAGAAAAAGCTTTGGTTTAAGTTAACATCCACCATCAAGAATTTACAACTGATCACTGACACAAGAATAACTCAATTCATATTTTAAATATTCAACGTGGAATAATTACTCCAATTCAAATAATTTTTCTATCTCTCCTTAATTTTAGTTAAGTAGAAACAAGCGATCTAAATAACCCTTATTACTAAATAACCTAAAACAAGCGCTAAAGATTTAACTTAGTAGAAGCTTTAAGAATTAGAGAGATCGTTGAACTAAACAACACAATCCAAGCGTCTGCATTTAATTTAGATGAATATTCTTCCTAAGATATAACAATCTTTTGATCTGCAAAATAATTATTAATCTTAGTTACTTCGCAAATTAAAGTGACCAAACAATTATGGATTTGATATTTAATTTAGCAGTAGATTTCAACGAATAATAAACTAGTATGCATCATAGCAATTAAACGAATTAATCATAAAATTCAACACAGAAAAATATTCAATACTCAAAATATAAATTGAACAATTAAAATAAATTAGATCTCATGGTGTATAAATCTTGATGGCTTCAATCACTTAAACCAAGAAAAATAATTTAGCTACACATAGCTTTAGAAAACACCAAAGAATAGAAGAGAGAATTTTTCTAATGAAAGTTGTATCTTCAAGTGTATCTGAAACCCTCTATTTATAGGCTACATAATCCTCCTAACCCTAATAGGAATTACATTTTCCAAACCCTAATAGGATTTATAATTCAAAATAATAAAATATAAAATTCCTATTTATTTTCCTATTTCAGATTGCAATTGGATTCCTAAATTACCCTTTAATTTATTTGCTGATGGAATGCCACGCGGAAACAAAAGCCAAACTGCCATCAGCTCCAATTTTTCTACAAAATAAAATATAAATTAATTAAAAATAAATAAAAATAATGTAAAAATACTAAAAATAATAATGCATTAAATTAAATAAATTACCTAAAACACTAAAAATACTTAAAAAGCCACAAACAATTAAGCATAAAATACCTAATAAATAGATATAAAAACCTACTTATCAATATATTTAACCTTTTTTTTTTGGATTGTTCTACATTAAAATGGATGGTGTAAAATTTATTTATCCAAAATAAGTAATGACAAATAGTTGTTATAAATCATTCATCATATATATATATATTATAGCGGTTGCATTCATGGCAACTGGTTTCCAAGGCTACTGTTCTAGCAACCCAATATAATATCGTCCAAATGAAACACAAAGGCTGGGATTATTTGTTCAAAAGTGCTTGCTGCTATTTTTTTAGTTTTCCTATCAAAATGACATAAATGCCCTTAAAGGATAAATGATTTAAAGCAATAACCTACCTTCCGCTCCAAATAAAACAACAGCGTTTTAATTTAGTCACAAGCCTTTTCGCTACAGGCTGTAGCAGCAGGCACCCATACCAAAACGGCATCATTTATGCTAATGTGAAAGGGCTGGGCGAATAAAGGAACGACGCCGTTTAAATGAAATACCATGCCGCTACAGGCTGTAGCGACAGACACTTTTGAATCCCAAAACACTGCCAGTTTATTTGGAACCCAGCCGCTACAGCTTGTAGAGGCAGGCACTTTTAATCCCAAAACGCTACCATTTAATTTGGAATAAGCCTTAACCCTCCTTTACTCAGATAACCTAGCATTCCATTGTTACAAATCTTTTTTTCGTCGCTGCCGTTTCTTTTTCTGCCACAAATCTGGTTGCTAATGCTCGCTAACTTGCAAGGATTTCTATTGTGTTCATCATTACAGATATGTGCAAGCAAATTGTATTTCAAATTTATCTATGCAAATATCCAAAAAATTTTGTAAGAATATTTTTATCCATTTTTAATGAAATATTTCAATATTGTCATATACTGTTTAAAAAATCTTTGTATGTGAAAAAATATTTGTGGGCACTAAAAAAAAATTTAATGATTTAATACCCATATCTATCATATATTGTCAAATATTGTGAAAAAATATATTTGTGTGGTTAAAAGAAAATTTTCAATATTGTCATATATTTTGAATTTTTTTGTGTCAAAATATATTAGTGGGAATTTTAATAGAAAATTAGAAGCCATATATATGTATCAATATGAAATTATTGTTAAACGGTGTTATATTGTGAAAACATTATTGTCTAAAACTATATTTGTGTGCATAGAAAATGAATACCCATATTGTTAAAATTGAACGAAATTTATTTTCTGTTGATTTTATTTTGGGCAAAGATGGACAGTTGGAATCTTGGGCCAATTGACCAAAGTGTCCTCCATGACCAAATAAATCATGTGTCTAAGGACGTATATAATGGTATAGATAGGGAAAATTTATTATCAAAACAAGTATACGACAGATGGCACTTAACAACAACCCAAAAAAGTATCCTAGATAAGTGTGGTTTTTGAGTGTTTGAACTCGAGGCAGTTGTACACCAAATGGATCTTACTCTCGTCTCAGCCCTAATTGAGAGATGGTGGCCGGAGACCAATACTTTCCACCTAAACTATGGGAAAATAATAATAACCCTAGAGGATATATATTTTATTTTCAGCTTGCCAGTGGTGGGTAAACCCTTAACCTATCCACTATTTAACACCCCAGTTGCTCATTTAAGGGAATGTTTTGGGTCTGAACTAGCTGTTGAATATCAGCAGTCGAAAAAAAGAGGTTCTGTTTCACTAGTTTGGCTCCACAAACAATTTTCAGATTACCCTGCCAGATGTAGTAAGGAAATTGTAAGACGATACACAAAGGCCTAAATTCTTTGGTTGTGTGGGGCGATATTGTTCCCTACTAGGTACAAAAATAGTGTCCACCTTAAGTATATGCATTTTTTGGCCAACTTAAAAGATTGTGCTACATATTCTTGTGGTGCAGCTGTTTTGGGATATTTGTATAGGGCTTTTATACAGTGTTAGTAGGAAGGGGGTGAAGTATTTCAATGGGTGCGTCACGTTGTTACAGTTTTGGGCGTATGGGCGTTTAGTAGTTGGAAGGCCACGCCCTATATTACAGTCAGAGTCCTGGTTACCTTGGGCCACAACTTGGGCATTCGCTACTACCTAATCGTACCCTAATAGACGAGACAGTCCCCACCACCATGTCATATTTTATAGAGGGGAGTTAGATGCGCAGCCCTTGTGGTAGGTCGTTTAACACCCTTATATAAGGTGGGATGATAATTTGAATGACCATAATTTTGAGGGGAGGTTGTTTAGATATGTTAGGATCCCATTGATACACTTCGACATTGTAGAATATCAGATGCCAAACAGGGTCATGAGACAATTTGGTTATTGCAAGGTATACCTTTTCCGGCTGAAATGCACGTTGACCTCAGAAAGCCTAAGGAACATAGGTTTGACGTTATTGATTGCATAACCTTGAGGCGACTGTACATTAGTAATTGGGAAAGATACATGGACCATCTTAAAGGACAACAAGCCGAGATTTTAAATTACGTAAGCATTGATGAATAAATGGAATGGTACATGAGAATTACCCATGAAAAAATTCATCGACATCGAGTTGATGGGGAACAAGGCCCTAGTTACGAGCCTAGGGCCTTATACAACCAACTTCATCTTGTGAATATGGTAAAGTATGTGACGCCCCTAAATCGAGCCTACACCACTGATATGTAGATTTTATACTTATGTATTGACTATTCTTTAGCTTAATATTTTATAAGTTATTAAATGTTTTATATTATTTTTATGTATTTTGATGTTATTTGGTAGGAATTGGAATAAATACTTGGTGGATCAAAGTTTGAAGTTGTTATGCTTGCATTTTTAGCTTGCGAATTACGCAGCAGTCCCTTCAAAATCGATTTCGACCTTAATGCAATCAGAATTTGTCAAATCCTAAAACATTAAAGTTGTAGATATATTTCACAAATTTTCAGAATATCTTGAATCATCTCAATCGGAGTTCATATGAAAAAGTTATGGCTAATCTACCAAAATATGTCAGAGCAAAAAAATGGGGTGACGCAGCTGTGCGAAAAATGAGGCAGCTGCGTGGTTCATTGCTGCCGAAAATAGTAGCATTTGAGGCAGGTGCGTGAGGCTTCGAGGCAGCTGCTTTGAGTCGCAACTTGACCAAGTTTTGACTCGTTTTTTATGATTTTTTTTACTTCGAATTGGATTGGGATTGGGATTGGGTTGGTCATATATGTTATGGATTTGATGTGTAACCTATATATACACGTAAAAACACATAAACCAATATAAGTTAGAGGACTCAAACATAAGATTAACATAGATTAGAATAGATTAAAGCAAGGTTTGTTAGATCTAAAGAATGATTCAAGAAAGAATTGCAAGGATTGAAAAAGAAGATTGAAGATTAAGCTTCAACTCAGATTTTTATCTCTAACTCTTCTCTTTAATTATTATATTCTTGGGATGATTTATATATATATGATGATGTTTTCTTCTTTAGTAATGAACTAATCGTTTAATTAAGATTGTAGTAGAATCCAATACATAGTTTATATTAATTTGCTTCATTTTTTTATTATATTTGATTATATATGAATTGTTTATCATATTTTGTGCTTTTGGGTATTAATTATTCGTAGTAATTAATTTAATAATCTATATAAAATTTTCTAATGGATTATAAATTAAGTTTCAAATATTTTTGTGTTAAATATTTGTGGGCATTTATGTAAGAATTATTTGCGTAATAATTAATGAGATAATTTATATGAAATCAAAAGTGGAGTATAGGTTTAGATTCGAATATGATAACATGTAAAATTATTTATTCTTTTTAGAAAGAATTGCATGATAGTATATAGGATGGATATATCTATATACCATATGTAACCTTGTTGAGAGTTTGATCTTAATGAGTTTATTTCAAGTTATTTTGCATAGTAATATATCAACTTAATTATAATAGATCTTTTTATTAATCATTGAAGAATGTTAATAAATAGTTAGGCGTTCTCAGTTAACAATTTTATATAATTAATTAATTAATTAAAAGGGGAGTAAAGAGATTTAAATGAAGCATTAGAGAAAATTGTGACATTAAGTCTTTAAAATTTGATTTAATCCTTGTCATTAGTTTAATTAGTCGTTAATTTTAATTAGATTTAATTTTACAGTTTAAATTCGATTGTTTAAATAGAATTAATTTGATTAAGAGTTAGTATTTGGTAATAATTATTTTTAATTTCCTATGGGTTCGACATTCGACTTAATTGCTATATTACTTGTTGGCCACGTATACTTGCGTGTAAAATTTTCTATTTAAAATTAGGCAAACAAGTTTACCTAATCCGAGTCGCCAAAAATATAAACAACAACTATTACAATACAGTACTCAAATAATACATAACTAAGTCTTCATTATTATTGTCACACTATTTTACAACATGTGAATACTACTACAGCTATCACTCGGACCTTCACTCTATTCCCCAGCTGGTCAAAGCTACTCTCTCATCTCCCGTTGAAGAACAATGGAATAAAAAATGTGAGCTCAAATAGCCCAGTAAATAATACCATGACTAAGAAAACGATGAGTAAATTATCATTAGACTTCAACAGTTGAGTTCTTGATAGAATATAATAGGCAATAAGTTTTAGATCAATCAAAATAGCGAAATGAGCAATCCATTAGAAGAATCATGTAAACTATAATGTTCACTAACTCCTCTTTTTTAGAAAAATCATAAACAACTTTTATCATCTGAAACACTACTGGTCATGATCATGCCGAACAACAGTTCTTCTTTACCCTAGACCAAAGAGAACATTCACCGCGTATCCTAAAATACACTCAACAACCATATCGTCTTTGCCCCAGGCTAAAAACATTCACCAATCATATCATCTGTGTCCCAGGCCACATATATTCATAATAATTTAATTCTTGATGATTATAACAAATAACATTGATATAAATGATGAACAGAATAATAAAAATAATAGGATAAACAATAGACATTAGAAGTTTATAAAGTTTATTTTGTTTAGAGTCAAATAATGTCCAAATTTTAAACACGATGTGGACTCAAATTCAAGAATGATATTCAAGATCCATAGTTCAAAATAACCGTTGAAGTTCAATAAAAAGGTTTAAGTAAATAGAAAGGTTAACGTGAAATGATATTAAATGAAATACAAATTATTAAGAAAATTATAATTATTTCAGGAATTTTACCGAATAATACTTACCATAGTAAGTTTAAGAGTATGAAAGAAAATGATATCCCTTACATTAACACTTGACTAGATATTGATTAAAATGAGGTTGATCAACCTATGTATATATATATATATAATTAAATTAATAACTACTATACATAAATTTCATGGTGTATACCAATTCGTATGAAAAATAACTTCAATATAGTTTTTGAAAAAAAATAAAATTTCAAAATAAAATTTTCCAAAGGAACATTTTCAAAATAAATCTTCTAAAGGAAGAATCATAAACACTGTGTGATGTGTGTGATTACTTGATTAACTTTTATGAAAAAAACTTACTTGAAAAGTACTAGTACTCTTACAGATCTTCAGAAATACTTACGATAGCTTTTGCACACTCAGAGAAAACTTACACAAAGTAATATTTAGATAGAGAAAGAAAGAATAAACAAGGAAGTTATGAAAACACCTTATGTTTAGGCTTCTATTTATAGCCAAAACTTAACTAATATCTACCACACAATAATTATCACACTTAACAATTATTTATATTATTAATCCATTGTACACATCTTTTTAATATATTATTCATCCATTATTTACATTTTTATCTTTAATTTATATTATTTATCCATTATTCATATCTTTTTAATAAATTATTTACTTTTTTATCTTTAATTTATATTATTCATCCATTATTTACACTGTGACGACCCCAAATCCAGGTTCCATAACCTCGGGTTTGGTTCTCCACTGTACAATACTTACTAACAATTAAATACATAATTTGCATTTAAACTTAGCGGAATAATACAAAAGGTTCCTTATAAAAATGCCACACTTCCAGGTCGATTAACCTTAACATAAACATTACATATCTTAAGGGAATACAAAAGATTTACAAAAGAAATTACATAACAAGTAATTTAACTAGCATGCATTAAGCTAATCTAAGCTTTGGCTTTTTCCTTGCCTTTGTCTTGTTTAGAACTTTTGGGCTTAGCTGAAAATAAGTCATGATATAGCAAGAATGAGCAACTAAATGGTTAACGGCGTTGCTATCTTCAAAAAATCTTGAATGAATCTCCGATGATAACCTGTTAACCCTAAGAAAATTCTAACCTCTGTCGGCGTCCTTGGTTGTTCCCAATTCATTACCACTTCCACCTTTGCTGGATCTACTGAAACTCCCTCCTTATCGATAACGTGACCTAAAAATTGAACTCTCTGCAACCAGAATTCACACTTCGAAAAGTTAGCATATAAATGCTCCTTCCGTAATATCTCCAATACCAATCTTAGGTGTTCGGCATGCGCCTCCTCCGTTTTGGAATAAACCAACATATCGTCAATGAACACAACTACAAATTTATCCAAGTACTGCTTGAATATTCTGTTCATCATGTCCATAAATGCGCCTGGCGCATTTGTTAGTCCAAACGACATCACCAGAAACTCATAATGACCATATCGAGTTTTGAATGCCGTCTTGGGTACATCCTCTTTCCTGACTTTGAACTGATGATAACCAGTCCTTAAGTCAATTTTTGGAAAGTATTTCGCCCCTTTGAATTAATCAAAAAGATCTTCAATTCGTGGCAACGGGTACTTATTCTTAATTGTTACTTTGTTCAACTCCCTATAGTCCATACAAAGTCTTATCGATCCATCATTCTTCTTTACAAACAGCACAGGTGCTCCCTACGGAGAAACACTAGGCTGGATGTACTTTCTATTCAACAACTCCTGCAACTGAACCAACAACTCCTTCATTTCTACCGGAGCCATCCTATATAGCGCCTTTGATATCGATGCTGTCCCCGGTACTAAATTGATCACAAATTATATCTCCTTATCTGGCGGTAAACCTGACATTTCATCTGGAAAGACATCCATGAACTCCTTAACTACTGGTATTTGCTCCATCTCGGGATTTACCATTTGTGTATCCACTATGTGAGCCAAATACCTTACACAACCTTTCGTCAACAGTTTCTTGGCCTGCATCATCGACAGACAAGCAGATTGACTTGACGACTTGCTGCTATAAAATATGACCTTAGCTTGGTTTGGTGTCTTAAGGTGTATACACTTTTTTTGACAATCAAATATCACTCCGTGATTAAACAACCAATCCATACCCAAAATAACATCAAACTCCCCCAATGTATCAGAATTAGATTCACATTCAACCTCTGACCCCTGATTTCAGCACAACAATTTTTATGAATATACTTTATAGGAATCACTTCTTTATTAGCAACTTCTATGTTCATTGGGTTTTCTAGTTTTTTGGTAGGCAATTCTAACCTTCTAGCAAAATCGTCAGACACAATTGAACAGGTAGCACCCGAATCAAACAATACATATGTATTTATATCATTAATCGGAATAATACCTGACACCACGTCTTTTGATTCCACGGCGTCTTGCACCGTCATGTTGAAAGCCCGTGCTGTTAGTTTGTTTTGCTGCACCGGGCCTCCAATGGTGAGCTTGTTGTTGTTTCCCTTATAGCTAGTACTTCCACTGCCATTATTCCTTTTCGGACAATCCTTGAACTGATGGTCCGTAACTCTACATGAGAAACAATATTTCCTCTTTGGTGTGGGACAATTAGGAATGATATGTCTTTCTTGCCCACAATTGTAACAAACATTCATTCCTTTCATGCATTCCCCTGTGTGGTTCTTTTCGCAGTTACTGCACTTTTTTCCTTTCTTTTGTTCACTTCCCTGGAGTGCTCCCAAATTGTTGTTGTTGTTGTTGTTGTTGTTGTTGTTATTCCACTTTCGCTTATTCGGGTTACTTCCCCCGCCCTATTAGTTTGAAATCTTTGAAGTTTGCTAGTGGAGCGACAGGGTTTGGTGCTCCATCAACTTTTGCGTTACGTCCGTGGAATACTCTCATTAGCATTTTCACAAACTCTTGTACTGGGTTTGGATGTACCCCATCATCATTGTTAACTGATTCTTCTACTTTTCGATTTTTCGGTGGTTATATACGGGGCGACATTTTCTGTATAAAGAAAATTTAAATTGTTAAAGTTGTTTTATCTTTTTACTTCCATTTTATAGCTTAAGTAATTTAACTAAAGTACAATTAAGTATCTCGACACATATAAACACAAATAGGTCTGCATTTATATTCATATGCTAAATACCATAGTGCTTAACACTTTTACATATTAAACATACTGCTATAAATGCTACTAATCCTGAAATACTACAAAAGACGAGATCTAACCATAATCATATTTCACAACTTCCTAGAGTTGGGATTTACATCATACTAACCCTCTGTCAAAACAAAAGTTGAGTTTCTACTGTATCTATATACATACAACATAAATAAAGAAAACTACTACTACTGACTGTGCATCCCTCGACGAACAGCGTCATCGTACTCCTCCTCCCCTATGACCCTCACCAAGCTCCTGCTGATAGTGTGCCTAGATTGACTTTCCTTAGCTGGGTAGTAGTGCACCTTGCTCTGAAATCTGCCATAGGAAGAACGATAGACATAACTAAGTTTATCGATCCTCACCCTCTTCTTTCTAACCTCATCCTTCAGCTCTAGCATCTGCCCATCTGCTGAATCTCGCTGGATCTCCATTTCGATCCTATCCTCTATCGCCTGCTGCCAATGACCTCTAATGGCCTTCTTCTTTGCCTGTGTTTGCGGAATTTTTAGCTTAGCCTTTGCCAATCTAGTTTCCATCTCTACCATTTTCTCTTTTAGCTCCATGTTCTCACCAGAGAACTGATACGCTGCATCCCTATACTGGTTTTTCGTATGCTAGTGGGTCAGATTCTGCTCCTCCAAATGTTGAACCCTATCCTTCAACTCATCATTCCTAGTAGTTAGAGAGTCGATGATGTCACTGGCAGTAGTGCTCATGCCATCAACGTAATCTGCTGGCTCCTCGTCCTCCGACTCCTCAGACTCAGCCTCATCACTCCACCCCTGACGGGCTCCTCACGATCTCCCTCCTCTGGATCAGACTAAGGATCCTCAATCGGTGCAGCCACCAGCGGTTGTGCCGAATCCATGTGGATATCAGTGTAAATCACCTCCTCCGCAGTATGACTAGACTGTTCAATCTCCGTCATCCTATATCATAAAAATAACACACGTTAGTACAACAATAAAATATATTCATTGATGAAATGAAGTGATATTTTATCATGTATATCTCTGCTCGATGAATTTTCTCAAAACACCTCCAAAAATACACAACATGATGAATCTCCTCGATTCATCTCCTAACGCACTCGATATGAGTTTAGTACTAAGGTTATAACCTAGGCTTCTGTGACACCCAGGATTTTTGAAATAATTTTCAAATAAGGATTACGATGGATTAAGTAAATGTTAGTATTTAAAGCCTAGTGTTGAACAATAAAGGTATGAAGGAATGAATTATGGAATATGAAGAAAATTTATATGAATTAAGGAAAGAAGGATGAATATGTAAAGTATCAATAAGGTGGAATAAAGAATATGAATACGCGGATTGAGTAAGGGTAAATATGATTAAAGAAATAAAAATTTTCGGAGAATGAGAAACTATCTTGATAAGTATATCAAGAAATGAATTAAAGTGTTATTAATAAAATTTTTAGAGAAATATGAAATGTAATATTTCAAAGAAATTGTGAGTTGAATATTCTGACAGTAATGACCATTATGAGGTTATCCATGTAAGTTATGGATATTAAAGAGGTAAAATATGATTATTATGGATATAGTTGTGATTTATCAAGATAAAGGTATAGCAAGGTGCTATAAATGAAATACGTATGATTATTACGGCAATTATGATTCCGAGGACGGAATCCTGTTAAGAGGGGAAGAATGTGAGGATCTGAATTTTCAGGATTTCTTTAATGAGAATTTAATTGATAAAATTATCAAGGTTGATAAATTAATTATTATTTTATGTGATTTAAGGTATGTGATGTGATTTAATTAGTAAATTAAATATGTACAGAGATAATGATGAATTGTGTGGATTTAAAATAATTAAAAAGTAAGTAAATTGTTTAAAAATAATTTATGAGAAATAAGAGAAATTTCAGGTAAATGTACAATAAATTGTACAATTAAATTGTTATGGAAAGGTAGAAATTATGATTTGATTGAGGTTATGTGGTAATGTGAAATATATGAAATTAAATATGTATATATATACATTTGTGTATATATATATATATATATATATATATATATATATATATATATATATATAAATGTATATGTTTAAGTGGTAATATTAAAAGTTATTAATTATGAAAATTAAAGGATTAATAATTAAATTAATCCAATTTTAAATAAAAAGCGAATAAGGAACACTACAAGAAAAGGGCATATCAGCGACCGTATATAACAGCGACCGAAAATTTCCGTCGCTAATAAAGGTTATAGCGACCGAATACTGCGACCGATATTTTTACCCGTCGCCAATATTTTTAGCGACCGCGTAGGGTCGCTAATTCCGTCGCTGTCACGAAAAGTCACCACCTAAAAAAGTGCGGGAGTTTTGGCACCAAAATCAGCTACCGAAAATCGGTCGCTAAATCAGTAGCTAATGTATTCGGTCGCTATGGGTTCTATTGCGGTCGCTATTTCGGTCGCAATAAATGCCACGTTATTTATTATTCAGCTACCGCAGTGCGGTCGCTATAAAGAGGTCGCTGTTACGCCAAAATCAGCGACCGATAATCGGTCGCTAAGGCAGTCGCTAATTTATTCGGTCGCTATTGGTTCTATTGCGGTCGCAACAAATGCCACGTTATTTATTATTCAGCGACCGAATGGCGGTCGCTATTAAGCGGTCGCTGTTACGTCTTTACCTAAACGCAGTCGCCCATGAACCAGTGCATACTGGTTTCTTTTTGCTGCTGGAACTGGAAAGAGAAACGGCGAGAGGCAGACTGAATTCTTCGAATTTGAGAGGCAAGCCGTAAGAAATCTTCTAATTTTTCGTTAATCTGATATGGATAATATGAATTCATGTTCTTTATTTTTTGGGTTGAATAAGTATAGTATGTAAATGACTATACTTGATAGATTTGTGGTATTTTGATTTGAATTGTGGTTGTGTTTATGGGAAATGTGGATTGCTGATCTGGGTTTTGGATATATGTTTGGATATATGTTTGTTTGGCAGCTTAATACTTGAATTTTGTTTGTTTACCAATTTCAGCGATGGGTTTGTTTGGATTGATTTAGTATCAGTCAGTTTTCTTTGTTTTACGTTTCATGCTGAGAAAATTTAGGAAATGAATATTGTGATTACTTGAATCTTTGATATTTCGCCGGTAGCTAGAAGAAAACAATGTATGATGTATTACTGTGTATGCTGTATTTAGTACACTAAATGTTGTATTACTATGTATTTTGAATTACTCTATAATTGCTATTGGTTTTTCTTTATCTGTGTGTTTGCATTTTTTAAAAGTGGGCATCATCTCTACCTTGGCGGTTCTCATATTCATTAAACTGTTTTCATATTTTTACTTAGGTTAGACCGTTTGCATATCATGTTGACTTCTTGAGAATTGATTGGATAGACACCTATGAGAAGCTCTTGGCATAGATGTTCATTTTTATTGGTTTTGGGATGAAAGAGTAGTCTAACAAACCTTAGGTTGGGTAATGCATTTATTCTTATAAAATATGTGTAAGATGATAAGCTTACTCAATAATAATAGTCCTGGGCATCAAATTCGAAAATAAACTGAATACTACTACTAATAATAAAAATAATAACACTAATAATAATAATAATAATAATAATATATAAAAATAAATAAATAAACTAAGTAGATTTGCTTAGTTTACCCCATCTAAAATAAACTGAATACTACTAATAATAATAAAAATAATAACACTAATACTAATAATAATAATAATAATAATAAATAAAAATAAATAAATGAATAAACTAAGTAGCATTTGCTTAGTTTACCCCATCTAAAATAAACTGAATACTAGTGCATGTAACATTAGGAGCTTAGAAACCCGTTTGACATTCACTCATTAAGAGTGAATGTCGAATAGTCCCCAGTCTAGGACTATTCCTAGATGTTCCATCTCTCACTTAGGCCGGTGTCAATGACTTGAGTCCGTTTTTTTTTGTTTTGAGGATTTTTCGACTAGTATCTCGACATGTTCTCTGAGTGCATACTTAGACTAAGTTGTCTTGGTCTATTTCGTGTACTTGGAGACCATGGCGAGGTGCTGCCGAAATTTTCTTGAAACAGCAGAAACGTGCTCAATGTGTTGACACTAGTGAGAAGACGCATCTAGGAATGGGATAGAAGCCTGACCCTTGAAGATATGTAGGATTCATGCATATAGCACATACCTAAAGACAACAACACAATTTAATTAATACAGTAAATCTTGTCAAAATAGGTACCCCATACTATAATGGATTTCTATTCAGACCGTAGCTGGGTGAGGCGAAGAAAGTCAAGTGGTCAGATAGGTGCTACAACTGAATTTAGAACTGGTTGCGAAGTGTTTTTGAATTATGCATATAGTCACAAAGAATGTGTCAATGCTCAAAACAAGATAAGATGCCCTTGTTTGAAGTGTAAGAATGTTAATTATGCGGACAGAGATTTGGTCGCATATCATTTACTTGTTAAAGGGTTCATGAAAAATTACGAAGAATGTTGGTGGGCACATGGACAGAAAAGAGGGAGTGTCATCACACAGGGACAAAATCCAGGCAACAGTACCTACCGTATGAATGACATGGTTCATGATATTGCAGGGCCGGATTTTGATTGGGAACAAGATAGAGAGCAAGTTATGAATTCTGATGCCAAAGCGTTCTTTACTTTATTAGAGGAGGGTAGCGAACCATTGTGGCCTGGATGCACCAAGCAAACTACGTTGTCTGCAGTTGCGACGTTACTTAACATCAAGACTGATCACAACATGAGCCACGAGTGTTTTGAGTCGCTCTTAAAGGCCATTAAGAGTATGTTACCTGACGGTGAAAAATTGCCCGATAGCTATTACTTTTGTAAGAAAATGGTGAAGAAGTTAGGTCTTGGATACCTAAAGATCGATGCATGTCCGAACGATTACATGTTGTTTTATAAGGAAAACGAACAGAAGACAAAGTGCACGTTGTGCAGTCATGATCGGTTTAAGCCTAATAAAGAGGGTGAGACTCCGAAAAAGAAAAATATACCTTTTAAGATTTTACGGTATTTTCCAATTACACATCGGCTACAAAGATTGTACATGTCTTCAAGAACAGCTGAACATATGACTTGGCATGCAAGACGAAAGATAATGATAAGGCACGGTTGGATATGAAAGATATTTGTAAGCGTCCTGGTTTAGAGCTTTATCAATCACCTAATGGAAAGATAGTCAAACCTCATGCAAAGTATACCTTATCCAAAAAGCAGGTAGAAGATGTATGTGCATGGATTAAGTCTCTGAAACTACCAGATGGATATGCGTCAAACATTGCAAGGTGTGTTACAGGTGGAAAAATACAAGGGATGAAGAGTCATGACTGCCACGTGTTCATGGAGAGACTCATGCCTATAGCATTTCGGGACTTGCTTGATAAAACAGTTTGGGATGCTTTGACTGAGCTTAGTCATTTTTTCAAAGACATATGCTCAAAAACGTTAAATGCAAATGACATGGACGTACTTGAGAAGAACATCATTGAGATCACATGTAAACTTGAAAAAATATTTCCACCTGGGTTTTTTGACTCCATGGAGCATTTGCAAATTCATCTACCTTATGAAGCTCGTTGTGGTGGTCCAGTTCAATATAGATGGATGTATCCTTTCGAGAGGGTGATGGGAAACCTTAAGAGAAAGGTAAAAAACAGAGCTTACATCGAGGGGTCGATATGTGAGGCGTACAGTTTTGATGAGATATCTACATTTGTTTCAGACTATTTCCCCGACGAGGTCTTGACAAAGGCCAATCGAGCTCCAAGACATGATGATGGGGGCAACGTTGAACTTAATGGTCGACTTTCTGTATTTGGTCTACCTGGGCGCGCTTATGGTAAAGGAAAACGCATATTCCTATATGAGGCAGAATTACATGCGGCACATACTTACATTCTTCTCAATTGCGAGGAGATTGACAACTTTGTGAGGTATGCATGTAAAACTCATATTTAACTTAAATCTCATATACTGTAATTTCATTATTTAACATTTGATGCCGAGTTAATAATATGTATAATGTACATGTAGAACATACGATGCTGAGTTAATAACAAATCAGCACGACATCTCTGATAAAGAAGTTGAACTGAGTCGTGATCAAAATTTTGCAAAGTGGTTGAAGGACAAAGTAAGTTATTTAACTTAATTAAATATGACTTAATTAGTACGAATTCATTTTATTTAATTTATGAAACACTTATAACAATATATTTAACAATTTTAGGCTCTTAATGATGGTACAATTAATTCAAATGTACAAGTCTTAGCCATGGGCCCAGACAGGGACCAAGTCACTCGCAATGGTTATAAACTAAATGGCTATGACTTTCATACGAAGCCATATGCCATCGGTAAAAAAAACAACCAATACTGGAGTGTTTGTTCAAGGAGATTGTTACAATGAGGTTGGTCGTGCCTTTTATGGGGAGTTGGAGGACGTTATTGAGTTGTCGTACAAGGGTACCTACGGAGGCCAGATTAATCTGTTTAAGTGTCGTTGGTTTGATTCAGAAAAAGGCATACGTGTCGATCGACATGGAATTGTCGACATTGACCTCAACAAAAGGACGTATATGAATGCACCATTTGTGTTGCCAACTCAAACACAACAAGTATATTACACTCCTACTCCTATTCGAAAAAGGGATAGACCGCCTACAGATTGGCAAGTTGTCATTCATACTCCTGCACGCAATCGTGTCCAATCCGTAGACGGAAAAGTCTACCAAGAGGAGACGTTACATAACCCTCCTATAATAAATGTCGATGACAACAATCAACTCAACAATTTAGAGGGTGGAGGTGATGATGATGAATTGGATCCCGATTTAGTACAGCAGTTAGATGACAGTAATACTGAAGAGGAAGAGTTTTTAAGTGACACCGACACTGAATCTGAAACATGCGATGGTTATGATTCTCCACACATTCGTGAAAATAATTCTGAATCTGACAGCGAGTTTCATTAAAATGTATGTTTAATATACATGTTTTATATACACTTGTCATTAATAATTACAGCCATGTTTTATATATTGTCATTGCACACATGTCATAAACCATTGCACACGTGTTATAATCATTTACATTTAATATGTCATTTTTTTAAATAGATGTCATCTTCAGCACCGCCTAGAAAACGCAGTTTGGGTCGGGGTCCAAATCAGATCCCCAAGGCCCCAGATAATCTAGATGACCGCATTCCATTGCAGATTCGCCCTGATCCAGACAGCACGTAAGTTATTAATTAACCATATAGTAGTATAATAAAAAAGTATTATTGTTGTATATATATTAATATAAATTATTGTATATTTCAGCGATTTTGCAGATATTAGGGTTGTTAAATGTATTGCACAACTGTGCCTGCAAAACTGGCCTACCCCAGCTGTTACGTGGGCCAACACACCGCTTGCCCACAAGGAGGCGTGTTGGCAGGAGTTTCAGGTATTTTTTTTGGCGTTACAGATATTCTATTCACCTAATATTTACTATTATCAGATTATAATAAAACTATTTTAATGTTATTATTGTATTTTAATTTCAGAAAAGATACAAATGGGACGAGGCACAGAATAGTGTTATACAGACACTGTTCTGGCAAAAGTGTGTTGTTCGAACAAAAGACAATATAAAGAAGGAGCGGGAAAAGGCACTCCACAATGCTGGCATAGACCATCCTGACCATGCTGAGGAATATATGCATGAGTATGCCCCATGGTGGTGCTCACACGATATCTGGGCTGAGATGTGCCAGCAGTGGCGGAGTGAGGAATGGGCAAGGAAATGTAGGACTGCTGCCAGGAACAGATCCACTGGTGTACTTGAAGGGGAAAAGCCAAAGGGTACATATAAAGGCGGTAGTATATCGCAGGCGGAACATTTCGCTCAAAAGGTACGAAGTTTTTTATATAGTAGTTTATTTATGTTTACAGTCATATATTTATTTTATTAGTATGCATTTGCATTATATAAACATATATTTATACACTTGTCATATTTGTAGTCTTGTGGATCCGAAAACCAAACTGTAAATTGGTTGGATGTGTATGTGGCGACCTATGATGGTCTGTCTGATGCTTTGCGGATACGGGTATGTTTTTATCTACGTTATATGTTTATAATTCTTTGATGTTATTATTAATGTTGATTATTTACTTGTAACTAATCAATGTATAACTTTATTACAGGACACTTATAGTCAATTAATGGACGAGCGGTATCCCCCTGGCAGTCTTCGTCCGTCAATTGATCAAGAATTGTGGGAAAGGGCGTCAATTGTAAAGAAGAATTTTGTCAAGGGCCAAGGACAGCGAAGACGGCCGATTATTAGTCCTTCTGGCAGCTCGGGTAGCCACTCTACGCAAACATCATACAATCCGACGACACATAATGCTGCGGAGTGTGTTCGAGCCATATGTAGAGATCCTGCCCTCCTGCGTGAACTGCAAGATCATCTTAAGGCGCTGAGTCCCGAGTCCTTATCTAATGCAGTGGCGACAGCAGCAAGCTAGACAGACCCGGAGGAGGCTTCGCATGACGAGGTAATCTTATCAATTGCTACAATTAAATTAATCACTCAAAAGTACTATATATATATAGAGATGTTTCAAACATGTTTTGTTTTGTTTTGTTTTTCAGGAACGTACGTAGCAGCCTTATATCTCGATGATGCATTCCCTTTTGTGCTTATTTTATGTTATATCACATGCACGATCGAAACTATTATTGTAATTTTGGGATTTATTGTATATATATGTATTTAGATTAATAGATGTTGATTTTATGTCATTATTTGGAATGAATTTAGTATTTGCTTGGAGATCTAGATAAAATCTTATTGTGCTGTGTGTTGGGATTTTAATACAGGTTATAAAAATTGGGAAAATCAGAAAAATCAGAAAAAAAGATTTATTTATTTATTATCATCTGCGACCGAATTCGGTCGCTAAACGTCGGTCGCTAAAGTTATTTCCGTCGCTAAAAAATCGGTCGCTGATTACGGTCGCAGAAATGTTGCGGTCGCTATTATTCTTTGCGGTCGCTAAAAATCGGTCGCAATTTCCGTCGCAAACAATTTCGGTCGCTAATATCGGTCGCATGACGTGGTGTCACGTCAGTACAATGCTGACTAGGCTCTAGCGACCCCATCGGTCGCTAATGTCGGTCGCTGTTTATCCGGTCGCTAATTGTCCCATGCGACCTCATTTAGCGACCCATTTCGGTCGCTATGTTGAGACTAGCGACCAAAGGCGGTCGCTAAAGGGCGGTCGCTAATAGCTATTTTTCTTGTAGTGGAAGTTAATAAAATTGTAATTATTGATTTTAGATTTAATTAAGAATTATAGTGAAAAGTTATATAAATTATTGAGAAGAAATGTAATTATATAAATTATATAATAGTAAATTATATAATTTATATAAAAATTAAAGTGATGTTTAAAGGAGATTATAATTATATAAATTATATAAGGATAAATTATATAATTTATATAAGAGAATTAAAATAATGAGATAGTTAATAAATGTGAAAATTTTGATTAATTGATAATTATGGGGGAATTTAAGAAATTATTTAAGAAAGGAGAATGTAAATATATAAATTATATAATATTAAATTATATAATTTATATATAAAGAAATGATTGTAAATATATAAATTATGTAATATTAAATTATATAATTTATATATAAAGAAATTATTGTAAATATTAAAGAAATTGAATAATAAATAAGAAAAAGGAATGTTTTAAGTTATTAAAAATTATATGTATGTATAATGGAATTATTATGACTTTTATGAAGGATAATATTTCAGAAACGTGAACATGTTAATGTAACGTGATGTCCAAATAACGAAGTGAAAAATTACGAAAAATAATTTTTATAAGTTATATGAATTATTTTATGAATTTTGGAGGTATAAATTATCTCAAATAATTACATGCATGTCGTTATGCGTGTACAAAATTTGTCAAGTAAAATTTCCAAAAGAGGTATTAATATTATTCATAAATCATGTTATGATTTTTAGTAAATTAAAATAAATATTTTATATACATTATATAAAATATTTATTACACGATATAACTACGTAATGTATTAAAATTTTAATTTTTGCATGAGAATTATCCGAAAACTTGCAAGTTGGTTGGCGTGAGAGAGAGAGAGGCGGTGGAATTCTGTGTTTGGTTTAAATTTGGTTAAATTATTTTATTATAAAAAGGCAAGAAAAAGGAAAAGAACAGAAAAGAAAGGAAAAGAAAAAAATAAGAACAGAGCAACTCTCTTCATTTTCTTCCTTCTCCCCATCCGACACCACCACTATGCAACCAAGACCACCATAGCCATCAAGGAGAGAAATATTGGTGTCATCAAAGAGTGATAACAAGCTTTAAGGAGAAAGTTTATAAGCTTAAGAAGGTATGAAAATACTTTTATTTGATTTTATTCATGTATTTTGAAGATAAAATAATTTTGTGGAAAAATATGAAACAATTAGAATAATTATTCCTAATAATTTATGGATGTATAGTTATGAATTATATGATTTTTGGATGTATTTTGTTGTGAGAATTTGGTGAAAAGATGGATAAATTTGGAAAGGTGGCTTACTGTTTAGCAGAGGAAGAAGAAAGGAATTGCACGGCTGCCGCGCATTGCGCAGCAGTCAAATTTTTTTTCAGCCGCAGGGATGAAACGACGTCGTTTGGGGCGTGCGGAAGAAGCAGCCGCGCAATGCGCGGAGGCTTCTGGAACGGCAGAAAAACGACGCCGTTTTGGCGTCGGCAGTGAGGGGCCGCGCGCAATACGCGGCCGACGACACGCTGAAAATTACCAGCGTGCCCCTACCCTTTTCAGATTATACCGAATGTGTCCCCAAAGCCACGAAAATTACAGAAATGCCCCTAGACTTTTCGAGAAATTCCGGTTATGTCCCTAACATTGTTGAAATTACGGAAGTGCCCTTGGGCTTTCCAGGAAATTCCGATTTTGTCCCTAAGAGCGAGGAAATTACTAAAATGCGCCCAGAAGTGATTTTAATTGAAATAAATGTTTAAAAATCATAGAAAATTATAGAAAAATACTTAAAATGTAGAAATGATGTTTGGGCATTAAATTTAATATTTTTGTAAAAATATTAAATAGTGAAGATTAATATTTAAATATTTTAAATATTAATCTAATGAGTTTAAAGGTTAGTAAATGATTAAAAAAAAAATCCGGACAATCGAATATGCTAAAATTTATCCGATGAGCCGGGTTGTCCGTAGTGAATGTGACGCCCCCAAATTTAGGCCTACACAGCCCAAACTTGAGTCGTCAAAAGACTACAACAAAATTATTACAACAAAGCACAACGTACAACAATACCGTGTATAATAATACACAACTAAGTCTTCACTATTATTGCCACACTATTTTACAACACGTGAAGACTATGATAGCTATTCCTCGGACCCTCACTCCATCCCCCGGCTAGACCCAGCTACGTTCTCATCTCCTGTTGAAAAACAATGGAACAAAAGGGTGAGCTCAAATAGCCCAGTAAGAAATATCATGACTAAGATAATGACGAATAAATTATCATTAGCCTTCAACAGTTGAGTTCCTGATAGAATACAACAGACTACAAGGTTTATATCAGAAACTGCAGTTAAATTTTTAAACAACGTTCAGATCAATAATAGCAGCGGAATGAGCAATCTATTAGAAGAATAATGCAGACTATAATGTCCACTCGGTTCTCTTTTTAGTAAAAACATCATCAACTTTTATCACCTGAAATACCATTAGTCATGATAATATAAATTCACAATTCCTGGTCATAATCATGCAAATCAACAGTTCATCTATGCACTACGGGCCAAAGAGAACTTTCAATATATGCCATAAAAGATACCGAACAGATGTATCGCCTTTAACCTATTATATCGCCTTTAACCTAACATCTGTTTAACAAATATATCGCATCTGTGCCCCCGGCCACAGATAGTACCAGCGGTCATGATTAAACCAGATTCAGCCTTTGGTCATGATCATACCAAACAACAGTTCATCTATGCACTACGGGCCAAAGAGAACTTTCACCACGTGCCATAAAAGACACCGAACAGATGTATCGCCTTTAACCTATTATATCGCCTTTAACCTATCATCTGTTCAACAAATATATCACATCTGTGCCCCCGGCCACAGATATTCACAACAGCTTGATTCTTGATGATTAGTACAAATAACAGTGATACGATTGATGAACAGAAGAAACAGAATAAACAATAAGTATCGGAAGTTTACTTTGTGCAGATTCAAATAATGTCCAAATTGTCAACATGATGTGGAGTGAAATTTAAAAATGATATTCAAGATCCATAGCTCAGAATAACGGTTACAGTTCAATAGAAAGGTTCAGAAAATAGGAAGGTTCAGTTGAAATAACGAAGTTCAACTATTATGGAACATATAATATTTTCAGGAATTATAGAAGCAATAATTCCATAATAAGTTTCGATTTAGGAGTATGAAAGAAAATAATATCCCTTACCGTAGCAAGTTCAAGAGTGTAAAAAAATGACATTTCTTACCTTATCTGGTGACTGGATATTGATAAAAATGAGATTGATCAACCTATATATTTATAATAAAATTAGTAATTACCACATATAAATTTCAAAGTGTATGATAACTCGTATAATATGAACTATCAAAATTATATATATTTAACATAATTTTTGTAGTATAATATAACTACTTTTAAATAGTTTTTAAAATAATATTCCAAAATAAATCTTCTAAAGAAAGCTTTTAAAAATGAATCTTCTCAATGAAGAGTCTTCTAAAGGAAGATTTGTGAATACCGTGAAAAATAGGAATTTATGAAATTACTACTTTTTAATAAAAGACTTACTTGAAAAATTTCTGCACTACTTTTGGCTTTCAAACTCTCAAAATAACCTCACTATTCTCAGAGAAAACTCATAAAATTCTTATAGAAAAATTCTATGTTTTAGGTGTGATTTTTCTATTCAGCTGAACAAGCTATTTATAGGAGAAAAGAAGTTACTATGCGTGGTAGGTGGCTGAAAAAAAATTTCAGCCGAGGCTGCGCAAACGTTTTTAAAATTTTTCAATACTTGCACAGTAACTTTAAAATTTTCAAAAAGTGAACAGTAATGAACAGTGACTTTTCCGAGATGAACAGTAACTTCCGTCAGTGAATAGTAACTTTTCCGGGAATGAATAGTAAATTCCGGGAGTGAATAGTAACTTTTGAAAAATAATTTTTTTTTATTTTTCCTGTCGGTCCAACATATAAAATAAAATAATGCTACAACAATAATTCAACAATAATGTAATAAACACGTTACAGATTATTATAAATTACAGTATATTTGCAACTGTGACAATTATTAGGTTCAATAATTTTAAAAACAGTGCAGCAACAATTATTGACTCGATGATATGAAATACAGTGTAATGACAATTATTGAATCAATAATGCAAAATACTGTGTAGCAACAATAATTGAATTGATAATATAAAATATTATGCAGTGACAATTATTGATGAAATGATGCGTAACAGTTACGGTGTTAATAATATGAGACACTGTGCAATACCGTGTGCTACTGTAGAGTACCGCATACTACAGTAAAATACCATAAATTACCGTATGCTACTATTCTTTTATTACCGGTATTTTAACAGTTAACACCGTTGACTATTTTTATTTAGAAAGGTTACTTCTGTCGTTTTTTATATCCGACAAATATTCCGTTTTGGGGTCCACCAATAATTAGTTATTTCGGCGCCGTCGTACGACACGAATATTCCCCGACCAAACGAATATTCCCCGACAAAGCGAATATTGTCCGACAAAATAAAATTTGCACATAACATCCTTGACTTTCAATTTCGTCAATTTAACCACTTACTGTTTCATGAAAAAATATATATGAAGAAAAATTAAATTTTATATTTCATAAAATTCGGGGTCTTACAGTGAAGGCATTTGATATTAAGTCAAATGAATATTTTAAGGAACGAGGTTAATATAATTAACCATACTAGTTAATAATTGAACCGGTACCCTAAAATAAATTGTCGGGTAGGGTCAATTACTTTAAGAGATGATATTAATTATTTAAATTAATATCATAAATAGATAAATAATTATTATTTGATTATTTTATGATCATAGGTTGTACGAGAAGCAGTATAAAGAGGGTATTTATTATTTAATGCTACGATCCAGACAAGTTCTTCAGTCCTTAAATGTTAAATGTTGACTGTTATGATATGATAATATTTATTAAATGCATATAAATTATGTGTTATGTGATCTGTGAATAATATGACGACTATGTGTACTTTGTGCAATGATATGAGATATATTGTTATAGTAGAGACACAACACGTAATGTATGACACACACCAAGCATGATAAGGTATGTGCTATGTGAAATATAAACTGTTGAACTTGCTGAGCCGTTGTGCTCATTACTTGCTTAATAAATATTTTTGCAGGAAAGAAATAACTTTCAAGAATATCAGATATGATAGAGATGAATTACCTAGAAGGTTGGAAACGCAATTGCTATATTTTCAACATTATGATTCAATATGAGAAATTTGTTAATTTTTACTGTGATGAGCTGTATGTATACATATAAGTTGAATACAGATATGATAAAAGTTCAATTATGAACTGTGATTGATCAGGATAATTGTTACAGTATAAATTATTATATGTTTGATTACGAATGACGCAACAAGGAATATTTGTATGAAAATAAATAACAGTAAATTTTAAATGATAAGTTTTATGATACGTGTAAAAGAAAGAAAAAGTTAAGGTTGCGATCCAGGGACTAGGATCCAGATGTAAAGATTTTAAATATCCAAATATTTTAATACAACGATTGAATCGAGAAAAAAGAAAAATTTATATGAGAATTTTGATAATTGATGATTTTAAAATCAATTAATGGATCAATTAAGGTGATTAAAGATTTATTAACGAACCAAAATTTGGACGTAAGGAAGTTAACGAATAATAAATATGGAATGCTAAGGTAATAAAATGGGTCGAATTTCGGGGTCGTTACAGCTTCACAATCCTAACGTTTCTAACCTACAGCTCTGATACCAACCTGTGACGACCCCAAATCCGGATTTCATAACCTCGGGTTTGGTTCTCCACTGTACAATACTTACTAACAATTAAATGCATAATTTGCATTTAAACTTAGCGGAATAATACAAAATGTTCCTTATAAAAAGGCTACACTTTCCAAGGTTGATTAACCTTAACATAAACATTATATATTTTAAAGGAATACAAAAGATTTGCAAAAGAAATTACATAACAAGTAATTTAACTAGCATGCATTAAGCTAATCTAAGCTTTGGCTTTTCCCTTGCCTTAGTCTTATTTAGAACTTTTGGGCTTAGCTGAAAATAAGTCATGATATAGCAAGAATGAACAACTAAATGACTCAGCAAGTTTAAGAACAACAGCATAAGATATATCATGATGAAAAGTGAAATTAACATCAGGGTTTTCAACAATAGATAACAATTGTGAAAGAAATCAAGAATTAATTTTTCAATATAAGAATGGATTGACTCTTTACTACTGAGTGGTCTTTAAGGATCATGAACTGCTACTAAAGTAGAACAGACATATATATCTGACACCTCGAAAAAAACAACGGGGTACGTGAAGGGATCAGCCTCTTGTACCCTATATATATGCATAACATTCAGACATCTTGCGCAAATTCGATTTTTCGACAAATAAAATCCCCTTTTATTTAGGGTGTTCATTCTCAGTCTTACTATAAGAATCCGCACCAACCAATAGTTTGGATAAGCTTTTAAAATATTCAATTTAATGAATTTAAACATGCATTGTCTAGCCGAAACAATTAGCGTAGACATTTTTAAACAGTTCTTAAATTAATGAACTAAAACATTTGCAAAAGCATTATGTACGAATACAATAACAGTAATAATGTGAAATAATTTTAGATAATTAACTCACTTAAAGCTCTGTCAAATATCTATGGAAGTAGGTACTTGCTCAACAATAATTGAATTATTCAATGTAAATAAGGTTGAATAAAACTTGCAACAATAAATATAAGTTAGAGTTAAGGAAAAACTTACCTCGTGCGTAGTCTACTGCTAACCAATTCAATTAATTCTCTTTGAATAGACCTAACAATTAATCAGTTTGATCTTAAATTAGTATTATATACATATTTATATGATAACATTTATCACTCTTACTTAACCACATAATGATATAAACACTTAGGTAATATTATCACTATTTGAAAATATTTCAATCACATAAAACCTATATTAATTATTTAATATAGATCACACACTTATCTAATATTATTAATAATTTAATAATATTTTATTAACCTTGTAATATTATTAATCATTTAATAATATTTTATTAAACACCTAATATTATTAATTCCCATAATAATATTTTATTAGTCTTCTAATATTTTTAATCATTTAATAATATTTTATTTATCAGCTATTATTATTACCCATCTAATAATATTTTATCAATTTTCTAATATTATTAATCATTTAATAATATTTTAATTACTACTTAATATTATTAACTATTTAATAATATTTTATTAATTATCTAATATTATTAATTATTTAATAATATTTTAAATATTTTTCTAATATTATTAACAATTTAATAATATTTACATCTTTTTCTAATATTATTATTCTTTTAATAATTAATATTCTAATATGATTAACTATTTAATAATATTTTAGTTATATTCTAATATTATTATTCATTTAATAATATTGTATTGCCTTCATAATATTATTATACATTTAATAATATTGTAAATATTTTCTAATATTATTAAGTTAATAATAATATTCTATTAAATTAATTTATATTATTAAATCTTTAATAATATTTATCCTCTTTTACTTATTAATTTCACTATCTTTAATTTTAAAAATACTCTTATTGAGTCAAAAAAAAAATTTGAAATATTTTTCTTTTTCTGACCCGGACCGACCTCACCCGGCCAAAATCAAAAAATCGGACCAGCGTCGTTGGCGCTCGGAATGAACCGAGTCCAGGGCTGGAAGCAGAATGCCTGAGCGCTGTCGGCGCTCAGTATTAAATTGAAACAGCATCGCCGACTCTCGGGTATTCCGACCAAAATTGAGAAATTTTTAATTTTGAGTTATTTTGATTAAAACATGTATAAAATAAAATCTACAGATTCAAATAATGAAAAATCAGTGTTGATGTGTTCCTAACTTCTTGTTTTACAATATTTTATAGTTCGATCATATTTTTGAAATCGTTTTGACACAAATTTAAAGATCGAACCACTTAGGGTTTAAAACGATCTACTTGGCGGTAACAGTCATAACTTCTTTGTTTTGTTTTTTTTTCATATTTTTGAAATCTGCAAGTTGGGTTTTCTTTAAAACTCATATATGTAACTTTCTAGCCATGAAAATCCATTTTACAACTTGTATATTTCAAACTACAACATTAAATACCATATAGTCAACTAGGGTTTTACCAGTAAAGTTTAATATGGATATTTCTACTATTTTTATGCATACCACGCATACCAAAATATGATTTAAATATATCAAACCATAAATATACATATATAACATAGTTTAAGACTTCTATACCATCAAAACAACTTTTGATTGGTTAAAAATACATTTTAACCCTTCAAATCATATTTAGATCACAAAAATGAACAAAGGAAGGTTTAAAGCATTTTTGAACCTTATGGTCTTGGATGCTCTTCTTCTTCTCCTCCTAAAGTATGTTGTGAAGCTATTGGACATTCATCAAGCTACTTCTCTAGCTATCTCCTTCACTCACAAATGTGTTCTCTCTATATTTCTCTCAAATGCTCTCTATTTTCTCTCTTGAATGCTCTAGCAATTTACCAACCAACATAATACTTGTGTGGAACACTCTATATATAGCCATTTTCTAAACCCTCATTAACTCTCCTAATCCACCAACATAGTCAAATTAAGGCTTAATTGAGATTACTATTGGATGGATTGATTGGTTGATTGACTAGGGTTGGTTCAACCACCACAACATTGTGTACAAATAAAGCAACATGAAACATTCAAGCCACCCAACTGGGGCCCCATGAAGTGCCGGCCAAATGGCCTTTTTCTTGGCCATTTTCCATTTATTTTTCTAGCTTTTAATTTCATATATACACCTACATATATATATATATATATATATATATATATATATATATATATATATATACTTATATGTATCAATGTTGACCAATTTTGACATCCTATTGGGCTCCACCATGGACTCTAGAATATAAATAAGTTGGGCTCATTCAATTAATTTGTTTGGGCTCAATTTATTTATCCTATTGGGCTACCATTTAATAATATATGTTACATTTAATTAAAACAAGCATTGGGCTAGTTTAATTAATTACATTGTCTAAAGTTTAATTAATTATATAGACTACTAGGTAAATTTAATTGACCTAGTTTAACACCTCATTTGGATTTAAAATATAATCCAATTAGACTTGCTTTAAATAATTTATAACATCTTGTTTTATTGCTTTAAATAAATATACACATACACAAGTATATTCATTCAATTATCTAATGCACAAATAATTAATACAAAAATTTTAAATTCATTACTAATCATTTAATAATTATAATTAGAATGTCTAATATAATTCGCGGTCATTACATACACCTATTTGATTATTCATTTATTCATAATGTTTCACACCTATTAATCCATTATTTATAATGATTTACACATATTCATCCATTATTCCTTAATTATTCATAATGATTTACACCTATTCATCTATTATTGATTAATTATTCATAATTATTTGCACATATTCATCCATTATTTATTAATTATTTTTAATCTACACCATTCATCAATTATTATTATATCCAATTACTGTGAATGCATAAAATAAAGAAAATGAAAGAACACACTACTGTGATAATTATTAGTTCAATAATATAAAATAATGTGTAATAACTATGATGACAATTATTGATTTAATAATATAAAATATTGTACATTTGCTATTGTGACAATTATTAGTTCAATAAAGTCAAATATTGTGTAATGATAATTATTGATAAAATATTGTGCAATAACATCTTTATCAGTTCAATAATATGAAACACTGTGTAGGACCGTATGCTACTGTTCAATACCGTGCGCTACTATTCTTTTATCACCGGTTACTCCAACAGTGATAGTACCATTGATAATTTTTATTTAAAAAGGTTATTGTTGTCGTTTTTTACTTCCGAAGATATTTCATTATGGGGTCCACCAATAATTGGTTATTTCTGCGGCGTCGTACGAATATTCCCCGACAGAATGAATATTCTCCGACAAAACAAATATTCTTCAACAAAATATCATTTGCATAAAATATCATTAACTTTAACTTTTAACAATTCAATACACTACTATTTCAGAATAATATAAAGAAAAATTAAATTTTATTTCATAAAAGTCGAGACCTTACAAAGTTGACATCACGCTTATTAATTTTTTGGGTTTTTTTTCTTCTTATTTTACAATTTTATTTATGTTATTTATTGTTACTAATGTGTGCATTCATCCTACATTATAGGTTAATAGAGTAAAGACATTGCTTGATAAGGCTTTTTCATTTTGTAAGATGCCTCCCAAGTATTATTTGTCAAAATTGGCTTGGGACCACCATTATGACATTTAAAACTTTGATCTGAGGGGCAATAAGGTACCTCGGAAGGGGGGTAATGATGGTGAAGGATCCCATTCTCAGTTTCAAGAAGAGGAGGTTAATCCGGTTGACTTAGGCGACCAAGAGAGTTACATCCCCACTATGCAGCCAAATATATCGTCCTTGTCGTTAGAGGGTCAGTTTTAGGGTGTAGATGATTTCATAGGGGAAGACATTTAACAACAACAAGATTTTGAACAACAACAACAAGAAGTTCAATAGCAATTTCAGCAGCAGTGGTATGGACAAAAATGGTGCCTAACCAAAAAGCTTAGGCTAAGGTTGAACTTATAAATGAAAATTTGTTTCGAGATACGGTTGGGGATGCCTCAATATTACCAGTGTCACACCCTTGACAATGGTATACTCTATACCATAAGGACTTTATTTCTTTATGCCCTAGCTACTAGGTGTTCAAACATGTTGTAAATAATTACATGTCTCTATTGCGGGATAAAGAGGAGCACTATCGAGAGCGTGGGATTAAAATAGGAGTGAAATTTACAATCTTGGGATCTTCCTTCATGCATCTAGCCATGAACTGTGTCCCCCCTACAGAGGCAAATCATGTTGCAGGTTCTGTACTCTATATGTGTATCCTGACTTGGGACTGCCTTTAAATGAATGTGAGTACATTTTCATGCTGCTCTATAATACGGATAACAGTCACTTCATCGAACTCATATTCTCTATCTCGGACTGGGCTATCATCAGCCTTGATCCATTTTATGATGACACAAAATATATTACGATCCATGAGATGTACAAACAATTCATTGACGTAGTGGTACGTGTAGTCTACTACTTTATCTTTTAGTTAAATAAACTGGTGTATATACTTAATTGGTAATGAACCTATTTTTAACATGTAGGAGAAATTGATACCACTTTGTTTGCAAATTGGTGATCCAATGTGTCTGTGGCCTACAAATGATCCCCCCGTGTATACGCCAAATAAGCGACCTAAGTAGAACAATTCATCAGACTGTGGTATTTTTGTGTGCAAGTATGTCGACTAATTTGTCGGGGGTAAAATTAATCTGCGTAAAGAGCAATGGAGTACTGAAGATGTAACTGTATTTAGTTTCCGCATTGCGTGAGAATTGTTCAAATGTCAAGCCTGATTGTTTTCGCTTGACAATGTATAACTGTCTCATTTGTATTTTTTGGCTAAGGATGATATATTTGTAACTGCATGTAGTATTTATTCGTTTTATTCAATATTAATGGTTAAGTTTAATGGTTCATTTGAACTTTGGTGTTAATATCCAGTGTTATAAATTATGTTATTAAATGCCAAAATAGTTAAGAGCTTGGTTAGTGATATATTGTCAAACAAGTTTTTTTTTGTATGCCCAATTGGTGCCAAAAGGGTTAAGTGTAAATGGTTAAGTGTTAAGACTTATTGCACACTACATTTGTCGTTACACCGTCGTTGTTTTATTATGTAAGGGCCACTATCGCTACAGGCTGTAGCGGCAGGCTAATGATCCAAAATTAAGTGACGATGATGACGTTATATTATGCAAGGTCCATTGTCGCTACAGACTGTAGCGACGGGCAAGTTTATTTGGCTCTGCAATGAAATTGTTTGATAAATTCCTTTAGGATAAGTTTTTTAACATATTCATTTAAGCTAACTTTTTTAACAAAAAACTTTTTTTAAAAAAAAATTTATCTCGTTAAGATAAGTAAAATTAAATCATTTGTTAAAAAAATTAAGATAATTTTTTATTAAAAGCAAAATTGTTTTAAAAATAATTTAGGATAATGGTTTTTACAAAATTTAGGAAAAAAATTTTATGGCCATAAATTCATTTTAAAAAAAATAATAATTTAGTTAATTTTGTAAAACAATAGGAAAAAAGAGAACAAAAATTATATCAGTTTAAGATAAGTTTTTTTAAAAAATTTTTTTTATCTCGTTAAGATAAGTAAACTTAAAATTTTGTTAAAAAAATTATTCTTTTTTTTAAACATAAAGATAATTTTTTCAAAAAAAAATTATTTTAAAAATAATTTAGGATATTTTTGTAAAAAAACATTTAGGAAAGTTTTTTAAAGCAATAAATTCATTTTTTTTTTTTATAAATAATTTAGTGAAGATAAGTATAATTTAGTTAATTTTTGTAAAACAGTAGTAAAAAAGAGAAAAAAAATTATATAAATACATAGCCGAGGCAAAACGTAAAGAAGACAAAAGAGAAACATAAATAACATAATAATACAGTCCAATATTTTTGTACAATAACCATCACATTAATGATAATATATTAAATGAACTAAAGTGAAACTTATTTATTTGGCTCAGGAATCCCTAATACTCTATAGTAATTGAGCTTATCGTGGTCTGTTTTAAAGCCGCAAACTTCACATGTTCGGTGTAGCTTAGTCCCAATAATTTTCTCAACTGCACTTTTAAATTTGGATTGCTTTTTTTTCCCTTTGTTTGAGACGTAATTGGTGGTAAGATTTTCTCGTTTTTCACTTCCAATACGTGTTCTTCCTCGTTAGCATCGAAAGTCATATCCTAAGGTGTGCCTCTAACAGACCGTTCAATATCAGCATATGTCAATTCAATAATAGTCTGATTCGGATCATATAGGTCAACCAGGGCGTTACCTCGTGCATTCAGTTTAAGGACAACTTTATAGCCTCGGACTGAGCAAGTAACTTTAGTCTCCTGAAAATCACTTATCAAATGATTGTAGTGCATTGACTGATTTTGTTCAAAGTCAGGATTTGTTGGATTAACGAGGATATCTTCACCATTGCTTTTGTTCGTATTTCTAGTCCACCGCGAAAGAATCATGTCATCAGGTATTTGTGAAATACTCTTAAAGATGAAATATCTCAAGATGTGCCTACAAACTTCACCAGAATAAGAAAACATTTGGCAATTACATGTTATCGATTGCAACTAACGATTGTTGACGACTTTTTTATATCTCTAATTACCTTCAGTTGCATCTGCCCTATACGTTGTATAAACCTTAGTATCATTGACACACACCTCACTAATTTTATGCACATTGAACTTCATAGAATCGATTAGTTGACGTTGGAAACGTCTAAACATCTCTTTTGTGTACATATTTGCAGTATGCATTTCCAAGGACGACTCACAAACCATATTCCGTTTCCGATGCTTGGTTATGTAGTCGACCTTCCTCTCTCTGATGAATTATTTCTCTATAGTCTTTTGACTTTGTACTACAAAATCTTTCATGCCTGTTGAAGCATTAACGAACTCATCAAAAAAGTTGTGCATGCCCTCACTTTTTTCAATGGTTGTCATTCCCGCAGCAAAATATCCCTTTGTATACGGACGAATCCATTTCTCCCGTACATCGTACAGACTTTTAAGCCAGTCATTATTAAACAAATCATAATCCTTTATCAGATTTTGCCAACGATCTTTAAACTCGTCAATGGTTATGAGTTATACACACAATTGTTAAACTGATCTTTGAATGATGGGTGCTTATAATAAAAATGATGCAATTTCTTAGGAAATTTATTGCTAATATGCCAAAAACACAATACATGGTAAGTGAAAAATAGTACCGTAGCAATAACATTACTTATGGCCTTATCTTGGTCAATGATGATGGTTATAGGTTTCTTGTAGTCCATGGCATCAAGCCACGTCTCTAATACCCAAACAAAAGTGCCCCCTGTCTCTTCCCTTAACAATGCAAACCCAAACAAAATAGACTGATAATGGTGATTGACCCCAGTAAATGGAACAAGTGGCATGTTATACTTATTTGTCCTATACGTAGTGTCAAA
The DNA here is from genome assembly GCA_947179155.2 of Hedera helix. Classification (NCBI taxonomy): domain Eukaryota; kingdom Viridiplantae; phylum Streptophyta; class Magnoliopsida; order Apiales; family Araliaceae; genus Hedera; species Hedera helix. The sequence continues at coordinate 16,032,320 of OX359283.1, read as the reverse complement.
TGTCACAACGTCTCCAAACCTTTGATACATCAATCTGAATCAAGCATCAACCCACAAAATACAAGTTATGCGATTGTCTTCAGCGATTTTAACACGATAAGAAAATTTACTTGCACTTCCGGATTCAAGTTTTTTCAAATAATTGGCTGCAGCTTGTGCATCATTTTTATCTTCTGAATCCTACATTAAACCTCGAACCATATTTTGAATATTAACATTAAAAAATAGAACATTTAGCATCCCTTTATCTATGGTGCTCATAACATTCATCATACTACTATGAACCAATCCAAACTGATGTAAAGTATCAATTAAAGACCGTGTAATCGGAGTAATATTCATGTGTGTCTCAATCAAATCTACCTTAGTAGGTCACTACGTGATGATTGTGCTCTAATTCAATGGTAGAAATGTGCCAGTTGTTTTCTTTTTTACTATGGACAACATATATTCTATCTTTGCATAAGGTGCATCCTATAGAGTCTCTTTGTCTACTTATTTTTTCAGTACCATCATCATCATTTGGTAAACTCTTGACAACAGTTGGTTTACCGACTTTTTAACATACATATAATCTAGATGACACATCATTCGTATGAACATGTTTATGACTCGTTGCAATTATAATCTCAAATCCATTTTTTTGTGCCTATGCTCTATAAATTTTTTTAACTTCTTCTAACTTAGAAAATAATTGACTAACATATGGAACCATTTCAGATTTACTACTTTCAACTTTATTTACAAACTTAGATGCAGTTTTACAATCTAAACTAGTAACATAATCCGAGTAACTAGATACAAATAAATTATGCGCAGACATATAGTTTTCCATTTTGAACTATTTACATAAATTATGAGGCTACTTCGTACTTTTAATCGCCGGAACTGGATGTATACAACTTCAGGAACTTGGGAGTGAAAGTGAACCTTAGCTAACTGCTTGAATTTGGGAATAAAACTTGGTTGGTCTTAGATCTAGAAATGAATGAAGTATGCCATTCAAAGAGCTTCAGTTTTATTGGTTCACAGATTTCAAAAAGTCAAAATGCAAAAGTGTTGTCTGAGTAAGGGAGGTTTAAGGCTTATTCCAAATTAAACGACAGCATTTTGGGATTAAAAGTGTTTGCCACTACAGGCTGTAGCGGCAGGGTTCCAAATAAAATGATAGTGTTTTAGGATTCAAAAGTGTATGCCGCTACAGCATGTAGCGATAGGGTGTTTCATTTAAACGACGTCGTTCCTTTGTTCCCACAACCCTTTCACATTAGCATAAACAATGTCATTTTGGTATGGGTGCCTGCCGCTACAGTCTATAGCGGCAGGGCTCTGCTATTTTATTTGAAGCGGTAGGTAGGTTATTCCTTCAAATCATTTATCCTTTAGGGTCATTTATGTCATTATGATGGGAAAACAAAAAAAAAACATTAAAGTGTCTGCCACCACAGTTTGTAGCGATAGACACTTTTGAACAAATAATCTCAGTCGTCTGTGTTTCATTTGGACGGTATTAGATTGGGTTGCTAGAATAATAGCATTGGCAACCAGTTACCATAGCTGTAACCCCATATATATATATATATATATATATATATATATATATATATATATGACCATAGATTTTATGTATTATTAATATTTTGTGAATATATGTATAGTATATTTATACATTTCTATAAATAAATAAATAATTGACATATTTTCATCTTAGCTTTAGAATAATAAATTCTTTAATTTATTAGTGGATTGAAATAACAAAATATTTTTGAAAACGCATAATTTAAGAATCATTTAAATTTTATCTAAGGTCCACAAAAAAAGTCTTATTTGGAAAATTTATAAATATTAAGGTTATAATTTTGTCACTCACCCTTAAAAATAATAAATTAATAACGTGGTATGATAACAAAATTATAATAAAAAATTTAAAATATTATTTTATTTGATATTACTATTGCTAAAAAGTGACTTTTTTTTAATGAAAATAAAATAAAATTAACATATAGTGTACCATATGAATTTACGCCCAAAAAAAAAAATTAAAAAAAAAGATTCTTGCGTTGAGCTACAATATGGGTTTACCCTCCCGTTAGATTACATTAATAATAAACTTAATAAATTCACCTACAATGAGATAACAAACTCGCGTACCAATATAACCACTAAAATATATAATGGTCGTAAAAAAGATGCCTTCACATTTGCTTTCACAAAATTGAGTATTTTTTGAAAATTTATTATTTTTAAACTTCTTCTACCAATAATTAAAAATATTAATAAAACATGCCTAAATCTATAAACTTATTCTTTATCATTTTATCTTTCCATCTTATACAGAGTTTAAAATTATTTGAAAACTTATCACCTCTAAATCAGTGTACCACAATGTTGGATTTGACTCTCATTCGTTACACCTTATTATACTATATTTTTATAATTTCAATAATATAATTAAAATCAAGACTGAATAATTAATTTGCATCCTAAATATGTATCTTGATTAAATGCACCCTAACCTTAAATCCTTATACATGATACATAGTTCGCTCCATTTTCTGCTCATTTCGTTGTTGGAGTCGTTAAAAATGGTGTATTTTTTTAAAAAAAAATATCAGTATAACTTCAAAAAAGAATGTACAACAATTCATGTTTTATATTTAGCAATTAATTTTTTTAAATATTTTAATATTAATAATGATAATTAAGGGTAAAAGAAAATAGGTTAATCGGATATCTGACAAACCCAACCATAACCCCCAAAAGTTTATCTTAATTTATAATTACGATGATGAAGTTTGAAATTTTCCGACACCAACATGAAAATATAATTTGGCAATATAAACAAACTACCGAGTCAAAATCAGGTGAAAAAAGTGGTAGAATAATCACGAGCTCTGGACACATAATTTGATTGTGACTGAATGATACTTTTGCCCTTTTAAATTGTCAACCAATGTCAAAATTATTTTTAAAATTTTTTTTTTAGGCAATTGGATTCCTAAAGGGGTAATTCATTTCCATTCATCATTTTTATTCTTAAAATTAATTTTTATTCAAAAAATAATACACATATCCATAAATTTATAATAGACTTAAATTACGATTAATGTAAAATTTTAAAAAACAAGATCGAATAATAGTACTTTTTAAATTTCTTCTTAATTTTTATTTATCCAATATATTTATTTCAGTTGATATTTTTTGTGTACATAAAGTTATCATTTAGTCATCCGACACGTCACACCTATCAAAATCAATTCCTCCTTATCTTTTTTATCATTTTATTTCGGATAAATTTGCACACACAAATATTAAATATAAATTTAAAGATAAATTCCTATTTTATCATTAAAAAATAAAATCTAATATAAATTTTTATATCAAGTTCTATTTTTTATAGTGAGATAAAAATTTATGTTTAGATTTATATTTTAAAATTATGTTTATAAACTTATTCTTTTATCTCTTTACCCGTGGCCACGTCACTCAAATTTGTGGCTATAATAACTAAGTACCTATGATACGTATAGATTTATAAAGAAAAATAAGTTATAACTCATCAATCATGTTTGTTTCGTCGTCTATTATTCTCTCCGTTCCTCTAGTGTCACATGGATGGATTTAGTCTCTTAATTTAATAGAATCAAATTTAAAAATAAAAATATTTTTTAAAAATAAAAATATTTTTTAAAAATAAAAATTTAATAAAATAAATCATAAAATTAAATAATTTTTAAATATTATTTACAATAATATTTTTTAGGGTAACATTGCTTGAAATTGTTATATAATAACCTTATTTTTAATAGTTATAAAAATATTATGCTCAATATAAATTACTAAATAATCATTCATCTATTTATATCTTATTTGGTTACGGAATTCATTTTTTAGGATATTCATGATTGAAAATGCTCTTTCAACAATTGCAGTAATAACGAGCAAAAGTAGAGCTATTTTCAGCAACAAATAGATTTAAGGATACACAGCATGTAAGACCCCGAATTTTATGAAATACAAAATTTAATTTTTCTTCATATATATATTTTTTTAAAACAGTAAGTGGTTAAATCGATAAAGTTAAAAGTTAAGGATGTTATGTGCAAATTTTATTTTGTCGGACAATATTCGCTTTGTCGGGGAATATTCGTTTGGTCGGGGAATATTCGTTTGGTCCGACGGCGCCGAAATAACAAATTATTGGTGGACCCCACATCGGAATATTTGTCGGATATAGAAAACGACAGAAATAACCTTTTTAAATAAAAATAGTCAACGGAACTGTTAAAATACCGGTGATAAAAGAATAGTAGCATACGATAGTTATTGGTATTTTCTGTAGCACTCGGTACTCTACAGTAACACACGGTATTGCATAGTGTCTCATATTTTTGGTCTGATAATTGACACCGTAACTGTTACGCATCATTTCATCGATAATTGTCACTGCATAATATTTTATATTATCAATTCAATAATTGTTGTTACACAGTATTTTGCATTATTGATTTAATAATTGTCATTACACTGTATTTTATATCATTGAGTCAATAATTGTTGTTGCACTGTTTTTAAAATTATTGAACCTAATAATTGTCACAGTAACATATGCACAGTAATTCACATTATTGAATCAATAATTGTCATTACACAGTAACGTATGCTTTATTTTACATTATTGTTATCTCTATTATGATGTTATTTAAACAGTTGTATTTCATTAATTTATTGACTTGATATCTAAGAGCTAACTATACTGTATTTATAACAATTAGTCATAATAATTGAATTGATAAAGTTATTTGTTTATAATATAAAGTTAGGTGATTATTAGGTGATATGAAATGAATGGTGTAGATTAAAGTGTGAATTATTGTTGAATAATTGAATTGATTTGTTTATAATATAAAGTTAGGTGATTATTAGGTGATATGAAATGAATGGTGTAGATTAAAGTGTGAATTATTGTTGAATAATTAAATTGATTTGTTTATAATATAAAGTTAGGTGATTATTAGGTGATATGAAATGAATGGTGTAGATTAAAGATAATATAATATTTGAAATGGATGGTGTAGATTAAAAGATGATCTTTAAATGAATGGTTTAGATTAAATGAATGATAAGATTTTTGGCTATAAATAGAAGCCTTAACTTAAGGATTTTTCATAAACTTCCTTACTTGTTCTTTCTTTCTCTCTCTAAATACTTCTTGTGAAAGTTCTCTCTAAGTGTACTTAAGTCATCTTGAGTATTTGTGAAGATCTATAAGTATACGTGTACTGTTCAAGTTAATCAACCTCATTTAAATCAATATCCAGTCACGTGTTGAGGTAATGGATACCATCTTTTTCATCTTCCATTATTCAAACTTACTACGGTAAGGAATATCATATTCTTTCATATTCTATTATTCAAACTTGCTACAGTAAGGAATGTCATCTTCTTTCATCTTCTATTATTAAAACTTATTACGGTAAGGGATACCATCTTTTTCATCTTCCATTATTCAAACATACTATGGTAAGGGATTATCATTATTTGATTCTCGATAATAATATTGTTTCTTCCTTACTCATAAGACGTGCCTTTTATTTCCATGTATTAAATTGTGGGAATAACCTTACGGAGCGGATTGCCGCCTGTTGGTGAATAACCTTTCGTATTCATTCATTATTAATCTCTGAGAATAACCTTACGGAGCGGATTGCCGCCTGTTTGGTGAATAACTCTTTGTACTCAAATTCTATTAAATTGTGGGAATAACCTTACGGAGCGGATTGCCGCCTGTTTGGTGAATAACTCTTTGTACTCAAATTCTATTAAATTGTGGGAATAACCTTACGGAGCGGATTGCCGCCTGTTGGTGAATAACCCTTTGTATTAATTTCTTTCACCTTTTGTTAATCAAACCTGCTACGGTAAGGGATATTATTTTCTTTCATACTCCTAAATCGAAATTTATTATGGAACTATTGCTTCTATAATTCCTTAAAATATTATATGTTCCATAATAGTTGAACTTCATTATTTCAACTGAACCTTCCTATTTACGTGAACCTTTCTATTGAATTGTAACCGTTATTCTGAACTGTGGATCTTGAATATCATTTTTAAATTTCACTCCACATCATGTTGACAATTTGGACATTATTTGAATCTGTACAAAGTAAACTTCCGATACTTATTGTTATCCTATTTATTCTGTTCATCATTTATATCATTCTAATCATCCAAAAATCAAGCTGTTGTGAATATCTGTGGCCGGGGGCACAGATGTGATATATTTGTTGAACAGATGATAGGTTAAAGGCGATATAATAGGTTAAAGGCGATACATCTGTTCGGTGTCTTTTATGGCACGTGGTGAATGTTCTCTTTGGCCCGTAGTGCAAAGATGAACTGTTGTTTGGTATGATTATGACCAAAGGCTGAATCTGGTATAATCATGACCGTTGGTGCTATATTGAATATCTTTGGCCCGTAGTACAAAGATGAACTGTTGATGTGCATGATTATGATCAGGAACTGTGAATTTGTATTATCTTGACTAATGAAATTTCAGATGATAAAAGTTGATGATGTTTTTCCTAAAAAGAGAACCGAGTGGACATTATAGTCTGCATTATTCTTCTAATAGATTACTCATTTCGCTGCTATTATTGATCTGAACGTTGTTTAAGAATTTAACTGCAGTTTTTGGTATAAACCTTGTAGTCTATTGTATTCTATCAAGAACTCAACTGTTGAAGACTAATGATAATTTATTCGTCATTATCTTAGTCATGATATTCTTTACTGGGCTATTTGAGCTCACCCTTTCTTTTGTTCCATTGTTTTTCAACAGGAGATGAAAACATAACAGGGTCTAGCCGGGGAATGGAGTGAGGGTCCAAGGAATAGTTATCATAGTCTTCACGTTTTGTAAAATAGTGTGGCAATAATAGTGAAGACTTAGTTGTGTATTATTATACACTGTATTGTTGTACGTTGTGCTTTGTTGTAATAATTTTGTTGTAGCCTTTTGACGACTCAAGTTTGGGCTGTGTGGGCCCAGATTTGGGGGCGTCACAGTTGGCATCAGAGCTTAGGGATATGGTCTTTAATGGAGATCTGGGGTAGAACTAGGAGGGGAGAGACGAATAGAATCAGTCACTAGTGTGTCCTACCTAAAATAGATTTTATTATCTAATGAGTCGATTTGAATGTAGGAACATGAAGTGATGAGTCAGTTTATTTGAACTAACATTTATTTTGTAACCACAGTTAAGTATGGCATCTGAAAATCAAGAGGTTAACTATGGAATACCCGAAGCAAATGTAGCCGAGAATCAAGAGGCCCCAAACAATCCTCCTGCCAACTCAGGAAATAATGTTCCTGATAATATGATGAACGATGGATTCTTTAGGAATTTCATGCAGTTCATACAGAATCAAGGAAGAGGAAATCCAGTCAATAATAACGGTAGAAACGTTGGCAATTTGAGGATGGTCACTGTTAAGCAATTTAAAGAATTAGGACCACCTGAATTCCACGGGAAGCCTGACCCACTCAAAGCGGAGGCATGGCTGAAGCAGACGACAAAAATACTTGATGTCTTACAATGCGCTGATGATCAGAAGGTGCCATTTGCCACTTTTATGTTACGAGGTGAGGTGGACCATTGGTGGGAAGCGGTAAAACGTATCCAACCTTCAGCACTCGAAATGTCTTGGACAGAATTCGAAGAACTGTTTAACGAGAAATACTTCCCAGAAAGCATCCGCCATATGAAGGAAGTGGAATTCATTAAGCTGGAGCAGGGAAACATGACAGTTTCTCAATATGAAGCTAAGTTTGCTGAACTGTCTCGTTTTGCGACTCATCTAGTAGATGACGAAGCACGAATGAGTCGAATGTTCCTGAGAGGTTTGAGACTCAAAATTCGTCAACAACTTAGTTCTCATAAATTCAGTTTGTATTCAGATGTTGTAGATAGGGCTCAAAGGGTGGAGCAAACAGATGAAACATTGCAGCCAAGAGTTAATGATCAGCATAGAGAAAGGAGTGACAACAACCACATGAACGAGAACCATCGAGGAGGTAACCAACACTTCGGTGGTAATTCCACACCAAATAACAGAATAGGAGAATCTAGTGGGAACAATTTCAAAAGAAAGAGATTCCATAATAATTATGGAAGGGCACCAGCACCAGTACCAACACCAGCACCGACCCCAGTTTCAAGGGGAGAAGATCGACCACCAGTGAGATGCTATAGGTGTGGTCAGGAAGGTCACATCAGCCCAAACTGTACACTGCAGTCCAAAAAGTGCTACAGTTGTGGGAAAGAGGGTCATCTTGCGCGGTTTTGTCCTGCCACAAAATCAAGTCCAGCTGCAATGATGATACCAAAAGCTAGCGCGGATAAAGGAAAATCTGTAGTTCAAGGGAGAGCTTTTGTTGTGACATCCCAAATGGCACGAAACTCGAACGAGGTGATAACCGGTAAGCTATTCATAAATTCTCGTGAAGTCTACGCTTTGTTAGATACTGGCTCTACCCATTCTTTTATCTCACCTGCATGTGCTCAGCGTTTAAACTTAACTCCTGAAAATTTGGACTTTGACTTATCAATTGAAACCCCATTAGGAGAAATGACCATTACATCTACTGTCTATAAATCTTGCCTAGTTCAAATCAACAACCTCACATTACCTGTTGACCTTATTTCTTTGGAGATGCGTGAATTTGATGTGATTTTAGGAATTGATTGGTTGACTACCCATCATGCTAAAATTGATTGTTTTCATAAGATTATTAGTTTTCATATTCCTAATCAACCTGTCATGCAAATTCAAGCAACTAAACCATTGAAATCTATAACTGTTATTTCTAGCCATAAAGCCATTCGTTTATTGAAAAACGGATGTCAAGCCTTTTTAGCTCATGTCACTGATTTGAACAAAAATACGTCAAACTTGAATGATATTCCCATTGTTAATGAGTTTCCTGACGTTTTTCCTGAAGAACTTCCTGGCTTACCCCCAAACCGTGAAATTGAATTTTATATTGATCTTGAACCCGGTACCAAGCCCATTTCCAAAGCTCCATACCGAATGGCTCCTATTGAACTTCAAGAGTTAAAAGTCCAACTACAGGAATTGTTGGATACCGGTTTCATTCGTCCGAGTGCATCACCTTGGGGTGCTCCTGTTCTATTTGTGAAGAAGAAAGACGGGAGTATGAGATTGTGCATTGACTACCGAGAATTGAACCATGTCACCATCAAGAACAGGTACCCGTTACCTCGGATTGATGACATGTTTGATCAATTGCAAGGCGCTCAACATTTCTCAAAGATTGATCTCCGTTCTGGATATCATCAGTTAAAGGTTAAAGCTGAGGACATTCCAAAGACTGCTTTCAGAACTCGTTATGGGCATTATGAGTTCTTAGTCATGCCTTTTGGACTAACTAATGCTCCTGCAGCTTTCATGGACATGATGAACCGGATATTCAAGGAACATTTGGATCATTTTGTGGTTGTCTTTATTGATGACATCCTCATATACTCCAAGAGTCGCGAGGATCATGAACAACACCTGAGATTGATACTACAAAAGCTCCGTGAAAACAAATTATATGCCAAGTTGAAGAAATGTGAGTTCTGGCTTGAGGAGGTCGCGTTTCTTGGGCATGTGATTTCTAGTCAAGGAATATCAGTCGATCCTGCGAAGATTGAAACGATACTAAATTGGGAACAACCCAAAACAGTAACCGAAGTCCGAAGTTTTCTGGGTCTAGCTGGTTATTATCGGAGATTCGTAGAAGGATTTTCTCGAATCGCCACTCCATTAACGCAGCTTACTCGGAAAAGCACAAAATTCATATGGAGCGAGGAATGCGAGAAAAGTTTCCAAGAACTCAAGAAGGGACTGGTTTCAGCACCTGTTCTGACCATACCATCAGGATCAGGAGAATTTGTTATCTACAGCGATGCTTCTGGCAAAGGTCTAGGCTGTGTCCTTATGCAACATGGAAAGGTTATAGCCTACGCCTCTCGACAACTCAAAGATTATGAGAAAAATTATCCTACTCATGATCTAGAGTTGGCAGCAGTCGTTTTCGCGTTGAAGATCTGGAGACACTACTTGTACGGAGAAAAAGTGGATATCTATACGGATCATAAAAGTCTCAAGTATTTCTTCACCCAGAAGGAACTCAACATGCGACAACGACGTTGGCTTGAGCTGTTAAAGGATTATGACCACACAATCCAGTATCACCCGGGAAAGGCGAACGTTGTAGCTGACGCTTTGAGCAGAAAATCTTATGCAAGTACAAGTGCACTGCTGACAACACAAAAGTGTATTTTGTACGACTTGCAAAAGATGGAGATAGAGCTAAAGACACCAGGGACCCGCTCGAAGATTGCTCACGTGCGAGTAGAACCAACTTTAATCGATAAAATTAAAGCTGCTCAAGCTACCGATCCGGGACTGACAAACATGATAAAGAAAGTACAAGAAGGTGTCATTCCCGAAGCAAGAATCGACGAGAAAGGAATACTTCGAGTCAACTCTCGACTCTGTGTTCCTAACGATCCTGAATTAAAGCATAAAATCATGATGGAGGCACACAACACGCCGTTTGCAATCCACCCAGGAGGTACCAAGATGTATCGAGATCTTCGATATACATTTTGGTGGAACAATATGAAAAGAGAGATTGCGGAGTTTATCTCAAGGTGCCTAACTTGTCAACGTGTCAAGGCAGAACATCAAGTTCCTAAAGGTCCATTACAATCACTTGAAGTTCCCGAATGGAAGTGGGAACACATCAATATGGACTTCGTGACGGGTCTTCCAAAAGTTTCTCAAGGCTTAGATGCAATTTGGGTGATCGTAGATAGATTGACCAAATCTGCTCATTTCTTGCCTATACGAGAAAACTTTTCACTTGAACGTCTTGCCGGTATGTACATAAATGAGATCGTGAGATTGCATGGCATGCCAGTTTTCATAGTTTCTGATCGAGATCCTAGATTCACTTCACGCTTTTGGATCAGTCTACAAAAAGCTATAGGCACTGAACTACGTTTTAGTTCTGCATACCATCCTCAAACGGACGGACAATCGGAAAGGACGATCCAGACCCTCGAATATCTTTTGAGACTTTGTGTATTAGACTTCAAAGGAAGTTGGGATAAGTACTTGCCGTTGGTGGAATTTTCTTACAATAACAGTTACCAAGCAAGCATAGGCATGGCTCCATTCGAGGCATTGTATGGAAGGAAGTGTCGCTCTCCAATATGTTGGAATGAGGTAGGAGAAGCAAAATTGTTGGGACCCGAGTTGGTACGCTTGACGACCGAAAAGATCCAAATGATCCGACAACGAATACAGACCGCACAAGAACGACAAAAGAGTTATGCTGATCTTCATCGGAGAGACGAAAGTTTCAACGTCGGAGATCATGTATTCTTACGTGTTTCTCCATGGAAAGGGGTTACGAGATTCGGAAAGAGAGGAAAGCTCAACCCTCGATTTATTGGCTCATTTGAAATCCTCGATCGAATAGGAACCGTAGCCTACAGACTAGCCCTACCACCAAGTATGTCTCGCATCCATAACGTTTTTCACATATCTATGTTACGTAAATATGTGAAGGACCCAAACCACGTCATTGAGTTAGAACCAGACGTTATAGCAGAGAATTTAACATACGAGGAAGTACCTGTTAAGATCCTGGATAAGAAGGAGCAGATCCTACGCTCAAAGGTTATACCTCAAGTTAAGGTTTTATGGAGGAACCAAGATACTGAGGAAATGACCTGGGAGCTAGAATCTGAGATGAAAACTAAGTATCCTTACCTCTTCGATATGTCAGGTACGTCAATTTCGGGGACGAAATTTCATAAGGAGGGGAGGTTGTAAGACCCCGAATTTTATGAAATACAAAATTTAATTTTTCTTCATATATATATTTTTTTGAAACAGTAAGTGGTTAAATCGATAAAGTTAAAAGTTAAGGATGTTATGTGCAAATTTTATTTTGTCGGACAATATTCGCTTTGTCGGGGAATATTCGTTTGGTCGGGGAATATTCGTTTGGTCCGACGGCGCCGAAATAATAAATTATTGGTGGACCCCACATCGGAATATTTGTCGGATATAGAAAACGACAGAAATAACCTTTTTAAATAAAAATAGTCAACGGAACTGTTAAAATACCGGTGATAAAAGAATAGTAGCATACGATAGTTATTGGTATTTTCTGTAGCACTCGGTACTCTACAGTAACACACGGTATTGCATAGTGTCTCATATTTTTGGTCTGATAATTGACACCGTAACTGTTACGCATCATTTCATCGATAATTGTCACTGCATAATATTTTATATTATCAATTCAATAATTGTTGTTACACAGTATTTTGCATTATTGATTTAATAATTGTCATTACACTGTATTTTATATCATTGAGTCAATAATTGTTGTTGCACTGTTTTTAAAATTATTGAACCTAATAATTGTCACAGTAACATATGCACAGTAATTCACATTATTGAATCAATAATTGTCATTACACAGTAACGTATGCTTTATTTTACATTATTGTTATCTCTATTATGATGTTATTTAAACAGTTGTATTTCATTAATTTATTGACTTGATATCTAAAAGCTAACTATACTGTATTTATAACAATTAGTCATAATAATTGAATTGATAAAGTTATTTGTTTATAATATAAAGTTAGGTGATTATTAGGTGATATGAAATGAATGGTGTAGATTAAAGTGTGAATTATTGTTGAATAATTGAATTGGTTTGTTTATAATATAAAGTTAGGTGATTATTAGGTGATATGAAATGAATGGTGTAGATTAAAGTGTGAATTATTGTTGAATAATTAAATTGATTTGTTTATAATATAAAGTTAGGTGATTATTAGGTGATATGAAATGAATGGTGTAGATTAAAGATAATATAATATTTGAAATGGATGGTGTAGATTAAAAGATGATCTTTAAATGAATGGTTTAGATTAAATGAATGATAAGATTTTTGGCTATAAATAGAAGCCTTAACTTAAGGATTTTTCATAAACTTCCTTACTTGTTCTTTCTTTCTCTCTCTAAATACTTCTTGTGAAAGTTCTCTCTAAGTGTGCTTAAGTCATCTTGAGTATTTGTGAAGATCTATAAGTATACGTGTACTGTTCAAGTTAATCAACCTCATTTAAATCAATATCCAGTCACGTGTTGAGGTAAGGGATACCATCTTTTTCATCTTCCATTATTCAAACTTACTACGGTAAGGAATATCATATTCTTTCATATTCTATTATTCAAACTTGCTACAGTAAGGAATGTCATCTTCTTTCATCTTCTATTATTAAAACTTATTACGGTAAGGGATACCATCTTTTTCATCTTCCATTATTCAAACATACTATGGTAAGGGATTATCATTATTTGATTCTCGATAATAATATTGTTTCTTCCTTACTCATAAGACGTGCCTTTTATTTCCATGTATTAAATTGTGGGAATAACCTTACGGAGCGGATTGCCGCCTGTTGGTGAATAACCTTTCGTATTCATTCATTATTAATCTCTGAGAATAACCTTACGGAGCGGATTGCCGCCTGTTTGGTGAATAACTCTTTGTACTCAAATTCTATTAAATTGTGGGAATAACCTTACGGAGCGGATTGCCGCCTGTTTGGTGAATAACTCTTTGTACTCAAATTCTATTAAATTGTGGGAATAACCTTACGGAGCGGATTGCCGCCTGTTGGTGAATAACCCTTTGTATTAATTTCTTTCACCTTTTGTTAATCAAACCTGCTACGGTAAAGGATATTATTTTCTTTCATACTCCTAAATCGAAATTTATTATGGAACTATTGCTTCTATAATTCCTGAAAATATTATATGTTCCATAATAGTTGAACTTCATTATTTCAACTGAACCTTCCTATTTACGTGAACCTTTCTATTGAATTGTAACCGTTATTCTGAACTGTGGATCTTGAATATCATTTTTAAATTTCACTCCACATCATGTTGACAATTTGGACATTATTTGAATCTGTACAAAGTAAACTTCCGATACTTATTGTTATCCTATTTCTTCTGTTCATCATTTATATCATTCTAATCATCCAAAAATCAAGCTGTTGTGAATATCTGTGGCCGGGGGCACAGATGTGATATATTTGTTGAACAGATGATAGGTTAAAGGCGATATAATAGGTTAAAGGCGATACATCTGTTCGGTGTCTTTTATGGCACGTGGTGAATGTTCTCTTTGGCCCGTAGTGCAAAGATGAACTGTTGTTTGGTATGATTATGACCAAAGGCTGAATCTGGTATAATCATGACTGTTGGTGCTATATTGAATATCTTTGGCCCGTAGTACAAAGATGAACTGTTGATGTGCATGATTATGATCAGGAACTGTGAATTTGTATTATCTTGACTAATGATATTTCAGATGATAAAAGTTGATGATGTTTTTCCTAAAAAGAGAACCGAGTGGACATTATAGTCTGCATTATTCTTCTAATAGATTACTCATTCCGCTGCTATTATTGATCTGAACGTTGTTTAAGAATTTAACTGCAGTTTTTGATATAAACCTTGTAGTCTATTGTATTCTATCAAGAACTCAACTGTTGAAGACTAATGATAATTTATTCGTCATTATCTTAGTCATGATATTCTTTACTGGGCTATTTGAGCTCACCCTTTCTTTTGTTCCATTGTTTTTCAACAGGAGATGAAAACATAACAGGGTCTAGCCGGGGAATGGAGTGAGGGTCCAAGGAATAGTTATCATAGTCTTCACGTTTTGTAAAATAGTGTGGCAATAATAGTGAAGACTTAGTTGTGTATTATTATACACTGTATTGTTGTACGTTGTGCTTTGTTGTAATAATTTTGTTGTAGCCTTTTGACGACTCAAGTTTGGGCTGTGTGGGCCCAGATTTGGGGGCGTCACACAGCATCATCATCTTCTTTTTTTCTTAACCAACATTTGAGCCAATTCACTAATTCCTTTTATACTCAGAAAATTGGGATCATTTCTCATATCCACTATATAATTTTGTAAAATTAAAAAATTAAAATTAAAATATATCTACATAAGAATTTTTTTAAATACTAGTTAATTTAAATCTACAAGTTGGACCCTCTTATTTTTGCCTATTTTCTTAAACACATTATTATTATTTAAATACAGAGGTCTCCATGCAGAAAAGTTACATGAACATGATTTAATTAATTAATTTGGAGGATGATAAAAATCACCGGGTATTAATAGACTGCTGATTGCAAAAAATTCACTTCGGACTTCCCCTAAAAGTTCAGTGGGGTCAATTGACCCCACTGCCCTAACACAAATCCGCCCGTCCAGTGATATAAGTGTGTGGTAGCGTAGCGTAGTACAACAATTTTCATTCTCTAGTTATCTCTTCTCTATCTTTCTGCTTCCATATTCTAGTGATTAGTGAATTCGTGCGGTGGGGCGGTGGTGGAGCATATCGGAGGCGGAGCTATGGTGATTGATCGTAGCGTGTTGTTATAGATCTTGTGTGACGGTGATAGGTGATACGGCGGCGATTGTGCTGGGTGGTGTATAGCGGCGATGGTGACGGGTAGTTATTTTTCATCCTCAAATCTTTCTCTAACAAATTTACTTGGATCTGTGAATTTTAATGGTGACACCGGTGATGGTAATAGGACTTTCTGTATGACAGTAACTGGTTATTATCCGTATTTGTAAGCAATGTTTTTCGACCCGGATAGACATCGAATTAAAAAAGATATGGAATGAATAGATTACTGTTCAATTAGTTAGTGACACCATAAATATATTATTAATAATTAATTTAATTTTAAAATATCTAATTTTTTATAAATTAATATAATAAAATTATATTATAATATTATTAAAAATATCTAATTTTAAAAATAAAAAAAATTTATACAAAAAAAATATTAAAAAATACTTTTAAATTGAGTCAATTAACAGATTTTACCGTTTAAACCATCGTTCAAATCGCTGGTCAATTAAGTCAACAAATTTTTGACCAAATCAATTAAATCAACTAATTTTTGACCAAATTAATTAAATCAATTCAAATCAGATCAAAAAATGAATCGGTCCGATTTAACCTGTCGGTCCGGGCGAATTTCAAAACATTGTTTGTAAGTGCATCCCAATTGTTTTCGTTATTTACTTTGCGATAATATAATTAACCAGCCATTATTCAGAAACTAGATTTATTCAAATATGCCTGTGTGCGTATGTAGAGCACTTGATTATAAATTCCTGAAAGGCGAAGTGAAAACTTGCGTATCAGAATTCTACACTTTTTTTCAATCTTAGTCTCAAAGTTTAAAAATTCACAATAAATCCCTATTAAATTTTTAGAATTCTCAATATTGTCCCATCATTATTTTCGCCAGAATTTCCCATGTGTCAGCCACATGATTGATTTTTTCAGTTTCATTGTATTTTAATTTGATTGACTTATTTAATTTGTATTTATATAATTTTTTTATTGGTACACGTGTATTAATAGAAATAAAAATTTATCTTAAAAATATGTGTTAATCTGTTAATAAAAATATCAATCCAGTTTAAAAAATTAAATTGTCAATCATTTTGGACATAAAATTCTCTGTAATCAAAATCTTCTATTTCTTTGTGTCGAGATCTATGACGACGATTTTTAAGGTCTATGACGACGATATATTTTATCGCCGTAACCCTATTTTTTTGTAAAGTTATAACAATAGTCCATACTATCGTCATAAATCTTAAAAATTGTCGCTATAAATTTCGACACAGAAAAACAAAAAAATTAATTATAAAAAATTTGAACCCGTCATTTTCGAAGTACCAAAAAACAAAAATGGTTCAGCACTTTGACTAACTCGGGTGAACTTCGAATATCGGCCTATATAAATAGGAGTAAAATATAAGATACATCATCATCCGATAACAATATTTCATATATAATAAATTATCCGATAAGTCATATATGTAATTTAAGATAACATTAAGGGATTTGAATTATATTGGGAGACTGTAGTAATCATTTATCATGGCAAAAACAAAATTATTTAATTAATCATATAAACCTATTTTTATTATGTAATACTACTTGTTCGAATGACAAAAAAAAAAAAAAAAATTACATCCCACTAATTATGAAATCTGAGTCAGGAAACATAAGATTGACGGGAGAATACTAACTAGGAAACTTATATTTTTATAAAAATTATTAATTTTTTTACATGAAAAGTATCATTATAAATTTATAACGACGACTTTGACCGTCACTATAATTATATAACGACAATTTATATATAAAAATATCAAAAAATCCTATAAAAATATCACTTCCCCGCTAACTAGTGTCTCATTTGTTCCACAAAAGTAATCTCATTTAAACTATTAATTAATTTGCGAATTTTAAAATTCAAAATGTGGTGAGAGTTTATTTTAATTTTCGTGATAGCAATTTTGTACTTTAGTAATTTCTCAAGTACTTTACAATATTAACTATTGTTTTATCAAATTAAATAAATTTACATTACTTTTGCATGTTAAGATTTCGCAAGTTAACTAAAATTAAAAATCAAATGCAAGTATTTCTGCCTAGCAAAGGGAGTATATGACGTTCTGTAAAATTCATTAATGTAGACACAAAGAATAAGACATGCGATTGTTACTTTTAAATTAACATGTTAAAAAGAAAACACAAAGATTAAAAAATAATTTTTTTACCAAATTGGTTATAAAATTTCAACATTATCCTTCAAAAATTTATTAGAAAAGATAAAAGAGAAATAAGTTAGTATTTAATGCATGGATAACATGAAAAAATAAATCATTAATGCATCCTTGAAATCTACATATGACAAATAAAAAGAAATATATTTCACTCTCTGTAAAGACGAATAAAAAGGGACAGGGAATATTTGAAAAACTAATTCATAGCGGATCCTGCAACCCCAACAACTCGAAGGAAACTAACAACAAACAATCTGGGGTGGAAAAAACGAATATCTGCCACAACTGATAAATTACTTAATAAGAAACAAACAAAAAAAAGTAAACATTGAGCCATAATAGTACTAGCGAAACTCACCTCAAGTTCACAATCCTTATTAAAGCATCATATAGATCTATATCGTTTTACAAACCTGGAGTCCTCGCAAGTCAATAATTCCTACCCTCGGCATCTGCAAATGTGAAAATCCACCAAATTTTGCCTGATAAAAGTTCAAACGAAAATCGGACCTAATCATACTCCAATTCATCTGGCGTAACTGGCCTCTTGAGGGGTATGATAGACTTCTTCTCCACATCCTGAGATAATGCTTTCCTCATATCTGAAAGTCAATCACATATTAATACTAAAAGTTAAGAGGCAATAATCATTATGAAGCAGAATAAAGAATTCTAAGGATTATAGTACTCTCACCTAACCCGTCTTCGTCCCCAGAGTAGTACCGCAGCACACGTCTGTAGATGACATACTCAAGCTGCAAGAAAGAAGAAAGAATGGTGTATCAAATTCAGGCACTCCTACAAGTATGACTAAAATATGTCGACGGTACGGTAAAACTTTTAAGCATACACCGATAGAAAAATACTATTCATTCGAGCAGCAAACTCCAATGAGTCTACTACTGAACCACCTCAAGGGTAAGATACAACTTATAAGAGAATTACTATTCATTGAACAGCAATTAAACAAACATTTTTTATGGGAGTAGTCTAAAAATAATATCCAGTTTCATAAACAGTGGTTGTCAAACAACTTTTAGAGGTATATAGAAGATTCAAATAATCATCTTACACAATAGTTAAACTCGTGTTCTCAGTTATCAACCAAACTGGCATGCAAACTGATAAACTAATGGCTTTATAGCTCTGGTAAATCATAAGGTACATTGTTGAGGAAAATGAATCCTCGACCATTTTACAGGCAGCAGTAATGAGTAAAGCCAGTGTCAAATTCAGCCACTTGCTAGGTCTGACACTCTGACCAACTGGCCTAACCAACAAACTGACATTAAAATAAATAATAACTCATGTGAAAATCGAAAGATAGTACTTGCTATGACTAATAAATAGCAACTCATAATACTTGCGATGTCATTGATAACACACCTCACATAAGTCCAATTAAAGAATTGAGAAGCAATGTAATATAGTGGGAACTAAGGTGAAGGAACAGTTTACATTGTATGGATGATTAAATGACGACTCCTTGCATTTTAAGCTCATCTTGAAAGCCATCATTCCAGAGTGTAGCCTTGTGTACTCTGGCGCAGTTAATAACCAAATACTCATGAAAGGGAGTAAAATCTTTAATATCACTTCAATTATCTTGAAAATGTATAAAATATTTTTTTAACTAACTCATGAGTATTGCCTTCTTTCATTCTGGACTTAGCAATTGGTCCTGTGTCTGTTAATATTATAATTCATCTCATGAAAAGCTTAAGCATAGGATATGAAGCCCGTTTGTGAGTTTTATTTTGGTGGGAATGGAAGGGAAAGTTGGAGCCTTCCTTCCACCACAACACCCCCACCCCACCAAAAAAAAAACCCTCAGAAACAGGCCGTAAAAGACCAGTCCAAGTATCATGAAAAGTGCCTCTTTATACAGCAGCATAATCCTTGACGAAATAGAAAATTGGAAAAACAAAAATTCTGTAGCCAAACCATGAAACAAGACCCTGTCAAGTTGAGTAGAGAATATGATGTCAAACAAAAAGTGAAGAACCAATAGTGGTTCAGGCAATTGTCAATATAGTGGGTATTTTGCTAGTCATACTTCTGCTCAGTTTATCTCTTCCTGTTCAAAAGACCAGCTAGTATCTTTCAAGGATAAGAAAGTTTAACCGGTAAAACAAGTGACAAATTACAAGATCCGAATATGGCCCTAACCAAAATGAAATCCTATTGCTTTGTAGTAGTGTAAAATATACTATAATAGCACCCCAATAAGCTTTACAAACTGTCCATATAATTCTTATACATAAAGACGAGGAATTCAAGAAAAGAAACCTATATTGGCAATTTCACTAGCATACATTTAAAATGCATAATACCATACTAAAGACCCAATATGCAGTGCGAGCAGAAGTGGAATAACTTGTAATTTTATGAAACAAGCCCTTTATCTCAGCGAGAGAGAGAGAGAGAGAGAGAGAGAGAGAGAGAGAGAGAGAGAGAAGAAGAATTACCTTTTCATACATCTTTATGGCCGGTGTATTTGATGCTCTAACAAAGAGGTCTACAAAGTAAGCCTTATAACTGTCAAGAGGAAGCTCGTGTTACTAACCACGGGACAGAAAGTAAAAACAAACTATAACAATAATAAAATCCTCTAAACAAATACAATATTATTTACTTCCACCTCACAGATATGCAGTTGAGCATGCATTTCTTTGATAGAGGTCAATATCAGGATAAAAGAATTACAGTGTCAAGAATTCATACTTTTTATATGAACAATTAACTTGGGAGTATAATATAGATCATAATTTGTAACAAATCAACAATGCATGCATTAATTTTGTGCTATTTCAATGCATTAATTTTTAACTTAAAAAAATGGTCCTGTTGCTTTATATATAAAAAAAAATTAATATAAGTTAAAACACGTTAATTTTCAAAAAAGGCAATCTCTAGTTACTTCATAACCAACCGACCAAAAAAATACAATTACTTATTATCCAAGGGCCAATGGAGTCATCTTTCAATTGATTCCATTTACCCTTTTCAGTAAATATTTTTAGTTTATCATGTTTTTTCACCATCTATATTTAATGTTTATATAAATAGATACTAGATACATATAAGGTTAGCTCCCTCTTTTTTCCAGTAGGCAAGTTTGGCCCAAGTATGGGGATTGAAACCAATGATCTTGATATTATTCCTCAAGGCCTTTGTCGTTTCTCCATTTCTCCCTACTTAAAAGTTATTCCATTTTCAAGCATAGCAAAAATAACAATTCATACTTCCAACGGCTACAATCTATTGAGAAACTAAGTGTCAAAAGTTAACAAATAGCTAACTTCAGGTATATTGCACATTTGCACTCAGTATACCTATCAATTTTTATCTTTGCACCTCAACCTGCTCACATTAACCATCTATCCTTCTACAAGTTTTTGACAGTGTCAAATTTCATAGAAGATAAAAACTACGGAAAAACTTATCAAACAAGAACACTGAGAATTGCACGGTGCCAAGTGAGTATAGGTCAAATGTATATATTATATATCTAGGAGAAAGCAGAGGTTGCACCAATGGAGACATCATGATAGCATCAATAAGTATAACTGAAGTCTTAAGAGGTGGAAGTTTATAATATACGTCAAGCACAGTATCCTCTTTGTATTACTTCAACCCACCACTGAACGAAGACCCATTGTCAATTATTCCTTGAATAAATAATAAAACGATAATCTTTATAAATAAATAAAAACATAAGTTCATGGCAATAGAAGGAAAGTGAGATGACAAGACGGCCAAAATACTGTAGGTTAACATGGAATAACAGAAGTGCAACTCAACACATAAGTGAAAAGGTGGATCAATATAGTACAATGAGATGTAGGTACCCGCAAAATAAACCCAAGTTGAGTTGAGCTTAACCTTAATTTTAGGAAACAACGATGATTAAATAGGTTAATTACTAGTAATACTTCCTTCATTTACATAAGATTATAGCAACTATAATGACTTCTTCTATGAATTTTTTTGCTATAGTGATCCATGTATCCAGTACTACCAAAGTATATATAGTGAAAAGAGAAGGCTGGTTAGCTAAAGAGGTGGATGCGTACACAGTCATACAAGGTATTTTGTACTTCTATCTGGCAGTAGAGTTTATCTACTGACTTAGATGAATTTGATTTCTGAGTATTTGGCATGGCTAGATGGTCAAGGATAAACACAGAATTTATATTATTAAAAATCAAGTTTTATGGCAAACCCAACTTACATCTTGTCACTGATGTCTTCCAGCAGGTTCATCAATTTCTTCGCCAATTGCTGCCTGCGGTATTCAGGAGCTACGGTTACTGCAGTGACGTGACCGTGCCAAGACTCGCCTTGCCCTTCAACTTTACCCATGACTACAAACATATTACAACCCTTAGGTCCAAATAACCTCATTAAAATCCATATGCACATTACAACTACAAAGTTATAGGCACAAACAGAAGAGGAACATAACCAACTGAATCGCCAAAACAGACTCAAAATATCGGTACTGCTCTCTCATGATTACAAAAAATCTAGCTAAAACTTTAGTAAATTACCTAATCCGTGAAAATTTACAAGATTGGTGCCAGTTTACTACAAATTTAAAGCCAACCCATGATTTATGGGATCCAGATTGTTTGGAATAACTTCACTTTTAGAAAAGATTGTCTGTTTGGAGTGTTTTGTACACATCAGCTAGACAAGACTTTCATTCAAAATAAAAAACTTAATTCAATGTTCAGACTATTTTATGCTGGATATAACTTCTGCAAGTACTTCCAATATGTTTCCACATGCAGTTCATTGAAAATAATTTGATTTAAAACTCTCATCTGAGGACACTAGCTGAAAAATTACACCCTAAAAGGCCTAAACAATAATAACCCATCTTTCATCAAAATCAACTTAAAATCACAAACTATGAAACCAAACCATATAATTAAAATTTAGTATAGCTAAAAAATTAAACAGAAATGCACACAGAGTTAAATAGCTAAAGGGAAAACATACTGTATCCCATGACTCGACTGCCCGGAGCTTCGGCAACATGGAAATAGTCGGGCCAGCGAGCCAGGTAGGTCATGTAGAATGACATATTGAACTGCACGAATCATAAACTGCAGATTAATTTGTATATCAAATTGGGAGAATTTCAAATCTTCCTCACTCTCAATCAATTATCACAAACTGCAGATTAATTTATATCTACCTGAAAAATAAATTGTGAAATCGAAACTTACAGTTTCAGTGAGGTGATCAAGATTTACAGATGCGAAACGAAGAAGGTCATTACAGCAAAATCTTCGAATCGACGTCATCTCCCTCCTCTCTATGTTTGGGGACTGATTTGGGTAAATCCGGTGTATAGCTTCTCGGGTTTTCAGTAATTGTAGCTGAGTACCCGATGGGTCAGCCCACTTTCTATGAACCTGAATTCAACCATGGAACAGTTTGCTTCCTTAATTATGTACTCTTTTTTTTTTTTTGACAATTTAAAATATATTATTAAAAAATATATAATTACATCTTCATTTTTTAGATATATTTATATTTTTTATTTTTAAGAGTCTATACTATTATAATTTAATAATTTTAGGGATATATTTTAATTTAAAAAATTTAGAAGAAAAAAAGGAAACTTACAAGAACATACTTTTAATATTTAGCGTGTGTACTGATTCTAACTTTTATTAGTGAATATGTTTAAACGAAGTCAATTAACTACTCTATCACATTTAATCAGGGACGGAGTCAAAAATTTAAAATAAATTAAACTGATTAAGTCTATTATTTTAACATAAGATTATTTTAGACTGAATTGACTAAGAATATTTTAACTTAAAATAACTTAATTATATAATATATTTAATAAATAAATAAAAATTAAAACGAATTATAGTTTACGGAATTAACTAATAACTCTGTCCTTACATTTAATTTAATTTAAATACATCTATATAGTCTATACCTTGTAAAAACCAGGAAGGAACAGAGAGGTGGTTGAATTCCGATTCATATAATGTCGTAATATAATATACCACGTTATATCTATCACATCGGCTATTAAACAGAGGGAAGAAATTTATGTGGAATAATACATAAGGACCGATCATAATAAGAGAGAATTAACTTCAACGTAATTAATTTTCAATAGTAAAATTTAATTAATTAATCTACAATAATTATAATTGTTTAAACCGAAATTAGTGGATCTGTGAGTATTTAGACGCAATTAACCGCCTGTTTTTTAAGGTATAAAATTGGGCTAAACAGTTTGGCATTTTGGGAGTGTCTCGATTTGTGATTTGTCAGCAAGTCCAAGTATAAAACGACTCATCTTAAGATCTCAACCTTACATCTGGAGCTTACTTATATGGTATTCACGATTTGTCATTGTTAGGTACCAAGACTTGTTATTTTCACGACCTTAATTTTATTATTTGAGTTTTAGATTATCTAAGCAATTGGAAATGGTCAGCTATGCTGACAAATTAATGGTATCTTGAATGGACCTTAGCGTGTAAACATCAACCTAAATTGTTAATCTTTACAATAATATTTATTTTAAAAAAAAAATTTAATTCTTTTGATGATAATATAAAAATGACACGACAGACTCACATTTATCTACGTATATATATTACAAAAGTGGTCATGGTTGTTAAGGTCATCTTTGGTACAACTAGGTCACAACAACTTATTTTTCTTTCTTTTGTCCCTACAAATTTTAGTTATATTAATATTTCGATGTTTTTAATTTTAATTTTTATATTTTTTTATTTGATTTTCTGAATTTTGTAAAATTTGTATTTTATTCTACGCTATTTTACACACGCAACGCATGTGTTACGGGTACTAATTATTATAATTCCATTACATGCCATTGATTAATAAAGTAGGCACTTAATATTTTTATGGTTAAACTTGGAATAAAAAATATATGTATCTTTAAAATTTATGAATTTTGCAGACCATACTATTTGGGGAGAGTGAAAGAGATTATATCGATTGATAAGTTTCATTTCTTTCACCTATTGAGTTAAAAGTTAAAAGAAAATAGTAGTTACACCTGCTGAATTATTGTTCAACCTTGACCTATGTAGCATGCAAGTCGATCGACTTGCAATGCGTGATAAATCGAAATCAAGTAACACCAAAAACCCTATGTTACTAAACATAAAATAAAGTTTGATTATTTAAAGTCAATATAAGATAATCAAAATTGATGGTGTATAATTTATTTAACTTTTGATAAAAATATTTGTATTGATAATATATTTTTTGGATAGTTTATAATTTTTATAATTATCTTTTTTTTTTAAAATAAATAAATTTATTTAAAAATATTTTAAATTAACTTTAAAAAATTGTTATTATCCTGCATTTAGAAAGAAAAAAAAAGGAAGTAGGCCCTCTATTTCAAATTATAAGATTATTATCGACTTTAAAAAGTCACTTTAAAATATTTTTGAACTCAAATTTGATGAGATTCATTAAAAATTGTAAAATAATAGTAAATCTTATAACTAGTAATTTTTTTAAATAATATTTATCATTTAGAGTATGTGTTTTTTTTATATGTTGGAGGACCTCTAGATGAAATTTGAATTTTTCTAGAGAAGTTAATATATATATATATATATATATATATAAAGAGTTCAGTTTTTTTTCCCTGCTTTTTGGTGTAATTGGATCACACTTTATCCTTAAAATTTAATCGACGTTGTGTTTCAATTTACTCTACCCAAATATACAAAGAGAAAAGATGTGGCTATTTAGTTATTGAAAGTTATCTGACTACTATTTTCAATAACTGAAGATTTGTTTTTCTCCTTTTATCTCCTCCAATATTTTTCAAATTTTATAATACACTCTCTATTTTGTATTGATAAATTAACATCACACGTATTGCACATGCTTTGATCACTAACATGTATAAAAACACTCCCTTAAATATGTCTTACCCTAAACTAAGAATTAGTGGAGTAAATTTTATAATGCATTCTGCAATTAATTAGGCTAAAACATGAGTAGGGGTGTGCAAAATTTTCGATTTTTTCGATTTTTCGGTTTTCCGAACCGGTCGGTTCGGCATAAAAAAAACCGGTTCGGTACCAGTACAAAAAAATCGGTATATACCGGTTTTTCGGTACCGGTTTCGGTACCGCCTTTTTGTGGTTCGGTAAATACCGAACCGAACCGGTATACCGGTTTTTTTATTTTTTATTTATATTATTATTAATAAATAATTAATAATAATTCTAAAAATAATAAAAATAATACTAAAAATAATAATTATAATAAAAATAATAATTATAATAATAATAATAATAATATTAACAAAAATAATAATTATAATAAAAATAATACTAATATTAATAATAATAATACTAATAAAAATAATAAAATAATAATTATATTAAGTTTCGGTTTTTTTCGGTTTTTACCGGTACCGAACCGGTTTGGTATACCAGTCCAATCGGTACCGGTTTCGGTATCCAAAATTTCTATCTTTCGGTTTCGGTTCGGTACGGGCCGGTAATTACCAGTTGAACACCCCTAAACATGGGAGCACTATTCAATTATTTTTGTTCTTAATTTTTTTTTATTTTACCGCTTTGAGAATCTATACTATTAAATTCAATTATATTTTATCCTAAGATCCTAGAAAAAGTCTAGGGAAAGCACCAGGGGAAAACGGGAGAGAGGAGAGGAGAGAAACTTGAGAAAAAACCTACCTTTAATTTTTTGTAGCGCATAATGAACTCCAACTTCTTTATGAGGATTAAATGCAAACTTACTGTGTAACGTTTCGACGATACCCCTCAATAGTAATTATAATTATAGTTATTAGAATCGGATTTGGATATTGAACCTGTCAAGACATTAGTTTGGCGATTCATTGGTTCAATTAACGGTTGAGTTGGATTTTTACTATTAAATTAAATAAATAAATATATTTACATTATCAAAACTAATACTTTTTTATTTTAAATTATAAGATCAATATTTTTGTTCTAAAGTCAATTTAAAATATTTTTAATTCAAAAGTAAGATGTTTCATTACAAATTATAAAACAAAAGATATTGCAATAAGTAAAATTTTGTAGATGTTTACAATATTCATCATTGTATAAACTAAAATTAAATAAATCCGTCAATTTTGAATTTGAAAATATTTTAATTTGACTTCAAGAAGTTAATAAAAATATTATATTTTAAAACGGTGGAAATAATATTTATTATAAAATATTAAATTTCTATTATGACAATTACTAAGTAACAAACTAGAGAATAAAGATTATAAAGTTCTATTTAATTACAAGTAAATTAAAGGAATAATATGCAACGTAAAATAAAATCATTTAATTTTTTATTAGAAGGAAAAAAACAATTTTGTTTGATAAGTAGGAAAAAGAGACAATTGCAATAAGCCTATAAATAATTATTATATTATAAATAAAATATAAATTAAAACTATAATAATACTACATAATAAAACAAATAAATATGATAAATCCGTTATTTTAATTAAGTCAATTTAAATGGTACAAACTTACATCTATATACCCATATATAACGTCATAGTTAAGTCACACTCCCCTACTTAGGTGGGGTATATGATTCGTACTTTTGATGTAATGCAATATTGTACTTGATGCAATAGAGTTATAATATATTGGTAATAGGTTATTGTGATATATTTATTTGATTGATTTTTAATTTTTGTGTAATAATTATAATATTATTATATTATGTTTAAAATTATATTTGGATCACAAAATTATATAATTGTATATAATGAATAAAATAAATTATAATTTAAATTATCAAATCAATTATAATCATTATTATTTTATTTTTTATGATCTTTTGTATTATTGGCGCAATAAGTTAATACATTAATTAAATAATGTAATGAAAAACTTAAAAATTAATGTAATAATATTACGTTTGTAATGACATAATACATATCACATTAAATATAATAACATATTATATTATAGAATTAATTATATATATCTTTATCATTAAAAAGTGACACATGATACGAATTTTTGTATCAGATCTATCTTTTAATAGTTAAAATCAAAATATTATATTTAATATTATATTTAATATTGTATATTTATACGTATCCATTAATTTATCATCACCAAACGCCACGTTAATACTATAATAATATAATAATACTTCAACTTAAAGTAATTAAAGTCTAATATCTTAATATGATATGTACTATCAATTAGTCTTAAAACTCCAAAAATGCAAACAGTAGTGTGAAAAGAAAAACAAAGAGGCCTCAACATTTAAAGAAAGTGACCTAACTCTCAAAGTCGGGCGATGCTCGTTCATGGGAGAAAAAAAAGAAGAAAAATCGGAGAAGATGAGCTCAATTCAAGTAAGAGATCGAAAGAAGGAGATGATATATTTTATACCGATGCATGACAATTTTCTCTGCTTAAAATTTTTGATTTGAAACTTTTAGCCTTAAAAAATCAATTAGTGAGTTTCGCATATTATCATAATTTCTCTTCCTAATCAAAATTGTCCGTCTTCTACCTACCAAAAATTATCTAAATTCTTCAAAATAATTCATATTTTTTCCTAATATAGAGCCGGATTGGTTCTTTAAAAATCGGCAAGTACAACGATTTTCTAAAATATCGATTGACTCACGTAGTTTAAAATAATATACTTGCGAGTCTAATCATTTTAAGTAAATTAGACCGGATTGGTGTCTAATTATTAGTCCAACCGGTTGAACTAACCATCCAATTCAATTTTGATAACTATGATCAAAATTCAACAAATGATATAGAAGATTAAATATAAGTTTTTCTCTAAATTTGCGCAACAGGTAAGTTTTCTCCAAGATTCAATGTAACCCATTATCCCTAGTTCTAGTATAGGTTTCTTGAAAAAGAGTACAAAGAGTAATAAACTGAGGAGCTTTAAATATAATCTTTGTAGCTTATTAATTATTACTCCATGAACCTCTAACCAACTGGACTAATAGTCTAATACATAAAAATTGCTCCATAAAATTTGATTGAAATAAATAAATAAATTGAGTAGAATTATCATTATCTCAAACACAAATGAGTTCAAATTTTACGTACAACAGAAAATTATAACCAAGCCAAATAATTAGGTAATAATTACCCGTCATTCAAATAATAATAATAATAATTACCCTCAATAAAAAAATCTTAATTGACTTTTCCTATATATAAAGAAATCCTCCAATATTCTAAATCTAGTGCAATTCAATTTTGGACGGTAACGAAAGTCGTGACTTCTTCACCGGAGGTGGACTTTCAACCTCCTCTCCAAAACCCGACCAGAACTCCGGCGACACCGGCAAATTCAGGTCGAAACTTCCACGGTGGCTGTTAGAGGACCCCACACCTTCCGATGATGATGTAACTCCGCCTGCGCGGCTGCCCCCTTCGTAGTGACGCCTCTTGTGTCCTCCCAACGCCTGTCCGGTGGGGAAACACTTGTGGCAAATCGAACACTCGTGAGTCCTTACTCCACCGTTGGCGGAGGCTGTAGTGGTGGCGGATTGGTGGTGGTCGGCACCTCCGGTGGCGTGTTTTCGGTGACTGGCTTTGTGTCCACCGAGAGCTTGGTAGGATCCGAAAGCCTTGTTGCAGACACTACACTTGTGAACTAGGTTTGATTCGGATGATGTGGAGGCTGACTGCGGCGGAGTAGTCGGTGAGTGGGTAATTCCGGCGGTGGTGGTGGTGGCGCAGCCGCTAGCAAGCATGATTAGGCAAAGAGCCAAGTACTCGTCTTCTTCAGTGGGTTGGTGATCCATACAAGGTCGTTTTGAGCGTTTCCCCTTGGCCCACTGCTTCTGGGATTGGAAAGTAGAATTGGGGTTAGTGGGTGTGTTTATAGCTTCGATTGTCATTAATTGTTTGTAATTCAAGGGAAAAAAAATTAGCAAAAATTTCAAGAGAGATATTATTGAGATTTGTAGAGAAAGAAGATGAAGATGATGGTAAGTGTTTTTGTTGGGTGTGTTTGTTTATAAAGGAAAGGAAAGTAGGGAGGGAAGTTGCGTAAGAGATGTGTTATGATATTAAGAGAGTTAGTTGCCCATTTAGTTAACTTACTACAAGGGGTACTACTTTTTATAACAATTTTAATATAAAAAAGAGATGGGGTTGAGCACGTTTAGTTGAGTTTCTTTTATGTGGTTGAGGACCAAGTGGCAGTTTTAACAAAAATTAAAAGAAGGAAAATTCTAAATTTACTCTCAAATTTACCTGCTAGCTCTACCTGTAAAAAAGACGAAAGAGTATGGTCCCACTTTATTTGTATTTTGCAAATAAAGTGGGATCATACTCCTTCGTCTTATATGAGAGTAGAGCTAGCGGGTCAAAAAAATAAATAAGTGTAGAACTACTCTTAGAAGAAAGGGGGCTGAAATATGTACATCTTATACAATATTTTAAATTATAGTTAAGAGTGGGGAAGATATAAAGGCCTAATATTAACTATATATGTGAGGAAGGTATGACTGTGTGTTATTTGTAGCATTTGAAGCGATAGAAAGTAGTCGGTAACTTTGTTTCTAGTTATAAGAGTTTGGGGTTTTAGTTATTATAAAGGTTTTGTTTGATGTGTAAATCTGATAGTGTGTGAAGTTGTTAAATGAATATTTTAGATAAACAGAATTAGGTAAATTGGTGAATCTGAGTAATTATGTATATTCTTATTTTTTCGTTCTTTTCTATTTTTTGTCTGTGATTGTTGTGTGATTCAATCTTAAAATATAACATTTTAATTTTTCGATAGGGATGAAAGTGATTCCTACTTGAGTCCAATAGTACTTTATTCAAATTCTATTATAAACCTTTTAAGGGTGCTCAGATTCGTACTATTCAAAAAACTACATGCATTTCATAAAATTACATGATATCAAGTCTTGTAAAAAATTAATGAGATGATATTATTTATCTTAAATCAATTGATGGACATATATAAAAAAACAGAAAAAACTCTCCCACTTATTAAAGTATGTAAAAAATTTAATTGTTAAAAATTATATATTAAATCAATAGAGTATAATCAATATTATATACTAATAAAGAACAAATTTGTAAAGAGTAAGAATCAATGAGTTAAGAAAAATTCTATACACTAAATAAATGAACATTGAGTTAATATTTGACTTATATAAGTATTCGACTATTAAAATAAATTCGAATTTAACTCAGTTAAATATTAAATTTAAGTCTTATTTAAAATTTTCTAGTCGATTTCAAAACGATTTTTGCCAGAATGATAAATGCAAGAATGTGTCAATTTTTAGTCTTTATTCATTAAGAATAAATCAACCTTTAATAGAGCCAAAATAAGGCCAAGTGGTAATTCTAGTGGACTAAGTGAAGCACTTTATTTAGAGAAAGTGGGCCATTTGGCAAAATGATGAGGTATATAGAGGAGGGAAGAGTGAGGTGAGTAAAAGAGTAGGGAGAGAAGACTAAAGACTAATTCTAATTTCCAAGTCAAAGGTGTACGCGGCATGTGTACTTTGAGAACCTTTCTTTCTAAAAGACGGAGCATCAGCCAGATGGTCCGCAAAATAGCGACTTGTGGTATAGTAGTACATATATACAGTATTCTTAAATTTGGATCCGTCATCGAATAAAAAAATATATCAAATTAATGGATCATTAATTTAATTAATGATCAAATTATTATTAAATTAATAATATTATTAATATATAATAAATAATTAAATATATTAATTATTATTATATATTATATATAATATTTAGTAAATATATAAAATTAATCAATTTATTTACATAAAAAAAATTAAATTTATTTGAACAATATTTATTTTATATAATTTAAATAAATACTAAATTTATATAAAAAAAAGATATTAAATCATGATCATAACTCAATACTCAAGAATGATAAAATCAAACACAAATAAACATAAATATCTTTAAGATACATTCAATCAAATTTAGTAAAAAAAAAATTAAATCTATTTGTACAATATTTATTTTATACATTTCAAATAAATAATAAATTTTTATATAAAAAAAATATTAAATTATGATCATAACTCAAAACTCAAAACTCAATCAATGATACATTCAATCAAATTCAAAGGCTTAAAATTTTATATTTTTATTTTAAAAAAAAAGAAATCAGTGACTAGGTTACCGGGTCACTAAGTCGACCGATTTAACTGTTGGGTTGTCGAGTTTGACCGGGTATGACCAAAAATTGATTTTTTTGTTTGAACTGGACCGGAGTGCCAACCAGTTCTGATTTTTATCTGTCAAACCGGCGGTTCGGTCCAAATTTAATAACCTTGCACATATAAGAATAAGTATAAGTACACAATATTCAAATATTAGATTTATTTTAATTATTAAAAAATAAGGTATGCTATTAAAATTCATATCATGTATTATTTTTTAATAGTTAAGATGAATATAATATTTTATTTTATATTTAAATATTATATATATAGACTTGTTTTATATTTAGTGGGTGTCCTGCATTAATTAATAAATATATATGGTCATAATTCATATATATGGAGTTTAATCTATTTTTTGTCATAAGATGATGTCATGTAAGAAGGTTGATAAGAAAGGGCTTGGCTTGGGTTTAGACTTTATTGTTGAGTTTTTTCTTCAATAATTTTGTTTTGTTTGGTCTTATTAAAAGAACAAATGGACAACCAAACAAATTAGACTTTTTTCCTGACGTTCTAGATGTGAGTTAACTTTCTAATTGACGCCCAAATAATTTATTTAAAATTTAATAAATAGCATTTCTTCCTTTTTCAAAATTAAAAATATATTTTTTAAACAATTATTTTTAAAAATAATTTATATCTCAAAATAATGTAATATAAATTAAAAAATTAATAATAATTGTGTGATACTAGATATAATAATAAAAAGAATAATACATACGTACGTGTGTATATATATATATATATATATATATATATATATATATAGATGGTTCATATTTCCGAAAAATAATGCCACATGAATAGTGAGCGGATACTTCATTCATGTTATAAGCTCACTACAAGAAAATCTATTATTTTCGACGAACACTATTATGTCATAATTAATTTATTTCCAACGAATGTTTCGCTGAAGTAATTTTGTTGAAAATATTCGTTTCCATCAACAATTCTATTAGGAATATCAAATTCTAGAGGCACCAACAGTTCCTGCCAGTGCATAGGTTAAAATCATCAGAAATTCCGTCGAAAATAGATTTAATATCAACGGATTATTTTCGATAGAATTCCCCCCTTTTAAAGCCTAAATCACTTCAAGCAACGCCACACCAGAAGAGAGAAAAAGGAAAGCAGCTCCCTGGCCTCTCTCCTCTCTGCCCTCCTTCCTCCCGTCGCCCTCTTTTCCCCCTATCTCAGATCGGCCCCTCAATAAATATTTTTTAGAAAAGCTGTTTTAACAAATAAATTTCCATCTTATTGTAAAACCTGCTTAATAAAAAACTATCACAAAAAACTAAAACACTAATTTTAAAATAAGTAGTAAATACGCCGCATACTCTTATGCCTACTTGCATAGTTGAATGCAGGGTGTTTTAAGTGTTTTATTGTTTACTTTCTTCAGAAAAAAATAAAAATAAAATAACTATATATATATATATATTTGTCAATTACCTATATTTTATAAGATTATTGATAAATAATTTTAAATAAAGACTAAAATACCCTTAATTTGCTAAGAACTTATGAATATTTATTAAGGTTATTATGGACATTGTTACAGGACCAATCCGATAACACGTGGCAGGTAGAGTTGAAGTGGCTAAAAACTGAAGCAATTAAGCTCCCTAATTCCCACTATCAGCAGTTTTAGGAAGTTAGAGGGATTATGTGCATGGAAATTACAATAGTTGTTAGGAGAAAGAAAATTATAAAGCGGTCATATCAAAATAAAGAAAAAGACATAAACTTTTCATCAACAAATTAATAGAACAACAACTCTCTTAAATTCAAAGTTTTTATCTTATGAGTAGAATTAGTCACCTGCCAGATGCATCGCTAAGAGGTTTAGAAGGTAAAAAATAGTGTAATTCTAGTCTCTGAAAATAATTCACAGTCCCGTGTTCTTGAAATTATAGTAGTTAAGGACAATTTTCAGTTCCACGTTACTAAAATTGTATTATTATAATTGTTCTCCTTGTACCAACTGTCTCTGTTTTTCAAGAAGTCCTTGAGTCTAGGCATCGAATACACAGTTGCTTGGTCTTTAATAAACAATTTTAATTACTAAATTGTTTATTGTCTAAAATAATTTTTCAACATTAACATTAAACTAAAATTTGATTTTTGCCCACATATTGAATTGGCATGCCTGGTGGGACTAACAATTAGAATTCCTGCAAACAATGGTACACCGCCACAATAATTATAGCATCCCAAAAGGAGTTTATGTTCAAGTTGAAGTTCAGAACCCAGAGAACCAAGTAAGTGGTTCTACAAAAACTCCTTCATATGATTTACGATAAGAAATGTGTGACTTAAAAAAGGAATGCATAGATGTTATTAATAGCAAAACTAATGAAATTTTAAATATATTAAGAAGGAATGTTCAACCAATAGTATCGACATATACTACACAACCGAATAGAGTAGTTTCTAACCACTCGTCGGGTTTTCAGACAGTCCACTAGTATATGTGACCCAGCCATATGTAGCTATAAACCAACCCTAGCCTACTGTACCTAGGTCCACAAATGGACCAGGCGAGTCTAGTAATTCTAGGCAAAGGCCCCACCTCAGTGCGACATGGGCAAATGTTATCCCTTTAGGCCTTATAAGAGATTCTGAACCAAGGGCAGAACCTAGGGTTGATAATGAAAGACATACTAATAATCCCTTATTTGAAGAATAAACATATATTTCTCCAGACGTGCCTCGGGCCATAAATAATATAAGACCATGTTGGTTCCCAAATGTTACATTGAGGTGATTTAGAAGGGGGGGGGGGGGGGGATTGAATAGATCATTATAAAATTTTCATATGACTTTCACATTTTATAACAATCTTTACTAAATAGATAAACAATTGTATGCGCGGCAGAATTAGAGTATTTGGTGAAGTCCCTTTTGATCATTGAGAAAGTAATTACAGTTATGAGTTGTTATTGAAAGGCATAACAAGTAAATACATCAAGAAAATAACACAAAGCATATTTTTGAATGATAAAGAAGGTGGTAAAGAGAAATTAAGTACATAGAGATTTTTAAGAGGTTCGAAGCCTGCCTGAACTACTCTTACTTCTCTTTTTCGCTCCATTGAGCAGGAATATTCCACTAAGGATAAATGGGCACTAAGTCCTCTCACTAAGGGTATGATTCACTAAGAATCAGGCGGGTTACTAAGTCCCGTCTTATCTCTTATAGAACACTAAGTCATCTTCCTTCAATAGGGACTGATTCACTAAGAATCAGACGGACCGCACCCAATTTTCTCCTTAGGACACTAAGTCTTCTTCCCTTAATAGGGGGCATATTCCTCTGAATCTGGCAGGTCACTAAGTCCCGACTTTGCTGGTGTTATTGTTGTTTGTTGAGGGGTGTAACCAAGTTGACGTTAAGCTCATATTAAATGAGCTTGGCAGCTTTGTTATGACTGATCCTCTAAATCGTAAAGTGACTTTGGATTTTGAATATATCTTTGTATTTGATCGACCCCTCTATGGTCTTCGGTTGAATGGCTTTTATGTCATTATTCTCCTTCATTGTATGAGTCATTCTATATCTCTGGTGTTTGACCATTACTTCTCTAGGATTTTCTATTTTGGTGAGTTTTTTTAGTGTATATTTTTAATGTTCCTCACCAAAGCTATTCGTGATATATTTCGGTATAACTTGCAAAATGAAATGCTTATTCGTGATATATTTCGAATCATGCTTTATTATATCAAACTAAGTTGTCTTGGGGCAATCCCTACATGTGAAGTAAACTGAGAAGAACGAATATGTCGCATTGTTCATTATTAGTCCAGTGTCGTGTATGTTATGCATAACATAGGATGTCGTTAAGTTGATCTCCTTTCTATATCCAATATAAATGATTCTAAGTCGAAAGACAGAGAACAGTTCAATGTCTAACCACCACTCAGTCTTGCTATGTTACAATATTTTGTAATATCAATTGTTGTGCCATGAATCCTTACAATCCATATTGGTGTGAGTTCACTTATATGCTATGTGTTTAAGACTTGTTGAGCATCTTAGCTCACCCTTGCAAATAAACCAAATTTGCAGACAAATTCGAGAGCTCCAGCTCAAAGAAGAAAGGAAAGAAGAAATACGTAGACTAGTTTACTGTTCTTAACTGTAGTCATAATGACATTTTATAATAAGAACAAGTTTCACACATGTAATCGAATATTATATTAATATTATCAAGTTTTATCACATTTTCTTGTTACGTCTTTACTTTGATTAAACCTGGAATTGTTAAAACTTAACATAATATTGATAATGATCTATTTATCTGGATGAGGATCGGTAAATAACTTGTGAGTGTTGTACATCCGAGATAGGACTAAGCGATGTTGACTGGTCAAATCCATCGTTAAGGTTCCTCGGACCCAGGTATAACTCGTTATTACTATTCTAAATGTCAGATAAGTAAGATTATTGATATGAAGAGATATCACTATAACCAAATATGTTTTGAGTGAGAGTTTTAACTAGTTGGGTAATGTTCTATATGAAAAGAGAATTTTGCACCGGACAAAGATACTACCATTTATCATGGATAAAGATGCAAACATTTATCACGGGTTAAGATACAAACATTTACCGTGAGATTCTCAGTTCCCAAGAGCTGTCCTAATGATTTAATGTCGTGGATATTTGAACATGTAAAGTTATAGAATATCTAAATCTTAAGGATAAAATATTATGATTGAGTATTAAGTCTCTTGTATCGATTACAAGTACTTGATATAAAATAATGAAAGATCTTTGGAAATTAAGATGATAACTTTGTTTATGAATAAAGAAAATCATTTATAAACCTAATGATTTAGTATTTATAATGAGCACCAAGTCAACTATAGTAAGTAGTATAATGATTTGGGAGCGTCACAATTATTGTCAAAATAGGTTTTCCTAAAAAATTTTTAGTTATCATCACATGGAAACAGTTATTAGATATTATTTTGTCATCATTAAATTCAAGTAGGCATATGCATAAATTTGTCTAACAGATCAAATGTAAACATGGACCTATGAACAAAATAAATGTACCTATCGATCAGGTAATAGAAATTGTTAGGAACTTATGTGGGCCTAACATGAGGTTCCCCATAAGGAAAATATACAAGAAATTATATCCTGAATGGATTGACATGATGTATGAATTCCCTAGAGGCTTTAAGATGCTTGACTTTACCTTTTTCTCAGGAGAAAAGGGACAATCATCCATTAAACATATTAGAAGGTTTATCTTTCAATGTGGTGAATAAGGTAACGATAACTTTATGAAATTAAAAGTGTTCTTTAGTTCACTAACTAGAATAACTTCTATACGGTACATTAACTTGCTACCGAATTTAATATATTCTTAACAATCTATGAAAGAATAATTTCATGCTCAGTTCTATAGAGCAGAACCTAAAATTTTTATTGTAAACCTGTCTAAACTAAAACAAAGGCTTGATGAACCTATCGAGTCCTTCTTAGAAAGGTTTAAAAGACTAAAAAATAGGTGCCGAGTATAGTTATGAAAATCTCAAATGTACAAATGTAGCGTTAGGATGTTTAAACTTGGAATTTAGAAAGAAATTTGATGACCATGTATTCAGAGATATCTATGAACTTCGGACAAGAGCCACTAAATTTGAAAGTTTAATGATTAAAGCAAACAAAAGGAAGAACTCTTCTATAGGAACATATTATAATGACTCAAATTATTGTGCAAATTTTGATGTTGACCCTGCATAATTTGGCAAATTGCTTAAGCAATTATATAAGAGTGTTAACGCACTTGACAATGAAGACCATTCACCAAATAATGTTGAAATTAATTCTATCATTATAGTAGGCAAAAAAACCTATTGTACATGGCCCTATGTCAAAAACTAACCCTTCTAGGCAATTGTTAAGTGTTGTGCATAACAAAAAGAACAAGAAATGTGCTAAGAAACAATATACATTTGATGTCTTAAAAGCTTATGACATTTTTTACTGCTATTAATGGCATCAATCTTTTAGATTCTCTACTATTAATTATTTGCATTTCAGAAATATTATGCAAGATAATTTTGATAAAATCTTATTACAATTTGTTGATAAGCAGAATAAGGCCATAGAAGTGGATCGATAGCCTTTCCAGAGGTTGTAGAAGTAATTGTTGCAACTGCTAATTTTGCCTCCCTATAAAGCTAGAAAAAGATTGACGCAAACTGACGGGGACTTCCTACGCCTGGTCACATAGACTGAAAACACCACTTGTGTTTTGTGTTGAATTCAATAGGAAGGTCCAGTAACCACAATAAGGTATATAATTGTCAAGGGATTTACTAATCAATGACATCGGATAAAGCAAGCAGAATTGCCTTAATCCAGCAGGATTATTAAGCCACATGTGGTACACCCTTAAAAATGGCACACCTTCCCCAAAACCTAGCGATATGAGAGGAAAAGAAGTCCACGACACTTTTATTGGAAAGAGTGAAACAAAAGATAAAAAACTAATGTGGCAGACCATCCTAAGAGAAATAGGGAAGGCTATTGAAAATCAAACTAAGACAGTTAAGGCCTAAGCATCTACAAACTTTGAAGATGGTGAGATGACTAGGGAAGATGGGTTAACCATAGTCATGGTTGGTGAAATGAGTGTTATAGAGAAACCTCAGTCAAAGGTGTTATCTTCACTAATGAAAATTTCCCATGGACTGCAAATGAATTACTGGCCTATGGTACACTGTTAACATTAACAACAAGGTCAATCGTCCAATTCTAATATGCCTTTAAAGGATATTCTTAAATCTATTGCTACTAACACTTTGCAATTGCAACAGGAAACAAGGGCAAGTGTTCAAGAAACGAGGGCAAGTATTCAGAATTTAGAGACGCAAATAGGACAAATGGCGATCGTAATCAGTCGATCGGAGGCACAAGGTTCTGTTAAATTATTCTCTCAAACGGTGGTGAATCCAAAGGAGAATGTAAATGCGATAGTGTTGAGAAGCGGTAAAGAGGTAGAAAATTCAGAGAAGACAATACCTACGTCGCAAAATTAGAGTAAGAAGGACAATGAAGACAACGGTGTTCTTTGTGACGACGGTACACCTAAACGTAAATTTTTACCTCTCTTTGATTATAAACCAATATCCCTTTTTCCTCATGCTTTAACAGAAAACAGAAAATATGAGAGAAACTAAGATTTATATGAAACTTTTCGTGAATGACCATTGTTTGGTGCTTTGAAACAAGTACCTCATTATGCTAATTTTCTGAAAGAATTACGCACACTAAAGAAGAAACAGGAACTCAAAAGATATAATAAGGTAACAGTAGGAGAGAATGTGTCTGCAGTTATTCAAAGAATACTCCCTATAAAGTGCCAAGATCCAAGTATATTTTTTATCCCTTATAAGATAGGCGACGCTAGTTTTGAAAGGGTCATGTTAGACTTAGGAGCTTCTATTAATGTTATGCCATATTCTATATATGCTTGCTTAAAATTGGTATTGTTATTCAGTTAGCTGATGGATCTAATTCTTATCCTAGAGGCGTAGTTGAGGATGTTCTTGTGCAAGTTAATGATTTGATTTTTTCTACTGATTTTTATATGCTTGATATGAAAAATGGTGATCAAAATGCACATATTTTGTTAGGAATATCACTTTTAAAGACATCCAAGACTAAGATAGATGTTCATATTGGTATATTTATGGTGGAGTTTGATAAAAAAAAATTGTTAAGTTTAATATTTATGATGCCATGAAAGATCCTACTGATGATAATCGTGTTAATTCTATTGATGTGACTGATTCTTTAGCGCATGAAGTTTCTAAATTTGATGGAAATGATAAATTGGAGATTACACTTATTCAAAATTTTAGGAAAGAAAATAAGTAGTTAGCCTTAAAGACTGAATTACAGAAAACTGTGGCAGAGTTGAACGATTCACCGAAATTAGGTAATGATACATATATTGAATTACCAATTCCTAACAACAAGTCTATAACTTTTGTTTTGCAGGCTCACATTCCAGATTTACAGTTTATCCCCAATCATCTCCAAAAAAAAAAAAAAAAATTTGAAGATGGAGTAAAATCTTTATATCAATCGCAAGGGAGATTGAACTTACCTATGATGGATAATGTGATGGATGAGATTCTAATATTTCATGAAGTTGGAGTGACGTGAAGTTTTAGCATTCGGTCGAGCCAATGACAATAAACAAAGGCACTGCTTGGGTGACAACCTAATAAGAGTACAATTTTTTTTCGTTTTACGTTTTTATTTTGGCTATTTGTGTCTTTTCTTTACATTTTACATTATATTGGGGACAACGTAATTTTTAGTGTGGGGGAAGGAATTTAGAATATTTTTTATTCTTAGGGAATTTCAATTATTTTTAAAATCATTTTTTGAATTTTATGAGTATATTCACTACAAACTCTCACGAGACATAACTCGTCCACTTGGGATAACCTTGAGGTTTAAAGACTTGTTGCACATGATAAATGCAACTGTGACGCCCCCAAATCTAGGCCCACACAGCCCAAACTTGAGTCGTCAAAAGACTACAACAAAATTATTACAACAAAGCACAACGTACAACAATACAGTGTATAATAATACACAACTAAGTCTTCACTATTATTGCCACACTATTTTACAACACGTGAAGACTACGATAGCTATCCCTCGGACTCTCACTCCATTCCCCGGTTAAACCCCGTTACGTTTTCATCTCCTGTTGAAAAACAATGGAAAGAAAGGGTGAGCTCAAATAGCCCAGTAAGAAATATCATGACTAAGATAATGACGAATAAATTATCATTAGCCTTCAACAGTTGAGTTCTTGATAGAATACAATAGACTACAAGGTTTATATCAAAAATTTCAATTAAATTCTTGAACAATATTCAGATCAATAATAGCAGCGGAATGAGCAATCTATTAGAAGAATAATGCAGATATAATGTCCACTCGGTTCTCTTTTTAGGGAAAACATCATCAACTTTTATCATCTGAAATACCATTAGTCATGATAATATAAATTCACAGTTCCTGGTCATAATCATGCAAATCAACAGTTCATCTATGCACTACGGGCCAAAGATAACTTTCAATATATGCCATAAAAGATACCGAACAGATGTATCGCCTTTAACCTATTACATCGCCTTTAACCTAATATTTGTTCAACAAATATATCGCATATGTGCCCCTGGCCACAGATAGTACCAGCGGTCATGATTATACCAGATTCAGCCTTTGGTCATAATCATACCAAACAACAGTTCATCTATGCACTACGGGCCAAAGAGAACTTTCACCACGTGCCATAAAAGACACCGAACAGATGTATCGCCTTTAACCTAATATATCGCCTTTAACCTATCATCTGTTCAACAAATATATCACATCTGTGCCCCCGGCCACAGATATTCACAACAGCTTGATTCTTGATAATTAGTACAAATAATAGTGATACAATTGATGAACAGAAGAAACAGGATAAACAATAAGTATCGGAAGTTTACTTTGTGCAGATTCAAATAATGTCCAAATTGTCAACATGATGTGGAGTGAAATTTAAAAATGTTATTCAAGATTCTCAGTTCAGAATAACGGTTACAGTTCAATAGAAAGATTCAGAAAATAGGAAGGTTCAGTTGAAATAATGAAGTTCAACTATTATGGAACATATAATATTTTCAGGAATTATAGAAGCAATAGTTCCATAATAAGTTTCGATTCAGGAGTATGAAAGAAAATAATATCCCTTACCGTAGCAAGTTCAAGAGTGTAAAAAAATGACATTTCTTACCTTAACACGTGACTGGATATTGATTTAAATGAGATTGATCAACCTATATATTTATAATAAAATTAGTAATTATAACATGTAAACTTCAAAGTGTATGATAACTCATATATTATGAACTATCAAAATTATATATATTTAACATAATTTTTGTAGTATAAAATACCAACTTTAAAATAGTTTTAAAAATAATATTCCAAAATAAATCTTCCAAAGAAAGCTTTTAAAAATGAATCTTCTCAAAGAAGAGTCTTCTAAAGGAAGATTTGTGAATACCGTGAAAAATAGGAATTTATAAAATTACTACTCTTTAATAAAAGACTTACTTGAAAAATTCCTGCACTCCTTTTGGCTTTCAAACACTCAAAATAGTCTTACTATTCTCAGAGAAAACTCATAAAATTCTTATAGAAAAATTTTATGTTTTAGGTGTGATTTTTCTATTCAGCTGAACAAGCTATTTATAGGAGAAAAGAGGTTACTATGCGTGGTAGGTGAACTAAAAAAAAAATTCAGCAGAGGCTGCGCAAACGTTTTTAAAAATTTTCAATACTTGCACAGTAACTTTGCACAGTAACTTTAAAATTTTCAAAAAGTGAACAGTAATGAACAGTAACTTTTGTCGGCAGATGAACAGTAACTTTCCCGAGATGAACAGTAACTTCCGTCAGTGAATAGTAACTTTTCCGGGAATGAATAGTAAATTCCGGGAGTGAATAGTAACTTTTGAAAAATAAAATTTTTTATTTTTCCTATGGGTCCAACATATAAAATGAAATAATGCTACAACAATAATGTAATAAACACGTTACAGATTATTATTAATTTAATAATATAAATTACAGTATATTTGCAACTGTGACAATTATTAGGTTCAATAATTTTAAAAACAGTGCAGCAACAATTATTGACTCAATGATATAAAATACAGTGTAATGACAATTATTAAATCAATAATGCAAAATACTGTGTAACAACAATTATTGAATTGATAACATAAAATATTATGCAGTGACAATTATTGATGAAATGATGCGTAACAGTTACGGTGTCAATTATCAGAACAATAGTATGAGACACTGTGCAATACCGCGTGCTACTGTAGAGTACCGTGTGCTACAGAAAATACCATAAATTACCGTATGCTACAATTCTTTTATCACCGGTATTTTAACAGTTAACACCGTTGACTATTTTTATTTAAAAAGGTTACTTCTGTCGTTTTCTATATCCGACAAATATTCCGTTGTGGGGTCCACCAATAATTAGTTATTTCGGCGCCGTCGTACGGCCCGAATATTCCCCGACAAAACGAATATTGTCCGACAAAATAAAATTTACACATAACATCCTTAACTTTCAATTTCGTTAATTTAACCACTTACTGTTTCAGGAAAAATATATATGAAGAAAAATTAATTTTTATATTTCATAAAATTCGGGGTCTTACAGCAACCGTCTTTTGCTATGAAAATATGGTAGTTTTTTTTAGGATGAGTCACTTGGGCAATGAGT
Organism: Hedera helix; assembly: GCA_947179155.2. Classification (NCBI taxonomy): domain Eukaryota; kingdom Viridiplantae; phylum Streptophyta; class Magnoliopsida; order Apiales; family Araliaceae; genus Hedera; species Hedera helix. Next base: position 15,988,949 of record OX359283.1, on the reverse strand, counting down.
TAATTGGATTTAAAATTTATGGTCAATGATAAAAACTTTGATTTTTATTTAATAACTTTTGAAAAAAGAAATAATTTTTTGCTTAGTCTAAATTTTGATTTTTTTTAATTATTACTTTGTTTGAGATGCTTTAAATTTTATGCACTTGTATTCATTTGTTTGAGCTAGTTTTAACTTAAGGAAAGTTTATTTGGTTAAATGTTTATGAAATATATTTTTGAGCTCTATAACTTATTTGATAGTAACTTAAAGTGAAATACAAGGCAAAGTATAATTTGAGGGAGATGATTTAGAAATTTTTTCTAGGATTGTTAAATTGAAAAGAAAAATCTTGTGGTGGGTTAAGATAGAGCGTAAAACGCACTCGCTGATAAGATGGAGCATAAAATGCACTCATCAAGAGAGGGAAAAAAAGAAAAAGAAAAAGAGATGGAGTATAAAATGCACCTATCTAAAAGAATGAAAAAAATAAAAAAATATTTGAAAAAAAATTGATATTAATAATCCTAATGTATTTAATTATTTAAAAATATTTTGATTTTCTAGGTTCAATTTATCTGTAGTAGCATAGAATGATGTGAAAAATAAGTATATAGAGTTTTGTTGTATATCTTTTATGATGTAAATAATGACCTAAACTTATCTGAGTTTTGATTTGTTCTACGTATTTGGATTCACACACACACGAAGGGTCAAGAATAAAGTAAGATTAATAATTATCTTAAAATTTTGGGCTTCGCATGATTTTTTTTTTTTTGAGTTATCATTTAAAAAATCTTTGAAGTCAATGTTGAATTCATATTGATTCGTTGCTCAAGTAAGTTGTTTGGTTATTGGAGTCTTAATTTTATAATTTTTATTCTTGTTTTGGTTGAGGATGATCAAAGATTTAAGTGTGGAGATTTTTTATTAATAGATTTTATATTTATTTATTAGGTATTTGTATACTTAATTATTTATGAGTATTTTTAGTATTTTAGATAATTTATTTACTATTATGTATTTTTATTATTTTTATATTATTTTTAATTTTATTTTGTAGGTAAAATAAAGAAATTAAGGAGCTAATGACAAACTTGTTATTACAACATAACTTGATGGCAGAATTGTGAATATTGAGTAGCATGCTATGCGTCATGTGCGCATTAGTGTTTTAGGTTCAAGAAACTACACCGTTTCTTTAGGCGGCTGTGCATGACTTGGGAAGGCTGGCATTATACGTATAGAAGGGCTGGAGATTGGGGCATTAGACGACGCTATTTACAGGCATGCAGCAAGAAGGTGTATGCACATTATGCGGACAGACGAATTAAAGAACAAGCAGCAGGCGCGTGGCTGATCAGCATGTTATTGCTCCTAGGTCCCACTGACGGCTACATTCTATGTGGGTTCTACATTGGATTAAAAGGAATAGTATATATAGCAAATTGTCCAGCATATATTATTTTCGTGTGGGATCGACTCTTACTTGCACTTTTACATAAATATTTATAAAAGTAAGATTTTATTTTTGATTTTCTGTGACAGCACCACCAAATTTTGGCGCCATTGTCAAGGAGTAATTCTAATTTATTTTTGCACTTTAAAAGAGCTTGCTGCCCCGAATTTGAATCAACAACCCTTATGCATAACATTTTCTACTTTAGATATTAATACTCCTTTTGAATTAAAATATTGTCTAATACATCTTTTACTTATTTTTCATGGCCTTGCAGGTGAAGATCCTCACAAGCATTTAAATGAATTTCATATAGTGTGCACAAGTCTGAAACCTTCCTGAGTAACTGAAAAGAAAATTAAATTAAGTGCTTTTCCATTCTCTTTGAAAGATTTGACTAAGGATTGACTCTACTATCTACCTTCCGAAAGCATTGCTACACAGGATGAGATGAGACGATTATTTTTGGAGAAATATTTTTCAGCCTCAAGAGCAACACATATTATAAAAGAAATTTGTGGTGTGTGGCAGAACAATGGAGAATCCCTATATGAGTATTGAAAACGTTTCAAGAAGTTATGCGCAGACTGCCCCCACCATCAAATCAGCGAGCCACTCCTTATTCAATATTTCTATGAAGGACTTATATATACTGATAAAAGCATGATTGAAGCTGCGAGGAACTTGATTGTAAATATGACGGCCAATTCCTAACAATTTGGCACTAGACTTGATTTTTCATCCAATAATGTCAATGAGGTAAACTCTTTCTCTAGAAGAGTTTGACATTGAAGTAAAATACAGTGAAAAATATTTTTCTTAAATCTAGGAAGTAGAATCACAGAATCACAAGATTTTCAGTTAAAGCATTTAAGTGATGCATGCTTATGTGTGTGTGACTAGGAGTCTATCTCTTTAAAAAAAAATATATGAAAAGCAACTTTAGCCTGGTTGATCTGCTTACCCTGCTTTTGTTATCACCGAGTAATGATCAATTCTACAATCTTCACCAAGTTGATTCGTAGAGTTCATTTTCGCTGACTCTACGATCTTTCGAGGTTCCAATCGTTGGATTAATCTTGCTCTACATTTTTTAAACCAAAGATTAGTATTTGATCTGTTGTTTTGAGAAATATCATGATCAACAAAAGTGGTTATCTCATTTCTCCTTTTTAAGAGAGTGAAATCTCCCAGTACACACTATTCAATGATAGGTCTTAAACAATTATTATCACCCATAGATTGAAATAAGAAGAAAACTTATTCCTGAATTATTTCTAACTCAATTTGTGCTTTTTCTTATATTAATTTGAGGTAATAATCGACTAAGAGTATCCCAAATAGTGTTAAGTGTTATATGTGTATGCACATTGACATTTAGCACATAAAACAATTAACAGTGATGCATATAAACATTAGAATAGTTGATAAATCATACCTCACTGTCATCAAATTCTTGATGATCAGTGGTGATGTACTTTGACCCTTTCCTTCTCCAGTGTTCCTGTAGGTTTTGAGTTGCGCTATAGATCCTTCCTTTGATTTGAACTCCTGATCTCCATTATTTTTTTCCCTTATTTCCTTTCCTTTCTTTTCTCACATCTCTCTCTGGATTGTGCCTTTGTTTCCTTATAGACACAATCATTTCTCTCACTCTTAAGTGGTAGTCGACTTTGATTAGTCTGATGACCTCCATCAACATCAACAACAGTAGTAAACTTACTTTGATAGACCATCATGATTCATGGGGAATCAAATTCCTTGTGAAGGGGTTTGCAGTAACTAGGATGATCTAGCTAAAAGAAGCTCAGATTCTGGGAATTGAATGCCTATTTTGTTGTTATAGGTGGAGTACGATGAAGTAATTTTTGCCTTTCTTTATGATTTTCAATTATCTTATGGCAAGAGAAACAATGTCTTTATCTTTCTTTTAGGATAATCTTGAGTGACCTTTCTGCAGCTTTGTCGATTAGGCTCAAGCTCACCAGTGAGCTACTCTTGCAGAATTAGTTCAGGTAAATCCTTAGGAGGTTTAGGTCTTGGAATCCATTTGCTAGTTGGAGCTTGCATGATTTGAAGATACACATCCTTTCTTGAGCATGCCTTGTTACAGGCTTTTAAGAGGTAAACTTCTTCATGCAATTCAGATGAGACTCGCAAGCTTTCCTTTGTGATTTTGTATTTAAGCATATCTTGAACAGTTATCCTCTAGAACTATGAATAAGACACTATTTGCATATCTGGAGTGATAACCTATTTCTCTATGTTTATCCATTCAGAATTGAATTCGACAACCATTATATATGGATCTTTAGTGGATGATGTCATCTTTGTAAGGACATATGGACTAGCTCAAACCTGGTTCTTAGAATCTTTCTTTATACATGTATGTACTTGATCTTTCTAGATAGCTATAAAGCTTTATGGCACATAGGTGGCTTTTCTCCTCCTATTTTCATAACTGGTTTAAGATAAGTACCATAGGATCTACTCAATGCGGTTAGGGAAGTTTTATGAGAACATGCTTCAATATCAATTGCTCTGCATGATTGTGGACTCTACTATGTTTCTGTTCAGTACACTTATTTTGTTATAGTGGATATCACGCAACCTCTTCTTTTTATAAACTAGCTTCTTCGAAATAGTGATTTAATCCTTGTCTTCTTTGGTTGATTTACCTCAGATTACTTCCTGTTGGAGAATTTATTATGAGGATATCCCAATCATATGTCGTAGTAAATCTATCTCTTAGTGTCGTTGTCATTATGATCTTTGATGATAGGTGTAGCACTGAGCCAGCTTATCAATCATGTAACTCTGCGTTCTCAACGATATTTGTGACTCAATGATCTAATGATATTCAGTTCAGTTTCATTCTATGATCTTAAGTAATTTAACTTGTTCAGCACCTGTGAGCTTCTATCTTTATTTCTTTAGCTAGAGCCTTTTATCCTTATTGTGTTATGATTAGCCTGTTTGACAGAACTCTGAGAAATCTTCCTTCTGTGTTGATTTTATAGGATGATCTCTGCTTCTTATGGATCATTCTCTTACTTAGAAGTAAATCTGATTCTCCAATTCAATGCTTTAACATTCTTCTCTTGTCTGCTTAGCACATTCTCTAAATTTCCTTTTGGCTGTTCAGTTTTTCTCTTTAGTGGCTTCGTGTCCCCTTAGTAAATTTGTCTTTTTCATTGATTTCCTCTTTAACAATTCTCTTCTTCTGATGTGCTTTACAATCTTCTATTTACTCAACAATTATCCTTTATTCTCTATTCTACGATCAGCTTTATTACTTGATGATCCTGTCCTTTCCACTTTACTTGATGATTTAAACTTTTTACCCAACGATTTGAGAGTTATGAATCGTAGAGTTTCACGATGATTATAAAGTATCTGACTTAACCGTCTCTATGAAATATGAACTCTATGATCTGCTATGTGAATGTGTCTTGCCTTAGGTTATTTGAGCATTCCCTACGATCATTATCTTGCCTTGTCAATTCTGAGTTTATTCTACAAACTTTGTCTTGCTCAACGATATTGTTTTTGTCCACGATTTTGGTCATTCCATTCTACGAAATGTGCTTTCCTTGGGCTCTACTGGTCTTCAACCTAATCTATTACATAATGATAATACTCTGTATTTGGATTCAACCTAACAAACTTAATCCCTAATGTCATTTTATAATATTATTCTTTAGAGGATAATACATAGTTTATCTTTTGGATCAACTTGACAAATTTGATCCCTAACATAGTCTATTTTTCAATCTGGATCAACCTAACATCTTTGATCCCAAAGTCCTTTTATAATGATTGTTCTTTTTTAAGGACTGGACAAAAGTAAACAAATGTTTATGCATTCGCGTTTGTTCTCATACTTTTTCTTCTTTTCTTTTCTTTTATGTTATCAACCCATAGTAAATAGTAATCACAACATTATATATGCTAACATAAACACGTAAGTAGCTAAACGATTTTTCTTTTACCACATAACACATAATTGACTAATTGCGTAACAGAATGATCAATATATATTAAACATTTCATTATTATTTTGTCATTATTAAATCCAAATAAATTTACTAATACTTTACAAGTTGTATAACTTTTTAAAACTTGGTAATATGTTACCATGTTACTGACTAATATATTAACCATATGTTTATGTTAATTCTTTTAGGTGACTTGTTTAATATAATGACTCAAAGTTTATTAGATGCATATTACTATATTATAATATACTATAATAAAAATGGGAAAAAAATATGAACAACTGAACATATGATTGAAATAAAGATAGACACACTTAGAAGAGGGGGTTGAATAAATGTAGAGCAAATAATATCCAATTTTTGTAATTTAAAAAATCTGTCAAGAATACAGTCTACTGTATTAACTAATTCAGCAAGTTATATTATTCTGGAAGCAAACTGTTTATTGCAACGATTTTGAAAATTAATTTACTTGTACCAAATGAAGACCTGAGTTAAAATAAATAATTTTCTTATGAAATATATATATGTTAAAGTATTCAAAATGTGTTTTACAATTCAAAATTAAAACATTCAATGAACGAATAATGTCAAGCAACCACATGAACACAATGGATTTTTACATAGTTCGACCCTAACATCTACTCTAGTGGCCTAATCTACGTTCAATACCAACTAGTATTGGTGACATTTTTATTAATCACTTTGGTTTATAATTAAACTCATTTTACGAAATAAATTCTCACACCCTTTGAGGATTTATCCTCCCCGAGCACATTTGCTCACCTTGTGCAAACTTATGCACCACAAACACTTGTACTTATCTTGATGACTTATCCTTATCGAGCACATATGCTTACTTAGAACTTATTTATACCAACTCAATAGACTACACACTTAGTCTATCAAATGATCTTGAAATAATTAGAGAATGAATATAATATGAACTATGATCAGAGCAATAATTATATCGACACAATTCAAGGTTCAACAAATATGCAATGATCATTGAAAAATATAAATATATCACCGGTTTAAGTGCAATGTGGATAAGCTAAAAATAATAGGAACTTGATGAAGCACAATAGCCTTTTTGAATAAATCTTCACAATAAGAATATAAGCAGCCCTTTAAGTTTATTTGTGAATAATTAAAAAATAATCACAGTATTTTTTCATTGTTCAATATATTTAGCTCGGTACACTTCTCAGCAAAAAAGGCTAAACATTATATAGGGGATGTTTCATAGCCGTTAGCAATTAAGCCATAATTGATTTGCTGAAAACTTTATAGCCATTAGACATAAACAATCAGGAAGGATATTAAGCAATGATCAGATTGACAAATATTACCGTCACATGCTTTTGACCATTCACTGATTTTCAGCTATCATAAGTCCGCGAAATAATCAGTTAACATCTTGATATTTTCAATATGGAAACATGTGAATCAATTAAAATATTTACCAACATGGATAAGCAATCATACTGTTTTGCTAATTGACTGTTTTGTTAATTGATTTCTAATCATATTACGGTTACATAGATTTACACACTTCATTCACTAATTTAGCCAACCTCAGTAAGGAATCATGGTAGGACCATTATATATCATAATTACTTGATAAAGAAAGACTTTAAAGTCCATTACACTAGCAAATTAACCACTCACTATAGACAGAAAAGAATCCAAAAGATGTTAATAAAATATATCGATTCATTATGAAATGAGGAGTACCCGTTAAGTATTCTATTTACCAAACGTCTTTATAAATAATTAAAATTCAATTTTAAAAAATATTTTCATATTAATTTTGAAAGGCTAAATAATTGTTTCCATAATGAATTGATCATTTCCATGATTATTAAAAACTCAATTCCAATATTTAATGTAACAAGATTTATTAAGATAAGAAAAATAAAGTGTGACGCCTCCAAATTTGAGCCCACACAGCCCAAACTTGAGTCGTCAAAAGACTACAACAAAATTATTACAACAAAACACAACGTACAACAATACAGTGTATAATAATACACAACTAAGTCTTCATTATTATTGCCACACTATTTTACAACACGTGAAGATTAGGATAGCTATTCCTCGGACTCTCACTCCATCCCCCGGCTAGACCCCGTTACGTTTTCATCTCCTGATAGAATTATCATTAGCCTTCAACAGTTGAGTTTTTGATAGAATACAATAGACTAGAAGGTTTATATCAAAAACTGTAGTTAAATTCTTAAACAATGTTCAGATCAATAATAGCAGCGGAATGAGCAATCTATTAGAAGAATAATGCAGACCATAATGTCCACTCGCTTCTCTTTTTAGTAAAAACATCATCAACTTTTATCATCTGAAATACTATTAGTCATGATAATAAAAAATTCACAGTTCCTGGTCATAATCATGCAAATCAACAGTTCATCTTTGCACTACGGGCCAAAGATATTCAATAAAGCACCAACGGTCATGATTATACCAGATTCAGCCTTTGGTCATAATCATACCAACCAACAGTTCATCTTTGCACTACGGGCCAAAGAGAACATTCACCACGTGCCATAAAAGACACCGAACAGATGTATCGCCTTTAACCTAGTATATCGCCTTTAACCTATCATCTGTTCAACAATTATATCACATCTGTGCCCCCGGCCACAGATATTCACAACAGCTTGATTCTTGATGATTAATATAAATAACAGTGATACAAATGATGAACAGAAGAACAGGATAAACAATAAGTATCGGAAGTTTACTTTGTGCAGATTCAAATAATGTCCAAATTGCCAACATGATGTGGAGTGAAATTTAAAAATGATATTCAAGATCCATAGTTCAGAATAACGATTATAGTTCAATAGAAAGGTTCAGAAAATAGGAAGGTTCAGTTGAAATAATGAAGTTCAACTATTATGGAACATATAATATTTTCAGGAATTATAGAAGCAATAGTTCCATAATAAGTTTCGATTTAGGTGTATGAAAGAAAATAATATCCCTTACCGTAGCAGGTTTGATTAACAAAAGGTGAAGGAAATTAATATCCCTTACCATAGTAATAATGGAAGATGAAAAAGATGGTATCCCTTATGAGTATAAAGGAAAATGATATCACTTACGAATATGGAATAAAAGTGTCATGTGATAATTCGTGTAGACAAATTATTTCCACACGAGACAAATAAAAAGGGTTATTCACCAACAGGCGGTAATCCGCGCCGTAAGGTTATTCCCATCAATTTGAATACGAAGAGTTATTCACCAAACAGGCGATAATCCGCGCCGTAAGGTTATTCCCATCAATTTGAATACGAAGAGTTATTCACCAAACAGGCGATAATCTGCACCGTAAGGTTATTCCCATCAATTTGAATACGAAGAGTTATTCACCAAACAGGCGATAATCCGCACCGTAAGGTTATTCTCAAGATTAATAAGGAATGAATACAAAAGGTTATTCACCAACAGGCGGTAAACCGCGCCGTAAGGTTATTCCCATAATCTAATACATGGAAGTAAATGGCACAAGAAAGAAATGATATTATTTTCGAGAATAAAAGAATGATAATCCCTTCCAGTAAGAAAGAAAATAATATCTATTTATGGTGATGAAAAGAATGATACCCCTTACCGTAATAAATTTAAGAGTGTGAAAAGAATGATATTCCTTACCTTAACACGTGACTGGATATTGATTTAAATGAGATTGATCAACCTATATATTTTTAATATAATTAGTAATTACCACATATAAATTTCAAAGTGTATGATAACTCGTATATTATGAACTATCAAAATTATATATATTTAACATAATTTTTGTAGTATAATATAACAACTTTAAAATAGTTTTTAAAATAATATTCCAAAATAAATCTTCCAAAGAAAGCTTTTAAAAATGAATCTTCTCAAAGAAGAGTCTTCTAAAGGAAGATTTGTGAATACCGTGAAAAATAGGAATTTATGAAATTACTACTTTTTAATAAAACACTTACTTGAAAAATTCCTGCACTCCTTTTGGCTTTCAAACTCTGAAAATAACCTTACTATTCTCATAGAAAACTCATAAAATTCTTATAGAAAAATTTTATGTTTTAGGTGTGATTTTTCTATTCAGCTGAGCAAGCTATTTATAGGAGAAAATAAGTTACTATGCGTGGTAGGTGAACAGAAAAAAATTCAGCAGAGGCTGCTGCGCAGCCTCCACCAACTCTTCAGCAAATTCTCACATTTCTCACATTTCATGTGGGCCCCACAATGGGTCCCACATGTTTCTTACTATTCACGTCACTATTCACGTTACTATTTCAAATAGTAAAATTAATTATTTTATTATTTATTTATTTATTTATTTATTCTTCCTGTGAGTCCAACATATAAAATAATGTTACCACAATAATGTAAGAAACACGTTACATATTTTTATTAATTTAATAATATAAATTATAGTGTATTTGTTACTGTGACAATTATTAGATTCAATAATTTTAAACTACAGTGCACCAACAATTATTGACTCGATGATATGAAATACAGTGTAATGACAATTATTAAATCAATAATGCAAAATACTGTGTAGCAACAATAATTGAATTGATAATATAAAATATTATGCAGTGACAATTATTGATGAAATGATGCGTAACAGTTACGGTGTCAATTATCAGAACAATAATATGAGACACTGTGCAATACCGTGTGCTACTGTAGAGTACCGTGTGCTACAGAAAATACCATAAATTACCGTATGCTACTATTATTTTATCACCGGTATTTTAACAGTTAACACCGTTGACTATTTTTATTTAAAAAGGTTACTTCTGTCGTTTTCTATATCCGACAAATATTCCGTTGTGGGGTCCACAAATAATTTGTTATTTCGGCGCCGTCGTACGGCCCGAATATTCCCCGACAAAACGAATATTCCCCGACAAAACGAATATTGTATGTCAAAATAAAATTTGCATATAACATCCTTAACTTTCAATTTCGTCAATTTAACCACTTACTGTTTCATGAAAAATATATAAAGAAAAATTAAATTTTATATTTCATAAAATTCGGGGTCTTACAACCTCCCCTCCTTATGAAATTTCGTCCCCGAAATTGACGTACCTGGCATTTCGAAGAGGTAAGGATATTTAGATTTCATCTCGGATTCTAGCTCCCAGGTCATTTCCTCAATATCTTGGTTCTTCCATAAAACCTTAACTTGAGGTATAACCTTTGAGCGTAGAATCTGCTCCTTCTTATCTAGGATCTTAACAGGTACCTCCTCATACGTTAAATCTTCTGCTATAACGTCTGGTTCTAACTCAATGACGTGGTTTGGGTCCTTCACATATTTACGTAACACAGATATGTGAAAAACGTTATGGATGCGAGACATACTTGGTGGTAGGGCTAGTCTGTAGGCTACGGTTCCTACTCGATCGAGGATTTCAAATGGGCCAATAAATCGAGGGTTAAGCTTTCCTCTCTTTCCGAATCTCGTAACTCCTTTCCATGGAGAAACACGTAAGAATACATGATCTCCGACGTTGAATCTCTCATCTCTCCGATGAAGATCGGCATAACTCTTTTGTCGTTCTTGTGCTGTCTGTATTCGTTGTCGGATCATTTGGATCTTTTCGGTCGTCAAGCGTACCAACTCGGGTCCCAACAGTTTTGTTTCTCCTACCTCATTCTAACATATTAGAGAGCGACACTTGCGTCCATATAAAGCCTCGAATGGAGACATACCTATACTTGCTTGGTAACTGTTGTTGTAGGAAAATTCCACCAATGGCAAGTACTTATCCCAACTTCCTTTGAAATCTAGTACGCAAAGTCTCAAAAGATCTTCGAGGGTCTGGATCGTCCTTTCCGATTGTCCGTCCGTTTGAGGATGGTATGCAGAACTAAAACGTAGTTCAGTGCCCATAGCTTTTTGTAGACTGATCCAAAAGCGTGAAGTGAATCTAGGATCTCGATCAGAAACTATGGAAACTGGCATGCCATCACTACTACAAAATAGTAAATAGATAACAGTTAAAAAACGTTGTAATTTTCTCCCAGAAACGTCGAGGTTAAGGGTGTCATCTATTTGGCCTATTTTATACAACGTTTTTAAAACGTTGTAGTTGGACAATAATACAACGTTTTTTTACTAAAAAACGTTGTACATTGTTACAGAATAAATACTATGATGGTTGAAAACGTTGTAGATGGTATCATTCCACAACATTTTCTGGTATAAAATGTTGTAGTTTGATACATCACACAACCTTTAGACTAAATTATACAACGTTTAGAAGATGTCATCTATTGTAGTACATTTAGACAACGTGTTTAAAATGTTGTAGTGTAACGTAAAAATGTTGTACTATATCTTTGTTAATACATTACACAACGTTTAGGCTCGTTTATACAACGTTTTAAAGGTGTCTTCTATTTAGCACATATCTGGTTTAAAATGTTGTAGTTTGTTACATCGTACAACATTTAAACAAATTTATACAAGTTTTATAAAGTGTCATCTATTTGGTACCATTAAACAACATTTTCAGAAAGTTGTAGTTTAACTGAAAAACAGTTGTAGTTCAACCATATTTGAAAATACATACACAGTTTCTCATTAATGCAATGATATATAGCTAACAAAAACTCTAAATTCTCATTTAAAACCAAAATGTATCAACCATTCTCGGTTTCAAAATATATCCAATAATACCATACGTTTACAGTTTCAAATAGTAACATCCACAAAATATACCAACTATCCACAAAATATACCAAACTAACTGTGGTGCACTACTACCTAATCATGTGCAAACAAGCCTTCTCCCAAAATACATTCATCTAAATTAACCAGTACACCCACCGTTAACTCCCAAAATACATTAATCAAAACATGTACATCCACTGTTAACTCGAGGCTTACATGTAGCTGCTCACATAAGCTGCCCACTCACCCCGTACTTCGTCAATTTGTTCTTGTGTGTACGTTAATCTATTTGCCTTATCCCACTGAAATAAAATAACAAAAAGTTAGTCTCCCACTGTACGTAGACTAATTGGCCAAGTTTAGTACAAATTAGAATGTTAGCAAAACACAGCTAGCAGACCCACAAATAAACCCACAATCAACCCAAAACTGCAAAACAGAACAACTAAACTGCATCTCCAAGCCAAACTCAGCCATCATCATGGTCTGAACAACTAAAGAAGACAAAACAGTAAAAGGAACAGATATCCAACAGAGCAGGTAGCTCTAGCAAGTATTGTAGCTCAAAAACAAGAAGTGGCAAAGGAAAATATCAAACCACAAGCGGTAGCAAAACGCACACAATCCCGCTTTCAGAAGTAAGAAACAGTATACTTTAATAGTAGTAATTTTCTGATTGTTCTGGTTTTGCTTAAGAAAATTGTCCCTGAAAAATTTACAGTTTAACTTACAGGTTGTTTGGAGCTTAAATGATTTACATGCCAAGCAGGCCGACTGGGATAATTCATGTGTGATAAAGAATATAAATAAAATTGTATTATATTAGCACCACCATAAACCCAAATTTTTAGATTTTCTTTTAGGCATTATATTAGCATGTAAAGTTGGGGTGGAAGAGGTGCAAGTCTATTCATTGTCAATATGTAAACATCCTACCTATTGCTATCATTTGGACGTGTTTAATTCATATTTGTTGAGTGGTGTTGGGTGTATTGTTGTGTTGGAAATCCATCACCGTGGAGTCTGTTTTGGTGGTAGTTGGCTAAACTTGTCGAGGCTGTTTTCCTACTTTATGTACTGTTGCCATCCTCGATTGGCAGGTTTACAAGGCCAGATGTGTTGCAACAATGAAGCTAAAGGACGATGGATTTGAGGAGAACGCAAAACAAAAAAACTAAGGACATTAGCAGAGAGAGGATTATATTACTGAAGGAAAAAAGTAAAAAGCGAAAAAGAGGAAGATCTGCTAGATAGTGTACCGGCTGAGTTTAATATCCGGCTGTCAGTTGCATAAGTGCAGCAGCATGGTCATCGTTCACATACAAGGGTCACAATTAGTTTCCTTAAAGCTTACCAGATGTGATATTGTAGTATTCACTTTTCTGTGAAAATTGGCAGCTTATATTTGGGTCACAATCGCTTATGTTATCTCTTTACTAGCATACAAGTTATAACTAATGTGTTTGTATTTATCCTCTCTGAGTCTTTGAAATAAGTAGTACTCTTTGATATCAAGTGCAACTATTGATAGATATGTGATCGCTGCAAACTGCAAGTGCAATGTCAGGAACCAAAGAACTGCTTGGCCAGAAATTTAGAAGAAACAGTAACAGAAAACAGAAATGAGGGAGGAGAAGCAGAATTCAGCAAGCTGTTGAATTCGTGAGAGAGGGAAACACTGAGAGAACTAGAGATAGAGAGGGAAAGAAAGATAGAGAGAGAAAGATAAGTTTCAATTCATTTCAATTCATTCATATCTATAACATCATTTGTCCAGTACATGCAGAACAAACTTAGAAAAGAATTTCTTTAAATTAGCATAGACAAGCAAGCTGCAAGCATAGTTAGACAAAATAACTAACCTTGGCTACAAAGTCCAAACTACCATCCTCGACTATCTCCTTCATAAAGCGCATCACAAAATACCCGCACTCCTTGTGTGATGGTTGTACAGGAGTTCCCTAAACACAATTAGTAATTAGGTCATGATAAATCAACAAAAATAACAAATGTCCATAAATAAACATCTTATGCTAATTAAATATATATTTATACGTATAATCTAACATACCACCAAGATTCTCCATTGTGGTGATTTTCGTATTTGATTATTGCTTTGCCCATTGTGAGCTTTAATGGCACTTCATGAGCAAGAGGGTGACGCATATAACATCATGCACATAAAACCAGAAAGACGATTTAATAGAAGGGATTTTATTGTAAAACTTTCCAATTGAACTACATTAAAAACAAAGTAATTTGGAATAACATACGTGTTCACAACTTGTTTCCACTCCTCATCGATTCTACGGTACTTGAGGGAATCCATGAAGTACACATTGTTACTGTCCAGATTGACAATGGTCAACACCCAATGACATCTATACAAAAATCAGCCCCAAACATATTTGTAGTGAGTACTGCAAAATAGTAAAGAACTTTACCATTAATTCCAGATCGAACTAAATATAATAAGTACTAACCCGGAGTTGTAGGGTATCAGGAAAACTGTGCCAGGATGTGCTTTTGAAAACTGAGATGCTATGTAACGTGTTTTTTGAGAAAAACTTCCACAACCTTTAGCACCAACTCGAGCAGGGTCAACAAAAGTAATCATCCTTAACATATTTGTCTTCTTCAACACATCATATAAGTACCTAATAATTGAGCATTGTTAAATAAGTTTTCGTTCACAGTACCATATAGGATTTATTTAATTATACCTCATGTACATCACTATGCAAGTGCCTGATATTTCTGACATGGTACCAACTTGTAGAATGTCTTCAATCAAAATATGGGTTGTACGAGCAAACCCAAAAACTTCCTCCTCCATCACAATTTTTATGGTTTCTCCCTTCAACTGGAGAACATTTTTTGCATATCCACACAACACCTTTAATGCGCTTGGCATGGGGTGCACGTTATGCGATTCATCACTTGCCCTATCGAACTTTAAGCATTTTCCATGTTTCTAGATACAAACAAAAGAAAATATATTAATGAAATCAATAATGTGTAAAACTCCAATCAAAATTCCATGCATGACATATACCTTTAATGGTGACATCTTTTTGTTATCATTGTCCTTGTTCTCAACATTCTGTTCAGCCTCCTCATGAATTGGATTGTCGGAGTTTTTAACAGCAGAACAACTTGCTTTGTCTGAAACATGTGCACCGTTAAGGGTGGGGGGAGTACACTTTCCATCAAGTTTTGCCTCTATTTGCATAATCTTCTGCACCCAAAAATCTCGCTCTTCCGCTACAAGTTTTGCTGCAATAGCTTGGCCCTTATCTCGCTCTTCTTCAAGAAGTTTGTGGACAGTTTCTTTAATGTTCTCGCCCAAATACTCTCTTTGGCGTCTTGGTTGGTTAAAGTAGGAACTTGGAGTCACATAGCCTCCCACACCTCTAACTCGTCCAGCACGCTCTGAAGTCCCCAATGCAATTGTGAGAATATCATGGCTGCCGATTACAGTCAGCGAACCTTCACTCACTTTTTTCTTCACTTCATCCTAATGCATTAACAAATAATCACAGTAACAATAAAAAAAACAGGTGTGCCACACAGAAAAATTTCAGAACATCAATTCATTTTCTTACTATTTCCTTTGCTTTCTCAGCTGTCTTCTCATCTGGAATATTCCCATACTTATCTTCACGGCCTTTCCTCCACAATGTTGCTCGATCTATGTCATCTTCAGCCATTTTTTCCAACTATTTCATTTAAAGAAACAATAATCTATCAAGCTCACTTAATATGGACAAATAATTAAGTCAATTACAAAAAATTTACTAACCAGTTCATCCTCCAATCCAGCATATCCTTTGCGTGACAAGCGATGATTATACTGATATTGTGCACGTATTGATTGTTGTTTCTTATGTAATTCCTGCAAAGTATGAAGGGAAAGGTTATTATGTTCTTTGAAAAGCAACGATTTATTTCCAATAAAAATGGAGAAAAATGTACCCTAAACTCTTTTGTAAACCTATGGGCTACAAAGGCTCTCCAAGCATCAGGTTCAATAAAAGGATATTCTTCAGGGGGGTTACATAAGACTTCTTCTTCATTCTCGAAAGGATAAACGTAGGTATTGGTCAGTCTAGACTTGAACTCTCGCCATTTACATGCTGCTGATCTTAAAACCATTTTCCTGCTTTGAGGAGCTATCACAAACGCCATCTACGTACAAACAGATCACTCACAAATATCAATGCATGTGATAATGAAGGAAAATAACAATTTATGTGGGGAATTTAATCATGACACATACCTCTATAGCTTCCCAAATCTTCTTTTTTGTATCTAGCTCCACAGCTTTCCAATTTTTAATGTCAATTCGGACCTTTGTGCGTGCTAATACCCCAATGTAAGATTGCATTTCCTTTGCTGTCTTCCCACGAGCTTGCCCCCTTTTGTTATACTCCACAACCTTTCTCACGCCATGTACTTTTCGCTTCACTATTCGCTGCATTGTATTAATACCTCGTTTTCTTTTTGCGGTACTAGAGCTTGTCTCAATATCAGCTTTTGGAATTTGATTTTCTGAACCACTGTGATTGTTGTGAGCCTCTGAATCAGATGGCTGATTTTGAGGAGCCGTGGCAAGTTGGTTATTTGCATCTTTTGAGATAGCTTTCTTCTTTGAAGAGGATGAAACAGCTTTCCTCTTTGAAGGGGATGAAACGACTTTCCTCTTTTCAGGGGATGAAACGGCTTTCCTCTTTTCAGGGGATGAAACGACTTTCCTCTTTTCAGGGGATGAAACAGCTTTCCTCTTTTCAGGGGATGAAAACCGCTTAGTAATCATGGAGGCAGATTCTGCAGGAAAATAAACATTATGCTTAATTAGTTAAAAAATGCATTCAGAATATAAACATATTCCTGGAAAATAAATAAGTTTCTGCTGGAAAATACAACTAATGGACCATTTACAATCTACTGCTTACATAAAGTCAATAAACATTGTGCTGGAAAATAAACATTGTACTGGAAAATAATTGTTCATTCTGCTGGAAAATAATTCAGTACATTGAGTTCAATTAAGTACATTGAGTTCTTATTCCTTATCAATCCAAATATCCTCACAGTCAGCTCTCATGTATTGTGAGTTGTCTTCGTTCAATACATCATCAAATGTCTCAACAGGTGGCATACCCCTTGTAAAGGGTTCGTGGTCAATTACAATGTCCCCTAGCTCATCGTCATTGACGCAATCATTGTAATCCCTATTTGGGGTTGATAACACAACTGACCACCTAGAATCTACAGGATCTTCAACATAAAAGACTTGTTTGACTAGGTTAGCCATAACAAATTGATCATTTTTAAAACCTATCCTACCAAGATTGGCCAAAGTAAATCCAAGTTCATCTACTTTAATGCCATTATTATTCTCAACCCAATCGCACTTAAACATAGGTACTCTAAACTTATGATAATCTAGCTCCCATATTTCCTGAATGACCCCATAGAAACTCATGTCTCCCACAACAGGATTTTTATCCTTTGCACTAGAAAGCTGCATTGTCTTTGCCACTAGGTGCACTCCACTATTTTGAACAGCTCGCACATCATCACGTGACTTGGTGTTAAAGTGCAGCCCATTAACAATGTAGCTTTTATACTTTAGCACTTCCATACACGGTCCATCCGAAAGCCACCGCAAAGTCTCCGTTATGTCACTGGATGTTTGTGTAAGTTCATGTGCAACCTGAATCCAAAATAATATAAATCAAGAAACAAGCAAGAGCAACCAGTAAACATTTACAAAGATAAACCTAATTTTACCCTTTTGCGAAACCAACCAATGAATGTGCGATTGTGCTTATCTTGTAGCCATTTTTTTCTTTTTTTGAATCTCGGATAAGTATTTGTCAGATGTATCATATGTTCACTACATGAAATAGAATACAATCAGATTTTAGTGGTTGAATTATAAGACAGAATTCTGATATCTTATATAGAGAAACGTTTAAATTACCTGATATATGGTTCAACTTCATCCGTGTTGTCTAATACACAACGATGTGCTTGGTCTAACATGTCACGCTCCATAGATTCTACGGTAGCACCAGATAAGGGTTGTGTACGACCCATATTTCGCCTCGATGGGATCCCAATAGTGCTAACATCAGATAAATATTCCTCGCAAAACTCTGAAGCTTCTTCACCAATATAACATTCAGCCATGCAACCTTCAGGCCGATTACGATTACGTACATACCCTTTTAATACTTTCATGAATCTTTCAAATGGATACATCCATCTAAAGTAAACTGGCCCACATAATCGAACTTCTCTAACAAGATGCACCACGACATGAATCATGATATCAAAGAATGATGGTGGAAAATACTTCTCAAGCAAACACAAGGTTACCACTATATCAGCTTGCATTTTATCTAGTTTTGAAATGTCGATGACTTTGTCGCATATCTCATTAAAGAAAAAACACAATCTGATTATTGCATACCTCACCGGTTTTTCCAGCACCGAACGTAAGGCAACAGGGAGCAATTGTTGCATTAAGGCATGACAGTCATGAGATTTAAGCCCATAGAGTTTTAGGTCTTGCAATGATACAAGAGTTTTAACATTAGAAGCGTAACCTTCTGGGACTTTCATGCCATACAAAGAATTACATACAACTCTTTTCTCTGCCCTCGATAGATTCCAAGTACTTGGAGGCAAACGTGTCTTTTTTTCCCCAAAATCTGGTCGCAAATAAGTTTTAACCCCCATTTCTAAGAGGTCTAACCGAGCTGCAACCCCATCTTTGTTTTTCCCCGGAATCTCCAATAATGTACCAATGATGCTTTCGCATACATTTTTTTCAATATGCATAACATCAAGACAATGTCTAATATGAAGAAACTTCCAATACTCTAGTTCAAAGAAGATTGACTTCTTCTTCCAACAAGGCCTGTTATCCTTGTCATCAACAATATGAGTCAAAGCATCAACCTTTCTAAATACCTCCTCTCCCGTTAGTGGCACAGGAGGTGGTCTAAATTCTTGTTCTCCATTAAATGTTACTCGCTGCTTCCGAAATGAATGATCTTGAGGCAAGAATCTTCGGTGGCCAATGTAACAAACTTTGTTACCATGTGCCAACCTATGGCTAGGTGTATCCTCGCCACATATAGGACATGCTTTATAACCTTTTACAACACATCCAGATAAGTTCCCATAGGCAGGAAAGTCATTGATAGTCCACATTAATTGTGCTTTGAGCATGAAGTATTCTCCTCTAAATGCATCATACACCCTTGGAACCCCCTCCCATAAACACTTCAAATCATCAATCAATGGTTCCAAGTAGACATCTATATCATTACCGGCTTGTTTAGGACCCGAGATCAACAAAGTCAACAACATGAACTTTCTTTTCATACATAACCAAGGCGGAAGATTATAAATAATCATTATAACAGGCCAACAACTGTATCTACTACTAAGAGAACCATGAGGATTGATCCCATCAGCTGAAAGAGCAAGTCTAAGGCTTCTAGGGTCTTTACCAAACTCCGGCCACTTATCATCCACTAGCTTCCAAGATGGTGAATCTGATGGATGACGCATATGACCATCGCTCATTTTATTATTAGCATGCCAAGTCAAACTCTCAGATGTCCTACTAGATTTAAACATACGTTTAAACCTCGGGATAGGAGGAAAGTACCACAACACCTTCGCAGGCACCCCTTCTCTTACATGCTCATTCTTATCCATCTTCCACCTTGAGAGACAACATTTTGGGCAATTAGTTTCCTGGTCAAATTCCTTTCTATACAAGATGCAGTGGTTAGGGCAAGCATGTATTTTCTCATAATCCATTCCTAAGGCATGTAAAGTCTTCTTTGCCTCGTACAAGGAGCAAGGTAATTGGTTACCTTCTGGAAGAAGTTCAGTCAAAAAAAGCAAGTGCTCTGTGAAACCAACATCACTCAACCCATGCTTCGCTTTCAAATTGTAGAGTCTAACAAGTGCAGCTAACTTACTAAATTTACAACCACGGTACAACGGCTCATCTCCATCCCCAATCACATTAAGAAACTCACACGGATCATTTGAGAAATCCCCAAAACCATTATCTTCCATATCTACTGTTTCAGAGACAAAGCCTTGTTCATTAGTGCCTACAAAAGGTTCATTTGCATCTGCATCTGACATATTAGGTTCTCCATGCCATATCCAAGTTTGATAACTAGTATCAACACCATTCAAATACAAGTGATCCCTTATAATTCCAACACCAAATTTTAAAATGTTTCCACATTTTACGCAAGGGCAATGAATAAGATTCACATGTCTCGCGTTCTCTACCGCAAACCTCAAGAATTCATCAACCCCTAGTTCATACTCTCGGGACCTTCTATCAGCACACATCCACGACTTATCCATCTTAATTAAATCTCACCCCAACCCTGCAAATAAATATGACTTACTCATTTAATATTTTTAAATAATTTATAATATTTAATATTTTTAAATAATTTATAATATTTATTTATAATATAAATAAACAAATTGGTTATATTATATTCTGAATTAATATTTTAAATCTAAAATTATGGTAATTTATTAAAACAAAGATTATACAGGCCCTGCAACGACAGTTATACAGAGCTATGCGTAATTTTCAAATAATAAAGTGGTGTTACTGTTGAAAAGTCCCAACTTTTTCAAACGGAGTTATCTAATTACCATCCGTTACGGCATCAAACACTTTTATACGTGGGTTTCAACTGTCCCAATCTTTTGGTCGGTTGTCTCGCCTATTCTTTTTCCTACAACCTTAAATTACAATATAAAATAAATGAGCATACGATAATTAAATATAGTACTAGTATAATACTCGTATTAATAATAATAGTTCAGTGCATTAGCATATTCACAAGAATCTGGCCACACAGCAAACAGATCGATCATACACTATTATATATACTTCTAAATATATATGTGACATATAAAGGTTATCACATGATTCATATTTGATTGGCCCCTTTCAATTTCTTACAGCTGGTCCATTCAAAAAATTAAACAGAATATAATATATATATATATATATATATATATATATATATATATATATATGTTGTATTTTTTTCAACTTTTTTTAAGAGGCTGCCACGATCGCAAGACTGTGGATTATTATAAAATTTTGGAGAGTATAACAATAGAAAGCTGCAATGTGGGCAACCTTTTTGGGGAGAATATAAGTAGTGTTTATTCTCAAGAAAGTAAAAAGTCATGGTTCGGTGCACTACTTCAATTGATTGCTAGTATTTTTATTATTTAAAAGCTTAAAGTATTTTTATTTTTGACTAAAGCCTAACTATATTAGATAGATGGCTACACCAGCCAAGAGTGAGACCAATAAATTTCTAGTTGGACCTTTTTTCTAATTTTAGTCACAAGGAACCGTCAAATCATGATTTTATCATGATAATATTGCAAATGCGTAGTCTCTCCACCGACCAATTATAATCACAAAAGGATTTGAGTGATCTAAGAGGTTAGGTCTTGTGAAATTAATAGTCTATCGTATTGGTCATGTTTGTTTGCTATGATGATATTCAAAAATGAATTGTTGATATTAATGATTAAAATAAGAAAAATAATTTATAAGATTGACATCTTAGAACTAACTAACCGATAAAAAAAAGTGTTTAATGATATTAAAATGAATCAAATATAAGTAGTTCAAATCTGATGCAAGTTGCAACAACTATGTTCTTACATTTAGACAACAGAGCCACGTTGCAGCATAATCCAGTCATAGATAGAAAGAGAGGAGGAGAAAAGAAGGGAAAGAAATATAATCTGACCGTCAACATAAGGAAAAAGGTAAAAGACAGTTATTGTTTGGACAAAATTGATGAACTAAAAAGTTGGCCTTTTTTCCTCCCTCCAATTAGCTTGTTGGAATATATCTGCTGGATTTTTTTGCTATAGATTTTCAGATTATATGGCTATCGTACAATGTGTTCGGGAAATTGCCGCTCTCTATGTAAATAAATAATCTCAATATCTTTGAAATCTGTGGGTTCAAAATCCCACTTTGAATCAGTGTGACTATAAAATATAGGAGTAATTTATAAGCTAAAAATTTGGTAATTTGATGTTTTATTTCAGTTCGGGTTTTTGTTTCTCACTTTTGCCAATATTTGCATGAAAAATCCTTTTATATCAAATCCTTTTAAGTCAGAAAATGGAGGCTGGAAGGCAAGTATTTTCTGTTGATCTTCTTGAGAGATATGCAGCAAAGGGACATGGAGTTATTACATGTATGGCTGCTGGAAATGATGTAATTGTTTTGGGAACTAGTAAAGGTTGGGTCATCAGACATGATTTTGGAGTTGGAAGTTCTTCTGGTATGTAATTTTATTTGATTTTTCTTTTAATTATGCTTCATTAATGCACGTATGTGATGAACCATACAATACCTTTATGAGCATGCACCTGCAGTGTTCACACACACATATACATCATATTAGGGATATGTACTATGATTAACCAACTCTTGATTACACACCTTTTTGACGTATTATAGAATAGAGATCTTATAAGGGTCTGCCAATTGCCTTTATGGATTTCTTTGGGGAAGCTTAATTTGGGTTCTGAGTTTTGTTCAAATATTTGGAGTTGAGGTGAATCTATAGAGTGCGTATTTGATTTTGAAGACTCTGACCCTTTTGTTGTAGTTTCCTTTTGGAGCATTTCTTCTTTTACTTTTTCCAGTCAATCTTTTGCTTATTTTTTTGGTAAATGATGTGTATAAATGGGTTTCGTATCCTGCCATGTTGTAGTGATACTTATTTTACTTGCGCTCCTGCTAACGAATGCCTAAGGAAACTTGTTATTCATTATTTTTTAAGAAAATTTTGTTATTGGAACTCTCCCTAATAAATTAGGTGCACTACATTCAGTACATCTTAACAAATTTCCATAACAACACTGTCTAAAATTAACTACATTACATGTACTTTCAGAAATTTCGATAACAACAATTTCCGGCGCTTTTTAAGGCACAATAAATACTTCTTAAAATGATTTATTTCAAAGGTGAATGCCATACAAAACCTTGTTCTTTGATATATATGTCATGTATAGGCAAAGTTCAAAGTTGTATAAGTTTTTTTTCCGTCATTGTGCTTCAGCACAAAGTCTATGAAAGTTTCTCTTTGGGATTGTGAGGAGGCTTGGGTGTCCGTCCTACTCATGGGGTGATTTCTATTTGAGTCAGGTTTAGGGGCTTTGGGAGGTACAGGGATGCCAAAATCCTATAGAGTTGTTCTTCTTTTGCTATTTTATGGGGTATTCGGAACTGAAGAAATGCTAATACAGACTTCAAATATCTCATTAAAACTTAAACATGTAATTAGACATAAAGATAAACCCAATATTATATAAATTGTGTAATTAATTTTTAGTCTAAATATTATGCATAAAGTTTATGAAACTTCTAACAGATATTCTGCTTTTCCATGACATTAACAAAAAGATAGATAGTGCAAGATCTGTGGCATCTAACTCAATACCACCACACTAAGCATCTGAAGATTCAAAACAAAAACCAAATAGTACGTGATCTGTAGCATCCTTTATTATCTATATACCTTTTATGTTGATTTTGGATGGTCTTCAGCCTCCTCCGCTTCAGGGCAGGGGATTCTCCAAATCCTCAAGTGAAAGGAAGAAGGTCTTCTGCTCCACCTGAGATTCACTAATAAACATAATCAAAAACAAAAACAAAAAGACGAAAGTGGTGAAAAAATACAAACATTACTGCAATGCGATACCTTCTATTTAGGTCACGGCCGCCGATGAGACGATTCGAGTCTGTGATAGCTTTAGGGTTTGGTCCGTGCGGACTTGGGCTTGGGAATCTGGGACTGACTGACAATGTCGTGACTTCGAGGCTAGATTGAGCGAGAAGGGGAGAGAGCTGCTTCACTTGTGAGGATGAGTGAGGTAGATGAGTTCGATCGGGGCGAGAGAAAGCTACTTCACTCGGGAGGATGAGGTGATGTTTCTTTCTGTTTGATCGGGGAAGCATTCCTTCAAGTGTTATGAAATTTATTCATTTAATAATCAGAAATATATCTCCGTGTTTTAATTTCAAGTTTTCAGCTTCGCGCATTTTTTTAAAGCTCCGTGTTTTTTAAATAGATAACGTTTTCATTAAAAAACGTTATAAATTATAATCAAATTATTGTCCCTAATAAATACACAACGTTTTTGCACATGTTTCTATAACATTTTTTTAAAAAACGTTGTAAAAAAAAATACCACGACGTTTTTTATGAAAACGTTGTTGTTTAAGTGTTATCTTTTTAATGTTTTGTAGTAGTGCATGCAATCTCACGATCTCATTTATGTACATACCGGCAAGACGTTCAAGTGAAAAGTTTTCTCGTATAGGCAAGAAATGGGCAGATTTGGTCAATCTATCTACGATCACCCAAATTGCATCTAAGCCTTGAGAAACTTTGGGAAGACCCGTCACGAAATCCATATTGATGTGTTCCCACTTCCATTCGGGAACTTCAAGTGGTTGTAATGGACCTTTAGGTACTTGATGTTCTGCCTTGACTTGTTGACAAGTTAGGCACCTTGAGATAAACTCTGCAATCTCCCTTTTCATATTGTTCCACCAAAATGTATGTCGAAGATCTCGATACATCTTGGTACCTCCTGGGTGGATTGCAAACGGCGTGTTGTGTGCCTCCATCATGATTTTATGCTTCAATTCAGGATCGTTAGGAACACAGAGTCGAGAGTTGACTCGAAGTATTCCTTTCTCGTCGATTCTTGCTTCGGGAATGGTACCTTCTTGTACTTTCTTTATCATGTTTATCAGTTCCGGATCGGTAGCTTGAGCAGCTTTAATTTTATCGATTAAAGCTGGTTCTACTCGCACGTGAGCAATCTTCGAGTGGGTCTCTGGTGTCTTTAGCTCTATCTCCATCTTTTGCAAGTCGTACAAAATACGCTTTTGTGTTGTCAGCAGTGCACTTGTACTCGCATAAGATTTTCTGCTCAAAGCGTCAGCTACAACGTTCGCCTTTTCCCGGGTGATACTGGATTGTGTGATCATAATCCTTCAACAGCTCAAGCCAACGTCGTTGTCGCATGTTGAGTTCCTTCTGGGTGAAGAAATACTTGAGACTTTTATGATCCGTATAGATATCCACTTTCTCTCCGTACAAGTAGTGTCTCCAGATCTTCAACGCGAAAACGACTGCTGACAACTCTAGATCATGAGTAGGATAATTTTTCTCATAATCTTTGAGTTGTCGAGAGGCATAAGCTATAACATTTCCATGTTGCATAAGGACACAACCTAGACCTTTGCCTGAAGCATCGCTATATATGACGAATTCTCCTGATCCTGATGGAATGGTCAGAACAGGAGCTGAAACAAGTCTCCTCTTGAGTTCTTGAAAACTCTTCTCGCATTCCTCGCTCGAATGATACCGATATCTAATAATCAAACTTTCATCTCTTGGCGTTCTATGGGAGCCATTTGGTATTGGGCTTTGGAAAATGGCTTAGTATCGGGTTCAAGATCGATACAGAATTCAATTTCTCGGTTTGGGGATAAGCCAGGAAGTTCCTCAGAAAAAACGTCAGGAACTCATTAACAATAGGAATATCATTCAATTTTGACGTGTTTTTGTTCAAATCAATGACATGGGCTAAAAAGGCTTGACATCCGTTTTTCAATAAACGAATGACTTTATGGCTAGAAATAATAGTTATAGATTTCAATGGTTTAGTTGCTTGAATTTGCATGACAGGTTGATTAGGAATATGAAAACTAATAATCTTATGAAAACAATCAATTTTAGCATGATGGGTAGTCAACCAATCAATTCCTAAAATCACATCAAATTCATGCATCTCCAAAGAAATAAGGTCAACAGGTAATGTGAGGTTGTTGATTTGGACTAGGCAAGATTTATAGACAGTAAATGTACTGGCTATTTCTCCCAATGAGGTTTCAACTGATAAGACAAGATTTAAGTTTTCAATAGTCAAATTTAAACGTTGAGTACATATAGGTGAGATAAAAGAGTGGATAGAGCCAATATCTAACATGGCATAGACTTCTCGAGAATTGATGAATAGCTTATCGGTCATCACCTCATTCGATTTCTTGATCATCAAGGCTGTCATCATCAAATCGAGTCCCATATACTTCATCCGGATCTTCACGTATTTCAACCATGGGGATACCACGAAATAGTTCTCTAACGAACTGTTTCTCAGATTCTTCAACTTCATCAGTAGTAGCGTACCAATGATTTCCATTAAAATAGTATTTTCGATAGACTACAGTTTCCACGATAGTGACTAACTTAACCTGAATTCCTCTAAATTATAACGCCCAAAAGTATAGATACATCATTTTTAAATAATCTTGAAAATCATAGCTCGAACACCATAAATGTAAGACCCCGAATTTTATGAAATACAAAATTTAATTTTTCTTCATATATATTTTTTCCTGAAATAGTAAGTAGGTAAATTGATAAAGTTAAAAGTTAAGGATGTTATGTGCAAATTTTATTACGTCGGACAATATTCGCTTTGTCGGGGAATATTCGTTTGGTCGGGGAATATTCGTTTGGTCCGACGGCGCCGAAATAACAAATTATTGGTGGACCCCACAACGGAATATTTGTCGGATATAGAAAACGACAGAAATAACCTTTTTAAATAAAAATAGTCAACGGAACTGTTAAAATACCGGTGATAAAAGAATAGTAGCATACGGTAGATATTGGTATTTTCTGTAGCACTCGGTACTCTACAGTAACACACGGTATTGCATAGTGTCTCATATTATTGGTCTGATAATTGACACCGTAACTGTACGCATCATTTCATCGATAATTGTCACTGCATAATATTTTATATTATCAATTCAATAATTGTCATTACACAGTAACGCATGCTTTATTTTACATTATTGTTATCTCTATTATGATGTTATTTAAACAGTTGTATTTCATTAATTTATTGACTTGATATCTAAGAGCTAACTATACTGTATTTATAACAATTAGTCATAATAATTGAATTGATAAAAGTTATTTGTTTATAATATAAAGTTAGGTGATTATTAGGTGATATGAAATGAATGGTGTAGATTAAAGTGTGAATTATTGTTGAATAATTGAATTGATTTGTTTATAATATAAAGTTAGGTGATTATTAGGTGATATGAAATGAATGGTGTAGATTAAAGTGTGAATTATTGTTGAATAATTAAATTGATTTGTTTATAATATAAAGTTAGGTGATTATTAGGTGATATGAAATGAATGGTGTAGATTAAAGATAATATAATATTTGAAATGGATGGTGTAGATTAAAAGATGATCTTTAAATGAATGGTTTAGATTAAATGAATGATAAGATTTTTGGCTATAAATAGAAGCCTTAACTTAAGGATTTTTCATAAACTTCCTTACTTGTTCTTTCTTTCTCTCTCTAAATACTTTTTGTGTAAGTTCTCTCTAAGTGTTCTTAAGTCATTCATAGTTTTGAAATCTTTTGCATTCTTCTTTGAATTCCCGAGTAGAATTTTCTTATGTACAGCAACTCTTTCGAAAAATCGTAGTAAATTCATTATTTGTCAGAATTTAATGAATTAAAAGCCTGTCTCTTCAGTTTTTCGTCCTCTACAACTTTGTAGAAGGAAGAAAAGTCATCTGAAATCATCTTCATGTCTTAAAATACTAAAAACCGTAACATATTCTGATTTTCGTCACTATTTTCAGTCTTAGTTTTGAAAATTCATAACTCATTCATATTAACTCCGAATTGAGTGATTCTTGAGTCTATTCCGCCTATCTTTTCGAGAGTAACATTATTTTAAAAACATAAAGAGATTTTAAAAAACTCTAGAAGACTCAAAAGTCAGATTCTTTACTGCTACAAACAAGGAAGGATTTGTTCGGCTATAAACTTATTTCACAATATCAAGGTAAGGGATACCTTCTTTTTCATCTTCCATTATTCAAACTTACTACGGTAAGGAATATCATATTCTTTCATATTCTATTATTCAAACTTGCTACAGTAAGGGATGTCATTTTCTTTCATACTCTTAAATTTACTACTCGTAAGGAATATCATTTTCTTTCATATTCTATTATTCAAACTTACTACAGTAAGGAATGTCATCTTCTTTCATCTTCTATTATTAAAACTTACTACGGTAAGGGATACCATCTTTTTCATCTTCCATTATTCAAACGTACTATGGTAAGGGATTATCATTACTTGATTCTCGAAAATAATATTGTTTCTTTCTTACTCATAAGATGTGCCATTTATTTCCATGTATTAAATTGTGGGAATAACCTTACGGAGCGGATTGCCGCCTGTTGGTGAATAACCTTTCGTATTCATTCATTATTAATCTCTGAGAATAACCTTACGGAGCGGATTGCCGCCTGTTTGGTGAATAACTCTTTGTACTCAAATTCTATTAAATTGTGGGAATAACCTTACGGAGCGGATTGCCGCCTGTTGGTGAATAACCCTTTGTATTAATTTCCTTCACCTTTTGTTAATCAAACCTGCTACGGTAAGGGATATTATTTTCTTTCATACTCCTAAATCGAAATTTATTATGGAACTATTGCTTCTATAATTCCTGAAAATATTATATGTTCCATAATAGTTGAACTTCATTATTTCAACTGAACCTTCCTATTTACGTTTACCTTTCTATTGAATTGTAACCGTTATTCTGAACTGTGGATCTTGAATATCATTTTTAAATTTCACTCCACATCATGTTGACAATTTGGACATTATTTGAATCTGTACAAAGTAAACTTCCGATACTTATTGTTATCCTATTTCTTCTGTTCATCATTTATATCATTCTAATCATCCAAAAATCAAGTTGTTGTGAATATCTGTGGCCGGGGGCACAGATGTGATATATTTGTTGAACAGATGATAGGTTAAAGGCGATATAATAGGTTAAAGGCGATACATCTGTTCGGTGTCTTTTATGGCACGTGGTGAATGTTCTCTTCGGCCCGTAGTGCAAAGATGAACTGTTGTTTGGTATGATTATGACCAAAGGCTGAATCTGGTATAATCATGACCGTTGGTGCTATATTGAATATCTTTGGCCCGTAGTGCAAAGATGAACTGTTGATTGGTATGATTATGACCAAAGGCTGAATCTGGTATAATCATGACCGTTGGTGCTATATTGAATATCTTTGGCCCGTAGTGCAAAGATGAACTGTTGATGTGCATGATTATGATCAGGAACTGTGAATTTATATTATCATGACTAATGGTATTTCAGATGATAAAAGTTGATGATGTTTTTACGAAAAAGAGAAGCGAGTGGACATTATAGTCTGCATTATTCTTCTAATAGATTGCTCATTCCGCTGCTATTATTGATCTGAACATTGTTCAAGAATTTAACTGCAGTTTTTGATATAAACCTTGTAGTCTATTGTATTCTATCAAGAACTCAACTGTTGAAGGCTAATGATAATTTATTCGTCATTATCTTAGTCATGATATTTCTTACTGGGCTATTTGAGCTCACCCTTTCTTTTGTTCCATTGTTTTTCAACAGGAAATGAAAACATAACAGGGTCTAGCCGGGGAATGGAGTGAGAGTCCGAGGAATAGTTATCATAGTCTTCACGTTTTGTAAAATAGTGTGGCAATAATAGTGAAGACTTAGTTGTGTATTATTATAAACTGTATTGTTGTACGTTGTGCTTTGTTGTAATAATTTTGTTGTAGTCTTTTGACGACTCAAGTTTGGGTTGTGTGGGCCTAGATTTGGGGGCGTCACAGTTGGCATCAGAGCTTAGGGATATGGTCTTTAATGGAGATCTGGGGTTAGAACTAGGAGGGGAGAGACGAATAGAATCAATCACTAGTGTGTCCAACCTAAATTAGATTTTTTTTTTTATCTAATGAATCGATTTGAATGTAGGAACAGGAAGTGATGAGTCAGTTTGTTTGAACTAACAATTATTTTGTGACCACAGTTCAGTATGGCATATCAGGAGGATAACTATGAAATGCCCGGTACGTCAATTTCGGGGACGAAATTTCATAAGGAGGGGAGGTTTTAAGACCCCGAATTTTATGAAATACAAAATTTAATTTTTCTTCATATATATTTTTTCCTGAAATAGTAAGTAGGTAAATTGATAAAGTTAAAATTTAAGGATGTTATGTGCAAATTTTATTACGTCGGACAATATTCGCTTTGTCGGGGAATATTCGTTTGGTCGGGGAATATTCGTTTGGTCCGACGGCGCCGAAATAACAAATTATTGGTGGACCCCACAACGGAATATTTGTCGGATATAGAAAACGACAGAAATAACCTTTTTAAATAAAAATAGTCAACGGAACTGTTAAAATACCGGTGATAAAAGAATAGTAGCATACGGTAGATATTGGTATTTTCTGTAGCACTCGGTACTCTACAGTAACACACGGTATTGCATAGTGTCTCATATTATTGGTCTGATAATTGACACCGTAACTGTACGCATCATTTCATCGATAATTGTCACTGCATAATATTTTATATTATCAATTCAATAATTGTCATTACACAGTAACGTATGCTTTATTTTACATTATTGTTATCTCTATTATGATGTTATTTAAACAGTTGTATTTCATTAATTTATTGACTTGATATCTAAGAGTTAACTATACTGTATTTATAACAATTAGTCATAATAATTGAATTGATAAAAGTTATTTGTTTATAATATAAAGTTAGGTGATTATTAGGTGATATGAAATGAATGGTGTAGATTAAAGTGTGAATTATTGTTGAATAATTGAATTGATTTGTTTATAATATAAAGTTAGGTGATTATTAGGTGATATGAAATGAATGGTGTAGATTAAAGTGTGAATTATTGTTGAATAATTAAATTGATTTGTTTATAATATAAAGTTAGGTGATTATTAGGTGATATGAAATGAATGGTGTAGATTAAAGATAATATAATATTTGAAATGGATGGTGTAGATTAAAAGATGATCTTTAAATGAATGGTTTAGATTAAATGAATGATAAGATTTTTGGCTATAAATAGAAGCCTTAGCTTAAGGATTTTTCATAAACTTCCTTACTTGTTCTTTCTTTCTCTCTCTAAATACTTTTTGTGTAAGTTCTCTCTAAGTGTTCTTAAGTCATTCCTAGTTTTGAAATCTTTTGCATTCTTCTTTGAATTCCCGAGTAGAATTTTCTTATGTACAGCAACTCTTTCGAAAAATCGTAGTAAATTCATTATTTGTCAGAATTTAATGAATTAAAAGCCTGTCTCTTCAATTTTTCGTCCTCTACAACTTTGAAGAAGGAAGAAAAGTCATCTGAAATCATCTTCATGTCTTAAAATACTAAAAACCGTAACATATTCTGATTTTCGTCACTATTTTCAGTCTTAGTTTTGAAAATTCATAACTCATTCATATTAACTCCGAATTGAGTGATTCTTGAGTCTATTCCGCCTATCTTTTCGAGAGTAACATTATTTTAAAAACATAAAGAGATTTTAAAAAACTCTAGAAGACTCAAAAGTCAGATTCTTTACTGCTACAAACAAGGAAGGATTTGTTCGGCTATAAACTTGTTTCACAATATCAAGGTAAGGGATACCTTCTTTTTCATCTTCCATTATTCAAACTTACTACGGTAAGGAATATCATATTCTTTCATATTCTATTATTCAAACTTGCTACAGTAAGGGATGTCATTTTCTTTCATACTCTTAAATTTACTACTCGTAAGGAATATCATTTTCTTTCATATTCTATTATTCAAACTTACTACAGTAAGGAATGTCATCTTCTTTCATCTTCTATTATTAAAACTTACTACGGTAAGGGATACCATCTTTTTCATCTTCCATTATTCAAACGTACTATGGTAAGGGATTATCATTATTTGATTCTCGAAAATAATATTGTTTCTTTCTTACTCATAAGATGTGCCATTTATTTCCCTGTATTAAATTGTGGGAATAACCTTACGGAGCGGATTGCCGCCTGTTGGTGAATAACCTTTCGTATTCATTCATTATTAATCTCTGAGAATAACCTTACGAAGCGGATTGCCGCCTGTTTGGTGAATAACTCTTTGTACTCAAATTCTATTAAATTGTGGGAATAACCTTACGGAGCGGATTGCCGCCTGTTGGTGAATAACCCTTTGTATTAATTTCCTTCATCTTTTGTTAATCAAACCTGCTACGGTAAGGGATATTATTTTCTTTCATACTCCTAAATCGAAATTTATTATGGAACTATTGCTTCTATAATTCCTGAAAATATTATATGTTCCATAATAGTTGAACTTCATTATTTCAACTGAACCTTCCTATTTACGTGAACCTTTCTATTGAATTGTAACCGTTATTCTGAACTGTGGATCTTGAATATCATTTTTAAATTTCACTCCACATCATGTTGACAATTT
Organism: Hedera helix; assembly: GCA_947179155.2. Lineage (NCBI taxonomy): Eukaryota > Viridiplantae > Streptophyta > Magnoliopsida > Apiales > Araliaceae > Hedera > Hedera helix. Next base: position 15,956,283 of record OX359283.1, on the reverse strand, counting down.
GGACATTATTTGAATCTGTACAAAGTAAACTTCCGATACTTATTGTTATCCTATTTCTTCTGTTCATCATTTATATCATTCTAATCATCCAAAAATCAAGCTGTTGTGAATATCTGTGGCCGGGGGCACAGATGTGATATATTTGTTGAACATATGATAGGTTAAAGGCGATATAATAGGTTAAAGGCGATACATCTGTTCGGTGTCTTTTATGGCACGTGGTGAATGTTCTCTTTGGCCCGTAGTGCAAAGATGAACTGTTGTTTGGTATGATTATGACCAAAGGCTGAATCTGGTATAATCATGACCGTTGGTGCTATATTGAATATCTTTGGCCCGTAGTGCAAAGATGAACTGTTGATGTGCATGATTATGATCAGGAACTGTGAATTTATATTATCATGACTAATGGTATTTCAGAGGATAAAAGTTGATGATGTTTTTACGAAAAAGAGAAGCGAGTGGACATTATAGTCTGCATTATTCTTCTAATAGATTGCTCATTCCGCTGCTATTATTGATCTGAACATTGTTTAAGAATTTAACTGCAGTTTTTGATATAAACCTTGTAGTCTATTGTATTCTATCAAGAACTCAACTGTTGAAGGCTAATGGTAATTTATTCGTCATTATCTTAGTCATGATATTTCTTACTGGGCTATTTGAGCTCACCCTTTCTTTTGTTCCATTGTTTTTCAACAGGAAATGAAAACATAACAGGGTCTAGCTGGGGAATGGAGTGAGAGTCCGAGGAATAGTTATCATAGTCTTCACGTTTTGTAAAATAGTGTGGCAATAATAGTGAAGACTTAGTTGTGTATTATTATACACTGTATTGTTGTACGTTGTGCTTTGTTGTAATAATTTTGTTGTAGTCTTTTGACGACTCAAGTTTGGGCTGTGTGGGCCTAGATTTGGGGGCGTCACAATAAATCCCAAAGACTTATATGAAACGTCCATATATTCTGATCCTTTGTTATCGAGAATAACCAGGTGATGATATGTTTCCAACTGTCAAGCAAATTAAAGGCAACAATTTTCGCAAGTTCCGGATATCCTTTAAAGAACGAATTTGGAAGAACGACGGTAGAACTTTCACCTTCTTCTTCTTTAGATCGGATACAAATAATTTTTGCTTTAGGCAAATTATTCAACTCTGAGTTTGTAGAAGAATTGTTTGTGGCCTCTACATTCACTTCGGGTACTCCGTGGTTAACCTCCTGATTTCCAGATGCCATACTTAACTGTGGTCACAAAATAGATGTTAGTTCAAATAAACTGACTCATCACTTCATGTCCCTATATTCAAATCAACTCATTAGATAATAAAATCTAATTTAGGTGGGACACACTAGTGACCGATTCTATTCGTCTCTCCCCTCCTAATTCTAACCCCAGATCTCCATTAAAGACCATATCCCTAAGCTCTGATACCAACTGTGACGCCCCCAAATCTGAGCCCACACAGCCCAAACTTGAGTCGTCAAAAGACTACAACAAAATTATTACAACAAAACACAACGTACAACAATACAGTGTATAATAATACACAACTAAGTCTTCACTATTATTGCCACACTATTTTACAACACGTGAAGACTAGGATAGCTATTCCTCGGACTCTCACTCCATCCCCCGGCTAGACCCCGTTACGTTTTCATCTCCTGTTGAAAACAATGGAACAAAAGAAAGGGTGAGCTCAAATAGCCCAGTAAGAAATATCATGACTAAGATAATGACGAATAAATTATCATTAGCCTTCAACAGTTGAGTTCTTGATAGAATACAATAGACTAGAAGGTTTATATCAAAAACTGTAGTTAAATTCTTAAACAATGTTCAGATCAATAATAGCAGCGGAATGAGCAATCTATTAGAAGAATAATGCAGACCATAATGTCCACTCGCTTCTCTTTTTAGTAAAAACATCATCAACTTTTATCATCTGAAATACCATTAGTCATGATAATAAAAAATTCACAGTTCCTGGTCATAATCATGCAAATCAACAGTTCATCTTTGCACTACGGGCCAAAGATATTCAATAAAGCACCAACGGTCATGATTATACCAGATTCAGCCTTTGGTCATAATCATACCAACCAACAGTTCATCTTTGCACTACGGGCCAAAGAGAACATTCACCACGTGCCATAAAAGATACCGAACAGATGTATCGCCTTTAACCTAGTATATCGCCTTTAACCTATCATCTGTTCAACAATTATATCACATCTGTGCCCCCGGCCACAGATATTCACAACAGCTTGATTCTTGATGATTAATATAAATAACAGTGATACAAATGATGAACAGAAGAACAGGATAAACAATAAGTATCGGAAGTTTACTTTGTGCAGATTCAAATAATGTCCAAATTGCCAACATGATGTGGAGTGAAATTTAAAAATGATATTCAAGATCCATAGTTCAGAATAACGATTATAGTTCAATAGAAAGGTTCAGAAAATAGGAAGGTTCAGTTGAAATAATGAAGTTCAACTATTATGGAACATATAATATTTTCAGGAATTATAAAAGCAATAGTTCCATAATAAGTTTCGATTTAGGTGTATGAAAGAAAATAATATCCCTTACCGTAGCAGGTTTGATTAACAAAAGGTGAAGGAAATTAATATCCCTTACCATAGTAATAATGGAAGATGAAAAAGATGGTATCTCTTATGAGTATAAAGGAAAATGATATCACTTACGAATATGGAATAAAAGTGTCATGTGATAATTCGTGTAGACAAATTATTTCCACACGAGACAAATAAAAAGGGTTATTCACCAACAGGCGGTAATCCGCGCCGTAAGGTTATTCCCATCAATTTGAATACGAAGAGTTATTCACCAAACAGGCGATAATCCGCGCCGTAAGGTTATTCCCATCAATTTGAATACGAAGAGTTATTCACCAAACAGGCGATAATCCGCACCGTAAGGTTATTCCCATCAATTTGAATACGAAGAGTTATTCACCAAACAGGCGATAATCCGCACCGTAAGGTTATTCTCAAGATTAATAAGGAATGAATACAAAAGGTTATTCACCAACAGGTGGTAAACCGCGCCGTAAGGTTATTCCCACAATTTAATACATGGAAGTAAATGGCACAAGAAAGAAATGATATTATTTTCGAGAATAAAAGAATGATAATCCCTTCCAGTAAGAAAGAAAATAATATCTATTTATGGTGATGAAAAGAATGATACCCCTTACCGTAATAAATTTAAGAGTGTGAAAAGAATGATATTCCTTACCTTAACACGTGACTCGATATTGATTTAAATGAGATTGATCAACCTATATATTTTTAATATAATTAGTAATTACCACATATAAATTTCAAAGTGTATGATAACTCGTATATTATGAACTATCAAAATTATATATATTTAACATAATTTTTGTAGTATAATATAACAACTTTAAAATAGTTTTTAAAATAATATTCCAAAATAAATCTTCCAAAGAAAGCTTTTAAAAATGAATCTTCTCAAAGAAGAGTCTTCTAAAGGAAGATTTATGAATACCGTGAAAAATAGGAATTTATGAAATTACTACTATTTAATAAAACACTTACTTGAAAAATTCCTGCACTCCTTTTGGCTTTCAAACTCTCAAAATAACCTTACTATTCTCAGAGAAAACTCATAAAATTCTTATAGAAAAATTTTATGTTTTAGGTGTGATTTTTCTATTCAGCTGAGCAAGCTATTTATAGGAGAAAATAAGTTACTATGCGTGGTAGGTGAACAGAAAAAAATTCAACAGAGGCTGCTGCGCAGCCTCCACCAACTCTTCAGCAAATTCTCACATTTCATGTGGGCCCCACAATGGGTCCTACATGTTTCTTACTATTCACGTACTATTCACGTCACTATTCACGTCACTATTCACGTTACTATTTCAAATAGTAAAATTAATTATTTTATTTTTTTATTTATTTATTTATTCTTCCTGTGAGTCCAACATATAAAATAATGTTACCACAATAATGTAAGAAACACGTTACATATTTTTATTAATTTAATAATATAAATTATAGTGTATTTGTTACTGTGACAATTATTAGATTCAATAATTTTAAACTACAGTGCACCAACAATTATTGACTCGATGATATGAAATACAGTGTAATGACAATTATTAAATCAATAATGCAAAATACTGTGTAGCAACAATAATTGAATTGATAATATAAAATATTATGCAGTGACAATTATTGATGAAATGATGCGTAACAGTTACGGTGTCAATTATCAGACCAATAATATGAGACACTGTGCAATACCGTGTGCTACTGTAGAGTACCGTGTGCTACAGAAAATACCATAAATTACCGTATGCTACTATTCTTTTATCACCGGTATTTTAACAGTTAACACCGTTGACTATTTTTATTTAAAAAGGTTACTTCTGTCGTTTTCTATATCCGACAAATATTCCGTTGTGGGGTCCACAAATAATTTGTTATTTCGGCGTCGTCGTACGGCCCGAATATTCCCCGACAAAACGAATATTCCCCGACAAAACGAATATTGTCTGTCAAAATAAAATTTGCATATAACATCCTTAACTTTCAATTTCGTCAATTTAACCACTTACTGTTTCATGAAAAATATATAAAGAAAAATTAAATTTTATATTTCATAAAATTCGGGGTCTTACATAAAGAGTATTTAAATCTTGTTTAATAATTTAACTACACTAATTATGGGAATGAATAAAATCAATTTTTCATAATTTAACTCTAATTGGTTAATAGTTGATCCATATTACTTTTGAAGGCTTAATTAAATATTTCCGTGATTTTTGAAAACCCAATCAACTCTTTCAAAAAGAATGTTATTGTTACAAAATTATTCATTTATAGAAAAGACAAGTAAACAAATCTTTCAAAAAGAATATTACTATTATAAGTGTGGAAGAATGATTATGTTTAAATTTTCACTTCCTTATATTATTATTATAGAAAATCCAATTAATATAATGATATGGAAATAAAATCTATTTACAAATTAACTTATCTAATTATGGAAAAGACTAAGTAAACAACTCTTTCAAAAACGACTATTTATAAATAAAATATATTTTCAAATTAATTTCTTTAATTATGAAAATGATTAAAGTTCAGCCTTTTAATTTAACTCTCATTAGTAAATATTTGATCCTTATTAATTTTTTAGAGCTCAATTAATTATTTTCATAAATATTACCATAATCAATGCAATGCAAATTATCATGCAAATCCTAGAGTCTTGATTGAGATATAATTAGAGCTAGGATCTTCCATTGATATCCTATAGACTTAAAACATTAGCTCCATATCTTCAATCCAAGTAGCTTCTCGAGATAACTTTTACTTAATGCTGAAGTATCAATACAGTCTACTGTATCATTATTTTTATCATGCTCATGACACATTGATATCCTAGATACTCAAAATATTAGCTCCGTATCTTCAATCCAAGTGGCTTCTCGGGATAACTTTTACTTAGTGCTACAGTATCAATACAATATGCTGTATCATTGTTTTTATTATGCTCATGACACCTGTAGATGCAAAACTGCAAGGTTTAGTATAATAACAAAGTCATCATCAAAACACAAGGTTGGAATATGATCAAGCCAACAATGACTTGGCATGCAAGATCTCCAACTAAAGATAGGGAACTTAACCATCCTGCAGATCGGAAGGCTTAAAAAGATTTTAACGTAGCACATCTTGGTTTTGTATTGGAACCAAGAAATGTGAGGCTTTGATTGTCCCTCGATGGTTTCAACCTTTTCGACCACTCCATCATTCCGTAGTCTTACTGGCCTGTGTTTGTGACTCTATACAATTTGCCTCATTGGATGTGTATGAAACTACCGTGCTTGTTTCTTTCACTCAAGATCCTGGTCCTAAGAGTCCTGAAAAGAATCTAGATGTTTACTTGAGACCACTTATAGACAAGTTGAAGGTATTGTGGAGGATGGATTACAGACTTGGGATGTTTCGACGGAAATAAATTTCAACCTTAGGGCAGCGGTTACGTGGACTATCAATGACTTTCTTGCTTATGGAATGTTATCTGGATGGAGTACACATGAGAAGATGTCATGTCCATACTGTATGAAGCATACAAAGCCTTTCAATCTACCACATGGTCGAAAGTTGTTGGTTTGAATGTCATCGCCATTTCGTGTCGATAAATCACTCTTTTCAAATAAATAAAGAAAATTTTAGAAAATGAAAAGTAGAGAATGATATGCCCGTACCACGACTGTCTTGGGCGAAAGTGCGTGACGTGTGATGAGATTGCAGATAATCTCATTTGTTAAAGGGTGTTTCCTCATAAACAATCACTGGGTTTGGTGACTCTCATAATTGGGTTCGGAGAAGCATATTTTGAGAACTACCTTAGTGGTCTACAAACTTGATTTGTCAGAATCTAGATGTGATGCATATTTAGAATAATTTGTTTGATAATGTATTTAATATTGTGATAGGTGTTAAGGGCAAGACAAACAATAATGATAAGGCACAGTTGGATATGAAAGATATTTGTAAACGTCCTAAATTAGAGATTTATCAATCACCTGATGGAAAGATAGTCAAACTGCATGCAAAGTACACATTGTCCAAAAAGCAAGTTAAAGATGTGTGTGCATCGATTAAGTCTCTAAAATTACCAGATGGATATGCGTTAAGCATTGCAAGGTGTGTTACAAGTGAGAAAATACAAGGGATGAAGAGTCGTGATTGCTAAGTGTTCATGGAGAGACTCGTGCCTATAACATTTTGAGACTTTCTTGATAAACTAATATGGAGTGCTTTGATTGATCTTAGTCATTTCTTTAAAGACGTATGTTAAAAAATGTTAAATGCAAAGGACATGGACATACTTGAGAAGAACATTATTGAGATCACGTGTAAGATTGAAAAAATATTTTTACTTGGGTTTTTTGACTCTATAGAGCATTTGTAAATTCATCTACCCTATGAAGCTTATGTTGGTGGTTCAGTTCAATACAGATGGATGTATTCTTTCGATAAGGTGATGGGGATCCTTAAAAGGAATGTTAAAAATAGAGCTTACGTCGAGCGATCGATATGTAAGGCATATAGTTTTGATGAGATATCTACATTTGTCTCATACTATCATAATACTGGCGTAGACCATCCCGACAAGGCTGAGGAGTATATGCACGAGTTTGGCCCGTGATGGTGCTCACACGATATCTGGGCTGAGATGTGTCGGCAGTGGCAGATTGAGGATTGAGTGAGGAAAGGTAGGACCGCCCTGCTAAGAACAAATCCTCAAGTGTACCTGAAGGCGACAAAACAAAGTGTATATATAAAAGTGGTGGTATATCAGTGTCGCAGTATGTGGCTCACAGGGTACGTACTTCATTAAATTTACTTTATTTATGTTTACAACCATTTTATTAGTATATATGCATATGCATGAAATATATATATATATATGTCGAAACCTAAAGGTATTGACATCAGATGCAGCTATGTAGTTCTTGACAGAGAACCAAGCAATGTGGCTACAGAGGGAATGGACAACATTTATCTTGTGTTAGCATTCATGTTCGTCCAAATGTTACTAGCCAGTTTACAGTTTTGTGTTGTGAACCGTTTTTATTTTGTAATGCCCCAGTAGGCGGGGCAAATGTTTTAAGGAGATTTATTTTCCTCAAATATAAAAGGATTATAAGTAGTTTTAGGGATTGTGGTACAAAAGTTCAAGGAATATATTCTAATCATAAAGAGAATTGTCCCTTATTATTCTGTGTATGGGAGAGTAGAGATAGAAGTCGTATTTCTATTAACGTAAACTCAAGAATTATGTATTATCATTAATGAAAATCTTGTAGTTAAATACTCTTTAATTGCGTATCATTTCAAACATCTGACTACTTACTGAGAGATAAGAAAGTACGAATTACAATAAATTGTACATTTATTACTAAAGGTGGCAAGCGTAGAGTGCCTTTACAATAATGAACAAAAAAATGACGATACATGTAAGGACCAAAATTTTTGAATTACATTCCAAATAAAATTTAAAATTTAAATTATAATTAAATGAGTTATTGTGTGATTTAATTTAACATTTATATGGTAATTTGATTGTTGACTATTCGGTTAATTTTAGTAAAGCAAGTCCGATTAATGGATTTATTAAATTAACGGACTAACCTAAGATTATTTTATGAGGAACCCTAATTAAATATTCAATTAATCTTGAATATAGCAAGTCTAATTAGATTATATAATTAATGTGAATATTAAATATATAACAATGTGTTAAACTAGATAAATTTATTTAATAGTCCATGTATGTAATTAATTACTAATGGACTAACTTAGTAAATTAATTAAACAAGCACAAGTATTTATTTATGTAATAGACTTGTAGACAATAATATATGATCATGTAATTTAATTAATTTAGCCCAATGCTTGATTTAAATACCAAGTCATGCTAGTAGCCCATTGATTTAATTAACTTTGCCCAAGTGAAATTAAATGTAGTAGCCCAAACATTAGCCCAAATGGTATGTTAAGTGAAAGTCAAAAAGTGGTCAATGTTGCTACCAAATTCAAATTAAAAAAATAAAGCAAAATGAGAGGATAAAGATGAGGTGATGGATGGATAAGAGAGGGATCCCTTGGGTCCCATGTAATCTCTTATGTGGCACATTTGATTAGTTAGAAAATTTTAAAAATCTCCATGTAAGCTTGTATTGGATGAAGTTGATGATAGATCTATACATACATAGTTATATGTATAATTGTTGGAAGATGAGATCTAATTTAATAAGACCATCTTTGACCAACATTAAAATATTTCATTTTTAAAGTTGTAAGCATTTTAGAGAGAGAAGCTCTTAAGAAAAAGTTGCAAGAGAAGTTAGAGAGAGAAATTCTCTAGAGAAAATAGAGAGAGTTTTAGTGAGAGGAGGAAAGAAAAATCCTAGAAAAGCCATTAAAGCTCCAAGCTTTTGGTAGTTAGAGAGCATTAAAACCATCAAGGGTGAAATTTTGAATGTCCAACAACTTCATCTTCTACTTTGGAAAGGAAAGGAAGCAACCTAGCAAGAGCAAAAGGTATAAAACTACTTAAAACCCCTAGTTTGATGATCTTCTTTGTGTATTATGTGATTTTTATGGTAGAAAAGTATTTTTCAAATCCATTATGTCTAGATATATGTTAGAATGATAAATCTAGGGTTTAATGTGCTTAACTAGTATATTTGTATGCATCTATGTTGGTAAGTTTGACAAAAAGCTTGAAAACAACTTTATCGAAAAAACATAAAACGTAACAGTCCGCTACCGAAGTTACTGTTCACGATCCGTGAGTCAGATTTATGATCCGTCAACTCTGGGTGATAGGTCCATAAGATACAAAAATTCTTCAAGTGGAACGACTAAAAACCAATTTAAAATGAGCAAGATATGAGTTTTCTACCAAAACACCCCACTGATTTCGAGTCTTGCATAACAGTTTGGTTTGGGGCCATTTTTAGTGATCAAAACAAATCCAAATTAGCTTTTTAATGATGGAATCATGTATTTTGGGAAGATACGATTTCATCGATACCTAATAGAGCTTAATCGGACTTGTATATTTCATTTTATTCAAATTCTTGTGAGAGACCCTAAGCTTGGAAGAAAAAAAATAATAATATGCCTATTTTTTTTAAAAAACCGACCAGTTTGTTTTTTTTTTGGTTTTTCTGATTTCTTGAGTGAGGCCGATTCCGGGTTTGGTTCCAAAAGAGAAAATATTTGTAATTTAATAAAGAATATTTTAAAATTTTAAAATATAAAAATATAAAAATTTATGTCATTTGACATTTATTAGAATTAATGATTGATTAAACATTACTAAATTAATAATAATAATAGAATTTTTTTTATTAATTGCTAATAAATGATAATTGAACTCTTTACATATTATTTAATTAATATAAAATAATATGTAAAGAAAATTGGGTAATTAATTATCATTTAACTAATAATTAGTATACATTAAAGTTAATAAATTAATTATTTATTATTTAATTAATATTAAGTAATAAATAAAGTTAATCAATTAATTTATTATTATTTAATTAATATTAAATAATAATTAAAGGATATTAAAGTTAATAAATTAATTATTTATTTTTTAATTAATATTAAATAATAAGTAAAGTTAATCAATTAATTTATTATTATTTAATTAATATTAAATAATAATTAAAGGATATTAAAGTTAATAAATTAATTATTTATTTTTTAATTAATATTAAATAATAAGTAAAGTTAATCAATTAATTTATTATTATTTAATTAATATTAAATAATAATTAAAGGATATTAAAGTTAATAAATTAATTATTTATTTTTTAATTAATATTAAATAATAAGTAAAGTTAATCAATTAATTTATTATTATTTAATTAATATTAAATAATAATTAAACGATATTAAAGTTAATAAGCTAATTATTTATTATTTAATTAATATTAAATAATAAGAAAAGTTAGATAAATAATTAATTATTATTTAATTAACATTAAATAATAATTAAAGAGGATTAAAGTTAATAAACTAATTACTTATTATTTAATTAAGATTAAATAATAAGTAAAGATAATTAATTAATTAATTAATTATTTAATTAACATTAAATAATAATTTAAGAGGATTAATGTTAATAAACTGATTATTTATTATTTAATTAAGATTAAATAATAAGTAAGGATAATTAATTAATTAATTATTATTTAATTTATATTAAATAATAATTAAAGAGGATTAAAGTTAATAAACTAATAGTTTATCACATCATTAATGATTAATGATAAACAAGAATGATTAATTGCACATGAATAATTAATTATTGAGCAAAAATAACTAAGGATAATTATCATTTATAATGATTAATAATAAATGAAGTAATGAAACAATTATAATAAATTGTTTAAATGTTTAAATAATTTTATAGGTGATGTTTTAAGTTTGTTAAATCAATATTACTTAAAGAGAAGTAATATTTGACTGTTAAATCATTTACCTAAATACAATTAATGGTATTAACAATGTTAAATGATATAAAAATTATTCACAAGGTGCTATGTGATAGTCATAGGTGATTTAATGCTATATAATTAATAATCTTGATTGTTTAAAGTGAATGATTATATGTTGTACTAATTGATAGACCAACGTTATAAATGTTAAGTCTTTAAAAGGAGTTTAAATTAAGCGAATTAGCCGTAAATCGACAGATAGACAAATTCTTTAACTTTATTCAAATTTGTATTGAGCAAGTTTTCTAACACAAACTCGAGTTATATTTTTAGATTATGTTCTAAGTGGTTTAATTCTTGTAAAGTTACTCCACATCCATATGATCATTGTCATTCGCATATAGTGCAAGTTGAATTCAAGTTATATTATCGAACTGTAAATCATTTAAAGTTCTTTTATACATAAACTGTTTAAGAAGTTGTCTATGTCAATTGTTTTGGTTAGACCTTTCAGTATACCTTGTTGTAAAAGTTATCCACACTTATTGTTGGGGCGGATTCTTATACTGAGATGAGTAACCCATAATGGGGAAGAACCTAAGTATCAGATAAACGATACATATAGAATAAATGTTATGCATATACATATAGTACGCGAGGCTGATCCCCTCAAGTACAGTCTGAAAATGTAACCTAAGAGGGTCAATCAAATGACTGATTCCTCAAAGTAGACGTGCATGGTCTTTTGACCACTCAACATTTAAATAATCAATTTCCATTCATTAAATTGTGCGTTGATTATATCAAATTCATATTATTGAATCTTTCAGTCATTATTCTTATTTATGACATATTTTGTATTCATTTTAAACTTGTTGGGCAAGCTAGTTGCTCACCCTTGCTATGTCATGAAATTATCGCAGCTAAGCCTGAGGGGCCGGGTACAGATAAAGACAAAGGAAAAGCGAGATCTTGATTATCTAGATAGATGTTAGTCTGTTTATATTTTGTTTAAGACTTATAAGAATTTAACGCAAACACTAATATCCTTTTGTAGTTTGTGATGTATATTTGGTAAAGATTGTAGACCTTGGAACTAAAAAGCCATTGTAATAGACAATATATGTTTATTTATTTTCCGCATTAATATTAAATGTTATTTAGCAGTAATTGTTTATATTATTACGTGAGCACCAAATTTGAGGTAGTGGTATCTAAATTTGGGGGTGTCACAATATACACACACACACACACTTGCCATATTTGTAGGAAGCTAAGTCTCAAGGCCAGACTGTCAATTGGTTAGATGTGTACGTGGCCACTCGTGATGGTCTACTTAATGATGTTCAGAAAGTTGTAAGTTTTTATTTACATTATATGTTTATAATTTTTTGACGTCATTCTTAAGCTTAAATTATTTACTTTTAACTATTCAACGTATAACTTGATTGTAGGACACTAACAATAAATTAATGGATGAACGATATCCCTCTGATAGCTTTTGCCCGATGATAGATCAAGAGTTGTGGGAGAGGGCGTCGATTGTTAAGAAGAATTTTGTCAAGGACCAAGGGCAGCAAAGACAGTCGACTATTAGTGCTTATGACAACTCTGGTAGCCAGCCTACGCAGTCATCATACAATCCGATGCCACATATTGCTACTGATTGTGTTAGAGTCATATGTAAAGATTTTTCTCTTATTTGTACACAACAAACTCATTTGAAGGCGCTGAGTCCTGATGACTTTGCAGATGCAGTGATAACGGTAGCACGTCAACAGGAGGAAGATGATGAGCATGACAAGGTAATCCTAGTAATTAATACAATTAAATTAATCACTCAATAGTACAATATTGAACATGTATCCTTTTTTTGTTACAAAAACATAAATGTTAGATGATGCTTGAGGAGCTACATCGTTCTTCTATTGCTTTTTTCTTCTCATTTTATTTTGTACCACATGCATGGTTAGATATATGATATTGATGATATTGTATTGTAATTTTAGTTTATTGTATTTATATATACCTAAATTGGATGTTGGTTTCATTTGTCTATAAAATGCATTTTAATATGACTTGAATTTGGTATTTAGTTGGAGATCTGGATGAGATTGTATTTATATTTATTGTGTTGTGTGTAGAGATGTTAATATAGGTAAAATAATTTTAGGAATTCTATAAAATAATTTCTTTTAAGTATCGGCGATCGAATCGGTTGTTGTTGCATTTTGGCCATCGCTGATAAAAGCTGTCATTAATGTTGGTCGCTGACACGTAGCGACACGTATTCTTATTACTGACTTGGATCAGCGACCGATTCGATCGCTGATACGGCAGTCGCTGTTGTCAGTAGCTATTGTACCATTTAGTAACCAAATTACCTACAACGGATATTAGCGATCGATTTCGATCGCTAATACCTATCAGAGATGGATTACGATTGTTGATAAGTGATTGCATATAGTGTTTTTTGTTGTAGTGGAGTACAAGTTCTCATGTAATATTCTTGATTCCAATTAAAATCTTTGAGATTCTTGAATGCTTATTCATTTTCTAATGTTTATTCCAATTAAGTTCTTTTCATAATATGCTTCTCATTGTTTGATTTTTTTTTGGCTCATCTTCTTGACATGTATGCATGCACTACTTAAGGCACTATCTTTTAAGTTTTCTAACTTTTTCGTTTCTTAAGTGATTAAGGAAAATAAATAAATGAATAAATAACGTACAATGGTGACATCGTATTACATTTTAAGCTCCCATCTTTAACTCTCTTAATCCGTTAAAAATATGTTTATGACTTTTCACAAACTAACCCGTACTTTACCCGAATTATCAAACTTGAAAATACTAAATAGCAGAACAAACCCTATACCATTTTCACAATTTATTTTCATTTCAACACACTATTAGGTTAATGTTAAGAGTTACAGTAAAGGAAGTGATATTTTCAAAGAGTTTTTTAATATTTTCACATGTAAACTGTCGTTATGGACTTATAGCGACGGTTAAAACTGTCGTTATAGACTTATAGCAACAATTTTTATGTGAAAATATTAAAAAAAAAATTGTGAAAATATTAGTTTCCTTACGGTAAATATTATGCAAAAAATAAAGTTAGGCGCGTGAAGTATTTGCTCAAATAAATCTATAAGACGATAACTATATTTGCTTGGCAGCCTACAGTTGAAAACTAAATGTTAACTAGTGCGGAGATTTCCCACCAACAAACGTATTAAAATGAGCGAGATATGGGTACTTCTCCCCAGTATTTTCAAAACCGGATCAGTCATCGAACCGAAAAGGGTACAGAATTGATGGATTACTAGTTCAACCAGTGGTCGAACTGTTATTGAATTAGTAACATCATAAATATATAAAAAATATATTATTAATAATTAGTAAAATTTTAAAACATCTAATTTTTTATAAGCTAAAATATAGTGAAATTATATTATAATATTACTAAAAATATTTTTATATAAATAAAAAACTTTAAAACTGGTTCAACCAGGTCAACTAACCGATTTTATCGGTTGAGTCACCGGTCCAACCGATGGTCAACCGGTTCTACAGATTTTTGACTAAATTAGTTAAACCGGTCTAAACTGGACAGAACACTAGGCTGGTTTCCGGTTCAATCGATTGAACTGGCCGATTCGATCCGAATTTAATAACATTGCTTCTCCCTCCTCTTCTAGAGTGAAACTTGACTAAATAAACAAAAACATGTGCTTCAAATAATTATTTATTGCTACAGGAGTATTATAATATTATGGGTAGCATACATTCCACGTGAAATAGAGAATGCATTTTTTTCTTTTGGAAACCTAATTGTAGTACAGTTGAAGTAAACTCACTTTTTTCTTCCTTTTATTTTCGTTTAATTTTTCTCATTTTATTTAAAAAAATTAGATAAAAGATGAAATTATTTTTCTATTAGGGGTGCACACGGTCGGTTTGGTCGTTTTTTTGGGAAAAAAAATAACCAAACCATTTAAGTCGGTTATTAAAAATTAAAAACCAAAACCGCCCAAATTTTTACATCGTAATCGCTTATCGGTTTATTCGGTTTCAGTTAAATCGGTCGGTTTATTCGGTTATTCGGTTTCGAAATTAATAATTTGATATTTATTATATTGTCAATTTTTCATAATAATTAATAAATCACTAACTCAATAACTACTAATTATAATAGAAGTTCTCTAAATCCGAAAAATAAAAATCACCTAACTCACTCACTAGGATAGAAGTTTTGCAAATTCGTCACAATAAAAACATATAATAAATATATAATTATATAAAATAAATATTTATTAGAAAAGTATATAAATTATATTATAATTTTAAATTGTTCGGTCGGTTTGGTCGGTTTTAATTTTTTGAGAAACCAAACCAAACCGGCCGAACTAGTTTCGGTTTTTTAGTTTTATAGTGTTCGGTTTTTCGATTTTATATTTTTCGGTTTGAAATAGTAACGGTTTGGTTCGGTCTGGTCGATTTTTCGGTTTTGATCGATTTTGTGTGCACTCCTACTTTCTATCATGTTGCATGAAGATTGAAGAATACAATACAAGGAAGAGAGAAAAAAAGGAAGCACGTAAGGGTTATATTCTTGCCTAATTTTTTCTAATTAAAATTCCAAAGGGAATATTTGGAGAGAAAACGAGGCATTTATTTTTCATTTTTTGCATTTTTCTCTCCAAATTTAAACTCCAAAACATAACGTTATTAAAACATAACGTGCTTGTTATTTATTTTTTATACTAACTAGTAAGTGAACCGATACGCATGAGACACCACTGGACTGCTTTAACACTAGTATATAAATTTATGTAAATATTATAATTCTAAAGTTTTAAATATGTGTAATATAAAAGGAAACAAACAATTATTTGCCTGTTGCCCTTATTTACTTTTGTTTTGTTGTAGACTGTATAATTTTTTCAAATAGAATGATAATTTACATCATTTAATAGTGTAAGAATTCAAAAAATCACTTGTGATTCATCTAAATTTTTTAGCTAAAACCATTAGTTTTTGTGATGAAAGACTATTTTATCCTCTATATATATATATATATATATATATATATATATATATATTAAATTCACAGTTTTTTTCTTCTTTAAATCTCAAATCCACAAATATATATATATATATATATATATATATATATATATATATATATATATATATATAACATTTATAGATGTAATATGACATTAAATTAAATTATATTAACACAAACTAAATTCAGTTTATGCACAACAAATAAATATGAAAATAATAAATTAAATTTATTATCAAACTAAACTAAATTAAAATTTATTTGCATTAAATTTAAATTATACTAAAACTAATCTAACAACTAAATTACATCAAATTTAAATGCTTCTAACCTAAACTGAACTAGATTAAAAAAAAATATCGTTAAACCCTAACCCAATTATCAAACTTTTATCTATCGCATTTCCTCAATTTTAATGGAGCCACTTAATAATATTGTCATCATTTTTTTTTCCTTTTAAAGTATCAAATACAAATAAACAATATTACAAAATTATTAAGCATTTAAATTAAAAGTAAATAAGTAAACAATTAATAAAGAAATAGTGAAGAAAATTTCAATCTTACATTTAGCACAAAAGTTAAAAAATCAATCATATTAAATTAACTTAAAATGTATTAAAAATATCTTTTTAGCTAATATAAGATAGTACTTACCGTAAACAATATTATATGTAAACAATACCCAGCACTATTTAAGCCGGTGATTTTCTCCTCTTATCTTCATTTAGTAGCTTTTCCAGGAATGTTATTTTTCTCTTATAGTCTGTTCCAGGTGTCATATTTGTATTCCCTTTATTTTTTACTTTTAAATTATTTAACTATTTCATGACACAGTTCACTTTGTTCAACTTTTACTACAAAAAAAAGGTTTATTTTCGTCGGAATATTTTGTCAGACATAATCTTATTCCATCATAATAAGGTTATTTTTGATAGAATATGTTGCCCAAAATTCAGTCAAGTATAATATAGTAGGTAATAATTTTGTCAATTATGTCAGAAATACATTTCTTCGACGAAATTATTGTTGATGGAATTTTCGTCGAGAATAATTTGTTTTCCACGGACTAATCTCGACGAATTATTCGGTCGAAAAAAGCTTGCCACGTGTTCGCTGTTAGTTGATTCTGGAAATACTATTTTCGATGGAATTTTCGTTTGTATTAACTTATTCCATCGAAAATAATATTTTTTTAAAAATATTTTTTTCATTTTTTCAGTTTTCAAATTTGTAAATCACATTTTTTTACCTGTTTTCAATCCCAACAATAACGCATACACATAAACTAACTTACGATATATAATTGTTTTCAATCCCAACAATAACACATACATATAAACTATAAGTTAAACGATTACAATGATGTCAGAATAAAAGTAAGCCTAACATTGATGTACAATTTAAATTAAACAATTACACTGATGTACAATGTAAGTATGATATATAACAAATATAAGTTAAATGATTATAATGCTTATAATGATGTACAAATATACGTTAAATGATTACATAAATGTACAATGTAACTACAATTAACAATATAAGTGCGTATAGCTACAATTATCTATCGCTATCATAGGGCGAGAGACGATAGTACTACTCCGATGTCTGAAAATCATGACCATCATTAGTGAGCTCGTCATCTTGACCCAGCTCGACATCGCGATCCTGTTGATACAATTAAAAATATGTACAATATAAGTTCGTAATTGAAAATTACAAAAATTACTAAATATTGTTTTAAGTAACATGCAAATTATATAACTTAAAATAAATAAAGTACTTGAGTAGTTAGGAGTTGACTTAGTATCCGCCCAAAAACCTCCAACAGTAGAGTAACCACTAAATTTAATCCACTATGTTTTACTTCTATTGCCTACATATCAAGTACTTGCAAAAGGATGATGTGATATAGTTTTGCGCACGCGTGTGTAGTCCCTCCATTTTAATTTATATGATCGTCATTGATTTTTTAAAAGTTAATTTTATATATTTTTAAATTTAAAATTGACATAAATTTATTTAATTTAAGTCAACACAAGTATGAATATCATAAACTATCTAAAAAGTATTATTAATTATAAAATTTATTATTTTTTAAATTTAAATAAATTATGTCAAATTTAAATTTAAAAATATTTTAAATTAATTTTTAAAATATTAATAACAATATTATAATTTAAAACGGATGAAATATTATAAATCAATATTGTAGCCCATGTTTTCATTCCTAAGGGGTGAATGCGGTCATTTTGAGTAATCATTAGGAGATGATGCAATTAGTAGCAAACGTGATTTAATATGTAGTCACCGCTAGAAGAAGTTACTGTTTAATTGTTTTTCTTGATTTATTGGTGATTGCTTAAATGTCATTTCTAATTAGTTTAAATGAAAATGTAAGATTAAGAAAATTAATTGATTTTTTTTTTGGAGTTGAAAGGAGGAATTTTTGTAAACTTGTAGATTTAAAAAATTAAAAATGAGCAATGGACAAAAGTTTAAATGATTTATTGTTATATACTATAAAGGAGGGGATTTTTAGACTTTTACAAGGTCAACATGACTATTGGAAATTCAGTTTACTTGTTTTTGAGCACATGAAGGCAATTGTTGTTAACTATGAAAATGAGATAACTTGATATTTGAGGGCACGTCACAAGTGATAAATTGATAATTTTTGAATAACGGGTGGTGACTTAAAAATTTGGATAATCATATATGATTATTTGAATTTTACTCTATTTAATACTCTATAATTTTGTCAAATAGAATGATAATTTATATTATCTGATGAGTGCATACAAAGAGAGTGAGAGTTTAATTGTGTTTGAAGGATGCTTTTGTCCTCTTGATTCTAACTAAATAATTAATCAAGAGAATTGCACACATGTATAATCAAATTAAGTGAATGTTTACACATTTAAACGATTATCACCTAATATTGGGAAAAGCATTGGATTTTACATCTTATGGGAAAACAAATTAATGAATGAACTCATATAACAACCGAGTCAACTCACCAAGTTTTAAAGTTTGTGAATAAATGAATTTATGTACACTCTAGTTAACTCACCGAATATTTAAATTAAAATTTAATTAGATTTCGTACTTTTGAATATGGAAATTAATGAAAGAATATTATAGCTGAAAAAAAAAAAATCTAGTTTGACGAAGCCATCAAGTGAGCTGCTTGTTGGACTAATTGTATACAAAATTATATGACAACCATCAAAATAAGATCCAACAAATAAGTCCAAAGGACATTAGCCGAAAGAGATGCTAAATTAGCCCAATCAGTAAGGCATACAATTCTTTTCCATCTTTTTGAAAGCACCATAACAAAGCTCATAGAAGAGTTAAGGACTCAGCGGGCTCAGCATCGAGCAAACGATTTAAAATGTTTGAACTCTATTTTATTTTTTTATAAATATTTTGAACTCTTTAGAATACTCCTCTACAATACACACTTTGGATCCTCAGACCAGTCAGTCGAAAATACCCCTCTAAAATACATATTCGTCCATTATTTTAGATCCAATTTACCCACAATGCCCTCATTAATTGGTAAATGTAAAATATAAAATGTTATATAAAATCTATTTTACTTTCAAAAGTACTTAAATAAAATTTACTATTTTAGGGAAAAATAATCTTTAGTACTTAAATGGTAGTTATTCCAATTCATTGTGGCCTTGTGGGTAAAATGAAAATTTATTAATACTATCTTTTTATTATTTTTTTAAATTATGTGAAAAGTATTTTTAAGAGATGTTTTATGTAATGGAGAAAATATGGAAGAGATGTCTTTTGAAAGTTGTGAGTTTTTCTACTAAAAGTTTGTCAAAGCCGTCATCCTGATGGCGGCTCAGCCCTCGAATTTCCACAAAATTAAACCTTTCTTCCTTCCTTTTATATATATATATATATATATATATATATATATATATATATATATATATAAGTTTTCTTGAGGAGGGATACACACGAATTTTAGCATATTGAGAGAAAATCCCCACTTTAGATAGAGAAAACACAAAATATAACAAAACTCTTTCAAATTGAAATCAAAACTCAATTCATTGATATTGAAGGTTGATCCATTAGACTATTAGAGTCTCCAACCAAGTTGCTCTCTCTTTCATTTTTGCAAAATCCAATTATAATCTTCTCATTTCTACTTTGAAATCTCATTGGTGATCATTTAACTGTGATGCAGAGATGTAGAATTTTTAATTCACAATCCATTTCCATGTTAGTTTTATTTTAAATTGTTTAATATGTGAACTGAGTACCATTTTGAAGCATGTAAGATCATAATTTTATATTTTGGTGTTAGATTTATATGGGTAATTTTTATATTGCAATTTTATGACAATATTTTAGGTGAATTTAAGGTTTGTGGGTTTATACTCACAAAAATTAGACTTAGCCCAGATAGATTTAGGCTTTAAAATCTTTGTAGTATATGTACTGGGTTGATTTCTATGATTGTAAGCCTACGAGGAACTCCAAGGCCTTCAAATTCATATTTGAAGGAATCGGAGCCCTCTTCCAATGATCAACTTTTATTAAATTGTAAAACTTCTTGTTGGGTTGAATTTGTGCAAATTGTAAGTATAGCAAAAAGGCTAAGGCCTTTAAATTTATATATGGAAGAATTAGGGTCTTCCTCTCGTGACGGACCTTTGAATTAGGTTTGTAAGTGATCATTAGTGATTGTAAATCATTTATATACCTTGAAATTATTTGGGTGGTTTTTATCTCTCAAAGTGGGGTGTAAAATCTAAATAATGGATTATTAGTGTATTTTGATAATGGATCTTGACCAATTTAATTGTTTTGGATAACAAAAAATAATGTTAAAAAACTAAATGTTTTTTAGAATGAAACAATTCAATGGGTAAAAGTTAAATGCTTGAACGGGATTTTTAGATAAAACCTAAATATGCATGTTTAACACACGTTAAAAAATGACACTTGGAAAACTACATTATAAAATAAGTTTTAGCAAACAAGTTTTTAAAATAATTTTTGAAAACATACGTTTGAAAATCACTTTTGAATGAAAACAAACGCTTTAAAAATGACATTTGAAAAATACATGCTTGAAAATATATTCACACGCCCACATTTTAAGATGAATCTTATTTAAAGAACCGTCTTTGAAAAATAAACAAACTTTGAAAACGAACTTTGAAACTTTGAAAACAACTCCAAAAGAAACCTTTTTAAAAAATTCAAGAGTTCTTTCTTAGCCAAATTGAACCTCACTGGGTTGAAAAAACGGATTCACCTATAAAGCCTGTCACCAAGCACATACCCACAAATGCATGACATATGATACCTACACACGGAACACCTAACTAAAACATACACCAAGACAAAAAAAATTCAAAATTTGAGAAAAGATTTAAAAAAATGGTAAATGTGAAGTATTTTGCTAAGCCTGATCCGGTAATTCATATTCGGTTAGGCCCAATGGACCATCAGCTTGACAGTCTCTTATGAGGACTCCTTGGTCCGATAGACTTGGGTTGGGTTCCTAAGACCGCTTGAAAGATGACTAATTACTACATTTAATCCTAATTAGAGTAGGAGTCATGCATCCTAAGTGGCTTAGGATAATTACCTTCTTATTCAACTGTTAGTTCTCCGATGGACATTCCTATTAGGTCTGGTAAGTGTTAAGTAAGTGTTATAAATATTCGGTCAATAATGGAGGTAAGGATTACGCTATTTTACTTTACTAAATACTTAAGCCTCGATTGTTGACCTATCTTGAAACATTCACCAACACTCACACCGGAGGAGTCCACCAACAGCTCAAGCCATTAGGACTTTTGTGCAGGTATTCCTCCCGGACGGCCAGCAGGACGTGCAGACGAAATTCGAGCGTTAACATTGGCGCTAGAAGGAGGACCATTTAGTACCGAGTAAATTTTCCATCAAAAATAATCGACATGGAGACTTCGCAATCGCAGAGTAATTCACGATGACCACCACCCTCTCAATCTCGCCGGGAGACGATAGCAGATAAAGAACGTCGCTTCCAGTCGATCCTTGACAAAAAGAAAGCTCTGAACATCAAGCAGAAAGAGCTTGATAAGCAATATCAGGAACTGACCGAGGCCGAAAACAATCTTTTGAGCCAGAGAGGCTCGACCTCCCGCTCAAAAAATCGTAACCAACGAAACAACAGACACCCGGAACGAAGTGGGGATGAAGCACGAGAGCGAGACAGGGAGCCGGTCCGTTCCTAGTCAATCTGGACAGTAGATTTGCGGAAGCGAGCCAGATTACCTTCAAATAAAGATCGGGGAGACAGATAAAGCTATGAAAGCCATACTGGAGAATCTTCACCGAAGAAGGCTTTAGACAAATACTATAGATCTAAGAAGGCCCAGTTTTCCCCGTTTTGAAAAGAACTAGAAGAAGCCAAGATCGACCAAAGCCGCAAAGTACCCACCCTAGAGATATATGACGGAATAGGAGACCCCCATGACCACACCTACTCTTTCAAACAGGCCATGCATTTCCATGGCCATGATGCGGTGGCAATGTGCCACCTATTTTTATCCACCCTGAAGAAGACTGCCAGAGAGTGGGTCACCTCCCTTCCACCCGGGTCTATTAAGTCGTGGGAAGAACTGCAAGAACAATTCCATACCTACTTCGGGAGTAACAAGCGACGTGCCAGAATGATAACCTCTCTTCTACAGGTCAAGCAAAGGCTGAATGAGAGTCTTCGACAGTATGTTAAAAGGTTTTGGGAGGCGGTTTCTGAGATCAACGGATTGACTCAAAACAGGTAATCCAATTTTTGACTATGAGATTAAATGTTGATCAAAGAGCTCATCTCGAGGGTCTCGAAAACTTTATCTGAGACCTACGAGAAAGTTGACAAGTTCGTTGAGTTGGAAGAGGCTTTCGCCAATCTCCGAGGTTTATCGAAAAACACAGGTGATTTTCATCAGAGAGACCCCGGAGGCGATAGTGCCAAAAAAAAATCCACCAGCAACGGCAAAAAAGGAAACGATAGAAGAGATTCCAACAGGGATTGACAGCAGAAGAATGATCCCCCAAGGGACAGAAGGGGTAACAAAAAGGATTACATGCCCCTGAATACCAGTAAAAGCAATATCGTGAAGGCAATAAAAAATGAACCTTTCTATGAGAAACCCCCGAAGATCTAAATCTTCGCAAGGCAGAAGAATGGGGACAGATACTGCATCTATCATGAAGCAAAGGGGCATGATACCGAAGAGTATTACCAGCTGAAAGACTTATTAGAAAAACAAGTTTGGAATGACAATCTTGATGGATATGTTGACGATTCCAATCGACAGTCAGCCTTTGATCGTATCGAGCCACCTCCACCAATTACGGAGGCAAGATGTGTGGTTGATGTCATCTCCAGAAGATCGATCTCAGCCCTTTCTAACCGAAAGAGGAAGGCTTTCGGCAGAGAGGTTCATCAGGTGTCCGGCAAGCCACGGGACATCAAGACCGATCCCATCACCTTCTCCGATGATGATTACCCATCGGAGATGGTCACTCCCCACCAGGATGCACTAGTCATCACAGTTCAGGTCGGAACTATGGACATGAAGCGGATGCTTGTTGATAATAGGAGTTCAGTCAATGTACTCTATAGCCGAGCGTATAATCGCCTGGACTTGGGGGGAATGAAGCTGAAGATCTGCAATGAGTCCCCCTTATACAGGTTTGGGAATAACCCAGTTCGTATAGCAGGGACGATTGAATTGCTTATGATCTTCGGGACTCCCCTGAAGCAAGCCTCTATTATGGTTCGTTTCTATGCGGTTCAAGTGGAAAGCAACGACAACGCCATCTTGGGAAGAAAAACTTTGTCGGCACTAAAAGCAATAACCTTAATCCCATATCTGAAGATGAAATTTTCTACCAAAAATAGGATCGGAAAATCAATCGGCGATCAGGATTGTAAGGTTTCAACACATAAACGCAACGGAATTTCAAATTTTTTTCGAAACCCTAAAACAGGATCCATGCGAAAACATATTAATTCAGAGGTTTAGATATATTTTCACCGATTATCCGAGCTTGAATAGAGATGATGGAATTCTAGAACGGCTTCGAATCTTCAACGCAATCCAACGGAACTTCGTCTCTACGGTATCCACACGAATGTCTCCGCGAATCGTCCCACGATCTGCAGCAAAGAGAGTCGCGGTACTAGCCGCCAAGATCTAGATATTGATTTACTGTGTTTTTCTCTCTAGCCTCTTTCTGAAAGCGGCTAGGGTTTAGTTTTTGATTTTTCATATACTTAAAACAACTGATATATCATATATATATAGTAGTTAAAAGAACTAACCAAAAACTAATTAGAAAAATAAAATTCGAATTTATATATATTATATTTTAATTAAGTCTTACTTAATTAATATACATATATACAAATTATCCTATTAATTTAAATTCATAATTTAAAAACTATCAATCATATTGACATATTTAAATCATAACAATTTAAATTAATTTCTTTTTAATTACGTTTTAAGTGTGTGACCCTATATGTTATTATTATATTGACAATAATTTCAAAATCATATTATAAAATTATAAACAGTGAGCGGCATCTAGTAATACAGCACTGCTACCCAAATAATAATAAGATCGATGATTCGATGCAACCTTTTCGTGACCAATTTTTCAATGTAATTTAATCCTTTTAACCTTAACATCCTACATTAAACTCGAGGCATGAAATGTGTCATACTCTTCATAATTTAATCTGAGTTTTCTTAATCAATGAGTAGACTATATGAAATAAATCACTATTTGAGCATGGCCATACATTTCATAGTCCTACTCAATCAAGAGGCATATGGATATCACCTCTAATATATAGGAGGGTTAAATTCCATCTAGATCACTCATATTCTTCACACGATTCATAATGTACCCAATAATCACCTTTATTGTCCACCCTATTAAAGGTGACCTTTGATGATATCAAAGTACATAAATTCTTGTGTAATAATATACTGATTTCAGGTCGGAGGATTATTACATCATTGCCACTATGAGAATTTCTTATGACACTTTACATAATGCTCCACGTAAAATTTTCATGGTGGGTCAGTCCAGTACATTGTTCTCTAATATGTACCTATGCATTGACTCAATATCTCATATATTTATGACCAATGAGATTTGGCCATCAGTCAATCCACATACTAGTCTCAATGCATCATTGTTGTCCCATTAATAATGATACTCAACTAGGGATATTTAAGAGCAATGATACTAATTGTAATTATATAATCTCATGTTCAAGTCACATACTTGAAGCTATATAATTCGTATCACTATTCTAAGGACTTTTATTATGCTAAAATTTATATAACGTAGTAAATAAAATCATAATAAAATAATTCATTTATTCAATCAAATATAATATCAAAAATGTTAAGCAATTACATCAAATAATTGGCCTCTAGGGCATGAACTCTAACAAGGATCTCTCCCGAAAGTGTTACCTCCAAACCATTTAAACATCCCTTGCCAGTGATAATCGGCAGAAAACTGCAATGAAGATCGAGCTTGAACCTTTCACCGAAGGATGTACCGAGCCAATTGCAACACCTGCCGAGGACATGGTGGAGGTTCCATTATTTCAAGAGGATAATGAGAACACCGTATAGATTGGAACTGGCCTTCAGAGAGAGACCAAGACTCAGTTGGTTGCTCTCCTACAAGAATATTCGGACATCTTTGCATGGGTTCCACCCGAATGCCAGACATTGACAAGATCGTGGCCGTACACCAGCTAAGTGTAAGCCCGAACTCGAAGCTTATAAAACAGAAGCAAAGGAATATAGCTCTCGAAAGACAAAAGGTAATTGATCAAGAAATCGATAAACTTTTGGCTGCTGACTTTATCTTTGAAATTAATTATCCAGAATGGCTCACTAATGTGGTGTTGGTAAAAAAACACAACGAGAAGTGAAGGATGTGTGTAGACTACACAAATTTGAACAAGGCGTGTCATAAAGATTACTACCCTCTCCCGAGCATCAACCAGTTAATCAATTCTACCTCGGGACATACAGTAATGAGCTTCCTGGATGCTTTCTCGGGATACAATCAGATCACTATGATGGAATGTAATATCCTGAAGATCGCCTTCATCACTCATCGAGCAATCTATGCCTATAAAGTCATGTCCTTCGGCTTAATCAATGCGGGAGCTACATACAAACGAATGATGAATAAGGTATTCAGTAGCCAGATCGAGAGAAACATGGAAATCTATGTTGATGACATGATCGTCCGAAGCATGAAGGAAGAAGACCATTTATCCGACCTGAAAGAATGTTTCGAGAATGTCAGATCCCACAACATGAGACTCAACCCAACTAAATGCACTTTTGGCCTCGGGTTAGACAAATTTTTGGGATATATAGTTTGCTAAAGAGGGATAGAGGCAAATCCCGAAAAATATATCGGTTATCTTGGAAATGCAGCTCTTCGTCGGTTTGTGGCTCGCTTCGCAGAGAAATGTCTCCCTTTCTTCGGCACTTTAAAGGGAACTCAAAATCAGAAGACATTTCTATGGACCGAATACTGTCAGGAGGCCTTTGACTAGATCAAAAGGTATATCTCTTCTCCGCCAATACTTAGTAAAGCCATTCCCGAAGAGGATCTACAAATGTACTTGTCTGCCATATCTTTGGCAATTGGGTCAGTTTTTTTTAAGGGAAGATTCAGAAGGGAAAAAATCTTTCTATTACGTAAGCCATGCTCTTCGGGATGCTAAAACAAAATACCCAAATCTAGAGAAGTTGGCTTACGCATTAGTTATTTCTAGTCGCAAACTCCGACATTATTTCTAGGGGCGGACTATCCTCGTCTTCACAGATCAGCCTCTTCGGAAAGTTCTTTATAGACCAGAGTCATCAGGAAGGCTGGCAGGTGGGCCATCGAGCTAAGTCAGTTCAACATAGAGTTCTGTTCTCGGACGACCATTAAAGCAAAAACACTCATTGACTTCATCATCGAGTGTTCCTTTCCCGATGATCCAGAAGAAAAAGAACCTGGTCATAATGAATTGACAATCACTCCCGAAGAATCTGTATGGACTTTGTTCGTGGACGGATCCGCCATAGGGATGAGGAGCGGTGCAAGCGTAATTCTCACTTCTCCGGAAGGTTTCAAAGTACAACAGTCAATACGATTCGGGTTCATTGCCACTAATAATATGGTTGAATATGAAGCATTAGTGGCAGGATTGAAACTGGCCCAAAGTCTAGAGGTGAAAAACATGGTAATTTACAATGACTCCCAACTGGTAGTAAAACAAGTCTTAGGGGAATATGAAGCAAAAGAGGTTCACTTGCAGGCCTATCTTTGATTAGTACGATCACTGTTGGCGTTTTTCCCGAAGTATCAAATTATAGGCGTAATCAGATTGAAAAATGCAATGGTCGATGCCCTTTCTAAATTGGCAACCACCAATCAAGAGGAGTTAGAAGGATCTATTTATTTGGAAGATCTTCAGCAACCGAACATCCTGGTTCAAATAGTAATGAATATTGAACAGGGGGATTCTTGGATAACCCCAATCTTTAAGTGCCTTCTAGTTGGGAAATTACCTGAAGATAAATCTTTGGCCCGAAGAATAAAATACAAGTCCTCCAAATACTGCGACATAAATGATCAGTTATATCGAAGATCTTATTCTTCTCTATTACTTTGTTGTCTCGACCTAGGGAGTCTGATTATGCTCTTCGGGAAGTCCATGAAGGAATCTGCGGGGACCATATGGGAGCAAAAACACTGGTTCATAAAATTTTACAATAAGGATATTTTTGGCCGACCATGATTGAAGATGCCAAAGACTTCGTCAAAAAATGTCACAAGTGTCAACTCTTTGCATCTGTCCCACATTAACTTCCCGAAGAGCTTGCTCTGATAATTTCTCGGATACCTTTTGTCGTCTGGGGAATAGATATCTTGGGCCCGCTTCTACAGGGTAAAGGATAAGTAAAGTTTGTGATCGTGGCCATCGATTACTTCACTAAGTGGGTAGAAGCCAAATCCCTCGTCAAAATCACCGAGCACACATGTCTTAAATTCTTTAAAGAGCAAGTAGTATACCGGTTCAGCATTTCGATGATTTTGGCCTCTAATAATGGGCTTTAATTCGTCGACAAGATATTCAAAGGATTCTTAACCGAACTTAACATTCAGCATCGGTGGACTTCGGTAGCCTATCCACAGACAAATGGTCAAGTAGAAGTTAGAAACAGAATACTCCTTAATGGTATAAAAAGAAGATTAAAAGATGCAAAATGAGCTTGGCCCGAGGAGATGTTACATGTTCTCTGGGCCTACTGAACAACTCCTAGGACTACCACTAGGGAGACACCCTTTAAGTTGGCCTATGGTTCCGAAGCCTTGATACCTATTGAGATCGGGATACCTACACCCAGAGTCCTAAACTTCGACAAAATTCTCAATAGTGAAGGGCTTCGGCAGAATCTTGACTTTTTAGAAGAGGAACGCGATTCAGTGATCCTCAGATTAACTACCTATCAACAGCGGACTGCTCGATATTTCAATAAAAATGTCAAGAATAGGTCATTCCATGTCGGCAACCTAGTTCTTCGACAGGCTGAGGCATCTATGCCTCAGGACACTGGTAAATTGATGCCCACATGGGAAGGGCCTTATTTGGTGATTGAAGTCTTGAGGGCTGGAACTTATAAACTTCAGTGCATGGACGGAAAGAATGTTCCCAATACTTGACATGCTGTTCGGCTTCGTTGGTATTATCGGTAGTTCAGATCTTGTACTTAGAACAATTTTAAGGTTATATTTTAGCTGATAGAATTTGTACTTAGACCATTTTTTGAGGCTATATTTTTAGCCGATAAATGTTATCTTTTCGATACTAATGAGAATCTTTTACATCTTTCTTTTGTATTACTGTTTTGATACAAACACTTTCAATTTATCTCCTAGCCTCATTGTGTATACATCCGATTAAGCTAGTGGGGGGTGAAGTAGTATAAGTAAACAGTTATACATGTAGATGAAAAAACTTAACTCGTGAGAAAAGATAATAGAGCATAATCAGTCAATTATAACCAAAAGTTGATTGAAGTGAATTTGAAATTTATATTACAATAAAAATTGATCCCGATAGTACAGTTAGTCATCGGGAATAACAATTCCCAATTGATCGGGATCATGACCCTTCCACCTAGCAAGTTCCCAAGCAAATTCGAAGCTGTCAGTAAACTCGTTCACCATGGATGCATAGATATATGTCTGAAAATCGTCCGAGGCTTTGTACTCATCAATGACCTTTTGCTTGAGCTCAGGAGTTAAGACACTTGGGGAAGCAGAAGCTATCGGTCTCTTCAACCAATCGGCCTCCTTAGCAGCCCAACCTTCAACGATCAGCTCAATGTTGTCTTTAAGATTCTTCATCCGATCGGTTTGATGCTGGGCTTCGAGCTCGACCTGGTTTTTCTCAAGAAGAACTTTCTTGAGCTCCTTAGCCTCGGCCAATTCAACTGCCTGGGTCCTTCTCTTCTCAGAGTCATGTAGTTGGGCCTGCAGATAGATGATCTCTTTATCTTTGTCGACTCACACCTTCCGCATCTCTTTATAGTCCTTTTTCAAGATGTGGAAGGCATCATGTAGAGCTTTCAGTTGATCCCGAGTTTTCTGGTGATTTTTCAAAGCCTCGGCACGCTCGCTGTGGCTTTCTTCTAGTTTTTTCTCCAGAGCCTTTTGCTCATCGGACATTCGCAAGAGAACATCATTTCCCTGCGATATGACATTCGAATTATTAGGCAGAGGGACTATTATAAATCAAGACTAAAAGGCAAATCAGGGAGAAGGTTTTACCTTTGCATGAAAGGAGAATAACATCTCTATCAACGTTTTCAGATCAACATTTTCGTGTCCGTTTGCGATGAAGGGGACCATTGGGGAACCCAGATTATTCAGACTCGGTCCCTACTCGGTGCTACTCTCTTCGGTCGTCATCGGAGGATCGTTAGGACCTTTTTGTTTCGTCTTTAGAGGCTCCTGCTCCTCAAGGACGTCTTTCTCAGTGGCTTGGGGAGGGACATGTGCTTCTTCTAGATGTCCGATGGTGGTCAGGTCGGTAGGTTGGTTGCTTGGAGAATTGAGGGGAAGTGGAGCTTGTTTGACTCTTGCCTCTAGTGAAGACTTCAACACCAACCTTCTTTTTTTTGTCTTTGGTTTTTCTGGCCTCGGCTCTTCGTAAGAAGTTACATCCTCCCTTGAGGGTTCTACAATATCAGTCATCAGGGAGGGCTCCATCACCTCCTCGGCAACGACTGATTCTTCTACTGGGTCTTTGGATTTCACGGCCCTCAGATTGCGGGCTGCCTTCACTTTCTCAGCTCCGCTCAATTTCGCCATCGGGGCCCCAATAGCCTCGAGTATGGCCTCATTGTCTGGGTGCTTTCCTTGATCGGCCATTGCAACATAATCAGAACAAATGAGTATCTTAATCAATTCAGAATAAACAAACAAGCATGGCAGATGACTTACAGCTGAAGGAATATAACTAGTCTTAGTCATTAAGGAGATCCCGGTTCCACTTCACAGACGGTCTCTTGGAGTATAAGACCTCGAACGCTTCTAACCTTGCTCGAGAGATCCTCCTCGAATTCAGCTGGTCTTTGTTCGAGTTTGCCTAAGGTCCGACCATCTCAATGTCCAGCCCCTTAATGAAGAACCAGTCCCCGTGCCACCCTTTATTACTCGATGGGGTCTCCATCAAGGTTTCTCTTCCGGGATTCTTTATTACTTGGAAGAATCCCTTTTCCTTAGTATTGGTGATTGAAAAGAATTGAAAGAAGAAATCAATGGCTGGGGGAGTTGACTCAGAGAGACAAAAGGTGATGAAGCTATTCAGATGGATGAAGGAATTGGGGGATAGTTGATTCAAGTTAAGCCCTGTTGTATGTAGTAACTCTAGTACGAATGGGCGAAGAGGGAATCGGACCCCGTAGATTAACATCTGTCGATGAATAGGAATCCATCCCCCCTCGAACTGATTATACATTCTTTCACCGGTTTCGGGCCTCTTAATTTCATACGACTCGGGGATATAGAACTCTGTTTGCGCTAGGTCGAAGTGATGGTTTCAGATGGAAGAGGGGGTGTTCGCTACTCTGTATTGGAGGGTGAAATATTTGGTCATATTATATTCTTTTACATCCCTCATTCGTTCAATAACTACGGGTTTCCACGGTTGACCCTCTGGGATCCCTGGTTCGGCGACCGTGACTTCGTCTTCAACCCGAGAAGACGAAGCTTGTGCTGTCATGTTTTGTGTGCTTTCAACCATTGTGAAGTATTGAAGAACAGAGGGCAAGGAACTTACTTGATGATGAGATGAGGATCGATGAGTTGATATCGAAGGAAGGCAGGTCGGATACGATGAAATCTTGAGTGGGTGATAAGAGTCTCTCTTTTAGACGTCTTTTCTTCTTCAGAAATAACTGTTTCTAGTAAAAATGATGATTGAGTGATTTTCCTTATCTTATTCAACGTTCAACGGTCCGGATAGGTTTGATCCAACAGATGGGGCGTGTTTGCAGTGTTTACGGTAGTGTAATAAATGACCCTGCCCGCGTGCTCATTGCCAGCTATCTAGTACTCTTTTTGAAATTCAAAAAATGTAATACGAAACATTTGTACAAGTTGTTAGGCCGGGCTAGCTGGGTTGAATGACAAAGCCTTGGGCTTGATTAGTACATAGGGTCCGACACCTGAAATCCTATTTACAAGGGCCCAAGGTTGTTGGAATAGCTTTTTCTTCGGTTCGATACCTCTGGGTTCTCGAATGAATTTCTCTTCGGTTTGATACCTCTGGGTTCCCGAATTACTTTCTCTTCGGTTCGATATCTCCGGGTTCTCGAATGATTTCCTTTTTGGACTGAGACCTCTGGGTCATCGAAAGGTTTTTTCTTTTGGATAAACACCCCTGTGTTCTCGAAGGATCTTACCCTTCGGTTCGATGCTTTTCAGCTCCCGAATGAGTTTTCCTCCTTTGCTATGTTGTCCCTGAATTCCTATATGAAGTTCATAAAGGGTATGCTGTAATATCCTGAATATTTATAGCACTTATAAATATGATATTAAATGACTAAAGTAATTGTAAAGTTAATTTCGAGGACGAAATTCCTGTAAGTTGGGTTAAATGTAATATCCCAAATATTTCAAAAGTGATCTAACAAGATCTAAGCAAGGTTGTCAATTCAAAACCTAAGATTGATTGCTCAAGCATACCTTGAGCTATCTTAAAGAATATATACGACTCGAAACTACGATCGTATACAACTAAGAGGTTAAATTCTTTAACCTAAACTATGTGTTATGTGATTAGTAAAGCTTGAATTGAGCTTTTAAATGTGTTGTATGAAATATCTATGTGTAGGAATTTGTGTTTTGGTTCAAGTAGTTAACCTTAACACTTATTAAAAATCAGAAGTCAATTTAGGGCAAAAACCTAAATTGGAAAAAGAGTTAAAACCTAAACCCTAACCCTAGGGTCTAAACCCTAGAAAATAACCTAGGCCCTTGAGCAAAATGTGAAGGTTAAATTGACATTCTATTTCAAGATTCAACCTTCCCACGCTTTAAAAACACGTAATAGTCAGTAAAAGTTTTTCTCGAAAAACGTGTAAAAAGCACTATTCACGAAGAAACGTTTTTCATTCGTTTGATCGTTTCTTTCATCTGTAGGACTTCTTGTATTTCACGACATAGTGATAATATGAGGTTTAGATGCCAGGGAATCAATAAAATTTTCTTGGGAAAAAGACGAAAAAGACACAATTTACGAGAAAACGTTTGTCGTCTTTTTGAACGTTCTTTTCAACGTTTGGACTTTTTCCATTTCACGATATAGCATTTATACGGGGAATAGATACCAGGGAGCCACTGATATTTTTCCCAAAATAAAACGTAAAACGCTATTCAAAGGAAAACGCTTTCCGTTTTTGATCAAACCGTTGATGGATACAGTGTTTGTATGCAACATCGGTGCGTAATAAGCAATAAAATATTTTCTCGAAAAGTGTGTCGGGAATAAGACGAAATAGGGAAAAGACAAAAATAAATATTATTTTTGACTTTTTGGTCTTCTAACCATTTTCTGAGAAATGGTCGTCAAAAACACTATTCACCGAAAATGTGCCAAGTCTTTTGGACTTTTCACTTTACAAAATAGTGTTTATTCGGAACAAAACTCAGTAATATCAAATTTTTAAATCAGTATAAGTTAACCATTTAGTTGGAATCAGACTGTTATATAATTAAACTGATAATTCATCCGTATTGTTTTCATCAAACGGAACATGAGACAGGTTAACATAAAATTTGAATAATCAAATTTATGAGATTAATACATAATTATATTATTCCATCATAATTAGTGTCTAGAATGAAAAAAATTTATCAATCACGTCGCCCGGTAGGTGTATTTGGGAAAAATACACGGAAGATTATCCGAGCTTAATTCAAAAAAAACTTCGAGGGTCAGACGAGACATCATATTAATACTGTATGATGTATTTTATGAATAAAATATGTATAAGTAATTAAAACTTATATTACTAATGCGAAATATTTTAAATTAATCGCACGCGATTTATCCGATATACCGAAATCGGAAGAAATAATGACAAAACAGCTCGAGAAGCTTCTAGAAGCTTGGCTTGGAAAATATCTAGATATTATTCTAATTTTATTAATTAAATAATGTGCGAAATGACTAAAATGCCATTGGCTTTTAAACTAATGACCAAACTACCCCGACCCTTGGTTTTCCTATAAATAGAAGGATTAAGTTCATTAGTTCTTTACCATTTTTGAAAGCTAAAGAGCAAATATAGAGAGAGTTCTTGTGAGACAAGAATCGATTGCAAAGAAATAGTTAAAGCTTGCAATAATAAAAGGTATAATTCTTAATCGTTATTATGCTTAAAGTTTTATTTTATCGATGAGGCTCAAGAACATAAGTCGTAGCCATGTACGCTTTTTTGTTCTCCGTGTTCCTTATGACTTGAGCAAGTCGTTGTTATGTCAAATTTTATTTCATAGTTTAAAGTTCAAGAACATACGTCGTATCCATGTACGGTTTATCCGTTCTCCGTGTTCTCCGTGTTCTTCGTATGTTCTGGAGTATTAATATAAATTGTTATAATTAAGTAAACAAGTCGTTATAATGGCCAAATTTTGTCAATTATAAAGTGTTATAATCACATATGTAAGCAGTTATAATGCTCAAATTATTTCAAGTATGAAATCCAAAAGCTCAAGAATATAAGTCGTTACCATGTACGATTTTTCGTTCTTCGTGTTCTTCGTGTGTTCTTGAGCAAAAGTCATAATTTCTACATAAGTAGGTTTACGATTTGGTAATTTAGTGTTATGGGATGATGAAACATGATGGCCTTGCTAAATAATGCTTGTGGCATCAAGTTTTAGTAGTCGAAACGAAGAACGATGAAACTTTGTTCTTCGTGTTCTTCGATTCGTTCTTCGTGTTCTTGAGAAAAAATCATGAAATCTTATATAAGTAGGTTTATGATTTTGTTATTTTTATGTTATGAAGTGATACGGAGTGTTAGAACATGTTATCTTAGCAAATTAATGCTTGAGGTATCATGTTTTACCAATCGGATCAAAGAAAGTTAAGTCTAATATAGTCGCAGAATATTTTTGCAAATTTCCGAAAATTTAGAGTATGAATCTTCCTTATCAACCTAAATGAAAGTTGTAGATCATGAAATTTTAAGCAATTTAGACTCAAGAATCACTCAAAAATGTTTCCGTATGACAAAGTTATGGCAGTTACCGGAAAGGACGTCAAAGTTGAAAAATTAAGGAACCATTCGGGTGGAAGCACTTAAAATAAGGATTTTGAGTTTGCCACTTAACGAAAGGATTCCACCAATGAAAATAGTCTAGTTAAGTTATTCTAAGACTTATTCAAAAGGAAAATTTGATAAACTAACATTCGGGGTCGCGTAACCCTTTTTGTAGGCGTTTAACGATTTCCCGGGAAAACCCTAAAACATGGTTTTAAGGCAAGTCTTCTAACTCTTGCTATGTGCTACTTGTTTAGTATTGTTAAAATGATAAATGAGTATGATGTCATGTTATTATGCAATAGATGATATGTGAAGTCTTTAACTGATGTTTACAAGCCTTCTAACTGTTATGCGTTATGTTTATGATGTATGAACATGATTTATACACTTTGTGTGTCAATGTGATATAAATTATTGAAACGTGAGTTATATTGATATTAAATGGAGAATTATATTCAGTCAATGCATGTTAAAGTTTATATGAAAGCATAAACTGCGTATGTGCTGTATGTTAGACTTGCTGAGCCGTCGTGCTCATTCTTGCGAATAAAACCTTATTTGCAGATTAAAGATGAACGTTAAGAAGATCATGAACGTAAAGATGAAGCGTAGATTATGTTTTCATGTTTATTACTTGTATTTGTATAAGTCATAACGACTGTTGTATTACGAACAAACAAACATGTAACCGAATATTGAATGAATGATATAAATTATTATCATTAGAATGTTGTTATGTCTTTATTTTGATATAACCTAGAATTTTTAAGACTTAACATAGTATTGATAATGATCTACTTATCTGGATGAGGATCGGTAAATAACTTGTGAGTACTGTACATCCGAGACAGGACTAAGCGATGTTGACTGGTCAAATTCATCGTTAAGGTTCCTCGGACCCAGGTATAACTCGTTATTACTATTCTGAATACCATATAAGTAGGATTATTGATATGAAGAGATATCACTATAAACAAATATGTTTCTAATGAGGGTTTTAACTAGTTGGGTAATGTTCTGTACGGAAAGAGAATTTTGCACCGGACAAAGATACAACCATTTGTCACGGATAAAGATGCAAACATTTATCATGAGTGAAGATACAAACATTCACTGCGAGATTCTCTGTTCCCAAGAGCCGTCCTAATGATTTAATACCGTGGATGTTGGAACATATAAAGTTATAGAATATTTAAATTTAAGGTTAAAATTAGACCGTTATATATGGTTTTATCCATTTATACGGATGAAATACAAGTTGATACTTGTATACTTATGAGACTGAGATCAAGTTAAGATCCAGGGACAAAGTTAGGAGAAAATTTTAATGTATAGTCTAAAATAAGACTAATTCAACCAATATGATTATGGGATCATTGGTTAAGTCGATAGATGTACGAAATTAACGTACAAGGTCCGCCGCATAGAAAGCGCGGGGATTTTTGGGGGCGTTACATATGCCTTCGGTCTGATATCTCTTGTATACATACACCTAGAGTCCCGAAGAGTTGATTTCCCTCTGGATCTGTCCGCTTACATATACTTTCGAAATGTTTTATTCTACTCCCCCAGCATACTTATATACTGGAGGAGTGGGGGGCAATGTTAGGATGAGTATTTCGCTAAGCCTGATCCGGTAATTCATATTGGGCTAGGCCCAATGGATCATCAGCTTGGCAGTTTCTTATGAGGACTCCTTGGTTCGATAGGCTTGTGTTGGGTTCCTTAGACCGCTCGGATGATGACTACTTACTACATTTAATCCTAATTAGAGTAGGAGTCATGCATCCTAAGTGGCTTAGGATAATTACCTTCCTATTCAACTACTACTTCTCCAATGGACATTCCTATTAGGACTGGTAAATGTTAAGTAAGTGTTATAAATACTCGGTCAATAATGGAGGTAAGAGTTACGCTATTTTACTCTACTAAATACTTAAACCTCTATTGTTGACCTATCTTGAAACCTTCACCAACACTCACATCGAAGGAGTTTACTGACGGCCCAAGTCGTTAGGACTTTTGTACAGATATTCTTTCAGGATGGCCAGCAGGACGTGCAGACGAAATTCGAGCGTTAACAGTGATTCATATAAGTCAGGAGGTGCCTAATCTATTTTTCTCGCTTAAGCAAGCTCCCAAACTCTTTACATCTTAGTTGCGTGTTAATTTAACAGAGTCGCATTCTACTAGGTCTTTTTTATTCAAAATTCGAATTAGTTGGTACATCAGTTTAACTTTATAATAACTAAATATTTTGTTTCATTGGCCTAACTTATGATCAACCTTTAAAATAAAGTTAAAAAGGCCGTTTTCTCAAAACTTTCACATAAACCAACGTCAACAACCTCATAATTAAGTATTAGGCTTAAAAATTCAATGACAATAGCACAAGCTAAATTGTTTATGATTTAAATATATCTACAATAATGTATACTATTAAAATTTTAATATAATATTCTGAATAAATTATGTTTGATCACTCCAAAGGAAAACATGGATTTGGGAAAAACCCATGAATTATGAATAGAGGGACATTTGGGATGACAATTTTATTTAAAATTGACTTGCAATCGGCTAAACTAAATCAAATTATCAACTGGTTTTTTCACCAAATTGACGAATTGACAGTTGCAATTTTAATTTATTAGATGAATTCGAGAAATTTTTTGCAGTTATGAGATAGAATTTATGCATTGCTAAGTTGTATATTTAAGTATTTTTGTAATTGAATTTTTGATATTGATCCATCAAATTTGAATTTAAAAATATATATTAAAAAACAAAATTAACTAATGCCTTTGTATGGAAAATTATTAATTATATTTGGAGAGAACAAAAATTGCAACTCAGACCGCAACCACACCGCCGCAGTCAAAAATCGTTGCGATGTGGTACAGTAAGGGTGAACATGGTGCGGTTTGACAAATTCAAAATCGCACATGAAACTGCATGATGTAGTTTTGAAAGTTGTTGTGCGGTTTTATTTAGTGCGGTTTCAATTTCGAAACCAACTAAAAATATACATTAGTTGCAATAAAAAGACAATCACTGAGACCAAAAAGAACAGAGGAATAAATGAACATAAAAGGGAAAGATTCTGATCCAAACCAATGATATATAATGTTTTTATTTTATTACTACTCTACAATACAGACACATATAGCATATTTAAGCATTACATCGCACTAACAAACTAAAATCCACTGCAAATTATGATAATATATACTATGAATATAAATTGCTAGCACTACACGTAATCTAGTTACATCTAAAAAAAAGAGCAAATAAGGAATTCACCTGGGCTGAGGAGAACCGTTGATTGGCTAATGAAAGACATATCTCTTATGGGTTCTTCTTGATTTGAAGTGAGATCTTCGGTTGAGGTCCTTGAGGAATGGAGGAAGATTGAAATAGTCGAAGTGAAGACATATCAGAGACCTGGAGAAGAGAAAGAGAAGCAACGACTTAGGGCTCAGTGGATATTAGGTATATATATAAATGACCAAAACGATGTTGTTTTGGCCATGTAATATATATATTTAAAAAAATGCCAACAGACATGGTACTGTGCAGTTTAATAAATGCGGTTTGGGCCAGAACTCGAACTCAAACCGTAAATTCAGTTTTTCAACTATCAAAAAACCGTCACATACACTAAAATTATTGGTGCGATTTTAATTGGTACAGTTTGTATAATTTTTTATACCATTTCAGAGTCGAATCGATTTTTTGCTCACCCATATGATACAGTAGTATTTTGCGGCTCGGTCTTTATAATTAGGAACTACACATTTGAGTGAAATAAGTGGTTGCCGCCATTTGAGTGAAGTGGAAAACAAAAGGAAAATAATTATTCAATAATTCATTTTTGCTTCCGAACTTCCAAATATTAATTAGAGTGGTCACTACTCCACGAATTATATATGTTAATCAAGTAACATTCAATTTTAGGGAAGGAAAAATAATATTAATATTCTTAATTCTTCTTCCTCAACGTTTTGACTTATTTTTATTTGAAAAAAAGAAAAACATTTAATTCAAAAAATGCTTTGACTTTATTAATTTTAATTCAAAAAAATGCTTTTACATTAATTTTTTTTAAATGCTTTAACTTTATTTTATTTCCAAAAATAAAAAACGTTTTGACTTTATTATAAGGACATTCTTCAACGAGTAATGAATTAATATGTTAAACATATTAAATACCAAGATACCATGCATTTTTAGTTTAATAAAGATATGATATCTGCTATAAGTTTCCCTTCAATATGCTGCCGGCGGTATCTCTCCGTCTTTAATCGTCGCTGTTAGTATTTATATAATTTGGTAAAATTGTTAGGTTTGAGGGAAGACTGATGTAGGGTACCTTCTAGGTATGCGATGCTTATTTGATCTCTGTATTAATTTTTTCCATTCTTTAATTATTTGAATGTAGTGCGTTTATAATTTTTTTTTTTTTATGTCTAATCGACTCCTATTTTAATTTGCATTGCACCGATCAATATACCGATAATCAAATTTTGAGAGCATTGGCAGATCGTCTGGGTACATTAATACATGTTCTTATGTCTATTCCAAGTTTCCAATGTTATAAAATGCGAAAATAATTACAAATGGGGCAAATATAAGGCGACGACTTTATGAAAAGTGTCGTCAATGATAAATGTCATGAGATGACGGAATTTATTCAGTCTACGCTCGAATAACTTATCTTTTACTTGTCTATTTACACGTGTTCCACTATAAACATCAACAATTATAACAAGTTTTATGAGTACGAACATCCTCTACTGTTGTAAAAATTTATTTATTTATTATTACATTTTTTCTCTGCCAACATAACTAAAAGTATAGGAATAATTTATTTAGCGTGATAATTAAAGATATTATCAGTACGATATAATTAAATACATAGTATTAGCAGTTTATTAAAAGAAAATAGGTTGACTTTACTTTGGTTTTAATTGATAATGAAATATGAAATAATTTATTGATTGATAATTTAAATTCAGATGAATTATTGCAAGCAGCAAACTTTAATATGTAAACTCATCTCATAATAGCAACAAATTTTATTTTCTACATCAAGTAATTAGACCACCACTTTAATATGTATACACTTGTGAAAATATTCTTATTTATTCAAAAAATCATATTCTCATTTTGGGTCCAAGATTACACTCCACTATGAGTGTATATCCACCGAATCGTAGATTTTATTTATTTGATAAATTTTAATAACATTTTGCTCCAAAATGTACTCCAAAAAATTATCAAATTTTACTTATATTATCAACAAATTATAATATCAACATATTTATCATTCATTCCATGCTACTAAGTGTCACGATGCACATATTTAATGTATTTAATGAATTAAGACACTTGTCATAGAATATCAATGAATGCATATATTTTAATAATATCACATGTTTTACAATAGTAACACGGCCACATAAAAGTAAATTCATATATTATTCTCTATATGCAATAAATGACATCATATAAATATATGCATTCATGTGCACCACTCATAATTAATAAACATAAACAAATAACCCACTTGATTATTTTTATAAATAAATAAATAAAATAATCTAATTATATTATTTTTGCGAATAAAATAATTCACCTTGATTATAAGCCTTTAAAATATTTTGATGCACATAAATATATTATTTTCTCAACATAAATGTAAAATTTAATTATTATATTCAAATTGTATATCACAAAGTTGACATAAATAATTTTATGTCACAAAATAAACATGCATATCTCTAAGTATAACATAATCATAATTATAATGCATAATATATACCATTAACGTATAAATACATAATTAAATTGCATCTAAGCCATGCTACCACAGAAACCAACTCACTTAAATACAATATGTCAACATAATCCATAACTATTCTGAAGTTGGCCTAATGATTAGGTATTAGAATTTCTATTATTGGAGGTTAGATGTTTTGAACTTAAAACACAACAGCTCACTACAAAAAAATATGCTATCAACAACCAAAATCATCATCGACTGTGTACCACTATCGGTCGCTAATGGACTCATTAGCAACCACAGTATAAATTGATCACTAATAATATTAACGACCGACATTCCGTCGATGTTTGATCGCTATTACAAATTTTTCATCCAAAATTTTGGCGCGAAATCTTTCTGCGACCAAAGTCAATCATCGACCGCCGATTGATCGTTGCTAATGCCACATTAGGCATTATCAGCGATCGACATCGGTCGCTAATGAGATTAAATATTTTCGCGACCAAACTCAATTAGCGACCGTCTATCGGTCGCTAATAATGTCACGTCAAGCATTATTATCGATCGAATTAGGTCTCTAATAGCAGTTGTTGACATGTGACACCACGACACTTGAATGTTGATTTGGATCAACGACAGTTTCGGTTGTCGAAGTCGGTCGCTGATAAGTTGGTTGTTGTTGATGTCGGTCGCTAATGTATTTTTAGCAATTAGATTATCTGTGTTTGAAATTAACAATGGATGTCGATTGCTAATAATTATCTGCAACCGTATCCGATCATTAATAAGCGATTGCAAATAATTTTTTTTGTTGTAGTGTCGACCGACAATTTGGCCAACCAACGGCTTATTAGCCAACCGACACCTTGGTTATTTTACAAGAAACATGAGATCAAAACGACACCGTTTAATCATCTTCAATCTCCAATTTCTAATTCTTTTGAAAACTTTAAATAATCAACCTTCACATTTCTTAACGAAATATTATGTTTTTTATATGGTTAGAAAACTCCTGACAAGAACTATACGACCATATAAGATTTAACAAATTTTGTTCAACATTAACAATTAAAGTTGAACTCACTTAATCATTAAAGCAAATTTCAAATGCATATCTCTCAACATATAATGCATATTTAATCAACAAAATTTAAAGAATGACCGTAATAATGAATACAATGACACATCACAAATTTTCATCTTCATTCACAAATAATCATATACATGTCATATCTTCACATAATGCACAAAATATACGATATATAATATGTATGCGTACATTGTTTTTTAATTACGTACCTCATGAATATTAAAATTCATTTATCTCTTAAAATTAATGTCACAAACTTGTAACAAGTCTCCTTTGTGGCAAGTCTCCATTATTATCAAATAATAACAATTTTCCCTACAAATATAAAACCTAAAATTCTAATACATCCATCTTGAATATATATTAAAAGCCTTAATATTGTTGGGGAATATTTTGAGATGGATGTTTAATTCAAAATATAGAATGTAAAAATCTTAGAGGCGTGTATTAGATAGAACATAGAACATTTGTGTCTACTGACAAAAAAAATGTGACTCTTAATCACTTGTATCTAATCAGATAGCCATGCCTTTTTTAAAATAATAATTAATCATACTTGCATCAAATAAAAATCCAACAAGAACTCCTATAAACTACAATAAGTAACGAATATACCGGTCTTAATATTCGCGGAGATCATATATTTAGTGATATCTTGTGTATATGTATATATGAAAACAATTACGTTAATTGAAAATTTAATTATTTTTTTTAATTAAAGTTTCAGTTAAGGATGTTTACATAGACAAAGAGACACTACTCGTAAGCTCCTCATGTATGTGTAGGATATGTGTCTTCTTGTAGCTTTTACATAATTTTTTAATATTTTCATACGGTAGGATCCACACTTTAGAACTATTGCAACAGTTATAAATGTATAGCGACGGACGATAGTAAACCATCACTATAACTCTAAATGTGGGTCCTACTGTGTGAAAATATCAATTCCCTAAATATATTGCATTAAATCAAAATACAACTTCTG
Organism: Hedera helix; assembly: GCA_947179155.2. Lineage (NCBI taxonomy): Eukaryota > Viridiplantae > Streptophyta > Magnoliopsida > Apiales > Araliaceae > Hedera > Hedera helix. The sequence continues at coordinate 15,913,404 of OX359283.1, read as the reverse complement.
TTAAAAAAATAAATATATAATAAAAACTAAAAGCTATAAAATTCATCTGTAATATATATATATATATATATATATAAAATAAAAAAATATCAAACGTATGATGACTCGTTTTATATATCCCAATTACTAAGGAATATATCATATGACTAGTGGTACTTACTAGTTATATTAGTCAGAAATCAATAACATGAGTTCGTGACACTTGAATCATGCTTAATTGAGCACATAAAAGAACATTAACTCGTATAATATTTACAAATGTTTTTTTTCGCAAAATCAATGACTATATAGTAGTGAGATGATAAATGGTTCAAAAAAATTTTAAGTTTAGAAAAGATTAGGGTAAACACAAGCTTTTTTTATTTTTATTTTTCATTTTCTCATTTTACAGATTAGCAAAAATAAGGAATTATAATATTGCATAATAATGCTGCTGATAGTGACAAAATAGCATATCTTAATTATTGATTTGAGAAAAGCTCATGCAAATATTATATACTTCCATAATGTTCCTATGCATATATACTTAATTAAAGATGGCCACGGATTGAATGTGCTCATTATAAAATGGTCAGTTTCCTTTTAATTATTGTCTAAATAACATTTTTAAGTTTTGAACTCTAGGGCTCTTAAGTGACTAGAGAAGCCATACAGGAAAGAAGAAAATATTGCATTACTAGTACCTACATTGATATTATATGCACTATAAGCATTAACAGGTCCTCATTAATTAGATATATGCTCCCCGTTTTAAAATATCTAGCCTTTGTGATATACAAAAATAAGTGCTTTTGTATTTTGAAATAAATGGTGTATAAATTAATTCCTGTTTTGTCCCACAAAAGCTAAAAATTAAGAAGATATAGTAAGCAAACTTAATGAGATTGTGTCACTTTGTTCAACTGTCAATAAAAAACTGACTCTTTTATGTTCAAAAAAAATATTAACAAGTGAAATTCTTTTATAAGACAAATGAAATGGACAAGTTTACACATATAATAACCAAACACTACATCCATTTATACTATTAAAAAATGGGGTATAATACAGATTTCAATGTCATACTTTACTTTTTAATGATATAGATATATGCAATGTTTGATTGTTGTGTGTTTATACTTATTCCAAATGAAATATTTCTCTTGCAATCATTTGATCAGATTGAGATAAATTAAGGGTAAACACATTATATGATCAGTGAGATATATAAATTAAGGGCAATCATTTGATCAGATTGAGATAAATTAAGGGTAAACACATTATATGATCAGATTGAGATATATAAATTAAGGGCAATCATTTGATCAGATTGAGATTGTTCGAGATAGACTTGAGAAATGATCGAGAAAAAAAAATTAAATGCAACTTTTATCTTGACATATATTTTTTAATACCATTAGGTTTGTACAACTTATAATTCGACTCAGACTCGGATATAACATAATTCGCTGCTACTGATTGACACTCCCAATTTGCTAACTTTAACTATTTTAGTGACTGCATTATTATTATTATTTTTTTTGACTTTTTGAGTTTGTAAAATAAATTAATAAATGTTGTACTCGTGTCTGAATATTATAGTAATGCTTATCATCTGGTGGCTGGCGAAGGCAGAATAATTTGAATTATTGGTAGTTTGATAAGACAAAAATAGCTGTCACTTTGGACCTCTTGTTTATGCTGAAAAGGTGTAAAACACGGATGAGCAAGACAGCGTCTTGTCACTCTTACTTTGATCTTACCAAAAAAACCCTAATCCCGCCCCTCGCAAGTCGTGCAAAGCCCGCCAAAATAACTTCCAAGCCAACACAGTCTCATTTTTTTAGGAGTTTTGCTATGTAAATTTATCTTTATAATGATTCGTACATTTATTTTTTATAAAAAATGGTATGATTCACTATTTATATGATGGGTCCTATTATTTTTATAAAAGTCATTGTATGAATTATTATAAAACATCATTACTCATATTATTTTTTTAAGGTTTCCAATCTCTTTACTGGACAGAATATTTAGATTTTGTTCCCTACATTTTTAGGTTTCTTGCTTCTTGTTTAATTTTTCCCCACATAAATCGTGCAATGGGCGGTGCAACCTCCGAAGTACATTGAAGAAATACCTTATACAAATCTCTCAACTCCTTGAAGTACAACATAGATAAAGTTTATAAGTAATATTTGTTTTAATCAATATTGAGTTATTTAAAGTCAATTTGAGAGATTTGTGATTTTCAAATTAATGAGCTCATTTACTTTTGGACAGTATAATTATAAAAATAGTATTAAACTATTTAAAAAATACTATAAATTATAATATCTATTGTTTTTAAAAGTTTTTTACCAATTTTAAATTTATAAATATTTCAAATCGACTTTAAAATGTCAGTATTAAACTTAATTCATAACGGAGTGAACGTGTTTTTTCACTCAATAGTGCTTTAATAACTAAAGAATTAATACTAAAGGTGATAACTAAATGATGTTATAGTTGCATTTAGAAACTTCATCTTTGTGGCTCATCTATGCATGGGTGTCACGTAATACTTAGTTTAAATTTTTTAACGGTAGATAGGTAATTATATTACACTTGACAATAATATATAACATGGAACAAAAGATGAAATAAAAGATCCACGTTCGTTATAATTGGTTATTATCATTAGATCTATTCATGTTTGGTGAATTATTAACCAATTATAATTTGACATTTATTTGATAAATTATTTTTTGTAAGAGTGTTTTGTATGTGTCGTATTACTCATTTTCAATAGTATATCAAAATCAGTCTCTTTCAGACGCGTAGGAATCGAAGCACGAGAACTGGAGGAATCTGCGGTGTGAATAGGAAGTTAATGGACAAAGTTCAGGTAATCTAAATCCATTAACTGCATGGCATATCTAGGGGTTTTGGGCTTCTCCGTTAATCTTAAAACCGAGATACACACTGTATATCACAGCTGGGTATTAGATATTATTTGGGATCTCACTTAGGTAGGTAAAATGCTAAATGGCAATATTAAATCACATAATCTACATTGAAGTGTTAATGGAAAAATACTATCTATTCCATAATTAGAGTTACATTGGCCCATTTGGGATGGCCCATCCTCTTTAAGAAAGTACCAAGTCTATATTTGTTTGTAAACAAACGTAGCCTAAGACTATAACTACTATGGCACTTGGACGGTTAAAAGCGTTTTAAAATTAAAATTAGAAATATTTTGGTGTTTGATAACACTTTAATTTTTTTTAAAATTAGTAGAGATTTAAGATTAAAAAAAAAATGCTTTTAGCTGAAACATAAAATTTGTACTTTTGACTTAAACACTTTTGATAAAAGTACAACAGTAAAAAATTATCTTTAAATTGTTAAAATGAAATAAAATCTTATACAACACAGTTAAAAAGTTCCTTCTACAATATGATCATGTACATTGTAACTGTAGACTGGGAGATTTGTTTGAAGTTTTATGGGCAAAAATTGATTAATTCTATTACTAATATAAGAGAGGAAAATAATTTATATGTTGATTAATTAATGCTCAAGTTGAATTGCGACTAGCGTTGAACTCTAAATAATAAAATAAAATAAAATAAATTAGTGTAAAATTATTCTTATCTATCTCATATTTCATATATTTATATGCTTTATTATTTATTATAAACATAAATTTCTCATCCTATATAGTAAGGCTCTAAGAAAATGCACTTATAAGTTCAAGGATAGACCCTGGTTTCAAGGATAGACACTGGTTAGGTTAATTAGGGCATCTGAGCGGACAGCACTTACTATGTCGGTATTTTAAAGAATATCAGACTCATCTCCACGGTCAGATTCATTTTATTTATCTCTTTGCAATTCCCTTCAAATTAAAATAATGATTTGAAAAAATAAACAAGTAAATAAATTCCCACGTTCTCCCGATTCCAAATAGTACCCAAGCATTTTTTTTTTCTCTCCCTTACTATCAGTCTCAATGCACCTAATTATGTTTGCCGTGTTGACCACTGCAGATTAGTCATGCTTAGCCTGTTCAGTAGAATTTGGTTAGTATGAAGTTGTCCCGCCTTGATCATCGGTAAGTTGATAACTTCGAGTGCCAATACGTTATTGGACAGAAGAATCAATGATCGAGATTCAGTATTAATTTTTAAATTGTCTCGCTTCTTTTTCAAATTCAAAAATTAATATCGATTTCCGACCATTGATTCTTCCGTCCGATGACGTGTCGGCATTGAAACTTATCAATTGGCCGACAATCTTAGCGGGACAAATTCATACTCACCGGATCCGTCCCGATGAATGGGATTATGACAGTTAGATGCAATTGTCTAATGAAAGAAAATGATGATTTATATTTAGAGTAAATATTATGTCAAATATAATTTGTAATATAAAATTGTAAGTAATAAAATAAAAGAATAATACATATGTTTCTTTTTTAGGTTATTTAATCACATGTATGTATGTACATGTGTCGGTACGACGCCAAGATTTTATATTTGGAGGGGTCTAACTAATTTAGTTTCTCAATACTGTATTCAAATTTAGAAATACAATGTGATTTTTTGAAGTCAATTATTAAAATTATAAAATTTAAAATTAATATAAATTTATTTAATTTTAAGAGAAATAAATATGGTAATATGGTTTAGCAAGCCTAATATAGTTTGAAGGGTGATGTTAATTTAATCCACGGATGCATGAACTTAATTGGTCCCCCTATGAGCTGTTCTTTGCCTGTGTTTGGCCCCACATTGGACTCCTGGAGCGCTAGAAATTGAGAACTAAGAATAATAATTAGGTATTATGTATTAAAAATTGTATTATAAAAATCCAAGTCAACCTATACTCACATTCTTTAGTATAAATACATCTAGCTCCAGTTCTCATTTAATTAAGTCAATTGTACGAGCTTCTCTTAGCACTATCATTACGGCATTTTGATATCTATTTTCTCTCCAATCCAAGCACTACTCAATTCTAAGGAAGAAATGGATTCTGTGGGAAATTTTCTTTATGAAGATTGGAACTGTTTGAGCAAAATGTTCTCCAGTGATGAAGAAATCGATTTCACGCAGCAGTTCTTGAAAGGTTTCGGAACAGATTCTTCAAATTTTTGGCCCATTGGTGAAGCCAATGCCAATGCCAATTTAGCTATTTTTTATGAGAATTTCAACCCTAATTTCTATCTCTCTCAAGAAAGTACTAATTATAGTAGTTCTAGTAACTACGGTGCTTGTTTTCCCACTCCAAGCCATGAAAACCACCGCTTTTGTCATTCTAATCTTATTCCAATGACGAATGACATTTCTGAGTCAATGAATTTTTGTATAATGGATGGAGAATTTAACGCGTTACCGCAAGTTTTTCCTAATGATCAAGTCATGCAAGATGTTCTTAGCTTTAATGAACAGATGGGCAATGACACATTGGAGAATGCCGATAATACTGATTTAGGCCTCAAGAGGAATTTTGAAGATCCACAACAGCCTGAAACTGTCAAAGATCTCAAAACCGAAAGCAAATCAGTTGAGCATCCCCAGAAAAAATCTCGGGTTATTAGAGATGTAAATTTCTGGTCTTGAAATTCAATGATTTTTTTTTATATACACTGTTCAAGAATGCAGTAGAATTGTGATAATGTAGCTTCTAATAATTATAAATTATTTATTAATTGCAGACACTGAAAAATAAGAGGAATGTGCAGCCAAAGAAGAATCAGAAGCTCATTCAAAATGCGAAAAATGATGAAGAGTCTAATTATGCTAGTCCAAATGGACAAAGTTCTAGTAGTTGCAGCTCAGAGGATGATTCCAATGCTACTCAGGAGCTAAATGGAGGATCTGCAGCTCTTAACTCAAACGGGAAGGCGAGAGCTGGTAGAGCGACTGCAACTGATCCTCAAAGCCTCTATGCAAGGGTAAGTAACAAACTTAGTAACAATATATCATGATACTCCTTTGATTGTCTGAAAATGAGAGTTCTATTTGACATTCTGACTTTGTTTGTAAATAATGATATTTTTCTATTTAATGTAACATTCTCTAATCATTTCAATAAAAAATTTACAAATTAAAATTCTTTATTGGAGATAAATTATGGACTGAATCAACAACAATATCAATGAACTTTGGCATTTTCTCAAAACAACCAATGAACTTTATTTTTTTTTCAGTTAAACCAATTATGCCTTAGAAATGTAACAACAATAACTAAAATTTGACCAAACCTCTGACGAAAGTTAACCATTGATGAGATGTCTTTACATGTGTCAATTGATTTTTTTTTATTTTATGATTTATTACTAAAATCATGTTAAATTATTTCAAATAAATTAAAATCTAATTAAAAATAACCTAAAAATATACCTAGCCACTTTATTTAATTAAAAATGGCTTAAAAATAAAGCTAGCCAACTAATTTAATTAAAAAAATAAATTAATTTAATTAACATTAAAAACACCCATATAATATTGAATCTTCATCAAATTGACTTAAAAATGTAACTAGCCATTTTATTTAGTTAAAAATAAAATTAGAAACCGAAATTATTTTTTTAAGTCAACTGAAAAAAAAATTATTTTATTTTTTTGATTAAATAAAATGGCTACTTTCATTTTAAGTAATTTTTATTAAATAAAATAATTAGTTAATGGTCTAGGCTGTTTTTATTTAGTTAAAATAACTTAATTATGATGCAACAATAAAACATAAAGAAATAAAAATAAATATAATTTTCATATGTAAAAAATGTCTTATATTTAGATAAATATGGTTAGAGTCTTATTCAAATTTTGGTTACTGTTGTTCCCTTTCACAGACATCGTTGTTTAATTGAAAACAAAAACAAAGTTGATAGGTTTTTCTGGGGAAAAAAAAAGTTAATCTTTTTTTTTTTGTGAAAAAAAAAGGACTAAAATTCATTAGGTTTTTTTTTGCTGATAAAGTCTAAATTATGTTTAAGTATGAGATATTTAAATGGGACTCTATTTTCTGGACGAAGGGACCAAGTATTTAAAATTCAATGAAGTGTCTTTAGTTACTTCTATTTCAAACAAATTAAGATTTTTTTTACTAATGGTATGTCCTCTTAATGTTCTTGCAGAAAAGAAGAGAGAGAATAAATGAGAGATTGAGAATCCTGCAAAACCTTGTCCCTAATGGAACAAAGGTTGACATTAGCACAATGCTTGAAGAGGCAGTCCATTATGTGAAGTTTTTGCAGCGTCAAATCAAGGTAATTTGAGTCAAAGTGGCTAATTCATTTTCATTTAATTCAATAAATTTGTTAATTATAAATCTACAAGAAGCATATAATAATTAACTGATTATTTAATAATTATTGTTTTGTAGTTACTGAGCTCTGATGATATGTGGATGTATGCCCCGATTGCTTACAATGGGATGGAAATGGGCCTCTAAGATTTCTCCAACTCTATGATCTTTAAGGGAGCTGTAAATTTTATATTTATTTTTATTTAAAGAAGGAAAGGAAAGAGATTATATATGCTGACTCGTAGTGTAACATATAATTGTAATATTCCAATTTCGATCATGAGACTTCTCATGTTTTATATATAATAACAAATATAAAAATGTTTGACTTGTGTCTGGATATTTCACATGAATTTTATTTCGGATAAATTTAAAAATATAGATAAGTTAATAAATATGTTAAAATCTTAATTTAATAGATTAATTTTTTAGAGAAAGAGGTGATGTAATATGCTTATTGAGTCAATTAATTTATACAAATGTGTGTTTCATTGGTAATCAAATAATTTAGGATAGATCGTTAAATTTCGCTACACCTTGTACAATATGTTTTGTTAAATGATATAAAGATACAATGAACTTAGTACTCCTTATTAAATTAATTACACTTATGCAATATAACAAATAGATTTTTTGATCAATTAAGGTCTAATCCACATGATTGAAACCATTTCAATTACGACGAATAATCTCATGTTTTCTTTCAAATAAATAAGATCTGAATATTCTCTTTGTTATGTGTACAGGAGGATGCTGATCGGTTTGCTTCATAATGTATGGAGCCATTAATGAAATTTATTACGAATCAATATTTATTTTGTATATATGATTGATAATATATGAGAAATGATTCATAACTAATGCTAACTATATATGAACCATTTTCTAACCATGCATTTCACATTATCCATCCAAAAAGGGAATGAACACAATTTGAAACATTTTAATTTTTTTACCAAGCGAAACACTGAAACATTTTAAATTATCACATAAGATCGTTGAATGATACTTCTATATTTTTTAAAGTTATTACTGAGTGTCAAAATCGTTTTTAAAATTTATTGTTCATCAATTGAGTCTCTAAATTGGTCATTTGGTGTCAATTTTATTCTTTTTTTTTTTAAAATTTTACTTAAATTCGTCCAAAATTCGACCAAACTTATTTTTAAGGGAAAACTTGTCTTTACAATTATTAAAAGTAAAAAAACGTATAAGATCATACACCTTCTTAAACCATTTTTTTAATTGTTATATATCTTTATTTTTTCCTTAATGATTCCGTGTATCTTGAAGAAGCTAAATTCATCCTCCTCCATACACATGACCAAGAGTTTCATTGCGTGTTTATTTTAATAAAACTATATATGAGATTATTTGACATGATTAATGAAGTGGTTTTTATCATGTGCATAACTAGTCTTAATTTCACAAGTTCATTGTATATTGACCAAGAAATTTAAAGTCATAATCTAGACATGCACAGTAGGCCGGTCTGGTCCGGTCCGATTTGGCCTGGGCCTGGTAGGCTTTGGCTGTTGACCAGGTCGGGCCAGACTTTGACTTTTGGGCCTGTAGGCCGAGCCAGGCCAGACTTCTCAATAAAAGTCTGGCCTTTTTAGGCCTGTAGGTCAGGCCGGGCCAGACCTGTAGGCTAGGCCGGGCCAGACCTTGGGCCGGGCCGGGTCAGGCCAGTCCGATCCTTGGGCCGGACCGAGCCAGGCCAGACCTAAAAATGTAATCAACTAATTTTTAATGTGAAATATAAATATTAAATAAGCTAACTACTATATTAATTAAATGTATTGACAAAAAATTAAAAATGAGTAACTAATCAATAATAAATAATGAGTCGGTTATAAATATTTTGCTTTAAAATATTTTAAAAATATCTTCAAAATTCAAATCTTTAAAAAATGTATCTTCCTAACTTTAAAAAATATTTCTTCATTATATTTTCAAAAAATATATCTTCAATATTCATGGATGTGTAATTTCGCGTAGGCTGGGCCAGACCGGGCTTTTTCGTAGGCCGGGCCAGGCCGGGCTTTTTCGTAGGCCGGACTTTTACGTCAAAATAGTAGCATGTTCAAAGACCGAGCGGCCCGGCTCGGGCTTTGACCAGGCCGGGCTCAGGCCAGGTCAGGCTGGCCTGTAGGCCGTAGGCTTTTTGTGCATCTCTATCATAATCTGACAAACAGTACCAAGGTAAACATTTTATATTTGCTATTATAAAACACGAAAATTACTTCTCATGCTCCAAAAATGGAATTTTACAAGTATATTTAACCATTACAAGTCAGCATAAACACGCTTTAATTCCCTTTTCTTCATCTTCTTAATTTGTTTACACTACAAAAAAAAATAATAATAATAATAATAACAGCTAGCACCCTTTAATTAAGATCACAGAGTTGGAGAAATCTTCTGGTAGAGACCCATGTTCATCCCATTATAAGCAATAGGAGAATACATCATCATATCATCAGAGCTCAGTAACTGCAAAAACATAAAATACATAAATAAATTATTAAACAAATCAGTTACTTATATGCGCCTTGTAAATTTTGAAATGAACAATTTATGGAATTAAATGAAGGATAATTTATGAATTTTAGTCACACTGACTCAAATTACCTTGATTTGAGTCTGTAAAAACTTCACATAATGGACAGCCTATTCAAGTATTGTGCTAATGTCAACCTTTGTTCTATTAGGAACTAGGTTTTGAAGGATTTTTCAGCCTCTCATTTATTCTCTCTCTTCTTTTCTGCAATAATAGTATTAAGAAGACGTACAACGAGTAAAAAGTCATCTTAATTAATTCGTCTGAAAATACAAGCAATTAAAGCACTAATTTAAATTTCAAATACGGAGAGTCCAATTAAAAAATCGGTTATAAAATTTTATTAAAAATATTTGGAAAACTTTATGTAAAATAGGCAGATCTTAAGTTTTCAGAAAAAAGTAGTCGTATTATCAAATGAAACCCGTGTCTAAATAGAGGAAATATAATAGTAGTTGGTAGTTTGTTACTTACCCTTGCATAAAGGCTCTGGGGATCAGTTGCGGTTCCTCTACCGGATTTCGCCTTCTCGCTTACGAGTTTCTCCTCCGTTTAGCTCGTGAGATGCATTGGAATCATCCTCTGTGCTACAACTACTAGAACTCTCTTCATCATTGTTGACATTTTCAATCAGCTTCTGTTTCTTCTTTGGCTGTGCAATTCTGCACGTAGTAAGTAATTTATTGTGAAATCATTGCTACATTATCACAATTCTACTAAATTCTTGAAAAGTATAAATAGTTATTCAATTCAAATCCAAAAACTTACATCTCTAGTAGCCCGAGATTTTCTCTTGATCACATTCTCAACTGATTCGCTTTTGGTTTTGAGATCTTTGATCTTTAAACTTCCTACTCGAGGCCTAAACCAGTACTATTATCTGCATTTTCCAATGTGTCATTGCCATCTCTTCATTCAAGCAGAGAACATCTTGCATGACTGACTTTGGACGTAGAGATAGCGATTATCCTACAGGCGAGTTCAACAGAAAAATTTACAGACAACGGAAGCAAGAAGTAATCCCAAGAAGAAACTTAGAGAATTATCTAGCTCTTAGATTAAAATTATCAAATATTAAACAACCCTTCAATTAATCCACAAGCCGGGTTATATAGCTGAATGTTCTTGGGCAACAAGCAAGAAAGAGAATATCCTAAAATTGCTATATAATAGATTCTGACAATTCCCTAAATTAATGCCACGTATTTGTTCCCCTCACTCATACCACATTCCTTCTACATTCCTTATAACTAATTCACATGAGTACTAAGACCTCCTATAATCATGCCACATAATAAAGGAAAAAAGATTTACAATCATTGTAACGACCCCAAATCCGGGTTCCTTTAACCCTAGACTTGGTACGTCACGATACATCATCTTCATACACGTTCTATAACTAATGCGGAATATATAAACATAAATTGTTTATTCTACAGTATTTCCCAAGGTTTCTAACCTTAACTTCCATATATACCTTTAGATTCATAAAAAGGTTTACAAAATTACTTACATCATATAACAATTTAGTTATAATGCATAACACTATAATCTTGTCTGTTGCTTCTGTCTCCGTCTCTCCTTGGACATTCGTATTATTCTGAAATTTGTTATCATGATATAGCACGAGTGAGCACCGACTTTGCTCAGCAAGTTTAAATACAATAACGATATATCATGATTGAAGGAAAGAACAAGCTTTCAGATTTTCAGCAATATAATAATTGTGAAAGAGTACGAATCATAATTTCAATAATTGAATGATTGAATCAATTAATGTTGAGTGTCAATAATGACCATGAATAAATTTAACTGAACCTTATGGTAATGAAGGTGATCAGCCTTTCATACCTGATGAACACATGCAACAAGCACTATGTGCGAATCAACAATTTAAAGAGGTGGAATAATTATACAGAATTAAACCATAGCATGCTTGAAACATAATAACTTGAGTTTGAGTTAGGAACTTGAACAATAAAATAATATATCCTGCTCGAATATAAATTGAGTAGGGTTTAGGAAACTTGCCTGTCTGCTCAGCTACAATAAATGTTTAGCTTTAACTAACTGGCTTTGAAAGACCTAACATTAATAAAGTTGATCTAATAATTAGTACAGCGTATTTGTACAACTATACGCTCATTAAGAAACTTATCTACCACACATAAGTACTAACACATAATTTACATCAGTCAAAACAATATTATTAACCTTATAGACCCTCAATCAAATTAGGTTAATAATTTAATAAATTAGAAAATATTTTTCTTAAGTGTTGGACACTTATTAAACTACTAAACAATTTATTATAATTGTTTAAACAAAAGAGTTAAAAGACATTTTCTTTATTTCATTTAATTACTATTTAATATTAATTAAATAGTAAGTAATTAACTACTTTTAGTTATTATTTAATAGTAAACAATAACTTACTAGATTTATTTATTATTTAAAGTTAATCAAATAATAAATAATTAAATAATCAATCTTAGTTGTCTTTAATTATCATTTAATAGTAATTAAATAATAATTAATTAATTTATCATCCTTGTTTATTATTTAATATTAATTAAATAATAATTAATTTAATCATAAATTCAGAAGATATAATATTAACTAGATTAATATTTAAAACATTTAAATATTAATCCTAAATACTTATTATATTTAAAAAAAATATAATATTAAACTAACTAGATTAATATTTACAACATTTAAATATTAATCCTAAATACTTATTATATTTGAAAAAATATAATATTAAACTAACTAGATTAATATTTACAACATTTAAATATTAATCCTAAATACCTAATATAATATTAAACTAACTAGATTAATATTTATAACATTTAAATATTAATCCTAAATACTTATTATATTTGAAAAAAATATAATATTAAACTAACTAGATTAATATTTACAACATTTAAATATTAATCCTAAATACTTATTATATTTGAAAAATATAATATTAAACTAACTAGATTAATATTTATAACATTTAAATATTAATCCTAAATACTTATTATATTTGAAAAAATATAATATTAAACTAACTAGATTAATATTTACAACATTTAAATATTAATCATAAATACTTAATATAATATTAAACTAACTAGATTAATATTTATAACATTTAAATATTAATCCTAAATACTTATTATATTTGAAAAAAATATAATATTAAACTAACTAGATTAATATTTACAACATTTAAATATTAATCCTAAATACTTATTATATTTGAAAAATATAATATTAAACTAACTAGATTAATATTTATAACATTTAAATATTAATCCTAAATACTTATTATATTTGAAAAATATAATATTCAATACCTAAATATCATTTTTGTATTATTAATATTTTTGTTATAATTTTAAATTAATTTTTAAACATTTAAATTAATTTAAATTATCCAGAATGACAATTCTGTAAATAAGCCGAAAAACGAACGGAGGGGCAATTTCGTAATTTCGCAGAAAAAAGATCGGAGGGGCAAAAATGTAATTTCGCCAAAATCGGTATCTCGCGCACTGCGCGCGCCGACAAAACTAGGTCCCAAAACGGTGCCGTTTCATTGTCACCGAAGCTGGCTTCCGCGCATAACGCGCGGATGAATTTTTACAAGCCAAAACGACGTCGTTTTTCGGTCCGCGGCCGACAGTGAACAGGGTCGCGTGCATTGCGCGACACCCCCTTTTTCTTTCCCTTTAGCAGATTGTGAATAGTAGTTTTAATACACTACTTTAATAAAAATTATACCTTCAAGTAAGCTTTAAAAATCCAAAAAAATTACCAATCACTTAATATCAATTTATAACATGAAAATTTAATTTTTCATGATTTAATATTAAAAATTTTTATAAAAATTTTTACATCACATAAACTACCACAAATCATAACTTTTTGTGTATAACTCCATTTTGAGTGATTCAAACTTTGTTTTTCTCATGATTTAATATTCTATAATATTATAACATTAAATCTAAGTTTTATAAAAATATTTTTGGACATAAATTCCAAAACTTATTTACACACTATTAAATACATATTTTAGCATATAAAATATACCAAAATACAAACCAAGCATATTAAATCAAGCATGACATAAATATTACTACTACACATTATTAACTATATTAATATGTTTATACTCACATGTTAGTTTATTTAATTAAAAAAAACAAACTACATTTAAAATAACCATTACCTCATTTTAATGGCTATCTTCATTTTTCTTCCAAAATATGTGGTGAATGGCATGAACAAAGCTAACTTCTCCTTCTTCCTCCTTAGTCTCTCAAGTAATATGCTCTCCCAAGCTATTTCTCTCAAACTCTCTCTTTTGAAACTTGGAAAATAAATGAAGTGAAATGTTTATCATTTCAAGTATACATGTAAAATTATTAGATACAAGATTATATCTATAACTCATGATACTCTTTACTTGGATACTAGCTCAAGAAAACTAGCCCATAACTTAGTTGGTGGAAGAGGAATGGTCCAAGTACTTTAAAAAAATCAATACAAGCAACCAAATTATTAAATAAATAAATAATAAAATAAAACAAATCTCACTTCTCTATCTTTTCCTTCCTTGCCGGCAACATCACTTTTGGTGTCCCAAAATGTTTGTCACATATGCTTACTTTTATATAAATAATAGTTTAATTAAGTATTTTTCAAGTGGACCAATCATTGGGCTTTAATTTAAAATACCAATTGGGCTTCTATTAAATTGTTTAGGCTACTAAATTGTCAAATTTTATTATTCTCCACTTGGGCTACTAATTGACCCATGTTGGGCTAATTTAATAATTTACACATTAATTATTCAATCCATGATTAAATAATTAATTAGATTGAATAAATAATTAAATATTCTAACCCATAAGTATTAAATTTCTAAATGGACTAATAATATTATTAATAATATTTTACATTATTTACATTAATTAATTATCATATTAATTAATTTATAAAATTTAATTCACTCATTATATTCAATTAAATTGAATATTTAATTAATGACAACTTGTCAATTATTTTGATATTTAAAACTTTAGAGTGTGTTCGCTAATAATAATATATATAAACTATATATATTATTTATACACATCACCTTACCTCATAAACAATTTCACAATAAATTATGAAATTTAAATAAATACAATATATAATTTAATATATATTATTTACGCCATAAATTAAATTATTTAATACATTTACATTAAATAATTCATTTCTCATCAATTATGGAAATAATTCCATTTACCCGAAAATACATTGAAATAATAATATATTTACTCAATTTCTTATTTAAATAATTTATTTAATTATTTAATTAATATTACACAAATAATTGTATAATTAAATTTCTCACTCTCATAAATCATTTACAATGATTTATTTAATTATAGAATATATTCGTTTAATATATTCAATTACTATTTAAAATTACTTAATTAATTTAATCCCTTTATATATATGTACATATATATGAAATTAAATGTTGTACATATATACAATTACTAATCTCCCTTAATTAATTCAACTACTTTATATAATTTATAATTATATAAATTACATAATTATTCTTCACAAATAATTTATCAACAATTTGCATAATTGTTGATTAATGAATAAATTAATTCCACAATAAACTTTTTAATTCAATTCGGATTAATTTAATATTAATCTATCTATTTATCACAATTTAATTAACCATTAAATTATGTTACTAAATATGCACGCATATATATATATATATATATTCATATAAATACATATTTAATTTACATGCAACCACGTCGCATAATTACATAACTCCACTAATTAATTCTCTTAATTTAATTAGACTTGCTGTTAGTCAAGTTTATTGAATTATCACTTTACTTGCTAACTTATCAAAAATTTTGATATCACCATATCTAAGTTAGTCCGTTAAATTTAATTTGGACCTCTATTTATCTATCACTACTAGGTTATCAAACTCCAACATTCACTAAATATTAAATATTTTATTTCTAATTCATTTAAATATCCGGGATATTACATTCACCCATTCTTCTAAAAATTTCGTCCCCGAAATTATCTCATACACATTTCTACCAATTTTCATCTCTGAGTATAACTCTTTACTCATCAAATTCTATGACCACCATTTTCTAGGAAGTTCATACTTCTAAACTCATAATTCCAGAACAATGGAATATCTTGCAGAAGAATAAATTGAAAATCAATATCTTACAGAAGAATAAATTGAAAATCAAAATATTCATTAAAACTTTCATAATATGCTGAGGGGTCATCAAGACCGTGAACATACGAAAGGAATTAACTGAATTCCGAATAAATAGTATTTATTCCTGTAAATACTTATAAACAGAGTGTTTATCAATCACAAAGACTGAAAACATTCCATAGGTGTACGCTAGGTGATCAGCCTATTGTACCATACGTCGTGCAGAACGTCTTAGTTTTTAGGCGCCAGTCGGAGCTATATGCCGACAAAAATATATCTGCTTTAGCCGACAGAATATATTTATTTTTGCACTTGTTCACCTCAGACTTACTACAAAATTCCGTTCCACAATACTTTGGATTGGATAATAAAACTTGAGTCAATTCTGACCAAAAATGTCCAGTCAAAATAAATGACAAAGACTCACATCATTGAACTATTCGTATATTACGATTCAAAAATCATTTCAGATCAGTTGAAATAACTAAAATTCATTTATAGGACTTCATGATACCGCATCATCTTGACAGTACGTTGAGGATTCCGTCATTAATTCATGAGTTCATGATACCGCACATCTTGACAGTACGTTGAGGATTCCGTCCTTTGCATCCCCACACCACGGCTTTAATGGCGTGTGATGATTTCATAAATACATTTTGATATTTTCTAATCAATTTGTCTAGCCGAAACAATTAACATAGACTCTTCTTTAAACGTTTCAAAATACTGAAAATCATTTTATGACTTTGTCATATTACATCATACCATAGGTGGCTTTAAACATCCAACACTAGGTTACTCTGCAATTGATGACTCCGTTGTTTATCATCTCTGCACTAAATGCATTAATGATTTCAAAAATACATTTATCTTTTCAAAAGCACAAAAGTGCGAATCTAGCACGATTTTAAGAATTTCAAAGTCTAGCATAGCTAGAAGATTTGGAATATCCTAAAACCTCAAAACACCTCAAATTTTTCCTCCACCTTCTTTTCCAACTTAATAACTATATCTAGTATAGCTTTAATCTTGCTACTTAACTCTACCCATACTCACTGTTCATCAAACTTACCACACATTAGGGGTTCAGGAATTTACCACAATCATATGGGTTGAGGAACTTATCCTAGTCAGACCAACATAGTCCATTCGCTGAGGGGTTCCACCATACGATTATGAGTCACGAACTTACCATCAATATGAGTTTTAAAAACACGTACTTATGTTAATATTCTCTACCTACCCAATATATTATGAGAAAAGAATCACCTTCTCACCATATATACATCGAATAACGTGACACCGGGTTCAAATCGATTATCATTATAGGAAGCTAAGTGGTTGTCAAACCAAACACAATCTCCTGCCCATACAAGAAATTGGTCAACTCGGCCACTAATCAATATAGAAAGTTAAGCGGTCGTTAAACCACGAACAAATCCCCTGCCCATACAAAGAACTGTTCAACTCAACTACTATATTAATATAGGAAGCTAAGCGGCTCTAAAACCAAGCACAAATTACCTGCCCATACAAGAAATTGTACAACTTAACCACTAATATGAGTCCTCAATTAAAAACCTACAAACCTCTAACTTCTCTTAACTTGATATGAATTTTGTCAATTCATACCTTATCACACTCAACACTTCAAGAGTCCACTTGTTACTATTTCAATATCTTCATTGTTATAGCACCATGCAATCAAAACCACCTCTTTAATCATTTAACAGACCATTTGTCATTCCATGATTTTACTATGATCATCGTGATCTTATAACGCAATTGATTTCACTGTACTATTTCTCCTTTATTCTAGGATCGTTTAATTCTATCATCTTATCATTCATCTCTGATCATTTTACTGTACGATCCTTCTCTTTTTAAATTCTTGAATCAAGTGTTCCCTGATTCTTATTCCATTTATTTGGATTACACTCATTGAAGATCCTTCTTTGAATCTTTTCATATTTCTATGTATCTATATAGATTTATTTCCTCCTTTATGAACTGTATATGTTCATTTCTAAACTCTATTTGAGTTTATCCTTTCACTGTCTTCATTATCTTTCCATGATTATAGCCTAAGGTACTGCTACCAAAGAACTATAACCTATCAGCTCTGATACCAACCTGCAACGACCCCAAATCCGGGTTCCTTTAACCCTAGACTTGGTACGTCACGATACATCATCTTCATACACGTTCTATAACTAATGCGAAATATATAAACATAAATTGTTTATTCTACAACATTTTCCAAGGTTTCTAACCTTAACTTCCATATATACCTTTAGATTCATAAAAAGGTTTACAAAATTACTTACATCATATAACAATTTAGTTATAATGCATAACACTATAATCTTGTCTGTTGCTTCTGTCTCCGTCTCTCCTTGGACATTCGTATTATTCTGAAATTTGTTATCATGATATAGCACGAGTGAGCAACGACTTTGCTCAGCAAGTTTAAATACAATAACGATATATCATGATTGAAGGAAAGAACAAGCTTTCAGATTTTCAGCAATATAATAATTGTGAAAGAGTACGAATCATAATTTCAATAATTGAATGATTGAATCAATTAATGTTGAGTGTCAATAATGACCATGAATAAATTTAACTGAACCTTATGGTAATGAAGGTGATCAGCCTTTCATACCTGATGAACACATGCAACAAGCACTATGTGCGAATCAACAATTTAAAGAGGTGGAATAATTATACAGAATTAAACCATAGCATGCTTGAAACATAATAACTTGAGTTTGAGTTAGGAACTTGAACAATAAAATAATATATCCTGCTCGAATATAAATTGAGTAGGGTTTAGGAAACTTGCCTGTCTGCTCAGCTACAATAAATGTTTAGCTTTAACTAACTGACTTTGAAAGACCTAACATTAATAAAGTTGATCTAATAATTAGTACAGCGTATTTGTACAACTATACGCTCATTAAGAAACTTATCTACCACACATAAGTACTAACACATAATTTACATCAGTCAAAACAATATTATTAACCTTATAGACCCTCAATCAAATTAGGTTAATAATTTAATAAATTAGAAAATATTTTTCTTAAGTGTTGGACACTTATTAAACTACTAAACAATTTATTATAATTGTTTAAACAAAAGAGTTAAAAGACATTTTCTTTATTTCATTTAATTACTATTTAATATTAATTAAATAGTAAGTAATTAACTACTTTTAGTTATTATTTAATAGTAAACAATAACTTACTAGATTTATTTATTATTTAAAGTTAATCAAATAATAAATAATTAAATAATCAATCTTAGTTGTCTTTAATTATCATTTAATAGTAATTAAATAATAATTAATTAATTTATCATCCTTGTTTATTATTTAATATTAATTAAATAATAATTAATTTAATCATAAATTCAGAAGATATAATATTAACTAGATTAATATTTACAACATTTAAATATTAATCCTAAATACTTATTATATTTAAAAAAAATATAATATTAAACTAACTAGATTAATATTTACAACATTTAAATATTAATCCTAAATACTTATTATATTTGAAAAAATATAATATTAAACTAACTAGATTAATATTTACAACATTTAAATATTAATCCTAAATACTTAATATAATATTAAACTAACTAGATTAATATTTATAACATTTAAATATTAATCCTAAATACTTATTATATTTGAAAAAAATATAATATTAAACTAACTAGATTAATATTTACAACATTTAAATATTAATCCTAAATACTTATTATATTTGAAAAATATAATATTAAACTAACTAGATTAATATTTATAACATTTAAATATTAATCCTAAATACTTATTATATTTGAAAAAATATAATATTAAACTAACTAGATTAATATTTACAACATTTAAATATTAATCCTAAATACTTAATATAATATTAAACTAACTAGATTAATATTTATAACATTTAAATATTAATCCTAAATACTTATTATATTTGAAAAAAATATAATATTAAATTAACTAGATTAATATTTACAACATTTAAATATTAATCCTAAATACTTATTATATTTGAAAAATATAATATTAAACTAACTAGATTAATATTTATAACATTTAAATATTAATCCTAAATACTTATTATATTTGAAAAATATAATATTCAATACCTAAATATCATTTTTGTATTATTAATATTTTTGTTATAATTTTAAATTAATTTTTAAACATTTAAATTAATTTAAATTATCCAGAATGACAATTCTGTAAATAAGCCGAAAAACGAACGGAGGGGCAATTTCGTAATTTCGCAGAAAAAAGACCGGAGGGGCAAAAATGTAATTTCGCCAAAATCGGTATCTCACGCATTGCGCGCGCTGACAAAACTAGGTCCCAAAACGGTGCCGTTTCATTGTCATCGAAGCTGGCTTCCGCGCATAACGCGCGGATGAATTTTTACACGCCAAAACGACGTCGTTTTTCGGTCCGCGGCTGACAGTGAACAGGGTCGCGCGCATTGCGCGGCACCCCCTTTTTCTTTCCCCTTAGCAGATTGTGAATAGTAGTTTTAATACACTACTTTAATAAAAATTATACCTTCAAGTAAGCTTTAAAAATCCAAAAAAATTACTAATCACTTAATATCAATTTATAACATGAAAATTTAATTTTTCATGATTTAATATTAAAAATTTTTATAAAAATTTTTACATCACATAAACTACCACAAATCATAACTTTTTGTGTATAACTCCATTTTGAGTGATTCAAACTTTGTTTTTCTCATGATTTAATGTTCTATAATATTATAACATTAAATCTAAGTTTTATAAAAATATTTTTGGACATAAATTCCAAAACTTATTTACACACTATTAAATACATATTTTAGCATATAAAATATACCAAAATACAAACCAAGCATATTAAATCAAGCATGACATAAATATTACTACTACACATTATTAACTATATTAATATGTTTATACTCACATGTTAGTTTATTTAATTAAAAAAAACAAACTACATTTAAAATAACCATTACCTCATTTTAATGGCTATCTTCATTTTTCTTCCAAAATAGGTGGTGAATGGCATGAACAAAGCTAACTTCTCCTTCTTCCTCCTTAGTCTCTCAACTAATATGCTCTCCCAAGCTATTTCTCTCAAACTCTCTCTTTTGAAACTTGGAAAATAAATGAAGTGAAATGTTTATCATTTCAAGTATACATGTAAAATTATTAGATACAAGATTATATCTATAACTCATGATACTCTTTACTTGGATACTAGCCCAAGAAAACTAGCCCATAACTTAGTTGGTGGAAGAGGAATGGTCCAAGTACTTTAAAAAAATCAATACAAGCAACCAAATTATTAAATAAATAAATAATAAAATAAAACAAATCTCACTTCTCTATCTTTTCCTTCCTTGCCGGCAACATCACTTTTGGTGTCCCAAAATGTTTGTCACATATGCTTACTTTTATATAAATAATAGTTTAATTAAGTATTTTTCAAGTGGGCCAATCATTGGGCTTTAATTTAAAATACCAATTGGGCTTCTATTAAATTGTTTAGGCTACTAAATTGTCAAATTTTATTATTCTCCACTTGGGCTACTAATTGACCCATGTTGGGCTAATTTAATAATTTACACATTAATTATTCAATCCATGATTAAATAATTAATTAGATTGAATAAATAATTAAATATTCTAACCCATAAGTATTAAATTTCTAAATGGACTAATAATATTATTAATAATATTTTACATTATTTACATTAATTAATTATCATATTAATTAATTTATAAAATTTAATTCACTCATTATATTCAATTAAATTGAATATTTAATTAATGACAACTTGTCAATTATTTTGATATTTAAAACTTTAGAGTGTGTTCGCTAATAATAATATATATATAAACTATATATATTATTTATACACATCACCTTACCTCATAAACAATTTCACAATAAATTATGAAATTTAAATAAATACAATATATAATTTAATATATATTATTTACGCCATAAATTAAATTATTTAATACATTTACATTAAACAATTCATTTCTCATCAATTATGGAAATAATTTCATTTACCCGAAAATACATTGAAATAATAATATATTTACTCAATTTCTTATTTAAATAATTTATTTAATTATTTAATTAATATTACACAAATAATTGTATAATTAAATTTCTCACTCTCATAAATCATTTACAATGATTTATTTAATTATAGAATATATTCGTTTAATATATTCAATTACTATTTAAAATTGCTTAATTAATTTAATCCCTTTATATATATGTACATATATATGAAATTAAATGTTGTACATATATACAATTACTAATCTCCCTTAATTAATTCAACTACTTTATATAATTTATAATTATATAAATTACATAATTATTTTTCACAAATAATTTATCAACAATTTGCATAATTGTTGATTAATGAATAAATTAATTCCACAATAAACCTTTTAATTCAATTCGGATTAATTTAATATTAATCTATCTATTTATCAGAATTTAATTAACCATTAAATTATGTTACTAAATATGCACGCATATATATATATATTCATATAAATACATATTTAATTTACATGCAACCACGTCGCATAATTACATAACTCCACTAATTAATTCTCTTAATTTAATTAGACTTGCTGTTAGTCAAGTTTATTGAATTATCACTTTACTTGCTAACTTATCAAAAATTTTGATATCACCATATCTAAGTTAGTCCGTTAAATTTAATTTGGACCTCTATTTATCTATCACTACTAGGTTATCAAACTCCAACCTTCACTAAATATTAAATATTTTATTTCTAATTCATTTAAATATCCGGGATATTACAATCATTACCAAAAATAAAACAAAATAACCATGGTAAAATAAACTAAAAGAAATAAATTAAGGAGCAAAAAGGGACGCTCGATGTCATTATTCCCGAAGCCATATATAGTTCCTGAACTGAAGTCCGAACCCTTAACTCAATAGTCGAGCTATGCCCGAAGTCATCAGTACCTATCATTCTTGCAATGATCTTTTTCCTCCATGTATTCCAGTGCCATTAATGCATTATCCGACAAGTTGGCATCATCGGCATTATCACTCTTGGATCCTCTTGCATCAGTCACCTCTGGTTAAAAAGAACTCGTCCTCGAGTTCACGGCATCAGTATTGTCCTCTCTAAAACAAGGGCTTAAGTGCTTCACATTGAAGATGTCGGAAGTTTGCAGATGGCTAGGAATGCGCAATCAATAAGCATTATCATTAATTTTCTACAATACCTCACGCGGTCTAATCTATCGATCCTTAAGCTTGCTATATTCTCTAACAGACAATCTGTGTCGCCCCTAAATCTGAGTCCCTCGAACCACGGGTTCAGTGCTCACGTTACTATTTTACCATTCAATTTCAACCATTCATTTTTGAATAACATAACTTAATTTATAATATTACATAACTATCCCAAGTTTACAGACTTTTATACATTACAAAACATTTACAGTCTGACATATTACAAAAATATTACATTTACAATAGTTCTATAACTATACAATTATTGCTTGCTCGCTTTTCCTTTTCCTTTGTCAATCCCTGACCTTTCTGCCTGTTCAGGTTTAATTGAAATATCACGTTAAAGCAATAATGAGCTTAAACTAGCTCAGCAAGTACATAAACAAGTCATGACATGATATTTTAGAGTAATGAAAGAAAATCTTTTACAGTAGGGTGGAACAATTAAATGGTTTTGTGAAGAAATTT
Organism: Hedera helix; assembly: GCA_947179155.2. Classification (NCBI taxonomy): domain Eukaryota; kingdom Viridiplantae; phylum Streptophyta; class Magnoliopsida; order Apiales; family Araliaceae; genus Hedera; species Hedera helix. The sequence continues at coordinate 15,889,506 of OX359283.1, read as the reverse complement.
GAGAACATATCATAAACTTTTGCATAACTGACTTGAAACATTAATGTTACTTGTTGTACGGTCACAAGACCAAGAACTCGTTAAGAACAATACCAATCTTAAAAGCTGATACTGCCCAATTCAGTCATAAGAGTGCATTTCATTTCAGATGTGTACTCTAAGTGATCAGCCTATCGTACTTTATATTGTGCACAACATAATCATCTAATGACGTAACCATGCTATGAGACTTAATGTCCCTCTTTACCTTTATCCCCCTTTTTATTAAGGTTGTTCTGTTATAGCATTCTTATAAATTCCTCACCATAACAATATGGATTGAAGAACATAACAATGAATATCTGAATTCAAAATGAACTATTACATATGTCTAGCCGAATTAAGATTGACATCGACATTTCTCAAAACAGTTCAACAATGAATGAATTTCAAAACGACTTATAGGAATACATAACATATATCACTTTTCAAGGAACTACAAAAGAGAATTCAAATAGAACACTTGTCTTTGTCCTCGTTTACATTTACCGTTAATATCTTATCTCGTTTATGTCCTACACAACCATAATATTGGTCCATGTATTAGTTATATACATTTACATGATTTACTTTGACATACAAGTTACTATTTACTTTTACATGTACCTTAACACATAACACGTCGTTCATTTATATCTTAATACCTACCACATTGATCATTTTTATCAATTTATGATTTACAATATATGCATTTATCATATAATATTAAAACATTTCATACCGAATTAAAATAAAAAAAAATTCAAAAATCAGGACATCTCGCCCCGGCGCAGTGTTTTATTCTAAACACTTCGCTGGCCGCGAGATCCTCTCAGTTGGACTGCGTCCCGGTGCCGACTGGCTTCACCTCCAATGAACTCTTCTCAGTTGCACTGCGCCCCAGCAAAGTGTTTAGTTCAAAAGACCTCGCATTAACACAGTACTGCTGAATCAGTTTTTCTAAAAAAAAAATCATTCCAATTTTCATGATATTTTTTGCCATACATTATATTTTTCTACTCCAACACATGTTTTAGCATACATAACATATATATAACTTGCCTATACCTTCAAAAACATTAAAAGTTTTCAAACAACCCTATTTTTTTCAAATATTTTATTTTAGATGCCGACAAATGTTTTTAAACATTTAAAATTCACTTTTATCGACATAAACACCAATTGACGACCAAATCGACACGAACATGTTACATAAAACTTAGTTATTTAGCTTCTTTTTACCTTTAATTACATAAAATGGCTAAAAATGATCTTTTTATAGAATTTTGTCAACTTAACAGAAATCTACCCTTAAACTTATAGTTGAGTTATTGAACTCCATATACCATATACACTATCATAAGCTTATTTACCAACTTTGTATGTTCATATAACATCTATATGCACCTTCTAAAACATGCTACAAACTTTGATTTGGTTTACATGCAAAACATAGTCTAATATTATGTTTTCATATACAAATTATACATTTTATCTCTTAAAAAACCTATTATGCTATCTTACAAGAAATTACACATGTTTCTAACATGTTCATCACTTCAATATAGGGTTTCACCACATCTATCAACATTTAGCACATGATCTTCTTCAAACTATGTTTTCTAGCCAAGAATACATGTATGTATACACCTACCACTTTTGTAATACAACACTAATGTTTAGGGTTTCTTCATGAACTATTCATGTAGTATATAGCTCACATAAATCCTACTGTTAACTACAAATACATGCATGACTACACATAATCTTGAATCTAAACACATAAATGATAAGTTTTAAGACTAGAACACTTTTAATACCTTATGTGTGCTATTCTTCTTCTTGCTAGGAAGCTCTCTAAGGATGGATGATCCACTTTGATGACTGGTTTTACTTCTCTTGCTCACTTTTCTAGCAATCTCTCAAACTTTATACACCAAAACCCTAGCTTCACTTCTTTCTCTCTTCAAGCTCTCTTACTTAGAAACTTTTAGATATGAAATGAATAAGAAATAAGTGAATATAAGCTTATACTTAGAAAATATACACAAATATAAGTTGTATGTAATACTCCAACAACTAACTCTCCTTTAGTTAAGCTAACCATGCATGATTAAGAGTAATCAAGCCAATTCACATTATTAAGTAAGAACTAAATGGACATTAAACCAATCTGGGACATCAAGGTCATTATTTAAATTGTCAAGGGTACTTTGGACAATATTCTTAAATCCTAGACAATTTAATTCATATAAATTCCCATCTTGCTTATTTTTGATCCATTTCAAGTCATCTTTAATCCAAATTTGTTTCACTAAGCTTGAATTTTATTCTATAATCAAATAGTACATGAATTGCTTGTCCCAAAACACTTGTCACACTTCAAATATTTAATTTCATTATTTAATTATAATATTTACAACATTATTGAATTTACATATCATTACAAAATCGATCATGAGTTAATACAACCCCACAAAATCACCAACTTCGAAAAGTACTTGACGACGACGACTATCAGCTCGTTCCTTGTATTTGGTATTGCTTTTATGAATAGATCGTCGAGCCTAATCATGAATTGTCTGAAGATGTTCGGCCATTTCATCTGCCTTCGAATGCATACGTCTGACTCTTGGAATGGGAGTTAAATTCAGAACTCCGGGGATTTTGACCACAAACAATCTCAAAAAGACTCATTCCCATAGTTCAGTTCTTGGATAAGTTATATGCAAATTCGACTTGAGCTAACGCTAGATCCCTGTATTACCCGGTCTTTTTAAAAGTCCCACATCGCCTAACCTTGCAACATAGTTTCCTTCCTTCACCTATTTATATGACTTTACCCCCTTTAGTTTTATATACCAAACATTAAGTACCTCCTATTTTGTAAGGAACTTTTTAGTAAGGACCTCCTTAGTTAAAATATTTTTCAGTGTCGAGGACGTGGACGGACTGCGAACCTCATAATTTCGGGTATGTCTCTTTTTCTTTCTTTATGTAATTATTTAATTTTCTGTATTCGTTTTAATTTTGTATCTTTAATTTTTGTATGCTATTTAGTTTGTTAGTATATATATTTTTGGTATATCTTTGTTAGTAATTAGCATTTTGATATATTAAATTAGTATTTTTGATAACTTTAGAGTTATGACATAATAATAATAATAATAATAATAATAATAATAATAATAATAATAATAATAATAATAATAATAATAATAATAATAATATTTGTTTGTAACATAATTAAAAATGGAAAGAATATTTTTGTAAATATACTTAAATTTATTTTGGAACAAGAAGGTTGTTAATTATTAAAATATTATATATGGTCAAAATATGTATATCTTTATGTAGAATTTTATTTAGATTGAAAAGATTTCAGATTCACCTTAGAGAAAGAAAATGTGTAACACTTAATCAATCGATTAACTATTTATTTATCAATTCTTTTATTATGTTTAATTAGTTCCGACGGAGGAAATTTAACGAGTTAGTTTTGCAATATAATTTTGGGTATTATACTGCTTTAGCGAGCATAAATTTTCAGGTACGAATTTTGTACTCCTTTAGCGATATTTCTTTAATTTTAATTTGTTCGTTTTGTCTCTCAATTAGAATTCAGATATTATTTCGATATATTATTCATAGTCAAATGTTTATGATAGAATTGTTTGGTTTTATACATTCGAAAATTCATAACTTGTACTCTTTGGACTTAGCAAGCATGTCTAGTATATATTTTGATTATGTAGAAACGTACATGCTAATATATTTTGAGGACTTTGTGTTGATTCGTTTTGGTTCAGCATGTGCGTATTAGAACCCCTTTTGTGATATTGTGTCGCATTCGTTGTGACATGATATTTTTGTTAGAAAGTACCGTAGGGTATACCTGAGCTATAACCACCTGAGGGGGTACCACAGGCATGTCCTTTTGGCACCGATGCATGATACTTCCGTGGTAGTGTGATTAGTCCACGACGTCTCCATTTTGTGTGCTCCGATGGGAGTTGGCCAATTGGTGTTTTGTTGTGGGAGGCGTATGTGTCGGCCCTAGCTATTTATTTTGTTCTGTTATGCGGTTTGGTGTTGTTTGTGCGGAACACACCTTCCGATTTTACATACATTTGGATCTGCAGTCCAATATGTGACTGCCTGTGTGACAGTATTTTGACTTGTCTTTATGACAAGGTATATTTATGTTTTGTTCTGAGCTCGGTATGAAATAAACACAGCCATTCAATTCAGTCTTTTATGTTGTTCGGTAAATCAGTTCAGTTCAGTAGATCAGTTCAGTTTAGTAGATTTTATTATTCGGTTCAGTAAATTAGTTTAGTTTAGTAGATTTTGTTATTCAGTTCAGTTGACTTTGTTAATCTCAGTTTGGTTCAGTTGATTTTGTTATTTAATTTTAGTTCTTATTTATGTACTCTTTATCCGTACTGGGCATTTGGCTCATGCTGTGTTTTTCTTCCGGCAGGTTTGCAAGGGGATTCAAGGGCAAGTGTGATGATAGTTTCCTTTTTATTTTGATATTCTGCTTAGAGTTCCTTTTGTGCGTAGCCTCATTTTTCACTAGTCTGGAAGGGGGTGTTACAATCCCATTGCATCGGTTTTGTCCTAGCTAGACACCTTAGAAAATTACCCAAACTTTTGTTCACCACTTCAGTTTAACCATTGTTCTGAGGATGGTATGCACTGCTAAAATTCAACTGAGTTCTAAACTTCTCGAATAATCTCCTCCAGCAATTACTCATGAATTGCGTATCCCGATCATAAGTAATTGACTTCAGTACACCATGCAGACGTATAATTTCCCGAAAGTAGAGATGAGCAATCCGATTAGCATCCATTATCTTCCGACAAGCAACAAAATTAGCCATCTTGGAAAAACGATCAACCACCACCAAAATAGAATCCATTGTACTCTGGGTTCGGGGTAAACCCAATATAAAGTCCATGCTGACATCATGCCATAAAGCTTCAGGAATAGGTAAATGAGTGTACAGACCTGCATTGGTAATAACCCCTTTGAACCCTTAACATAAATAACATCTCTCCATATAATGAGTCATGTAATCGAATATCTTTGGCCAATAGTAGTCCGCCGACACCAAGGTCAATGTCTTATCTCACGTGAAGTGTCCTTCATTGTGATATTCACTAATGATCTTCTGTCGAAGTGAACAATCAGGTATACATAGTTGTAGTCCCCGAAACAAACATCGCTTATGCAAGATGAAGTCATGACGCCGACCTTCTTTTACTTCTTAAACTATCTTTCCTAAAGAAGGGTCATCGACATATATGTCGGTAAAAGACTAACCTTGATACTCATGGTGTTGAGGAGTAGAGCACGTCGACTTAGTGCATTAGCTACTCGATTTAGACTTTCGGCTTGATGCCTTAGTGTAAAAGTAAACTCTTATAAATACACAACCCACTTAGCATGCCTTCGACTCAGCTTTTGTTGGCAATTGATATATTTAAGGCCTCATGATCGGTGAAAAGAATGAACTCTCGATGTAGTAGATAGTGACACTAATGTTTCAAAGACTGAACAATGGCATAGAATTCCAAGTCATAAGTGGAGTAGTTCTTCTTGGCTCTCGATAATTTATCACTGAATAAAGCAATTGGCCGACCCGACTAGTTCAAAACCCCACCAATATCGTATCACAGTAAACCTCGAATACCTTCTCAAAATCAGAAATTGCCACTACTGGTGCTTCTGTCATCTTCTACTTAACTAGCTAAAAACTAGCGTCGGCCTCTTCGGACCACTGGAACGACTTTCCTTTCAGACATTCGGTGAGTGATGCAATTAGAGTACTAAAGTTCCTGATAAACCGACGATAGAAGGAAGCCAATCAATGAAAACTCCTGACGTCATGTATGGTCTTTGGTGTAGGCCATGCTAAAACTGCATCTATTTTTGATTGATAAGCATAACACCCACGATGGAAACAATAAACCCAAGAAAAGTTACTGAAGTCGTAAAGTAAGAGCTATTTTTTTAATTCACGAACAGACATTCTTTCCTCAATTATCAAAAATAGCTCGAAGGTGTTCATGGTGCAACTTCCGGTCCGGACTATAGATAAGGACATCATCAAAGTAAACAACTACAAACTTTCCCATAAATGGTCGCAATACCTGATGCATAAACCTTATGAAGGTACTGGGAGCATTAGAAAGGCCGAAAGGAGTAACCATCCATACATCTAACCTATGTTGCGTTTTGAATGTTGTTTTTCACTTATCTCCAGGTTGAACCCTGATATGATGGTATCTGTTCTAAAGGTCAATCTTTGAAAAGACTGTAACTGTTGGAGTCGAAGTCGGTCTCGTTTTTTTCTGTTTTTATGTTTTTATATTTAACGAGTTCCGACCTCGACAAGTTCGTTTGAATGAACAATAACGCGCAAGTATACGCGGTCAACAAGTAATAAAGAGTAAGTAGAGTATCGATCCCACGAGGAATTATTAACAAGAATTGCCAAACACAAGCTTATAACCAACTCAATCCTATTTAAACGAAAGATTAATTGTTTTAAAATTAAACTAATAAAAATTAAACTAATACTAGCTAATGAAAACAATTAAATGTAGGTGAATCTAAGTATGTAACTTCCCCCAATAGTTCGTTCAAGTCTCCTAACTCTCTCTTTGGCCATACGGTCACGATGAATTGTCAACCGAGAATTCTCTATATGAGATATGGCCAACTCTTGTTGCACCATACCCGAATCCACCCAAATTCGACCCAAGGGCAACAGAAACGGGAAGGAACACCCTAACTAGGCAACTCACTATATCTCTATGAGAGTCAACACTAAAAAGGATTTGAAGAACAGATTCTCTCTTGGCTACACGAGGCGAGCTGGTATATCTCTATCCTAACTCACGAATCATAATCCCAACGCCAGGTGGAATCACGAACACGTGTCATTGTATCTAGGTCTAAACTGGTACTCCCTCTCTCAGTTCCGCACGAGTTACCACACTAATAACTAGGTCAAACAAATACGCGTTAGGCGCAAAATATGAAAACCCATCCACACAGCCGTAGCCGATGAATGGTCAACCGAGAACTCTCTATAGTACTAACATGCCTCTCTCGAGCACATGTAGCGACATCCTACCCAAATCCAACACAAGACAACAGAAACAGGAAGGAACGCCCAAGCTACGAATAACAAGGGTTGAAGGACAGGTTCTCAAAGGTTGCACGTGGTGGATCGGTATATGTCTATCCCTTCCACGAATCATAATCCCAACGCCATGTGGAATCACGAACATGTGTGACATACTTGGGTCAAACACTATACTCCCTCTCTCAGTTCCGTATAGGCTACTAAGTAAATGCACGACCTAGAAATTAACCACAAAGCACAAATACAACAACCAATCCATATGGTGCCAACCAAAGAGAGAGAAATCAACTAGAACAACCTATTGGGTTCCATCACAACACTTAGATTCAATGTTTATTTCATACTAAACAAGTAATACAACATCCACACATACATAGCAAATGAGTATAACTAGATTCAATATGAATAAAACATGTACAACTTTTACAAGTTCCAAAAATCAACATTCAAATGAATACATGAAATAGAGAGGCAAGGAAGTGAAAGAGAAAGAAGTATGAACAAACTCCCTAAATCATGGAATCAAGTTGATGTAGGAGCTCCATGGAATCACCAAAATGGCCTCCCAAAGTCGCCCAAGTCGCTCCCTCGCGGAAGAAACTGATATGTTATGTTTTAGGGCTCAAAAAGTGGCTTTTATAGCACTCTGTTCGTGGCTTGACTGGCGCACGGCGCAGCTGCGCCGCACCCTAGTGCAAAATGGGCGCAGCTGCGCCAAATCTTGGATTTCCTGGCAAACGGCGCAGCTGTGCCTCTCCATAGTACAAAATGGGCGCAGCTGCGCCTTAGTGTAGAAAAGTGACAGTTGGCTGCTTCAGGGTCCTTTTGTATTTTTGGCGTAACTTCTTCATACGAACTCCGATTTAGGAAATTCAAGATGTTCTGGAAAGGATATTCGTAGATCTACAACTTTCATGTTTTACCAAATTGCAGATTCAAAACGGATCCATGTAAAACGTTGGCCTCAATAGGCTGTTGCTGCATTTCTTTGTATTTTTTGTATAACTTTTGTGTCCAACCTCCGATTGCGTTGATTCAAGATGTTTTGGAAAGCTGAGGAGAAATTCTACAACTTTCATGTTTGGCACAATTGGAGAATCGGAATGGATCAAGGTCGAAAGTTGGCCGCCATGTAAACGGCACGCCGAAAACGCGAAACGGTCAATCCAAGCCGTTATTTATCAAGCCCTTATTATAATACCTACAATACAGCATAAAACACATAAAAAGTAATATAAAGCCACATCCTATAATAATGTGGTAAAAAGACGCGTAAATGAACAGAAAACACGTAAACTTACTATAAAACCTAAATTACAACAAACACGTAAAAACACATATAAACTAACATAAATACTTAAAGATAAACAATTTATCAAGCTCAAATGTATTCAATTCGTAGGTATAAAAATCACTTATCAAATACCCCCAAACTTAAACCATTGCTTGCCCTCAAGCAATACAAATACAAACTAAATAAAGAAAAATTAACAAACTATATAGATAAAAATAAAAAAAAATTCTACAAGTTAAAAATCACAGAAAATACTTGAAGATTTGCATATTATCAAGGTTAGGAGTACTCTATACATATAACATTTAATAACCAGTACATACCCCCAAACTTAAACATTTGCTTGTCCTCAAGCAAAACAACACTGACTATACAAACAACAACACAAAACTTGAGCAGTGAGTTAATAAGAAAGAACATTGTGGCCTCAAGATTATATCAAGCTATAATTACAAGAAAATCTCAAAACCTTGCAAAGTCTAGAATCTCAACTCACATATCAGTCAATACACACTTATGACCCCCGTGTGTGTGTGTGAACCATCTGCAACAACAAATCATCACGCAGAGGGGTGGTGTAGACAAATTACCTTAAGAAAGAAATTGAAAACTTAAAACCACATGCACATGACATCACTCTCCACTAGTCCCAGCAGATAAGTCAAAACAAAACTAATCTTGACATGTACAATGTCTCATTCTATTAGGCTTTATAGAGTTACCCATGTAACGAGCGTTTGACCAATGACTCCCAAACCAGTTGGCTTTAGGGCATTAGGTGTAAAGACACCCCTAAGGGCCTAATAACTCGAGTAACAGAGGCCACAAAACTCGACTAGTCAAGCAAATTATTATATTTATTACTATCAATACTTATTTCTTTTTCTTTTTCTTTCTTTTTCATTTTTTTCATCATTTTTTTATTGTGAGTGCGTTTTAACGCTCCATCTCACGCTATAGACAAATCAAACACGAGAAATCGTTTCGAGTGATGCATATACGATTTTTAAAGTAAAAGATTGTCTCATTAAGCAAGTAGTCATAAAAACCGCCTCAAAGCAAACAACTTATTCAATACAGATGGTTATGTGCTCGAAGAAAATGGATCACAAGTTATGTAAACCAACAATAAGTCAAACACACAGACTAAGCGACGTTTATCAATTTTCTACGAGTTATAACTCAAATAATCAATGCCTGATCCTCGATTAACATTCAATCAAGTTAACTCAATGCTCAAGAGACATAACCTATACTACAACGACTCAAAATGAAAACAAAAATGGCATATATTAACAACACATAACGAACCCAGTTTCGTAGGGAGTACGATTGCACTTAGCACGTGCAACAAGCCGTTAAACCTCAAGGTTACCCAAGAGGACGAGTTTTTTCTCGTGAGGGTTTGCTGAGAATATACCAGCAAATTACAAATATATGCAGACACAACATAATAAAACAAGAGAAATAAACAGTCAAATAAAGATAAGAAAATTAAAACGACCACATACACACCAAAACCCCCAAACTTGAATCAGATAATGTCCTCCTACTACATGAATAGAGAATTGAAGACAGAGAACTTCCCTGAATTCGCGATGAGGTAACACAATAAACATTGGCATGCGGCACGGTGCAATCCTCAAATTGATGCTCACGTTGCACAGCTCGGATTGCACACCAAAATCCTAAAAATTGGCACACACAAATAAATTAGGGAATTAAGCAAAATAATTTAATAATTGATAAACAATAATTAAGCAAAAATATTTTTTTTTTCTGGGCTCTCCGGCGCAGCTACGCCGCAAATGTACTGCATAAGGGCGCAGCTGCGCAGTATGGCAGGAAAAGGGCCTCGGGGTGGAAGGCGCAGCTGCGCAGGAAATGGTCGTGGTAAGGGCGCAGCTGCGCTGTCCAGCAGGCAGAGAAGGGTCAGGAGCAAAGGCGCAGCTGCGCCAATTTTGTTCTTCATGGGCGCGCAGCTGCGCTGTCCGGCAGAGACAGAGATGCAGGGGAAGGGCGCAGCTGCGCCGTATTTGTGAAGGAAATGGGCGCAGCTGCGCCGTGCAGCAGAGAATGGGTCTCAGCTCTGGAAGAGGGCGCAACTGCGCAGGAATTGGCCTGCATAGTGGCGCAGCTGCGCCGTGCATCAGAGCAGCAGTCTGAAGTTATTTTTCCTACTGCACACTTCCATTTTTGGCCAGACATTGCACAGTTCCACTAATATGAATTAAACCTGAGAGAGACCAAAAATGGACTATTAAAACTACTAAATATAAACATCCTACTTAATAATAAAAGAAAAGAGAATTCATTGAAAATGCAAAATAAGAATTAAACAATGAGGGAGAAAGAGTGAATGGGGTGCCTCCCATCGAGCGCTTGGTTTATAGTCCTGTAGCTGGACTTCTTCGTATCACCGCTATCCAATCCCTCTTCGATAATTGAGGAACCCTCCATCCGTTGGAAGCAATTCATTATTTGGGAGGTTCCCATTTGTGATAGCGATGAAGTATAAGTCACCTAGCTTGCTCTTTGTAGGTAGATTCCCCATTTGAACGGTCAAATAGCTAGGCGCTTCTTCCATTGTGTTTGTGACCATATTGGGGCATTTAAGATTGTCAAACACAATGGGCTCTTCCTCTATCTTCTCTTCTTCAACCCACCATGGCTCCTTGTTTGAACTAGCTCTCATGTCATAGAGAGCCATGCCGACAACATGACTACCAAGTGGGCATGCTTTTGCAAATCTGATTGGATTCTTGAACTTTGGTGGCGAAAGCTCTTGGGGCACTAACAAGGTCGACGCATCTTCATTGGAATGCACATATATTTCTTCGCCGACTGTGTTAACCATATCCCCACTCTCCTCCAATTCCATCTCTTGTGGCTCATCCAATTGCAGATTTGGCTCGGGTACTCCATCAGCCTCGGAATTCATGTCATGTGGCCAAGTATCTTGAGGACTGTTGTTTAAGGCTTTGAGCATTTTCTCCATTTGGTCCTCAAGATTTCGAATGGAAGCAGCTTGACTACTCATTATCTCCTCATTCGTAGGAATGAACTTGGACCACAATTCCTCTAATCTTGAATTTTCTTCATATTGCAGTGGAGGTGGGCATGAGAATTCCGGTGGGTACATATGACTTGGAGCATCGTATTGATCTTGCTGAGTGTAGCTCCATGAATCATCCGGGTGATATCCCCAATCCTCGTAATAATTTTCGGGATAAGCATAATTGTTGAGGTAATCACCCCCATACTGTACCGGTTCATAACTGATGGTGCATTGATGACTCGGATGATTGCCAGCACAATAATCACAAAACACATCCACACTTTGAGTACGCTGTGCTCCTAGAACGTACAATTTCCTCGAAAGTGTCTCAATTTGTGCTGACAATGCAGAAATTGCATTGAGTCTATCAATCCCTGTTTCCCTTGGTTGAGTCATGCTCGTGTATGGCCATTGATAAGCAAATTCATCCATGGTACCTGAAAAGAGAAAAATATAGGAAGTAAAAAGAAATAAAATAAAAAGAAATGTTTAAATTAAGACTAATTTAATCGAAGCTAATGATGACAATAATTATTAAACTAATTCCCCGGCAACGGCGCCAAAAACTTGTTGGGGTCTCCGGTCGGAACTGTTTTTATTCTGTTTTTATGTTTTTATATTTAACAAGTTCCGATCGACCTCGACGAGTTCGTTTGAATGAACAATAACGCGCAAGTATACGCGGTCAACAAGTAATAAAGAGTAAGTAGAGTATCGATCCCACGAGGATTTATTAACAAGAATTGCCAAACACAAGCTTATAACCAACTCAATCCTATTTAAACGAAAGATTAATTGTTTTGAAATTAAACTAATAAAAATTAAACTAATACTAGCTAATGAAAAACAATTAAATGTAGGTGAATCTAAGTATGTAACTTCCCCCAATAGTTCGTTCAAGTCTCCTAACTCTCTCTTTGGCCATTCGGTCACGACGAATTGTCAACCGAGAATTCTCTATATGAGATATGGCCAACTCTCGTTGCACCATACCCGAATCCACCCAAATCCGACCCAAGGGCAACAGAAACGGGAAGGAACACCCTAACTAGGCAACTCACTATATCTCTATGAGAGTCAACACTAAAAAGGATTTGAAGAACAGATTCTCTCTTGGCTACACGAGGCGAGCTGGTATATCTCTATCCTAACTCACGAATCATAATCCCAACGCCAGGTGGAATCACGAACACGTGTCATTGTATCTAGGTCTAAACTGGTACTCCCTCTCTCAGTTCCGCACAAGTTACCACACTAATAACTAGGTCAAACAAATACGCGTTAGGCGCAAAATATGAAAACCCATCCACACAGCCGTAGCCGATGAATGGTCAACCGAGAACTCTCTATAGTACTAACATGCCTCTCTCGAGCACATGTAGCGACATCCTACCCAAATCCAACACAAGGCAACAGAAACAGGAAGGAACGCCCAAGCTACGAATAACAAGGGTTGAAGGACAGGTTCTCAAAGGTTGCACATGGTGGATCGGTATATGTCTATCCTTTCCACGAATCATAATCCCAACGCCATGTGGAATCACGAACATGTGTGACATACTTGGGTCAAACACTATACTCCCTCTCTCAGTTCCGTATAGGCTACTAAGTAAATGCACGACCTAGAAATTAACCACAAAGCACAAATACAACAACCAATCCATATGGTGCCAACCAAAGAGAGAGAAATCAACTAGAACAACCTATTGGGTTCCATCACAACACTTAGATTCAATGTTTAGTTCATACTAAACAAGTAATACAACATCCACACATACATAGCAAATGAGTATAACTAGATTCAATATGAATAAAACATGTACAACTTTTACAAGTTCCAAAAATCAACATTCAAATGAATACATGAAATAGAGAGGCAAGGAAGTGAAAGAGAAAGAAGTATGAACAAACTCCCTAAATCATGGAATCAAGTTGATGTAGGAGCTCCATGGAATCACCAAAATGGCCTCCCAAAGTCGCCCAAGTCGCTCCCTCTCGGAAGAAACTGATATGTTATGTTTTAGGGCTCAAAAAGTGGCTTTTATAGCACTCTGTTCGTGGCTTGACTGGCGCACGGCGCAGCTGCGCCGCACCCTAGTGCAAAATGGGCGCAGCTGCGCCAAATCTTGGATTTCCTGGCAAACGGCGCAGCTGCGCCTCTCCATAGTACAAAATGGGCGCAGCTGCGCCTTAGTGTAGAAAAGTGACAGTTGGCTGCTTCAGGGTTCTTTTGTATTTTTGGCGTAACTTCTGCATACGAACTCCGATTTAGGAAATTCAAGATGTTCTGGAAAGGATATTCGTAGCGATACAACTTTCATGTTTTACCCAATTGCAGATTCAAAACGGATCCATGTCAAAAGTTGGCCTCAATAGGCTGTTGCTGCATTTCTTTGTATTTTTTGTATAACTTTTGTGTCCAACCTCCGATTGCGTTGATTCAAGATGTTTTGGAAATCTGAGGAGAAATTCTACAACTTTCATGTTTGGCACAATTGGAGAATCGGAATGGATCAAGGTCGAAAGTTGGCCGCCATGTAAACGGCACGCCGAAAACGCGAAACGGTCAATCCAAGCCGTTATTTATCAAGCCCTTATTATAATACCTACAATACAACATAAAACACATAAAAAGTAATATAAAGCCACATCCTATAATAATGTGGTAAAAAGACGCGTAAATGAACAGAAAACACGTAAACTTACTATAAAACCTAAATTACAACAAACACGTAAAAACACATATAAACTAACATAAATACTTAAAGATAAGCAATTTATCAAGCTCAAATGTATTCAATTCGTAGGTATAAAAACCACTTATCAGTAACTCATAATAGTTGATCTAACATGTCATCCAGATGAGTTATTGGAAACCGATACTTCACAATAATTTTATTAATCGTCCGACTATCAATACACATCCTCTATGATGCATCTTTCTTCAGTACTAATAGAGTTGGTATTGCACACGGGCTCATATTTTCACAAATGTAGCCTTTATCTAACAATTCTACTACCTTCCTCTGTAGCTCTTCAGACTCCTTCAAATTGAGGTTATATGCTGGCCTGGTTGGCAAACTCGATCCTGAGATAAAATCAATGTAATGTTGAATGTCCCTCATTGATAGTGATTCAGATGGAAGCTTTTAGGGCATCAAATCAGCAAATTTCGACAGTAAACTCTTATAAATACACAACCCACTTAGCATGCCTTCGGCTCAGCTTTTGTTGGCAATTGATATACTTTATGGCCTTATGATCGGTGAAAAGAATGAACTCTCATTGCACCAAATAGTGACGCTAATGCTTCAAAAACTGAACAATGGTATAGAATTCCAAGTCATAAGTGGAGTAGTTCTTCTTAGCTCTTGATAATTTATCACTGAATAAAGCAAATAGCCGACCCAACTGGCTCAAAACCTTACCAATGTTGTATCACAACTAACCTTGCACACCTTCTCAAAATCAAGAAGTGCCACTACTGGTGCTTCGGTCATCTTCTGCTTAACCAGCTGAAAACTGACTTCGGCCTCTTGAGACCACTGGAACGACTTTCCTTTCAGACATACGACGAGTGATGCAATTAAAGTACTAAAGTTTTGGATAAACCGACGATAGAAGGAAACCAATCGAAGAAAACTCCTAACGTTATGTATGGTCTTTGGTGTAGGCCATGCTAAAACTGCATCTACATTTGATTGATAAGCATGGACGCCCTCGATGGAAACATAAAACCCAAGAAAAGTTATCGAAGTTGTAAAGTAAGAACTCTTCTTCTGATTCACAAATAGATGTTATTTCCTCAATGTATCAGAAATAGCTCAAAGGTGTTCATAGTGCGATTCCCGATCCGGACTATAGATAACGACATCATCAAAGTAAACAACTATAAACTTTCCTATAAATGGTCGCAGTACCTGATGCATAAACCTCATGAAGGTAATGGGAGCATTAGAAAGGCCGAAAGGAGTAACCATCCATATATATAACCCATTTTATGTCTTGAACGTTGTTTTCCACTTATCTCCAGGTCAAACCCTGATCTGATGGTATCCGCTCTGAAGGTTAATCTTTGAAAAGACTTTAAATCATAATAGTTTATCTAACATGTCATCTAGACCTATTAAAAATTGATACTTCATAGTAACTTTATTAATCGCCCGACTATCAATACACATCCTCTATGACGCATCCTTTTCTGTACTAATAGAGCTGGTATTGCATACGGGCTCATACCTTCATTCATGTAGCCTTTATCTAACAATTTTACTACCTTCCTCTGTAGCTCTTCATACTCCTTTGAATTGAGCCTATATACTGGCCTGTTCGACAAACTCGATCCTGAGATAAAATCAATCTAATATTGAATGTCCTTCATCGGTGGTAATTTAGGTGGAAGTTTTTCAGGCATCAAATCAGCAAATTTCGACAGTAATTCCTGAACATCGGTTGGTAATTCCATACTTCCATCAGTTGTGTTCCTCTCACAAGGAAGTAAGGCATACATCACTCTTTTACGCTCAACTTTAGTTAATAATCTAGACATCGTTAATTGGTTGGGGTTCCCAACTGCCTGAACCGAACTGTTTTCCTCTCGCCGAGGTGCTAACACTATCTTTTTCCCTTTGATACTAAGGGAATAGGTATTTCTTCGGCCATCAAGTAAGACATTTCGATCATACTGCCAAGGTCTTCCTAAAAACATATGACATGTATCCATGGACACCACGTCACACCAAGCACTGTCATAATACTTCTTACCATTCAAAAAGGATACTAAGCATTTCTTATCTACTTTTACCTCATTACCTTTGTTTAACCGTGACAGTTTATATGGTTTGGTTTATCGAACCTTTTTAACTGTAATTTCTCGACAGCCTCTTTCGACTCTACATTTTCACAATTGCCACAATGATCATTTTGTAGAACTTGTCCGGCCACCGTGCAAGTCATATGGAATATGTTGTTTCTCAACCAATCATCCTCAAAGTCATCTTTGCAAGTTAGTAATCTTGCGAATGACCAAAGTTTCCTACCCATCGCCATACAACACATCTTCATCTTTGTAATCATTATACACAGGCTCTTCAAAGTCTTTGACCTCTTCTACCACATCTTCCTCAATCAAGATATTTTTACTCTTTTGACTAACAGGTTTTCTATACTTATTAGCCTAATACCCTTGTTCACCACATTGAAAACATTTAATATAGGAATTGGAATTACCTTGTGGTTATGTTGGAGTAGGACGGGGTTGCAGAGGGGGTTTTAGCTTACTGGGTTGACTGTTCCTTACCATTGACCTCTTATTCTACTGGTGCTCCACATCGCGGGCTCGCTAGTAATTAAGCTTCATAAACAGTCCATATAGAATGGAAGCTAAGAACATCCTGCAGCAACTGCCACAATCCGTCCAAATATCGTGTTACCAATTACTCATTCGTCTCAGACAAATCATTATGGTCTATCAACTAGTAGAACTCCTCTGTGTAGTCGTCAACAGTTCTGGTATTCTGCCTCAATAAACGTAGTGGTTTGAACAAAGATTGGGTGTACCCAAAAAGAAGGAAGTGACTCTGCATTTTTTTCTTTATCTTCTCTCAATTTGTGATCTTAGATCTTCCTTTTCTCTCTCGTGAGCGCTTCATTTTATCCCACCAAGTAGATGCTCTGCCTTTAAGTTTGATGGAAACCAACTTCATTTTAAGACCATCTAGAACCTCCTTATAAACGAAGATTCGCTCTATTTCATTCATCCAATCGATGAATCATTCTGCATGTAGTGTACTAAAAAACTCTGGTAACTCCACTTTTAAACCTAGATCTCGAAGACTATCATCTTGACCTCGTTGCTCCCATAATTGCTCCCTATGGTAATAAGGATTGTCAAAACTGGACTCGGAATCATACTCTTCCTCATCACGATCAAAGTATGGGATTTTCTCAACCGAAATCAGTTCACGATGGCCCTGGTTTTGCTCCGTTAGACACCGAATTAGGTCTGCAACTTATCTCTATAAATCCTCAATCATTATATCCTAAACATTACGATCATGGTGTGGGACTTCCTCAATCAGAACCTATCCACGACGGCCACGACAACAACCACTAGCCATTTAAACTGCTAACCAAAAGAAGATGTTTGATGCTCTAATACCAAACTAACGCCAGACGTAGAGATAACGATTATCCTACGGGTGAGTTCAGCAGAAAAATTTATTGACAACAGAAACAATAAGTAATCCCAAAAAGAAACTTAGAGAATTCTCTAACTCTTAGATTAAAATTATCAAATATTCAACAACCCTTCAATTAACCCACAAGCCGAGTTATATAGCTTAATGTTCTTGGGTAGCAACAAAGAAAGGGAATATCTTAAAAATGTTATATAATAGATTCTGACAATTCCTTAAATTAATGCAACGTATTTGGTCCCCTCACTCATACCACGTTCCTTCCACATTCCTTATAATTAATTTAAGTGAGTACTAAAACCTCCTATAATCAAATCATGTAATAAAGGAAAAAAGATTTACAATCATTATAAAAAATAAAACAAAATAACCATGGTAAAATAAGCTAAAGGAAATAAACTAAGGAGCAAAAAAGGGCGCCCGATGTCATTATTCCTGAAGCCATATATAGTTCCTGAATTGAAGTTTGAACCCTTAACTCAATAGTCGAGCTAAGCCCGAAGTCATCAAAACCTACCATTCTTGCAACAATCCCTTTCTTCCATGTATTCTAGTGCCATTAATGCATTATTTGACAAGTTGGCATCATTGACATTATCGCCCTTAGATCCTCCTACATCAATGACATCATCATTTGGGGGGGGGGGGGGGACTTGCGCTAGCGCGTTATTTTTTTCATACATTACATAAAAATTCATTGACTCAAACATATCACAAAAGTGGTGGCTTTCTAGGCTTGGAGTGGAAAAATAAGCACTATAGTTACTAGCATTACTATAATTAGTGCTTTATTGAGAAAGATAGAAATTAGTGTCAAAATTCTCATAAGAACAATCGAATAAATTCTAAAACTCCAGGAGTCCACTATACAACTCATTGGAGGACCAATTAACTTCATGTATCCACGGGTTATTATTAAATTAACAACACCCTTCAACCCATATTATTAGGCTTGCTAAAACTACCATTAATTCGATAGACGATCATAATCCAATCATTGGGACATGGTTAAACAAGATTAATTTTGATGTTAAAATAGCAAATAGAATTAGGTAAAATGAGAATGATAACAAGGGGCATAGAAGAGTACTTGAGTACTTTTGGAAGGACGTGTAAAGTACTTCCAATTTAGTACCCCTCATTCTCCTTTTTGCAAAATATAATGATGTCTTTTCATTTTATGTTTACCATTAAATTTGTTGGCGCTTCCCGGGATGTATGGTTTGTATATGATGTAACAGCTATTAATGATTATCGCCCTCTGTGGATCCTCTGTTTTGTTCGTTGGATTAGAAAGGGGAAGGTTAGCTTAATTATCTGTGATTCAGACGTTGCTACCGCTTCTATAGAAGCTTTATATGTTTGGTTGGAGAAAGTGTCGTCGACGTTCTTCTTCATGGTGATGGAGTATTTAACTAAACTGCTATGCTTTGAGAAGAGGATATCTATTTATAATGGGTTACTATTGATATATACAATCACTTTGTATATTTGAATAGTGCCAAGAAAACTCTACTATATGGGTCGAAGTGACCTTACTGCTAGGGGCACCCTTGGTCGGGTTGAAACGTCTTTTATTTAATATTAAAAAGACGTTTCCTACCACGTGTCACTCACTGATTGGCTGAGAAGAAATATATTACAGGAGTAGCGAAGTAGAAGTAGCAAAAAATTAATATGGGCACGCGCAATGGTAGGAGTGAGCAAAAAAAAGGGGAAAAACCAAAAAAATGAATCAAATCAATTTTTTAAATCGAATTATTTTAATTTTTTGATTATTTATAAAAATTAGGTTATACCAGTTTTAAGTTACAATTTTCGGGTTCAGCATTGGTTATTGATTTTGAATATTTCGGTTACCCGAATAACCGATCTAGGAAAGAAAAAATAAATTAGGCCTTTGACTCTTGAGTTAAAACAACTAAGGAAGGTCCTTACTCTCACTCAATGACTATCTAGCCTCTGCCTCTCTTTCACTCCCTACCCTAATCCTAACCCCAAAACCCCCAAATCGAGTTCGCGACTCCGCCATCGCCTCTCCCCGACTCCGCCTCCGGCCTCTTCGCGACTTTGCCTCCTGGGAGCTATCGTTAACGCTTCCAAAATTAAACCTTACTTTTACTCTATGAACACATAATCCAGTATAATGATTAATTTAATTTTATTATAAACTAAAATTGGGTGGTTTTAAATTAATTATAATTAACTAAATAAATAAAAGTAAATTAATAAAATTAACCAATAAATTAAAAACTTCAGTTCTTTAGTTCAGTATTACCTTTTTTCATAACAATAGTATAATCAAGTTAACCAATATTCATACTTTAATGAAATTAATAACCATAGATAACAACAATCTGTGTTACTCGAAATCCCCCTTAAGTTTTAAATCTAATGTGACAATCACCCCAACTAAAACCTATTATCATACAACCTAGAACTAACAGTCTAGATTTAATATAACAGCATTAAAAATTATAAAATTAGATTATTTCAAGCAACAATCATACAATCACAGATTATTTAACTTGTCTTTTGATAATTATAGCAATACCCAAAAACTATACCACAATCATATATTACTAATCGTTACTTTTGATCAAATACAATATTGTTTGTTTAATACTATATCTTAATCTAGCAGATGATAACAACTTAATTAATTTAACTGACCATTATTAAATTAATCAAAACAATTATCATTCAATCAATTAAAACAGATTATCAATAATAAATTTCATGTAAGAATGAATAAATAGTAATAATTAAATTAAATTATCAATTGTAAATAAGGTTTAACATCCCTTAGAACTGAATAAGAGAACTTAGTCAGACATGTTTAAAACAAAAATACCTTCAATAATAATTCTATCCTTTTTGGTGTTGTTGTCCTCTCTTTTTCGTGTCTAACATCATCTATTTATAGTTACATAAACAATCCTCAACTTAAAAGAAATTATAATACAATTAGAAATAAAAATTAATCAATAAATCACATCTGGGACCCACAGAAAAGTCACACGCGTTTTAACTGACGCCGATCGACGCAGCTACCTCGATATTCCATGCAGCTGCGTTGAAGCTTACTGTTCCCGTTCTCAGGTATTGTTCGTCGCTTCCCCACGCAGCTGCCTCGACCGTCACGTAGTTGTGTCAATATGCCACGCAGTTAACGCCAAAGCTATCTATTTTCAGCCTTTTCAACTTTAAGCACTGGAGCAACATTTTTCATTATTTTCCTATAAAATCAAATAAAAATAAATTATAAATATAATTAAACAAAAAATAATTGTAAAAATTAAGAATTAATGGATAAAAATATAATAAAATTCATTCCTATCAAATTCTCTCACACTTAGCTTTTGCTCATACTCATGCAAAACAAAAATAAAAACTATAAAATTAACACATAAAAATACATAGAAGATACTTAAGCAACAAATCATCACGAATTGGATCAACGACCTCAAAGATTATATAACATGATTCAAAAGAAATCTCAAAACACGACAGAATTTAAAATTCCAACATAATCAAAAATTCTACAAATATTCAAAATTCTTTTGTGTGTGTGTGCCCCCACTGTTTCAGCTAGTCAGAATCTAGATAAACTCATACAATCAAACGACTTCATTTCAAAAGTAAAATTTTATTTTTCACGTTACTATCGATTAAATAAGGCATTAATATAAATAAAAGATCACAGGGATTTAATATGTAAGCAATTTTATTTACTTTTAATGGAGTACATTTAATTTTCTTTCTTTCTTTTTTCATCTCGCTTCATATGCGTGTATATTGATGAATGTGTTCTACGCTCCATTTTACCATCATATATTTTTCTTTTCTTCCTTCTTTCTTTCTTAGTGAATACAATTTATACTACATCTCACTTTAATTTGCATAATTGACTTGTGCAATATCTAATTTTATTAGGCTATTTTCAGTGCTACCTATATAACGAACTTTTGACGAATGACTCTTAAACCAATTGGCTTTAGGACGCTAGATGTAGAGACATCCCTAAGGCTTTAGGGCACTAGATGTAGAGACATCCCTAAGGGCTTAATCACTCATCCAAGTAACAAACGTCACAAAATTTCGACTAAGTCAAGTTATTTAATATCATATATATATTCCAAATTTTTATATTATCCAATATTCTCCCAAACTTATATAAAAATCTAAACTTAGCACGAAACGATATTTAAATAAATTTTTTAAATTTTCAATGGTAATTCTCACAAACATCTAACCTATTAAGTTCTCTAAATAATAACTAGTCAAATAGTAATGTATATGCTCATGAATACAAAAGAATCGTGAATATCATAAAACCAGCTCAAATGTCAAAATATAAACCCCATAAGTTCGTTAATTTTCCTTAAATTACAGCAAATAATCAAAGTCTTATCATCGGCTTTATCCTAATTCGCAAGATTAATTACTCAAGTAACTACCACGAAAACAAAAAGGAAACATGTTATAACTACCATTTTTGTAGGTATCACGGTTACACTTAGTACGTGCAACAAACCTTTAAACTCCAAAGTTACTCCAAGTAGACAAGTTTTGTCTCGTGAAGGTTTGCAGTGAATTTACCTATAAAAATTCAAAAATTAATCCTAAAAATGCAAAGAAAATAACTAACCTAACCTAAATCCTTTCCTTGACACTTAAATTTACATTGTCCCTAATGTAAAGTAAAATGCAAGGAGGTAATAAAAAAATATAAAGAAAAAGAAAAAAAATCAAATCTGATTTCTTGATTTGCCTCCCAAGCAGTGCCTTTGTTTAACGTCATTGACTCAACTATAGACTAAAACAATATGTTATTCTAACTTCATGAATTTTGAGTATCGCATTCATCATGTTATCTTTCATTGGTAAATTCAATCTCCCTTGAAATTGATATGAATGTTTCACTTCCTCTTCAAGGAACATGTATTTTAGATGATTAGGGAGAGTCTTTAAATCTGGAATGGGATCCTACAAAGCAAAAGATAATTTTTTTTATAAGTAACAGGTAATTGAATGAAAGATACTGCATACTAATCTAAAATCACTGGCAAATAATGTAATGCAGCCACAACCGCCTTCAAATCTGAATTTTGCATAATTTTTTCTTCTTTCTCTAAATCCAAACTATTCTCAATTTCTTCTTCTTTCTCTAACTCCACATTGTTAATAATCTTAACCTCTAATCTTTCGTTATTTGTTTGCTCAAAAACTTCCTACAACTTAGGTATGTCATCATCACAAATAACATCATTGTCTACAGTGACACTATCTTTTTTTGTATTGATGTTGACTGCTTCATCCTCTTGACCACTTCTCAAAACGGTTGCACTTGCATTTTCTATTAGATTCTCCACCGTTTGAGAAGGTAATTCATCAAAACCTTGCTCCTCCAATCGACTGAGTGCAGTTGTCATTTGTCCTATCTGTGTATTTAAATTCTAAATTATTGCCCTCGTTTCCTGTTGAAATTGCAAAGTGTTAATTTCATGTAATTTAATCATATCCTCTAAAGACATACTAGAATTAGATGATTGGCCCTGTTATTATTGGGGATAATGGATGTATGTATTATTGATAATTTGGAAAGTTTTGTTTGCAAGCCAATTCACTTGCGGATTCTGATATCTAAAATTATATTGATCCTTCCATCTTGAATTATATGCATTTGAATAAAGATCATATCTCATTTGTGATTGACCAGGGAAACCACTTGCTACATTGACTTGTTCATAGGACTCCTCTCAACGAATTGAACACATATCAGTTGGATGTCCTATTACTGCACAAATCCTACAAGCTTCCACCGGTTGCGCATTACCTACAACATTTGATAAACAAGAGAAATTATATTCGCAAGTTATTACTTAATAGAAGAAATTCTCACCTTATTAACATAATCAGTCATGACTTCTATCATTAACTTGCACAACTCAATTAAATTATGAAAAACTAGAAAAATAAAATCTAAGAAAATTACTAAATTAAAATAAAGTTTACAAAAACACAAAAATAAATTAGAATCACTCCCCCGCAATGGTGGCAAAATTTGGGAGTTATCGTTAAAGCTTCCAAAATTAAAACCTTACTTTTACTCTATGAACACATAATTCAATATAATGACAAGGGTCGATCTCACAGAGAATGATTAATTTAATTTTATGTAATAAATTAAAATCTTCAATTCAGTATCGCCTTTCACAACAATGGTATAATCAAGTTAACCAATATTCATCCTTCAATGAAATTAATAACCCTAGATAACAACAATCCGTGTTACTCAAAATCTCCCTTAAGTTTTAAATCTAATGTGACAATCGCCCCCCCCCCCCCCCCCCCCACTAGACCCTAATTATCAAATAACCTAGAACTATCAGTCTATATTTAATATAATAGCAACATTAAGAATTAGGAAATTAGATTATTCCAAGCAACAATCATACAATCGCAGATTATTTAACTTGCTTTCTGATAATCATAGCAATACCCAAAAGCTTGATCACAATCATGTATTAATAATCGCTACTTATGATCAGATACAATATCGTTTGTTTAATACTATATCTTAATCTAACAGATAATAACAGCTTAATTAATTTAACTAGTCATATTAAATCAATCAAAATAAATATCATTTAATCAGTTAAAATAAATTATCAAGAATAAAGTTTATATAAGAAGGAATAAATAATAATAACTTAATTAAATCATCAATTGTAAATAAGGTTTAACATCCCTTAGAATTGTAACGCCCCGTAATTTCCCATGTTGGTCACGGCGGATCTCGTGCGTTAGTGTACAACCTTGTACTTAAATCCACAATATGCCTTAATAATATAATTGATACAACTAGTTTATTTTTAAAACTATTACAACTTCATTCATAACCTACAACCATATTATAGTTGTTTAAAATAGAATTATTTAAAACTTCACCATTTTTCTGTCTCAGAATAACAATTTTTATTAAATTATAATAGATCTCAGATCAAGTATAGTATGACCTAGTCTATTTTAAGCATGCAAGTATATACAACTCATAAATCAACTTTCAATATAACTGTTGATTCAATATCTTCTCGTTACATACTTTAAGCAATTTAGATCATATCTATTATGATCTATTATACATCAATGAATCCTTAATGAATTGTAATCATACAAGTGTTGAGCGTATGCGAATGTCATACAAACATTTCACTAATCAATTCTTACCATATCGTAACACTATTTACCCCCAAAAAGGTTTATCAGAATATATATTAATTGTGAAAGTCAGCACGCATTCCTGTTTCATGATCTATATGTGAACCTCCGAATAACTCGCACCTATCTGAAAGTGTTTATTTTAAGCAAGAGTGAGCACGACGGCTCAGCAAATCTAACAGCTAACACATAACACGTATGTCACATTTAATTCATGCTTTATGCTCCATGCTTTACATTTATATAGGCATCATGCTTATCATGCTTTGCATTTATACTATTAACCCATGCTTATTATGCATGTCAATATTTACAGGTTATATAACTCATATAACATTTTCAACTCATAGCATTAATTTTATAACAGCTATTAATATCATATGACTATACACAGGCACATTTAGAAATCAGTTAGCACATACAATAGGTGCACACATAATAATTTATGCATATAACAACAGGTTTGCAGGAATAGCACATACTGCTGAAAAAATTACATAATATGCGCATTGACTTACGCTACCAGTCTGAAATCTGCGTTCCATCACTAATGCTCATACAAATCAAATTATCGCCTTCGAAAGACCTAATATGCTTATCTGTCAACCAGTAAAACTCATAGGGACTCAGTTGTCATTCACAAAGGAATTCACTCTACAACACGAAAATTCCTATTTATCAACTCATAATTTATAAGACAATATTATCCTCATTGGATAATATTTTAAAAACCGATTAGTTATTATTCAATAATAATACATCACTAAATTACCAGCGCTATCGGAATTACTGGACAACACTTTAATTGGTTACTAATATTATTAAGCCCTTAATAATATTCGCCAAATTACCAATGTTATTAATCATTTAATAATATTTCATCACTTGCTATTATCATTTACTCCTTTTATAATCTTTAAAGGCTTAAACAATTAAATGTACCTTTTTAATCACCTCATTATTCCTTTAATTTCTTCACATTATTTATTAAATAAATAATTAACTCACTTAACTTTACTTGTTTATTTATCTCTGCATAAACAATTATTTTCTTAATTTTCTCACATTATTTATTTAATATTAAATAAATAATTAACTTTACTTGTTATTTAGCATTACATGACAATTATTTTATTAACCTTAATTCACTTTAATTATTATTTAATATCATAATAATTAATTAATTATCCTCATTTCTCTTTAATTATTATTTAATATAAATAATAATTAATTAATTAATTAATCTAATTTATTATTTAATATTAATTAAATAACAAATGATCACTTTACCTTCCTTTAATTATTATTTAACATCCTTTAAATAATAATTAAATAATTAATCATCCTTATTAATAAAGAATTACCTTATTATCTTTATCTTCCTTTAATTATTATTTAATATCATTTAAATAATAATTAATTAACTAATTATCCTTATTCATTATTTAATATTAAATAATTACCTTATTAAATTTATCTCCCTTTAATTATTATTTAATAATAATAATTAATTAACTAATCATCATTATTTATTATTTAATATTAAGTAAATAATAAATAATTATTTTATCAACTTCTTATACTCCTTTACTTTATTTATTATTTAGCATATAAATAATAAATAATTAATTAAATTCTTTTTATTTAATTTATTTATTATTTAAATAATAAATAATAACCTTTATGTATTATTTAATTAAAATTTAATAATACATAATTATTTTATTCTTTTATCCTTATTTTTCTTAAGTCCTTCGTATTAATAAAAAAAATACTTAATTGACTTATTATTTTTATAACTCTTGGATATCTTTATTATATTTCATTCCATACACAAAATAATTTTTTTTTAATTTTATAACTTTATTTACTATTTTTGAATAGTCCATTTCTGTTCGAAAATGGCAGTAATTATTAAATATCTATTTTGTTATTAAAAAATTATGAAATTAATATGGTAGCTTTATTTCATCATATAGTACCTCCAGTAAAAATATCATAATTTTCAGAGTTATACATTTCAAGTTATAACTATAGTTCTCTTTTAAAACATAAAGAAACGTCGGGTTATAAATCACTCATCCGGGGTCGGATGGAGCTCATTTTTGGACAGCGGCTGATTTATCCCATATATAATCATGTATAAAAGTTCCGGAATTTTTAGAACAGTATAGGTGGCCAAAACAGGCCGTACAAATTTCTGGACAGAATGTTTTTGGGTATTTTTCGACAGTGGACTGTTTTACGAGAAAAATCACCATAAATAACTCGTTTAATATTTTTAAGTCGTTCCACTTGGAAAATCTTCATATCTTATATATCTACCATCCAAAATTGACGGATCATGAATACGAATTAAGAAACATGAACAGTAAATCCAGGAACCGGCTGTTTTGTTTAGGGTTTTTTCGCCGAAAATCGCTTTCATATTTTGTTAAACTCTTCCACATAAATGAATACCAAAACTTATGTTAAACCCATTACACTCTAGATATACTAGTCTAGCATGGATTTAAGCATCAAGAGTTTTGAAAAAGGTTTTCTACCATTAAATTTAAATATAGAGAAAAGAAAACACAAAATTAGGGTTTTAGAAGGTTTTATACCTTTAGCTCTTAATAGCTCTCCTTCTTTGTTTTTCCAAGGTAAGAAATGAAGTTGTTGGACATCCACACCACCACCTATGGTTGCCAAGCACTTCCTCTATAAGCCCTCTTGGTGTGCTCTTTGATTATCTTTAAAGAACACAAGTGTTCTCTTACTTTTGCTCTCAAACTATTTTTCTCAAGACTTGGTAAAATGAACCAACATTTGCTAGCATTGTTGATGAGTCATATATATAGAATTTTCCTAAGCATATTTAACCCTTACTAATCCACCAACACTTGGTCAATTAGGCTTAATTACATAGAGAACATAGCCCCTTAATTTAGGAAAAAAGGACAAACATGGGAGTAATTTAAGGGATATTCTTTTCCATGCCAACCTTGAGCATTGCACTACATTGGTTTCTCCCCCTCTAGAAATCCGGCCCCTCCCCTCTATTTTCCTCCAATTTTACTTTAAATTTTAATCCAAAATACTATATATACAACCACTTATATATATATATATACACATCAATCTCTCTCTCTCTCTCTCTCTCTCTCTCTCTCTCTCTATATATATATATCTATATATATATATATATATATATATATATATATATATATATATATAGATATCACCCAACACTTGCACCATTTGGGCAACCTATTGGACTTTGAATTAACTTTCATTGGGCTACAATTTAATTATGTTTGGGCTCCCAATTTACTTCCACTTGGACTACTAGATTAATTCTTTTAGGGCCCCCAACAATTAAATCGCTTGGACTCAAGGTTGGGTTACCGAAATTAATTCTTTGGACTAAAGTTTGTCTCAATTTAATTAAATCGTCGGACAAAAAAATTAATTCCATTATTGGCTTCTCTACAATTTCCATTAGGCCCCTAATTAAATTAGGTTTCGCCAACTAACACAAACTACACCACTTTAGCCCTAAACAATTCATGAATTAAGGTTTTGGGCCAATTAAAATATATTTCACCCCCAAGGGCAAACTTGTAATTAATTTTCACCCACTAAGGGTAAAATGGTCATCTTTCCTTTTCTCTAGACTTTCTTTTTATGGAAACTTTTCATTTATGGAAAGTTTCTACCTTGTATTCCTACTATATTCGTAAATAGTGATTTTCACTAAATTTCTCGTTCTATAATAGAACTTTTATTCCTTTTATTAATCATCTATCGATTTACTAGTGCTAGGTTTTTATAACCTAATTTTTAATCGCGTTCGATTATATTTTCGAACCTCATAAAAATTCGGGATATTACAAGAACTGAATAAGAGAACTTAGCCTGATATACTTAGAATAAAAATACCTCCAATAATAATTGTCTCCTTGATGTTATTGTCCTCTCTCTTTTGTGTCTAACATTATCTACTTATAGTCACATAAACAATCCTTAACCTAAAAGAAATTAGAATACAATTAGAAATATGAATCTATATAATAAAATAGAGCGGCTCAAATCCCAAGGTTTTAACATCCAATGATCTCAAATCAATTTAGGCTTCAACATCCAATAATCTAAAATCATTTAAGGCTTCAACATCTAACGGTCACTAATCTATTACTCATTTTCCCTCCAATTCAACATCTTTTTTTCAAAAATCTATCCACTCACATTTTTCACCCAAATCAAATTGCACGTAAACAACATGGGTCATTTTCCTGTTTTTAGAGTATTGCGGTCGTTATGTTTCCACATGCAAATTGATTTGGGTGGGAAATCACATGGACGGTTCAGATTCATTCTAATTCATTTGTAAGTTCTTTTAGATTGCAAAGAGTCTTTAGGTAATAGAGTATTTTTTGAATTTTAATCTACGTCGTGCCTTCAGGCACGGGCAATTACGTGTCATTTCTTTGATGCTTTGCAGGCTATATCAATAGCAACTATTGTAGTAGGCTCTGACTCATGGTATGATAATCTTTTGTCCAATTTCAAGAAAAAATATAGAGGAAAAAATATTATGGTGATGCGACTTAGTTGGTGTTATAACAATATTTTTTTGTTTGGATTTAGAGGACTCATTTTATACTTTTGGATATATATGCAAAAGCTTTTCTTTTGAATTTTTACATCTTTTTTTTTCCTCATTGGATCCCTCCAAATGACTTGTAGTACTACATTTTTTCCACATGAAATACTGTTCATGGATCATATTAATCGATGGCTAAAGATACTGGAGACAAATAAATGTTACCGAACTTCTCATTCCGTTTTGTCAATAAATGAAAGGTGTATGGGATACCCGAAAATATTATATTACACAAATTTGAGTCCACTATCATCAATAAATTAATTGCTCAATCCTGCCAAGAACTAATTTTAAGTTGGGAATGAGTAGCACGCTAATATTTGCCTAAAAAATAAACTATGATTGGATTGAGTATCAATCTTTTTATATTAATGGTTGGACTCTCAGTTCTATTATGAAACTAAGAGTCCACAACAGTTTTAGATTTTTCAATCTAACAATATTAGATACAGTACTCAACTGTTATATTAATTGTACCGTGCTTTCAGGCACGGGTTATCCCTATTTTATCAATAAATCACGCCTGGGACCCACAGAAAAGTCACGCGTGTTTTGACTTACGTCGACCGGCGCAGCTGCATCGAAGCTTACTATTCCCGTTCTTAGGTACCGGTGCAGTTGCGTCGCTTCCCCACGTAGCTGCCTCGACCTCCACGTAGCTGCTTCAATATGCCACACAACTGCATCAAAGTTTTATGTTTTCAACCTTTTCAACATTAAGCATCGAAGCAACTGCCTCGTCTGGCCACATGGCTGCCTCAACTTGCAGTTATTTATAGTTTTACCATTTTTCATTATTTTCCTATAAAATCAAATAAAAATAAATTATAAATATAATTAAACACAAAATAATTATAAAAACTAAGAATTAAGGGATAAAAATATAATAAAATTCCTTCCTATCACCTTCGTTCCACCGTAGCCCCGCCCTCACCCTCTGGCTCTCTCACTCTCTGCCCCAGCAAGTAAGTAATTGCACTTCTTCTATAGTTCTTTTCCATCTACAGATCTACTATCCAAATTACTGAAACATGCATAGGGATTGATTGGTTTGGCTAACATATATTACGCATTATATTAAGAGATGGCCTTATGTTTTTGTTATAGCTTGTTGTCTTGTAGATTAGAATCATTATTACATTATATGGCTATAATTTGAAGTTTCACTAACTGAGACTGAGTAATTGTAGTTTATATATATATATAATGTCTTAAAATATTTGCTTATAAGTGTCAGTTACTCAGTTCATGACTCATGAATGTGTTTTTAAATATTTATTTGACTGTATCTCTTTTAAATAAATTGGGATAATGGGATTACGCTTAAAAATCATAAATGTAATTGGTACAAAAGGAACAACAACTGAAAAACACATGGTAGGTATGGAACCAAAAATATTGTCCTAGAGTATGGGCTTTAATATAGTTATGCTACAAACTTCTTTAATAGCGACAAAGATCTATTAATGCAATTTAAGCTTGGTATATGGTTTTAAGTTGTATTAAAATTGGGCCTTGATGCGGTTTATTAACAGTGTTACTTAGTATTGAAATTTAAAATGAATTCTTGTTAACTTCTTTGTTAATCCAATTTAGTTTGTTTAAAATTTTTAGATGATGTCAAAAGGTGTTTTAAATGATTTGCATATGGTGGATGATACAGACAAGCCTAACCTTGATGCAATTAGAGATGGGAATGAGTCAGGTAGTAATGTTCCCACCAATATAGAGTCTAGGTTAAAGCAAACCTCCATAAGTACAAAGACTACATGACAGTTAGAAAATGTAAAGACACAAAGAAACATGATGGCACCTAGATCTAAGGTGTGGACTGAGGGGCACTTTATTAAAGTTAAAGATAAGGACGATAATGTCATCAAAGGTAAGTGCACTTATTGTGAAAAAGAATTAGCTGATGATTCATCTTCTAATGACACTACTTCTTTAAGAAATCATTTTAAAGCTTATAAAAAAAATCCTACTAACATAGATAAAGCTCAACCCCAACTTGTAGGGAAACTCACCACTTAGAGGTTTGACTAGGAAGCTATTAGGGCAGCCGTGACTTACCATCTTATTGTAGACGAGCTTCCTTTCAAACAAGTTAAAAATTAGGGTTCTAAAAGACTTATGCAAGTTGCATGTCCTAGGTTTCAGTTGTCTTCACGTTTTACACTTGTTAGAGATTCTATTTGTTTGTATGATAATGAGAAGATTAAGTTGAAAACAATCCTTAAAAAAATTATAAACGCACTTCACAACTGATTTTTGGACTTCTAATCAACGCTTGAATTATATGTGTTACTGTGCATTTGTTTATGGAAATTAGAAATTGCATAAGAAAATATTAAATTTTCGAACCCTCACAAGTCATAAGGGCGACACTGGGAAAATGGCTGCATCTTGTCTAAAAGAGTGGAAACTTTCTAAGATTATGACACTCACTGTAGATAACTCAAATGATACTGCGACGGCTTACTTGAGAGATAGATTTACATCTTAGTAAACCAATGTCTTGGGTGGCAAGTTCATTCACATGAGATGTATAGCTCATATTATTAATCTTGTCGTGAATGATGCATTGAAGTTGGTTGAGGAATATATTGAGACAATAAGGTGTGCAGTGAAGTATTCAAAACAATCGCTTGCTAGGGTTAAGTCATTTAAAGAATTTATTGAGTTTTGTGGTCATGAAGACAAGAAAGGGTTAAGTCTAGATTGCCCAACTAGATGAAACTTTACTTATTTAATGTTAAGTTTGGCTTTAAAGTACAAAGAAGGGGGAATATTCTAACAGACTCGGATTGGAATAAGGCTAAATTGTTTGTGAAATTTTTTGAACATTTTTATAATCTCATTGTATGTATTTGGCCTCATCTTATGTCACATTAAATAATGCATTTCATGGAATAAGTGACACTTATATTATTTTAGGAGAGTGGGAAAGAACAATGACAGATAATTGCAAAAAATGGCCAAAGCAATAAAAATAAAATATGATAAGTATTGGGAAAATGTTACAAAGATGAATATGTTGTTGTATATTCCTGTTGTACTTGATCCTTGGTATAAGTTAAGTTTTGCTCGATTTGATTTAGAACAAATGTATGGAGATGGTGAAATTGAAGTTAAAGATCTGTTGGAGGGTATGGAAGTAGGATCTTAATTTTGGTATTGATAATGAAGATAGGGATTTAGAATATCAATCAAATAACAAGGCCATGAGGATGGAGATTATCGATGCTGTGAAAAAAGAAATAGAAGATTTGTTTAATGAGTACAAAAAAAAGTATTCAACTCAAGAAAGTGGAACATCAAGTTTATGTAACATGTCATCCAAAACTTCAAATGTAAATGAATCCCACAATACAAATAAACTTGCGAATAAGTTCAAAAAATGTCAAATCGGAGGGGTACTTGGAGACAAATCAAAATTAGACAAGTATTTAAGTGAAGATGTGGAAGAAACAGATGACACTTTCGATATTTTGGGGTGGTGGAAAGTTAATAGTGCAAGATTCCCTATCCTTGGACGTATTGCCCGTGATGTGTTGGCTATTCCCATTTCTACCGTTGCTTCGGAATCCGCATTTAGCACGAGGGGACGCGTTCTTGATGCATTTAAGAGTTCAATGTCTCCTTATATGGTGGAAGCTCTCATATGTACTCAAGATTTGATTAAAATCAAGAATTATATTGATGTGGAGGAAGATAACGACTTTGCCAATAAACTTGAAAATAGTAATTGTTTTTGTTTTTGTTTATTTTATTGAACTAATAAAGAAATTTATAAAAATAACGTGTTTATATATTTTTCAATTTTCAGCAATGTCCAAGTTGAGCCTTGCTACTAATGATGTCAATGTTTTCGTGACTCAACTTCATTGATGAGGTAAATTTGTCTCTGGATTCATCATTGCAATTCAATTTTTAATACATTAGAAATTATATGTCGTCAAGAGAAAGAACCAATGAACCATCATATGTAACTTTAAGCTAATATATGCATTGTATCCTCTTTATTTCTTTTTAATAAAATATTTTTCTTTTATTTGTAAGAATATTAATGTAATGACCTAGAATTTTCACGTCATTATTAATTTAATTTCTAATGAGTTAGTTTTACGAGGTTATTTAAATCTTTTTATGTGATTAATTAATTTCATGATTAAATGATTATGTGATTAATTGTTAAAGTTAATTAAAGGAAGTCACTAATAGTTTAATTAAATTAGTGAACAACCCCTAAAATTTTAATATCAAAAGAATTGATGAGTTGTCATTAATTAAATATTTAATTAAATTAAATAACCAATCATTGGGTTATATTTAATGGCTAGTGTTAAATTAAATGGACTTGATTAAATAATAGTCCAAGTCATTTAATAGGAGTACATTGGGTATTAAATGAAGTCCAAAGCATGAGCCCACATGGAATTAATTGTGTAACTTATTATTTATTAAAAGACTTAACATGTGACAATCTTTTGGGACACAAATTTCCAAACCTGCATTGGAATATGAGGAGAGAGAATAGTTAATTGAGTGTATGGGTTGCTGGGCAGTTAAGTCAGTATATTGTCTCAAATCAGAGGTGACCCAGCATGGGGTCCTTTACTGTTAATGGCTAATCTGATAATTTATCTTTGTGTGTGTACACAATTTGCCGAGCTCAGTAAGCGACCCTACTCTTCCGAGTACAACCTAAAGTGGTGATTTCTGGGTATGGCTGAGAGATAGGTTGGTAAAGTTTCCACCTAAACCTCAGTAACCAACGGGTAATGATTTCCTATAAATAGAGACCATGTTTTCTCTTGGAAAAGCTTGCTGAGTTATTCAATACTGATGCAAAAGAGTCATTGTGAGCTTCGAATTATAGAGGGAGTGTAGTGAGTGAGATATAGCAAAGAAGCCATCGGGAAGTGGTGAGTAAAGTATCCAGTGGTGGTAACTGTGAAGTGGATATCCTCAGATTACATCACCTACTTCGGGAGAAGAAGAAGAACAACAACTAGGAACCCATTTCATTTCAAACCAGCTTTGAGGTATAAATAATTATGTTTAATATTTTAAGGAAGTTAGTTATTGTTCCATATTATGTTAAAATGAGTTGTTGTGGTTATTTGTTGTTGGGAGGAATTTGTTATGATTAAAGAAACCAGTAGAATCACCAAGTAATGATAAACTGTCTAAAAGAATCAGAAGGGTTAATATGTTTACTATTGTGTTTAAAACTAAAATCTGAAAGCCTTTGGCTATCGTAGAGTGGTCTCAGCCAAGCCTTTGGCTATCGTAGAATGGCCTCGGCCAAGCCTTTGGCTATCGTAGAGTAGCCTCGGTCAAGCTTTCGGCTAGCGTATAATGGCCTTGGCCAGAGCCTTCAGCTATCGTAGAGTGGCCTCGGCCAAGCCTTTAGCTATCGTAGAGTGGCCTCAGCCAAGCTTTCAGCTAGCGTAGAGTGGCCTAGGCCAGAGCCTTCGGCTATCGTAGAGTGGCCTCGGCCAAGCTGTCAGTTATCGTAGAGTGGCCTTGGCTAAGCTGTCGGCTATCGTTGAGTGGCCTCGGCTAGAGCTTTCGGCTATCGTAGGGTAGCCTCGGCTAGGTCTCGGTCGTTACAGAGTGATCGTAGGGTGAAATCACTCCGGTCGTAGAACTGCTTTTGATCGTCGACTAAGTTGCTGAGGCAAACCATTTGATTCGTGGAGTAAGTCTGCTAAAGCAGACTGTACAAATCGTTGAGTGACTATTCACCCAACGATAGGAGAACATAAAATTTTTGATTTTGGTTATCAATGACAATCCAAAATAAATAAGATTTATCTTTTAATTAATTGTCATTTAATTAACCATTAAATAATAACTAAAGATAAATAAAGTTAATAATTTAATTATTTATTGTTTATTTATATTAAATAATAAATAAGGATAATTAAGTAATTAATTACTATTTAATTAATATTAATGAAAGAGATGTAAGGTTAATTAATTAATTATTATTTAATTAAAATTAAATAATAATTAAAGAAGATTATAATAAAATTAAATAATTAATTATTATCTAAATAATCTTAAGAAGCATTAAAATAAATAAACTAATTACTTATGTTAGACTAATTAGTTATTATTTATAATTAAATAATAACTTATGGTAGTTAATTAATTACTATTTAACTAAGAACAAATGGTAATTAAATAAATAAGAGTTAATTAAATATAACGTACTTAATAACTCACTAATTCTGCAATTGGATTAAATTGTTTAAAGGTTCCTTAAGTGTTTAATACTTAGGATGAATACTCATAAGTTATTAAATCATTAACCTAAGTGTGTTTATGTAGGGATTATAATAGTATGTCGAATGATGTGAATTATGTGTTGAACTTATTTGTTAGATAAGTTCATAGTAAGCGTACAAACATGCAAGTATACGCAGTACTAATTGTTAGACCGACTTAATTAATGTTAGGTCATTCAAAGCCATTTAATTAAAGCTAGGTTGTTGTAGCTGAGCAGACAGGCAAGTTTTATAACTTCGAACTTTATTTTGCGCAAGTTCCTTATCTCTTAACTCATTTCATTGAGCAAGTTATTTATTTAAGCTTGAACTGTAATTCCAAGCATGCTTTGAGTGGTTTAATTACTTTAGAATTATTCCACATCGATATTGTGGTTATTCGCACTTGGTGCACTTAATCTTGTACAGTCTTTGACTTGTACTTTATTTAACGTTCTATTGTTTAAAGAACTGTTCAAAGTAGGGCTAAGTCATTGTTCGGCTAGACATTTATGTTAAAGATTTTAAGAGCTATCTAAATCATTGAAGATGCGAATTCTTGGACTATTATGAACACCTCCCTATTACAAGGGAGTACCCTGTATCTAATATCAGGTACAAAACACGAAAATTAAATGTTATGCATACACATATTATACTGAGGTTGATCCCCTCGGGTACATATTTCTGGTAGTAACCGTCAACCTGCTATCGACTCCAGTGGATGTTTATAGTTCATAGTCTATTTGACTATCTTGATTCTAAAAACAAATTATTATTCCTGCTTATGTTATTCATATTGTTGAATTATTCAGCTATTCCATTTTCATTCATGATATATTGTTTCTTGTTGTTATTTAAACTTGTTGAGCAAACTAGTTGTTCACCCTTGCTATATCATGAAACCTTATTGCAATGCAACCCGAGACTTCTGGGAAGAACAAGGGTAAGGGAAAGTTGAAGTGATAGACTTCAGGATGCAATTTTTTAGTTAACTAAATTACTTGTTATGTAATATAAACCCTAAATACTTTATTAAGGGTATTTGTGCACTTTTGTGTAAGGTTACCATATCTTGGGACTAGTAACACCTTTTGAATGAACAGCATATGTTTATTATTCCGCATTTAGTTATTGTATGTTGCTTAGAGGTGGATGTTTGTATTGGATCGTGATGACCGGATCTGGGTATTTGAGACCCGAATTTGGGGGCGTCACAATTAACAACTGTTGGAGATTATCAATTATCACCCTTATATCTTTGTCCTTGCAATTTTGTATCATTTGTAAAAATCTTGTTACCTCGTATTCTTCTTTGTGTTACACTATTGAAAATATCTAGTTATGTCGGCTTGATTTATTGACTAAGTTTACCTGTTGCAGAATCTGAGAGCATGAAATTTCGAGATCAGCTCTTGTATGTAGACTTACAGGTGGCACTGGTGACATTCTGATGACATTCTAGAAAAGGGGTTTCATCTACAA
Organism: Hedera helix; assembly: GCA_947179155.2. NCBI lineage: Eukaryota > Viridiplantae > Streptophyta > Magnoliopsida > Apiales > Araliaceae > Hedera > Hedera helix. The sequence goes on along the minus strand of OX359283.1, from coordinate 15,852,147 downwards.
TGCTATGAAATTGTGGAATTTTAGTCTTGGGTTCACCTGGTGTCTGCTGACGTATAGAAGGAAGCATGTTGTTGCTGCAATCCTGCATATGTGCTTCTGTTGTGCTTGCCTACATGTTGCTGCTGCATCCTACATATATGTTGTTATTGTGCTGCAAATTTGCATGTTGACTGTTGTTAATTATTTATTAAAAACTATTGTACTGAAACTTTGAATCATGTTAATTATTAATTAAACTGCTTGGCTAGTTGGCTGTTTTTACAAATGTATTGACTGTGTTGTGTTGTTAATTAAGAAACTCTTAATTTCGTGTATTAACCGAATAACTAAATTATAAATTCGATTATTTGATAATTCAATTATCTCAAATTTTGGATAGCTATTTGGGTAATAAAAACTTACAAACTTCGATATTCGATTTTCACTATTTAATTTTTGGGTTTACACGAAATGATCACTCCTACGCAGCGAACGCTACTTGTACGAATTTGAAGCGGAGATGTAAGAAGTCAAATTTAGGTAAAGCGGTTGACGTTGTTCAGTGTTTATATATATATATGGGGAATGATCCATAGCAAACGTTTGCTATGGACACTATTCCAGCCAATGCATCTTGAACCATTGAAATAATGATATTAATGGATGAGATGAATGCCATCAGCTATATAAGTTAGCGGGTGGAAAAAAAAAATTCTCAGTCAACCCGGCAACATAGCTGACGGGTGGAGTGAAAAATTAATTTTTTTATTTTAAAACTAGGTTTTTATAAAAAGAAAAAAAAAATTCCCTTGGCGCTACCTATATTGACGGGTGCAGATGAAAATTTATTTATTATTTTTTTTTTTTTTAAATCCACCCGCTACCTATGTTGACGGGTGGAGAGGAATTTTTTTTTTTAACACTAAGTTTATAAAAAAAAAAATCCTCCGCCCATTAGCTTTGTTGCCGGGTGGAGAGAAATTTTTTTTTAAAAAAAAAAAAAATTCATCCACCCGTTAGCTATGTTGCCGGTTGGAGAGAACTTTTTCTTTTTTTTTTTACACTAAGTTTATAAAAATAAAAAAAATTCCTCCACCCGTTAGCTATGTTGTCGGGTAAAGAGAAATTTTAATTTTTTTTTATACTAAGTTTATAAAATATATATATATATATATTATATAGTACTAATTAGTTTAATAATTTGTTGTACAAAATTTATAAATTTTTTCAAATATATTTCATAAAAAAATTCAATGAAGGGAATAACTTATAATGCTACATTCGGTTAAAATAAAACTTACTTGTAAAAATTTGTTGTTGTTTTGTATGTTGAGAAATTTTCTCTTTCTTCCTTCACTCTAGCAGCGGCAAAATAATAACCAAAAAACAATGAATGAAAATTTAGAAAGAGCGAACAAGTGATTAAATAGAAAGAAGAAATTAGACACTAGCTTTAGTTCACGGGTTAGTAAATGACAACTTGAAAACAAAATGACTAGTTGACAAATAATATCTCTATTGATCAAATATAAAAGTACTCACTTTTGTGCATACTTTATCTTGTTGTTTGTACATTTGTACTTTTGTAGGATTTTTGCTTGTGTTGTGCTTCCCGAGTACTTTTGTATGTATTTTTAATCTTGACTACATTTTATATGAGTTGTGCATGCTTAGTTGGAAAAAAAAAATGAGATTTTTTTTATCTCCACCCGCTATCTATGTTGACGGGTGAAGGATAATTTTAGTTTTTTTTTTTTAACTTAGTTTAAACACAAAAAAAAAAAATTAAAATAAAATAAAATTTCATCTCCACCCGGTAAGTTTTAAATTTTTTTTTTTTTAAAAATAACTAAGTTTAAACAAAAAAAAAAATTTCCTCTCCACCCGACAACATAGGTAACGGGTGGAGGGAAAAAAAAAATTTATAAACTTAGTGTAAAAAAAAAAAAAAATTCTCTCCACCCGGCAACATAGCTAACGGGTGGAGGAATTTTTTTTATTTTTTTTCTTTTTATAAACTTAGTTTTTAAAAAAAAAAAATCTCTCCACCCGGCAACAAAGCTAACGGGTGGAAGAAATTTTTTTTTTTTTTTTTTTTTATAAACTTAGTGTGAAAAAAAATAAAAATTTCTCTCCATCCGGCAACATAGCTAACGGGTGAAGGAATTTTATTTTTTTTTTTTATAAACTTGGTGTAAATAATAAAAAAAAAAATTCTCTCCGCCCGGCAACATAGCTAACGGGTGGAGAATTTTTTTTTTTTTTTATAAACTTAGTATAAAAAAAAAAAAGAAAAAAAAAATTCTCTCCACCCGACAACATAGCTAACGGGTGGAGGAAATTTTTTTTTTTTATAAACTTACTGTTACAAAATAAAAAAATTTCCTCTCCACCCGTCAACATAGGTAGCGGGTGGATTTAAACAAAAAAAAAATAACAAATGAATTTTCATCTCCACCCGTCAACATAGATAGCGGGTTGAGGGAATTTTTTTTTTTTTTTCTTTTTGTAAAAACCTCGTTTTAAAAAAAAAACTTAATTTTTCACTCCACCCGTCAGCTATATTGCCAGGTTGACTAAGAAATTTTTATTTTTTTTCCACCCGCTAACTTAGATAGCAGGTGGCATTCATCTCATCCATTAATATCATTATTTCAACGGTTCAAGATGCATTTGCTGGAATAGTGTCCATAGCAAACGTTTGCTATGGATAATTCCCCATATATATATATATATATATATTATTAATTGTTCGTGCCTGAAAAAACGGCATAAAGAAAAATTAAATTAAATTAAAAATCAAAAAATAAAAATAAAAATATAATTATTATCTGTATTATTATTAAGAAAATTATAAAATATAAATATTATTATTATCGGTATTATTATTATTATTATTATTATTATTATTATTATTATTATTATTATTATTATTATTATTATTATTATTATTATTATTATTATTATTATTATTATTATTATTATTATTATTATTATTACTATTACTATTACTATTTTTATTATTATTATTCTTATTATTATTATTATTATTATTATTATTATTATTATTATTATTATTATTATTATTATTACTATTACTATTACTATTACTATTTTTAATATTATTATTCTTATTATTATTATTATTGTAATGACCACGAATTACATTAGACGTTGTAATTATGATTATTAAATAATTAACAATGAATTAAAATTTTTGTACTAATTAATTGTGCATTAAATAATACAATAAATATATACTTGTGTATGTGTATGATAGGGTTAAATTATACGATATTTTTATTTCCCAATACTTAGTTTTTATATTTATTGTGTGCTTAAATGTTTAATTATTTAGTTTATTTTGGTTTTAATAGGTTTTATAGGGTTTTAGTTAATTTATGTTAATTTAGGTAATTTTATAGTATTTTTATATTTATTTTTATTTATGTGTTTTTATTTATTTTTAGTGTTTTAGGGGTTTTATTAATTATTATGTGTTTTTATTATTTTTAGTATTTTTATATTATTTTTATTTATTTTTAACTATTTTATATTTTTATTTTGTAGGAAAAATAAGCTTTGGGGGCAATTTCGTAAAATCTGTAAAGTCAGGGGGCAATTCTGTAAATTCCGGAAAAGTTGGCTGGTCCGCGCAATGCGCGGAAATGGATAAGCAGGCGAGAAACGAAACGACGCCGTTTTGGTCTAGGCGGCAAGAACAGGGTTCGCGCATTGCGCGGCTGTGTTCTTTGGCACAGGCGCGTGTAATACACGCGCCAACAGAAAAAAAAAGAAAAGCGCGTGGCGGCTGGCGTCAGAGAAGAGAGAGAAAGTGGCGGCTGACAACTTTATTACTTTTCCTTCTTTATTTTGGATTTCCTACACTGCAATGCAACAAATCAGTAGAATAAAAATCCAATTTTAATTTGGAAAAGGAAGCAATAATTCTTTATTTTATTTTTAATATTTTATTTAGACTTCCAATTAGGGTTAGGAAAATAATTATTTTCTTTTTCTTTTATTTTTAATTGTAAATCCTACTAGGGTTAGGAGGATTTTGGAGCCTATAAATAGAGGGCTTGAGACACAATGTAAAAAAACAACTTCTCTTAGAATAAAAATTCTCTCTTTTATTCTTTAGTGTTCTTTATATTTATGAGTAGTTAATTTATTTTTCTTGGTTTAAGTGATTGAAGTCATCAAGATTTATACGCTGTGAGATCTAATTTATTTTAATTGTTCAATTTATATTTTGATTATTGAATATTCTTCTATGCTTAATTTTATGATTAACTTGTTTAATTGCTAGGAGGCCTACTAGTTTATTATTCATATTAATCTACTGCTATTAATGAAGCAACTAAGTTTAATAATTGTTTTGCAGATCAAAAGATTATTTTATCTTAGGAAGAATATTCATCTAAATTAAATGCAAACAAGTGGCTTGTGTTGTTTAGTTCAACGATCTCTCTAATTCTTTATGCTGCTATTAAATTAAATCTTTAGCAAGTGCCGGAGGTTGTTTATTAGTAAGGGTATTTAGACCAAGTGGCTCTACTTATCTAAAATTAAGGAGAGAGGAGAAAAATTATTCCACCTGCGAGTAGTTCTTTCTACGGTGAATCTTCAAAATATTAATTGATTTATTTTTTGCATCAGTGATCAGTTGTAAATTCTTGATGGTGGATATTAACTTAAACCAAGGCTTTTTATTTATATTTATTTCTTGCATAATTATTTTAATTAGTTTATTTTAAATTATTTCTTTAATTATAAAACCCCCCAATTCTTATTTACAAAACATAAAATTAAATAATCATTCTCTGTGGGATCGACTCTTGCTTACACTACTACATATTTATTTTTTCAAAGTAAGATTTTATTTTTGGGTGCTTGCGACATCACACCAAATTTTGACGCCGTTGCCGGGGAATGATTTTAATTTAATTTTGTGCTTTTGTAAATATGTATTTAATTTCGTAATTTTTTATTTTTATTTTTTTTTAGATTTACATAATTTAATTTAGTTGTGCAGGTTCAAGATGGAATTCAAGCATGATTATGCCAATGAGGTAACTATTTCTTCTCTTGAGCAACAAATTGATACCTTAACTTCTCTTGTTTATCAAATGGTTGCAGATCGTACACAACGAATGGAAGCTTGTAGGATTTGTGCAGTGGTAGGACATCCGACTAATATGTGCCCCATTCTTCGAGAGGAGTCCTATGAACAAGTCAATACAACAAGTGGTTTTCATGGTCAACCCCAATGGAGATATGATCCCTATTCAAACGCGTATAATTCAGGATGGAGGGATCATCCTAATTTTGGCTATGAGAATCCACAAATAAATCCGCCCGTACATCAGAATTTTTCAAGCTATCAACAATACATGCCGCCATATTCCCAACAACAACAGGGCCAATCATTTAATTCTGATATGTCTTTAGAGGATATGATTAAATTAATTGAAACTAACACTTTGCAATTTCAACAGGAAACGAAGGAAAATATACAGAATTTGGAAAAACAAATGGGCCAAATGACAATTGCACTCAGTCACTTGGAGGAACTAGATTCTGAAGAAGTACATTCTCAAACGATGATTAATCCAATGAAGAATACAAGTGCACAAGTGTTAAGAAGTGAAGATCCAAAAAAGACGATCCCTCCATCACCGAAGCAAGAAGAAGCAAACAACATCAACGAAGTAGACAATATTAATGTAGATAATGATGTTATGTTTGAAGATGACATGCCTAAGGTGGGGGCAGTTGTTGAGGAGATAGATAAGGAAAAGTTAGAGATGACAATTACCAACAATTTGGAGTTAAAGGAAGAAGTAACGATTGAGCTGTCACAAGATTTGAAGGAGGATGAAGCTCCATTAAATTCTTTGCCAATGATTTTTGATAATAATGCAATAATTTCCATTCCATTACCTGTTACTCACGAAAATTTTCTATCTTTTATGTTGCAGGATCTCATTCCGAATATAAAGACTCTCTCCAATCATCTTAAATGTCTATTCGTTGAAGAGGGAGTAAAACGTTCATGTCACGTGCAAGGGAGACTGAATCTACCAATGAAAAATAACGTGATGGATGGAGTACGCAAAATTCATGAAATTGGAGTGACGTAGTGTTTAAGCATGCTGTCAAGCCAATGACGATAAACAAAGGCGCTGCTTGGGAGGCAACCCAAGAAATCAGATTTGCATTTCTTTTCCTTTTTCTTTTTATAGTTATTTTTGTTTTTTCTTTGCATTTTATTTTACATTGGGGACAATGTAAATTTTAAGTGTGGGGGAAGGGATTTAGGATATTTATTTTATTTTTAGGGAATTTTAAAATTTAGTTTTACTTGTTTTTTTTTATTTTTTATTTTTTTTAAAAAAAAATGTTTTATTTTTAGAAAATTTTAAAATTTTGAATTTTGTGGGTAAATTCACTGCAAACCCTCACGAGACAAAACTCGTCCACTTGGGGTAACCTTGGGGTTTAAAGGCTTGTTGCACATGCTAAGTGTAACCGTGTTTCCTACGAAAATGGGGTAGTTTTTTTATTTTTTTTATTTTTAGGATGTGTCACTTGAGCAATGAGTTAATTGAATTTTAAATTTTTAGCCAATGATAAAATTTTTGATTTTTATTTAATAACTCTTGGAAAAATGATAAATTTTTGCTTAATTTGAATTTTTGACTTTTTATTGATTATTACTTTGTTTGAGATCTTTTTAAATTTTTTATGCACTTATATCCATTTGTTTGAGCTAATTTAAATTAAGAGAAAGTTTAAATGATTAAATGCTTATGAAAGATATTTTTGAACTCTATATCTTATTTGATCATTATTTGAAGTGAAATATATGGTAAAATATAATTTGGAGGAGATGATTTAGGTAATTTTTTTTTTTTTAGGATTATTATTGAAGGAAAAAAATCTTGTGGTGGGTTGAGATGGAGCGTAAAACGCACTCACTCATAAACACATGAAAACGCGAGATGGAGCGTAAAACGCACTCGTTGGTGAGATGGAGCATAAAATGCACTCACCGTGAAAAGAAAAAAAAAAGAAAGAAAGAAAAAAATGGGATGGAGCATAAAATGCACCCATTAAAAAAAAAATGAAAAAAAATATGTGAAAAAATTGATATTGATAATCCTAGTGTGCTTCATTAATTAAAAACCTTTTGATCTTCTGATTTATTATTTGTCTGTATTAACTGAAAGTGATGTGAAAAAGAAGTATATTGAGTTTTGTTGTATGTCTTTTATAAGGTAATTAATGACCGAAGCTTATCCGAGTTTTAATTAGTTTGATACATTTGGGTTCACACACACACAAAAGGTCTTGAGTAGAGTAAGATTAATAAATATGTTAAAATTCTAGATTTTGCATGATTTTGAAATTTTCTTTGAGTTGTCATTTAAAAAAAATCTTTGAGGTTGATGTTGAAATTTATATTGATTTGTTGCTCGAGTAAGTTGATTGGTTATTAGTTTTATTTTTATAGTTTTTGTTTTTGTTTTGCCCGAGGACGAGCAAAAAGCTAAGTGTGGGGGTATTTGATAGGGTTAAATTATACGATATTTTTATTTCCCAATACTTAGTTTTTATATTTATTGTGTGCTTAAATGTTTAATTATTTAGTTTATTTTGGTTTTAATAGGTTTTATAGGGTTTTAGTTAATTTATGTTAATTTAGGTAATTTTATAGTATTTTTATATTTATTTTTATTTATGTGTTTTTATTTATTTTTAGTGTTTTAGGGGTTTTATTAATTATTATGTGTTTTTATTATTTTTAGTATTTTTATATTATTTTTATTTATTTTTAACTATTTTATATTTTTATTTTGTAGGAAAAATAAGCTTTGGGGGCAATTTCGTAAAATCTGTAAAGTCAGGGGGCAATTCTGTAAATTCCGGAAAAGTTGGCTGGTCCGCGCAATGCGCGGAAATGGATAAGCAGGCGAGAAACGAAACGACGCCGTTTTGGTCTAGGCGGCAAGAACAGGGTTCGCGCATTGCGCGGCTGCGTTCTTTGGCACAGGCGCGTGTAATACACGCGCCAACAGAAAAAAAAAGAAAAGCGCGTGGCGGCTGGCGTCAGAGAAGAGAGAGAAAGTGGCGGCTGACAACTTTATTACTTTTCCTTCTTTATTTTGGATTTCCTACACTGCAATGCAACAAATCAGTAGAATAAAAATCCAATTTTAATTTGGAAAAGGAAGCAATAATTCTTTATTTTATTTTTAATATTTTATTTAGACTTCCAATTAGGGTTAGGAAAATAATTATTTTCTTTTTCTTTTATTTTTAATTGTAAATCCTACTAGGGTTAGGAGGATTTTGGAGCCTATAAATAGAGGGCTTGAGACACAATGTAAAAAAACAACTTCTCTTAGAATAAAAATTCTCTCTTTTATTCTTTAGTGTTCTTTATATTTATGAGTAGTTAATTTATTTTTCTTGGTTTAAGTGATTGAAGTCATCAAGATTTATACGCTGTGAGATCTAATTTATTTTAATTGTTCAATTTATATTTTGATTATTGAATATTCTTCTATGCTTAATTTTATGATTAACTTGTTTAATTGCTAGGAGGCCTACTAGTTTATTATTCATATTAATCTACTGCTATTAATGAAGCAACTAAGTTTAATAATTGTTTTGCAGATCAAAAGATTATTTTATCTTAGGAAGAATATTCATCTAAATTAAATGCAAACAAGTGGCTTGTGTTGTTTAGTTCAACGATCTCTCTAATTCTTTATGCTGCTATTAAATTAAATCTTTAGCAAGTGCCGGAGGTTGTTTATTAGTAAGGGTATTTAGACCAAGTGGCTCTACTTATCTAAAATTAAGGAGAGAGGAGAAAAATTATTCCACCTGCGAGTAGTTCTTTCTACGGTGAATCTTCAAAATATTAATTGATTTATTTTTTGCATCAGTGATCAGTTGTAAATTCTTGATGGTGGATATTAACTTAAACCAAGGCTTTTTATTTATATTTATTTCTTGCATAATTATTTTAATTAGTTTATTTTAAATTATTTCTTTAATTATAAAACCCCCCAATTCTTATTTACAAAACATAAAATTAAATAATCATTCTCTGTGGGATCGACTCTTGCTTACACTACTACATATTTATTTTTTCAAAGTAAGATTTTATTTTTGGGTGCTTGCGACATCACACCAGTGTATATTTATTTAAAGCAATGAAATAAGTTGTTAAAATTAATTAAAGTAAATCTAATTAGATTATATTTTTAAATTCAAATGGGGTATTAAACTAGGTCAATTATATCAACCTAGTAGCCCATGTAATTAATTAAACATTCGCCAATGTAATTAATTAAACAATCCCAATGCTTGATTTAATTAAATATAACTTAGAATATTTAATGTTAGCCCAATGTGACAATTAAATGGAGCCCAACCAAATTAAATGAATGAGCCCAATATATTAAATTCTAGAGTCCAATATGGAGCCCAATAGAAAGTCAAAATTGGTCAAACAATATATATATATATATATATATATATATATATATATATGTATATATAATTAAAGCATTAAAATTAAAGCAAAAATGGGTGATTAAATCCCATTTTCCAGTAATTTAGGGGGGGGGCACTAGGGTTGCTAGATTTTGCGAGGTTGCTTCACTTATACACATTGACATGGTGGTTAAGCTACCCTAGTCAATCACCTAGTCATTCCAATTGGTCATTCATGAAATAGTAATCCAACTTAAGCATTAATTTGATTATGTTGGTTGATTAAGAGAGTTAATGAATGATTAGTAGAGTGTTATAAATAATGTTGGTTTGGTCAAATTCCAACCTTATGTTTTGATGATGACTTTCTTATTTTACTAAATGCTTACTTATGCAGTTACAGGAAATTAAGTGAGACAAACAAAAGATTTCTTGAAGCCTTGGTTTTGTAAAGGATTGATGGCATGAAGACTTGAAGATATAATTGAGTCATTAGTTTTTCAATGTAAGATCCTAGCTCTAATTATATCTCTATCAAGGCTCTAGGATTTGCATGATATTTTGCATTGCATGATAATAATTAATTTAGCCTTCAAAAATAATTATGGAAAGAATTAATTGAGTTTTCAAATAATTAACTTAGTCTAAAAAGATATGATTTGGGCTGTTAATTATTAATTAATTGATTGAGCTAAAATATATATCAAATTAACTATGATTAACGAGATATGTTTAAACATGATTTATGGGCTTAATCAAGTAACTTACTTTTTGTAATTAAACTTCAAAAGGTAACAGTACATGTCTCATGCCATGTAAGTCAAGTGGTTTCCAAAAGTATTCTAAATTTGTTCATAATCAATTAATTTCCAAAGAACCCTTTTCTTGTTCCTAACGTTAATATGTGATCTTGGTAATTAAATGATTCTTTGAAATCAAGTTATTGGGTTATTGTTAATTTTGGGTCTAACGGTAATATTGATGCAAATTTATTCTATAACCATAATGGAATTAAATTGATTCACTTCCTTTCGTATGGCATTGATTGGGAAATTATTTTTAAAGGTGATTTTATTTATTCCCATAATTAGTGAGTTCATTTATAAATCAAGATTTTTATTATATTCTTATTTATTAAATCTTGTTACCTTAAATCTTGGAATTGAGTTTTTAACAATTATGGAAGTGATTAATTAATAATGAAATAAATTAATTAGGTTTTCATAATATTAAAAGTAAAAATATTTTTAAAAGGTGATTATTTTGTTTCCATATAGCATGAGAACATTCAATGGGAAGAATTTTTTTAACCCAACCGAAATCATGGAGTTAATCTGTTAAGGTTATTTGATGGAATGAGCAACTGGGTATCTAAATTAAAGGAGCCAAGGTCATGGGATAATATAACCTTCCATGCATGCATGCTATAGGTGATTGAAACAAATGGGGTATTATATTATATCAACCAATGAAACATGTATCAAGGTAGCAAAACTAAAGATATTTCCAATATTATGTTAACGGTACACTAAGGCTTTAGTTGGAATTATGGAATCAATTTACTCATGTTTGTTCCTTTCCAATTGCTAACGGCTACTACTTATATAATATATATATATATATATATATATATATATATATATATATATTGGATCAGCCGTGTGTGAAAAATACAAGTTGAGAAAAGAATAGCAAATTCATTAATTATCACAACTCTTCACAAATATTATATACAAGGCTATTTATATCTTATTGTGAAGAATGATCAAAAAGCATACAGTGCTACATCAAGTTGATTATTAATTTGAGCTTCTCTACATTGCGCTTAATCGGTGATATCTTATCTTTGTTTCTTATTGATCATTGCATACTAGTTGAGCATTGATTTATTGATATAATTATTGCTTTGATCATAGTCTATATTGTACTAATTATCTTGTTGCTTCAAGGTTGTTTAATAGACTAAGTGAGTAGTCTATTGGGTTATTACAAACACGTTTCAGGTGAGCATAGGTGCTCAAGGTGAGTAGAGGTACTCAAGGAGTGCATAGGTTTGCACAAGGTGAGCAAAGGTGCTCGGGGAGGATAAGTCCTCAATGGTTGTGGGAATTTGTTTTGTAAAAGGGGTTTAATTGTAAACCAAGTTGATCAATAAAAGTGTCTCCAATACTAGTTGGTATTGGACGTGGATTAGGCCACTAGAATAGAAGTTAGGGGCCGAACCACGTAAAAATCCATTGTGTTCATGCGATTGATTGTGTTACTTTATTTGTTCATTGCATGCTTCAATTTTGAACCATAAAATACATTATGAATACTTTGACATATATATTTCATGAGAAAATTATTTATTTCAATTCAGGTCTTCATTTGATATAAGAAAAATAATTTTCAAAATTGCTACAGTGAATAGTTTGCTGCCAGTTTAATAGAACCTGCTGAATTGGTTTATACAGTAGACTGTATTCGTAACAGATTTTTAAAAACTGAAAAATTGGATATTGTTTGCTCCACACTTATTCAACCCCCCCCCCCCCCCCTTCTAAGTGTGCCTATCTTAAATTTCAAATAAGACACTCCACACCTGTGCAAAGTTTGTTAGTTCATTTACTAGAGTTCTAGAGAGAAAAATAGAGAGCATTTTCTAGAGAGAAAGAGAAAAACACTTGTAAGTGTGAGCAATAGCTAGAGGTTGAGCTTGATAAATGTTGCAAAGTATCATCACATATTTTGGTAGAAGAAGAAGAAGAGCACACAAGTCTCAAAGGTTTAAAAGTGCTCTAACCTTCTTAAATTTTATTTTTGTAGTCTAGAACGATTTTGAACGGTTAAAATCTATTTTTAATCGATCAAAACTTATTTTGATGATCTAGAAGTATTTAACAATGTAATATATGTATATTCATGGTTTGATGTGTTTATATCATGTTTTGGTATGTGTGGTATGCATAAAAATGGTAGAAATGTTCATATCAAACTTTACCGGTAAAACCCTAACTAAGCGTGTGATATTTAATGTTGTAATTTGAAATGTACATGTTAAAAAATGAATTTCTATGGCTAAAAAGTTACATATATGAATTTTAAAGAAAACCCAACTTGATTTTTTCAAAAATATGTAAAAACAAAGGAGTTATGGCTTTTACCGCAAAGTAGGTTATTTTAAAACTTTAAGTGTTTCGATCTTTAATTTGTGTACAAACGTTTTCAAAAATGTGATCGAACCATGAAATGTTGTAAAACAAGAAGTTAGGAACACATCAACACTGATTTTGTGTCATTTGGATGTGTAGATTTCATTTAGTACAAGTTTTAATCAAAATAACTCAAGTTGGAATTTACCAAATTCTGGACACGAAATACCTGAGAGCCGACGGTGCTACCTCAGTTCAAAACTGAGCGCCGGCAGCACTCAGGCATTCTGTTTCCAGCGCCGGCAGCGTTGGAATCAGTTCATTCCGAGTACCGGCGGCTCTGGACCGAATTCTCAGTTTGCCGGGTCGGTTCGGTTTTGGCCGGGGTCGAGTCGGTCCGGGTCAGAAAATGAAAAATGTTTCAAAAATTATTTTATTATTTTTGGACTCAATAAGAGTATTTTTAAAATTAAGGATAGTTGAATTAATAAGTAAAAGAGGATAAATATTATTAAAGATTTAATAATATAAATTAAGTTAATAAAATATTATTAAATAAATAATAATATTAGAAAATTATTAAAATATTATTAAAAGTATAATAATATTATAAGGTCAATAAAATATTATTAAATGATTAATAATATTTGATAATGATTAAATATTATTAAATAATTAATAATATTAATAAGGGAATAAAATATTATTAAATAATTAATAATATTTGATAATGATTAAAATATTATTAAATAATTAATAATATTAATAAGGGAATAAAATATTATTAAAGGATTAATAATATTAGATAATTATTAAATGATTAATAATATTAGATAATTAATATAATATTATTAAATGATTAATAATATTAGAAGGTTAATAAAATATTATTAAATTATCAATAATATTATATAAGAGTTTGAACAATATTAAATAATTAAATATAGGTTCCTTGTGTTGAAAGATTATCAAGTAGTGATAATATTTTCTAAGTGTTTAAATACCCGTAATTATTCAATTGTGTGGTTCGTAAGAGTTATAAAGGTCATCATACCTATGGGTATATGATACTAATTTAATATCAAACTGATTTAATTGTTAGGTCCGTTCAAGAATTATTAAATTAAGTTGGTTAACCGTAGACGACGCACGAGGCAAGTTTCTTCTTAACCCTAACTTGTATTTATTGTTGCAAGTTTTCTTCAACTGTAATTACATTGAGCAATTCAATTATTATTGAGCAAGTATCTAATCTCGTAGTTATTTGATAGAGCTTAAAGTGGATTAATTATCAAAAAATATTCCACATCATTATTTGTTATTGTATTCGCACTTAGTACTTTTACAAATGTTATAGTTCATTAAATTCAAGAACTGTTTAAGAATGTCTAAGCTAATTGTTTCGGCTAGACAATGCATGTTTAAATTCTTCAAATTGAATATTTTAAAAGTTTATCCAAACCAATTGTTGGTGCAGATTCTTATAGTAAGACTGAGAATGAAAAACCCTAGTTAAAGGGGATTTTTATTTGTCGGGAAACCGAATTTGCGCAAGAAATCTAAATGTTATGTGTAAGACCCCGAATTTATGAAATACAAAATTTAATTTTTCTTCATATATATTTTTCCTGAAACAGTAAATGGTTAAATTGACAAAATTGAAAGTTAAGGATGTTATGTGCAAATTTTATTTTGTCGGACAATATTCTTTGTGTCGGGGAATATTCGTTTTGTCGGGGAATATTCGGGCCGTACGACGGCGCCGAAATAACTAATTATTGGTGGAGCCCACAACGGAATATTTGTCGGATATAGAAAACGATAGAAGTAACCTTTTTAAATAAAAATAGTCAACGGTGTTAACTGTTAAAATACCGGTGATAAAAGAATAGTAGCATACGGTAATTTATGGTATTTTCTGTAGCACACGGTACTCTACAGTAGCACGCGGTATTGCACAGTGTCTCATACTATTGTTCTGATAATTGACACCGTAACTGTTACGCATCATTTCATCAATAATTGTCACTGCATAATATTTTATGTTATCAATTCAATAATTGTTGTTACACAGTATTTTGCATTATTGATTTAATAATTGTCATTACACTGTATTTTATATCATTGAGTCAATAATTGTTGCTGCACTGTTTTTAAAATTATTGAACCTAATAATTGTCACAGTTGCAAATATACTGTAATTTATATTATTAAATTAATAATAATCTGTAACGTGTTTATTACATTATTGTTGTAGCATTATTTCATTTTATATGTTGGACCCACAGGAAAAATTAAAAAAAAAATTATTTTTCAAAAGTTACTATTCACTCCCGGAATTTACTATTCATTCCCGGAAAAATTACTATTCACTGACGGAAGTTACTGTTCATCTCGGGAAAGTTACTGTTCATCTGCCGACAAAAGTTACTGTTCATTACTGTTCACTTTTTGAAAATTTTAAAGTTACTGTGCAAAGTTACTGTGCAAGTATTGAAAATTTTTAAAAACGTTTGCGCAGCCTCTGCTGATTTTTTTTTTTTTTTTTTTTTTTTTTTTTTTAGTTCACCTACCACGCATAGTGCCTTATTTTCTCCTATAAATAGCTTGTTCAGCTAAATAGAAAAATCACACCTAAAACATAAAATTTTTCTATAAGAATTTTATGAGTTTTCTCTGAGAATAGTAAGGTTATTTTGAGAGTTTGAAAGCCAAAAGGAGTGCAGGAATTTTTCAAGTAAGTCTTTTATTAAAGAGTAGTAATTTTATAAATTCCTATTTTTCACGGTATTCACAAATCTTCCTTTAGAAGACTCTTCTTTGAGAAGATTCATTTTTAAAAGCTTTCTTTGGAAGATTTATTTTGGAATATTATTTTTAAAACTATTTTAAAGTTGGTATTTTATACTACAAAAATTATGTTAAATATATATAATTTTGATAGTTCATAATATATGAGTTATCATACACTTTGAAGTTTACATGTTGTAATTACTAATTTTATTATAAATATATAGGTTGATCAATCTCATTTAAATCAATATCCAGTCACGTGTTAAGGTAAGAAATGTCATTTTTTTTACACTCTTGAACTTGCTACGGTAAGGGATATTATTTTCTTTCATACTCCTGAATCGAAACTTATTATGGAACTATTGCTTCTATAATTCCTGAAAATATTATATGTTCCATAATAGTTGAACTTCATTATTTCAACTGAACCTTCCTATTTTCTGAATCTTTCTATTGAACTGTAACCGTTATTCTGAACTGAGAATCTTGAATAACATTTTTAAATTTCACTCCACATCATGTTGACAATTTGGACATTATTTGAATCTGCACAAAGTAAACTTCCAATACTTATTGTTTATCCTGTTTCTTCTGTTCATCAATTGTATCACTATTATTTGTACTAATCATCAAGAATCAAGCTGTTGTGAATATCTGTGGCCGGGGGCACAGATGTGATATATTTGTTGAACAGATGATAGGTTAAAGGCGATATATTAGGTTAAAGGCGATACATCTGTTCGGTGTCTTTTATGGCACGTGGTGAAAGTTCTCTTTGGGCCGTAGTGCATAGATGAACTGTTGTTTGGTATGATTATGACCAAAGGCTGAATCTGGTATAATCATGACCGTTGTTGTTATATTGAAAGTTCTCTTTGGCCCGTAGTGCATAGATGAACTGTTGTTTAGTATGATTATGACCAAAGGCTGAATCTGGTATAATCATGACCGCTGGTGCTATATTGAATGTTCTCTTTGGCCCGTAATGCATAGATGAACTGTTGATTTGCATGATTATGATCAGGAACTGTGAATTTGTATTATCTTGACTAATGGTATTTCAGATGATAAAAGTTGATGATGTTTTTACGAAAAAGAGAAGCGCGTGGACATTATAGTCTACTTATTCTTCTAATAGATTGCTCATTCCGCCGCTATTATTGATCTGAACATTGTTCAAGAATTTAACTGCAGTTTTTGATATACACCTTGTATTCTGTTGTATTCTATCAAGAACTCACCTGTTGAAGGCTAATGATAATTTATTCGTCATTATCTTAGTCATGATATTTCTTACTGGGCTATTTGAGCTCACCCTTTTGTTCCATTATTTTTCAACAGGATATGAGAACGTAGCTGGGTCTAGCCGGGGGATGGAGTGAGAGTCCGAAGAATAGTTATCCTAGTCTTCACGTGTTGTAAAATAGTGTGGCAATAATAGTGAAGACTTAGTTGTGTATTATTATACACTGTATTGTTGTACGTTGTGCTTTGTTGTAATAATTTTGTTGTAGTCTTTTGACGACTCAAGTTTGGGCTGTGTGGGCCTAGATTTGGGGGCGTCACATTATGCATATACATAAGACATAAGATGACTGATCCCCTCGAGTGTCTCGTTTTTCAAGGTGTCAGATATATACATGTCTGTTCTACCTTAGTAATAGTTCATGGTCATTAAAGACCACTCAGTAGTAAAGAGTCAATTCATTCTTATATTAAAACATTGATTCTTGATTTCTTTCACAATTGTACGTTATTCATTATTGAAAGCCCTGATGTTATTTCCCTTTTCATCATAATATATCTTATGTTGTTGTTTATAAACTTGCTAAGCCATTTAGTTGCTCATTTTTGCTATATCATGATTTAATTTCAGTTAAACCCGAATATTCTAAACAAGACAAAGGCAAGGGAAAAGCAAACACGTAGATTAGTAGATGCATGCTCGATTTAAATTACTGTTATGTAATTTCCTTGTAAATCTTTTGTATTCCCTTAAAATATGTAATGTTTATGTTAAGGTTAATCGACCTTGGGAAGTGTAGCCTTTTTATAAGGAACTTTTTGTATTATTCCAAGCGGAGGAATTATTTCTCTTGACAAGATTAATATCGAGCTTGGACTGAAGTTGATGGGCTATGAGAAGAAGTCTCCTCTAAAAGGAATCAAGAAGAAAGATTTCCCTCAGCAGTACGAGTTTCTGACTAACATTGTTGGGAAGAGCATCATGTGCAAAGACACTACATATGATACTATCAATGAAGATCAATTGAGGCTTATGACTACTATTGCTCAAAGAAAGAAAATCAACTTTGGGGCAGTTCTCTTAGGATGGATAAAGAGATGGTTAGATGATGCAAAGACAAGGGCTGAAGCAGGAAAGCCCATTCCTAAGATGCCCTATGGAAGATTCATTAGCATCATTTTAAAGAAATTGCAGGCAAATGCAATTGAGGAAGATGAAGGAGAAATTCTAAAATGCAACAAAAGAATTACTCCAAGGTTGTTTGAAGATTGAAAAAAGAACCCTCATGCCAATAAAGGTAAGAAGACAAGAAAATCGATAAGCATCAGCAGAAAGATGGAGGAGAAATCTAAAGGAAAAGGAAAAAGGGGAATGGAAGAAATATCTAAGGAGAAATCACAGGAGGCAAATGAGCAATCAAGAAATAAAACTCTTGTGATCTATGAAAGTCAGAAATCAGAGAAGAAAAGAAAAGTCTTTGAAGCAGAAAAGGCTGTAGAAGAAAATGTTGTTCATACAGAGAAAGCTAAGAAGGAGAAGATAAATACCAAAGGATCAGAATTTGAGAAGAAGAAGAAGAAGAAGTCAGAAAAGAAAGTTACTCACACTGCTCCAAGGAGAAGCTGGAGAATTAGAGAACAATGGAGAAGTTCAATCATTAAAGGGCCACCTCAGGTTATAGAAATTGTTGATGATGAAGCAAATTCGGATTCTGAAGAAAGAACATCTGACAGTTCAAAAGAAGAAACATCTACAGGCTCTTCAGAGGAAAGATCAGAATGTCATAAAAATAGCCTGTCTGAAAAGGAAGTCTTTTTGGGTTCTGATCAGGAAATTGAACTAGTTGAAAAAGACTCAACACCTGGGTTCAACAAGGATGATGATGTAGCTGACGAAGTTGGTGTACCAAGGGAACAATACTCTGAAAATTCTGAAGCTGGAAAGACTGAATCAGATGAGAAAGGAGACTGTCAAGAAACTGTGATGAAAGAAGAGACCGACACTTATGAAGTAGAAAAATCAAAAGAAAGGTCAAGAAGATCAAAAAGAAGAAGAGGTTTAAGTGGCTCTATGAAGAAAATAGGCAGGAGTTCAAATACAACTTTTAAGGAGAGACAAATGAGGATGAAAGTTGAAAAGAAGCTGAAGAAAGTGAGACTACTGAGAAATCTGGAAAAGCAGAAATTTGAAGCATATCGACTGAAGCAGATCAAAAGAAGACGTAGAGAAAGAAGGAAGCATACAAACCCGATGGGAAAATGTTATATTTCATGGAATCATAATCAACTATTCAACTTCATCCCCATGCTACCACTTCTACAGGCTATTGTCATGAATGATCAAAGGTCTATCAGCTGGAGCTACTCAACATTTCCAAATCTTTCATTAGTCGCCCAACATTTCTCAAAGGCAATGACCTTTGCAACCACACTGATAAGCAATGAGCCTTTCTATCCTCACTACCAAAGCTGCCAAGAAATATCCATCTGGAATCTGTCCAGCATTGGTACAGTCAGCTCCATACAATATTGATGATGTCAAAAAGGGGGAGAGAATATAATGAACTAAGGGGGAGCAACAATATCTATGAAGAAGAAGAATCATCCAACTAAGGGGGAGACAGCAAACAAGCCAGCAAACTAAGTAAGAGAAAAGTGAATCAGGAAGAGCAGCTGGGGAGAGAATATAAGGAACTAAGGGGGAGCAACAATATCTATGAAGAAGAAGAATCATCCAACTAAGGGGGAGACAGCAAACAAGCCAGCAAATTAAGTAAGAGAAAAGTGAATCAGGAAGAGCAGCTATAAGTATGTATAACATTTTGTATAATCTTTGAAAAAAATGCTCATTTAATGAAATCATTACTTTGCACTAGCCATACAGTATCTCACTGTATCGTAAGACATGTTTTACCTATCAAAAAGATGCATTATATGAATGTCATTTCAATATGTGTATTAGTTTTGTCATCATCAAATAGGGGGAGATTGTTGGAGGTTGTTTTGATTTGATGATGATGATTGTTGTGCAAAGATGATTGTGGTAAATGTGCTTACTTGGTTGATTGTCAATGTGTATCTGACAAAGTGCATATGTGTTAATATGCTTATGTGCTTAATTGATTATGTGTTTACATGGTTGATTGTCATGGTTGATTATCAATGTGTATCTGACAAAGTGCATATGTGTTAATGTGCTTATGTGTTTAATTGATTATGTGCTTAATTGACAAAGTAATTATATGTTAATCAAATTATGTGTCTACATGATCATGTATGTATGGTATATGTTACCTATGTCTAAATACTGTAAATCTACACACTTGTTTAGCATAAATATGATTTTGCTGAAAACTATCTTGTCTCATAAAAGAAAATGAAAGTTGGAGATTCAAATGTTGTAAAGTCCTTTTAAAAGATATATGTGTACAAAGGACTTAGATTTTAAAGATCAGAAATGTTAGGTTGATCTTTCTGTAAGAGTCACTCTGCATAAAAGTTGTATGAAATAAGCAGAGTAGCATAAGAATGTATCTTTGCTTTATTTTTTGTATTTCAGAGTCTGTAAAGTCCTTTCAATAAATGATGTAGCAATATAAGAAAGGACTTAGTTAGAAAAGATCAAATCTGTTAGGTTGATCTTATGTTTGATCTGATCAGTCTATACGATCGTAGAACGGACACTACGATTCCTTACAAAGAAGACTCAACGTTTCTGTATAGATCGTAGAGTGAACTCTACGACTCCTTACCAGGATAACTCTATGATCATTAAAGAGAGTCAAATATGCAAGAGGTCTACTGGATTAACAAGCAAAGTTAAAGAACTGATCAAGTACAAATCGTAGAGCTTAACTCTACAATCGTTGAACGGACAGCTAAGCCAACCTGCAGTTAACGCTGAACCAGAAAAGAAATGTACTCTACGATATACACGTTCTAGCAAGATCGTAGAGTAAACGTAAAGAGCAAGCATACGAGATCTATACGATTTGAGCAAATAATAGAAATCGTGAAGTAATACAGGATGACAAGACATTACAGAAAAGTGCTCTACACATGGAACAATCGTTGAGTAGAATTAAACAATGTGCCAACAAAGACAACAACTCAACGATTTCACTAAGAAGCACGGCAGTTCACAGACTCTACGATTTGAACAAAAGGACAAGATCGTAGAACGAAATCATAAAACAAAGCACTGCAGACAAACTCTACGATCTGATCACGAAAGCAAGATCGCAGAGTAAAAGAGAAGTACGCTCCATCTCTACCATTTACCCGACATACTTCAAATAACGAGTGGAGATGAATTCGTAGAGTCTAGATGAGCAGACAGTCACTCTACGATATCAATAAACAGCAAAGAATCATAACTGCAATATAGTGTGAGAGAAAAGAGAATACTCCCCGCCCAGATTCAAAAAAGAGTAAGTGCTCTTGAGAAATAAGATGCATGTCAGAGTCACAGAAGACTTTGTGCCTAAACGACTATAAGTCAGGACCCACTGCTCAAGAAGATGGTGAATAAAGTCAGACCAATGGGACATCTCTGAATGCATTAGAACAGTTGGTTCTAAAAGTCAAGGAATGTATTTACTGATGAATCAGAAGATTAATTAACAAAAGAAATAATAATCCTTGTTGAACAACTCTGGGAGTGCAACGGCTATAAATTCAGAGAAAGCTGAGCTACAGGTTAATATATCAGAACATGTCAGAAAAGGGAAAAGCACTGACACAAGCAGCAAGAAAGTCAACATCGAAGATATTAAAGATCTGCACAAAGTCAAATGAAACCAACGGAATTTCTTTCAACGGTAAAATATGCCCAGAGATATAAAGACTAAAAAAACTCGCAGAAGAAGAGTTAGTTGTTGTGAATACAAGTGAGATGATGGTAGACAACAACTGATCGTAGAGTGAAACATAAAATGAATATGCTGACGAACTCTACGATCCATCAGAACACAAACACTAAATTGAGAGAGATATAGAGATGAATGACTCTATTACAAGAAAAGTGTTCAGAGCTGCTAGGCACATAGCAGAGAGAAGCTTAAACACCAACTTGATACATACATGGTAGCAACTGAGTACCAAAAGGAAGGAGCATTACAGTCATCTTAGAAGCCCATCTCGAGAAGCGTTAAAACTGTCTATGATAAGAAGGAACAACTGAGTACCAAAAGGAAGAAGCTTTACAGTCATCTCAGGAGTTCATCTCGAACAAGTTATCAAGTACCACAGGAGCTGAAATGTAAAAGCCTAGCAGCACAATGGGTGATCACAAGAAGATATTGATCATATAAAGAAGTCAAGCATCATTGCCGAACTCAATATTATTCCAGGAATGATCACACCCTGCTACTGAGTGTTTAGATACAATGGGACTTAAAGTACAAACTCAGTAGCAACTCCATTATCTATCAACAAGCAGGGGGCCAAGTCTATTGGACTTGAAGAGGGCAGTACTGTCCTTGTCATAGTGACTAAAGGAGCCAAGTCTGCTGGACTTGAAGAGGGCAATAATGTCCTTGTCTAAGTGACTAAATTAGCCAAACCTGCTGGGTTTGAAGGGTTCTTAGTGAATCAGAGTTTCCAGGCTAATGAGCTTGAAGGGTTCTGTATGAATCATCCTTAGTGGATTTCCTACTCGTTGTAGTAGAAGAATGGAGTAGGAGTTATTCAGTCTCCGAACCACTTTAAACTCTCTGGTGTCATTTACTTTCAGTCTTTTACATTCTGTCTTATATATATATATATACATATATACATATGACTGTTAATTGGTTTACTTAACAAGTGATTTTCTTCAATATAGTCTTAACTAAATGAAGCTGCTTTAGAAATCTTCAAGGGGAGTTTTTTAAACTAATATTCCGCTGTGTAAACAAATCTCAATTAAGTTTATTAATTGGTAATAAATCTTTGAACTTAATCTTAACCCCCCCCCCCCCTTCTAGATCACTTGTGTGCCTCTGGGAACTAACATTATTATTATTATTATTATTATTATTATTATTATTATTATTATTATTATTATTATTATAGTGTATTTGTGAATTTGATTTGGGAGAAAAATGTGAGTCGATAGATTTTTGGGAAGAAAAAATGTTGAATTGGGGGGGGGGGGGGGAATGAGTAATAGATTAGTGACTGTAATATCCCAGATATTTCCAACATTTTAAATAATATCTTAATTTATTTTATTAAAGGTTATGGTTTAAAATCTTGTGAAAAATGGATGAACATTTTTTTTTTAAACATAATTTATTTGTTAAAAATTAAATGAAAAAATGTTGAATTGGGGGGGGGGGGGGGGGGAAATGAGTAATAGATTAGTGACTGTAATATCCCAGATATTTTCAACATTTTAAATAATATCTTAATTTATTTTATTAAAGGTTATGGTTTAAAATCTAGAGTTGTAGAAGTGAGATGTGTGAAAAATGGATGAACATTTTTTTTTTAAACATAATTTATTTGTTAAAAATTAAATGTGGAAATATTTTAACGATGCATGTAGAGAATTTATTAAAGAAATAAATTCAATTGAGAAGTGAAGGTGATTATATTAATATTTATATATATACCTAGAGTTGAGTTTGTTAGTCAAACAAGATGATGTGTGAAGTAAATTAAGTACTCAATTAAACTAATAAATTAATTAGTTTAAAAATGGAGTAAGAATGAAAGTCATGAAATATAATTAATTAAGTTAATTATATTAGTTAATAGTTAAAGTTATAAAACAACTAGAATAGTTGTCTAGAATGACAATATTATGAAGTTAATTAATTAAGTAATTAACTTAATTATTAAGTTGTTGTATAGAGTCCATTAATGGATTTAAAACAAGCCCAATATGAGAATATTTGCTTGAAGGTGTATAATTAAATAATAAGCACAAATGTTATGTTGATTATAGTTCAAGAGGTAATTAATATAAGTTCAATTAAATTATGTTAGCAAGTATTGTATATAATGTTGTGGTAGTCCAATTAAATTAATTATCTAGCCCAAGTTATAAAGATGTATGAATTGTGTTGGGTAGCCCAAATAATTGAATAAGGAAGCTCAATACAAAATAAACTAGTAGCCCAAATATTGAGTCCAAATTTAAAAGTCAAATGTTGGTCAATAGGTTGGGAGAATAAATTCAAGTATTGTTAAGTGTAGAGAATTAACTAATGTAGGGTTAATTGAATAACCCTAGTTGGTAGACAAGATAGAGTATTAACCAAACATTGGTTAATTGCTAGGTGAATGAATGTGATAATGAGAATTAACTATGGATGAGTTAATTGAGTAACCCTAGGTAGTAAATAAATTAAAGATTTAACTATGCATGGGTTACTTGTAGGAAGAATATTATAGATACAAGTATGTATGTATATAATTCACCAAGGTAGAATCGGTAGGTAACCATGGGTTGCATGTTGTAGAGAATTAATCATACATTGGTTAATGGTTAGTAGAAATTGCAAGTATTATATATATATATATATATATATATATATATATATATATATATATATATATATAAAATAAAAATAAAGGAAAAATGGTGGAGTGTTGACCAAACATGGGGTCTCATTTGGAGATTGAGTAAAAATGTATGTTGCTTGTATTCAATTTAAATTGGTCAATTCAAGCTATGATGTAATTTAAATAAAAGGTTATTGGTGAATATGTAGAGATATATATGTTGAAAGTATATGAATTGGTAGAGAATTAACCAATGTTGGTTAAATGAATTAACCTTCTTTGGGTTAAGTTGTGTAGAATGTGTAGACATATAAAATATGTATACATATTTGGTGAGAGTTAATCAAGCATTGGTTAATTGTTGGAGGATGAGAAGCTTTAACTAAAGTTGAATTTGGTAGATCAACCCTAGGTCACTTGATGTGTTAGTAAGTTAACCACATTGTGGTTAATTGTTGGAAGATGTGTGGATGATCAATTGAGACCATGGTTGATAGTTAAGTTAACCTAGGTTACAAAAGTAAGAGTTTTAACCACACATTAGTTAAGTGTTGGAGAATGATTGCTTTTTCTTTACTCCATTGGTTGCTTGGAAGTTATCTTGATGTAAGTCAATCACCTTGTCATTCACAAGGTCAATCACTCCAATAGTAATTACAATTAGCCCATAAATTGACCAATGTTAGTTGATTAGTAAGAGTTAATGATGATTAAGGGTGTGCTATAAAGATAGTGCTCCACACATTGGCTATGTTTGTTAGCCATTTGTCTAGAATTTCTAGAGAGAAAAGAGAGCTCTTGGAGAGAAAAACAAGCAAACACTTGTGAGTTGAAGGAGATTGCTAGAGGAGGAGCTTGGTGGATGGCGCATAGCTTCATAGCATACATTGGAAGGAGAAGAAGAAGAGCATCCATATCCAAGAGGTTAAAAAGTGTTCTAAACTTTCCTTAAGTTCATTTTTGTAGTCTAAATATAATTTGAACGGTTAAAATATATTTTTAACCGATCAAAAGTTATTTTGATGATCTAGAAGTCTAAATCTATGATATATAGGTAGATTCATAGTTTGATAGGTTTAAATCATGTATTGGTATGAGTGATATGCAAATAAATGAAAGAAAATTTCATATTGTGATTACCGGTAAAACCCTAAGTGGTTCGATCTTTAAATTTCTTGTCAAAACGTTTTCAAAAATATGATCGAACCATGAAATATTGTAAAACAAGAAGTTAGAAAGACAACAATACTTAGTTGGTGTCATTTGGATGTGTAGAGTTTATTTTATTCAAGTTTGAACCTATAGAACCAATGATTTGTGAAGTTAGTTTTCCCTTTGTCATTGTGAGCTATTTTTAGTCCAGTTCCGTTTGGAATTTGTATTTTTGATCTAAAGAGAAATTGTAGAGGGGGAAATTCTGATGAGAATGGACTCTAGAATCACCCCAAAATGTTTTAAAATGAAGAAGTTATGGCTATCAGAGGGTCGGGCAGTTTTTGTGTTGAACGCCCCGGCGCCCAGATTTGGCCTGGGTTGAGCGCCCCGCGCCCAAAGCAGAATGTTGAAGTGTCCGGGTCGGGTCGGGTAGATCCGGGTCGAGCTTTTAATGAAAATTTAAGTTGAAATAAGTGTAAAATTAATGGGTTTGAATTCTAAACCAATATATGAAGTTTATTAGTAACTAATTGGTATCTAAATGTATAAAATAAAGACTAAAGTTAACACCATTAAAAAGTTAACTATTGATATTATTTGTAGATGATTAAAATATTATTAAATGATCAATAATATTAGTATATGACTAAATGGTTATTAAATGATTAATAACATTAGTAATTGATTAAAAGGTTATCAAATGGGTAATAACATTAGTACATGATGAATATGTTATTAAATAATTAATGACATTAATAAGTGATTAAAATATTATTAAATGGTTAATAATATTAAATATGTGATTAAAATATTATTAAATGGTTAATAATATTAATAAATGATTAAAATATTATTAAATGGTTAATAATATTAATAAGTGATTAAAATATTATTGAATGATTAATAATATTAATAAGTGATTAAAATATTATTAAATAGTTAATAATATTAATATGTGATTAAAATATTATTAAATGGTTAATAATATTAATGAGAGATTAAAATATTATTAAATAATTAATAATATTAATAAGTGATTAAAATATTATTAAATAGTTAATAATATTAATATGTGATTAAAATATTATTAAATGGTTAATAATATTAATGAGAGATTAAAATATTATTAAATGATTAATAATATTAATAAGTGAGTAAAATATTATTAAATGATTAATAATATTTGAACATAGTTGTATATTATCAAAGGTAGATAATATTTTGAAGTATTCGGTATATTATTAAATATCTGAATCATTAAGTTATGTAAAAGAGGAAAGTTTAATCGAATTAAACAAATATAAATAGTCCATTTGTGACTAATTTAGACAACTTATTAAAAGTAGGTCGTACAATGAACGTGTAGTGAATGTGTAAGTTGGATGAGCATACCCGACATGTCCAA
Source organism: Hedera helix (assembly GCA_947179155.2). Taxonomy (NCBI): domain Eukaryota; kingdom Viridiplantae; phylum Streptophyta; class Magnoliopsida; order Apiales; family Araliaceae; genus Hedera; species Hedera helix. The sequence goes on along the minus strand of OX359283.1, from coordinate 15,825,432 downwards.
CTAGGTTTGGGCTAAGGTTTTTGTCCGGAACTTAAATGTTCATTTGTCGGACAACTAAAAAGTTAATAATTTGAAGTTAAGGTCTTAAGTTAAGACTAATTAATGGTCCTGATAGCTAATGATTATGTCAATTTGTTATATAAATTGTAGGTTGAGCAAATGACGCAAATAGGCGTAAATGGTAGAAGCTGCCAAGCAAGTTTTTTCAGAACTTGCTCCTATGTGTATTAACATGCTGCCATGTGATATTTAATTGTTGATAAGATAATCTAATGATGATTTTGTGATATGTGAAATGCATGAAGTATGATTACATGAAAAATATGTACAAGAATAAAGTAGGATTTGCTAAATGCTAGTTGGTTATTGTATGAAATGCCTGAGGAGCATGATGTAAGTATAAAATGCATAGTATGTTTAAAATGTGAAGCATGCAATGTGTTATGTGTAACTGTTAAACTTGCTGAGCCGTCGTGCTCACTCTTGCTTAAAACCAACATTTTCAGATAGTGCAAGTTAGGTGAAGTTTTCGATAAAAATCAAGGAACAGGAAAGCATAATACTTCCACTGAAGATTTAGATGTCTATTGTAGTTATCAGTCCGAATTAGACAGGTAAATGATTGAGTAGTATACGAATTAGTTGGTATATTATATGAGTGTTAAATACTCAATTTGATTGTAATAGAATGTCGTATCATGTATGATATTGAGACATACTAGGAATGTATAAAGATTGCGATTCTGGAATAGAAAGAGATGTTGTGAAATTGTAAATAAATGGTTATTCACCAATTATTATATTGTTGTAATTCATGAACAATAAAGAAAATGTAGTACTCGTGTTGAACCGGATCCGAGGTTCAAGGAACCCGGATTTGGGGTCCTCACAGTGACCGTTGGATGTTGAGCCCCTAAATGATTTTAGACTGTTGGATATTGAAATCTAAATTTAATTGAGGCCGTTAAATGTTGAAATCTTAGAATTTGAGCCACTTTAATTTATTATATATATATATATATATATATTAAAAAGTTGCGTAAAGCGGTTGACGTGGTTCAGTGTCTTTGTGTCAAAATAATTTGTTTCCCCGTTTACCGTTTAGTAATACTACTATTTCGTAATACTACTATTTCGTACTTTTAAATTTAAAATTTCTATATTTTTTTATTTAGTCATTTGAATTTTATTTTTTTTGTTGCTAATTTTAGTCATTTGAATTTCATGAAGTTCCTTTTCAAGTTATCCTAATTGCTCTAATTACGCACGTAATTTCTGTGCCACTGGATGCTAGCTAGCATAATAAAATTAGGAAAATAAATGAAACCGTTTTGGTTTTTAAAACAAAAAAGTTTCGCACGTTGAACTCTTTTTATAATACAGCGAGACAATTTTAGTTTTAGCTGAAATTCTGCTTAGGTATAAACAAAATGAATCTGATATTCTTCAAAATACTGGGCATGATCTGACATAGCAACAGCAAAGCTCGGTCCTTGTCCATTCAGATGGCTTAATTAACCTAACTAGTGTCTCTCCTAGAACTTACAATTACATATGATCAATGTACATATGGTTAGTGCATGATTACACATTGTTATTCATTATTGTGCAAAGTTTTGGATTCAAATCCTTACAATCATATAGTACCTTTATATTAATTTGATAGTGTAAATATTTTTAATTATTTTTTAAATGAATTGGTTACTTAATATTTATATCAAAACCATTCTTATCTTAATATAAATAAGGTTATGTTGGAATATCAAAAATCTTTATAAGAAAATTAGAAGTTACTTTACTCTATTGCAAATTATAGAAATGAAAAACTTAGGGAATATATATATATATATATATATATATATATATATATATATATATATATATATATATATATATATATATGCGGGTGCGGGTGCGCCATTTTTATCTTTTGGCCTTCCAATATCCTTGTAACCATTATTTTTCATGTAACACTACAGATAAGGACGTGTGAAAATACTTTAATGAAATTAATTGGTTGGCAGGCTCCACTAAAATGACCTAAGTGAGGTCATGATTAATATTACTAATCCTGTCTAGAATAATCTCTGAGAGCACTAATACCCAGTTGGGAGATATATTCTGTCTTGGTTTTAAGATTAATGAACAAACTCAAAAACCCTAGATATGCCACGCAGCAATGGATTCAGATTACCTGAACTTAGTCCATTAACTACCAATTCAGATTACCTGAACTTAGTCCATTAACTACCAATTCACACGTACTGTAGATTCCGCCACTATTCTGAAAATTTTAGATATATTTAAAAAAGAAATTATTGATATTGTCAGAATAATAATAATAATAATAATAATAATAATAATAATAATAATAATAATAATAATAATAATAATAATAATAATAATGTATTGATTCAGATTAGCTGAACTTAGTCCGTTAGCTACCAATTCACACGTACTGTAGATTCCGCCACTCTTCTGAAATTTTTAAAAAATAATAATAAAAAAATTGTTGATCTAGAATAATAATAATGATGTTATACATATATATTTAGCGACAATTTTATAATTGTTCTAACTATATTTTGAACTTTAAACGATACTTATTATTCGTGCAATATCATTTTTACTCTGACACTATTAACCGCAAAAAAAAAACAAAAAACATAATATACGGATTAGCATCATCTCTATTATATCTATTCTCCAATTTCTACCAATATACATCTTATTTGCGATAAATTTTATTGGGTCGCTAGTGATTTGTGATAAATTCTATTTTATCACTAAATATAATATTTGTATCGCTAATTGTATATTAAAAAAATTAAAGCATAAATATAATTGAGAAAATTCTAATAGGTAAAAGGTTTTACCAACTTTGTAACTGAAGAGTTAAGAGAGTTATACATCCTCCGCTCACAAAAAAATGGGGCAAGGACAGAAAAGATTTTGTTGTATTACAGTTACATGACTTCTATTACTATTGCATTAAAGCCAAGTACAAGAATAAAGTTATAAGTTATTTTATGCTCTCTAATCCAATTTAACATGTTTGATTTAAGTACAAATTATAGACCATTTTCTTTTCTTTTCTTTTCTTTGTTGAGAGAGGAAAAAAATAAATACCAACAGTCAATAGCTCAGTTGGTGTACCAAAACCCTTGCCATGCAAGTGGTGTTGGGTTCAATGTAACATTGCAATAGTAATGACTTAAAAATACCAAAATAAAATTTAAATAAAAAAAATATATTTTCTCCGTTCTAAATTATAATATCATTATTAACTTTTAAAAGTCAATTTGAGAAATTTTTAAAATCAATTTGAGAAATTTTTAAAGTCAAAATTGAGATTTCTCTTTAAAAATTATGTAATAGTAAGCTTAAATATCATGAGTAATACTATATATTCATCATTTTATTGATTAAAATCAGAGAAATTTTTGTCAATTTTAAATTAATTTTAAAAAATTAATAATAATATTATAATAAGGTACAAATGGAGTAATTAGACAAAAATATCTAGTTTATTTAGACAAGTTGGTGATGCGTTGTATTATAAAATGCATTAATATTTTATTAGACAATGTTCATCTAATTAGCTAATATTACTCAAAATGAATGGAATAAATCCAAAAATTGTAGACAATTTGGAAACCATAAAAAGTATAGCTATGTTGGTATGAAAATTAACTTGGTTTAACTTGTGCCGGCTTTGCACGACTTACTAGGGTTGTGTTAGGGTTGATCTGGTAAGATACTGTCTCTCCCATCGGAGTTTGCAACTTTTTTTTTTCAGTATAACCAAGAGGTCCAAGTTGACAGCTATTTTTGTCTTATCAAACAACCAACAATTGAAAATTATTCTGCCTTAGCCAGCCACTAGAAGACACGTGCTACTATAGTATATTGAGCATCGAGTTCAACATTTATTAATTCATTTTACTAAACTCAAAAGGTCCGAAAAGTCGCTAAATAATAATAATACTAGCACTAGTTAATAATGGAGTTGAAATAATTAGCAAATTAGAATAATAATGACACATTAAGAATTATTTCATGTCCTTTATAATTTAAAATAAAAATGTTGTTTTAATTTGGAAATGAACTAAATAAGTGTATCAAAACATTAGAAAAGATGGAGTACATAGGAACTCTGTCTCATCTCTAATCAATCAGAGCTACAGAAAACATTCAAAGGATTTAGTATTATGCAGTAATTAAGAAAATTATATCATAGTGATCAAACTGTTATCAGCATCCTTAATTATTATGCACCATCCTTCGCAATTGGTGACTAGTAATTGTTTAGTTAGAAAAAGAAATATTTGCAAGATACAACAACGTATTGTATTTGAATATGTCGGACCTTTGGAAATTCTTCAAGGTTTAGCAAATGATTCAAAATTATTTTTTGAAGAGAATCTTTTTATCGAGAGGAGATTCTCATTTATTTACTATCAGATCATTCGTAACAGTTTCATCAATTCTGTTAAGTTATTTAATAATTCCTTTTGACTATCACTTTTCTAGTTAATTATGTGTTATGATCGTAACACTATCCGGGTGTCAATGTATTAATTTTTTGCTATTAACGTTTACAGAAGAAATTGTTTGGAATTCTTACATGAGTCCTCGCATGCTTCCCAATTTGAGTTAATATAAAGACGTTCTCTAAATAAGTGAGTACTCTTATTATACTTTGCTTGCGTCAAATTTTTCTAAAGCTCCTTAAAAGTGGGGCAACTAATTTCAGAATTTAGTGACTAACTTGTTTGATTTAAAATTATATATTTCTCTTCATGTTTACAAAAGTCTCAAAGGATCTACAAAAAACTCCATCTGTTCGGAATTATAAAATTGATATTAATTTTTTTTAAATAATTTAAAATATTTTTAAATTTAAAATTGATATAATGTATTTAAATTTTAAAAATAATAACTTTTATAATTAATAGTACTTTTTAATTAGTTTAAGATATTTATAATTGTATTGACATAAATTAAATGAATTTATGTTAATTTTGCGTTTAAAATTATTATTAATTTTAAAAAATCAATATTAATTTTATAATTTGAAACAGATAGAGGATTATATTTTAAAGGTTTTATGTTACGGTAGTCTATCTTGATAACTAATTAATAAATAAATAAAATGAATGTGAGTCTATAAATAAGTGTCACTCAAGGTATCATGGATTCAATAATCGACAATATTAATGATCTATTTTTACATTTTGGAGACTTACTTGTCAAATTAGTAATTAGAATATAAATATTTTGAAAATGCATCTACCTAAATTGAGATTTTTTATTTATATATTTTATATGCTGCTAATTAATAAGGACATGATCCAAAGATATGAGTCTAAATTGGTCTACTGATTTTTTTAAATTAAATGAATGTTATAGGATCATACTTCACAAGCAATGTAGTTTGGATCTTTGTCTAATGTGTGTAGGATTATTTGTCGTGATTAATGATACTTCACACGTTTTTATCATGTGGATTATTAGATAGCTTGTTCCTTGATCTAAAATCTATTTGTATATATATATATATATATATATATATATATATATATATATATATATATATATATATATATATGTTGTGTGTGTGTGTATATATATATATATATATATATATATATATATATATATATGTTTGTATATTGGTCAAGTTCAAAGCCGTATCATTTGACATCTGTACAAAAGGGAAACATTTTATATTTGCTATTATATATAAAACATGAGAATTACTTCTCATGCTTGAAAAACGGAATTTCACAATCATATTAACCCTTATATGTCGGCATAAACAATCTCTCTCTCTTTTTAACCCTTATATGTCGGCATAAACAATCTCTTTCTCTTTTGTTCATCTTTTTTTTTAAAAAAATAGTAATAAAACATAATAAAATTAACAGCTCCCTTAAAGATTATAGAGTTGGAGAAATTTTCTGGTACAGACCCATGTCCATCCCATTATAAGCAATAGGAGAATACATCCACGTATCATCAGAGCTCAATAACTACAAAAAAACAATTATAGAAGAAATCAGTTAATTAATTATGTACGATCCTGATAGATTAATTAAAGATGGACACTTTGTTTGACTCAAATTACCTTGATTTGAGTCTGCAAAAACTTCACATAATGGACTGCCCCTTCAAGCATTGTACTAATGTCAACTTTTGTTCCATTAGGAACTAGGTTTTGCAGGATTTTCAGTCGCTCATTTATTCTCTCTCTTCTTTTCTGCAGGAATATTAAGAAGACATGCCATTAGTACAAAGTTATCTTAGTTAATTTGTACAGAATACGAGCAACTAAAACATTAATTTATATAAATTTCAAATACTCCCTCCATCCAATAAAATAAAATTAGTTTTTAAATTTTATTAAAAATATTTGGAAAAGTTTATGTAAAATTGGCAAATCTTATTTTCTGAAAGAAAAAGTCAAAATGTCAAATGAAACTCATGTTTGCGGAGGAAATATCATGGTAGTTAGTTTGTTACTTACCCTTGCATAGAGGCTCTGGGGATCAGTTGCAGCCCCTCCACCGGATCTCGCTTGCTCGCTTGATTTGAGAGTTTCTCCTCCATTTAGCTCGTGAGATGCATTGGAATCATCCTCTGTGTTGCAACTACTAGAACTCTCTTCATTGTTGACATTTTCAATGAGCTTATGTTTCTTCTTTGGCTGTAAATTCCTCTTATTTTTTGGTTTCTGTATTTAGTAAATAACCTTAATTAAGTTATGACAAATCATCGCTAAACGATCACACTTGCAATGCATTCTTGAAAAAAATATATATAAAAAACAATATTCAATAATTTTGAGTCAAGAAACTTACATCTTTAACAATCCGAGAATTTTTCTTGGGATTCCCAACTGATTCGCTTTTGATTTTGAGATCTTTGACAATTTCAGACTGTTGCGGCTCTTCAAACTTTCTCTTGAGGCCTAAATCAGTATTATCTGCATTTTCCAATGTGTTATTGCCCATCTCGTCATTCAAGCGGATAGCATCTTGCATGGCATTATCATTGGAAAAAACTTGCCCTAACGCGTTATTTTGTTCATCCATTACACAAAAAATGACCGACTCAAAAATATCATTCATCACTGGAAAAATGTTAGAATCACATAATTGGTGGTTTTCTTGGCTTGGAGTGGAAAAACAAGCACTATAGTTAGAACTACTATAATTAGTACTAATTTCTTGAGAAGGATAGAAATTAGTGTTAAAATTTTCATAACAATGGAATAAATTTTCATCAAACAGATTTGAAGTATTTGTTCCAAAATCTTGCAAGAACTGCAGCGCGAAATTGGCTTCTTCATCACTGGAGAACATTTTGCTCAAAGAATCCCAATCTTCATTGAGAAAAACTCCAACAGAATCCATTTTTCTTAAATCTTGACAGTTGAGAATTGATTGGAATGGAGGAAAAAAAAATGGTATCAAAATGCTCAGTAATGGTGCCAATATAATTTTGATACAATTGACTTAATTGTGTTGAATTAGAAAATTCGAGTTGTATTTATACTGAAGAATGTAAGTAAGGGTTGACTTACATTTATTATATTGCAATTGTTAATTAATATATATAGTACCTAATTTTTATTCTTAATTAGTTCTCCATTTCTAAAACTCCAGGAGTCTACTATACAGCTCATAGGGGGGCCAATTAAGTTCATGTATCCATGGAGTATTATTATTAAATTAACAACACCCTTCAAACCATATTATTAGGCTTGCTAAAACTACTATTAATTCGAGTCATAATCCCAATCAATAGGACATGGCTAAGCATAACCAATCAGTGGTTAAAATGGCAAACATAATTAGGTAGAATGAGAGTGATAGCTAGCAAGGGGAACATAGAAAAGTACTTGGGTAGTTTTGGAATCAGCGAGGACGTGGGAAGAACTTCCAATTTATTACCCTTCACTTCCACAAAAAGAATTCTATTTACAAAATTTATAACGCTATATAATAATATCTTTTTGTTCTATATTTACCATTAAATTTTTTGAGTATCTAGGTTAATGGTGATGATATGATATCTGTATTATAAAGTTGCATAAAGCAACTAACATGGTTCTGCACGATAATTTATTTCTCCTTTTTCCCCTACAAGTTTAGTTATATTACTATTTGGCGTAAATCAGTTGACATGTCCTTTTTAATTTAAAGTTTTTATTTTTTTTATTTAGTCATCCGAACTTCATAAAGTTCCTATTTTATCTTTGTTCTAATTACACAGTCAATGTGTATAACGTGTATCACTGAGTATTAGTATAATAAAATTATGATGATAAACTTGAGACAATACGTCAAAATAAATGAAACCTTTTTCGGTTGTTGAAACAAAAAAAATTGACACATAAAATTATTTTTATGGTACAGCGAGAGACTTCTAGTTTTAACTGGAATTCTGCTTAGATATAAACAAAATGAATCTGATATTTTTGCAAAATACTGGGGATGATCTGGCATAGCAACCGCAAAGCTCGGTCCTTGTCCCTTCAGATGGCTTAATTAATTAACCTAACAAGTGTCTCTTCTAGAACTTTGAAGTACATATGGTCAATGTGCATATGATTTGATCATACGTTATTTATAAATGTGTAAAGTTTTGAATTCAAATATTTACGATCATACGTTTTTATATTAATTTGATAGTACAAATACTTTTAATTAACTTTTAAATAAGTCAGTTACTTAACACTTGTATCAAAGTCATTCTTATCCTAATAAATAAGGCTATGTTTGAATAACAAGAATCTTTATAAGAAAAATAGAAGTTACTCTTAATTGCAAATTACAGAAATACAAAACTTAGAGGATATATATATATGTGTGTGTGTGTGTGTGTGTGTGTGTGTGTGTGTGTGTGTGTGTGGGTGTGGGTGGGTGGGGGGGGGGGGGGGGTGGGGGGGTGGGTGTGGGTGTGGGTGTGGCGGTGGGTGGGGGATCTTGATCTTTTGGCAATCTTATATCCTTTGTAACCATTATTTTTCGTGCAACACTACTTGCACTTTAGGGCATGTGAAAATACTTTTATGAAATTGGTTGGCAGGCTCCATTGAAATAACCTAAGTGAGATCATAAGTAATATTCCTGTCAAGGCTAATATCTATGAGAGCACTAATAGCCAGCTGTGATATATATTCTGTCTCGGTTTTAAGATTGATGGAGAAACTCAAAAACCCTAGATATGCCATGCTGTAATGGATTCAGATTACCTGAATTTAGTCCGTTGACTACCAATTCACACCGTAGATTCCGCTTCAATTCTACCTGTCTGAAATTGTTGATATATTGAAAAAACAAAATACATTTATACATACGTGTATATATATATATATATATATATATATATATATATATATATGAAGACATAAAAAATCAGATTGTGTTGGTATGAGAATTAACTTGGTTTAACTTGAGCAGGCTTTCCCACGACTTGCCAGGTTTGTGTTAGGGTTTTCCGGTAAGATGCTGTCTCTCTCATCCGAGTTTGCACCTTTTTTTTTCAGCATAACCAAGAGGTCCAAGTTGACAGCTATTTTTCTCTTATCAAACTACCAACAATTCAAAATTATTATGCCTTAGCCAACCACTAGAAGACGCGTAGTACTATAATATAATAATTGATCCTGGAGTTCAACATTTGTTATTAATTCGATCATTTTATAAAACCCTAATGGTCAGTAAATACTAGTACCAGTTAATAATGGAGTTGAAATTAGCAAATTCTAAGAATGATGACCCATTAAAAATAAAAATGTGATTTTAATTCTAATTAATCAATAAGAGCTACAGAAAATATTAAGTCGAATTTAGTATTGTGCAGTTATTAAAAGAACGTTCTTTAAATAATTGAGCAGTCTTATGCTACTTTGCTTGTGTCAAAATTTTCTAAAGCTACTTAAAAATTGGGCAACTAATTTCAAATTGTAGTGAATGACTTATTCGATTTACGATTATATATCTTCATGTTTACAAAATTCTCAAAGGATTAATTTTCACTAATACCAAAGTCAGTAATCGCAAAAATGTTCAAGACACCTTCATGGTTTTGATTGCCAAATCTCAATAAGGACTCAAGAGTGAAGAATATATTATCTCGTTGAAGGGTCTATGTCCCACTCACCCATCTCAATAACTAATTAATAAATTGAAAAGAATAAGAATAATATTATATGCACAAACTATATATAAAATGTTATGTACAAAGAGTAAGACCTGTATCGCTTACCAATAAAAATGTGTAAACACAAAACTATATATAAAATGTTATATGCACAAACTATATATAAAATGTTATGTACAAAGAGAGAATGTGTCCATAGTATTGCTCAAAGAATAGTATGTGCACAAATTGTACACAAAAAGTTGGGTACAAAAAAGTAGGACAATGAAAATGTATACAATGTCTAATGGATGAGTTTGAATCATTGTCTAATTTACACATTTTAATCAAATTTTTCAAATTAAAAAATTAATTAATTAATATAAAAAAAACCTTTCTTTTCTAGACAAAGGGAAAGAAAGAAGAAAAGTGCTAAAAAGGGTAAGGAAAAGAAATAAATAAGTACTAACATTTTTTCCAGCCCTTTTTATCGTCGTAGGATACATTCTTTAGGCCCATAATCTGACACTAAGCGAATATATCAACAGGCCCATCAAGTCCGTTAAGAAAAACCCAATTACTACAAGTTCGGGTTTTGATGAAGTTGACGCATATTTGATCAATGTAATATTCTTTCCGTTATAAATTATAAAATTAATATTAATTTTTAAAGTTTTAATTTTAAATATTTTAAAATTAAAAAATGAGATAAATTTATTTAATTTATGTCAATACAATTATGAATATCATAAACTATTTAAAAAATACTATTAGTTATAAAATTTATTGTTTTAAAAACTTAAATAAATTATGTCAATTTTAAATTTAAAAATGTCTCAAATTGATTTTTTAAAATTCAATAATAATCTTTTAATTTAGAACGGAAGAAGTATAAATCTATATAAATATAAATATATAACAAAACAAAATTTACTCTTTTTTGGTCTTCGTATTTGATTTTGCCAATTAATATTTTCACATTATTTTTTGACATTTTTACATAGTGAACCCCACATGTATAGTCTATAGTGACGGTTAATCATCGTTATACATTTATAGCAACACTTTTGTGGGGTCTACGGTGTGAAAAAATCAATTTTCTTGATTTTTGGTATAAATTTAGAATTTAAATACAGCTAAAACACTTTTTAAAATCTTCTTAATTTTATTTTATTTATTTTAAAGCAATTCAAATAACTACTAATTATTAAAACTCAAATTTAGTAGTGCTCTTTTTCTTATACATGCCCCATGACAATTTCAGTTGATTTTGGTAATTCTTACCACACATAACACGATGATGACATAATATCATAAGATTTAATAATAAATAAAACTAAATTATATGAAATAAGTAAGTTAATTTATGAAACTGCGAACTATTAAAAATAATTAATATTTGTGCTGTAAAACCAAAATTCATTTAATTTACGAACTTAAAAACTTTAATGTCAACTATTATTCTACAATAAAAGTGTCTTTTAATTACTTAATCATAAAATAAATTTTAACTTTAAAAACATGTTTGGGATTTTAATATACTCAATTTTGGACTCTAAATAACTAAATATTAAACATATTGGGGAAAATATAAAGATTACAATTAGTATTAATAAATAATTTATATTTTTGTAAAATATATTAATAATTAAACTTTAATTATCAATTTTATTTCATATAGGAGACATTTTGTTAATTAATATTAAAAATAATTATGACTTATATATTAGAGACTATAATTTAGTTAATTTTTAAAATAAGAAGTAGTAATAGTAATTTATTATTCCACAACAATTTTCTTCTTAAATAACTATATATTAAAAATATAGGAAAAATATAAAAGAGAAAATAAAAACTAATATTAAAAACTAATATACATACATACATACACACACACACACATACATACATACATACATACATACATGTGTGTGCGTGTGTGTGTGTGTGTGTGTGTGTGTTATAAAATATATTAATGATTAAACTATAGTTACAAATTTTATTTTAGACAAGAGATTTTAGTTAATTAATATTTAAAAGAAATTCCTCACTTATTTATTAGTTATTAAAATTTAATTACCTTTAAAATTAGAAAGTATGATGGTAACTTATTATTGTACAATAATTTTACTTCATATAAAATTCCTTAAATATCAAGTTTAGACCTTTAAGTCGTACTCATTTTGAATTATAAAGGACTACATATAAATTCGAAGAAATGAAAATAAAATAAAAAATTATATTATATTTAAACTATATAAAAATTAAATATTAAATTAAAAATAACAACAAAAATTATTAACACTCAATTGTGAGTTTTTGATAATTATTTATTTGAGCAACGTTTGTATTTATTCTAATAGTACTAGTAAGTTAATTTAAAATTAAAAAAAATATTTTATAATCATTATATATATAGAATAAATATAAATTAAAATTAATTTTATTTAAAAAAATAAACCCGTGCTTCGCGCAAGGCTTTTAGCTAGTACATAATAATTTGCTACATTTGTAATATTAAGAGCTCCATTTGTTTGTTTTTACTTTCTCTGTTTTAAAATTAAAGATATAATTTAATTTTTGAGGTCAAACGACGGTATATTAAATTTTAAATTGATGTAAATTTATTTAATTTTAATTGATATAATTATTATAATTGTATAGTATATAACAAAAATTATTAATCATAAAATTTATTTCATTATAAACTTTTATAAGTTATACTAATTTTAAAGTTTAATATGTTGTCATTTGACATCAAAAATCAAATTATATCTTTAATTTTAGAACGGAAGGAGTATTATTTAGTGCTGTTTTTGTAGATTTAAACAAATGCAACTCTTGTGGTTAGAAAAGTAACAAATTATTATGTATTTATACTTTATATACAGTGAAGTGTGTGAGGACTTCATAACAATTGATATTGTTTTTATTGAAAAACATATTTTTGAATTTTATTCAAAATAATAATATAATTTAATGTCAATTGTGGCATGGTAAACAAACGCATCTTAAAGATAATACTCATCCAATCAAGGATGGACAAAACTTGTCACTAAAGTACAGACAAAAATTTAAATTGAAAAAGCATAAAAAAATATTTTAACTTCAAACATCTAATTAAATCAAATTTATAATTTAAAATTACAAAAAAATCATTGAGTACTTGGTTGAAATTAACAGGTAAATTGGCACAGTAAAATTCACAAGTCGAGATAAAAATTATTTTATATTTTCTTCCCTAATATAATTTTTTTTTTTAATATTTGTGAAAATTGTAAATGAGACCCAAAGCAAAACAATTCTTTACCCGAGTAAACAATACTGCCCTTTCAGCTTAAATGCACTTTAAACCTTAAAAGTTTTTTTTTGTTTTTTACAATTTAAATATTAATATTTCAATTATAAGATTTTAAACCTCTTTAATGTTTTATAAACAACTCAAAATAAAAAGGACGATTAAATCTTTTAACGGTATATATCATTTATATTAACTCTAATTTTTTCTTTTTTCTCTTTATTCACATTAATCAGATGACTACAATTTTATATATTTTCAAAGATATTAAAAAAATTCAATCAATGTGGACAATTTTCTTTTAAAGACATCATTTATATTAACTCAAATTTTTTACTATTTTTCTTCATCAGTCACTAATCACATGCTTACAATTTTGTGTGTCTCAAAATATATTTTAGTTAAATTATTCAAAAAATACTCTCATTCGAATCAATTGTTACATGTTGACGGCAAAAAGGTTTAACTTATAAAGATCTAAAGACATTAGGAGTATTCTTTCATCTCAAAGGAGTGTAACTTGCACTTATTAGGATAAGAGGTTATCAACAAATACAATGTTTCCGATTTTATCTGAAAACTGTAACAATCAACCTTTTGGTGTTCTTAATGACTCAAATAAGAATAATTAGAAGCTGAATACATAAACATTAATGCGCAAACATACGAAGTAATTAACTAACTAAATCAAATCAAGTCCCCCGCCCCGAACAGCATATTATTCCTGGGGCATGATTGCAAGGCCAAGGCAGTTGATTTAATAGAACAGCCGAAAAGATGGTTTCACCTCCCGCAGTGCTATAAATATCATTGTTTTATCAAACTCTAGACATCTTCATCGCCCATACCAGATGCATAATGACCAGCATTCCTATCCTGCAAACATAAAATGACCAAATCATAACATGAATTAGTACTCGGAATTAGCGAAACTCAATGGCAGAGAATCTCTGTTTTCTTTCATTTAGTAAGTAGAAAATAGCTTTTGCTCATAACCGCAGAGCTAATATTTACTTGGATCCTGTCTAAAAAGCATACTAATTTTTTATTCAGCTAAGACCTAAAACATGCCAAAGTGCCTGACATAACGTAATAAGGAAGCTTCAGCATACAACCCATAGTTGTCACGGCACCACGGGAATAGTTGACCACCAACACGCCTAGACAATAAGGCGCCCGCCATGAAATCCGTATGGCGACAAATTGTTAAAAATATGTAATTTATACATTATTTATTTTACTTAACAAATATATTGAACAATAAAATTTTATATACATTAAAACTCAAAACATAATAACTAACACTTTGAAATATACTTAAAAACATAATTATATGAATATTTCATAATCAAAATTCAAAATTAAACACTTAACATTAAAAACTAGTAAAACAAGTCAACAGACACTACGCAAAAAATAAAAAATCAATCAATTCAACCCTCATCACACATTACAAGTCTAATAAGTAATAAAATTACAACACGAAACAAATCCATGGGTTATGATGACGAGTCATGGTAAAAAATGACTTGATCAATTAACTTGGGCCAGCTACTAAGGTATGAGACTTGACAGCTCGGCGTTCAAGGCGTCACTTGTCCTTTTCTAGCGTCAGGACACCTAGTCGTTGCCTAGGCGACGCCATGAGAACTATGATACAACCAAGCACAAGTAGCATCGCCATTTACATGAGAGGCAAGATGTAAATCATAACTCTCTCTCTCTCTCTGTGCCCGTTACCCAGCCCTCCATTGTCACATAATCACAAACATATTATAGCTTTGACTACAACATAATAACATGCAAGCTAAAATATTTTTCCAAACGTAGTCGATGCTTAGGACACTAATGAAATATATTTTACAACTTAACTTTCACAAACTAGTCAGTATGATAACGGTAGCAACAGATGTTAACAGGTAAACAATAAACAAAGAAAACTACCTGAGATAACATTCGCTGCTTGTTCAGGATCTGAGTCCTTGCCTTGTTGAGGACTGAGTTTGGAGACTTGAACATCCTCTGCACCAAAATAGAATCTCATTATTATCATGAAAGAAACTTAAAAGGCAAGGAAAAAAATAATTTTCGGGACAGTCCAACACAGATTCCAGAGAAAAAAAGGAGAGCCTTAACTATACACATAGCCAACAAAAGCAATGTACAGCATAAAAGAACTAGTCAGGTGAGAAGTTTCAAGGCTATTCTCCCAGCACTTTTGTCTGGAATGGGCCATCACCTGCCTTTTTGCAATTTACAAAAACATGGAGGTAGATCTCCACATAAGTCATAACTAACACCTTGTTCGATTAAATAGTATGCCCACTAGAAAATTACACAGCCTCAGAAATCTAGTTGAGTCAACCAGCCAAGCCAGACTATTTTCACTTGAGTAAAAGCAACAGAGAAGTTCAAATAGAAGGCATACTGGGCAAACCACACTATTTCAAGTCTTTAAGGAGACATGGGTAACATGGTGATCAAACCACCAAAAAAAGTACAGTAATCCAAATAATACACTAACAGTTACTCCATCCAAAACATAATTTCAAGGAATGCACACACAGGACTCTCATAACAGATGGTAAATAATCTATCTACAGAATGTAATCCAACAAACACTTATACGTTCAAAATAAAAATACAGGAGAAGGGGACATAGTATGAACCAACCTTTTCAGTACCAGATATACGCTTTTCTGTACCAGAAAGAAGCTTTCTCTTTGGTGAGAAGCCAAAGACATCATGAAGAATTTCATTATCCTGTTCATACAAAAATGTAAACCATCATCTCAACCTAACAAGGACATGAAAAAAGACAAGGACATGAAAAATAACCTGCATTTGCTTGACAAATGCTCCCCCAAGAAAATGCTTCAGAAAGTTCAACTGTTCAACGGAAGTGGAGATGAGACCTAAGAAAATAATGGATATACACATCCTGAAAGCTCGGTTGAGAGGCAGAAGACAAACCTGTATCAGTTGAGACCATGTTGTTGTGTTCAAAGACTCTCCACCAATCTTCATTGAAGTTTCTGGACTATAACCATCCTGACACATGTAAAAGGGATATCACCAGTACATCAGTCTTTAGTCACATTTATGTAAAGAAGATAACAAAACTAATAAAAGGAATACCTCAAGAAATTCCAGTATATCACGAAACGTGTTGCGCTGACTGTTAAGATCTTTCTTGGCAGAACCTCTACCACCAGCCTCCACAGAGAGGCTTCTCACTTGATTAAGGATTTTCGCTCTCAATCCTTGTATATGTGTGAACTCCCGAGCATTGTTCCCGTCATTAGTGGAGCTGTCACAAGGGCCTTTAGATGAGCCAGAAAATTTCTCAAGATTTCCTATCTCAAAAATTAATGCAAGGGCTTCACCAGCCGCAATTCGTACAGATCTATCATCCTTGTCTAGTAGACTAGAGAAATAAGAAATTGACCTGCATCAATTAAAAGTAAAGATTAAAATTCTTCTAAATTCTAACTGCCAACAGGCTTTGCAAACTTTTGCCAAAGTTTCATGACCTGAAGTGTGAATAATTTTTAGCCTAAACTAGAGACATTATCCTCGGGCAACAATTGGATATCTGCCCATGGGTATCCAATTTCCATCCATGCTCATCATGCATGGGCATGCACACAGGATTGCTCATTTTGAGAGCCACAAGGTCATAATGTGAAAAGTCCAAGCCAAAATAAGTAAAAGAGAGAAGAGAGAGTTACTAACTCTTGCCAAGTTTTAGGATTAAGGGTCCACCCATCCATAGTTGTAAGGAGAAATGACCAAGCGGAGACCACTGATGTGATAATAGCTGGAGAAGGTTTCATAGCAACTACCTGAAACATTATACAAACGTAATTCTCCATAGAAGGGTTCCAAGATAATTGGCAACGTTTGACTAATCAGACATATTATGACAAAACGCGTTACATATCAAAAGAAAATTCTATTAATCAAAAACAGAAAAAGAAAAACTGAAATATCACTAAAAGAAGACTGACATTCAAACCAAGATATCAACGTAGAGCGATCAGTATGGATCAATGGTTCATATAACAGATCCACCATGAGTCAAGACACGAATATAAACACATGATTCAAGAATGTCATATCTGAAGTAATATGATGTGCACATACATTGGAACCAAGTTTTGGATGAACCACTTGCCACATTATTTGCATTGATTTTTCTGTTTCCTCTGGCTCGTCTCCACCAATAAAAGTTATAATAGCCAAACACTCCAATAACTAGAATCACAAATAAAAAACAATAAAATCGTAAATTTGGAACCCCAACTGTTTCCGAGAACAATAAAAATTTAAAGCATCTAGTTGATTCATTGTTGTCCTTCATACCGCAGATATCTTATTAGACGTTTCAGAGCGAGATTTGAGAGCTTCTAGAATAGGAGAAGCTGATTCTTCCAATATTTCTTGGGCTTTCTCTCCAGGACCAGTGGTCAGAGCTAACAATCCTAACAAGAAAAAAGTAAAAGCTTAGAAACACTACAAATTAAGTAAAGAACAACCATCTAGTGAGAAGGATTAGATGATCACCAATAGCATGAGATGCTAAACCTATCTCTTTCGCAGACCCCCGCTTGACAGAATTCAAACATAAATGCAGTAATGTAGCGAACCTGAAGAGGAAAAGCACCATATAATGCAACAATCTCTTAATATATACAAGTGAGACATCTAAACCCACAGCGACAAAAATGCAGAGATATAAATTCAGATCATTGAGTTTTAGTGTTTCTACAATTTATTTTATTTCTTAAATTTTCACTTATCAAAAAGTTATTACTTTATTTTTTTCTGTGCATGTTTTCCCTCTCTGTTTTTTACTCAATGCATCTGCATGAATCCTATATGACCTTGCAAGCAAGGTTAGTTGGATAGTCTAAACCGCCAATAATTTTCTAAAAATAGCTTTCACATTTATTGATGTAAGGAACTTAATTGATTCATCTTCTTGTTCTTATTATTTAGAATTTTTTCATAATCTTTTTAACTTTTTTTGAAACTCCTAACTAGCTAATGAGTGTATCGCCCGAAACCGATACTAAGTCAAAAAATGACCTAACGAAATATAGGCCGCTACGGCAACTTTGAACCAGGATTTATATTGTCAGCAGATTGACCAAAGCTCGCATGATGCATGTATTTATATTTTATGTACAACAAAGAAGAGGGAATCAATGAGAATATTGCTAACTCATCTCTTTTCTCTTCTTCCCCTTATTATCTCTATTTCTTACAATTTCTTCCGAATTTTTGTCAAAAATGCGGGACATAGGGTGAGAAGAGTGGGAAGAAACCTAAGTCGAGGCAACCATGAATCAGACTCCATCAAGTATGACTTCAGAGTAAGTTTATACATATTACTTGATTCTAGAGATAGTCCTTATTGTGATATAAGGACATAGATTATCATTAGAACATTTTTTCCAAAGCTAAACCAACTAATATGATTTTCATATCATAGAAAAATTACATATAATTACACTGAAACAAAATTATGATCCCACTTGAAGTTGTCAAGCAGACGAACAAATTTAGCCAAAGAAAAACTAAAACAAAAAGTAAAGTAAATACAACAATTAAAATATTCTTACTTCTTTTCGACAAATTCATTCTGTAATTTGCTATTGAAAGCCTCTATAATTGAAGCCAAAGCCTTCTCCCTTGTTGATCCCCTTTATAAAAGTAAATTAAAGACTAACATTAGTTTTCAGCTGAAATAATAATAGCATCACATCTTAATTGATTTCAAATAAAGCCAAGGATGAAAATAACCAAGTATCAATTAGTTACTTTCTCTAGAACAATTTGCTAGAGGAACATATAAATCCAATATAAGTGAATACAAGTATTAATTGAACAGCAATTAACTACCTTTTCTCATATAAAGCATCTAAAGCCAGGTCAAGTACAGTCTCTTTATCAAACTGCAAGTCCTCAACACCGGACACCAGCGTTTGATCCGACCGCATTGTGGAGTTTGAACTCGCACTTTCAGTATCAGAGCCATCCAACATGGCAGCATTCTTACGTTGCGAACTACCTACAAAAAACCAATTACCCCCACAAGAAATGCCTGTCAATTCATCCTCGTTTGAAACATTCAACAACATACAAACATTCAGAGATTATTAGCAATTATCATTACATAAAAAAAATAATTAAAAAAAAAAGACTTTAATTGAGGTAATTTACCATTCGGAAAATTGAAGTTTGAACTTAAAGTGAATACAAAACATAGAAAATTACGGAAATTAAACAAAACAGAACTAAGCAACTATCGTTACATAAAAACTTAAATAAATAACAGACTTTTGAGCAAAATTGAGGTAATTTACGAATTTAAACGGTACTCAAACAATTGAAGTTAGAATTCAAAACGTACAAAATTCCACGAAATTACAGAAATTAAGCAAAACCCTAAAATCCAACACATTCAGAAATTCATATCCACGCAGATAAATATGATTCCATATATCGATAAACAAACTTACGTTTCCCCATTTGATGACAGCTCCAGAATGAAATCGTTACCAAAAGCTACAAAGTTGACGATGAATCGAGCGGTGAAAAGATACGCAAAACAAATCAAAAGGCCGAGATTGAATCGAATAAACAAGTGAACAAATCGATTTTGAGTCGGAAAACAATGTATCCATTAAAGATTCGGAAAATTTAGAGGGAAAAGAGAGACGTACAATTCCTGTATCTATAGATTTTTGGGGCTGTAGAGAAAAAAAAACGAATGAGGTAAGCGATTTCGGAAGCAGAGGGAGAAGGTTGTACTCCTATTAAGGGGAATTGTTCCAAGTAAGGGGCTTGGAATATTCGAAAATGCTACGGAATAGCATTGATTACGTGGATTGATTGTGGCCGTTCAATTTACGGATTGATTGTGTTGTGCGTGGGGCCACGTGCCAGATGGGGTAAAATTTTTTTGGTAATAATGACTTGAACCCAAAGACGGCCCGAGCACCATGGGACTAGTTGCAGATGGGGTAATTCGAGCACAAGCGGCTGTGAGTACTCGATGCATGTGGTATGAACAGAACGGATACAAAAATAAAATGAACAAAATGATGAGATGATTTTTAAGTATGTTTAGAGCCATTTGGAGGAGTTTTTGAGTGGATTAAAAGTATTTTTAGATTGAAAATAGATTATTTTAGTGTTTGATAATTTTTTGAATGTATTTTGAAAGCGTATAAATTTAGGTTAAAAATACTTTTAGTTGAAGTAAAAAATATGTATTTTTGGCTGAAGTATTTTTGATAAAAGTACAAAGTATAAAATTATTCTTAAATTGTTAAAAAAAAATAACTCATAAAATACAACACAATTACCTTGAATTTGTCACTAAAAACTTCAAAATCACTTTTAAAAATATGTAACCAAGCACAATTTTAACTTTGTTATGAAACGTGCTTCTAAATAAATAAATAAATAATTTCTTATGAAAACATTTTTGTTAAAAATATATACGTCTAGAAATCATCTTCATCCCACTGCACCATACCTATCATAAAAATAATTTAAATTACAATACTCTGAATTTTATAAAATACAAAATTAAATTTTTTTCATATATATTTTTCTTGAAACAGTAAGTGGTTAAATTGATAAAGTTAAAAGTTAAGGATGTTATGTGTAAATTTTACTTTGTCGGACAATATTCATTTTGTTGGGAGATATTCGTTTTGTCGGAGAATATTCAATCGTATGACGGAGCCGAAATAACTAATCATTGGTGGACCCCACAACGAAATATTTGTCGGATATAGAAAACGACATAAGTGACCTTTTCAAATAAAAATAGTCAATGATGTTACCACTTTTAATTGTTAAAATACCGGTGATAAAAGAATAGTAGCATATGGTATTTTACTATAACACACGGTATTCTACAGTAGCACACGGTATTGCACAGTGTCTCATATTATTGATCTGATAACGTGGTCATTGCACAGTATTCATCAATAATTGTTGTTACACAATATTTTGCATTATTGATTCAATAATTGTCATTACACTGTATTTTAAATAATTGAACCAATAATTGTTATTGCACTGTATATTAAAATTATTGAACATAATAATTATCACAGTAGTAAATATACAGTAATTTATATTATTAAATTAATAATAATCTGTAACGTGTTTTTTATATTATTATTGAATTATTGTTGTAGTTTATTTTATATGTTAGACTCACAGGAAGAAATTAAAAAAAAAAAATTTAAAATAATTTTTATTATTATTTTGTATAGTAAACATGTGGGCCCTTTGTGGGGGCCACATGAGAAATAAGCATGAAAAAATTACTGAAGTTGGTGAAGAAAGCAGCTAGGAGACTGCTGAAAATTTCTCAGGCTGGCGTACAGCACGCCAGCCCACCTACCGCGCATAGTACCTTATTTTCCCCTATAAATAGCTTGCTCAGCAGAATAGAAAAATTACACCTAAAATATAAAATTTGTCTACAAGTATTTTGTGAATTTTCTTTGAGAATAGTAAGATTATCTTGAGTGTTTGAAAACTAAAAGGAGTGCAAGAATTTTTCAAGTAAGTATTTTATTAAAGAGTAGTAATTGCACAAATACCTATTTCACACGATATTCACAAATCTTTCTTTAGAAGACTCTTCTTTGAGAAAATTTATTTTGAAAAGCTTTCTTTTGAAGATTTATTTTGATATATTATTTCAAAAATTATTTTTGAAGTTATTATTTTACATTACAAAATTTTATAATATATAAATAATTTTGATAGTTCATAATATATGAGTTTTCATACACCTTAAAATTTATTTGTTATAATTACTAATTATATTATAAATATATAGGTTGATCAACCTCATTTTTATCAATATCCAGTCACGTGATAAGGTAAGGGGTATCATTCTTTTCATCATCATAAATGGATATTATTTTCTTTCTTACTTGTAAGGGATACCATCTTTTTCATCTTCCATTATTCAAACTTGTCACGGTAAGGGATATCATTTCTTTTATACTCTTAAACTTACTATGGTAAGTATTATTCGATAAAACTCTGTGAAATAATTATATGTTCCTTAATAGTTTGCGTTTCATTTAATATCATTTCAATTCATCATTCCTATTTAAGTGAACATTTCTATTGAACTGTAACCGTTATACTGAATTGTGGATCTTGAATATCATTTTTGAATTTCACTCCACATCATGTTGACAATTTGAACATTATTTGAATCTGCACAAAGTAAAAATTATAAACTTTTGATTTTTATTGTTTATCATATTTCTTCTGTTCATTATTAATATCTCTGTTATTATTCTAATAATCAAGAATCAAATTGTTGTGGATATATGTGGCCTGAGGCATAGATTGGATAAAGGTGTTGATAGGTTAATGGCGTTGATAGGTTAAAGGCGATATATTTGATGATGTGTCTTTTAAGGCACGTGGTGAATGTTTTCTTTGGCCTGGAGCAAGGATGAACTGTTGTTTGGTATGATTATGGCCAAAGGCTGTAGACTGGTATAAGCATGATCGTTGGTGCTATATTGAATATCTTTATCCCATAGTGCAAAGATGAACTGTTGACTTGCATGATTATGGCCAAGAATTGTGAAATTGTATTATCATGGTCAGTGGTATTTCAGTTGATAAAAGTTGATAATGTTTTCTTAAAAAGAGAAACAAGTGGACATCATGGTCCATATGATTTTTCTAATGGTTGCTATTCTGCTGCAGTTATTGATCTGAACTTTATTTAAGAACTTAACTGCAGTTGTTGAATTAAAACTTATTGTTTAAATTATTCTATCAAAAACTCAACTGTTGAAGGCTAACGATAATTTATTTGTCATTATCTTAGTCATGATATTCTTTATTGGGTTATTTGAGATCACCATTTCTTTTGTTCCACTGTTCTTCAACAGGAGACGAGAGAGTAACTAAGTCTAGTCGGGGGATGGAGTGAAGGTCTGAGTTGTAGCTGTATTATTCTTCATAAGTTGTAAAATAGTGTGACAATAATAATGAAGACTTAATTATGTATTATTCGAATACTATATTATGGTACGTTGTATGTTGTACATTGTATTATAATAGTCGTTGTTTATTTTGACAACTCAAGTTTGGGCTGTGTGGGCCCAGATTTGGGGGTGTCACAGTTAGTATCAGAGCTTAGGGATATGATCTTTAATGGAGATCTGTGGTAGAAGTAGGAGGAGAGAGACGAATAGAATACGTTACTAGTGTGTCCTACCTAAATTAGATTTTGTTATCTAACGAGTCAATTTGAATGTAAGGACAGAAAGTGATGAGTCAGTTTGTTTAAACTAACATTTATTTTGTGACCACAGTTAAGTATGGCATCTGAAAATCAAGAAGTTAACTATGAAATGCCCGAAGCCAATGTAGGTAAGAATCAAGAGGCCACAAATAATCCTTTTGCCAACTCAGGAAATAATGTTCCTGATAACATGATGAACGATGCATTCATTAGGAACTCCATGCAGTTCATGCAAAATTAGGTAGAAGGAAATTCAGTCAACAATAACAGAAGAAATGCTGGTAATTTGAGGACGGTCACTGTCAAACAATTTAAAAAATTGGGACCACCTGAATTCCTCGGAAGCCTGACCTACTCAAAGCGGAGGCGTGGCTAAAGCAGACGACAAAAATATTTGATGTCTTACAATGCGCTGATGATCAGAATGTGTCATTCGTCACTTTTA
Organism: Hedera helix; assembly: GCA_947179155.2. NCBI lineage: Eukaryota > Viridiplantae > Streptophyta > Magnoliopsida > Apiales > Araliaceae > Hedera > Hedera helix. The sequence goes on along the minus strand of OX359283.1, from coordinate 15,801,225 downwards.
TGTTACGAGGTGAGGCGGACCATTGGTGGGAAGCGGTAAAACGTATCCACCCTTCAGCACTCGAGATGTCTTGGACAGAATTTCAAGAATTGTTTAATGAAAAGTACTTCCCAGAAAGCATCCATCATATGAAAGAGGTGAAATTCATTAAGTTGGAGCAGGGAAACATGACAGTCTCACAATATGAAGCTAAGTTTGCCGAGTTATCTCATTTTGCCACCCATCTAGTGGATGACGAAACACGAATGAGTTGGATGTTCCTATGAGGTTTGAGACTCAAAATTCGTCAACAACTTAGCTCTCATAAATTTAGTTTGTATTCAGATGTTGTGGATAGGGCTCAAAGGGTAGAGCAAATAGATGAAATATTGCAGCCAAGAGTCAATGATCAACATAGAGAGAGAAATGACAACAACCACAGAAACGAGAACCCTAGAGAAGGTAACCAGTACTTCGGTGGTAATCATCATTGAATAACAGAATAGGAGAATCTAGTAGGAACAATTTCAAGAGAAATAGATCCCATAATGATTATGGAAGGGCACCGATATCAGTACCATTACCGGCACCAATTTCAAGGGGAAGAGATCGACCATCGGTAAGATTCTATAGGTGTGGTCAGGAGGGTTATATCAGCCCAAATTGTACTCAGCAATCCAAGTTGTACTATAGTTGTGGAAAAGAGGGTCATGTTGCTCGATTTTGTCCTGTTACAAAATCAAGTCCAGCTGCAAATGGCACAAAACTCGAACAACGTGATAACCGGTAAACTATTTATAAACTTTCATGAAGTCTATGCCCTATTAGATACTGGTTCTACCCATTTTTTTATCTCACCTACGTGTGCTAAACGATTAAACTTAACTCCTGAAAGGTTAGACTTTGACTTATCAGTTGAAACCCCATTAGGAGAAATGACCATTACATCTACTGTATATAAATTTTGCCTAGTTCAAATCAACAACCTCACATTACCCGTTAATCTTAATTCTTTGGAAATGCATGAATTTGATGTGATTTTAGCAATTGATTGGTTGACTACCCATCATGCTAAAATTAATTGTTTTCATAAGATTATTAGTTTTCATATTCTTAATCAACATGTCATGCAAATTCAAGCAACTAAACCAATGAAATCTATAACTGTTATTTCTAGCCATAAAGCCATTCGTTTATTAAAAAACTGATGTCAAGCCTTTTTAGCTCATGTCACTGATTTGAACAAAAACACGTCAAACTTGAATGATATTCCTATTGTTAATGAGTTTTCTGACTTTTTCCTGAGGAACTTCCTAGCTTACCCCCAAACAGAGAAATTGAATTCTATATTGATCTTGAACCCGGTACTAAGCCCATTTCCAAAGTCTCATACCGAATGACTCCCATTAAACTTCAAGAGTTAAAAGTCCAACTACAGGAATTGTTGGATACTGGTTTCATTCGTCCGAGTGCATCACCTTAGGGTGCTCCTGTTCTATTTGTGAAAAAGAAAGACGGGAGTATAAGATTGTGCATTGACTACCGAGAATTGAATCATGTCACCATAAAAAGCAAGTACCCGTTACCTTGGATTAATGACATGTTCGATCAATTACAGGGTGCCCAACATTTCTCGAAAATTGATCTTCGTTCTGGATATCATCAGTTGAAGGTTAAAGCTGAGGACATTCCAAAGACTGCTTTCAGAACTCGTTATGGGCATTATGAGTTCTTAGTCATGGCTTTTGGACTAACCAATACTCCTGCAGCTTTCATGGACATGATGAACCAAATATTCAAAGAATATTTGGATTATTTTGTAGTTGTCTTTATTGATGACATCCTCATATACTCCAAGAGTCGTGAGGATCATGAACAACACCTGAGATTGATACTCCAAAAACTTCGCGAAAATAAACTATATGCCAAATTGAAGAAATGTGAGTTCTGACTTGAGGAAGTCACGTTCCTTGGGCATGTAATATCATGACAGGGAATATCGGTTGCCCCTGCAAAGATTGAAGCAATACTAAATTGGGAACAACCCAAGACAATAACGGAAGTCCGAAGCTTTCTGGGCCTAGTTGGTTATTATCGGAGATTCGTAGAAGAATTTTCCCGAATCGTCACTCCATTAACTCAGCTTACTCGAAAAAGCACCAAATTCGTATGGAGCGAGGAATACGAGAAAAGTTTTCAAGAACTCAAGAGGAGACTTGTTTCAGCTCCTATTCTGACCATACCATCAGGATCGAGAGAATTTATTATCTACAGCGATGCTTTAGGAAAAGGTCTAGGTTATGTTCTTATGCAACATGGAAATGTTATAGCCTATATCTCTCGACAACTCAAAGATTATGAGAAAAATTACCCTACTCATGATTTATAGTTGGCAGCGGTCGTTTTCGCGTTAAAGATCTAGATATACTACTTGTACGGAGAAAAAATGGATATCTATACGAATCATAAATGCCTCAAGTATTTCTTCACTCAGAAGGAACTCAACATACAACAACGACGTTAGCTTGAGCTGTTGAAGGATTATGATCACACCATCCAGTATCACCCGGGAAAGGCTAACGTTGTAGCTGACGCTTTGAGCAGAAGATCTTATGCAAGTACAAGTGCACTGCTGACAACACAAAAGCGTATTTTGTATGATTTACAAAAGATAGAGATAGAGCTAAAGATACCAGGGACTCACTTGAAGATTCCACACGTGCGAGTAGAACCGACTTTAATCGATAAAATTAAAGCTGCTAAAGCTACCGATCCGGAACTGATGAACATGATGAAGAAAGTACAAGAAGGTGCTATTCCCGAAGCAAGAATCGACGAGAAAAGAATATTTTGAGTCAACTCTCGACTCTGTGTTCCTAACGATCTTGAATTGAAGCGTAAAATAATGATGGAGGCACACAACACGCCGTTTGCAATTCACCCAGGAGGTACCAAGATGTATTGTGATATTCGACATATATTTTGGTGGAACAATATGAAAAGGGAGATTGTAGAGTTTATCTCAAGGTGCCTAACTTGTCAACGTGTCAAGGCAGAGCATCAAGTATCTAAGGGTCCATTGCAACCACTTGAGGTTCCCGAATGGAAGTGGGAACACATCAATATGGACTTCGTGACGGGTCCTCCCAATGTTTCTCAAGGCTTAGATGCAATTTGGGTCATTATAGATAGATTGATCAAATCAACTCATTTCTTGCCTATACGAGAAAACTTTTCACTTAAGCGTCTTGCCGGTATATACATAAATGAGATTGTGAGATTGCATGACATGTCAGTTTCCATAGTTTCTGATCGAGATCCTAGATTCACTTCACGCTTTTGGATCAGTCTACAAAAAGTTATGGGCACTGAACTACGTTTTAGTTCTGCATACTGTAAGACCCCGAATTTTATGAAATACAAAATTTAATTTTTCTTCATATATATTTTTTTTGAAACAGTAAGTGGTTAAATTAACAAAATTGAAAGTTAAGGATGTTATGTGCAAATTTTATTTTGTCGGACAATATTCGCTTTGTCGGGGAATATTCGTTTGGTCGGGGAATATTCGTGCCGTACGACGGCGCCGAAATAATAAATTATTGATGGACCCCACAACGGAATATTTGTCGGATATAGAAAACGACAGAAGTAACCTTTTTAAATAAAAATAGTCAACGGAACTGTTAAAATACCGGTGATAAAAGAATAGTAGCATACGGTAGTTTATGGTATTTTCTGTAGCACACGGTACTCTACAGTAACACACGGTATTGCATAGTGTCTCATATTATTGGTCTGATAATTGACACCGTAACTGTTACGCATCATTTCATCGATAATTGTCACTGCATAATATTTTATATTATCAATTCAATAATTGTTGTTACACAGTATTTTGCATTATTGATTTAATAATTGTCATTACACTGTATTTTATATCATTGAGTCAATAATTGTTGTTGCACTGTTTTTAAAATTATTGAACCTAATAATTGTCACAGTAACATATGCACAGTAATTCACATTATTGAATCAATAATTGTCATTACACAGTAACGTATGCTTTATTTTACATTATTGTTATCTCTATTATGATGTTATTTAAACAGTTGTATTTCATTAATTTATTGACTTGATATCTAAGAGCTAACTATACTGTATTTATAACAATTAGTCATAATAATTGAATTGATAAAGTTATTTGTTTATAATATAAAGTTAGGTGATTATTAGGTGATATGAAATGAATGGTGTAGATTAAAGTGTGAATTATTGTTGAATAATTGAATTGATTTGTTTATAATATAAAGTTAGGTGATTATTAGGTAATATGAAATGAATGGTGTAGATTAAAGTGTGAATTATTGTTGAATAATTAAATTGATTTGTTTATAATATAAAGTTAGGTGATTATTAGGTGATATGAAATGAATGGTGTAGATTAAAGATAATATAATATTTGAAATGGATGGTGTAGATTAAAAGATGATCTTTAAATGAATGGTTTAGATTAAATGAATGATGAGATTTTTGGCTATAAATAGAAGCCTTAACTTAAGGATTTTTCATAAACTTCCTTACTTGTTCTTTCTTTCTCTCTCTAAATACTTCTTGTGAAAGTTCTCTCTAAGTGTGCTTAAGTCATCTTGAGTATTTGTGAAGATCTATAAGTATACGTGTACTGTTCAAGTTAATCAACCTCATTTAAATCAATATCCAGTCACGTGTTACGGTAAGGGATACCATCTTTTTCATCTTCCATTATTCAAACGTACTATGGTAAGGGATTATCATTATTTGATTCTCGATAATAATATTGTTTCTTCCTTACTCATAAGACGTGCCTTTTATTTCCATGTATTAAATTGTGGGAATAACCTTACGGAGCGGATTGCCGCCTGTTGGTGAATAACCTTTCGTATTCATTCATTATTAATCTCTGAGAATAACCTTACGGAGCGGATTGCCGCCTGTTTGGTGAATAACTCTTTGTACTCAAATTCTATTAAATTGTGGGAATAACCTTACGGAGCGGATTGCCGCCTGTTGGTGAATAACCTTTCGTATTCATTCATTATTAATCTCTGAGAATAACCTTACGGAGCGGATTGCCGCCTGTTTGGTGAATAACTCTTTGTACTCAAATTCTATTAAATTGTGGGAATAACCTTACGGAGCGGATTGCCGCCTGTTGGTGAATAACCCTTGTATTAATTTCCTTCACCTTTTGTTAATCAAACCTGCTACGGTAAGTGATATTATTTTCTTTCATACTCCTAAATCGAAATTTATTATGGAACTATTGCTTCTATAATTCCTGAAAATATTATATGTTCCATAATAGTTGAACTTCATTATTTCAACTGAACCTTCCTATTTACGTGAACCTTTCTATTGAATTGTAACCGTTATTCTGAACTGTGGATCTTGAATATCATTTTTAAATTTCACTCCACATCATGTTGACAATTTGGACATTATTTGAATCTGTACAAAGTAAACTTCCGATACTTATTGTTATCCTATTTCTTCTGTTCATCATTTATATCATTCTAATCATCCAAAAATCAAGCTGTTGTGAATATCTGTGGCCGGGGGCACATATGTGATATATTTGTTGAACAGATGATAGGTTAAAGGCGATATAATAGGTTAAAGGCGATACATCTGTTAGGTGTCTTTTATGGCATGTGGTGAATGTTCTCTTTGGCCCGTAGTGCAAAGATGAACTGTTGTTTGGTATGATTATGACCAAAGGCTGAATCTGGTATAATCATGACCGTTGGTGTTATATTGAATGTCTTTGGCCCGTAGTGCAAAGATGAACTGTTTGTATTATCTTGACTAATGATATTTCAGATGATAAAAGTTGATGATGTTTTTCCTAAAAAGAGAACCGAGTGGACATTATAGTCTGCATTATTCTTCTAATAGATTACTCATTCCGCTGCTATTATTGATCTGAACGTTGTTTAAGAATTTAACTGCAGTTTTTGATATAAACCTTGTAGTCTATTGTATTCTATCAAGAACTCAATTGTTGAAGGCTAATGATAATTTATTCGTTATTATCTTAGTCATGATATTTCTTACTGGGCTATTTGAGCTCACCCTTTCTTTTGTTCCATTGTTTTTCAACAGGAGATGAAAACATAACAGGGTCTAGCCGGGGAATGGAGTGAGGGTCCGAGGAATAGTTATCATAGTCTTCACGTTTTGTAAAATAGTGTGGCAATAATAGTGAAGACTTAGTTGTGTATTATTATACACTGTATTGTTGTACGTTGTGCTTTGTTGTAATAATTTTGTTGTAGTCTTTTGACGACTCAAGTTTGGGCTGTGTGGGCCCAGATTTGGGGGCGTCACAGTTGGCATCAGAGCTTAGGGATATGGTCTTTAATGGAGATCTGGGGTTAGAACTAGGAGGGGAGAGACGAATAGAATTAATCACTAGTGTGTCCTAACTAATTAGATTTTGTTATCTAATGAATCGATTTAAATGTAGGAACATGAAGAGATGAGTCAGTTTGTTTGAACTAACAATTATTTTGTGACTACAGTTGAATATGGCATATGAAAATCAGGAAATTAACAATGGAGTGCCCGAAACAAATGTACCTGCGAATCAAGAGACGACGAATAATCTTCCTACAAACTCAGAGTTGAATCATTTGCCTAAGGCAAAAATTATGCGTGTTCTATCCAGTAAGGATGAAATTGAAAGCTCTGCTACAGTCGTTCCAGATCCATTCTTAGAAGCAATTAAAGGAAGTAACGAACTTGCGGAAATTATTGCCTTTAATTTACTCACTAATTGGGAGAGTGATATCACATGGTTATGCTCTATAACAAAGGATCAGAATATATGGACTTTTCATATTAGTCTTTGGGATTTATGGTGTTCCAGCTATGATTTTCAAGATTATTTAAAAATGATGTTTCTATACTTTTGGGCGTTACAATTTAGAGGAATTCAGGTTAAGTTAGTCGCTATCGTGGAAACTGCAGTCTATCGAAAATACTATTTTAATGGAAATCATTGGTACCTTACTACTGATGAAGTTGATGAACCCGAGAAACAGTTTGCTAGAAAATTATTCAGTGGTATTCCCATGGTTGAAATACGTGAAGATCCGAATGAAGTATTCGGGATTCGATTTGACGATAACAGTCAAGAAACCGAATGAGATGATAACCGGTAAGCTATTCTTAAATTCTCGTGAAGTCTATGTCATGTTAGATACTGACTCTACCCACTCTTTTATCTCACCTATATGTACTCAACGTTTAAATTTGACTATTGAAAACTTAAATCTTGTCTTATCAGTTGAAACCTCATTGGGAGAAATACCTATTACATTTACTATCTATAAATCTTGCCTAGTTCAAATCAACAACCTTACATTACTGGTTGACCTTATTTCTTTGGAGATGCATGAATTTGATGTGATTTTAGGAATTGATTGGTTGACTACCCATCATGCTAAAATTGATTTTTCCATAAGATTATTAGTTTTCATATTCCTAATCAACCTGTCATACAAATTCAAGCAACTAAACCATTGAAATCTATAACTGTTATTTCTAGCCATAAAGCCATTCGTTTATTGAAAAACGGATGTCAAGCCTTTTTAGCTCATGTCACTGATTTGAACAAAAATACGTCAAACTTGAATGATATTCCCATTGTTAATGAATTTCCTGACGTTTTTCCTGAAGAACTTCCTGGCTTACCCCCAAACCGTGAAATTGATTTTTATATTGATCTTGAACCCGGTACCAAGCCCATTTCCAAAGCTCCCTACCGAATGGCTCCCATTGAACTTCAAGAGTTAAAAGTCCAACTACAGGAATTGTTGGATACCGGTTTCATTCGTCCGAGTGCATCACCTTGGGGTGCTCCTGTCCTTTTTGTGAAGAAGAAAGACGGGAGTATGAGATTGTGCATTGACTACCGAGAATTGAACCATGTCACCATCAAGAACAGGTACCCGTTACCTCGGATTGATGACATGTTTGATCAATTGCAAGGCGCTCAACATTTCTCAAAGATTGATCTCCGTTCTGGATATCATCAGTTAAAGGTTAAAGCTGAGGACATTCCAAAGACTGCTTTCAGAACTCGTTATGGGCATTATGAGTTCTTAGTCATGCCTTTTGGACTAACTAATGCTCCTGCAGCTTTCATGGACATGATGAACCGGATATTCAAGGAACATTTGGATCATTTTGTGGTTGTCTTTATTGATGACATCCTCATATACTCCAAGAGTCGCGAGGATCATGAACAACACCTGAGATTGATACTACAAAAGCTCCGTGAAAACAAATTATATGCCAAGTTGAAGAAATGTGAGTTCTGGCTTGAGGAGGTCGCGTTTCTTGGGCATGTGATTTCTAGTAAAGGAATATCAGTCGATCCTGCGAAGATTGAAACGGTACTAAATTGGGAACAACCCAAAACAGTAACCGAAGTCCGAAGTTTTCTGGGTCTAGCTGGTTATTATCGGAGATTCGTAGAAGGATTTTCTCGAATCGCCACTCCATTAACGCAGCTTACTCGGAAAAGCACAAAATTCATATGGAGCGATGAATGCGAGAAAAGTTTCCAAGAACTCAAGAAGAGACTGGTTTCAGCTCCTGTTCTGACCATACCATCAGGATCAGGAGAATTTGTTATCTACAGCGATGCTTCTGGCAAAGGTCTAGGCTGTGTCCTTATGCAACATGGAAAGGTTATAGCCTACGCCTCTCGACAACTCAAAGATTATGAGAAAAATTATCCTACTCATGATCTAGAGTTGGCAGCAGTCGTTTTCGCGTTGAAGATCTGGAGACACTACTTGTACGGAGAAAAAGTGGATATCTATACGGATCATAAAAGTCTCAAGTATTTCTTCACCCAGAAGGAACTCAACATGCGACAACGACGTTGGCTTGAGCTGTTAAAGGATTATGACCACACAATCCAGTATCACCCGGGAAAGGCGAACGTTGTAGCTGACGCTTTGAGCAGAAAATCTTATGCAAGTACAAGTGCACTGCTGACAACACAAAAGTGTATTTTGTACGACTTGCAAAAGATGGAGATAGAGCTAAAGACACCAGGGACCCGCTCGAAGATTGCTCACGTGCGAGTAGAACCAACTTTAATCGATAAAATTAAAGTTGCTCAAGCTACCGATCCGGAACTGATAAACATGATAAAGAAAGTACAAGAAGGTGCCATTCCCGAAGCAAGAATCGACGAGAAAGGAATACTTCGAGTCAACTCTCGACTCTGTGTTTCTAACGATCCTGAATTAAAGCATAAAATCATGATGGAGACACACAACACGCCGTTTGCAATCCACCCAGGAGGTACCAAGATGTATTGAGATCTTCGACATACATTTTGGTGGAACAATATGAAAAGAGAGATTGCGGAGTTTATCTCAAGGTGCCTAACTTGTCAACGTGTCAAGGCAGAACATCAAGTTCCTAAAGGTCCATTACAATCACTTGAAGTTCCCGAATGGAAGTGGGAACACATCAATATGGACTTCGTGACGGGTCTTCCAAAAGTTTCTCAAGGCTTAGATGCAATTTGGGTGATCGTAGATAGATTGACCAAATCTGCTCATTTCTTGCCTATACGAGAAAACTTTTCACTTGAACGTCTTGCCGGTATGTACATAAATGAGATCGTGAGATTGCATGGCATGCCAGTTTCCATAGTTTCTGATCGAGATCCTAGATTCACTTCACGCTTTTGGATCAGTCTACAAAAAGCTATGGGCACTGAACTACGTTTTAGTTCTGCATACCATCCTCAAACGGACGGACAATCGGAAAGGACGATCCAGACCCTCGAAGATCTTTTGAGACTTTGTGTATTAGACTTCAAAGGAAGTTGGGATAAGTACTTGCCGTTGGTGGAATTTTCTTACAACAACAGTTACCAAGCAAGCATAGGCATGGCTCCATTCGAGGCATTGTATGGAAGGAAGTGTCGCTCTCCAATATGTTGGAATGAGGTAGGAGAAGCAAAATTGTTAGGACCCGAGTTGGTACGCTTGACGACCGAAAAGATCCAAATGATCCGACAACGAATACAGACCGCACAAGAACGACAAAAGAGTTATGCTGATCTTCATCGGAGAGACGAAAGTTTCAACGTCGGAGATCATGTATTCTTACGTGTTTCTCCATGGAAAGGGGTTACGAGATTCGGAAAGAGAGGAAAGCTCAACCCTCGATTTATTGGCCCATTTGAAATCCTCGATCGAATAGGAACCGTAGCCTACAGACTAGCCCTACCACCAAGTATGTCTCGCATCCATAACGTTTTTCACATATCTATGTTACGTAAATATGTGAAGGACCCAAACCACGTCATTGAGTTAGAACCAGACGTTATAGCAGAGGATTTAACATACGAGGAGGTACCTGTTAAGATCCTGGATAAGAAGGAGCAGATCCTACGCTCAAAGGTTATACCTCAAGTTAAGGTTTTATGGAGGAACCAAGATACTGAGGAAATGACCTGGGAGCTAGAATCTGAGATGAAATCTAAGTATCCTTACCTTTTCGATATGTCAGGTACGTCAATTTCGGGGACGAAATTTCATAAGGAGGGGAGGTTGTAAGACCCCGAATTTTATGAAATACAAAATTTAATTTTTCTTCATATATATTTTTTTTGAAACAGTAAGTGGTTAAATTAACAAAATTGAAAGTTAAGGATGTTATGTGCAAATTTTATTTTGTCGGACAATATTCGCTTTGTCGGGGAATATTCGTTTGGTCGGGGAATATTCGTGCCGTACGACGGCGCCGAAATAATAAATTATTGATGGACCCCACAACGGAATATTTGTCGGATATAGAAAACGACAGAAGTAACCTTTTTAAATAAAAATAGTCAACGGAACTGTTAAAATACCGGTGATAAAAGAATAGTAGCATACGGTAGTTTATGGTATTTTCTGTAGCACACGGTACTCTACAGTAACACACGGTATTGCATAGTGTCTCATATTATTGGTCTGATAATTGACACCGTAACTGTTACGCATCATTTCATCGATAATTGTCACTGCATAATATTTTATATTATCAATTCAATAATTGTTGTTACACAGTATTTTGCATTATTGATTTAATAATTGTCATTACACTGTATTTTATATCATTGAGTCAATAATTGTTGTTGCACTGTTTTTAAAATTATTGAACCTAATAATTGTCACAGTAACATATGCACAGTAATTCACATTATTGAATCAATAATTGTCATTACACAGTAACGTATGCTTTATTTTACATTATTGTTATCTCTATTATGATGTTATTTAAACAGTTGTATTTCATTAATTTATTGACTTGATATCTAAGAGCTAACTATACTGTATTTATAACAATTAGTCATAATAATTGAATTGATAAAGTTATTTGTTTATAATATAAAGTTAGGTGATTATTAGGTGATATGAAATGAATGGTGTAGATTAAAGTGTGAATTATTGTTGAATAATTGAATTGATTTGTTTATAATATAAAGTTAGGTGATTATTAGGTAATATGAAATGAATGGTGTAGATTAAAGTGTGAATTATTGTTGAATAATTAAATTGATTTGTTTATAATATAAAGTTAGGTGATTATTAGGTGATATGAAATGAATGGTGTAGATTAAAGATAATATAATATTTGAAATGGATGGTGTAGATTAAAAGATGATCTTTAAATGAATGGTTTAGATTAAATGAATGATGAGATTTTTGGCTATAAATAGAAGCCTTAACTTAAGGATTTTTCATAAACTTCCTTACTTGTTCTTTCTTTCTCTCTCTAAATACTTCTTGTGAAAGTTCTCTCTAAGTGTGCTTAAGTCATCTTGAGTATTTGTGAAGATCTATAAGTATACGTGTACTGTTCAAGTTAATCAACCTCATTTAAATCAATATCCAGTCACGTGTTACGGTAAGGGATACCATCTTTTTCATCTTCCATTATTCAAACGTACTATGGTAAGGGATTATCATTATTTGATTCTCGATAATAATATTGTTTCTTCCTTACTCATAAGACGTGCCTTTTATTTCCATGTATTAAATTGTGGGAATAACCTTACGGAGCGGATTGCCGCCTGTTGGTGAATAACCTTTCGTATTCATTCATTATTAATCTCTGAGAATAACCTTACGGAGCGGATTGCCGCCTGTTTGGTGAATAACTCTTTGTACTCAAATTCTATTAAATTGTGGGAATAACCTTACGGAGCGGATTGCCGCCTGTTGGTGAATAACCTTTCGTATTCATTCATTATTAATCTCTGAGAATAACCTTACGGAGCGGATTGCCGCCTGTTTGGTGAATAACTCTTTGTACTCAAATTCTATTAAATTGTGGGAATAACCTTACGGAGCGGATTGCCGCCTGTTGGTGAATAACCCTTGTATTAATTTCCTTCACCTTTTGTTAATCAAACCTGCTACGGTAAGTGATATTATTTTCTTTCATACTCCTAAATCGAAATTTATTATGGAACTATTGCTTCTATAATTCCTGAAAATATTATATGTTCCATAATAGTTGAACTTCATTATTTCAACTGAACCTTCCTATTTACGTGAACCTTTCTATTGAATTGTAACCGTTATTCTGAACTGTGGATCTTGAATATCATTTTTAAATTTCACTCCACATCATGTTGACAATTTGGACATTATTTGAATCTGTACAAAGTAAACTTCCGATACTTATTGTTATCCTATTTCTTCTGTTCATCATTTATATCATTCTAATCATCCAAAAATCAAGCTGTTGTGAATATCTGTGGCCGGGGGCACATATGTGATATATTTGTTGAACAGATGATAGGTTAAAGGCGATATAATAGGTTAAAGGCGATACATCTGTTAGGTGTCTTTTATGGCACGTGGTGAATGTTCTCTTTGGCCCGTAGTGCAAAGATGAACTGTTGTTTGGTATGATTATGACCAAAGGCTGAATCTGGTATAATCATGACCGTTGGTGTTATATTGAATGTCTTTGGCCCGTAGTGCAAAGATGAACTGTTTGTATTATCTTGACTAATGATATTTCAGATGATAAAAGTTGATGATGTTTTTCCTAAAAAGAGAACCGAGTGGACATTATAGTCTGCATTATTCTTCTAATAGATTACTCATTCCGCTGCTATTATTGATCTGAACGTTGTTTAAGAATTTAACTGCAGTTTTTGATATAAACCTTGTAGTCTATTGTATTCTATCAAGAACTCAATTGTTGAAGGCTAATGATAATTTATTCGTTATTATCTTAGTCATGATATTTCTTACTGGGCTATTTGAGCTCACCCTTTCTTTTGTTCCATTGTTTTTCAACAGGAGATGAAAACATAACAGGGTCTAGCCGGGGAATGGAGTGAGGGTCCGAGGAATAGTTATCATAGTCTTCACGTTTTGTAAAATAGTGTGGCAATAATAGTGAAGACTTAGTTGTGTATTATTATACACTGTATTGTTGTACGTTGTGCTTTGTTGTAATAATTTTGTTGTAGTCTTTTGACGACTCAAGTTTGGGCTGTGTGGGCCCAGATTTGGGGGCGTCACACATACCATCCTCAAACGGACAGACAATTGGAAAGGACGATCCAGACCCTTGAAGATCTTTTGAGACTTTGCGTACTAGACTTCAAAGAAAGTTGGGATAAGTACTTGCCATTGGTTGAATTTTTCTACAACAACAGTTACCAAGCAAGTATAGGCATGGCTCCATTCGAGGCTTTATATGGACGTAAGTGTCGTTCTCCAGTATGTTGGAATAAGGTAGGAAAAGCAAAACTGTTGGGACCTGAATTGGTACGTTTGACAAAAGAAAAGATCCAAATGATCCGACAACGAATACAAACCGCACAAGAACGATAAAAGAGTTATGTTGATCTTCATCGAAGGGACGAAAGTTTTAATATCGGAGACCATGTATTTTTACGTGTTTCTCCATAGAAAGGAGTTACGAGATTCGGAAAGAAAGAAAAGCCCAACCCACGATTTATTGGCCCATTTAAAATTCTCGATCGAGTAAGAATCGTGGCCTACAGACTAGCTTTACCGCCAAATATGTCCCGCATTCATAACGTTTTTCATATATCTATGTTACGTAAATATGTGAAGGACCTAAATCACGTCATTGAGTTAGAACCGGACGTTATAGCAGATGATTTAACGTACAATGAAGTACCTGTTAAAATCCTAGATAAGAAGGAACAAATCCTACGCTCAAAGGTTATACCTTAAGTCAAGGTTTTATGGAGGAACCAAGATACTGAGGAAATGACCTGGGAACTAGAATCTGAGATAAAATCTAAGTATCCTTATCTCTTCAAAATGTCAGGTACGTCATTTTCGGGAACGAAATTTCATAAGGCGAGGAGGTTGTAAGACCCCAAATTTTATGAAATATAAAATTAATTTTTCTTCATATATATTTTTCCTGAAACAGTAAGTGGTTAAATTGATAAAGTTAAAAGTTAAGAATGTTATGTGCAAATTTTATTTGGTCGGGGAATATTCATTTTGTCGGAGAATATTCGGTCATACGACGGCGCCGAAATAACTAATCATTGGTGGACCCCACAACGGAATATTTGTTGGATATAGAATACGACAGAAGTAACTTTTTCAAATAAAAATAGTCAACGGTGTTACCACTTTTAACTATTATAATACCGGTGATAAAAGAATAGTAGCATATGGTATTTTATGGTATTTTACTATAACACACGGTATTCTACAGTAGCACACGGTATTGTACAGTGTCTCATATTATTGATTTGATAACATGGTCATTGCACAATATTCATCAATAATTGTTGTTACACAGTATTTTGCATTATTAATTCAATAATTATCACTACACTGTATTTTATATCATTGAACCAATAATTGTTATTGTATTGTATGTTAAAATTATTGAACCTAATAATTATCACAGTAGTAAATATACAGTAATTTATATTATTAAATTAATAATAATCTGTAACTTATTTCTTACATTATTGTTGAATTATTGTTGTAGCATTATTTCATATGTTGGACTCACATGAAGAAATTAAAAAAAATAAAAAAAATAATAATAATTTTTATTATTATTTTGTATAGTAAACATGCGGGCCCTTTGTGAGGGCCACATGATAAATAAGCATGAAAAAATTGCTGAAGTTGGTGAAGAAAGCAGTCAGGCGGCTGCTAAAAAATTCTCAGGCTGAGAATAGCAAGATTATCTTGAGTGTTTGAAAACTAAAAGGAGTGCAAGAATTTTTCAAGTAAGTATTTTATTAAAGAGTAGTAATTGCACAAATACCTATTTCACACGGTATTCATAAATCTTCCTTTAGAAGACTCTTTTTTGAGAAGATTTATTTTGAAAAGTTTTCTTTTGAAGATTTGTTTTGATATATTATTTCAAAAATTATTTTTGAAGTTATTATTTTATATTATACAAATTTATATTATATAAATAATTTTGATAGTTCATAATATATGAGTTATCATACACCTTAAATTTATTTGTTATAATTACTAATTATATTATAAATATATAGGTTGATCAACCTCATTTTTATCAATATTCAGTCACGTGATAAGGTAAGGGGTATCATTCTTTTCATCATCATAAATGGATATTATTTCCTTTCTTACTTGTAAGGGATACCATCTTTTTCATCTTCCATTATTCAAACTTACCACGGTAAGGGATATCATTTCTTTTATACTCTTAAACTTACTATGGTAAGTATTATTCGGTAAAACTCTTTGAAATAATTATATGTTCCTTAATAGTTTGCGTTTCATTTAATATCATTTCAATTGCTCATTCCTATTTACGTGAACCTTTCTATTGAATTGTAACCGTTATTCTGAATTGTGGATCTTGAATATCATTTTTGAATTTCACTCTATATCATGTCGACAATTTGAACATTATTTGATTCTGCACAAAGTAAAAATTATAAACTTTCGATATTTATTGTTTATCCTATTTCATCTGTTCATTATTAATATCTCTGTTATTATTCTAATAATCAAGAATCAAATTGTTGTGGATATATGTGGCCTGGGGCACAGGTTGGATAAAGGTGTTGATAGATTAAAGGCGTTGATAGGTTAAAGACGATATATTTGATGATGTGTCTTTTAAGGCACGTGGTGAATGTTCTCTTTGGCCTGGGGCAAGGATGAACTGTTGTTTGGTATGATTATGACCAAAGGCTCTAGATTGGTATAATCATGACCGTTTGTGCTATATTGAATATCTTTATCCCGTAGTGCAAAAATGAACTGTTGACTTGCATGATTATAACCAGGAACTGTGAAATTGTATTATCATGGCCAGTGGTATTTCAGATGATAAAAGTTGATAATGTTTTTCTTAAAAAGATAAACAAGTGGACATCATGGTCCATATGATTTTTCTAATGGTTGTTATTCTGCTGCAGTTATTGATCTGAACTTTATTTAAGAACTTAACTGCAGTTGTTGAATTAAAACTTACTGTTTAAATTATTCTATCAAAAACTCAACTGTTGAAGGCTAACGATAATTTATTTGTCATTATCTTAGTCATGATATTCTTTATTGGGTTATTTGAGATCACCCTTTCTTTTGTTCCACTGTTCTTCAACAGGAGACGAGAGAGTAACTAAGTCTAATCGGGAGATAGAGTGAAGGTCCGAATTATAACTGTATTATTCTTCATAAGTTGTACGTTATATTGTAATAGTAGTTGTGTATTTTGACAACTCAAATTTAGGCTATGTGAGCCCAGATTTGGGGGTGTCACATAAATTAACTACATTTTTTTAATAAACAATAGTACTCAAATACCTATCACTAAAAAAAAGAAAAAAGTTTGATAATTGTGATGGTGTTGGGTGGTGATCATGGGGAGTGATGGTTGGTGATGGCAACAAGGGGTGGTAGGGGTGATGATGCATGCTGGAGGTTTGCCAGTTGGTAATGATTGTAGTAGTGTAATTGTAATAATATTTTCTTATGTCATCTTAGTATAATACATACTCATTTAAAAGATTATGATTGAAGGTATTAATATTAAAAACTCAAGTCCTTATATATACATTCAAATATCCTATATATTATAATGTGGGACTGTGATGTTACAGTGATAATATAATGTCACATTTATTCATTTTTTTTAATAGATCATATTTCATTTCCTCATCATTGGAATGAATAACTAGACACATAATTTTTATGAGAATAAATTATATAATGATGTCATGTAAAATTAATATTTTACACTTTATAATAGCAACATGTCATGTAGATAAATTTAACAAAAAAATAAAGTATTTGAATTATAATTACGGATTGTTTAGTTATTTACTATAACAAAAAAATGTTTAATTAATCATAATAAATTTGAAAATCCAAATTTTCTCCTAAATTACCTCTAACATGTTGCTATTCGATAATGTAATTAAAATTCTAATTTTAAAGGTATAATTTGTTCTCCTTTTGATAAAGTTGAAGGACTATTATATTAAAATTATGATTTCATTTGACTATTATATTAAAATTATGATTTCTTCAATCTAAATGTAATATTCAAAAAAAAAAAAAAATCTAATAGAAACGTAACATTCATAAAAAGTATCCAGTAGAAAATCAGAACTTACTATGTTGCTACTAAAGGATTGGAAAATGATATATATGTCTACAAATATGCGATTAAGTTGAATTACGATCAACGTAAAAGTCTATGAGATAAGATAGAATAATAGGGTGATGTCATTCTTAATTTCTATTTATCTCATACATGCACATATGATCACAATTATAATTCGGCTGAAAACTTTCGTAATATATATGATAGTATTCGTTCCATTCCTCCTTATTGGGTCCAAAAGCACAAAAGAGATCTAGAAAGGGTTGAATATATTCTTTTAATTTATTTATTTTTATGTTAGATTACCAAATGATTAAACAGGTTAATTAATTTGATGATTATGCACAGTGAAATAAGTTATAAAATTATGGCAGAGATTAAAAGAAAAAGGCTTAGTTCTAAATTTAGTGTAATCGTAGAGTTAAACCACAAAAACGTAGAGTACAAGAATATAAGTGCAGAAATTAAATGCAGAAAGTAAATGACACATCAAGTTTTAACAGGTTCATAGTACAAAAGTCCCATAATCCTCTCTTCTACTCCTCAAGTATGGATGATCCACTAAGGATGGGTGAGGTTATAAAAATCACAATTCACTAAGAACTATTACACAATGATTCACTAAGAATTCTCCAAGTCACAAAGACTTAGTCAGTTAAGATCACAAAAAATTGTACAAATATCACAAAAAAATGATGTTGTATGAAAAGTTGTTTTGATATTTAGAGTGTTTGAATTCAAAACTATAATAGTTGTTAAGTATTGATGTAGCAATCCTTTTATAGTTGAGCTTTAGAATTTGCTCGTTAGATTGTTATCATTACTCCAAATAGGTATGGACACTTGTCAACGATTAATTATTCTAATTTTAAATATTTGTCTGCTAGACCACAAGTCGTCGCTTTCAATCGTATTATATTTAGTGCAGTAGTAAACGCGTGTCCTTATCTTTGTGTAGTTAACTGTTAGGAAAGGCTAAGCTGTCCCATTTGTCTTTATTGCTGACTCATAACGAATAAGATCAACCTTGAAAATGTGTGTCGAGATCATTGCCTTAGTCATCATCCTGCTAAGGTTGTAAACAAATCGAACTATTTGCCAACATATTCGACTTGATTTTGTTAGAGTTCGGTTTAATAAGGTTCGGTTTGACTTATTTATCAAGTCGAGTTCGCACAAGATTTCGAGTTCGATTAATCGATCGAACATGTTTGCAAATAATCTGATTCGGTTCGACAAAATTTGTGAATAGTTCAATATTGGTTTGGTTCGTGTGGTTCACAAACTATTTGTGAACCGTTCTAATTCAATTGATTGTTTTACATGTTTTATTTTATTTTAAAAAGCTTTCCATGTTGATTTTAAATGAGTTATGTATTATGCATTCAGTTTCAAAGTTTTTACTATCAATCATTATTAAATTTGTAATAACACTGATTTTTCACTTCTTAAATATCATTTGTATATTTACAAGTGATTATGATAAATACTTATATTAATAAATAAAAATGCACACTTCCACATCCCCAATTTAATATTTATGTTAAGTAAATAATTCATCATTTTGAGCTCAAGAGCAAAATTTTTAAATTTATAATTTTAAATTATATTTTGACTATAAAAAGTAATAGAGTATTGAAAAACTACATAATAATTTAATATTATGATAATATAACCATTTGTGTCTTATATAAAGTTATAGTAGTAATTGTTATTAAGATATATATAATTTAATATGATATTAAATAAATGATACAATTACTTATATGAGTTACTAAAATCTTCAAATCAAGATAGAGATTACTAGATTAGTTTTAACAATATACCGATACACACACACACATATAACCATTGTAGGTGTCACTAACCATCATGTCTATCATTGTGTAAATATTAAGTTTAGAATTTTTCAAAATTTAAAGTATATAGAGTGATTATTTTTTATATATTTATTAATTGAGTGAATTTTAAATGTTGTGGTATTTTGTTTTAATAAGAGTAGTAGTTTTATGTTCTTGAATGTGTTTTATTTGTAATTTAAATATGTTCGTGATCATGTTTATGATTACTTAATATGTTCGTGAACAAGTATGTGATCTAAATGTGTTCGCGAATATGTTGATGTCCGCGAACATGATCGAATTCAAGTATGTTCATGAGTTGTTTGCAAATTTGAGTACGTTCGTGAACTGTTCGCGAACACTTAACGAACTGAACTCATATAAATTGTGACGCCCCCAAATCTGGGCCCACACAGCCCAAACTTGAGTCGTCAAAAGACTACAACAAAATTATTACAACAAAGCACTACGTACAACAATACATTGTGTAATAATACACAACTAAGTCTTCACTATTATTGCCACACTATTTTACAAAACGTGAAGACTATGATAGTTATTCCTCGGACCCTCACTCCATCCCCCGGCTAGACCCTGTTATGTTTTCATCTCCTGTTGAAAAACAATGGAACAAAAGAAAGGGTGAGCTCAAATAGCCCAGTAAGAAATATCATGACTAAGATAATGACGAATAAATTATCATTAGTTTTCAACAGTTAAGTTCTTGATAGAATACAACAGACTACAAGGAGTATATCAAAAACTGCAGTTAAATTCTTGAACAATGTTTAGATCAATAATAGCAGCGGAATGAGCAATCTATTAGAAGAATAATGCAGACTATAATGTCCACTCGCTTCTCTTTTTCATAAAAACATCATCAACTTTTATCATCTGAAATACCATTAGTCATGATAATAAAAATTCACAGTTCCTGATCATAATCATGCACATCAACAGTTCATTTTTGCACTACGGACCAAAGATATTCAATATAGCACCAACGGTCATGATTATACCAGATTCAGCCTTTGGTCATAATCATACCAATCAACAGTTCATCTTTGCACTACGGGCCAAAGAGAACATTCACCACGTGCCATAAAAGACACCGAACAGATGTATCGCCTTTAACCTATTATATCGCCTTTAACCTATCATCTGTTCAACAAATATATCACATCTGTGCCCCCGGCCACAGATATTCACAACAGCTTGATTCTTGATGATTAGTACAAATAACAGTGATACAAATGATGAACAGAAAAAACAGGATAAACAATAAGTATCAGAAGTTTACTTTGTGCAGATTCAAATAATGTCCAAATTGTCAACATGATGTGGAGTGAAATTTAAAAATAATATTCAAGATCCACAGTTCAGAATAACGGTTACAGTTCAATAGAAAGGTTCACGTAAATAGGAAGGTTCAGTTGAAATAATGAAGTTCATCTATTAAGGAACATATAATATTTTCAGGAATTATAGAAGCAATAGTTCCATAATAAATTTCGATTTAGGAGTATGAAAGAAAATAATAACCCTTACCGTAGCAGGTTTGATTAACAAAAAGTGAAGGAAATTAATACAAAGGGTTATTCACCAACAGGCGGTAATCCGCGCCATAAGTTATTCCCACACTTTAATAGAATTTGAGTACAAAGAGTTATTCACCAAACAGGCGATAATCCGCGCCGTAAGGTTATTCTCAGAGATTAATAATGAATGAATACGAAAGGTTATTCACCAACAGGCGGTAATCCGCGCCATAAGGTTATTCCCACAATTTAATACATGGAAATAAATGACACATCTTATGAGTAAGAAAGAAACGATATTATTTTTGAGAATCAAATAATGATAATCCCTTACTTTAACACGTGACTGGATGAGGTTGATTAACTTGAACAGTACACGTACACTTATAGATCTTCACAAATACTCAAGATGACTTAAGCACACTTAGAGAGAACTTTCACAAGAAGTATTTAGAGAGAGAAAGAAAGAACAAGTAAGGAAGTTTATGAAAAATCCTTCAGTTAAGGCTTCTATTTATAGCCAAAAATCTTATCATTCCTTTAATCTAAACCATTCATTTAAAGATCATCTTTTAATCTACACCATTCATTTCATATCACCTAACTTTATATTATAAACAAATCAATTCAATTATTCAACAATAATTCACACTTTAATCTACACCATTCGTTTCATATCACCTAACTTTATATTATAAACAAATAACTTTATCAATTCAATTATTCAACAATAATTCACACTTTAATCTACACCATTCATTTCATATCACCTAACTTTATATTATAAACAAATAACTTTATCAATTCAATTATTATGACTAATTGTTATAAATACAGTATAGTTAGCTCTTAGATATCAAGTCAATTAATTAATGAAATACAACTGTTTAAATAACATCATAATAGAGATAACAATAATGTAAAAGAAAGCATACGTTACTGTGTAATGACAATTATTGATTCAATAATGTGAATTACTGTGCATATGTTACTGTGACAATTATTAGGTTCAATGATTTTAAAAACAGTGCGGCAACAATTATTGACTCAATGATATAAAATACAGTGTAATGACAATTATTAAATCAATAATGCAAAATACTGTGTAACAACAATTATTGAATTGATAATATAAAATATTATGCAGTGACAATTATCGATGGAATGATGCGTAACAGTTACGGTGTCAATTATCAGACCAATAATATGAGACACTATGCAATACCGTGTGTTACAGAAAATACCATAAACTACCGTATGCTACTATTCTTTTATCACCGGTATTTTAACAGTTCCGTTGACTATTTTTATTTGAAAATGTTATTTCTGTCGTTTTCTATATCCGACAAATATTCCGTTGTGGGGTCCACCAATAATTTGTTATTTCGGCGCCGTCGTACGGCACGAATATTCCCCGACCAAACGAATATTCCCCGACAAAGCGAATATTGTCCGACAAAATAAAATTTGCACATAACATCCTTAACTTTTAACTTTATCGATTTAACCACTTACTGTTTCAAAAAAAATATATATATATATGAAGAAAAATTAAATTTTGTATTTCATAAAATTCGGGGTCTTACAACCTCCCCTCCTTATGAAATTTCGTCCCCGAAATTGACATACATGGTATATCGAAGAGGTAAGGATACTTAGATTTCATCTCAGATTCTAGCTCCCAGGTCATTTCCTCAGTATCTTGGTTCCTCCATAAAACTTTAACTTGAGGTATAACCTTTGAGCGTAGGATCTGCTCCTTCTTATCCAGGATCTTAACAGGTACCTCCTCGTATGTTAAATCCTCTGCTATAACGTCTGGTTCTAACTTAATGACGTGGTTTGGGTCCTTCACATATTTACGTAACATAGATATGTGAAAAACGTTATGGATGCGAGACATACTTGGTGGTAAGGCTAGTTTGTAGGCTACAGTTCCTATTCGATTGAGGATTTTAAATGGGCCAATAAATCGAGGGTTGAACTTTCATCTCTTTCCGAATCTCGTAACCCTTTTCCATGGAGAAACACGTAAGAATACATGATCTCCGACGTTGAAGCTTTCGTCTCTCCGATGAAGATCAGCATAACTCTTTTGTCGTTCTTGTGCGGTCTGTATTCGTTGTAGGATCATTTGGATCTTTTCGGTCGTCAAGCGTACCAACTCGGGTCCCAACAATTTTGCTTCTCCTACCACATTCCAACATATTGGAGAGCGACACTTCCTTCCATACAAAGCCTCGAATGGAGCCATGCCTATGCTTACTTGGTAACTGTTGTTGTAAGAAAATTCCACCAATGGCAAGTACTTATCCCAACTTCCTTTGAAGTCTAATACACAAAGTCTCAAAAGATCTTCGAGGGTCTGGATCGTCCTTTCCGATTGTCCGTCCGTTTGAGGATGGTATGCAGAACTAAAACGTAGTTCAGTGCCCATAGCTTTTTGTAAACTGATCCAAAAACGTGAAGTGAATCTAGGATCTCGATCAGAAACTATGGAAACTGGCATGCCATGCAATCTCACGATCTCATTTATGTACATACCGGCAAGACGTTCAAGTGAAAAGTTTTCTCGTATAGGCAAGAAATGAGCGGATTTGGTCAATCTATCTACGATGACCCAAATTGCATCTAAGCCTTGAGAAACTTTGGGAAGACCCGTCACGAAATCCATATTGATGTGTTCCCACTTCCATTCGGGAACCTCAAGTGGTTGTAATGGACCCTTAGGTACTTGATGCTCTGCCTTGACACGTTAACAAGTTAGGCACCTTGAGATAAACTCTGCAATCTCCCTTTTCATATTGTTCCACCAAAATGTATGTCGAAGATCTCGATACATCTTGGTACCCCCTGGGTGGATTGCAAATGGCGTGTTGTGTGCCTCCATCATGATTTTATGCTTTAATTCAGGATTGTTAGGAACACAGAGTCGAGAGTTGACTCGAAGTATTCCTTTCTCGTCGATTCTTGCTTCGGGAATGACACCTTCTTGTACTTTCTTTATCATGCTTATCAGTTCCGGATCGGTAGCTTGAGTAGCTTTAATTTTATCGATTAAAGCTGGTTCTACTCGCACGTGAGCAATATTCGAGTGGGTCCCTGGTGTCTTTAGCTCTATCTCCATCTTTTGCAAGTCGTACAAAATACACTTTTGTGTTGTCAGCAGTGCACTTGTACTCGCATAAGATTTTCTGCTCAAAGCGTCAGCTACAACGTTCGCCTTTCCCGGGTGATACTGGATTGTGTGGTCATAATCCTTCAACAGCTCAAGCCAACGTCGTTGTCGCATGTTGAGTTCCTTCTGGGTGAAGAAATACTTGAAACTTTTATGATCTGTATAGATATCTACTTTTTCTCCGTACAAGTAGTGTCTCCAGATCTTCAACGCGAAAACGACTGTTGCCAACTCTAGATCATGAGTAGGATAATTTTTCTCATAATCTTTGAGTTGTCGAGAGGCATAGGCTATAACATTTCCATGTTGCATAAGGACACAGCCTAGACCTTTGCTTGAAGTATCGCTATATGTGACGAATTCTCCTGATCCTGATGGTATGGTCAGAATAGAAGCTGAAACAAGTCTCCTCTTGAGTTCTTGAAAACTCTTCTCGCATTCCTCGCTCGATATAAGTTTTATACTAGAATGAATGATACCGATATCTAATAATTAAACTTTCAACTCTTGGCGTTCTATGGGAGTCATTTGGTATGGGGCTTTGAAAATAAGCTTACTACCGATTTTAAGGTCAATATAAAATTAATTACTCGGTTTGGGGTAAGCCAGGAAGTTCCTCAGGAAAAACTTCAGGAAACTCATTAACAATGAGAATATTATTCAGATTTGATGTGTTTTTGTTTAAATCAGCGATATGAGCTAAAAATGTTTGACATCCGTTTTTCAATAAACGAATGACTTTATGGCTAGAAATAACGGTTACAGATTTCAACGGTTTAGTTGCTTGAATTTGCATGACAGGTTGATTAGGAATATAAAAACTAATAATCTTATAAAAACAATCAATTTTAGCATGATTGGTAGTCAACCAATCAATTCCTAGAATCACATCAAATTCATGCATCTCCAAAGAAATAAGGTCAACAGATAATGTGAGGTTGTTGATTTGAACTAGGCAAGATTTATAGATAGTAAATGTAATAGGTATTTCTCCCAATGAGGTTTCAACTGATAAGACAAGATTTAAGTTTTCAATAGTCAAATTTAAACGTTGAGTACATATAGGTGAGATAAAAGAGTGGATAGAGCCAGTATCTAATATGGCATAGACTTCACGAGAATTTATGAATAGCTTACCGGTTATCACCTCATTCGGTTTCTTGACTGTTATCGTCAAATCGAATCCCGAATACTTCATTCGGATCTTCACGTATTTCAACCATGGGAATACCACTGAATAATTTTCTAGCAAACTGTTTCTCGGGTTCATCAACTTCATCAGTAATAAGGTACCAATGATTTCCATTAAAATAGTATTTTCGATAGACTGCAGTTTCCACGATAGTGACTAACTTAACCTGAATTCCTCTAAATTGTAACGCCCAAAAGTATAGAAACATCATTTTTAAATAATCTTGAAAATCATAGCTGGAACACCATAAATCCCAAAGACTAATATGAAAAGTCCATATATTCTGATCCTTTGTTATAGAGCATAACCAGGTGATATGACTCTCCCAATTAGTGAGTAAATTAAAGGCAATAATTTCCGCAAGTTCATTACTTCCTTTAATTGCTTCTAAGAATGGATCTGGAACGACTGTAGCAGAGCTTTCACCTTCATCCTTACTGGATAGAACACACATAATTTTTGCCTTAGGCAAATGATTCAACTCTGAGTTTGTAAGAAGATTATTCCTCGCCTCTTGTTTTGCAGCTACATTTGTTTCGGGCATTTCATTGTTAACTTCATGATTTCCAGATGTCATACTTAACTGTGGTCACAAAATAAATGTTAGTTTAAACAAACTGACTAATCACTTCATGTCCCTATATTCAAATCAACTCATTAGATAATAAAATCTAATTTAGGTAGGACGCACTAGTGACTGATTCTATTCGTCTCTCCCCTCTTAGTTCTAACCCCAGATCTCCATTAAAGACCATATCCCTAAGCTCTGATGCCAACTGTGACGCCCCCAAATCTGGGCCCACACAGCCCAAACTTGAGTCGTCAAAAAACTACAACAAAATTATTACAACAAAGCAAAACGTACAACAATACAGTGTATAATAATACACAACTAAGTCTTCACTATTATTGCCACACTATTTTACAAAACGTGAAGACTATGATAGTTATTCCTCGGACCCTCACTCCATCCCCCGGCTAGACCCTGTTATGTTTTCATCTCCTGTTGAAAAACAATGGAACAAAAGAAAGGGTGAGCTCAAATAGCCCAGTAAGAAATATCATGACTAAGATAATGACGAATAAATTATCATTAGTTTTCAACAGTTAAGTTCTTGATAGAATACAACAGACTACAAGGAGTATATCAAAAACTGCAGTTAAATTCTTGAACAATGTTTAGATCAATAATAGCAGCGGAATGAGCAATCTATTAGAATAATAATGCAGACTATAATGTCCACTCGCTTCTCTTTTTCGTAAAAACATCATCAACTTTTATCATCTGAAATACCATTAGTCATGATAATATAAATTTACAGTTCCTGATCATAATCATGCACATCAACAGTTCATCTTTGCACTACGGGCCAAAGATATTCAATATAGCACCAATGGTCATGATTATACCAGATTCAGCCTTTGGTCATAATCATACCAATCAACAGTTCATCTTTGCACTACGGGCCAAAGAGAACATTCACCACGTGCCATAAAAGACACCGAACAGATGTATCGCCTTTAACCTATTATATCGCCTTTAACCTATCATCTGTTCAACAAATATATCACATCTGTGCCCCCGGCCACAGATATTCACAACAGCTTGATTCTTGATGGTACAAATAACAGTGATCCAAATGATGAACAGAAGAAACAGGATAAACAATAAGTATCAGAAGTTTACTTTGTGCAGATTCAAATAATGTCCAAATTGTCAACATGATGTGGAGTGAAATTTAAAAATAATATTCAAGATCCACAGTTCAGAATAACGGTTACAGTTCAATAGAAAGGTTCACGTAAATAGGAAGGTTCAGTTGAAATAATGAAGTTCATCTATTAAGGAACATATAATATTTTCAGGAATTATAGAAGCAATAGTTCCATAATAAATTTCGATTTAGGAGTATGAAAGAAAATAATAACCCTTACCGTAGCAGGTTTGATTAACAAAAGGTGAAGGAAATTAATACAAAGGGTTATTCACCAACAGGCGGTAATCCGCGCCATAAGTTATTCCCACACTTTAATAGAATTTGAGTACAAAGAGTTATTCACCAAACAGGCGATAATCCGCGCCGTAAGGTTATTCTCAGAGATTAATAATGAATGAATACGAAAGGTTATTCACCAACAGGCGGTAATCCGCGCCATAAGGTTATTCCCACAATTTAATACATGGAAATAAATGACACATCTTATGAGTAAGAAAGAAACGATATTATTTTTGAGAATCAAATAATGATAATCCCTTACTTTAACACGTGACTGGATGAGGTTGATTAACTTGAACAGTACACGTACACTTATAGATCTTCACAAATACTCAAGATGACTTAAGCACACTTAGAGAGAACTTTCACAAGAAGTATTTAGAGAGAGAAAGAAAGAACAAGTAAGGAAGTTTATGAAAAATCCTTCAGTTAAGGCTTCTATTTACAGCCAAAAATCTTATCATTCCTTTAATCTAAACCATTCATTTAAAGATCATCTTTTAATCTACACCATTCATTTCATATCACCTAACTTTATATTATAAACAAATCAATTCAATTATTCAACAATAATTCACACTTTAATCTACACCATTCATTTCATATCACCTAACTTTATATTATAAACAAATAACTTTATCAATTCAATTATTCAACAATAATTCACACTTTAATCTACATCATTCATTTCATATCACCTAACTTTATATTATAAACAAATAACTTTATCAATTCAATTATTATGACTAATTGTTATAAATACAGTATAGTTAGCTCTTAGATATCAAGTCAATTAATTAATGAAATACAACTGTTTAAATAACATCATAATAGAGATAACAATAATGTAAAAGAAAGCATACGTTACTGTGTAATAACAATTATTGATTCAATAATGTGAATTACTGTGCATATGTTACTGTGACAATTATTAGGTTCAATAATTTTAAAAACAGTGCGGCAACAATTATTGACTCAATGATATAAAATACAGTGTAATGACAATTATTAAATCAATAATGCAAAATACTGTGTAACAACAATTATTGAATTGATAATATAAAATATTATGCAGTGACAATTATCGATGGAATGATGCGTAACAGTTACGATGTCAATTATCAGACCAATAATATGAGACACTATGCAATACCGTGTGTTACAGAAAATACCATAAACTATCGTATGCTACTATTCTTTTATCACCGGTATTTTAACAGTTCCGTTGACTATTTTTATTTAAAAAGGTTATTTCTGTCGTTTTCTATATCCGACAAATATTCCGTTGTGGGGTCCACCAATAATTTGTTATTTTGGCGCCGTCGTACGGCACGAATATTCCCCGACCAAACGAATATTCCCCGACAAAGCGAATATTGTCCGACAAAATAAAATTTGCACATAACATCCTTAACTTTTAACTTTATCGATTTAACCACTTACTGTTTCAAAAAAAATATATATATGTGAAGAAAAATTAAATTTTGTATTTCATAAAATTCGGGGTCTTACATAAATGTTGTGGTTCAATTGTGTTACATGAACATGTTCGAGTTCGACTATTAATGTTCTAGTTCAATTCGAGTTCATCAAACTTCGGTTCAGTTTGAATTGTTTATAGCCTTACCTGCCACTGCTTGTCAGACTATTGCGCTCTACGAATTTATCCATATAAGCTTTCATTGTCCAATCATAGAGTTAGTCTTTAAATCGTTTAGTTATTAAACTAAACGATACTAGCTTTACATTCTTTTAGTAGCTTATGCGATATAGCTCTATGCTTTTAGGTTTTTGCTAAACGATTTTAGAGTTCTCTTGACAAAACGAACTATCTTCTACTCTACGATCTTAGAGCTTTTCAGCTTTCACTCAAAAAGTTTGCACAAGTCTTCAACTAGTATTTGACTATATGAATTTACATGATTATTCTATGATCATAGATCTACATTACAAGTTGAATATCTAAATAAGTTCTTAATTTTACAAAGATTATCATAATAACTTTATAAAACTTACTTGTTACAAATATACATCGATGTGTAGTCATCATCAAATTAAAATAGGGCAAGATAAATGCATGCACTAATACTCCTTTTAGATAAATTTCAAAAGAAAAAAAAGAACTAATTACTAAATTTCTTATATTACTCTTAAATATTCTTTCTATTCCATTTTATTTTACAAAATTTAAATGTTTTATCGTTAAGTAATTTTTGAATTAATGACCAAGTATACGTGGTATATTAAAAAAAATCCACCTTTTTTTTTGTTGCTGGCTTTTTTTTTATTTGGCAATTTTTTCCCATGTTATTTAAGTTTCGAACATACCCTTAAGAACCTATTAAGTTAATTTTGCATCTTAAAAAGATCACCACTTAATCATCCACCTCAAATTATGAATGTTGTTGACATTCACATTTTTTTTGGAAATCACAGTGATAGGATAATGAAATTTCTGAGGAATTGATTTGATGGAGCCCTTCCAATTTCTCAATGGGTTCTTTACATAAGTATACAACAATTAGTAAAAAATTACAAGAATAGTGCATTAACAAAATAATTACAAAAAGAGTGCAATAATAATAAATCTATTAAATCATTATCCCTTAAATCAAGGAGAACTATAACTACCCTATTTACTCCTCTCTATTTAATGACGTCCATTATTTACAAATAATACAGACTTGCTTCATCTCGTTGCCTTGTGCATATTTTAAGGAGAAACGCTATCTTCAGTATAAAGCATTAAGCAGAAAAAATATGAATTTATACCCTGCGGGTGGTAGTCATGTCGTACAATGAATTATCTGAACTTTGTTCCGCCAGTTGAAGCAGAATTCTAATTTTTCTTTCTGTCGTTGAAGCAGAACTTCAAGTGCGGCGGGGCTCGCCACAACGTGTCTATATCTATATACAATGAATCAAAGGATATGAGGCCTGCTTTCTTGTCCATCTGATTTTTAGGATCACATCATCATATGTATGAATAAGATGGCATTTGACTAATCATCTATTATGGTGACCCTATTTTTTTATTTTTTATTTTCTTTTGTAATAGATTTTTTATAATTAATTGGTAACCCAATAAAAATGAATTGGTTACCTTTGTGTAAAGGTTTAGCTACCAACTGCAGTATGAATATATATATATATATATATATATATATATATATATATATATATAATAGATTTTTAATAATTAATTGGTAACCCAATAAAATTGAATTGGTTACTTTTATATGAATGCTTGGTTAGTAACAGCACTACAAAAAAAAAAAATTATAAT
Organism: Hedera helix; assembly: GCA_947179155.2. Taxonomy (NCBI): domain Eukaryota; kingdom Viridiplantae; phylum Streptophyta; class Magnoliopsida; order Apiales; family Araliaceae; genus Hedera; species Hedera helix. The sequence continues at coordinate 15,770,538 of OX359283.1, read as the reverse complement.
AATTTTTTTTATCATTAATTGGTAACTCAATAAAACTGAATTGGATACCTTTGTGTGAACGTTTGGTTACCAACAGCATTATGAAGAAAAAAAATGTGTAATAGATTTTTTATAATTAATTGATAACCCAATAAAACTGAATTGGTTACATTTATATGAATGTTTGGTTACCAACAACACTATGTAAAAAAAATATTTTATAATAGATTTTTTACCATTAATTGGTAACATATTAAAACTGAATTGGTTACCTTTGTGTGAAGGTTTGACTACCAATTGTAATATGAAAAAATAAAATTGTATAATAGAATTTTTATAATTAATTGGTAGCCCAATAAAACTGAATTGGTTACCTTTATATGAATGTTTGGTTACCAACAACACTACGGGAAAAAAATATTCTGTAACAGATTTTTTATCATTAATTGGTAACCCAATAAAACTGAATTGGTTACTTTTATATGAAGGTTTGACTACTAACTGTAGTATAAAAAAAATGTATAATAGACTTTTTATAATCAATTGGTAACCCAATAAAATTGAATTGGTTACCTTTATATGAATTGGTTACCTTTATATTAATTGGTAACCCAATATAATTGATTTTTGTATAATTAATTGGTAACCCAATAAAAAATTGTTAACCAATAAAATCATATTTAAAATAGTTTTTTTTTGTTACCCACAATAATTAAAATGGTTACTTTTATATATATAAAATGGTAACTGCAACATATTTAAAAAATATATATTTTTTATCCATAAAAACTAAAATGGTTACTTTTGAATAAAAGTTTGGCTACCAAGTACATCATATTCAAAATAATTTTATTTTTAAAAAGTAATTTAGGTAAAACATTAATTAATTTATATATACATGTGTAGAGTGTATATATATATATATATATATATATATATATATATATATATATATATAACATTAATTAATTAATGTATAGTGTATATATATATAGTGGTACTTTACAAATAAATAAAAAAATCAGAGTCCGGGAAAAAAATAAGAAGCCAGGGAATTAGCGCAAGAAATTGTGCAAATCATATCCCAAATTGGTACTTCACATTCACTCTCCATTATTACTTCATATCTATGCCCAGAAAAGCGGAAAAAGTGGCGCAAGTAAACTAACTGCATTCTAAAGTGCGCAATTAGTTAATTTTTTAAATGTGCAATCACTAAATTAAAGGGATTAAAAAATTAACTGCATTCTATTTCAATTTCAATTAAATTAAAACTGAAACCATATGCACTAATTTTAAAATTATATATTAAAAAGGTACTCATTTTGCAAATAATTTTAAGATGTACTTTTATTGTAATATTTTTTAAAAATGTACTAGAATATGTAATTGTCAATCACCCAAGGAGCCCAATGTAGAGTAGAATGACTTACTATTCTCTGTGTCACTCACCAAAGCCCATTTATGTCTAGCTTAATTCCTCTATTGAACTCAAAAGTCAATCCATTTTCCACTCATAATAGGATTGTGTGCTTTAGATCAGATTAAGGTTTCTTAAGCCCAGATTTTGCCCACCAAATATAGGGCATGATAATACCTTAGCCATCAAAACTCGAGCCCCACTAGGTACCAAGGATTATCCCAACACATTTTCGTAACAATTATGCAAGTTGGATGCTCGCTCGTTCTAGGATGAAAAATGTTACGTGCATGTTTATTTAGATTTTAGAGGGAGATTATATGCGGGATTAGACGTTGAAATAAGAATAATTTTGTCCTGAATTTCTTTAATATTAAGTCATAAATTGTACCTATAATTTAGGCCTAAATTCAATGTTGACCCCAAACTTTATTTTTTTATATTAAAAGCATCCTAAATTTTGAGCACATAAATAATTTATATCCTTTGCATCAAAACAATTTGTACCCTTAACTTTAGTGAGGAGGCTCAGGGGCGGAGCCAAGATATTATTTTAAGGGGCGCCAAAATTATATATAAAAATATAAAATCATCCTTTATCTTAGATCGAAACTTAGTTTTGATGATATTCATAGTTGAAAATATATAGAACATGTAAAGTCTAATTTATTTATTTTTAATGTTTTTATAGGGAGTGCCAAAGTCTAAATATATAATATATGTACTTAATTATATACATATATAATATAGAATTTTCAAAACTCAGGGAGTGCCAACTATATACATAGTTCCACCCCTGATGAGGTTATAAATTGTTTTAGTGAGGAGGTTCCACCAAATGTAGAGAACTTTAGACCTAAATGCTAGCCAGACTACTTGATAGATTCGGAGAAGACACCGAAATCTTGTCCATTATAGTTAGAAAAAAATAGGAAACGGATTTTATCATTAGATATTTTATACATTTTTATTAATAAGTAATACATATATACTATTCTTTGAGTATAATTTTTTGTATATAATTTGTACACATAGTATTATTCTCGTTAGAAAAGAGTAATGCGAGACATAAACTATACACAAAAATTTGTGCACAAATATTTATAAAAAAAAGAGAAAAAATTAGAAAACTGATCCTACCATTAAATATTTTACATATTTTTATTAATACGTAATACATATAGGTACTATTCTTTGTATACAACTCAATAAAAGAGGTTTGATATATAGTTGTATCCCGTGAAGTCGTGAATTTTCTCCTCATGTTCGTTAATTAGTAAAATTGGACAAATTAAATAAAAATATGAGATTTTTATTCTGTTTAATTAATACATTGGTAATCTCCAATCTTTGTGGAGCAAGACAAATCACATAGATACAACTAATCAACCACAAATCACATATCCTTTAATTAAATCGGAGTGTTTTGTCACTAAAAAAATGTCCGACGCTACAAATGATCCATATGAATTCCTTAGCCTTTGCCATTATATATGCCATCTGCATGCACTCAAAAAATATATGACATTTGGTTCAAAAGATTTCAAAAATTACCAAAAGAAAAATGTCAAAATAGTGTTATCTCAGTTCTAAAATATATAATTAAGTTTGAATTTTTAAAGTTAAATTGAAATATTTTTAAATTTTAAATTTATGTGATTTATTTAAGTTTTAAAAATAATAAATTTTATTGCTATTAGTAATTTTTCGATAATTATAATTTATCATAATTATATTGTTTAAAATTGAATATATTTATATCAGTCTTAAATCTAAAAATATCTTAAATTAATATGAAAAATCAAATATATTTTAACCCGGAGAAAGTAATATACTCCATTCGTTTTAAAATGTGGAATTAATATTTGACATTTGAAAATCAATTTGATAAATTTTAAAACTCTAAATTACTATAGTTTTAGACAATATAATTATAAAAAACTATTAACTATTTTTTAAATAGTATTTTTAATTATAAAATTTATTATTTTTAAAAATTAAATAAATTATATTATCTAAATATAAAAATATTATAAATTAATTTTCAAAAGTTAAAGTTGATCATCTATTTTGAAACGGAAAGGGTAAAAGTTTTGTTTTGATAGGTACAATCCTCAATTCTCATGCATGATGATTTGGGGGTGAGATGAGACAGGAATACATGTTTTGCAATGATTTTCATCCTTGACAAAGCTACACCAGCAGCCAAATGCCAAACGAAAACAATCAAATATGTTAGATTGGGGCACAAAATGATGAATAACATCATTGATGCATGGGACTTTCAGGTTTTCATACTAATTATTTGTAGAATTATTATAGCACTAGCTTTATGGTACACATGGAGAATTAATTTTTTCAAATTAATTTTTGATATTTTTACATATAAACTGTCATTATAAATCTATAGCGACAGTTAAAGCCGTCGTTATATATCTATAACGACACTTCTTATGTGAAAAATATCAAAAATTCATGTAAAAATATCAGTTTCCTACGCATGTTATTAGTACCTGCATTGTGTGTCCATTTATTTGATTTGATGATGATTATATTTAATATATATTTATAAAAATAAATAAATTTCATAAAGTTCTTATGAAATATTTTATGTCAAAAGGCTTAGTTACTGATCAAATTTGTTAAGTTGATTCAAATCGTAAAGTATAGAAATGCAATCCTTGTAATAGCTTAGTTATCCAAGGTTAGAAAGATTTTTCGTAGAGTTAAAAAAAAAACCACTCTAAAATCGCAGAGTTAACTAAAGTCATTCCAAGATCACAGAGTAAACGTCAATTTGTAAAACTATAATCGTAGAGCCACTGTATTCGTAGAGCAAAAATAGTAAAATCGAGATTACTCTATTATTTGAGGATCAACTCTACGATTTTTTCTCAGCAGAAGTCAAAATCGTAGAGTGCAACATTCTGACAAGTTAGTGGCAAGTTATGACAAAGGTCATAAACCTTAAATACATGCTCCTCAAGATTGATTTTCATGTGTGTTTTCGATAAGGACAAGACAACAAAAGATCTATTTAACAGCTATATTTGCAAGGACAAATGACACGTGTTTATTATTGTACTATGCACAATATGATCTAAACAGACAATAACTCGAAGTTAAATATTTGAATTTTGACAAGTGTCACAGACAAAATAGAGCAACGGTAACAATCCAACAGATAAATTTCAAGAAAATACTATAAAAAGATTGCTACATCAAATACTAGGGGAAAAAAAAGTACTGAAAGTCTAAGTTTCCAAAACTCCACTCTATGATTTTAAAAAACGTAAACTACTACCAAGTCAATTGAACTTTTTTTAACGAAACTTAACAGCATCTCAAATAACATCTCCTTCTTAGTGAGTGTATAGATCTTAGTGATCTATTGTAATCAAGTCTAAGTGACTTATTTTATTCTTTGTGAATCACTCTGTTGTACCGAATTTAAGTGAACTTTGGTTTATATAACCAAATCATTCTTAGTGGATCATCCCTTCTAGCAGAGTAGAAGAGAAGACTATGAGACTTTTGCGCTCTGAACCTCTTAGAAATATTTGTGTTCTTTACTTTATGTATTTTACTTTTTTGTCACTCTATGTTTTTATAAGTGACTTATTTTTGCACATTTACTAAATTTAGAACTATGATTTTCATTCAATCTTTAAAGGGGTTTTCACACTTATATTTCACTATGCAAATCAAGTAAATTTATTTTGCTTAACTACTTGATAATCACTCTTTAAAAAGATTTTTTTTTAAAATCTATTCAATCCCCCTTTCTAGATTCTTTCGAGTGCCTTTGAGAATAACAAGTGGTATTAGAGTCTGGTTCTCTTTTGAATTAGCTTTACAACTTGACTATATCCATGATACTAAATGAAACCAGTTCTGAGCTTAGTGGTAGAAACAAGCCACCATTGTGTAACAAAGATAAATTTTCTAATTGGAAGGTTTATATAAAGGCGTACATGGATGCAATTAATGATAAACTATTTGATTCAATGGTCCATACATACCTACTAAGCTTGCTCCTACTTTTGAATATCTAAACAAGGTGGCAATCAAGTAAAGAATGAAGTGGACTAATAAAGAGAAGAAATTGGTGGCTCTAAACAAATGAGCTACGAACACCCTGTTCATGACTCTTGAAGATGAACAATTTGAAAATGTAGTCAACTGCAAGATTGTAAAGGAAGTCTAGGAAGTTCTCTTGGTTATGCACAAAGGCACAGAAGAAGTAAGGGAGAACAAACAATAACTCCTGGGATTTCTTGTAGGAGTACTTCTCGGACTTCATATTCTCCTAATACCTATTTGATAAACAACTGGAAATTGCTGTATATAATTAAAAATTTTACCTCTAAACTTTGTGTTAGCCTTTGTTCTACCAGAAGAGTTTCATATTCCGAGATGTTATTTGTAACCATAGAATTAGATCGCATGACTTGTTGTACCCTGAACTCTTCGAGTAATGTGAGGTGAGGATGACACCGATTTCACTCTTTTAACCAGTTGAAGATCCGCCTACAAACATAGTCCAGGCAGGGTTTTCGAATTATTGTCCTTCATCTAAAATATGAGCTTCTTTTGTAGGCTGATCAACTTCCATATTCTTAAGGAAAGAACATTTTGTAGGGAAAGAAAATTTTGTAACGAAGTCAATAAGGCTTGCGCCTTGATAGTTGTTCTATAAGGGTGCAAATGAGTCGAACTGATTCGAACTAAGATTTACTCGAATTCAAGTCGTAAGGTTAAATTCTTACTCGAATTCCACTCGGATTCGAATTATATTTGAAAAACTTTATTCAGATTCGACTCAACTCGAATTTTCATTACTCAAATTCGATACAAATCGGATCGAACTATATTCACTCGCAAGTTTTAAATTCTAGCTTGAATTCAAATCTCAACATAGTAATTACCATTATAATACATATAATTACTAATTGAATTTACTATTTTACTTAGAAATGAAAAAATATAATTACAATTACACTTTACAAATATAAAATTAAAATTAAAAACAAAGTAAAATAATAATAACTAATTATTCTAATTTTGTTTAATTGTATATATATTATAAGAGAATGTATCGAGTATCTATTCGAATATGTATCGATTGAGCATGTATCGAGTTATGATTAAGGATTTGAGTAGTTTGAATTCTAAACGAGCCGAGTATAACTTTGCTCATATTCTACATGCATTTTTATTTGAACTATTTTTTGTGCTCAAATTTGGATCATATTATTAACGAATTCAAGTCTCGCTCAAATTTTCTCGAGTTGAGTCCAAATTTAGCTCGAACCGTTTGGTTCGATTTGCAGCCTTATTGTTCTAAGGTGAAACTCCAAGCTAAACTAGCCGAGTTTGATTGACCGTGTTGCTAATCTTTAAGAAAGATCAGGCCGATAATAAATATGTCCAAAGGGCTGGTCACTTAAAATAGTAATGGTTCTCCTTTTAAAAGTATCGTCGAAGCTTTCTACTAGAGATAACCATGGTATATGTGACTTTCTTAAGATTTGGATATCTACTGTCGGCATCCCGAAGGAATGACTGACATAATAAACTGGCTTTTGCCCTTCAAAATCTTCTCAGACTAAGACCACGCAGATAACTGAAGGACTTGTCGATAAATAAATGTATAAATCCTCTTTGAGCAAAGCTTTAATCACTATTGGAGGAGAAGATATATACATTTTTATTCCTTTAAGGGCTTCTTGACATTCTTCGGTCTACTGTAAAGTTTTTTGATTTTGGGCTCCCTTCAACGTGTTAAAGAAAGGGAGATATTTTTCAGCTGTTCTAGCCACGAAGTATGGAAGAAATGCAAATATTCTAGTCAATCTTTATACTTCTTTAAAATACTTTGGGGGCTGTATGCTACGTATGACTGATATTATTTTAGGATTTGCTCCGATCCCTCTTCGGCTGACCATGTAGTCTAAAAAATTGTCTGCTGCAAGGTCAAAGGTGAATTGTGAATTTGGTAGGATTCAACCTCATATTATGGCACCTTAGCTTCTGGAAATATTCCTTAAGATTGGTCAAATGGACCTCAGTTTTCATGCTTTTAACAATTATGTCATCTACATAGACTTCCATGTTTTTAACTTTTTGGTTCCCAAACACCTTATTTATTGTAACGCCTTAAAATTCACATACTTGCTACAGCGAACTTTGTGCATTAAACTTCTCTTTACTCATAACTTAACCAATGATCTCATAATCATATTGGTTGTACTAATCTATTTAAGACAATTATTAAGAAATTTCTTTTACTCAATTCCTAGATCTTAACTTGGTCTCGATCTCATCTTTTCTATAAGTATCAATTTGTAGTTCATTCGTATATATGGATAACACCATATATATCGGTCAATTTTTAACCTTAAGATTTAAACATTCTATGCTTCTATATATCCAAGGTTCACAACATTAATAATAGGATTGTTCTTGGAATAGAAGAATCTTGAGATAAATGTTTGCATCTTTATCCGTGGCAAAATTTCTTTTCTTACAGAACTCTCCATATTATGTAATACCCTAACTTAGATATATATCTTCATATTGATATATTGATATCTCTTCATATCGTTATTTTCTATTTATTTGAAGTTCACAATATTATTAATACACTTGTACTTGGAACAGAGGAACCTTGGAATGAATTTGGTTTTCTCATCAGTGTTAAATCTCTGGTCTTACAACACTCACAATGTTAATCAATATCATCATTCAGATATATAGTTCTTTATCAATATTGTTTTAATGTTTTAACAATTCTAAGTTATATCAAATTTAAAGACATAATAATTTTTTTATGATAATATAATAATATCATTGAATAATATTCGGTTACATGATTTACTTGTTCATATTACAACAGTTTTCATGACTACAAATAAAAGAAAAGTAAATAATTTAGTCTACGCCTTCTTATTTACTTTCATGATCTTCTTATCATTCTCCTTAATTGCAAATAAAGTTTTATTCCTTCATATAGCACATACACAGTTTATGCCTTCATGTAAACTTTAACATACTTTGACTTAACATATCTCTCAATTTAATATCTCAAATAACTTTCATTTCAACAATTTATATCACCTTGTCACACAAAACGTATAAAACATATATATAACTTGTAACATTACACATAAGACTTAGAAGACTTGCCTGATTCAATAATACAATTTTAGTTAATTTCTGCATTTAATCATACAGCCTGCAAGGTATGCGAGGTTGACATAACCATTAGTCCTATTACGACTTCATACTTTAGTTAATAATAACTAGTTTATTTATATTTTTCTTTCTTCAATAATATATGAACATAAACTAGACATTCAAAACTAGTTTCTTTGTTCATTGTTTTGATTAATTATAACTTGATGTCATAGTCATATAAGGCTAGGACATCATGTTTTACTCTAGAATATTCAAATTAAATTGAACATAATAACATCTAGTATTTTTGATATTTTATTCTTTATACATGGAATAAAATCAGACAATATATCCGCTTATAAATATAATTTCTTCTATTATATTTGAAAATGAATTAAGCATTATAATTGCATGTAAAATGAATATTCATTTACTATATTTAAAATAATTTGAGCATTATAACTGCTTATAAAATGAATATTCTTACTAAATACTTGAAGAAAATTAAATATAGTAATTGTTTGTAAAATGAGTATTTCTTATTTATAATATAAATAAATTGAATATTATAACTGCTTAAAAATAGGACTTTTGTACTATATATCTAAAATAATTTGGGTATTGTAACTGCTTATAAAAATATATTTATACTAAATATAAGAAGAAAAATGAACATAATAACCACTAGAGTACACATCTTGTAGTGCTTGCTTTAACGTATTTTGCGTAGGACTTCGATACTTGAAGTATATTTTTCGCTCACAATAACACTCATATTATAATTATATAGTATTTTTGCTCTTGAATTGCTCTTAGAAATGGTGAGAAAATTGAAGAGGGGCCCTATTTATAAAATTTTGGAAATTTCATTAATCGCATTTTTATTCTGACCTATTACACTTTGCACCCTAGTATATTCTTGAAATATTCCCTTAAAATATTTTTTACTAAGCGACATCATCAGGTGACATCATGCTTGCATCATCCTATCTTCTGATTGGTCGAAAAATATTCACATGGATTACCAGTTTAGTTTTCTTGGTTCTGATTGGTCCATTTTGATTTTTAGTTTCTATAATTGTGCTAGTGTTTCTAGTTTGGTTACTCCAACTTGATTTTGTCTAACTTGGCTCTGATTGGTACATTATGATTAAAAATTTGATATTATTGAGTTTTGTTTCGTATAAACACTATTCTGTGAAGTGGAAAGTCCAAAAGACTTGACACTTTTTTCGATAAATAGTATTTTTGGTGACCATTTCTCAAAAAATAGTTAGACGGTCAAAAAGTCAAAAAAATTATTCATTTTCGTCTTATCCCTATTTTATCTTATTCCTATTTTGTCTTATTTTCTTACACGTTTTTCGAAAAAAACTTTTATTGATTATTATGTATCTGTGTTCCATATAAATATTATATCTTCAAACGAAATATTTAAAAATGAAAAGCATTTTTGTATGAATAGTAATTTCTGTACTTTTTTGTGAAAAAAGTTTTATTAGATAATACGTGTTTTCACATTGTATTACAGGTAGATCTTGAAACGGAATGTCATTACGACATACACGTTACTCTCGAAAGCCTAGGTTATTTCTTAGTATTTATCCCTTAGGGTTTAGGATTTAGGTTTTAACTTATTTCCAGTTTAGGTTTTTGCCTTAATATAACTTCTTGCTTTTAATAAGTGTTATGGTTAACTACTTGAACCAAAACACAAAATTTTACACATAAAAAATCACATAACACATAGATTGGAGCACAATTCAATATTTATTAATCACATAACACATAACTTAGGCTAAAGGTTTAACCTCCAGTTGTATATGATCGTATCTACGAGTAATTTGAGGTATTTACTTAATTTAACGGATACCCGAACAATCGTTTTAAGGAATTCATTTTAGCCATAGCTAGGTTTTTAATTAACAACCTTTATATAATCGTTTAAGATTATATTATCTAGTTTTGAAATGTTTGGGATATAAAATCTATCATATGTTGATAAGTGGCTCCAGCATTTATAAGGCCGAAAAACATGACATTATAAGCATATATGACTCTATGGGTGATGAAAGCTATATTTGGAATATTTTTAGCCCACATCCCAATTTGATTATAACCATAGAAAGCGTAAAAAAAATTGAGCATAATATGACCGAAGGTAAAATATATCAGCTGATCGATGCTTAAAAAGGGATAACAATCATTCGTACAAGCTTTGTTAAGATCAATGTAATCTACGTAAATCCTCTACTTCCCGTTATGTTTCTTAATGAGTACTACATTGGCGAGTCATTCTGGATAATAAATTTCAAAGATAAACCCTGCTACTAGAAATTTATAAATATCTTCGTCAATCACCTTTTGTCTTTCATGAGTAATATTTCGATGCTTCTACTTTACAGGTTTTACATGAGGATTGATGCTTAGCTTATGGCCCGTGATACTTTCATCCATCCCCAGTATATCGGCTGGAGTTCTCTAAATTCATTTTTGGCTAAAAATTTCATCTTTAAATGGAGAATGGAAGTAATTGCCTTAAGTGTTGACAAAGTTATTCTTCTTAAGATGACATTATAATTGTTGTCTACATGAACCGCATAGAATTTTACCACAAAAAAAATATTGCTGAAGAGCTATACCAAACATTATCAGCAACTCAATTATTCCTACTGTTAGGATACGAGTGTTACAGAAGTATTAAAGGGGTTATTGATTGCAAAGCTCCAGCTTTCTGCCCCTAAGTCCAGTCGATTATACGCGTGCCCATATAGTACATTGATTGAACTTGCATTATTGATGAACATGGGTATTAGGGAACTACTAAAAATAACATTAACAACGCTCCTCGACGCTGTAGAAGAAGGAGGCGGTGCGATTTGATCAAGAGTTAATTGCCTAGCTTTATTTGTTACATAATAATCCAAGTTTCCTTTTTGCACTTGATTATTAAGGAAGCGCTTTAGCTGATAACATTCTTTTGTGCCATAACCCTTCTTCTAATGGTAAGAACAATATTTATCATTTTTGCTATGTTTGGCAAAGACCATAATATTTGGAAGTCTCTCAAAGAAGGGTTCATTCTTTATTTCACTTATAATTTTAGCTTTACTATAATTTAAAGGGGTAGAGTCTTTATCTGAAGAGTCTCTGTAATTATGTTTGTCCCTTTATCCCTAGAGCTATCATATTTGTTTTGCCGATCACCCCTGAAACCCCTCATGTCATCATCTTTTTTATCAAACCCCTCGACCTAGGGATCACTTTTCTAATGGTAATCATTGTTCTTTCTTGAAGGACCTTGAAGGCTAGCAATGGCCTCTTCCATCTCTATGAAATTTTCAACCTTATCATAGGCTTTAGTAAGATTTTAAAGGGCTTTAAAGATGATTTCCTCAATTAAGTGATTGAATTTGTCAACGTTCAAACCCAACGTGAGGAATTTTATTTCCGAAGTGATTCATTTGACTTCTGGCTCACTTGAATCAGTGAAGTCATCATCTTTTCACATTTCCTGTTGTTACCGAAGTGTGTGTGGAATTGTTCTTTTGGTTCTTTTCATGAGAGAATAGAACGAGGAAGAAGTGTTCCAATCCATTCCCTAATAGTTTTCTTTAAGGTAGAGATGAAAAAATGAAACTTTCCTGCAACATTATAACCATAAAAGAACATTAAACGTTCGTAAGAATAAGTATGGTCATAAAGATCACATGTTCCATCTTATATCTCTAAGTTCAGGACTTTAAGGGATCTATCAATCCTAGTTTCATCAAGATCCTTAGTGAAAAGAAATGTGTAGGATTTGCTGCCTTTGACTTCGGTGCGCCCCCTCAGATGATTTTTGGGGAGATGTTTCTCTGGAAAAATTATTGCGACTTCAGCATTGTCTTCAACATTGACCACCGCTTCTATGTTATGAAAGAGATCTCATTCATTTTTCTATGGTGTTTGTTCACGTCAGATGATCAAGTGTCGGTGCTTCTATAAGAGGAAGAGGACCTGTGAATGTGGTGAGAGCCATAACATCCAAACTAGGAAGGTGTTCCAGGTTTGCATAATAAACAATCTTCGACTTTATCAGATTCGTAAATTGCTTGTCAAGCTCTTCTTGCTAAATTTGAAGAGTTTTCCTTCTATCTTGAACTTCCCTAAAATAAAGTTGCCTGTTAGTATATGTTGGTTGACGTGACTGCAAATTTCATGAAAATTATTATGGTGGCTTGGTGACGGTATGATGTCATAGAAGTTTTTTTATAAAAAAATTATTGAAAAAAGAAAGAAAAAAGCTCTACTAAATACTAGAAGGTCATCCTTCTAGCGCCAATGTTAACGCTCAAATTTATCCACACGTTCAACCACTAGCTTGAACGTGAACCTACAAAAAAAGAACTACCAGAAAGTATTTGAAAGCTTTGGGTATCGGTGGATACCTCCTGTGTGAGTATGCTAGAATATCGTATCACGTACCTCTATTGTTCGCCTTATATTTATAGTATTCACACATTATCAATAGGATTATAATTCTTAATAGGAATTATATAGTAGAGATTCTATTAGAAAATGTAATTACTATACAAAGTAGTATTGAATATGGTAACTAGTTAGTGCCTTAAGAGGTAAGGCAGCGAGCCCAAGCTTATTAGACTTAAAAGTCCTATGTGAACACACTAGGCCAATGGGCTGTGGGGATGAGACCCAATATAGACAACCCATTTGTACTAATAAATATGCAGCCCAATGGTGTCCTTTATCTCATAATTGAATGATACTCAGCAAGTTGTGCCTCAGGACTTCAATAAATATAACTTTGCTAAAAGAAACAACATCATCCCTTATAGTGTTATATCATTTTATCTTTCATGAATTGTTATCTCCAAAGATAGCAACAAGTCTATTTTTTTCTTTAAAATTTGATAGGAGTGCTTTGTTGTCTATCATATGTCTTGAGCATCAATTGTCCAGGTACCATGTTAAATCAATGTTACTCTTATCCTGTAAGTAAATTCACATTTCACTTTAGTACCCATACTTGATTAGGTCTTGATGAGTTAGTTTTCTTCAGATCTACCTAACTATAGGTTTTACATAAACAGGATAATCATCAAGTCACACATAGTAGCTATATGACCATAATGACGGCAGTTATAACATTTAATATGGTGCATGCTTGTGTATGTATATGGATCCTTTCTCTTTTAGGAAATGTGTGGGGAAAAAGAACCTCTTATATTTCTTTTTGGCTCATATTCTTTTTACTTACGCATTGTTTTACAATTTTTAGTATTCGCAACACTGACACGTGAAACATAATATGAATATGTTTCAGTTTAGGAAGTAAAGTTATCTCGTACATCACTTCACCTACTTTCTTCAATATCATAAACGATCCTACGAACCTCAGGCTTAGTTTCTTTTCCTTCCCAAATCTTATCTTCACTTTTCAGGGAGACACTTTCAAAAACACAAAACTTTTCACTTCGAAATCTCTTTTCTGATTATGCAAATCCGCATACTTCTTCTGTCAATCTTGAGTTACTACTAAACGAGCTCTTATAACCTTGATAATCTCCACTTTCTGCTGAACCAATTTCGGCCTCAACAGTCACTGTTCCCCTACTTCATCCCAACACAAGGGTGTCCTACACTTTTTTTTCATACAATTCTTCGTAAGGTAGCATGCCTATACTCGCGTGATAACAGTTATTATACGCAAATGCAACTAAAGGTAGATGGTCCTCCTAACAGCCATTGAAATCCATCATACAGACTTTGAACATGTTTTCTAATGTCTGAATTATTCTTTTACTTTGCCTATCAGTCTGCGAATGATACGCGGTACTCAACCTTAACTGCGTCCCCATTCTTTCTTGAAGACTCCTCCAAATATTTGACGAGAAGCGCGAAACTCTATCAGACATAATTGATACCGACACTCCAAGTCTTAAAACTATTTCTTTGATGTACAACTTGGTTAACTGATCTAAATTGAACCTAATCTTGATCGATAAAAAATGCAGTGACTTTGTTAGTTGTTCTACCATCACCCATATATCGTCGTAACCTTTCTGTGTTGCTAGAAGTCCTACTACAAAATTCATCATGATATGCTCCTATTTTCACTCTGGAATCTCCAACGGCTACAATAATCCGCTCGGTCTTTAATGTTTTGCCTTAACTCTTTGATAATTTAGAAGTCGACTGACACATTCTACAATCTCTCTCTTTATGTCCGGCCACCAAAAATGCTGACGTAAATCTTGATACATTTTCGTGCTATATGGATGTATCGAGTATCTTGTACTGTGTACCTCTTGCAAAATCTCCTCCCTTAACTCCAATACTAATGGTATCCGAACCCTCTCTTCAAATCTTAGTAATCCTTTATTATCTACTTTAAACATGATCTCCTCTCTCCATCGGGTAATTTCTTTCTTATTCTATCACATTTTTCGTCTCTGTCTTGAGCCTCTTTTACCTTGTCTAAAAATGTTGGACTTGCCTCTATTTCTGTCAATTTCTTTTTCGAGTCATTTAGAATTTTTACCTCTCTAACTTTATTCTAGTCATTTTTTTTACCAGTTTTTTCTGGTTTGTCAATGCAAACAATTTCTATCTACTATTTCTGCTTAAAGTATCTGTCACGATTAGGTTTTGATCGAATCTTTATAATAATTTTGACCCTATTAAAAATATTTTTTTGGCTTCGTGGGTGCCTACAATGAGATAAAATAATATATATGGAACATTTTAAACATGTGACCATTATGCTCATCGAGATATGTGAATTATTAGGTACAACTTAGGTTTATGTTCTATACGGATAAGGTGGCGAAATTGGTGGTTTATACAAATGCGGTACCTGAGATCTAAACATTGTGTACTATTTATAAAATAGATTAAGAACATGGTCAAAGAATTTATAGCAATATTTAAAACAAAGTACTAGAAATGTGCCAACTGATCTACTATTATAAAATTAGGTACAACAACCGTGGGTAAGTTTTTTTTTAATACAAAAATGATGAATGTAATAAAATTATTTATATTAATTTACAATTTTCCTAATAAAAATAATGAAAAATCTCATTATGTAGATGATCAAGTTATGTAATTTACAAATTTCCTAGTATAATATAATTATTCAAGTTTTAAGTAAATTGTTATTATAACTTAGATAATATAATTATAAAAAAAAACAATTTCTTACATAATATTAATATGTTACTATTACTAAATATTATTATATTTAATATCCCATCCCAAGATAAAAATCATCTATCGACTTTAATGTTTAAATTAATCATTTTTAAAATTAAAAACTCTTATTATTCTTATATATATATATATATATATATATATATATATATATATATATATATATGCAAAAAAACTTACAAACATAAAGAATCACATACAATTTAATAATAATCTCAATATTTGTCTTTTGAAAATTTAATTATAGATATAAATAATTATTACTTTTAAAAATAATCAGTTTGACTGCAAAAATCAATGAAAGACTTTTATTTGGGACGAAATGAGTAATATATATTTGTTAATAGTATTACATAAAAAGAATTTACAACAAAGCATTTATAATAATTTAATATTTTAGAAAAATTTTACTTATTTATATTTAAATATTATTATTAGTTAGATAATATATTTTTAAAAATCAAAATCAATTACTTTAATTAATAAAATTTTAGTAGTGAAATAATCGGTCAAAAATTGCTTATAAGTATGTTTTCTACATACCTTACTTTTTTCCTAAAGACAAAATAAAAAGGCCCCCTTCTCGAAAGGCAAAGATTAACATAGTTTTGATAAAAAAAAAATCCACTCTAATCAAGAGTAGATCTTATTAAGAAGAAAATGACGCAAACTCTTGGTACATAGGAATGAGTCATATTATGTATTATACTGAATTACAACTTAATATGTCATTTCCTTTAGGAATTAGAGAGGGAATGTGACTCGCATTCTTATTTTGATGAAATTTGAGGGTTGAATGAATAATTATTAATGTAACCATATTTATTCATAAATGGGAGTGATTTTCTAATATCTTTCTTGATTTGGAATATATCATGATTTCTTGCTCCGGGATGATAATCTTTTTTAGTTTCTCTGTAATTAATAGAAAAATTACAACGTGGGTATAATAATTTCCTAAAAGAATGGGTTTTAGACAATATTCTAAACACATCTAGGAAGATATATTTATAATAGTGTTATCAAAAATCTCATCAATAATTTATGCAGAATGAGAATACAATGACAATATTTTATTTTTCTTAAATGATAGGTAAGAACTTCATTACATTAATAAATAAATAAAATAATGAAAATCAAAGTATAATAAAAGAAAGTAATTAAATAATGAAAGATACATTGGACAATTGGCTTTTAATTAATTAGAATCCCATGGCTTAAAAACTAGAACCCTAATTAGTGCAACCACAAATATTCTCTTGCTCTCTTACTTATGGTCTAAATGCACCATATTTTATCCTCGGATATAGGAGTGTGATGAAGTCTTGAAGGATATTTGACCCATACACTTATTTACAATTAGATTATAAAATTTTAATTCTCTTAATGTCTTTTCTTAAGTACCATTAAGTAATCGATATCGACCCTTAAAAAAATATCTAACAAAAAACAACTAGAATTGTCACAAACTCCGGCTAATTGAGTATATAAATACAATTAGACCATATATCATTTGATCAAACTGTATAAAAATATTTAAATATTGTTCAAGTGTCAACATTTTAAAGACTAAATTGGCTGACTTATTATTTAAGGTCTTTTGTATTTACTACTTGGTATTAATTACTTTGGAGAGATTTCGTGGCCTCATTTATGGCTCAAATGTATATTTTGAAATCGGATATACTACTGACCCAATCAAAAATATCCTACAACGAGATAAAATAATATATTTTAAACATTTTAAACATGTGACCATTGGTAGAACCATATGTTTATGTTCTATACGTGTAAGGTGGCGAAATTGGTGGTTTATACAAATTAAATGCGGTACCTGACATCTAAACCATGTGTACAATTTATAAAATAGATTAAGAATCTGGTTAAAGAATTTATAGCAATATTTAAAACAAAGTACTAGAAATGTGCCAACTGATCTATTATTAGAAAATTAGGCACAACACCACAAAAAATTATTGAATGTTCTCGAGAGCAAAGTTATATTTTACTCTCTTTTTTCACAATATTATAAGATCTATAAGTAATGGGTCTTTTGCGACCCCACAATGAGCAAGTTTTTTTTTATAAAAATTAGACACAACAACTATGGGTAAGTTTTTCTTATAAAAATGATGAATGTAATAAAATTATTTGTATTAAGTTAATATTATTTTAGATTATTTTATTTTATGAGTTGTCTGAATTTAATCTCATAAATTATTTGCTATTATTTCTAAAGTCATTTAATACTTTAAAGGGAGAATTATACATATAATGAGAATAAATTATATAAAGATAGCATGTATTTAGGAGGAAATCAACGGATTTGAAATGAATTAACATATTTTGTAATTATTATTTATTATGATAGGACTGTTTCATTAATTATATTAGATTTTAAACTAATATAATTAATTTTATAAGCTATTTGTTATTATTTTTAAAGTTATTTGATAATTTTAAAAAATTATATAATATTATATTTTCACCTAAAATTATAATTTATTATCAAATTATCTTAAACATAACGAATATAATTTATAATGATAATAATTTAGTATCTATAATTATATCTCACGCATTATTTTTACAAATAAAGATGACCTTGAGTCTTTGATTAAGGTTCCCAGAAACTTTTCTGGAGACTTGCAACAGATAAGCCATGAGAAAGGATAAAATAAGTTACGCGATGCAATGTTTTCTTAGCAACTAAACCAATTTAGAAATCAAATGAAATGATAATATTTTGAATTGAATTAAGTGGACTGACCCCAAAGGTATGCGAGTATACACTTAAAGTACAATTCATAAATCTAGCCCCAAGAAAAAGGAGAAGTTTAGGGGGAATTCTGATGAGCTATTAAAACAGAAATATATTTAATTATTAAAAATATGGCAGACTTAATTAAAGCAGAGGTGATCTGGTGATGCATATAGTGCCATGTCCCATAAATAGTTAAGTTGGTTTTGGATCTAGTGTCACATGTTTTTCTTCAAGCAGGAATTATATGTCCGCAAGTACTTGGCCAATTCCATTCACATTTTGTTAGCGCCTAGTGGTAATAATATGAAATTATGCTATATACATCTGGTAGTATGGAAATTCCTAGTAGTATTATTAATTTGGTACTACCATGAAGTTATTGACTAATGGTATTAATATGAAATTCCTTCACGCTTATGGCAGGATATTAATGGCATATCTTGATCTTTTACCAACTCTCCGTTGGTCTAGTTGTAAGTGGGTTGATTTCTTCGCTCAAAATTTGGGTTTAATTGTCACCCACAACGAATGTTTGATGGTAATTCTGCATCATATACTTCATTGACAAATGATTTATGAGCTTCAATCTTGCCATAGGTGTGTTAGGGTTTTTTTCAGATATATTCTGTTATTGTTTGCGTAATGTACCTAGGCGAAATTTTAAAATACCTTATATACCTCTTATTTTTTGCATATATATATTGTTAACGCTCGAATTTGTGTTGAATTATAATTTTAACATATATTAATAAATAAGATTGAATAGAATAATAAATAAAAAAATTTATTTATTACACATCGCTCTAAATAAATTATTGTCAACTCTTATTCACGTGGTTGACAGTCAAAAAATCTATGTAAATATTCTTAATATATATATATATATATATATATATATTTATCATTTCCTATAGGAATTAGAGTGGGAATGTGACGCGCATTTTTATTTTGATGAAATTTGAGGGTTAATAGAAAATTTACAACGTGGGTATAATAATTTCCTAAAAGAATGGTTTTTAGACAATATTCCATGCACCTCTATAACTATTTAAATGAAGATATATTGGTAATCTTGTTATCAAAAATCTCATCAATAATTTATGCGGAACAAGAATAACGTTGACAATATTTTATTTTTCTTAAATAATAGGTAAGAACTTCAATACATTAGTAAATAAATTAAATAATGAAAATCAAAGTATAATAAAAGAAAGTAATTAACTAATGACAGGTACATTGGACTATTGGAATATCAACATAATATTGGCAGGATTAATTAGGGCTTTTGACGTTATTTTGATCCCAACTTGAGTAAAGATTCAGTTATCTATATATAAAAGGATTTAAACATGGCTTTTAATTGGCTTAAAAACTAGAACCCTAATTAGTGCAACCACAAATATTAGCTTGCTCCCTTACTTATGGTCTAAATGCACCATATTTTATCCTCGTTATAGGAGTGTGATGAAGTCTTAAATCGAAATGAGTTAAAGGATATTTGACCCATAAACTTATTTACAATTGAATTATAAAATTTTAATTCTCCCAATAAGTATCATTAAATAACCGATATCGTTCTTAAAAAAATATTTGACGTAAAAAAACAATTAGAATTATTGCAAATTCAAGCCTTGTGAATATAAATGCAATTAGACTATATATTATTCGGTTTGACTGTACAAAAACATTTAAATACTGCTCAAGTGTCAACATTTCAAAGTCTAAATTGGCTGGCTTATTATTTAAGGTGTATTACATTTACTTGGTATTAATTACTTTGGACTCGTTAGAAGGATATCAATTTCGTGGCCTCATTTATAACTCAACTAGGGATAACCCGTGCCTGAAGATACGATGTAATTAATATAACAGTTAAGTATTGTATTCAATATTTTTCGATTAAAAAATTTAAAACTGTTGTGGGCTCTCAGTTTCATAATAGAATTGAGAGTCCAACCATTAATACAAAAAGATTGATACTCAATCCAGTCATAGTTTCTTTTTTGGACAAATATTAGTGTGCTACTCATTCCCAACTTAAAATTAGTTATTGGTAGGTTTGAACAATTAATTGATTGACGATAGCGGACTCCAATTTATGTAATATAGTATTTTCGGGTATTCCACACAATTTTCCTTTATTGACAAAACAGAATGAGAAATTTGATAGTATTTATTTGTCTCCAGTATTTCTAACAATCGATCAATATGATCCATAAACAGTATTTTCTGTGGAAATTAAAAAGGTAGTACTACAAATCATTTGGTAGGATCCAATGAGAAAAAAAAAGATGTAAAAATTTAAAAGAAATATTTTTGCATATACCCAAAAGTATAAAATGAGTAGTACTCTAAGTCCAAACAAAAAAGTATAATCATAATACCAACTAAATCGCATCACCATAACATTTTTTCTCTTATATTTTTTTCTTGAAATTGGACAAAAGATTATTACATCATGAGTCAGAGCCTACTACAATAGTTGCTCTCGATATAGCCCGCAAAAACACCAAAGAAATGACACGTAATTGTCCATCCCTGAAGGCACGACGAATATTAAAATTTTAAAAATACTCTATTACCTAAAGACTCTTTGTAACCTAAAATAACTTACAAATCAATTAAAATGAATTTAAATCGCCCTTGTGATTTTTCACCTAAATCAATTTGCATGTAGAAACATAACGACCGCAATACCCAAAAAACAGAAAAATTGCGTCAATGCTAAAAGGGTGACCCATATTGTTTACATGCAATTTTTATTTATTATTTTTTTATTTATTATTATTGTTATTATTATTACTATAATAATAATAATAATAATAATAATAATAATAATAATAATAATAATAGTAATAATAATAATAATTATTATTATTATTGTTATTATTATTACTATAATAATAATAATAATAATAATAATAATAGTAATAATAGTAATAATAATAATAATTATTATTATTATTATTATTATTACTATTATTATTATTATAATTATTATTATTATTATTATTATTATTATTATTATTATTATTATTACTATAACTATTATTATTATTATTATTATTATTATTATTATTATTACTATTACTATTACTATTACTATTACTATTACTATTATTATTATAGTTTAGTAGTGAATTTGATTTGGGAGGGAAATGTGGGCGGATAGATTTATGAAAAAAAGAAGTTGAATTTGGGGGAAAAATGAGTGATAGATTAGTGATCGTTGGATGTTGAAACTTTAAATAATTTTAGACTGTTGGATGTTGAAGCCTAAATTAATTTGAGGCCGAAATTAATTTGAGGCCGTTGGATATTAAAATCTTAGAATTTGAACTGTTCTGTTTTATATAATAGATGTATATTTTGAAATTGGATATACTATCGACCCAATCAAAAATATCCTACGATGAGATAAAATAATATATATGGAACATTTTAAACATGTGACCGTGTTATGCACTTATGCTCAACGAGATGTGTGAATTATTAGGTAGAACTAAGGTTTATGTGCCATACGTATAAAGTGGCGAAATTGGTGGTTTATACTAATGCGGTACTTGAGATCTAAACCATGTGTACAATTTATAAAATAATAAGTATAAAAGTAAAATATTTAAATATAATATTTAAATATGATATTTATTTTAATTGTTAAAAAATAAGGCATTATATTAAAATCTATGTTATGTTTCACTTTTTAAAAGCTCTTCTATGAGATTGGGGTAAAAATACAAATAAATAAAATTAAAAAGTATTCATGTCTAATTTTCATGTCCAATTATTATGTCTGTATAAAAAAATTTCTTTTTAATAATTAAAATAAATATAATATTTAATTTTATATTTAATTTTTTTATCCCTAAATTTATCCTTTATAAAATAGATTAAGAATATGGTCAAAGAATTTATAGCAATATTTAAAACAAAGAACTAGAAATGTGCCAACTGATGTACTATTATAAAATTAGGTACAACAACCGTGGGTAGGTTTTTTTTTATAAAAATGATGAATGCAATAAAATTATTTGTATTCATTTATTATCACATTAAATTATGTTATGAGTAGTCTGAATTAAATCTAATTAAATATTTATTATCATTTTTAAAGTTATACAATACCTTAAGGGGGGAATTATATATATAATGAGAATAAATTATATAAGAATAGTATGTATTTAGGAGGAAATCAACATATTTGAAATGAATTAACATATTTTGTAATTTCTATTTATTATGGTAGAATTGTTTCATTAATTATAATAGATTTTAAACTAATATAATTAATCTCATAAATTATTTATTATTATTTTTAAGGTCATTTGATAACTTAAAAATATATATATAATATTATATTAATAATAATAATAATTTAGTATCTATAATTATGTCTCACGCATCATTTTTCCAAATAAAGATGACCTTATTTCTTTGATTAAGATTTCCAAAAACTTTCCTAGAGACTTGCAACATATAAGCCATGACATAGGATAAAATAAGTTATCCGATGCAATGTTTTCTTAGCAACTAATTAAACCAATTAAGAAATCAAATGAAATGATTATATTTTGAATTGAACTTAGTGGACTGACCCAAACGGTACGTGGGTATTAATTTGGTACAACCATGAAATTATTGCCTAATGGTATTAATATGAAATTCCTTCACGTTTATGGCAGGATATTAATGGCATATCTTGATCTTCTCCCAAACTATCCGTTGGTCTAGTTGTAAGTAGGTTAGTTTCTTCGCTCAAAGTTTGGGTTTAATTATCACGCACAACAAATATTTGATTATAATTCTGCGTTTTATATGTTATTCGCGGAGAATTCCTTAGCTTCAATCTTGACATAAGTGTGTTAGATTTTTTTTCAAATGTGTGCTGTTATTGCTTGCACAATATATATATATATCCAACCCAGTTGATCTCAACAATTTAATGAGCCTTAGATTTTATTTTTAATCTTTTTTTACTGCTTTTCTCTTATACTTTATATTTTTTTAAAAAAAATTGAAAGGTATGTGAAGAGTTTTTGGCATTCCTACCTAATTAGAAATTTCCTTAAAATTTCATTTTTGCGTGGTGATGTTGACAATCTAATTGTGTTAATGTTACTCGTTTCATTTTTTTTTTTTATTGTATTTCAAAGGCATATATTTGTCACTCTTTTCGTATGAATCATCCGTTAGTTAACTATTGTATTTGTATATTCTATATACAAATATGCAAAATTATATTATTTGTTTCTAAAAAATATTTTTAATATATATTATTAATTTAATATAATTGAATGTACACCAAACAAGGAAAATTATAGACCAAATATTTCTTCTGTGGTTTGTTTCATAAAAATAATTCATTTAACTTTGATCATAATAAATTTACGAAATCATACAAATCAAATTACTTCTAATTTTTTAAATAAAATTTTTATAATTAATAATATTTTTTACGTAGTTGACATTAATAGCTACTGTATTAATCAAATCAGAGCTTAAATTAATTTTGATTTAAAAAAAAATCATATTGACTAAAAAGAATCAAAGAAAACTCTTTTTTTTCTTTGTTTGGGAAATGATATAGTACCTCATAAAATGGGTGTCATATTTTTATTATTCATATAATTTGAGAGAGAGAGAGACCAGTGATGGAAGACATAATGTTGGAATTATCAATTGAAGGAGTGAAATCTTCCATTGAATTATCAATTGAAGGAGTGATATTTTTATGAAAGATATTATGTGTTTGTGGCATTTCTCTTATCCTAATAGCATATTCTAACAAATTTTATAGATATGCAAAGAAAAAGGATATCTATTGAGAATATTTATGTTAATTTTTTAATTATCAGTTACGTAGATAAGTATTAATGATAATTTTTTTAGAGTGATGTATAATAATTAATAGAGTTTTGTTATAATTTTATCCAGTCTCATGCATTAATAGGTTTTATAATTATAATTCAATATAAATTTATCGTAATACATAGCAAGACTCATTTAAATAGCATACATTGTAAATTTTTAATAGGAATTCTCGCTTGTATCAATTTTATTTATTCTTTTATGCAGAATGGGTTTTTTTTTAATTATTATTTTGGCAAATTATTATAGAAAATTGATATTTTCACATAAAAAAATAATATTTTACATGAATCTCTTTCACATAAATACGAAATTTATTTTATTATTTATATAAGAGAGATTATATAAAAATATTATTTTTTATGTAAAAATATCAACTCCCTTATTGTATTATATTAGTGATTATGACATTATGTACTTTATTATAAAAAAAATATATTGTACTCAGCAAAGCAGGATATCAAAAAAATGTAAATGTGTACTTCATTCGTGATATTCTATATTTTTAAAGATTGATTTAGCAGTAAGTTCGACACATGACACCCGTTTAAATCATAAGTTCAAGCATCTTCCGTGGTTCTTGAAAGAAAGATGGATATCTAGGGGTACTCCTATGCATTCTGTCCTTTTATGAGACAACCTACTACTACAAAATTCTTTATGTACCAAAAAAAATTCTTGATCGTGTATTCTTAAAATTTAGTGATATTTTACTTGAAATACAACGACTCGTGTAAATTTTATTATCTATATCTATATTAAATATAATAGGCCTAAGAGCAAGTTTACATAGGATCCACAAGCAATAAATTATATTTCTTTTATTTTAAATTATAAGATCAATATTAATTTTTTAAATATTTTTAAACTCAAAATTGAAATAAATTTATTTAATTTATGACAATACAATTATGAATATCATAAACTAACGAAAAAAATATTATTATATGAATTCATTTAATATAAGTCAATACAATTATAAATATCATAAACTAACTAAAAAATATTTCTAGTTATAAGATTTATTGTTGATATCAATTTTGAGTTTGAAAAAAAATTATAAATTAAATTTTAAAAAATTAATAATAATTTTATAATTCAGAATGGATAAAATACTCACTACTCGATTTTGACCACAGGATTTTGGTCAATATGTAGTAGTTTATATATTTTTTTTGGGGGGGGGGGGGGTTATTATAACTTAGATAATATAATTATAAAAAATAATTTCTTACATAATATTAATATTACTAAATAGTATTATATTTAATACTTTATCCCCAGATAAAAGTCATTTATCTACTTTTATACTTAAATTAACTATTTTCAAATAAGTAGCTTTTATTATTATTTTATATATATGCAAAAAGCCAACAAACATAATAAATCACATACAATTTAGTATTAATCTCAATGTTTGTTTTTTAGAAATTTAATTATAAATGTATATAATTATTAATTTTAAAAATGATCAATTTGACTACAAAAGTCAATAAAAAAAATTTATTTGGGACAAAAGGAGTAATATATATTTGTTAATAGTATTACATAACAAGAATTTACAGCAAAGCATTTATAATAATTTAATATTTTAGAAAATTTTAATTTATTTATATTTAATTATAATTAAATGTTATTATCAGTTAGCTAATATTTTTTTAGAAACCAAAATCAATTACTCTAATTACTAAAATTTTAGTAGTGAAATAATCAAATTTTGATTATAAGTATGTTTTCTACGTACCTTACATTTTCCTAAAGACAAAATAAAAAGTCCCCCATCTCTCAAGACAGAGATTAACATAGTTTTGACAAAAAAAATTCCACTCTAATCAAGTGTAGATCTTAGGAAGAAGGGGAAAAAAAAATATCGTTTGGTATATAGGAATAAGTTATGATAAATTTATGTTAAATTATAATTTTAAAACATATTAATAAATGTCGACGCCGGGAAAAGTCGTTTCGTTTTTTATATTAATGCCCTTTCTAATTTTAGCCTTTGGATTTAAGATGTGATTGTTTGAAAAGGGTCGGCTTGAGTGTCGACGGGGTTTGAAAGATCGATGTTATGATGAGCCAATTGACCAGAGTCGTCAGTTGGTATATTTGAAATGGATGTACCAACTCATCCGAATTTTGTTTTCGTAATCGCAGTGGCTCATATGTGACTCTGAGTTAATTGGTCCGCAAACCGAGATTTATAGAGTTTGGGGGCTTGCTTAAGCGAGGGGAAGGTGTTAGGCACTCCCCGACTTCCATGAAAACACGGTTACCGCAATCTTGATATTTTCCTATCTTTTTTAAAATCCTAAAACGTGGATGTATGCATATGTGTGCGTGTGTGCCTAAATAAATGTTTGTGGTGAATTTTTGTATAAAAGTTACTTTGATTTTATATGACAAATGTGTTTAATCGAGAAAGTATTTAGACGTCTTTTGACCCAAATGACAAGGCTTCGTTTTTTATAATAAAGATTGATTTTAATTTCGAAATGATGAGGGTTTTTTTATTAGATGTCATTTTTAGAAAATAATAGTTTTTAAACTTTTGTCAAATAGGAATCGAGACTATACATTGCCTTCTAACAGTAAATTTAAATAAAATGAAGGCAACTTCTAGAACTCTTTAACCCTATGCACAAAGTTTAATGAAAACGTCTATTTATTTTTTACGAAAACATCTTTTATGACATTTCAAAATCACGTGGAGCCTTTTCATCAAACAATGATCAAAGTTCGCCAAAACTCTTAATTTTAAAACCTCGTGAATCTAATATCCTACTTTTGATCATTTTTAGGAAATCTTCATCGTTTGCCTTATTTTGGAAAACCTTTTTTTTGTATCGTAAATCAAAGCAAGCATTCAAAACGTGTCGGGGCTATCCACGGGCATGTGAGCCGTCTAAATAACCCCAAACACCCACAATCACATATTTTATTATTACGAGGCCTTAACCCGATTGCGGTTTGGTATCACTTTAAGGCCCGATGTTACATATGTACAACTATGAATCATATCTAATGATTACATACACCCAAAAAAATGTCCATCATCGGAATTTGATCACGAGGATCTCCTCCCTAGGCTCACAGTTACCTAAATCACTGCATAACCAATACTACGACAATTCTAACAATACTAAACTCGTTATTACATTACGCAACTCAAAAATCACAAACCCAACACTACGAACTATTTTTTACCACAATAAACGATTTATCACCATACGGATGTCATCGAGGCATTAGGAGGAAGTTACGTTCCGCTGGAACCCTCACTAACAACCCCTAACCCACGGATCATCGTCATCATAACAACATACTACATCAAGCAATCCAAAACACGAAATTATACTAGCAATACAAGTAATAAAAAACTAAGAAAACACCCTTTTCACCTTGCAAAAATGTCGATTAAAGCTTCTTATTTCACGACTCGAACAACACTACACGAACACTTGACTAATTAGCAAGAGGAGATGAATTTTTCACTCAAATCTAACCAAGAACCGAGCTTTTCTCTCTCCTCCCGCGAACTCTCTCTCTCTAAAACTCTCAAATTCTTTTTTTTTTTTTTTTTTTTTCTCTCGGGTGGAAATGACCGTTGTATAGTGCTTCGCAGGCAGTCGCAGGTGCATCTGCTGCTGGGCTCGCTAGCCGCCCGCGCCGAATCCTCGGTTGCCGGGTTGTCTCCTCGAGTCGCACACTGGCCCCTTTGTCGGTGGCCGTAGGTGCACCCGCGGCTGCCCGGCTTGTTTTTTTCGATTTTCGTGCCACGCGGTCTTAAATCGTCAATTTCTGCTGTATTATTTTGGATGGCTGTTACCTGACGTATGAATTGCTCTTTGTTCTTGGCTTCTAGGGGGCGTTGCCCCCTTCCACCCCCGCCAGCTCACCGGTGAGCGAGACCCCCGAACATCGTAAGCGTAGTGGCCATTAGTCGCCTTTTGTGATCAAATCAGGTTTTTCTGGATCAACTGTTTGCCTTGCCTCAAATAACCTAATGCTCGTTGTTCGTTGTGGCGGCTTTGACCGTAAATCGTTGGGGTGGTTTTGTGTTGGGGTCCACCTTCCTTTTCGCATGTCGGGTCAAGTGACGACTTTGCCCTCCTGCCAGGGTTAGTAGAGAAATGCAAAATTTGGGTGTCTACAATAAATAAAATTATAAAAAAGCTCAACTTATTATACACCGCTCCAATTTTTTTTTTTATCACCAATCCTTATTCAGTGATTGTTAATAAAATTTTTTTTAAAATTTATATAAATATTTTTAATATATATCATTTCCTATAGGAATTAGAGTGGGAATTTGACTCGCATTCTTATTTTGATTAAATTTGAGGGTTGAATGAACAATTATTAATGTAACCACATTTATACATAAATGAGAGTGATTTTCTAATATCTTTTTTTTATTTGAATATCTCAATATTTCTTGCTCCGGGATGATAATCTTTTTTAGGTTCTCTGTAATTAATAGAAAAGTTATAACGTGGGTATAATAATTTCCTAAAAGAATGGTTTTTAGACAATATTCTAAACACATCTAAATATTTAAATGAAGATATATTGATAATCTTGTTATCAAAAATCTCATCAATAATTTATGCAGAATTAAATAAATTTATGTCAATTTTGAGCTTTAAAATATATTAAGTTAATTTTAAAAAGTCAATAATAACTTTATTTTTTGGAACAGAATGAATACTTTTTATTCTATATCCCAAAATCTACATAACCCATTATGAATTAATGAACAATGTACGTTTGAAATTCGGGTTCACATAGTCCAAATTTGAGTTGTCAAAAAGATAAAACAACTATTATAAAATAGTACAACGTACAACAATACAATACTCATTAATACAGAATTAAGTCTTCACTATTATTGTCACACTATTTTATAATATGGTGAACACTATTATAGCAACTATTTCGAATCATCACTCTATTCTTTTTTTTTCTCTGCTAATCCTGACTACACTCTCATTTCATAAACAATGAAACAAAAATAAATGGTGAACTCAAATAGTCCAATAAAGAATATAATGTCTAAGATAATGACAAATAAATTATCATTAGTTTTCGACAGTTGCGTTCTTGATAGAATAATATAAACAACAAGTTTTAAATCAACAACTGTAGTTAAGTTCTTGAACAAAATTTAGATCAACAACTATAGCAGAATAACAACCATTAGGAGAATTATGTAAATCATGATATCTACTAGCTTCTCTTTTTCATAAAAATTGTCATTAACTTTTTTTTTATCTAAAACACCACTAGGCATGATCATGTCAAACAACAATTATTTTTTATCTCAAGCTAAAGAGAACATTCACCACGTGCCCTAAAAGGCACCCCACCATTATATCGTTTTTATCATATCATCTGTGCCTCAAGCCAAAGATATTCACAACAATTTGATTCTTGATGATTAGAATAATAACAGAGATATAAATAATGAACAAAAGAAATAGAATAACACGATAAACAAAAGATATCGAAAATTTACAATTTTACTTTGTCCAAAGTTAAATAATGTCCAAATTGTCAACATGATATGAACTCAAATTCAAGAATGATATTCAATATCCATAACTCAAAATAACGGTTGAAATTCATTATAGAAGTTCAAGTAAATAGGAAGATTCACGTGAAATGATATTAAATGAAGCGCAAGCTATTAAGGAACATATAATCATTTCAAAAAATTTACCGAATAATAGTTACCATGGTAAGTTTAAGAGTATGAAATAAAATGATATCCCTTACCTTAACACGTGACTGGATATATTGATAAAAATAAGGTTGATCAACCTATATATATATTTATAATTAAATTAATAACTACAATATATAAATTTCATGGTGTATACCAACTAGTATGAAATCATCAAAAGTGATTTGATAGTAAAAATTTATGTAATGTACAAAATAAAGTATAATAACTTCAAAATAGTTTTTGAAAATAATATTTCAAAAGAATCTCCAAGAAAAAGTTTTTCAAAATGAATCTTCTAAATGAAGAATCTTCTAAAGAAAAAATTATAAATACCGTGTGATGTGTATAGTTACTTGACTAACTATTATAAAAAGACTTATTTAAACAATACTTATACTCTTACAGATTTTCACAAATACACACGATGACTTAAACACAGTTAGAGAGAACTTACAAAAAGTAATATTTAGATAGTGAAAGAAAAAATAAGTAAGAAAATTTATGAAAAATTCTTAAGTTAAGGTCTCTATTTATAGCCAAAAATCTTATCATAATTCAAGATTTTCTAATTTAATCTAAACCGTATATTTTAAGATAATATTTAATCTATATCATACATTTTATCTTTTAAGATTTCTTTAATCTAAATCATTCATTTAAAAATCATCTTTAATCTACACTATTTATTTCAAATTATATAATTATTACATTATCTTTAATCTATCTAATTCATTTCATATTTTCTTTATTCTATACTGTTCATTTAATAAAACAACTAACTTTATATAAATCAAATAACTTTATATATAAAGCAACTAATTTTATATAAATCAATTAACTTATATATAAAATAATTAACTGTTTATATAAAATAATTAACTTTATATATAAAACAATTAACTTTATATAAAGTATATAAAACAATTAACTTTATAAATTCAACTATTCAATAATAATTCATCAATTATTCACAATTATTCATTATTATAACCAATTGTTGTAAATGCAATGTAATTGACTTTCTGAATTAGAGACTCACAATATAAACAGAAATACCAACTAATAATGAAATACAATAGTTAAATCAACATCATAATAATGATAACAATAATACAAAAAATAAGTAAAAAAAGAGAGCATGTTACTGTATAATGACAATTATTAATTCAATAATGTGAATTACTGTGCATGTTCTATTGTGACAATTATCAGTTCAATAATATGAATTATTGTGCATGTGACAATTATTGATTCAATAAAATTAATATTGTACAATAGTCACTTTATCAGTTCAATAATATGAAATATTGTGCAATATTGTGTGCTACTGTGCAATACCGTATGTTACTATGCAATACCGTGTGCTACTTTGCAATACCGTGTGCTACTGTGCAATACCGTATGTTACTATGTAATACCGTTTTCTACTGTACAATTATCACCGAGTATTTTAACAATTAAAAGTGATAATACCGTTGACAATTTTTATTTAAAAAAGTTACTGCTATCGTTTTTTATATCTGACAAATATTTTGTTGTGAGATCCACTAATGATTGGTTATTTCGGCGCAGTCGTACGGATCAAATATTCTCCGATAGAATGATTATCCCCCGACTAAATGAATATTTTAAGACAGGACGAATATTTTCAGATATAATATAATTTGCAAATAACATTCTTAACTTTAACTTTTATCAATTTAATCACTTACTATTTTAGAAAATATATATGCAGAAAAATTAAATTTGTATTTTATAAAAGTCGGGGCCTTACAAACAAAATCTTATCATACCCTAAGGTTATGTTTGTTTATAAAAAATATATTTGGGATTTGATTATTTATTTTAATTTAATACTATTTTACACTATTTAATCATTTGATGAAAAATTAATAATCCCTTAATGTTGGACTATTAGTCCCATAAAATTATTTAATAACTTAAAATAATGGGGATTGTTAATTCAAAATTTTTAATGAAATTATATAATTCCACATAAATAGCCTTAGGAATGATAAAAAAAAAATTTCATAGGACTATTTAAAGGAATATTAATCCCATATCACAAGATAAAATAGTCTAAAGTAATATTAAATTAATACAAATAATATAATTTTAAATATATTTTTTATAAATAAACATAGTCTAAATATGTTATAATTGTTACCATTAATTATTCTTAAATCTCATTGTGGGATAGATGAAAAATACAGATGAATAACCCTATTGTTATAATCTGATCGATTACAATATTATTTTGCAAAAAGATAATAAATTATTTACATGGCATATTATTATTCGAGAGTGTAAAATATTAATTTTAAAGATCATTATTATATAATTTGCTCTCTTCTAAGATAGAAAAAAAATAAGCACTCGATATTTACTACAGAATCACATTTGACTAGTCAGTGGGCGTTCATCGACACGTGCTCCCCGCACGTGCCAAAACTATTCATGGCCACTATATAACAGTCAATCTTGTACTAGAGGATACTCCCCTGAAATATAGTCGTATAAAACACTTTCAGTCAAAGCTCTCACTCCCCATTTTGACTCCATTCCACCCTCCTCCTCCATCGCCGCCGTCCGCCACTTTCTCTCTCCTCCCTATACACCTCCTTTCTTATCAAGATTACCCACCCACCCACCAACCCACCCACACACACACACACACAATATATATATATAAATATGTGAGAAAAATAGACCATATCACATTCCCACAAAATTTGGCGGCACCAAATTCTCTACTCGATCTAAACCCACCAATACATATCCAAGATTTTATTGTTTACATGTAGAGGGAGGAAAAAACACACATCCCAATGGTGGATTCTGATTCTACACTCTTGTGTCAAGAAACTCAAACTTTCTTCAATGATGAAGAAGAAAAACATGAGGAGTTGTATGTATTCGAATACCCATCGGATATAGAACGAAAGGAAGATGATGAATATGTCCAAATATTGCTTCGTCGAGAGCTCGCTATTAAATCTTGTCATATGACTTGCAACTGGATTGAACGCTCTCGCTTGGACTCAATCCAATGGATTTTTAACGTAAGCTTCAGATTCAGTATATTATTTTTTGTTCGCAATTATTATCATTTTGAGATCTATGAATGTTTACTATTTGTAGATATGTAATGTAAATTTTGGATTCAGTACATTATTTTTCCTCGCAATTATAAGTCATATTCAACATGTAATAGTTTTACGTATTTGTATGGCAGACAAGTGCATTGTTTGGATTTCAACTCCAAACAGGTTATTTATCAGCAACATATTTTGATCGGTTTCTTTCGCGGCGGATCATGGATGTAAGTTATTGATTTGATTACGAATTCATTTGTGATTAATGAGTTTAGAATTATCATACCAATTTTTTTTAATTTATTTATTATTATTTTTTGAAGAAGGAGAAATATTGGGCAGTTAGATTACTATCAGTGGCATGTTTATCTTTGGCTGCAAAAATGGAGGAATTAAAAGTTC
Organism: Hedera helix; assembly: GCA_947179155.2. Classification (NCBI taxonomy): domain Eukaryota; kingdom Viridiplantae; phylum Streptophyta; class Magnoliopsida; order Apiales; family Araliaceae; genus Hedera; species Hedera helix. Next base: position 15,736,891 of record OX359283.1, on the reverse strand, counting down.
CTTTGCTAGCATATTTTCCAATGGAAGATTACAACTTTGAGGGGAAAGTGATACAGAGGATGGAGCTTTTGGTGTTGAATACACTGGAATGGAAAATGAGTTCAGTCACTCCTTTTGATTATCTTTACTATTTCATTTCAAAATTTTGCAAGCAGAGTCAGTCAAGAAATGTAGTGCCTAGAATCATAGAGCTCATATATGCAACAATCCAAGGTAAAAATTTAAGTGTTTTCAGTGTTTGTTGAAGTACATTTTTCTTAATTTTATGTATTAATGTCTGATTTCTTATGCAGATATAAATTTTATGAATTATCGACCATCTGTTATAACAGCAGCAGCCACATTGTTGGCAGCGGATCAAAAGCTAACAAAACAATGTTTGGAGTTTAAGCTCAGTACATTCTCTTGTGAATTTCTTGAAATTGTGAGCATTTCTTATACAATTTTATTTTATTTTTTGTAATTTTGTGCGTGTGAAAGTTATGGATATATTGTGATGAATTGGTATTTTGATGCAACAGGAGGATATATTTTCTTGTTACAATCGAATGCAGGAACTCGATACGGGGAAAATTAAATTACCCCGTCATAATTTGTCTCCAAATTTGTCACCAGTCCAATAAAAAGAGGCTGATGTTTTTGGAAATTCTTTGGCTAGTTCTGCGGTTAGCAATAAAAGAAAGAGGCTTAAATTCAATGATTCTGATCAAACCAATGAAATGCCTGATGAAATACGAAGCGATTAGGGGATTCAATAATTAAGTGTTTAGGGTTTATTTAGATTTGGAATTTTGATGCAATGACTCATATGAACAAGCAGAAGAAAGGAAAAGATTCAAAGAGAAATAAAAGGGAAAGCTTTGGAGTTACATAGAAAGTTAATTTGAGCTCAAAGTGAAAAGGGGGAAACTGAAAAGAAATTCCCCAAGGTAGGATTTATAGCTAGTTATTCTTAGTTTTGGATTATATTTCAATTTTTTAAATTTATTTCTTCAAATTTTATTGCTTTTATCTTACTTTTAGGAGTTAAAATTAGTCTCTTGAAAACCCTAGCTTTTGAAGGGTGTGCTTGGGATGCTTTCTTTTGATCTTCTTTGGAAAAGGCTGTGGAAAGGAATGCAAAGCAAAGCAAAGCAAAGGGAGGAGTTTCTTTTCAGAGGAGGGGAAACTGTTTTCTTTTTTTGTGGTCATTAAATACATTTGTGTTGCATATTGGCCTTCATAAAAAAAGGGTTGTAAAGGGGTATGTTTCTGCAATTTTGCTATGAGTAATGACTCATGTAATGACAAGTACAATGACCTAATGTAAAAATAGTGGGACCCACAATGTAAAAATGGTGGGTCTTATCATTTTTACATTGAATCATTGTACCCATCATTACATATATTATTACATATAGCAAAGCTCATGTTATTGAATTTGTTTGTTATTCCTGTGAAGCTTTGCCTTGGGAATTGAGAGGCCATGGAAAAAACCAAGACATTGTTTGAGGAATTTATGTGATAATTTGATTTTTGATAGAACAGTTCTTTCTTTACTTTGATTAACTTTTTATAAGATTGAGTTACCTATGGACTTGAACTTCATATGTTCATCTTTTGATGGGATTAGGAGGGCTTGTTTGGCAGTATTATATTCTAGTTTTGCTTAGTTTAATCCAATTTTTTATTACGTGAAAAATGTTTCAAAAGTTCAAAATTTTGTATGCTTTGAGTGGATGAAATGAGGTACGAAAGGTTATGAATTATTAATCAAAATTGCTATTTCCTCAAGTATTTTTCATTTATTCAACAATATCCTTCTTCTCTCATAATTAGAGTCTATTCAATTCTCATGTGAAAGTTACTTTGTGAAATATATAAAACGCTCCAAATTAATAGTATTTGGCTTTTCTTCTAATGTTGGGGAATACCCTAGTTGTGCCACAATTCATGTCATTTCTAATAGGATGGTTTTGATAAATACTTGGAGAAAATTTTGGTTTTGCTTTAAACAAATAAAGATAAGGAAAGGAACATGTATTTTGGGTTTTTTACTTTGTTCTATTATGTATTTTAAGGGTTTCTATGTCATACTTAATAATGTAATAATTCTCTTTTATCAAAAATCTCAAGGGCATAGTTTAGTTGAATAAAAGTCTTTTAATTAACAAGTGATGCATTTAATATAAATTTCAAGAGCTTCAGTCGAATTAACGTATTTTTCAACGTTTTTCATGATATAAGTTATCGTAGGCAATAATTTCCATTGAAGTCATTCAAACAAAAATTACTTCGAGTTACCTATATGAATTCAGCCATATTGCGTGTAACCAGTGGTTTACTTAGTGCACATCTGAATAGCAGTAGCTACAAGTACCACTAGCATATATATATATATATATATATATGTATCACTCCTATTGTTTTACCATTATATTTAGAGAGACCTTTCATATTAACCTATAAAATTTTAATTTGATTTAGTGAGGCGGTGTAAGTGCAGACAACAGAGGACCATTTGTACCATGGCATTCAATTAGTAATATTGTGGAGGTTTTGCTCATCAGATCTCCTATTTTTGTTACTTTCCCTCAAAGGGCCAAAGTAAAGAAGGCATGAAGATTACCGTGTTGTGGTGAAAAAATCAAAGCTGGCAAAAAGGAAATACTAGTCCACTTTGGTACTCATTACCAGCTGCCAACCAACATAGCAACAAAAGTCATATATCAACTCCTTCACCAGCTTATCGTACCTTACGTCTACATTCAAATAAATTCGATATGTACATTTATCAATGTCTCGTATAATTGCATGTGTGGGGGGCCGGGTTATTATTATATCAACAAGGAACAGCATAGTCTACATATATATACATTTATCAACATGTTTCGCTGTATAATTGCATTTGTGGGGGATACACACTCTCTCTCTCTCTCTCTCTCTAAATATATATATATATATATATATATATATGAAGCTGCATTTGTCGAGAATGTTATTGTAGTAACCAAATTCAGGAGATAAATTGACTATAAAAATCCATGTTACTAGAGCCTCTAGCGACATACCAATTTTTTTTTTAACGCTTGCCGCTAGAGGCTCTTTCAACAAATGTTAAAAAAAAATTCTTGGCCTGCCGCTAGAAGTTATAACGAACTTCTAGCGGCAGTATGCTTTCACCAACCGGTTGTTGTTGATGCGTTACCTGTATATATATATATATATAGGATAATGATCTATAAGATGTATGTTAAAAATAGAGAATATTGATCTGAAATGTAAACATTGTAATTGATTAATCGAAAATAGTACATGTTCCTATATGTAGACACCCAAAAATTGTGTATCTGATATCTAACCATTGCAGGAGGGGCAAAAGTTTCATTTAACATCCCCAACATTTAGATAACAAAAATCGAATTATCAATCTCCGGACAAATATTCAAAGCGATTACAACGACGACATGCGAGCCACGGACTACGCAATACAAATATGATGGACGGGTCAACATCTGTGAAAAAATAATTATTTACATTCGTCTTGCTTTCCCTGATAAAGAATTGGCCAAACTCCGTGTCATTGCATAGCCCTCGGGAAGAGCTTTTCCGGAATGGTATGACACGTCTCCAAGCTATTTCCGGATTTAAAGTTACAAGCATTCCAGCTCGGAGGACAAAAATAGTCAACTTTGCATGAAAGTCGAGGAGCGTTGGCCCTGCCCTAGCTTGTCGCAGAAGGATCTATAGCCAATCGCAGATGGATCTGCTGCTAGACGCAGATGGATTTATGGCTGACTACGTAGTTTATGAATAACTGAAATCAGCTCATTTTTTAAGAGAGCAATTTTTTAGATAGAGAAGCTCTCAAAATTGGAGAGAGAATATTCAGTTTTAGAGAGAGAACTAGCTGGTTTATATAGAGAAAATACCCAAAAATCATAGATCTAGTATATTCCTGTCAATCTTCAGCATAAATAACAATATTTCTTGAAGATTCTTGCTCCCATCGGTTGTTTTCCATCACCCCAAGGTGAAAAATGCTATCTTTATGGAACTTTTTTGTAGATCTAACATAGACCTTGTATTTTATGTGAATTTTATGCTATTCTATTAGTAAAGATTCAATCTTTTGATGTTATATATATATATAGATCTATATCAAATCTAACCTTTTATTATCCAGAAGTATTAAAAATGTGATCTTTATATGTTTTATTTATAGATCTATCCTAGATCTATTATTTTTCATGTTTTAAAATATTAAAGATTCAATCTTTTTCGTATTTTATTGTAGATCTACTATAGATCTAATAATTTCGTCCCTCTAGGGCACTAAAGTTTCAATCTCTAACCTAAAATTGATTTATTATTGCTAGATCTACTAAGTTAGAGGATTAGGGAAGATGAGTAAGGACTTCACATGAATGATATTTCCTCCTCGAGGGCCGATGATATTCTTTCGAGTATTTTATCTATATTTCATATATATATTCGACTCTCATTTTATTGAATGTTTTATTTGGGAGTCAAATTATTTTATTTTTAAGGTTAATGACACTCTCCATCCTAGATCTATATCTAGCGATATAGCGAATCCCAAAGTTTGGCAGCTAAGGACTTCTCGTAATGGAACGCACTGCTAGCTAAATTGGGATATATAGTTGGTTGAATCCTTATCTGCACAACTGCGTGAATTTGACTACATTTCGACCTCTTATTAATTATTATAGTTTTAATATTGTTATCTTGAATTTGTTTTGTGATTTATTTTGATCATAATTATGTGAGTTTAGGAAAGAAGTCAAGGCCAGTAAATATCGATCTAAGAGATATTGACGGAATTCCGACGATGGACGATCTTTGCAGTTGTAATGTTTACAATCCCATTGCCTTGTAAAATGTAAATCTTGGGTCTTAAAACGATGTTGAGAACCTCTCAAGTCGGGTTTAAGGCCCCGTAATAGTGAATATTATTTTATGTTGTGTTTGAGGCTATTTTGATGACTTACATGCTCGTGGGTAGCTCCAAACTTATATGTGATTGGTTGATTTTCTCTTTCGACATGCAAAAACGATTTTCAAATCAAAGCGATAAAGATCTTATCAAATTGAGTTAACTTAGGGTATTAGATCCATTAAACTAAAATTGGAAGTAACAAATGATCTCGATTCCTATTTGACGAAGGGTTTAAAAATAATATTTTCCAAAACGTCACTCAAAAGCGTTTTATCAAAACAAAAACTACAAATGAATTGTTTAAATAACGGTTTTCAAAATACCATTTAAAAAGATTTTATTAAGACAAATCTTTTCAAATTAAAAGATTTCTTCAAATGATTTTCAAATGCATTTTAATCCTTTCAAATCAAATGAATGCTAAAACATAGGAATTTCATTAAAACAAAGTTAAAACAAATCTTTTCCTTAACAAATCCTTCGTGCATAGGCTCCAAGAGGTTCGAAGTTACTTTCAACATAATGCACATCTCACGATTTCAATTTCAAAGCTAAATGGAAATATTTCAGATTTTCTAAATCACACACACACACACACACACACACACACACATTCCATATCTTAAAGGCATTTTAAAATATTTTAAGGAACACATTAAGAAAGTAGTAGCTGTATTTTCATGAAAGTCGGGGGGTACCTAACACATTTCCTTTGCTTAAACAACCCTCGAACTCTACGAATCTCAATTGCAGATCAATTAATCGGAATCATATATGGGCTATCTCGATTGTGAAAAAATCAGAATTCAAATATATTGGTACATCCATTTAAATTTACTAACTAACGATTATAGTCAATCGACCCATTATTCGAAATCAAGTTTTTAAAAACCCCGTCGACATTTATGTCAACTTTTCCTAAAAACACATTTTTAATGAAACAAATAACAAAATAATAAAATAAAAAGATACATTTAGAGAGAGAACCGAAAAATCCTTGATGTCGACAGATGGTGACTCTGTTGGGGACTTTCGAGGGCTTAAGCCACATTCAATCTTAATGCTTTCATTTCTTAAATCTATGTGTTGTGTGAATGAATGTATGCGAATGTATGTTTATATTTGCGATGAATGTATGCGAATGTATGATTGTGTTTGCGATGAATGCCTTATCTCTTTGAATGCTTTATTTTAAATGTCATCATATGCATACGGTGAGACGCGATGAATTTATGTTGTGTGATTTCTCCACCAAGAGACGAACCCGTTGGATGTTGATTACAAGACTCAAATGGGCGTTCCCTTGCGAGGCTTAGGAAATGCACCACTCAGATCCACTTGAATCGAAAGATCCCATCAAGTATATTATGAAAATATGGGGACCTTCATGTCGAAAAGCCCGCAAGAGTAACCCTAGGGTAAGTCAACACCAGATATCCCAAATGGCTACTGACAAATACCAAATGACCAAGATCAAAAAGCAACCTACTGAATCTTTCCGAGATTATGCTCAGAGGTGGTAGAGAATGGGTGCTCAAGTAAACCCTCCTATGGATGAGAGAGAAATGGTAATAACTTTCATAGATATCCAAAAGGCGCCTTATTACAAAAGAGTACTGGCCAGTATAAGCAAACCCTTCTCAGAAATGATCAAACATAGTAAAATGGTTGAAACGGGTTTAAAGACTGGGAAGATAAGAGATTTCACAACATTGGAAGGCATACCTGAACACCTTTAAGCTGAAGATTATGACATTATACCCAAGAAGAGTCGAAGAAAGAAAGAAGAAAATGTGTCATTCGTTTCAAAGAGGCAATCTTGGAGACCCAACAACAGTCCCACTATCTGGATAAAGGGAAACAATCTGACACAACAACAACTGGCGGTGTATAACCATAACCAAGACAGACAGAGAAAATTTAAAAGAACATAATATCAAAAATTCACTCTTCAAACGATTCCCTCGAGAACATATTGTCGTTATTAGTCGCCAAAAAGAAAATTACTAAATTAGCTCCACCCCTAGATCCAAAGATCAAGAGATATAACCCAAGAAAGTGGTACACTTACCATTCAGGATCTCCCGGACATGACACGCAAGAATGTTGGTCCTTATAACATAAAATCCAAAATTTGATCAAAAGTGGTGATATTGTAGTCGAACCAAACGTCAACGCTCTACCACAACACAATACGGAGGATATGAATATGATTGAGTCAGGAAGTATCGAAATGGACCGGAGGATTAAAGAATACCCCCAAAAGAGTGTAACAAATGTTCTAGGGTGTGAACACAGTAAGACCATGAGACAAGAATTAGAGATGATCAAGCATAAGGTGAAACAGTTAACAGAGCTGGTAGCGAACCAACATCAAATTATAGGGCAGCTTTTCACTCAACTATTAAAAAGCCAAGAAAAAGATGAGGTTAATCAGAATTCAAGCATAAATCCCTTTAAAATGATCTAGTTGGCTGAAGAAGATCAACATTGACTGAAGAAGCATGAAAAGTGGAATAATAAAGTCACTAGACAATCACATTAGTCGAATTCCAGAATTCGCTTAGAAGAATGCGAACTCCTAAAGAAGAAAAATCAAACAGCATCCTCAAGAGATCGAAAATTCACCTTTCTAAGCAAATCAAAGGAAGAAATACTATATATCCTGAAAGTAAAAGGAAGATTACGTAGTTGCTGCCTTTTATGGATCCCACGACGAAGAGATAGTTATGTCTCTACCATTCCAACTCACATGGACATGCGACCGAGGAACGTTGGTCACTGAAACATAAAATCTAGAATCTCATTGAAAATGGAGAGCTGAAAACAGCAGGTAACGTTGAAGTCCCCAAGATCAAAGAAGACAGAAAAAATGAAAAGTGTAATATTTCCACCAGAGATTGACTATTCAGAGGAAGAGGGGTGGTATGATTAACGATCTTGATGGAACACAAGTTAGACTGATCATAAATCAAGAATTAAAGAAAGAGACATGAAGGGATTGCCAGTAGCGAGATCTGCCTCTAAGCCCTTCATCTTAACTGCCAAGCCTCAATACCCCGTCATGAACTTGAAGACCGTCCCTTATGACGAGACATTGAATGAGACCAATGTTTGCAGAACAGTCTTGCAGAGCCCATTGTATTTGCCCGAGCAAATAATCAAACTAGCTAAAAGGCTTGCTAAAGAGGTGTCAAAAGAAAAGGGCGTTGAGGAATCCATCTCACCGAAGAATCTGAAGCTCATACCTTTCATCAATTTGTCCAATTTATATGCCTACAAGTGGTGTGTCGAACCAAGTAATGATCGAGTCGCGACCATAATCAAGGATATCCCTGTTACAGAGATGGTGGCCATTACGGCCATCAAAGATGATTTTTCCACCGATAATTGGATTATCGAATCTCAGCTGATCAGAAATGGGTGTTCCAATTTAAAAAATTCTAGCCTTTTAGATGGTTGTTTAGATTTGAAAGATGCTTACGATCTTTACATAGAGTCGAACTTGGATTTGACGGGGATTGAATAAGGAGAAGTAGAAAATGATTAGATGCCTGCAGAAATCAAAGGATGGGTCGACGACAAACATAAGAAACCTCACAATTCTTATCAAGTATTAATGGATGTTTTCGATATAAAATCCATATCGATCAATGGAACAACTGACCGTCCAAGGAGAAAAATGGATCCAATTTTCATTGCTATAATAGTGTTCAACTCTATATTTTCAGGCGAAGATGACATAAAGAGGATAATATTAGACATATTTGTAGACTCTATATACAGTTGGGACATAGATAGTGATGCGGAACGATGAGCTTATTACTTCAGCCATTATATAGACGCTTTGGACTACGGATGAGAAGGGTATGACATTAAGTATAATGATGATTAAACTGTAATAGTAAGTCTAAGAGCAACGAAGAAATTTGCGATTCTTATCAGTTAAAAAAAATCAAAAAATCAAGTCAGTCCCTTGTGTTTTTCAATGCTTAAACTACGTAAGACCTTATCTCTTCTTCCTATAGGAGTACGTAGGCAGCCATTTATGGCGCGGTCTAACTCTTACAAAAATTCCTAAAAACCCTTTAGCAATTCAACAATCACGAACCACGATCAACTCGTTACCTGTAAACTATGTAAAGATTGGATCAAGTATGAAACAACCAACAATCGGGTAGTCTCATCCTTGCAAAATCATCAAAATCATCCAACAGTATCAACAACTCGATGTTTGTGAACTACATAGGTAACCATCATGGTAGCCTACCTCATGCCTTACAACCTTTTATCCGAGACAAAAGTCACAAATCAAGCCTTACAGATTGAACCAAACCTAGTTAAAAGCATCACATCATAAACTAATCTGAGCACTTAGATCAGTCATGAAATGAAAAACACAACCATATATCAAGTATGATCATCAGCGAGAGCAGATACAACCCAAGATGATGAGAAATGTAAATACAAAGAAGGCCACAACAAATATCAACTTGATGATACAAAGTAACCATCCAATAGCCCCTCTCCTGACCCTCAGAAAGCTGACATCCTCAATCACAAGCCTTCGTCAAAATAGAAGGAAAAAATCATTGAAGATAAAAGCAACTACAAGCCAAAAGTAATGATAAGGGCACCCGTACGTCAAAGCTCGCATCTTCCACTTGATCACCACATGGGTTATAAGGTAAAAGATTATTAACATCTCAGCATCTTATCATCCCACTCATAAAAAATATTGTGAATAAACTACCTTGACAACAGACAACACTGGCGCAATTTTGAAACCGACGACAACTTAACACTGGGGCAATTTTGAAACCAACGACAAATCAATGTTGGGGCAATTTCAAGACTGACGACAACTTAACACTGAGGCAATTTCAAAACCAACAACAACTCAACATTGGGGCATTTATCAACTATCCAAGAAAGGATAATACATAAGTCAACACCGATGGCATAATCCCATCAGCGTGCGCTATCATCATTAGAGCTTGCCTCATATCATTTCACTTGCCAACGATACGATCATTTGGTCTTTTTCAAACATAATTTTCTCAGAATACGACAACCCGCATGAAATGTACAACTCCTCATCTCTTTGTTTGTTCTGTATCTCCATTTATATACACTAAAGGTGGTAGATAATCTAATTATAGAGAAAATCTCACATTATTTTGGAAAGAGAAAATTTTATTTGACTTGTTAGGAATCGGATTAATTCTGACAAGAGTTTGTGGAGCAGAATCATGAGTATGATTAGATGATGAAAACTATTCAACCTTTTGATATGGCACAAAGCCTTAATTCAAAACGTAGTTCGAAGCAGAATCATCCTCATGTGCATGTCTGCACTTTGGGTTTGTGCTGACTTTTAGTTGTGGGGTATAAAACTATGACGACAATGATGACAATGGGTGCAAAGTTAAAGCGGTAGAAAATGATCAATCTAATGCCTTGAATTGTGGTTTAAGTTATTCGAGTAATTAAGCACAAAGGGGTGTCTTTACACCTAGTGTCCTAAAATCGTCTAATTTGAGAGTCATCGGCCCAAAGCTCGCTACATGGGTAATTTAGAGCCTAAGAAAACGAGCACTACGAGAAGAAAAGACGCTGAAAGAAAATGAGACCTAAGCCAATTCGAATAATAAATTGAGTTATTCGAGTAATTAAGCCCGAAGGAGTGTCTTTACAACTGGTGCTCTAAGGTCGTTTGGTTTGGGAGTCGTCAACCCAACGCTCGCTACACGGGTAGCTTAAGCCTAAAAAAATAAATCTTGCACAAGGTCAGGCGAGGAATAAATGGAGCAGACCACTAAACTTGTCTCGAAGTGTGACTTTTGTTACTCGAGTAAGTAAACCCGAATGGGTGTATTTACACCTAATGCCCTAAAGCAGTCTGGTTTGGGAGCCATTGGTCCAAAACTCGTTAAATGGGTAACACTGAATAGCCTAAGAAAATGAGACAAGTTAAGTGGGCAAAAAAGAGAAAAGAAAATACAGAGTCAAAAAGAAAAAAAAATTGGTCGGAGAAGACTGTTCATCTAAAGTCTGGGTAGAGAAACTCCTACTAAATGATGCATCGCACAACATAATATATCATATGACGTCAATCTTGTGAAGAACGGTATCTAGAATGAAGACAGAGTATATTTGATAGAGGAAGGTAGTGTTTAAAATTTGATCTTACTCACGTAAAATGATCATGAATGCTTGAAAGTTTTCTTACGATCCCATAACTTGTCAAATAAAAATCGCTAAAATGAAAGAAATATAAATAAAATTAAAATTAGTACATTCACGATTCACAACTTGCTCAGAAAATTTCCATTATCCTACTTAAGTTCTTTAGCGATAAGACAAAAACACCACGGATACAAGCTAAATTATAGAGTCTATAAGTTTTCAATTTCATATACTTTAACCTTATATACTTCGTTGTCAAGATTAAAATAATTTCTCTATTGGATCTAACCCTGACGGCCTGAGCCGTCAAGCTTTTAGCATTTCTTATTTGCCTAATAGGCAGGATATTACTCAGTGTGGGTAACTCGGCGTGGTCAACAAAGCAATTTTCCTAAACGAGCCTCTATAATAACATGTGAAAGGGCTGGGGCATTTTAAAAATAATGGAAATGGAAGGAGTCCGAGGCTGTCATCAGAAAAAATGGGAGAAACTATGATAAAGAATGTTCAACACAACAAGGGAGGGAAAAAGATAGAATTCCTAACACAAGAGAATCCTTAACTCAAAAACGGTTACCTACCAATAAAGTCGTATCACGTGACTAACCATAGGTCATTTCTATCTAAACTATATGTATTACGATAATGAAAATAAATGAGCAAACATACAATTAGTGAAGCGAATCCATATGTAAAATATTTACTGATCCATGTATAACATTTGTGTGTATATTACATACATGTAAAGATCAAAGTAAAACATACAGGATAGAAGCACAGGCGCCTCGTTTTCGGCCTCACAAACACCAGTGTCGCTTATCAGAAGGATATGATGGCTTTATTTCATAAGAAAATCGAGGTAGACGCAGACGATATTGTTGTGAAATCGAGGATAGAAGCCGACCACACAGCCCACCTCAAGAAATTATCCAATCGCCTTCTAAAACACAATTTGAAACTATATCCAACAAAATGTAATTTTAGAGTCAAATCAGGCAATCTTTTGGGATTTCTTGTTAGCAACAGGAACGGTGAGATAGACCCTGCCAAAATCAAAGTCATTATAGAAATACAATGTCACGGACAAAGAAGGAAATATAAAGCATCAATTTCATCAGTCAATTCATATCACAATTGACGACCACCTACAGATCGATTTTCAAATTGCTAAGAAAGAATTCCGTTGAGAAGTGAAACGAGCAATGTCAAAAAGCCTTCCAAATCAGTAAAGAAAAAGATGATCGAGGCATCAGTATTGGCTCCCTCAAAGGACGAGGTGCCGCTATTCATTTATATATGTGTCAAATAATTAAGTAACCAATAAATCACCATATCATTACATCTATCATAGTGCATCAGATATGCAGAACCAAATCTAGGTTTAGGGTAAGTACCATTGTGATAGGGTTAAATTATACGATATTTTTATTTCCTAATACTTAGTTTTTATATTTATTGTGTGCTTAAATGTTTAATTATTTAGCTTATTTTGGTTTTAATAGATTTTGTAAGATTTTAGTTAATTTATGTTAATTTAGGTAATTTTATAGTAATTTTTATTTATGTCTTTTTATTTATTTTTAGTATTTTAGGAACTTTATTTATTATTATGTGTTTTTATTATTTTCATATTATTTTTATTTATTTTATATTTTATTTTGTAGGAAAAATAAGTCTGGGGGCAAATCTGTAAATTCTGTAAAAATCTGATGGCAAAATGGTAAATAACCAGCGCTGATGGCAGAATTGTAAATAAGGAGAAAATGAAGACCGGTGGCATTATCGTAATTTTCGGACACAGACGTCCGCGCAATGCGCGCAAGAAATTCGAATCAGGCAGCAGAACCGGAGGACGTCGTTTGGCGGACATGGCTGAAGAAAGATGCCGCGCAATGCGCGGGCTGGCGTGAAGACCAGGTCACTGTAGCGAGTGACCTGTTTGGCAAGTGTGGAAATTTCTAGAAACGGGGTTATTCGCGAATTTTGCTTCTTTTTGATTTCAAATTGGATTTTAATTCCAATTAGGGTTAGGATAATAATTATTTTATTTTTCTTTTATTTTTAATTGTAAATCCTATTAGGGTTTAGACAAGTTAGAGACTTATAAATAGAGGGTCAATCTCTCATTATTCAATATAAGTTTTTGGGAGATCTTTCTTCTAGTTTCTTGGGGAGAGCTTTTCAACTAGTGGCGATTATTTTGAAGGATGTCAGGCTAAGTTTTTATTTTCAGTTCTAAAGGGATGTTGAACCTTATTTTTAATTGTTGTTTTAATTGAGTTTTATAATCTATTCCTTCATGCATGAGATTTATTCTTGATAATCTATTTTAATTTTTTTTTATGATATTTGCTTGATTAATTTGATAAGGGCCTGTTAAGTTAATCAATAATTTATCATATGCTAGATTAAGATTTGATATTAAGCAAATGATATTTTATCTGATCATAAGTAGCAATTAATAATATTTGATTGTGGACAAACTTTTGAATATTGTTATGATTATCAAGATGACAAGTTAAATAATCTGCGATGTGATGATTGTTGCTTGAAATAATCTAATTCTCTAATTTTTAATGCAACTATTATATTAAATCTAGACTGATAGTTCTAGGTTGTATAATAGTTAGGGTCTTTTGTGAGTGATTGCTGCATTAGATTTATAATTTAAGGAGGAATTCGGGTAGCTTGGCGATTGTTGGTTATCTAGGGTTATTAATTTCAATTGAAGAAAAAGATAATAATAACTTGATTAATTTGTTGATTAAAAGAAGGGGATACTGAACTAAGGAACTGAAGTTTTTAATTTATTAATTTACTTTTATTTATTTAGTTAATTATAATTAGTTCAAAACCCCTAAATCTAGTTTACATTGCATAAAAATAAATTAATCATTCTCTGTGGGTTCAACCTTGCTTGCTATTATACTGTGTTTATGATTGAAAGTGAGGATTAATTTTGGAAGTGTTAACGACAGCTCCCACATTGACCATACCGAGTTTCAGTTTGGTAGAAAAAGCCAAAGTCATACATCTCTTCCATTGACAATAATTTTCTCTAATTAATGGTTGAGAGACAAGAGTCAAACTTGGATGATCAGAAGGATGAAGATAAAGAGGATGAGAGACATCAAGTTGCATTCCAAGAGAGACACTATCATACATATCAACAGAAGTAGAAGTCATACCACCAACCATGAAGAACAAGTCAATTAATCAACTTATCAAACATTTGATATGCAAGAACAAGAATCGAAGACCAAAGATCAAATCAATAAATGATCAATCACAAATAATTGTGTTAATTCAATCACATAATTCAACACAATCGAAATAAGATGAATATAAATCCACCGAATTAAAGTAACAAATGAAATGTAGAAGCTAGAGCAGAACAGTTATGAGAATGAAAAAAAATGAAGAAGAATGAAGAATAAGCCCTAATGTTCTGACACCATGTTAGAAATATAGAATATTGATTTAAAATGTAAAAACTGTAATTGATTAATTGGAAAGAGTACATGTTCTTATATATACGATTACAAGTATAGACTAATTATCTAACTAATATCGACACTTAGTATGACATTAGCACTAACAAACTACTTAATTGAATTACAACATGTGATTAAATTAAATAAGTTATTTACAACCTAGCCTATCAATGATCTACATTGATCTTCCTACTATTGTATTGGTAGTTATTGGCAGTGCCATCTGCATTGCCTGTAGTCGTGTCTACATTGCCTATAGCCATGTCTGTATTGCTTCTGGCTATATCTGTATTGCTAACATGACTGCTTATTGCTGTTGCTTGTTCAACTTTTTGCTACTGCTTGATTATCCTTAACAATGTATTTACTATGGATAAATGGGCATACACCATGTATAGCATTCGTTCTAAAGTAAATGACTGAAATTAAACTGGAGAATACGGCGTCCGTTAGTAATAGTAGCGAACGTCTGCTACATTACTAATGGACGTAAAACATCAGCTACTATTAGTAACAGACGACATTTTAATTTTTTAATCTCAACTGTTGATCCCTATAATGAACGACACATATGTTATTTGCCCTATCTTGCTCCATAGCAAATACTTGTTATGGATTATTCCCCATATATATATAATGATCCATAACAAGTATTTGTTATGGATTAAAAATGGGCAAACATCATCTATACCATTGAAAAGAAGAAGTAACGACCAGGATTAAATTGAGTCTGCCACTATTAGTAGCGAACGTTTAAAAAAAATTAAAATATTTATTACTAAGAATAGCGGACGTCGATCAAAAAATCAAACTCTAAATATTTAGATCAGAAAACTCTAACAAATGACTACATCCAATTCCAGTACTGATTAGGAAACCTACTAACTATAATATATGACTTATTTTCTAGGGTTTAAGATTTAGTTTCTAGGATTTAGGGTTTAGTTATTAGGGTTTAAGGTTTAATTTTTAGAATTTAAGGTCATCTATTGAGTTTTCTGATCTAATATTTAGGATTTGACTTTTTTATCGACGTCCGCTACTATTAGTAACAGACATTTAAATTTTTTTTAAATGTCTGCTTTTAATAGTAGTGGACGTTGATTTTTAGATTCTAATCATAGCCGTTCCTTCTTATTTTCAATGGTATAGATAGTGTATACCCTATAAGGATCCATGTCAAATACATGCTATGGATCATGTCCCATATATATATGACAAATGATTCGTAGTAAATATTTTTAATGACATTATTCCGACAAAGCACATTTTTAACCATCTATAATATAAATCGTCGATCTAGATTTAAATTTTTTAAATCCATTTCACTACTAATTGTAACGAATAATACTTTTAATTTTTCTTTAATTTGAATCATCTGTTCCACCTATAGACAACTAGAGATGTTTTTTTCCCCTAATAATAAATATTTATTATAAATCACTCCCTTTTATACATCTACACATACAATATATATTTAATTTTTTTTAATCTCCTTTACAACTAATAGTAGCGATAACACTTTTTCTTTAATCTTAATCATCCGTTCCACTTATAGACGATCAAGATATTTTTGTCTTAGTATTAAATATTTGTTGTAGATCACTTTCTTATACGCACTTACATAATATATATATATATATATATATATATATATATATATATATATATATATATATATATAGAGAGAGAGAGAGAGAGAGAGAGAGAGAGAGAGAGAGAGAGAGGGAGAGAGAGAGATAGAGAGAGAGGGTGGGGCAAGAAGCTAAAGGCGGGGTGTTTAAAACTCTTTGTCAACCTTGGGGGAGTTCTGACGCCGGAGCGGGATAGCGATTATCCTGATGGCTAAGTTAATACAAATCTACAGGTAAAGATACAAGAGATTCACCAAAAGAGATAAGAGGAGAAACTCTCAACTTTAATCCTCAGAAAAGTTTTATCAATATTTTCAACAACTTTCTATACCTACAAGCCGGGCATATATAGCTAGGTAAAACTTGGGCACAAAGAAAGAAAATATCAGGAAAGGAAATATTAAACGGAAAATACTAGAAATGTGGCTAACAGATTCTGACAATTCTTTCTCTCTCCTATCACGTAGCTGGTTCCCAATATCTGTCACTACCTTTCTTTAGTAACCAACTCACGTGTATTTACCATGTGACGTCTAACAATTAATAGCTAGATTTATACCAAAAAATAATAAAGAAAATAAAATAAAAGGAAATAGCTACTGAAAACAAAACAGATAAAATAAGTAATAGAAAGAACGCCCGAAGAGAAGTGTAGTAGATGTTCAATCCGAGGTCGGATTGCCGACCCAAGAATTATTAGACCTTGAGGTGCTGACCCCGAAGAGATGTCCAACCTTGAAGGTATTTCCCGATCCTTCAAGCCCGACCTCGATCCCGAACTTGGTGTTCAGAGCTCGACCCCAACTAAGGTCGTTCCCGAGGACATATACCTCTTGAAACCGAGGCCTGAACCCTTAGTTTAGACAGCCGGAGATCATCCGAAAATGAACCGATCTTGTTCCAAAGGTGCCTGAAGATAAACTGACGAATCCTCCTGCATCAATCACCCCGGGTTGAAAGGAACTCGTCCTCGAGTTCACATCGGTGACTTCGGATCCCACGAAAATAGTACTCCATGCGATCATCCATTGCAAAACAACCTTGACTAAAACGATCCCATCAAAATTACTCACGTCAAAAAGTACTAAACGGGGATGGTTGCCGACCTGATCTTTGTACTTGGCATTGTGAATAGACCGCTGCATCTGCTCATGAAGATCTTGAAGGTATTCAACCACATCTTCTACCTTAGGACTTAATTGACTTGCACTTCGAACCGGAACTAAATCCAATACTTCTGATGGTTTCTGGCCATAGGTAATCACACAGAGGCTCATATCGGGGATTCCGATCTGAACTCCATTACAGGCGAATTGGTGTTGTACCTCTGGTGGTAATCCAGGATGAAGCTCATTTGGTATTAAATCAGAAAAGTCCAGTTGTTGTACCTCTTCAACAATATCAACATACCCATGATCCCCCTTCAGAGCATTGTAGCAGACTTGATGGACTTCTGGTGGAATTGTAAGTCGGATCCTAGGTACCGCTGCATTAACAAAATTAATGACATCGACCCCAATACTTGGTAACAAAAGATTGTTCAGTCCGACCTGATCGGAGTTGATATCCTTAAAATGCAACTCAGTTGATTCTGTCCAGCCGATCCCTGAGGTAATGACTGATCCAGTCTTAACAGATCCGAGGCCAAACTCAGAATAACATCCGATCTCGAAGTGAAATTGTTGCTGCCCGAACTCGAAGGTAATGTCCCGATCTCGTGATCGAAGTGGTTTAAATCCAGCAATTTTCGAAGCCGAACCCCACAACAATCTGAACCCATCCTTACAATCAGATGTAGTCACGTCCTTCAATACCGAACTAAGTTCAACTGCAACTTCAACTTTAACAGCTTGAATTAAATCAGCCTTATGTCCATTATAACCCTCATCTTCCACCCTCGACTCATCTAGCCTTTTGGGACAGGTCGTACCTTCCTTCCGCACTAACAGAGTAGATACTACACAAACGCTAATACCTTCTTGATTGGAAATCTTCTGTAGCTCTAACCCTTTAGAATGGATTCTGCATGATGGCTTGTTCTGTATACTCAATCCTAGCAGTTCTTTGTGCATCAGGTTGACAAACTTTGGCAGTGGTTTCGACACATCGGCTAGCGTGTCTGCAATCTTTTCTGTCGAGCTGCTACCACAAGAAAGTAAAGCATAAACTATTTCTTCATGCTCGACCTCAGTTAGGAACCCCATTATAGACAATAGATTTGTATTGTGAACTGTCCGAACCGAGCTACCCTCTTTCTGACAAGGTGTCAACACCATCTTCTTCCCTTTGATACTAAGGGAGTATATTTCCTTCTGACCGTCATGGATAACACATCTGACATATTGCCAAGGTCGGCCAAACAATATATAGCACACTTCCATAGACATCACGTTATGCCAGACAATAACATCATTTTTCCTGACAATAGAATTTAATGCGAAACAAATCTTATCTACTGTTACCTCATCGCTTTCATTTAACCATAACAGCTTGTTCGACTTGGATTGTCGATCCCTCATCAATTGCAGTTTCTGAGCAGCCCCTTCATGACCTCCATTTACCCCTGTCAACTTGTCAGACTTAGGATGCCGATACTTGACCATAACTTCCGAGGCTAAACTTGACGTCTGAACTCCCAAAGTAATTTGAGACCGTCCGAACTTGATAACTTTCGAGATCGATCCTCGAAATAGACCAAATCCTTCCTGACTAGATACAAAATGCACTTCGGCCAACTCTATACAGCTGACCTCGGATAGAGGGTGTACAACCTTATCTTGCAGACCAGAATGGGATATTTGTTCAGTAAGATGACTAACAGTTTCTTGGACCTCTGCAGTAGCTTTCAAAGACTTCGGTGGTTCAGCAGGTGGTGGGGACATCCAATCACCAACTGTTTGAACGCCGATGCCTTCATCGGGTACCATATTCATATCATTAAAAATATTGGCACTCACCCGATCATCTCCTTCACCTCTAATAACCATCGTCTCATGACCATCGCCATAAAGTACGTATTCTTCTTTATAGAGGTCATACATTGGCTTTCCCTGTTCTTCCTTTTCTTCTCTGTTAAACACAGGTGCTCCGAACTCCTCGTCAAACACAAGTGCTCCAAGTTCTTCCATTTCATAATCATCATACACAGGAACTCTGGACTTCAATTCGTCTTCATCTGCCATGTCATAATCATCATACAAAGGTTCACTAGGCATCTCTACCTCGTTTACCCAGTCGATAAGATCTTCAGCTTGTGAAGTACCAGAGAACTCCGGTAACTCCACGATAGTGCCCAGATCGTAATGACGATCCTCACGCCATTTCCAGAATGAATCCCTATTGTGATATAGGTTTTCAAAACTGAAATCGGTAACATGATTTTCTTCCTCACGATCCAGTTCATCCCAATCAAGGTGTTTAACTTCCTCAGCCGGAAACTGTTCATTATAACCGAGATTCAGAATGTTTTGATTGAAGCACGGGAATTCCTCAGCCGGAACCTACCCACGACAACTAAGATCTTACGCCGTTAGACGCTGGGTTAACTCTGCAACTTGTCTTTGCAAATCCCCAATCATCTCGATCCAAGAGTTACGATTACGGTGCGAGACTTCCTCAATCGGAACCTGTCTACGACGGCCATAACCACGACTACCAGCCATTAAAATCGATAAGTACTAAACTCTAGTAGATGCTTGAGCTCTGATACCAACTGACGCCGGAGCGGGATAACGATTATCCTGATGGCTAAGTTAATACAAATCTACAGGTAAAGATACAAGAGATTCACCAAAAGAGATAAGAGGAGAAACTCTCAACTCTAATTCTCAGAAAAGTTTTATCAATATTTTCAACAACTTTCTATACCTACAAGCCGGGCATATATAGCTAGGTAAAGCTTGAGCACAAAGAAAGAAAATATCAGGAAAGGAAATACTAAAAGGAAAATACTAGAAAGGTGGCTAACAGATTCTGACAATTCTTTCTCTCTCCTACCACGTAGCTGGTTCCCAATATCTGTCACTACCTTTCTTTAGTAACCAACTCATTTGTACTTACCATGTGACGTCTAACAATTAATAGCTAGATTTATACCAAAAAATAATAAAGAAAATAAAATAAAAAGAAATAGCTACTGAAAACAAAACAGATAAAATAAGTAATAGAAAGAACGCCCGAAGAGAAGTGTAGTAGATGTTCAATCCGAGGTCGGACTGCCGACCCAAGAAATATCAGACCTTGAGGTGCTGACCCCGAAGAGATGTCCGACCTTGAAGGTATTTTCCGATCCTTCAAGCCCGACCTCGATCCCGAACTTGGTGTTCAGAGCTCGACCCCAACTAAGGTCGTTCCCGAGGACATATACCTCTTGAAACCGAGGCCCGAACCCTTGGTTTAGACAACCGGAGATCATCCGAAGATGAACCGATCTTGTTCCAAAGGTGCCTGAAGATAAACTGACGAATCCTCTTGCATCAGTACCAACTGACGCCGGAGCGGGATAACGATTATCCTGCTGGCTAAGTTAATACAAATCTACAGGTAAAGATACAAGAGATTCACCAAAAGAGATAAGAGGAGAAACTCTCAACTCTAATTCTTAAAAAAGTTTTATCAATATTTTCAAAAACTTTCTATACCCACAAGCCGGGTATATATAGCTAGGAAAAACTTGGGCACAAAGAAAGAAAATATCAGGAAATAAAATATTAAAAGGAAAATACTAGAAAGGTGGCTAACAGATTCTGACAATTCTTTTTCTCTCCTGCCACGTAGCTGGTTCCCAATATCTGTCACTACCTTTCTTTAGTAACCAACTCACGTGTACTTACCATGTGACATCTAACAATTAATAGCTAGATTTATACAAAAAAATAATAAAGAAAATAAAAGGAAAGGAAATAGCTACTGAAAACAAAATAGATAAAATAAGTAATAGAAAGAACGCCCGAAGAGAAGTGTAGTAGATGTTCAATCCGAGGTCGGACTGCTGACCCAAGAAATATCAAACCCTGAGGTGCTGACCCCGAAGAGATGTCCGACCTTGAAGGTATTTCCCGATCCTTCAAGCCTGACCTCGATCCCGAACTTGGTGTTCAGAGCTCGACCCCAACTAAGGTCGTTCCCGAGGACATATACCTCTTGAAACCGAGGCCCGAACCCTTGGTTTAGACAGCCAGAGATCATCCGAAGATGAACCGATCTTGTTCCAAAGGTGCTTGAAGATAAACTGACGAATCGTCCTGCATGAAGTTCCTTAAATGTGCCAAACAATAGGACTATTCTTAATTTAAGCAGAATCTTCATTTATAAAACTTTGTTAAGTTTAGAAAAGCCAAAATTGTATTCTAATTCCAAAAGAGAAGGGAAAATGATCATTTCATTCCAGCTAATTCTAGGGATGAAAAATGGGCCCTATAGGGAGGTTTAGAAATGAGGGAGTCTTAGGTTGGTGGTGGTTTATGAATTGTCATCATGCGAAACGACAGAGTTTCTTACTAATGCAAATCTATATCTGCACGCAACACGCCATTGATGATTCATCTTCCACACGAAATAGGTCCTTTATAATGGTAAAAACATGTCACGGTACCCTCCCCCTTAAGACCACCAGTATAAATCTATTCGATGGAGAGATTATTAAGTGATTTTAGGGTAAATTTATCTGATACCTCAGTTCAATAATTTTTTTTAATTTTAATAGACCTATAACTATAAGTAATAAAATATTATTAAAATAAAGAGATTTTATAAATTTAAAATACTACGTGACGTTATTCCAGGACCATTGAATAATTTTTCCATCTGATAACCTTATGAGAATTATATATATATACTCTCTCTCTCTCTTCTCGAAAAGATGTTTAAACTATATTTTACGTAAATTAAAAAATAAATAAAGTATAGCAAAAATAATAAAATAAGTATTACTTTAACTCATAATGAATTTCATGTACTATATAATTCTTGGGAGACCGATTCTAGCGACCGGTTTTAGTGATCGGTCCAAATTTTTTTTTTTTTGACTCTTAAAATATTTATTCTGATATATTTTTTTTTTACAGAATCAGTAATTTAAGTATAATTTAGATGTATATAAATAACAGTATTGTGTAAACTATACAACATTGTTATTTATATGCATTCAAATTACACCTAAATCACTAAATTTTATAAAAAAAATTTATCAAAATAAATATTATAAATATTTTAAGAGTCAAATAAAATAAAAAATTGGACGGATCGCTAAAACCGATCCCCCTAAAATCACTCTTTCATGTAACTGTATTAATGAATGTGTCTTTTTAAAATTTAATAGACCTCATTTAAGTATAATTTTGAGAATAAACAAGTTTTTATATTTTATATTTAATTTGTTTACATTTATATATCTTTTTATAGATATAAAATAAATATTATAAATATTTTAAGAGTAAAAAATAAAATAAAAAATTGGACCGATCGCTAAAACCGATCCCCCTAAAATCACTCTTTCATGTAACTGTATTAATGAATGTGTCTTTTTAAAATTTAATAGACCACATTTAAGTATAATTTTGAGAATAAACAAATTTTTATATTTTATATTTAATTTGTTTACATTTATATATCTTTTTATAGATATAAAATTTTGTACTCAAGACATGCTTTTAAAGCCGGACAGAGAGCTTTTTAAAACTGATAAGATTTTTTTCCCAATCTTGCAAGTAAGAGAGTCCAATGATTCTTTCACTCTCTCTTAAGTCTTAAGACCAGACTACTGATGTGTCTGCTACTTATTGATTACTGTTCTTGCATTTCATTTCTAATTAAAAAAAAATGGACTGTTCTTATTTGTCGTATTTTATTATTTGCATTTAGCTGCTCTATTTTTGATTTTTTTTTTAATATTTACCACCTCAATACGCAATATTTACCACCTCCATACGCAATATTTACTTCCAGACATGGATATTAAACGCACTCCACTGGGGTTAAAGCAAGTACTTTTATGTTATACAAGTGTTAACGTAAATGACTACTTAATGTTTTTCCTAGAGATTTTCAGCGCTAAAAATATATATAAAAAATAAAATAAAATCATTTTACTTGCCTTATTCAAAGCTACCTGTAGTACTTAATTTACTCCACAAAGATTATTGCCCACAACTTTTCGGTACTTGAAAGTGTCTTTACTTGGTACATTTATATCTACAACGAACCATCTAATTGAGACCATATCCATTGAATTGTGATAAATTTTCGAGCTTTATTATATGTAATGATTCATGCAATGATATGTATAATGACTCAATGTAAAAATAAAAAGACCCATCATTTTTATATTGTGAGTCCCATCATTTTTATATTGAATCATTGTATACATCATTACTTATGTCATTACTCGTAGCAAAATTCTAAATTTTCCTTATATTTGCTGATGAAAATTGACCAGCAAACCTCAATTAGGCCTTTCATGGGGAGACTAAAAGAGGGGTCCAAGTGCCACCGTTTTTTCTCATGGCCAAAAAATTAAAGTAACGTACCGAGCCACCGACTAGTACAATGTCCCTGTTCTTTTATTTCCCCTTTATTTGCTAAAAATAGAATTGAGGTTTGAATCTATGCAGCTAGCATATGCTGGGAGTTTTTCCTAGGTAAATCTTTAGAAACATCTAATATATCCTAATCCAGACAATCATAACTTGTGCTTTGTAAATACACTGATCTAACTCATGTAATTAATGGGATGAGATCTTCTGTTTCAATTCTTCATATCATGTCTCTGTTACCAGAGACATGATACAGAGAATTAATACAGACGATTTGAGGCCATAATTAAGAGGGGGGTTAAGAGGTCAATCTGGGAGAGCTGGGTTAAAAACTTGCGCCCAAAAAAGGATTACAGAGAAAAAACACAAAATAACAACTAAAGCAACACTAGAAATTATAAAGGATCGATTGTGAACATAGAAAGTAGAATCTACAAGATTTATTGGATGCATAGAGTAAAACAATTTTAATCCATCTCATCAGACAATTTAATTGAAGATGATTTCCTAGTACTCACTTAACATGCTTCAAAGAAAATTGGAAAGTCTAAAAGATGCTTACAAAATTCGACAGCCCGTCTGGTTGCATCTTTGGAAGATCTTCAGCGTTAAAATGCTATCTGTCTTGCGAAATGCTATCTGTCATTCTGTCCTGTAATGATATAATGTAAACTGGTGAAAAAGACAACCCTCAGAGGCAATCTCCGACAGAAAAGAAACCCTTCCGCCCTGCCTGAAATTCATTTCAATCCAAGGAAATGTTTGCAAACCACTGAGGCAAAGTGAGAGGTCAAGTGCTTGCTAAAGTTACCAAGAATTTAACCGATAATGATCTGGAAGAGGAATGTCCAAGAAAGTACAGCCACAAAAAACATAGTTTTCAGTATGCATTTGAAGATGTTTATCTTCTCCATTTATCTGGAGTTGATCTCATTAAAACCCTGCAGCATAGTTGCACGTTCTCTTAGCAAATTTGGACTTCAGAGAAACATGCTCAGATTTGAAACTGGAATATAAAGTATACACAGTCAATTTAAGCACTTAAATCAATTAATTATTTTTGACAAGCATGTAAAGAAAACATTTACATCAATTATTACTTGACGTTTTCACAAATGCTTTGTGAAAAGTTTTGGTAGGAAAGATTTATATACATCAACTGCACTGACTGTACTTTTTCACTGTACTTATTGCCAAAAATGCTGCTGTGGCAGCTGACTTTCACTTTACTATTTATGAACTCACCATAGATTCTAACCCAAAATGTAGCTAAAATTTATATAATCAAACATAAATATTAACTCCACAACTTACATCAACTATTATTTATAATACAGACGATGAGATGAAGAATAAAGTCAGAAATTGAATCTATCAGTCTACTAGAAAATCAGAATGCTATGAGTAAAACATGATATTTACTGTGCTTGATGCGGGTAACTGCGCATGAATAGTAATCTAATCATGGCAAATGACGCAAAACCAAATACTATTATCAATACAACAAAAGCATTCTATTTAAATTTGTTTTAGGTGAGTAACATTTTATGTAACTTATTACTGAAAATATTTAGAAATGTTAAGAATTTCCGTGAATGTTTTGTCAAAAGTTTTTTACGCCAAAAAATGTGGGGCAAAACAAACAAAGAAAAATAGGGTAACCTCGCCACTCTATGGAATTACACCGATAGGTATAAAAACAACTCGCCACTAGTGGGAACCTACAAGCTTAACGATAAAACAAGAAACCCGAATCAATCCGGATTAGAGTTAGAACAAGAAGTAATCCATCTTATAAAAAAGGTCAAAGGCTCAAATATATTATCAATCAAACAAAACTTGAACTTTTTTGTTGGTACATGATCAAGGAATTATAGGCTTCTCGGCACATCTATCCAAGCAAAGAAAATGAAAATAATATTCTTTGACTATTAGGGATTACATTCATAAGATGCCTAAGAAATACCAAAAGGACTCCTAAAAACTAGAGACATGACAGCCTATAATAAATAAAATGTCCATAACTTTCTCTAGAAGTAGCCAAATGACACATTGTTTGATGCCTTGAAAAGACTTTTAGAGCTTTCGCTTGTAGTTTTTTAATTCTAGAAAAGTCCAGTTTATTCTTCCAAATTATGCCAAAACTGATGAGCAAAACTTGAACTTTCAGCTTCTGAATTCGTATTTTGGATTATGGGATGCTCCTGCGTCAGTTTTGGTAGGGAACATGAATTTAGTAATTACATACATTCCAGTATGATTATTGTATTGATAATAAACTCAATGTGACTGCCAATAAATACTGCAGTTTAGGCATACTTAACCTACCATGAAGATGTTGAACCAAAAGGTAACAAAATCGAATATTAATAAAGGTAAATTTCACATGATTCTGACTTTTAAAAGTCAGACACAAACACCTATACTTGTGACGTGGAGTGAAATCGTCAGATTTTCCATTCAATTCGACAGTCCCTGTAATGCACTTTCTTTAAGCGCGTGAAAATAGAACTTATACTATTAAATCTTAATTAAATACCAAAAATGCCCTTTTTAATTCATCATATTTTCCAAGCCCTAACCCCAAATCCACATACCCTAACCCCAAACTTTAGCCCCATAGCTTATCACCAACGTTTGAAAAATCACAACTAGAAAAACCACCACCACCAATCTTCTGCCGCATCCCATTCACAGTCGCAACCAACCCTGCATCAATCATCATTTCACACCCAAAATTACCACACATTTGTTAACTATCATCAAAATATTATGTAAACAAAATGAAGCAAAAAATCACCACCATCGCCAAATCGGAGAGTTTTGACGAAAGAAGGGCCACAATTTGCCAGGAACAAAGGAGAAGAAGAAACCCTAACCCTTGTGGCTGTGAATCGTCATCATCTTCACTCATTACCACTATAAATCCTAGTCACCAAAACCCCAATACACTCATTGACGCCAGGTCTGTGAGTTTTGGTCGAAGAAAGACAAACGAGAAGAAGAAGAAAGACCCTAACCCGTGCCGTCGTAAATCACCATCATCTTCACTCATCCATTAATGTGCCTAGCCGCCAGAAACTTATCCTGAACATCCATCTCCACCAATTGAGGGAAAAAAGGAAAAGAAAAGATAGCAACAAAGAAGAAAGATCAGAAAATCCATTGTTAATACTCATCTCCTCCGACTGAAAAAAAAAGAAATAAGAAGAAGAATAGATTCCGTTGCCTTCTCCTTTCCAAATTGCTTTCCATCTCTCATCTGAGCTTTATTACATAAATTTAAACGTATTTCTTTAGCATTTAACTTTGGATTTTTATTTATATATTTACACAGAATTCAATGCATAAAAAAATAATATACTAGTGAACCTTATGTATTAAATTTCGTATAAATATATAAACAAATAAAATTTATCCTTATTTTTCGTGCTTAGTATCTGTGTTAAAGACACATGTTGCCAAGATGACCCTTTAACTTTATGTGCAAAGGGCATTATTGTCTGACTTTTTTGTTTAACAATGTTAAAACTAAAAGTTGGTTTTCACTTCACCTCACAAGTATAGGTATAAGTGTGGACTTTTAAAAATCAGGTGGTGATGCGTGCAAACCTAAGGTGGTCATGTGAAATATATCCTATTAATAAAGCTAAACATTTATCCTCTACAACTTGAATCAACCTTCATTTATTACAGAAAGGAATCTATCAGTACTAATAATAGCGAATTTTCATGCTTGATATGATCTTAAACAAGTTATTAACAGCAGCTTAATTTACGCAAGATGCTAGTTGCAGTATGGTATAAGTACTAGTTGGAGTTCGAGTAGCAGCAGTATGGTATAAGTATTGCCAAGTAGTAATAAACTAATAATGTTAGTAGTATTACATGCAATGACTCGTGATATCATAAATTTACCTGACAAAAGATGAATGAGTTGAAGATAAGTGTATTGAGAATCAAAACCGAATCTGAGCCATCAAGATACAAGGCTACTTTTCCTGTTGTCTGGAGATGCCATATTACAACAAACTGATATAAAGACTGCCCCAAGGTATTTCCCCACATAACATTACTCATAAAGTTTCCTTTCCTTCCAACTGGTGCTCGCTTCATAAAGCCATCCTTTTGGTGGTTCAGTGTCTAAACCAAGTGCTCCCTGTGTCTCCATGACCATGTTGACCGGCAGGAGCAGAAAAGCAGCAAGTGGAGAGCATCCCCTGAAAGCACATAGCATAGAATAAAAATGGAAACACAGAAAATGTCATCAGAATCAGTCGGTCAAAAGATAAGAATCTTATAGAGGATCTGATATGGTCGAGGTATGCTGACCTGTCAAACAGGCTGAAGAAAACAGGCAAGCACATTCACTGTCAGCTGAAAATTTGGCTACAGCACAATTGTGGAGAAGTTATCATCTAGTATAATGCCATTAGCACTCGTAAGAAACCTGAAACATCCAAACCAGTTAATTAACATTTTGTGTCAATTTTATACATTTGTTGTAACGAGAACTTGTTCAACATAATAAAAGAACAAAAACTGAATGAGGAAAAAAAAAAAAGATGAGGACCAAGCTTCATATCAAGCATCAACCATGCAAAAGAAACGTAATGCAGAAAAGGCAAATGTTAGACATGGAGATCTGAATATCCAAATACCAAAAGCAGATGGTACAAGTGTAATACCTCATCACAGTACGAGAGGAAACAAACCTTATATCATCAATGATCCATTATTAAGTACTATAAAATGTTTCGGTAACTAATATTTTTTTGCTAATGCAATATTTATTGGAGTTATCTGATGATTTTATGGTTTTTTGCCCGGATTTCTATTGAAGATAAAAGTTGCTCACAACTAAAAAAGTTGCAGCGTCCACATCCTGTGGTATTTTGTAAGTTATACCTCGTGGTGTTCAAAGAAAGTTAAACATGAATGGGCTAATACTGTAAAGTTTAAACTTCAAGTTTCCATAAATTGTAGAGATCCATGCCATGGATAAACTGAAGAGGAGGTTATGAAACCAACACTACAACTCTGGACTTCTTCTAAAATACAAATACAACAATTTTAGGCTCCTATAAACTCCATTACAAACACAGATGGTTATACTCAGTTCATACCTTTCATAGAATAGCAACTATAAATTATAATTGCTTAACTTTACAGAGGATATGGCCATAATTTCAAAGGCCCTTTAGATGCAGCAATATCCCTTTTCGCAATCCATTATCAATTTATATTCAAATTAAGAGCTCAAACTAGGATGCCATTCAGTCGTTTCCAAACAGCCTCATCCAGTGACTTGTCATCTCTTAAGCATACAATAACACAACACATCGATTATAGTTACACACTATATATTTTTATGCTCTGATTCACATTGCGACTAATCATAAAATAAATAGATAAAGATAATTAACTTTGCAGCTACCTTCAATATTTCGCTGCCTATATCAACGAAACCAATTGATCGAAGGTTCAAAACATTTTGTTCCCAAAAAAAATTGACATTTGTTCCCTTATTTGCAGATTTTATACCTAGATTCAAATGCTATGGACTAGCAGAAAAGGCAATACAACTTCTACTTGTAATGTTAATGGATTATAAAAAATATTTATGTTGTTTTGTGTAATTGTTTTATACCTCTTTCTTATTTTATAGATACTTTGTGTAATAGTATATTATTGTTCTTGTAAAAGCAAAGATATTAGTATTTTTCCTTCAGGTGCATCCTAAACCGTAGATCTTTTACCTATAATGCTTATAGTGTGTATTGTTTGTATATTAAAACTAAAGCCCTGCCACATCAACTCAAAAATCGACTAGGATCTGACTTTTAATGGTAATAGAAGCAGAACTAACAGAACTTAATCTCAGGTTCAGCGATCAGCATCTTTCAAATTACTTCTATTGTTAACGAAATCAAAATGCTACCAAAATGGAAATTACGAAACGACTCAAATTCTCCAACCAAAAAATAAACAGATATACCGAAATAAACTAAGTCAGCATATCAAATGTATAACCAAACCAAATTTAATCATCATCATCATCATCATAAATTCTCAAGCGACTTGCAACTAACACCTGAAATGTCTCAGAGTGAACAGAAACATAATATTGATTAAATAACCATATTAGAAAAATAAACCCAAAATTTATTTCCAACTAATATGATAAGTAGATTTTATATCTATTTATTAGGTATTTTTAGACTTAATTATTTGTAAGTTTTTTTAAGTATTTTTAGTGTTTTAGGTAATTTATTTAATTTAATGCATTATTATTATTTTTAGTATTTTTTTATTATTTTTATTTATTTTTTATTAATTCTTATTTTATTTTATAGGGAAAATGAAGCTTGGTGGCAAAACGGTAAATTTTGAACTGCTAGGGGCAAATTTGTAATTACTGGAGAAGTCGCGCCTGCGCATTGCGCGAGCATTGAAAGTTCAGCGGCATGGAGCAATACAACATTGTTTCCTGTTCGGCAAAGATAAGGCTGCGCAATGCGTAGTGGACTAGAAAAGGAAAAAAAATAATAAAAGAAAGCTTCCGCGACATGCGCGGTTGGTTGGGAATGAAGAAATGTCCGCGCAATGCGTGGGCGGTAAAATTGTTTGGTTGCGTGGCACGGGCGCGTGGGTCAGCAACTGTGGATTTTTTCCTTTCCTTAAATTCCGTGTAGGTCTCAAGCGTGTTTGGCTGAATTTATTTTCCTTTCTCTGAGTGGTTTTGGCAGCAAAACAATAAATTAATTAAGAAATCCAATTGCAATTTGAAAAAGGAAAATAAATAATAATTTTTATATTTATTTATTTTGTATTTTAAATCCTATTAGGGTTTGGAAAGTGGAATTCCTATTAGGGTTAGGAGGATTATTTAGCCTATAAATAGAGGGCTTGAGATACAATGTAATAAACAACTTTCACTAGAAAAATTCTCTCTTTTATTCTTTGGTATTTTTTATGGCTATGTGTAGCTAAATTATTTTTCTTGGTTTAAGTGATTGATGCCATCAAGATTTATACACTTTGAGATCTAATTTATTTTAATTGTTCAAAATATATTTTGAGTATTGAACACTTTTTTGTGCTTAATTTTATGATTGGTTTGCTTAATTGCTAGGAGCACTACTAGTTTATTATTCATATTAATCTACTGCTGTTAGTGAAGCAACTAAGTTTAATAATTATTTTGCAGATCAAAAGATTATTTTATCTTAGTAAGAATATTCATCTAAATTAAATGCAAACAAGTGGCTTGTGTTGTTTAGTTCAACGATCTCTCTAATTCTTAAAGTTGCTATTAAATTAAAATTTTAGCAAGTGTTGGAGGTTGTTTAGTAGTAAGGATATCTAGATCAAGTGACTCTATTTATCTAAAATTAAGGAGAGAGAAGAAAAATTATTCCACCTGCGAGTAGTTATTTCTACGGTGAATGTTCAAAATATTAATTGATTTATTCTTGCATCAATGATCAGTTGTACATTCTTGATAGTAGATGTTAACTTAAACCAATGCTTTTTCTTTTTATTTATTTCATTAAGTTATCATTCTCTTTGGGATCGACTCTTACTTGCACTACTACATATTTATTTTCCAAAGTAAGATTTTATTTTTGAGTGCCTACGACAGCACAACAAAATCTAATAGGACATGAAGAAAAATGAAAAATCAAGTAAAATAGCAAACAATCGGTTCCATAAGACTTGCGATTACTAGTACAAAATTTACAAATTAACTAGTATAATTCAGATTCATTTGGTATTAACATAAGAATTACAATAATCTTCAATTATACATGTTCCTTCAGTTTAGCAGGAAGTAATCAAACAAAATAAAAACTAGAAAAAAGAATTTATTACACACCTGATTAGCAGTAAAGTGAAAACCAGGTTTAGGATTTTAAACGATCCAACCGAGAGCTTACTCCATTTCTGTAGCGTTTCATCCGATAAGTTCTTCGGCTTAAAGTAGCTCTTTGTTTCACCTACTTCTCTGAGGGCTGTTTGTTTAGAACCGAATGACACTGAATTATTGAATCGACCAGTCATTTAATACATTTATTTAGAATTAAATGGGATTTTTGGGTGTTTATTTAGAATTGAATCGGTCAGATTTTTAGGTTAAATGACTAAGTTTAATTTTTTTGGCTGAATAATTAAGTCCCAACTGAATGAAATAAAAAAAATTAAAAAATATTTTAAATATTATATTAAGTAATATTAAATAAATTTATAACAACTTTAAAGTTTTTCAAATGGGTAAAATAGTAAAACTATGTTATTAAGATGTTTCACACGTGTCACTTATCAAACGATTTTTTTTATTCAGTATTTTCATTTAGCTCATTCAGATTACTTAAACATTCAGAACTATTTCATTCATTTTTTATCAAACACGCTTTAGTCTCCTACTGAACTATTATAGTCTATTAATCTCTTCCAAATTATATGATGATCACTTTTTAAAAGTTATGTTTTTAAATTGAAAATTAATATAATTGGTTTAAATTTTTGTAATAATAAATATTATAGTTAATAATACTTTTTATTTAATTTATAATTATATTAACATAAATAAAATAATTAGAAAATGATTGAAATTGAGTTTTCAAAAATTAATATTAATCTTATAATTTAAAACAGATGAAGTATTATTTTTCTAAACTTGTCTATGATATTCCTTACAAACATGTTTTCTTGTAAAGATAATATATGAGATTGTACTATTAATTCTAAGTTATTTGTTTGTTTTAAAAATTAGACTTTACTATTAATCTCGGATAACAAAATGACTTGGAATGGATGACTGTTTAATACTCCCTCCATTTCAAGATATTAGTCGATTCAAGACGTTTTTTCTATTTTAATACATTAGTCGTTATCTCCTATATAGGATAGAAAGTTATCTATATTCTTATAATACCCCTATTTTTCCCCTCTTTCTAAGGATATTTACTTTCATAAAACACTATTATTCTATTTTCTCTCTTTTATTTAACTTTTTTCAATAAAAATATAAAGAGATAAATATCTAAATGGTAACCTATATTAATTATGAAATAATAATATTCTTAATATGTGTATTTTATGTTATAACGACTAATAAATTAAAATGGAGGGAGTATCATGTCCAACTAACTATTATAATCCCCTACCATTTGGTGTTAAAATTTGTGGATAAAATTAACTTTTACTTTTTTTTAACAAAAATGATTGTTATATCTTATTCTTTCTATATATACTCACATTATGGAAAATATAATTTCTTTGTTATTACCAATAAGGGTATCATAATCCAAACGATAAGTTTTTATTTAGTTATTTAAATAATTCTAAACAAAGCAAGCACAAAATGGGATTATTTTAAGTTATCCTATAAATAATATCATTCTAAATAAACATGTGACCTATTTAATTCTAGAATCAGTAGTCTTGGGTAGCATAAAGTATGGTGCAGTTTGGTATGGTTGGAAGCTCAAACTGCACATGAAATCGCTTGAATGCGGTTTGACAATTCTAAAATCGCACATGACACCGCTTGTGATTGGTGCGGTGTGGTTTAAAGCTTATAATGTGGTTTCATTTGTTTTGATTTCGGTACCAAACCTAATTAAAATAGTCACACACAGAGCGTCTTGAGCAATGCGGGAACCTCCCAAATTCAAAATGCGATTTTTCAACCATTCTAATGCCATCACATACGCCGGAACTGTCCAATTTCGATTATTTGCTCAGTCCTAGTCTAGTAATCTTGGAATTGTCCCCAAATCTGGGTATATGTACCTCGAATTTGGTGCTCACGATCCAACACATCTATTTAACTTCTAACGAGAAAATAAAATACAACAGAAATATAAATTAATATTTACATAACTATTATTAACCCAGGTTCATACAACCTTTACTAACCTAGTACAATACATAGTTCAAATGTTAACAAAAATTCTAATAATAATATTCATTGCATAAAGACACCGGGTTTCATCTATTCTTTCATCTTTCATTTTCCTTTATCATTTTCGGATCCACCAGTCTTCTAAGTTTTAACTGTAAAATATTTAAGCAAAAGTGAACAACTAATTGCTTAATAAGTTTATAACGAACAGTGAATAAGAGTTCAAGTAAATAATTTAACAACAGTTCTGAAAGTCAATAATAGAGATACAACATGAAATATGAATTGAATTCAATAAAATGAGAATTCTCAAATTTAATATTGAGAGGTCAATGTGGACCACGAACACATCAAGGAATTGTCAGTATTACACTGAACTACCTTCAGAGTGAACTTTAATCACATAGACTAATTTTCACTTTCTGCAAGTACCAAGGGGATTGGTCTATTGTAACTTATGTTATGCATAACATTCAGTCTTTCTTAGTGCAGCATGTCGGTTCCTCGACAAAGTATTTTCCATTTTATAAGGGTTGTTCATCTCAGTCTTTACATATGAGTCCGCACCGAGACAATCAGTTTGGATAATTAACAAGGAATTATATCCATTCATAAAAGTCTTTAATACACGTCTAGCCGAAACAAATGGCATAGATCAACTTCTTAATTAAGTCATGAATTTGCAATAATTAATCCCAACAATTCATTATGAAACAATTTTCGACTGCATATAAATGCGACTAATATTCATCATTCATACAATATTTCATAAACGAGTAAATTCAAGATACTTGTACAACGTTATCATTGAAGAAGTCTAGAAAACTTGCCTGAATTGTTATTTGTTGTTATTTCAACATCTTTGTCTTCCGAATAACCTATACATTAGTCTATTCGTTAGTCATTATCGGACTAACTTAGCTCCATTACCAACCTATCTTAAGTATAACCTTTATATTATACAAATAAAATGATTCTTATTATTAATTTAATTGTTTACTCACTTTTATTAGCTTAACTTTGCTTTCATGTCACATAAAACAACCTTTAGTAATTTAGTTGTTTCAGTACTTTTAAATTATTTCTCTTTATTTTGTTATTCATTTTATTTTATTCTCATGCTTCACAAATAAAATGATTTTTTATTTGTTTACTCTCTTTTAATTTATTTCGATGAATAAAATAATATTTATTATTATTTTATTCGTTTAAGCTTTATCTATTTATCTTTTCACTTTAAATTCACAAATAAAATATTCTTTATTAATATCTTATTTGTTAACACAACCTTTATTATTCATTCATGCTTTATGATTTTACAAATAAAATAATCTTGATTATTATTTTATTTGCTTATGTTTTATTAACCCACAAATAAAATAATAAAATAATTCGTAGTTATTAATTTATTTTTTTTATCATATCTCAAATAAAATAATTTTATTATTATTTTATTTTTTTATTTTTATTTATCATTAATTTATTATTATTATTATTATTATTATTATTATTATTATTTTATTTTATTTTATTTTATTTTTATTATATTTTTTAAGTTTGACCCAATCAAACCCAAAAACCAGGTCAACTAGCTTTAGAGACCGGCGTTGCCACGCCATATTTTACTCTGCGACTGGCGCAACCGCGCCAAGTCGGCAGACTTCAGAAACATGGCATGACGCTGCCGCGCCTCAATTTGAACTGGGAACGACAATTCCTCCATAATATTTTCACAGGGTTTTTCATGTTTTCCCAACTTTTGTGATTTTGATTCTTTTAATTCTCAAGCTTTACAACTTGTACAATGCACATTCAAATGAATTTAAATCTTTCATTAAAGCTTAATGACTTCATATGTTAACAATTTTCTTGAATCATCAACTAAAATAATTAGCTTAATCTTCAAGTTTAAAAAAATCGACACATGTTTTCTTAGAAAATTCATAACAAATGCATTTTAATTCCTTTTTCAACCATTCCACTTTGATTATCTCCACATCTTTTGGTTCTGTAACATATTATTCATAAATTCAACCAACAAAGCGCATAACTCGTTCTTCAGAGTTTTAAATCAAGTGTTATCACTTGTTTAGAACAAAATATATGTTCAAAAATATTTTTCTTGCTCTTTAACACATAATCATATACCAACACATATATAACACATAATCTCCTTCATATACCCAACCTTATACCTTTGCATCCTTCATGATCCCAAATCACCTAATATTCCTCCCACAACCAAACATGCATGATTAACTACAAGCTATACTACACTAGTTTAACTTTAAAAAAATTTATTGTTAGAAAATTATACCTTATAGTAGCTACTTTCCTCCTTGCTAGGAATTAGCTTAAGCTCTCCACCTTCCACTTCCTTTGAAGTCTTTAAGTTGCAAGAACTTTCCTTAACTTTTCCTTTCTCTCTGCACTTTCCTCTCTTATCTCTCTAGCTCTTTAAACTCACCAACACTTAGCATTTTGGAAGAAAATGTAATAAAACTTTGTAGAATGACTAGGGGACTCTTATTTATAGGAGGATTATTATCCACCATGCACGCATTAACCATTGGATTAGTAAAAAGTTTAACCTAAGTCTAGCTTTAAGGACTAATAGGCATGCCTTAGGTTATTATTACTCTTCACATGGCTCAACACACACAAATAAATCAGCATTATGGCAATGGACAAGGGAGTGGTCAGAAATGGGAGTATTATATATATATACACACACACAAATAACCTTGTTCGTCACATTTTGGGTCATTCTAATTAATCCTCATTGAGCCACTAATTAAGTTCCATTTGAGCTAAGCACCAATACTTTCATATATTGGACTAACTCATTTAATCATAATTAAACATATTGGGTTATCTATTGGACTCTATCACATTTTGGGTCATTCTAATTAATCCTCATGAGGCCACTAACTAAGTTCCATTTGGGCTACGCACCAATACTTCCATATATTGGGCCAACTCATTTAATCATAATTAAACATATTGGGCTATCTATTGGACTTTATTCTCAAACTAGTTCATTAACGCATAACCACATTTATTTCATTTCTTATGAGGCATAAATTATAATTTAATTTAGCCTCTCATCAATCCGTTCAAGCTTAGTTAATTGCAACTTAAGCTTTTAATTAATAAATTAATCATGTATTCATTATATAATTAAGCCAATAAATTACTGAAAGAAAATTTTAATAATTTTTATTTCATTATAATATGCTTACAAATATCTTGGTCATTACATTCTCCACGCTTATAAAGATTCTATCCCCAGAATCATTACAAGTTAAGCAAAAAAGATGGGGGTAATTCTCTTTTATCTTACTCTTAAACTCCCACGTTGCTTCCTCAGCATTATGGTTCCTCTATACCACCTTGACTGAAAATATAACTTTATTCCATGAGATTTGCCCTTTCCTACTGCTCAACAATTTTCTAATAAATAGTGAAAAGAGCTCAAGTAAATAATTTAACAACAGCTCTGAAAGCTCAATGATAAAGATACAACATGAAATATGAATTGAATTCAATAAAATGAAAATTCTCGAATTTATTACTGAACAGTCACTATGAATCATGAACACATCAAGGAATTATCAGCATTACACTGAATTACCATCAGAGTGAATCTTAATCACATAGACTTATTTTCACTATTTGCAAGTACCAAGGTGATCAACCTATTGAACCCTATGTTATGCATAACATTCAATATTTCTTTGCGCGCGCATGTCAGTTCCCCAACAAAGTATTTCCCTTTTTATAAGGGTTGCTCATCTCAGTCTTTACATATGAGTTCGCACCCAGGCAATCGGTTTGGATAGCTAACACGATATTATATCCATTCATAAAATTCTTTAATACGCGTCTAGCCAAAACAAATGACATATACCAACTTCTTAATTAATGTATGAATTTGGAACAATTAATCCCAACGATTCATTGTGAAACAATTTTTTAATGCATATAAATGCGAATAATATTCATCATTCGTACAATATGTTATAAATGAGTAAATTCAAGATACATGGACAACGTTATCATTGAAGAAGTCAAGGAAACTTGCCTGAATTGTTGTCTATTGTTATTTAAATGTTCTTATCCTCCGAATAACTTATACATTAGTCTATCCATTAGTCACTGTCGAACTAACTAAACTACACTACCAACCTATCTCAAGTATCACCTTCATATTCTACAAATAAAATGATTCTTATTATTAATTTATTTGTTTACTCACTTTTATTAAGTTAACTTTGCTTCATGTCACATAAAACAACCTTTAATAATTTAGTTGTTTCAGTACTTTTAAATTATTCCTCTTTATTTTGTTATTCATTTTATTCTCATGCTTCACAAATAAAATAATTTTATTTGTTTACCCTCTTCTAATTTATTTCGACGAATAAATGAATCTTTATTATTATTTTATTCGTTTAAGCTTTATCTATTTATCTTTTCACTTTAAATTCACAAATAAAATATTCTTTATTAGTATCTTCTTTGTTCACACAATTATTATTCATTCATGCTTTATGATTTTACAAATAAAATAATCTTGATCAATATTTTATTTATTTATGTTTTATTAACCCACAAATAAAATAATTCTTAGTTATTATTATATTTGTTTATCATATCACAAATAAATTAATTTTTATTTTATTTGTTTATTATTATTTATCATTATTTTTTTTATTATTATTTTTTTTTTATTATTATTTTATTTTTAAGTCTGATCTGGTTAAACCTGAACCAGTTGACCAACGTTTGACCTAGTCAAACCCCAAAACCCGACCAACTAGTTTTCCAGATTGGCGCTGCCGCGTCACATTATACTCCGTGACCGGTGCAGCCACGCCAAGTTGATAGAGTTTAGAAACATGGCATGGCGCTGCCGTGCCTCAATTTGAAAAGGGAAGAGTTGTTCCTCCAAAAAAATTTCTTAGGTTTTTTGCATGTTTTCCGAACTTTTGTGATTTTGATCTTTTTAATTCTCAAGCTTTACAACTTGTGCAATACACATTCAAATAAGTTTAAATCTTTCATTAAAGCTTAATGACTTCATATGTTAACAATTTTCTTGAATCATCAGCAAAAATTATTAGCTTAATCTTCAAGTTTTAACAACCGATACATGTTTTCTTTGAAAATTCATAACAAATGCATTTTAACTCATTTTTCAACCATTCTACTCTGATTATCTCTACATCTTTTAGTTCTATAACATATTATTCATAGATTCAACCAACAAAGCACATAACTCGTTCTTCATAGTTTTAAAACAAGTGTTATCACTTGTTTAGGACAAAAATATATGTTCAAGAGCATTTTTCTTGCTCTTTAACACATATAATCATATACCAACACATACATAACACATAATCTCCTTCATATACCCAACCTTATACCTTCGGATTCTTCATAATCTCAAATCACATAATATTCCTCCCACAACCAAACATGTATGATTAACTACAAGCTATGCTAGTTTAACTTTAAAAAAATCTATAGTTAGAAAATTATACCTTCTAGTAGCTACTTTCCACCTTGCTAGGAATTGGCTTAAGTTTTCCACCTTCCACTTCCTTTGAAGTCTCCAAGTTCCAAGAACTTCCCCTACCTTTTCCTTTATCTCCTCACTTTCCTTTCTACCTCTCTAAATTCACTAACACTTAGTAATTTGGAAGAAAATGTAGTAAAACTTAGTAGAAGGACTAGGGGACTCCTATTTATAGGAGGATTAGTATCCCCCATGCATGTATTAACCACTGGATTGAGAGAAGTTAGTAAAAAGATTAACCTAATTCTTGCTTTAAGGAATAATAGCCATGCCTTAGGTTATTATTCCTTTTTACATGGCTCAACACACCCAAAAAAATAAATCAACAGTATAGCTATGGATAAAGGTGTAGTCGAAAGTGATTCGCTAGACACCCCGCATATCAGGCGACAACTTGGGCCTTCTGGGGATACTCCGATGTGAGAATAAGTACAGGCCAAAAAGCGTAAGAATAGAGAACCAAAGTAATGCTAGAATAATGAATGATATTTGATCAAAAGAATTGTATAGACTGATTCACTTATTTGTAGCCTTATTTATACTTTTCCATCAACTGCATTAAATCCCTGTATCTATCTAGGGAATCACTTGATAGAATCCAATTATTAATCATGATGTTAACCGATCAATCCTTTTTACCCCTAAAATTCGAAATCACAATCTAATTTAGAATCCTTAATCAATGAGGATCTTACCCTTCCTAAAGAACCCAAATCGCTACAAAGGAATCACTTGAATGGAACAACCCTAAATCGGGCCCATCAGATTGTGTAAAATAATCCAACTCAACTCTAAACATAAGATCATTTTTGGCCCACACCAAATACGGGGTTCAATAAATCACATCCCAACGTTGCCCCCACTCTCTTATTTTAAAATTTTTAAAATAGGAGAGTGATCATACAAATTTCACCCATCCAAAACCCTAATATCTAAATACTACAGTCATCAAAACCACCAAATACTCTGCACGTTTCCAAATACATTGCACATCACCCCCAAACCGTCACACATCAGCTTCCACATTTTCCCATTAATTATGGTCGCCCTAAATTACTCCACTAAAATATACTGCCTTCCAACATTTTTCTCTTCCCTTTCTGAATGTTACACCCCTTGATTTCCCACTCTACAAAAGCGCATTTCCAGTACCCTGCTCTTCTTTTCCAACGAAACTCCATTTTTTTCGTCAAGCCCTTCTATTTAACCGTACAATGGCTCAAGAACCATCTTCCCCTTCTTTTCTCACAGAACCCATAAGCCCCATCAGCGAAAACCCTTCAAGCCCTATCCTCATTGAAATCGAAAAAACCAAAAACGATAATCGAGAACGTTAAAGCTCCACCAAAACCTACAACACTATTAACACCATCTCTAACATCACTCCAGAAAAGTTACTTTGGATCCGAAAAGAATTCCAGATCCCGGACTAGTATGACCTTTAAGCACCCCACCATACTGATAGGATGTACCACCGTGCTGACATGAAATACCTTTTCGTCTATACTTAAGCTTTGAAGTACGTCCTTTGCTTTCCCCTCCATGTCTTCATCAATTCCTTCTTCACCATCATTGGCATCAGCCCATCCCAATTTCTCCCAACCTCCTATATTCACCTTATCTGCTTCATAGTCTTCTATCGTAAATAGAAAATCAGCCTCTCCACCGATTTCTTCTTCTCCATCTTTACTCTTACCAAAACCAAAGAACCGTGTTTTCGATGCTTGAATAAGATTTTCGGACGGCGAGTCTGGATGCAAACCCCAACAACTAACAAAGGTTGATACTCAGGCTGGTTCTACATCCACAACACTAACATCAATCAATTGCCATCGTGGGGAGAAGCCCTAAAGCTAAACCTCGAATACAAATGCTAGAAAGAATTCCACGACTTTTGTGAGAAAATCTCGACCACACCATGGAACATCAATCTTCTCTCCAACAAACAATGGCTAAATGATCACGGATGTAAGTCTCCGAACTTGACTCCTTCCTTTTTTATTTCTTTTTTTCACATTCTACTCTTCGTAACCTCTGATCCTTTTTTCTTTCATATAGTAATAATGACTAAACCAAGCATTGAGACCTTTCTTCCTCCTTCATCAAGCCCACCGCTCTTTGTTCCCGAGTACAACATAAATGAATCCCCCAAACACCACGTAATCAACCCCACTGATCACCCAGCCGAAGAACCCATCATAACTTAACTTGTACAATTTTCCCCCATCACCGAACAATCATCTCCCCCTCATACCACCACTTTACCTCATGTCCCCGAATCCCCAGTACAACCCCTTAAAAAGAAAAGCATAAAACAAAGAGCTCACAAACCCAAAACGATCGTCCTTGTAATACCCTCGCCTACCACTTCGGACACTTTACCCACTAAAGAAGAACATCTAACCAACTCGACACAACCTCTAAAGCCCTTGAACTTCCAAAAACTACTCCCTAGGCTTCCCAACCACCTACCGAAGCCACCCAACAAAACACCAAACCTTCTCAACCAAACACCAACCTTCCTCCGAAAACTTCTGAACCACAACACCATCCT
Source organism: Hedera helix (assembly GCA_947179155.2). Lineage (NCBI taxonomy): Eukaryota > Viridiplantae > Streptophyta > Magnoliopsida > Apiales > Araliaceae > Hedera > Hedera helix. The sequence continues at coordinate 15,695,058 of OX359283.1, read as the reverse complement.
TCCGAAGTCTCATGACCCAAAAAGAGAGACATTTCTGAATTAACCAAACCCAAAAAACTTTACATAATGAAGAAAAAAAGGTCGAAGGCTTGTGAAAGCTCACCCTGAAACTACCGATCCACCCACAACGGCTCCTTTACCCCTATCCCTACAACGCAAACAGCCACACAACAAGTCCCCACCACTTTTGTCCACCAAACCAAAATCCCAACCTCTTCCAAAACCAATCCCTTCCTAATCAAAAGAAATTCTCTCTTCTACTGAACCCTTAATCATCGAGCAAACTAGGCAACCTCCATTACAAACCACCCAAAAATTTTCCCCACCAAATCAACCAGAACCCACTCCCACAATCTCGATCCCGCTAACAAATGCCTCCACTTCAACCTCCAAACTAAACATACCCAGTCTTTTCTTCCCCAACGCCCCAAAATAAATTTTCCTATTCCCGTTTCAACAACTTCATTATTCCGACCAACAATTACTTGTTCAAGGACTACACTTATAGAGAACTGGTACTTGTCGCCGCCGTGCACACAGGATTAGTAATTACTTATATAAATCCTCCCTTTAATAAATACTTCAACCCCTATAATACTAATCACATAAATTCACTTTTTGCAGAGCTTGGTCGCCTTTAGTCGAATCCTTACATATGAGAAAGGCGTATCGAACTCCGACATTGTGTTCACCGAACTAAAGGGCAAACTTCAAGTTGTCAAATAAGAGAAAACCCGCCTCAATGTCAGGCTCCACGAAACCAACAAAAATAACATTGAACTCTAATAGCAACTAACTGAAGCTAACCTCCAAATAGAAACTCTTGAACAAGCCTAACGAGTAAATCTAGCCGAACATCTTAGCATAGAGAATGCCTAAACTAAAGAAGTTCGAGAGCTGCAAACCCAAAACAAAGCTCTTGACAAAAAACACAACGAACTCACCTCTACCCTTCAAAAGCTTCAAGAATCTTTCAGCATTGCAACTGACTCTCTCAAATAATTTGAAGCCGCCAACAGAGAACTCTACGCATAACTTCAATAACAGAGCAAATTCCCCAAACGGAATGAAGAACTTCAAGAACAAATCCATTAACTCCAACAAAACATTAAAACCAAAGAAGATAACATCTCTAGAATCTAGGAAATCAACAGAAAGGGCTTGGACGAACACAAAAAATGTTAGAACTACGTCGCCAAACATTAAGAAGAAAATATTTCCCTAAAAAAACAACGAGAAGAAATCATTGTCGAATACTGAGCTTCATCTGAACTTGCTGAAGAGAAAGCTGGGGAGTTTGGAAAGGGAAATTATGCAGCCATCGCGAAGATCCGAGCTGCTAGCATCGGCCCCAAAACCCTTGGCTTCTCCGATGACGACATCATCGATGAAACCAATGCCAACCCCGATGACAACCCACCAAATAATTAGTCTTGTACAATATATATCTTTTACCATTTTGGAATAGTTGTAATATATTATAAACTTCATATATACATAATCAAATGAATCAATAAATAAAATAGAATCTTTTTTCATTGTTGTTTATTTGAACTGTTACAAATGAATAATCCTCCCAACTATGTTAACCAATGTAATCAAAACATCTAACTATTGATAATACTTCCTTAACCGACCAACATACCAAATATTTTTAAGTTTAGTTCCATCTATACCCCTAAGACGATAAGTCCCTGCCTTCAACACCTATATAGCTTCGTAGGGCCTTTCCCAATTACGCATCAACTTTTCAGTATTCAATGGAGTCAAAGTTTCTGCCTCTCAAAGCACGAGATCTCCCACTCCGAACCTTCTCACCCGAACCCTGCGATTGTAATGTCTAGCTGTCCTTTGCTGATACACTGCTAACCTTAAAATTGTAGCATCTCGAGCCTCATCTAACAGATCCAAGTTAAGTCGAAGCCCCTCTTCATTGTATAACTTTTTAAAACTTGAAACCCTGAATAAGGTCGACCAAATCTTATCTGGAATTAAGGCTTTAGTGTCATTGGCCAACTTAAATGGCGAGTCTCTCGTGGTTGTCCTCGACGTAGGCCGATAAGTCCAAAGAACACTTGACAACTCCTCCGGCCATCTACCTTTAACCTCATCCAACCACATCTTGATCCTTTTGAGTAATGTTCGATTAATTACCTTCACCTGTTCGTTAGACTGCGGATGAGTAACTGAATTCCTCTGGTGTTAAACCTGCAAATATTTTAATACATTTTAAAACTCTAATCCCATAAATTACAGACCATTATTAGAAACCAACACCACCAGGAATCCTGAATCGGTACACAACATACTCCTTGAAAAATTGTAAACACTCTTGTTCAGCAAATACGTCGAAGTGGTTTGGCCTCTATCCACTTAGTCAAATAATCAATGGCCACCACAACATATTGAACCTGACCCTTCACCTTAGGCATCAGCCCTAACAGATCTATTCTCCAAACTACAAATGAGATGTGAGATAGTATTGATGACAACTCTTTTGGGGGCTGATGCGGAATTGGACTATTTAGCTGACATTTAGGGCACATCTTAATATACTCATTTGCCTCATAGAACATCATCGGCCAATAATACCCCTATCTAATCAACTTGTACGCCAATAATTTTGCTTCCATGTGGTCACTGCATATTCCTTCATGCACCTCCCGAAGAGCATAAGATGTTTCCAAAGGGAACAAACACTTTAACAACAGCGATAAATAAACCAGTCGATACAGGTCTCCATCAATCAAACAAAAATAGGAGCTTTGATACTTGATTCTTTTTGCTATAAGCTTATTCGTTGGAAGTTTTTCATCAGTAAAGTAATCAATGTAGGGCGTCATCCAATAATTTGATCTTTCAATGCACATGAGCTCCTTTTCGTTGATACTGGGCTCAGTTAAAACCTCCAAGTACACCGAACCCCAAAGTCTTCCAACTGTGTGGCAGCCAACTTAGATAACACATCCACTATTGTATTTCCCTCCCTTTCAATTCTACGTAAAGCATAAGATTCGAACCTCTGTAGCAGCTCCTCTACTTTAGACAAATACGTAATCATCTGGGCTTCTCGAGTTTCATATTATCCTAAAACTTGCTTTACCATCAACTGAGAATCACTGAATATGAGGATATGATGCACCTCCAGACTTTTAACTAGCCTCAAACCTGCTAAGATAGCCTCGTACTTCGCCTCATTATTCATAGCTCGAAACTAAAATTGAATTACCCGTTGCACCTTAAACTCTTTCGGGCTAGTTAAGATAACCTCTGCTACAGAATCAGTTGCACCCAGCTATAACTTCAACAACTTTATCTGTTTCACTTGTCTGGCCATTATCTGGAAAAGTGCATTCAACCATAAAGTCTACCTGATGGCGGTCCAAGGACGATAATCCAGAATGTATTAAGTCAACTCCACAGCCTAGGCCACCATCCTTCCCTAAGCATCTAATTTATACAACACTTTCTTCAAAGGTTGATCCATGTAGATGATGATAACTCGACTTTGAAAATAATGACGAATCTTCCAATTAGCAACTACCAAGTCATATACATATTTTTCCATGTTCGGATATCTTGTCTATATATCCCTCAACACATGACTGACATAATAGACAGGTCGTTGGACTCCTCCCTCTTCTCGAATCAAGGTCGCTCCTACTGTTAACGAATTGACTGCCAAATATAAATAAAAAGGTTACTTTGGGTTAAGTCTCTACAAAAACAGAGCTGATGACAGACACTTCTTTATTCCTTGGAAGGTGTCCTCACATTCTAAAGTTCATTGAAATGTTTTCTCATTCTTAAGTCCCTTCAACGTGTCAAAGAAGGGTAGATACCTTTCAGCTGACTTAGACATAAACCTCCTAAGTGCCACCACCCGACCAGTAAGCCTTTGCATGTCTTTAAAATTCAACGGGGACTTTATGTCAAGGATCGCCTTTATCTTCTCCAAATTACCCTCAATTCCCCTTCTACTCACTATGTATCCCAAGAATTTTCTTAATTAGAGGCTAAAGGTACACTTCGTGGGGTTGAGGTGCATGTTATAGTGTCGAACAGTCTGAAAACACTCCTCCAAATCCTACAGATGATCCTGCACCTTAGGGCTTTTAATAATCATGTCATCCACATACACCTCAATATTCCTCCCAATCTATTTCCAAAACATGTTATTCATCTTCCTCTGGTGTGTGGCTCTAGCGTTAATCAACCCGAACGTCATCCTATTGTAGGTGTAAGTAAGCTTATGCATAATGAATGTCGTCTTAAGTATGTCCTCGTTTGCCATAAATATATGATTATATCCCGAAAAAGTATCCAAGAAACTTAGGATTGAATTCCTTGACATTGTATCTATAAGTTTATCAATGAAGGGAAGTGGATAAAAGTCTTTTGGGCACGCCTTATTCAAATTCGTGTAGTCTATGCAGACCCTTCACTTTTTGTTTTGTTTCCTGACCAAAACCACATTTGCCAACCACTCAGGATATTTTATCACCCTGATTACCCCAGCATCCAGAAACTTACCAACCTCCTCATCTATAGTTCTTTGTTGTTCTGGTGCGAATATCCATGGTTTCTGATGAACCGATTTCTTGGCTGGATTAACCGACAGTCTGTAAACAACCACATCTTCTGATATCCAAGACATGTCATGAGGTGTCCATACGAAGATATCAAAATATCTTTGTATTAACTCTATCAGTCCGGTCTTGACTATACTTTGTAACTTGGCTCCTATCTTTATCAACTTCGATGTATTGTCCAGTATCAACTCTACTTCTTCCGTTTCCTCAGCGGGTATCGTCAATGGCTTAGTAACTCCTTTAATGATTGGCTCGATATCTACCGTCAATGTCTGTCTCCGCTTACTTATCCCGATAGTAGATGATGTCAAAGTATTGCGGTAGCACCTTTTCGCTTTGTCCATGTCTCCCTTAACCTCACTAACTTCATTTGGTGTATGGAACTTCATCTTTGTGACACCCCCAAATCTAGGCCCACACAGCCCAAACTTGAGTCGTCAAAAGACTACAACAAAATTATTACAACAAAGCACACAACGTACAACAATACAGTGTATAATAATACACAACTAAGTCTTCACTATTATTGCCGCACTATTTTACAACACGTGAAGACTAGGATAGCTATTCCTCGGACTCTCACTCCATCCCCCGGCTAGACCCCGTTACGTTTTCATCTCCTGTTGAAAAACAATGGAACAAAAGAAAGGGTGAGCTCAAATAGCCCAGTAAGAAATATCATGACTAAGATAATAACGAATAAATTATCATTAGCCTTCAACAGTTGAGTTCTTGATAGAATACAATAGACTACAAGGTTTATATCAAAAACTGTAGTTAAATTCTTAAACAATGTTCAGATCAATAATAGCAGCGGAATGAGCAATCTATTAGAAGAATAATGCAGACTATAATGTCCACTCGCTTCTCTTTTTAGTAAAAATATCATCAACTTTTATCATCTGAAATACCATTAGTCATGATAATAAAAATTCACAGTTCCTGGTCAAAATCATGCAAATCAACAGTTCATCTTTGCACTACGGGCCAAAGATATTCAATATAGCATCAACGGTCATGATTATACCAGATTCAGCCTTTGGTCATAATCATACCAACCAACAGTTCATCTTTGCACTACGGGCCAAAGAGAACATTCACCACGTGCCATAAAAGACACCGAACAGATGTATCGCCTTTAACCTAGTATATCGCCTTTAACCTATCATCTGTTCAACAATTATATCACATCTGTGCCCCCGGCCACAGATATTCACAACAGCTTGATTCTTGATGATTAATACAAATAACAGTGATACAAATGATGAACAGAAGAACAGGATAAACAATAAGTATCGGAAGTTTACTTTGTGCAGATTCAAATAATGTCCAAATTGCCAACATGATGTGGAGTGAAATTTAAAAATGATATTCAAGATCCACAGTTCAGAATAACGATCACAGTTCAAATAGAAATGTTCAGAAAATAGGAAGGTTCAGTTGAAATAATGAAATTCAACTATTATGGAACATATAATATTTTCAGGAATTATAGAAGCAATAGTTCCATAATAAATTTCGATTTAGGTGTATGAAAGAAAATAATATCCCTTACCGTAGCAGGTTTGATTAACAAAAGGTGAAGGAAATTAATATCCCTTATCATAGTAATTTTGAATAATGGAAGATGAAAAAGATGGTATCCCTTATGAGTATAAAGGAAAATGATATCACTTACGAATATGGAATAAAAGTGTCATGTGATAATTCGTGTAGACAAATTATTTCCACACGAGACAAATAAAAAGGGTTATTCACCAACAGGCGGTAATCCGCGCCGTAAGGTTATTCCCATCAATTTGAATACGAAGAGTTATTCACCAAACAGGCGATAATCCGCGCCGTAAGGTTATTCCCATCAATTTGAATACGAAGAGTTATTCACCAAACAGGCGATAATCCGCACCGTAAGGTTATTCTCAAAGATTAATAAGGAATGAATACAAAAGGTTATTCACCAACAGGCGGTAAACCGCGCCGTAAGGTTATTCCCACAATTTAATACATGGAGGTAAATGGCACAAGAAAGAAACGATATTATTTTCGAGAATCAAAGAATGATAATCCCTTCAAGTAAGAAAGAAAATAATATCCATTTATGATGATGAAAAGAGTGATACCCCTTACCTTAACACGTGACTGGATATTGATTTAAATGAGGTTGATCAACCTATATATTTTTAATAAAATTAGTAATTACCACATATAAATTTCAAGGTGTATGATAATTCATATATTATGAACTATCAAAATTATATATATTTAACATAATTTTTGTAGTATAATATAATAACTTTAAAATAGTTTTTAAACTAATATTTTAAAATAAATCTTCCAAAGAAAGCTTTTTAAAAATGAATCTTCTTAAAGAAGAGTCTTCTAAAAGAAGATTTATGAATACCGTGAAAAATAGGAATTTATGAAATTACTACTCTTTAATAAAAGACTTACTTGAAAATTTTCTGCACTCCTTTTGGCTTTCAAACACTCAAAATAACCTTACTATTCTCAGAGAAAACTCATAGAATTCTTATAGAAAAATTTTATGTTTTAGGTGTGATTTTTCTATTCAGCTGAGCAAGCGCTATTTATAGGAGAAAAGAGGGTACTATGCATGGTAGGTGGGGGTAGGTGGCTGGCAGTGCAACAGCCTCGTGCATTTTTTTTTTCTTTCTTTCTTCTGCGCACGTTTCTCCAATTCAAACTTCACCAACTCATGTGGGCCCCACCAATGGGTCCACATGTTTCTTACTATTCACGTCACTATTCACGTTACTATTTCAAATAGTAAAATTAATTATTTTATTTTTTATTTACTTATTTATTTATTCTTCCTGTGAGTCCAACATATAAACTAATGTTACCACAATAATTGAAGAAACACGTTACATATTTTTATTAATTTAATAATATAAATTATAGTGTATTTGCTACTGTGACAATTATTAGGTTCAATAATTTTAAAAACAGTGTAGCAACAATTATTGACTCAATGATATAAAATACAGTGTAATGATAATTATTGAATCAATAATGCAAAATACTGTGTAACAACAATAATTGAATTGATAATATAAAATATTATGCAGTGACAATTATCGATGAAATGATGCGTAACAGTTACGGTGTCAATAATATGAGACACTGTGCAATACCGTGTGCTACTGTAGAGTACCGCATGCTACAGTAAAATACCATAAATTACCGTATGCTACTATTCTTTTATCACCGGTATTTTAACAGTTAGCACCGTTGACTATTTTTATTAAAAAGGTTACTTCTGTCGTTTTCTATATCCGACAAATATTCCGTCGTGGGGTCCACCAATAATTTGTTATTTCGGCGCCGTCGTACGGCACGAATATTCCCCGACCAAACGAATATTCCCCGACAAAGCGAATATTGTCCGACAAAATAAAATTTGCACATAACATCCTTAACTTTTAACTTTATTGATTTAACCACTTACTGTTTCAGAAAAATATATATGAAGAAAAAATTAAATTTTATATTTCATAAAATTCGGGGTCTTACAACCTCCCCTCCTTATGAAATTTCGTCCTCGAAATTGACGTACCTGGCATTTCGAAGAGGTAAGGATATTTAGATTTCATCTCAGATTCTAGCTCCCATGTCATTTCCTCAGTATCTTGGTTTCTCCATAAAACCTTAACTTGAGGTATAACCTTTGAGCGTGGGATCTGCTCCTTCTTATCTAATATCTTAACAGGTACCTCCTCGTACGTTAAATCCTCGGCTATAACGTCCGGTTCTAACTCAATGACGTGGTTTGGGTCCTTCACATATTTACGTAACATAGATATGTGAAAAACGTTATGGATGCGAGACATACTTGGTGGTAGGGCTAGTCTGTAGGCTACGGTTCCTACTCGATCGAGAATTTCAAATGGGCCAATAAATCGAGGGTTGAGCTTTCCTTTCTTTCCAAATCTCGTAACCCCTTTCCATGGAGAAACACGTAAGAATACATGATCTCCGACGTTGAAACTTTCGTCTCTCCGATGAAGATCAGCATAACTCTTTTGTCGTTCTTGTGCGGTCTGTATTTGTTGTCGGATCATTTGGATCTTTTCTGTTGTCAAGCGTACCAACTCGGGTCCCAACAGTTTTGCTTCTCCTACCTCATTCCAACATACTGGAGAGCGACACTTGCGTCCATATAAAGCCTCGAATGGAGCCATACCTATACTTGCTTAGTAACTGTTGTTGTAGGAAAATTCCACCAATAGCAAGTACTTATCCCAACTTCCTTTGAAATCTAGTACGCAAAGTCTTAAAAGATCTTCGAGGGTCTGAATCGTCCTTTCCGATTGTCCGTCCGTTTGAGGATGGTATGCAGAACTGAATCGTAGCTCAGTGCCCATAGCTTTTTATAGACTGATCCAAAAGCGTGAAGTGAATCTAGGATCTCGATCAGAAACTATGGAAACTGACATGCGCTGCAATCTCACGATCTCATTTATGTACATACCGGCAAGACGTTCAAGTGAAAAGTTTTCTCGTATAGGCAAGAAATGAGCAGATTTGGTCAATCTATCTATGATCACCCAAATTGCATCTAAGCCTTGAGAAACTTTTGGAAGACCCGTCACGAAGTCCATATTGATGTGTTCCCACTTCCATTCGGGAACTTCAAGTGGTTGTAATGGACCTTTAGGTACTTGATGTTCTGCCTTGACACGTTGACAAGTTAGGCACCTTGAGATAAACTCTGCAATCTCTCTTTTCATATTGTTCCACCAAAATGTATGTCGAAGATCTCGATACATCTTAGTACCTCCTGGGTGGATTGCAAATGGCGTGTTGTGTGCCTCCATCATGATTTTATGCTTTAATTCAGGATCGTTAGGAACACAGAGTCGAGAGTTGACTCGAAGTATTCCTTTCTCGTCGATTCTTGCTTCGGGAATGACACCTTCTTGTACTTTCTTCATCATGTTCATCAGTTCCGGATCGGTAGCTTGCGCAGCTTTAATTTTATCGATTAAAGCCGGTTCTACTCGCACGTGAGCAATCTTCGAGTGGGTCCCTGGTGTCTTTAGCTGTATCTCCATCTTTTGCAAGTCGTACAAAATACACTTTTGTGTTGTCAGCAGTGCACTTGTACTCGCATAAGATCTTCTGCTCAAAGCGTCAGCTACAACGTTTGCCTTTCCCGGGTGATACTGGATTGTGTGGTCGTAATCCTTCAATAGCTCAAGCCAACGTCGTTGTCGCATGTTGAGTTCCTTCTGGGTGAATAAATACTTGAGACTTTTATGATCCGTATAGATATCCACTTTTTCTCCGTACAAGTAGTGTCTCCAGATCTTCAACGCGAAAACGACTGCTGTCAACTCTAGATCATGAGTAGGATAATTTTTCTCATAATCTTTGAGTTGTCGAGAGGCATAAGCTATAACCTTTCCATGTTGCATAAGGACACAGCCTAGACCTTTGCCTGAAGCATCGCTATATATGACGAATTCTCCTGATCCTGATGGAATGGTCAGAACAGGAGCTGAAACCAGTCTCCTCTTGAGTTCTTGGAAACTTTTCTCGCATTCCTCCCTCCATATGAATTTTGTGCTTTTCCGAGTAAGCTGAGTTAATGTAGTGGCGATTCGAGAAAATCCTTCTACGAATCTCCGATAATAACCAGCTAGGCCCAGAAAACTTCGGACTTCGGCTACTGTCTTGGGTTGTTCCCAATTTAGCACCGTTTCAATCTTCGCAGGATCGACTGATATTCTTTGACTAGAAATCACATGCCCAAGAAACGTGACCTCCTCAAGCCAGAACTCACATTTCTTCAACTTGGCATATAATTTATTCTCACGGAGCTTTTGGAGTATCAATCTCAGGTGTTGTTCATGATCCTCGCGACTCTTGGAGTATATGAGGATGTCATCAATAAAGACAACCACAAAATGATCCAAATATTCCTTGAATATTCGGTTCATCATGTCCATGAAAGCTGCAGGAGCATTGGTTAGTCCAAAAGGCATGACTAAAAACTCATAATGCCCATAACGAGTTCTGAAAGCAGTCTTTGGAATGTCCTCAGCTTTAACATTTAACTGATGATATCCAGAACGGAGATCAATCTTTGAGAAATGTTGAGCACCTTGCAATTGATCAAATATGTCATCAATCCGAGGTAACGGGTACCTATTTTTGATGGTGACATGGTTCAATTCTCGGTAGCCAATGCACAATCTCATACTCCCGTCTTTTTTCTTCACAAATAGAACAGGAGCACCCCAAGGTGATGCACTCGGACGAATGAAACCGGTATCCAACAATTCCTGTAGTTGGACTTTTAACTCTTGAAGTTCAATGGGAGCCATTCGATATGGGGCTTTGGAAATGGGCTTGGTACCGGGTTCAAAATCAATACAAAATTTAATTTCACGGTTTGGGGTAAACCAGGAAGTTCTTCAGGAAAAACGTCAGGAAACTCATTAACAATGGGAATATCATTCAAGTTTGACGTATTTTTGTTCAAATCAGTGACATGAGCTAAAAAGACTTGACATCCGTTTTTCAATAAACGAATGGCTTTATGGCTAGAAATAACAGTTATAAATTTCAATGGTTTAGTTGCTTGAATTTGCATGACAGGTTGATTAGGAATATGAAAACTAATAATCTTATGAAAACAATCAATTTTAGCATGATGGGTAGTCAACCAGTCAATTCCTAAAATCACACCAAATTCATGCATTTTCAAAGAAATAAGGTCAACGGGTAATGTGAGGTTGTTGATTTGAACTAGGCAAGATTTATAGACAGTAGATGTAATGGTCATTTCTCCTAATGGGATTTCAACTGATAAGTCAAAGTCCAAATTTTCAGGAGTTAAGTTTAAACGCTGAGCACATGCAGGTGAGATAAAAGAATGGGTAGAGCCAGTATCTAACAAAGCGTAGACTTCACGAGAATTTATGAATAGCTTACCGGTTATCACCTCGTTCGAATTTCGTGCCATTTGGGATGTCACAACAAAAGCTCTCCCTTGAACTACAGATTTTCCCTTATCCGCGCTAGCTTTTGGTATCATCATTGCAGCTGGACTCGATTTTGTGGCAGGACAAAACCGCGCAAGATGACCCTCTTTCCCACAACTGTAGCATTTTTTGGACTGCTGTGTACAGTTTGGGCTGATGTGACCTTCCTGACGACACCTATAGCATCTCACTGGTGGTCAATCTTCTCCCCTTGAAACTGGGGTCGGTGCTGGTGCTGGTACTGGTGCCCTTCCATAATTATTATGGAATCTCTTTCTTTTGAAATTGTTCCCACTGGATTCTCCTCTTCTGTTATTTGATGCGGAATTACCACCGAAGTGTTGGTTACCTCCTCGATGGTTCTCGTTCCTGTGGTTGTTGTCATTCCTTTCTCTATGCTGATCATTAACTCTTGGCTGCAATGTTTCATCTGTCTGCTCCACCCTTTGAGCCTTATCCACAACATCTGAATACAAACTGAATTTATGAGAGCTAAGTTGTTGACGAATTTTGAGTCTCAAACCTCTTAGGAACATCCGACTCATTCGTGCTTCGTCATCCACTAGATGGGTGGCAAAACGAGATAACTCGGCGAACTTAGCTTCATATTGGGAGACTGTCATGTTTCCCTGCTCCAGCTTAATGAATTCCACCTCTTTCATATGGCGGATGCTTTCTGGGAAATACTTCTCGTTAAACAGTTCTTCGAATTCTGTCCAAGACATTTCGAGTGTTGAAGGTTGGATACGTTTTACCGCTTCCCACCAATGATCCGCCTCACCTCGTAACATAAAAGTGGCAAATGGCACCTTCTGATCATCAGCACATTGTAAGACATCAAGTATTTTTGTCGTCTGCTTTAGCCATGCCTCCGCTTTGAGTGGGTCAGGCTTCCCGTGGAATTCAGGTGGTCCCAATTCTTTAAATTGCTTGACAGTGACCATCCTCAAATTACCAGCGTTTCTACTGTTATTATTGACTGGATTTCCTCTTTCTTGATACTGTATGAACTGCATGAAATTCCTAAAGAATCCATCGTTCATCATGTTATCAGGAACATTATTTCCTGAGTTGGCAGGAGGATTGTTTGGGGCCTCCTGATTCTCGGCTACATTTGCTTCGGGTATTCCATAGTTAACCTCTTGATTTTCAGATGTCATACTTAACTGTGGTCACAAAATAATTGTTAGTTCAAACAAACTGACTCATCACTTCATGTCCCTATATTCAAATCAATTCATTAGATAAAAATCTAATTTAGGTAGGACGCACTAGTGACTGATTCTATTCGTCTCTCCCCTCCTAGTTCTAACCCCAGATCTCCATTAAAGACTATATCCCTAAGCTCTGATGCCAACTGTGACACCCCCAAATCTAGGCCCACACAGCCCAAACTTGAGTCGCCAAAAGACTACAACAAAATTATTACAACAAAGCACAACGTACAACAATACAGTGTATAATAATACACAACTAAGTCTTCACTATTATTGCCGCACTATTTTACAACACGTGAAGACTAGGATAGCTATTCCTCGGACTCTCACTCCATCCCCCGGCTAGACCCCGTTACGTTTTCATCTCCTGTTGAAAAACAATGGAACAAAAGAAAGGGTGAGCTCAAATAACCCAGTAAGAAATATCATGACTAAGATAATGACGAATAAATTATCATTAGCCTTCAACAGTTGAGTTCTTGATAGAATACAATAGACTACAAGGTTTATATCAAAAACTGTAGTTAAATTCTTAAACAATGTTCAGATCAATAATAGCAGCGGAATGAGCAATCTATTAGAAGAATAATGCAGACTATAATGTCCACTCGCTTCTCTTTTTAGTAAAAATATCATCAACTTTTATCATCTGAAATACCATTAGTCATGATAATAAAAATTCACAGTTCCTGGTCATAATCATGCAAATCAACAGTTCATCTTTGCACTACGGGCCAAAGATATTCAATATAGCATCAACGGTCATGATTATACCAGATTCAGCCTTTGGTCATAATCATACCAACCAACAGTTCATCTTTGCACTACGGGCCAAAGAGAACATTCACCACGTGCCATAAAAGACACCGAACAGATGTATCGCCTTTAACCTAGTATATCGCCTTTAACCTATCATCTGTTCAACAATTATATCACATCTGTGCCCCCGGCCACAGATATTCACAACAGCTTGATTCTTGATGATTAATACAAATAACAGTGATACAAATGATGAACAGAAGAACAGGATAAACAATAAGTATCGGAAGTTTACTTTGTGCAGATTCAAATAATGTCCAAATTGCCAACATGATGTGGAGTGAAATTTAAAAATGATATTCAAGATCCACAGTTCAGAATAACGATCACAGTTCAAATAGAAATGTTCAGAAAATAGGAAGGTTCAGTTGAAATAATGAAATTCAACTATTATGGAACATATAATATTTTCAGGAATTATAGAAGCAATAGTTCCATAATAAATTTCGATTTAGGTGTATGAAAGAAAATAATATCCCTTACCGTAGCAGGTTTGATTAACAAAAGGTGAAGGAAATTAATATCCCTTATCATAGTAATTTTGAATAATGGAAGATGAAAAAGATGGTATCCCTTATGAGTATAAAGGAAAATGATATCACTTACGAATATGGAATAAAAGTGTCATGTGATAATTCGTGTAGACAAATTATTTCCACACGAGACAAATAAAAAGGGTTATTCACCAACAGGCGGTAATCCGCGCCGTAAGGTTATTCCCATCAATTTGAATACGAAGAGTTATTCACCAAACAGGCGATAATCCGCGCCGTAAGGTTATTCCCATCAATTTGAATACGAAGAGTTATTCACCAAACAGGCGATAATCCGCACCGTAAGGTTATTCTCAAAGATTAATAAGGAATGAATACAAAAGGTTATTCACCAACAGGCGGTAAACCGCGCCGTAAGGTTATTCCCACAATTTAATACATGGAGGTAAATGGCACAAGAAAGAAACGATATTATTTTCGAGAATCAAATAATGATAATCCCTTCAAGTAAGAAAGAAAATAATATCCATTTATGATGATGAAAAGAGTGATACCCCTTACCTTAACACGTGACTGGATATTGATTTAAATGAGGTTGATCAACCTATATATTTTTAATAAAATTAGTAATTACCACATATAAATTTCAAGGTGTATGATAATTCATATATTATGAACTATCAAAATTATATATATTTAACATAATTTTTGTAGTATAATATAACAACTTTAAAATAGTTTTTAAACTAATATTTTAAAATAAATCTTCCAAAGAAAGCTTTTTAAAAATGAATCTTCTTAAAGAAGAGTCTTCTAAAGGAAGATTTATGAATACCGTGAAAAATAGGAATTTATGAAATTACTACTCTTTAATAAAAGACTTACTTGAAAATTTTCTGCACTCCTTTTGGCTTTCAAACACTCAAAATAACCTTACTATTCTCAGAGAAAACTCATAGAATTCTTATAGAAAAATTTTATGTTTTAGGTGTGATTTTTCTATTCAGCTGAGCAAGCGCTATTTATAGGAGAAAAGAGGGTACTATGCATGGTAGGTGGGGGTAGGTGGCTGGCAGTGCAACAGCCTCGTGCATTTTTTTTTCTTTCTTTCTTCTGCGCACGTTTCTCCAATTCAAACTTCACCAACTCATGTGGGCCCCACCAATGGGTCCACATGTTTCTTACTATTCACGTCACTATTCACGTTACTATTTCAAATAGTAAAATTAATTATTTTATTTTTTATTTACTTATTTATTTATTCTTCCTGTGAGTCCAACATATAAACTAATGTTACCACAATAATTGAAGAAACACGTTACATATTTTTATTAATTTAATAATATAAATTATAGTGTATTTGCTACTGTGACAATTATTAGGTTCAATAATTTTAAAAACAGTGTAGCAACAATTATTGACTCAATGATATAAAATACAGTGTAATGATAATTATTGAATCAATAATGCAAAATACTGTGTAACAACAATAATTGAATTGATAATATAAAATATTATGCAGTGACAATTATCGATGAAATGATGCGTAACAGTTACGGTGTCAATAATATGAGACACTGTGCAATACCGTGTGCTACTGTAGAGTACCGCATGCTACAGTAAAATACCATAAATTACCGTATGCTACTATTCTTTTATCACCGGTATTTTAACAGTTAGCACCGTTGACTATTTTTATTAAAAAGGTTACTTCTGTCGTTTTCTATATCCGACAAATATTCCGTCGTGGGGTCCACCAATAATTTGTTATTTCGGCGCCGTCGTACGGCACGAATATTCCCCGACCAAACGAATATTCCCCGACAAAGCGAATATTGTCCGACAAAATAAAAT
This sequence comes from Hedera helix, assembly GCA_947179155.2. Classification (NCBI taxonomy): domain Eukaryota; kingdom Viridiplantae; phylum Streptophyta; class Magnoliopsida; order Apiales; family Araliaceae; genus Hedera; species Hedera helix. Next base: position 15,679,072 of record OX359283.1, on the reverse strand, counting down.
TTGCACATAACATCCTTAACTTTTAACTTTATTGATTTAACCACTTACTGTTTCAGAAAAATATATATGAAGAAAAAATTAAATTTTATATTTCATAAAATTCGGGGTATTACAATCTTGAAGTGCAGAATCGATGTGATCCCATTCAAGGTAGATAAAGTCATTCTCCACAAAATAGCATTGTAGGCATAATCAACTTGCACAACAAAAAATCTCACCTAAATCTTCATCTATCGAAGAGCGATTCTGAACACCACAAGAAGCTTTATTGTCTCGATCACTTGTGCAGCTTCATTTTTAAACCCATATAAGGGCGACTCATGTCCAACATCCATCCTCACACAGTCCAAATCCATTCTTTGGTAGGCGTGACTGTAGAGTACATCCATCGATGACCCATTATCAATCATGATCCTCTTCATGTCTACCGGACTAACATGTGCAGTAATGACCAAGGTTCCTTCATGTGGCTCAACAGCATCAGGGACATAATCTTAATCTGAAAAGGAAATCACCGTGTTGTGGAAAAGCCGCTCCACCTTTTAGGTCTGGTCTAACAATGCGATAATATCGAAGGTATTTCTCCATTTCTTCCCAAACTTCTTTTGTATAGTTCCACCAATAATAACATTTATAACCCGACGAGGTCGAATCTCTTGTTTGGCGCCCATTTCCTCAACCGGTGGTGGGTTCGGTTGTTGGGTTTCCCGACCCGCCACGTACTGGATCAACTCACCACTTTGTACCCTTTTCTCTATTATGTCTTCTAATCTATTGTATGGTTGACCTGCAGATGATACTGACAATATAAGTTCATTCTAGACTGCCTTCATCCCATTGGTCTCAGCTCGATTGCCAGGGAATTCCTTATCGCTTCCAATATTTTTACCCGGTCCTTGCTCAAAGGAATGTACACCTTATTCTCCGCTCGTGGTTGGGGGGATGGCTTATTGGCAGTCAGTTGTCCTATCTTCATCCCGATTCGATCAAAAATGTTCGCCTTACTGTCTCCGTTTTTGTTGTTGTTAATAGGTCGGTCGTTCCCCTTATTACTTGGTTGTAAACTCGTTATAGCCTTCTCAATTGCAATGAACTTTCTGGCCTTTTAATATGTGTCTGAGAGGTCCTTCAGAGGATTAAACATCACATCTTTCATCATTTTCTTGTTCTGTGCCATGTCCATCCCCGTAGTAAAGAATCCTAAAGCCTACGTCATGTTCAAGTTTATAATCGTTCCCACTGCATCTCGGAACCTCTATACATATTGGCTTAACGATTCACTCAATTTCTGTTTAATCTGCATCAAGGACACAGTCATTTTAGCCCTCATTCTATTGCTCCCTAACCATTCATGAAATTTTTCGCACAATTCCTTCCATTAATTGATGTTGTTTGGAGCCAACAACATCATCCATTGCTTTGCTCCTTTTTTAAGCGTCGTCACGAAGATCTGACACATCCTAGCCTTCGAATGATTGTAGTACTTCATCATCCACTCATAAGAACTCGTATGATCATACGGGTCGCCTATGCCATCATACGTCTCCAGAGGTTGTAACTTTTTCTTTGGATCGACCTTCTCTTGGTTAATGATAGGAGAGAATGAAGATCTCAGATCCAAGGGTGAGAATGCAACCAATTTTATCATTATTATTGGTCTTGCTTTTGCTACTGCCAGAATCCTATCCAATTCCGTTATCCTCTGCATAACGGGATCGAAAATAGGTACGTAAGGAACTATCTGGTGCTCTTCCCGACCCAGTTTCGTCCTTATATCGCCCTGGCTCCTTTTGTCGACTGGAGATCTGGTTCGTCTCGGATAATACCGACTCGGCGAGCCGGGCAGCCTTATATCTTCAGTGTGATCCTGGTCTAACCAACCAAGTCGCCTCATATGACCCTAAGGTTGGTTCTGGTCATAGGAGCCAAACAGCCTGGTTTTCTTTCGCCCGGGTCGAGGCCGACTTTGAGGGGCAACTCTCGCTCTCCTCTTTCAATAGTAGTTGGCGGATCCTCTTCCCTCCTTAGCTCAGATAGATGGGCATTCCACTCTTGGTGCAAGCGCCTCAATTCCTCAAACTTAGCTTCCATTTCCTTGATTATATAAAATTTGATTGTCTCTATTTGATCATGATGTGTCGATCTTTCCTCCGGGTTCACCAATTCTTCTGGCCTTAGTCTATATAAATCTGGTTCCACCTTTCGTAGGTCAGAATCTAGTGTGATTGATGGTGAAAACAATCGCCTTCGGATAGGCGCTGAGTGAGTTTGCTCAGGCATGCGCCTCAACTAGTTTGGCCCAATCTGGTCTTTCACTTAACCACGAACACGTCTTGAAATTGGTTCTGTGGAGGATCCTTGTTAATCCCTACTAAAATTTTCACCTTACGTCATAACAACAATCTACAAACTAAACTAAACTGGTGATTTATGGATAAAATATCATAAGTCATCTGTCTAGCGCCAATGTTGGCACGTGATTTTATCCACCAGTTAAAACCACCAAATTTTGAGCTACCTGCACTCAGTAACAACGGTTAGACACCTCGCAGATCAGGCGATGGCTTAGGCCGTCTAAGAATGTTCCGGTGTGAAAATAAGTATATGTCAAAAAGCGTAACAATAGAAAACCTAAGTAATGCTAGAATAATGAATGATATCTGATTAAGAGAATTGTTTGTAGCCTTATTTATACTTTTTCATCAACCACCTTGAGTCCCTGTATCTATTTAGGAGAGGGAATCCTTTGATAAAATCCAATTATAATTATGATGTTGACCGATCAATCATTATCACCCTTAAAATCTGGAGTCATAATCTAATTTAGAATCCTTAATTAATAAGGATCTTAACCTTCCTAAATAACATAAGCAGCCATAAATGAATCACTTGAATGGGCCAACTCTATACCGGACCCTTCATAGAATGTAAAATAATCCAACCCAACTCTAAACATAAGATAATCATTGGCCCACACCAAATCCCGGGTCTAATAAATCACATCCCAACAAAACCAATTGAACATATATATAAAAATTAGGACTAAAAGAATACAGACACCAAGAAAATCACTTAATTTTCAAATGTAGACAAATGTGTATAAAAGACATTAGAATAACTACTTAAGAAGAAGTAAAGTAAAACTCTAGCGAATAGTTGTTTATTACTTACAAGTAAATAGTGTATTGCTTATACAAGAAGACCATTACTATTAAATTTATTCATCTTCATCCACGTTTCAATAAACTCTGTAATTGCAAAAATGTCGTTGACAATCAAACAATAAAAAACTTGATTAGTTAAATAAAATTCACAATTAAAAATTTTCAAATGTACAATTAATAGTCATACGAAAGACAACTATAAAAGTTAATGTTATGCTAATAAAAAAAAAGTATAATAAATACCATATAATTTTTCACCAAAAAAAAAAGTCATTTTGGCCATTATTGGTGTGGTGCTGTGCGGTGGACTGCAGAAATCGAAACTAAAACCCCAATACGATTTTTCAACTATCTTAAAACCGTCACATACGCCAGAACTGTTTGTGCGGTTTAGTTGATTTTTTGTGCGATTTATTTCGGTTTTTTGCTCACCCTTAATTATATTAATTATAATTAAAAAAATTATATTAATTTTGAATTTAAAAAATTCTTAAATTAATTTTAAAAAATTAACAATAATTAAATAATATAAAACAGATAAAATAGTTATTATTTCAATTAGTAGATGTACATTATTACCCAAGTAGTGAAACTCAAAAACTTAACAAGGTTTTAAAATCATTATTATGCTATGAGGACACAAGAATTGGTTCTCTGATCATTTGAAGTTTCGGATGTAGAAAAGCCACGTTATGGGAACGTGTCAAATCAAGTAAGATAGAAAAATAAAAAGTATTAAACTTTCATACATAGATAGTGTCTGTACACGCAGTATTAAATTATGATATATTATTAATAAAAATAAAATAATAATATATTTTATAATTTTATATATTAATTTTTTAATTAGGAATTATAATTAATAATATATTTAATATAATAAATTAATTTTATAATTTTATGTATGAATATATGTTTCAATTGTAATATGAGTAAAAAACTCTAACAATATTAAATTAATATAATTGGCAAAATACTTTTATTTTAATAATACGTTATAATTTTCATATCATTCGTATATAATTGATAATATATTATACTTTAACTCGAATAAAAAAATCGCATTCTAGTCTCATCGCTAGGTCGAGTTTTCTATTAATTTCCTATACATAAATTCGTTAAAATGTACGCAATTCAATTTTCACACCGGATTAAACACCTGCAAAGTAAAGAGATTTGGCTTCACATGAAGTAACTTTGCCGCTTTGGAGTTTTGACAGACAAATTATCGAACATCAAATATTACACAAAACTAACGTCACCATACCTAAAAAGGTCACTCATCTTACGTCAACAAGATTATGACATAAAGTAATTAAGAAATGAACACATTCAAGAAAATAAAGTAAACAGTGAATAAGATCCTAGGTGATCGTTATCTAGTAGAAAATTATTGGAAAAAGTGAATATATAATTAGGGGTGTAAGAGGATATAAACGGATACGGATATAGTAATATCTGTATTCGTATTTTGAAAATTAATTCGCTATTCGTATCCGGTATCCGACAGATTTTAAAAATCATATCCGTATCCGGTATTCGAAAAAATATCTGAATACGAATAATATCCGTTTCCGTTTATATCCGGATTCGATTATGTAATATAATCATAAAAATAATAATAACAATAATAACAAGTATAATAATAATAATAATAATAATAATAATAATAATAATAATAATGATAATAACAAGAATAATAATTATAATAATAATGATAATAATTATAATAATGTTAATAATAATAATAATGTTAATAATAATAATAATAATAATAATAATAATAATAATAATAATAACAACAACAACAATATTATAATAATAATAATAATAATAATAATAATAATAATAATAATAATAACAACAACAACAACAACAACAACAACAACAATAATAATAATAATAATGTCCTAGAATTTTCACGTCTTTATTAATTAAATTATTAATTTAATTTCCAACGAATTAGTTTTACGAGATTATTTAAATCTTTTTATGTGATTAAATAATTATGTAATTAATTACTAGAATTAATTAAAGGGGGTTACTAATATGTTATTAAATTAGTAAACAAACCCTAAAGTTTTAATATCAAAATAATTGATAAGTTTCCTATTAATTAAATATTTAATTAAATTGAATATAATGAGTTAATTAAATATAATAAATTAATTAATATGATTATTAATTAATGTAAATAATGTGAAATATTAATAATAATATTTATTAGTCCATTTAGTAATTTAATACTTATGGGCTAGAATATTTAATTATTTATTCAATCTATTTATTTATTTAATCATTGATTGAATAATTAATGTGTAAATTATTAAATTAGCCCAATATGGGTCAATTAGTAGTCCAAGTGGAGAATAATAAAATTTGACAAATTAGTAGCCCAAACAATTTAATAGAAACTCAATTGGTATTTTAAATTAAAGCTCAATGATTGGCCCACTTGAAAAATACTTAATAAAACTATTTACTTATTAAAGTAAAAAGCAAGTGTCAATTTTTTTGGGACAAGAAGGCATGTTGCCGGCAATAGGAAAGAAAGAGAAGGTGAGTGATTTTTTTTTATATTTTTTTTTCATTTATTTAATTAATGGATTGCTTGTTTGATTTTTCAAAGTACATGGATCATCCTTCTTTTCACCTAATGTGTCATTTAGCCATTCCTTGTGTAAGTTGTCATCTAGGGGGCATGGGCAAAATTATTAGATATATTATGTGTATCTAATAATTTTGCAAGTATACTTGAAATTGGTAGATTGTATTTCATTATTTTCTCCAAGTCCAAAAGAGAGAGCTAGAGAGCATTTGAGAGTGTAAGAAAATATTGAGAGCAAAATACTAAGAGATGAGAAGGAATTCTTGGTTTATGTTTTCAAGATTCACCACCTATTTTGGAAGAAAAAGGAGAATAGTTATTAAATAAAGGTAATGGTTATTCTAAATCTAATATTTGTTTTTAAATTAAATAAATTATCATGTTAGTACAAATATGTTAATATAGTTAATAATGTGTAGTGGTAATATTTATGTCATGCTTGAGTTTAATATATTTGGGTTGTATTTTGGTATATTTTGTATGCTAAAATATGTGTTTAATAGTGTATAATCAAGTCTTGAAATTTATGACCAAAAATATTTTTATAAAACTTAGGTTTGATGTTCTAATATTATAGAACATTAAATCATGAGAAAAATAAAGTTTGAATCACTCAAAATGGAGTTATACACAAAAAATTATGATTTGTGGTAGTTTGTGTGATGTAAAAATTTTTATAAAAAAATAATGATATTAAATCCTGAAAAATTAATTTTTCATGTTATAAATTAATATAAGGTGATTGGTAATTTTTTTGAATTTTTATTGAAGAGTTAAAGCTTACTTGATGGTATATTTTTATTTAAAATGTGTGTGCCAGAGCACTGTTCACATTCTGCTAAAGGGAAAAAAAAAAAAAAAAAAAAAAAAAGGGGGGGAACAGTACGCGCAATGCGCGCAAGCCTTTGGGCTGAAGAAACGGGGAGCCAAACGACGTCGTTTGGTGTCTGTCGAAAGTTACTCCGCGCGTATGTGCGGAAGCCGTTTCCGGCTTCTCAAAACGGCACCGTTTTGGGCCGTTCTGTATGTTGCACGCGCAATGCGCGGTAGACGGATTTTTCGGAAATTATAATTTTGCCCCCCGTGTTTTTCTTGGCAAAATTATCATTCTGCCCTCAGATCAGTTTTCAACTTATTTACAGAAATGTCATTCGGGTTAATTTAAATTAATTTAAATATTTGAAAATTAATTTAAAATTATAACAAAAATAATAATAATACAAAAATAATAATAGGGAGGATATTTTTCATTAAGTTTAATATTTAAATATTTTAAATACTAATCTAGTTAGCTAAATCATGGTTAACTTAAATAAATTTATTATTTATTTATTATTTTAATAATAAATAAAGATGATAAATTAGCAATTATTATTTAATTCCTATTAAATAATACTTAAAAAGAGATAAAATTTATAAATTAATTATTTATTATTTAAATATTATTAAATAATAAATAAGCATAATTAAGTAATTAATTATTACTTAATTAACATTAAATAACGATTAATGGAAATTAAGTTATTAGAGTAATAATTTATTATTTAATTTAAATAATAAATAAGAATGATTTGATTATTATTTAACCTTAAATAATAATTAAAATTAATTAAATAATTAATTATTATTTAATTGACATTAAATAATAATTAAAGGGGATTAAGATTAGTAAACTATTATTTAATTTCCTTAAATTAAATAATATGTAAGGTTAATTACTTAGTTAATTATTGGTTGATTAATATTAAATTAAATAAGGTTAAAATTAAGTCAATAATTATTTATTATTTAATTATAATTAGATAATAAGTAAGTACAATTAGTTATTATTTATTTTAAATAATAACTAGAGTTAATTAATTAATTTCTATTTAATCAAGATTAAATAGTAATTAAATAGAGATTGAGTTAATAAAATAAATTGAATTTAATTATGATTTAATTAAACAATTGTAATAAGTTGTTTAAGGGTTTAATAAGTGTCCAACACTTAAGAAAAATATTTTCTAACTTATTAAATTATTAACCTAAAATGATTAAGGGTCTATAAGGTTAATAATATTGTTTTGACTAATGTAAATTATATGTTAGTACTTATGTGTGGTAAATAAGTTCATTATTAAGCGTATAGTTATGCAACTACGCCGTACTAATTATTAGACCGACTTTATTAATGTTAGGTCTTTCAAGGCAAATTAGTTAAAGCTAGACATTTATTGTAGCTGAGCAGACATGCAAGTTCTCTAACCCTACTCATTTATTGTTGAATAAGTTTCTATACTTGTATTTATTGTCAAAGATTGAAGTGGTTTAATTATTTAAAATTATCCCACATCCATATTGTTTATAAAAATCGCACTTAGTGCACTTGAAGCTTATTAGTTCTTGATTCATGAACTGTATTAAAAATGTCAAAAGCTAATAGTTCAGCTAGATATTACGTTTATAAATTCAATACTTGAATACTTTTAAAAGCTTATCCAAACCATTGTTGGGTGTGGATTTCTAAACAACCCTAAATTAGGGGATTTTGTGTCGGGAAACCGACTTTGGGTGCCAATGACTAAATGTAATGCATATACAGCGGGTTGAATAGGCTGATCCCCTTGAAAACCAAACAACTCAAAGGGTCAGAGGAAACTCTATTATACCCTCATTAGTTCAGGGTCCTTAGTGACCACTCAGCATTTTAAGATTCAAATCTTCTGTTTATTAAAATTTGAATCCTGTTTCATTCACAATTGTTATATCTATTGTTGAACCATTGATGACATTTCCCATTCATTCATGATATATTAAATCTCTATGATTGTTCTAAACTTGCTGAGCAAACTAGTTGCTCATTCTTGCTATATCATGAACTATTTTTCAGATATACCCGATTGCTCAAAGAAGGATAAGGGAAAAAGAAAAACCAGAGCTTAAGTTAGCTTATGCATGCTAATTAGATCTTTAATTATGTATTTACGGTTGTTAAACCTTTTGTAATTCCTTATGATAGGAACTGTTTTTATGTTAAGGTTGATAGACCCTGGTATTGTAACATTTTGAAGGGAACCAATATGTATTATTCCGCGATATTTAAATGCAATGTATGTATTTAATTGTTAGTAATGTGTTGAATAGTGAGAACCAAACTCGAGATTATGGAACCCGGATTTGGGATCGTCACAGGTTGGTATCAGAGCTGTAGGTTAGAAACGTTTGGATTTGCGAAACCTAAGTTATAACCTTAGTATTAAACTCATATCGAGTGCGTTAGGAGATGAATCGGGGAAATTCATCATGTTGTGTATTTTTGGAGATGGATTGAGAAAATCCATCGAGCCGAGATGTACATGATAAAATATCATTTCATTTCATCAATGAATATATTTTATTGCTGTACTAACGTGTGTTATTTTTTTTTATGATATAGGATGGCAGAGATCGGACAGTCGAGTCGCACTGCTGAGGAGGACTATATTGATATCCACATGGATACTGCACAGCCGCTGGTGGCTGCACCCGAAGAGGAGCCAGAGTCGGATCCTGAGGAGGGGGATCGTGTGGAGCCCGTTTGGGCGGAGTCATGAGGCCTTACAGTGAGGATGAGGCCGAGTCAGAGGAGTCTGAAGAGGAGGAGTCTGCTGATGGCATGGGCACCACTGCCGCTGACATCATAGAGGGACTGACCACTAGGAACGAGGAGCTGGAGGTAAGGGTCCAGCATTTAGAGGAGCAGAATCTGACCCACCAGCACATGGAGGATCAGTATAGGGATGCGGCTTACCAGTTCTCTGGCGAGAACACAGAGCTGATGTAAGACCCCGAATTTTATGAAATATAAAATTTAATTTTTCTTCATATATATTTTTTCATGAAACAGTAAGTGGTTAAATTGACGAAATTGAAAGTTAAGGATGTTATGTGCAAATTTTATTTTGTCGGACAATATTCGTTTGGTCGGGGAATATTCGTGTCGTACGACGGCGCCGAAATAACTAATTATTGGTGGACCCCAAAACGGAATATTTGTCGGATATAGAAAACGACAGAAGTAACCTTTCTAAATAAAAATAGTCAACGGTGTTAACTGTTAAAATACCGGTAATAAAAGAATAGTAGCATACGGTAATTTATGGTATTTTACTGTAGTATGCGGTACTCTACAGTAGTACACGGTATTGCACAGTGTCTCATATTATTAACACCGTAACTGTTACGCATCATTTCATCAATAATTGTCACTGCATAATATTTTATATTATCAATTCAATTATTGTTGCTACACAGTATTTTGCATTATTGATTCAATAATTGTCATTACATTGTATTTCATATCATCGAGTCAATAATTGTTGCTGCACTGTTTTTAAAATTATTGAACCTAATAATTGTCACAGTTGCAAATATACTGTAATTTATAATAATCTGTAACGTGTTTATTACATTATTGTTGAATTATTGTTGTAGCATTATTTTATTTTATATGTTGGACCGACAGGAAAAATAAAAAATTTTATTTTTCAAAAGTTACTATTCACTCCCGGAATTTACTATTCATTCCCGGAAAAGTTACTATTCACTGACGGAAGTTACTGTTCATCTCGGGAAAGTCATTGTTCATCTGCCGACAGAAGTTACTGTTCATTACTGTTCACTTTTTGAAAATTTTAAAGTTACTGTGCAAGTATTGAAAAAATTTTAAAAACGTTTGCGCAGCCTCTGCTGAATTTTTTTTTTCTGTTCACCTGCCACGCATAGTAACTTCTTTTCTCCTATAAATAGCTTGTTCAGCTGAATAGAAAAATCACACCTAAAACATATAATTTTTCTATAAGAATTTTATGAGTTTTCTCTGAGAATAGTAAGGTTATTTTGAGAGTTTGAAAGCCAAAAAGGAGTGCAGAAATTTTTCAAGTAAGTCTTTTATTAAAAAGTAGTAATTTCATAAATTCCTATTTTTCACGGTATTCACAAATCTTCCTTTAGAAGACTCTTCTTTGAGAAGATTCATTTTTAAAAGCTTTCTTTAGAAGATTTATTTTGGAATATTATTTTAAAAACTATTTAAAAGTAGTTATTTTATACTACAAAAATTATGTTAAATATATATAATTTTAATAATTCATATTATACGAGTTATCATATACTTTAAAATTTATATGTGGTAATTACTAATTTTATTATAAATATATAGGTTGATCAACCTCATTTAAATCAATATCCAGTCACGTGTTAAGGTAAGGGGTATCATTCTTTTCATCATCATAAATGGATATTATTTCTTTCTTGGAAGGGATTATCACTCTTTGATTCTCGAAAATAATATCGTTTCTTTCTTGTGCCATTTACTTCCATGTATTAAATTGTGGGAATAACCTTACGGCGCGGTTTACCGCCTGTTGGTGAATAACCTTTTGTATTCATTCCTTATTAATCTTTGAGAATAACCTTACGGTGCGGATTATCGCCTGTTTGGTGAATAACTCTTCGTATTCAAATTGATGGGAATAACCTTACGGTGCGGATTATCGCCTGTTTGGTGAATTACTCTTCGTATTCATTTCTTACTTGTCTCTTGTTGATAAAGTTTCCTAAAATGAATATATATTCTTTAATAGTTTGCGCTTCATCTAATATCATTTCAACTGAACCTTCCTATTTTTCTAAATCTTTCTATTGAACCTTAACCGTTATTCTGAACTGTGGATCTTAAATATCATTCTTGAATTTTAGTCCACATCATGTTGGCAATTTGGTCATTATTTGAATCTGCACAAAGTAAACTTCTGATAATTAATGTTTATCCTGTTTTTCTGTTCATCCTTTGTATCACTGTTATTTGTATTAATCATCAAGAATCAAGTTGTTGTGAATATCTGTGGCCGGGGGCACAGATGTGATATATTTGTTGAACAGATGATAGGTTAAAGGCGATATACTAGGTTAAAGGCGATACATCTGTTCGGTGTCTTTTATGGCACGTGGTGAAAGTTCTCTTTGGCCCGTAGTGCATAGATGAACTGTTGTTTGGTATGATTATGACCAAATGCTGAATCTGGTTTAATCATGACCGCTGGTACTATCTGTGGCCGGGGGCACAGATGCGATATATTTGTTAAACAGATGTTAGGTTAAAGGCGATATAATAGGTTAAAGGCGATACATCTGTTCGGTATCTTTTATGGCATATATTGAAAGTTCTCTTTGGCCCGTAGTGCATAGATGAACTGTTGATTTGCATGATTATGACCAGGAACTGTGAATTTATATTATCATGACTAATGGTATTTCAGGTGATAAAAATTGATGATATTTTTACTAAAAAGATAAGCGAGTGGACATTATAGTCTACATTATTCTTCTAATAGATTGCTCATTCCGCTACTATTATTGATCTGAACGTTGTTTAAGAATTTAACTGCAGTTTCTGATATAAACCTTGTAGTCTGTTGTATTCTATCAGGAACTCAACTGTTGAAGGCTAATGATAATTTATTCGTCATTATCTTAGTCATGATATTTCTTACTGTGCTATTTGAGCTCACCCTTTTGTTCCATTGTTTTTCAACAGGAGATGAGAACGTAGCGGAGTCTAGCCGGGGGATGGAGTGAGGGTCCGAGGAATAGCTATCGTAGTCTTCAGGTGTTGTAAAATAGTGTGGCAATAATAGTTAAGACTTAGTTGTGTATTATTATACACGGTATTGTTGTACGTTGTGCTTTGTTTTAATAATTTTGTTGTAGTCTTTTGACGACTCAAGTTTGGGCTGTGTGGGCCTAGATTTGGGGGCGTCACAGCTGAAGGAGAAGATCGTAGGACTGGAGGATCAGGTACAGGAGTACGAGGATTCGGTGGAGCACTTTGCAGTGCTAACACATCAGCTGGTAGATCAGGATGTAGAGCTGTAGGCTAAATTGGCAGTGTATGAGACTAGGTTGGCAGAGGCTGAGCTGAAGGTTCAGCAAGTACAGGCAGAGAAGACCGCCATCCGTGCACACTGGCAGGAGGCGATAGAAGACCGGATAGAGATGGAGACAGAGCGGGATGCCGCTCATGGTCAGATGATGGAGCTAGAGGAGGAGATCCACGAGAAGCGGGTGAGGACGGATAGACTTAGCTATGTCTACCGATCTTCATATGGTAGACTTCAGAGCAGGGTGCACTACTATCCAGCTGAAGAGGGCCAGTCTATGCACACCATCAGCAGGAATGTGGTGATGGCCATCGGGATGAGGAGTATGACGACGCGATCCGTAGGGGGATGCGCATTCAGTAGTAGTAGTTATTTTCTAATTTCGTATGTAAATAGATGTAGTAGAACCCAACTTTTGTTTTATTAGAGGGTTAATATGTCACTAAATCCCAACTCTAGGAAGTTGTAGGATATGTCAGATCCCATCTTTTGTAGCTTCTCAGGGATAGAAGCATTTATAGCAGTATGCTTTCGATGTAAAGTGTTATGCACTACTGTTTTAGCATATGAATATAAATGCAGTTGAATTTATGTTATATGCGTGTTGAAATAATTACTTGTATTTTAGCTAAACATTGCCTAAGATACAAAATAATGAAATGAAAAAGATGTAAATAGTATAATAATGTAAATTTTTGTTTATAACAGAAAATGTCGCCACGTAGACAACCACCAAGGAACTAGGGGGTAGAGGAGTCAGTTAACAATGACGAGGGGGGACACAACGTAGACCCTATGCAAAACTTCGTCGACATGCTAACTGAGGCAATGCAAAACTGCCACCCAGTAGTAGCAAATCCGCCACCACCACCAAATCAGTTGGCGAATTTTAAAGACTTTAAAGCAATGGGACCGCTAGAGTTTAGGGGAACGTCGGACCCAATAGAGGCCCAATCATGGATAAAGGAGATAGAGAAAGCGTTCGTTATCGCAAGAGTAGTTGAGGAGCAAAAGACAATCTTTGCTACCTACATGATGAAGGGAGAAGCCAATTTCTGGTGGGAAGCCAATCAGAATAGGGTTGGGGATGGTGTGGTGACCTGGACAAGATTTAAGGAAATATTCGACGAGAATTATTTCCCAAAAAGTATGAAAAGTAGGATGGAAGTAAAGTTTCTGGAACTGAAACAGGAGAATATGTCGGTACCGGAGTACGCGGCAAAATTTAATGAGCTGGCCAGGTTCGCTCCACATCAAGTGGATACGGAGGAACGCAAGGCCAGAAGATTCGAGAATGGGTTGAGACCTTGGATATTCAACAAGGTAGCAGTAATGCAGATTTACTCGTTCGCAACTTTGCTAGAGAAGTCAATCATTGATGAAGGAGGAAGCGACGCGTTAACCAAGTACAACCAGGAGAGAAACAAGAAGAAAAATGAAGGGGGAAGCAAGAACAGCAACAGTGGGGACAATAATAATAGCAACAAGCGTAAATAGGACAGCAACAATGACAAGAGCTCAGGGAATCAGCTAGGAAATACCCAGAAGAAGACGACGTGTAATATTTGTGGGAAGAACCACTTCGGGGAATGCAGGAAAGGGAAGAATACATGCTATAATTGCGGTCAGGTGGGACATATTTCTCCAAGTTGTCCCCTCCCAAAGAAAGTGAGATGTTTTTCTTGCGGAGCATCTGACCACCTGATAAAGGATTGCCCTAAGAAGAAGAATGACGGGGGTAGCGGCTACAAGGGCAATAACAGCAAATTGTCTATCGGGGGACCGGTACCACAGAACAAGCCGACAGCCCAGACATTCAATATGACGGTGCAAGATGCCATGGGGTCGAAAGACGTGGTGTCAGGTATTATTCCGATCAATAATATAAATGCATATGTATTGTTTGATTCGGGTGCTACCTGTTCATTTGTGTTTGATGATTTCGCTAGACGGTTAGAATTGCCTAGAGACAAACTAGAAAACTCAATGAACATAGAAGTTGCTAATAAAGAAGTAATTCCGGTAGAGTACATACATAGAAATTGTTGTGCTGAAATCAGGGGTCAGAAGTTAAATGTGAATCTAATTCCAATACGTCTGGAGGAATTCGATGTAATACTTGGGATGGATTGGTTATTTAACCACGGGGCGATAATTGATTGTCAAAAGAAGTGCATACACCTTAAGACACCAAATAAGTCTAAGGTCGTATTTTATGACAGCAAATCGTCAAGACAGTCTTCTTGTCTGACGATGATGCAAGCCAAGAAATTATTGAAGAAAGGTTGTGTAGGGTATTTGGCTCATGTGGTTGATACACAAGTGGTAAGTCCCGGGATGGAGCAAATACTAGTAGTTAGGGAGTTTATGGATGTTTTTCCAGATGTACTGTCAGGCTTACCACCGGACAGAGAAATAGAATTTGCGATTGATTTAGTACCGGGGACAGCGCCGATATCAAAGGCACCATATAGAATGGCTCCGGTAGAAATGAAAAAGTTAATGGTGCAATTGCAGGAGTTGTTAGATAATAAGTACATTCAGCCAAGTGTTTCTCCATGGGGAGCACCGGTGCTGTTTGTAAAGAAGAAGGATTGATCGATGAGATTGTGTATGGATTATAGGGAGCTGAATAAAGTAACAATTAAGAACAAGTACCCGTTACCACGAATTGACGACCTTTTCGATCAATTGAAAGGGGTGAAGTACTTTTCAAAGATTGACTTAAGGACTGGTTATCATCAGTTGAAAGTCAGGAAGGAGGATATACCCAAGACGGCATTCAGAACTCGATATGGGCATTATGAGTTTCTGGTGATGTCGTTTGGACTAACGAATGCGCCAGCCGTATTTATGGACATGATGAACAGAATATTCAAGCAATACTTGGATAAATTTGTAGTCGTGTTCATTGACGATATTTTGGTGTATTCCAAAACGGAGGAAAAGCATGCTGAACACCTAAGATTGGTGTTGGAGATTTTACGGAAGGAGCAGTTGTACGCTAAGTTTTCAAAGTGTGAATTCTGGTTGGAAAAAGTTCAATTTTTAGGTCATGTTATTGACAAGGAGGGGGTTTCGGTTGATCCGGCGAAGGTTGAATCGGTAATGAATTGGGAACAACCAAGGACGCCGACAGAAGTAAGAAGTTTCTTAGGGTTAGCGGGTTACTATCGGAGGTTCATTCAAGACTTCTCAAAGATAGCAACACCGTTGACCAACTTAACAAGAAAGACGGTAAAATACGTGTGGACGGAGAAGTGTGAGGAAAGTTTTCAGGAGTTAAAGAAAAGACTTAGTGAAGCACCTGTATTGACCTTACCAGACGATACAAGAGGTTTTACGGTCTACAGTGATGCATCGCACAAGGGGCTTGGCTGTTTGCTTATGCAAAACGGCAAAGTCATTGCGTATGCGTCCAGACAATTAAAAGATTATGAGAAGGGATATCCTACCCACGACTTGGAATTGGCAGCGGTAGTGTTTGCCCTTAAAATTTGGAGGCATTACTTATATGGAGAGAAATGTGAGATATTCACATACCATAAGAGTCTAAAGTATATCTTCACACAGAAGGAATTGAATATGAGGCAGAGGAGATGGTTGGAATTGATCAAAGATTATGATTGTAAAATTCTATATCATCCCGGCAAGGCCAACGTGGTAGCAGATGCTCTGAGTAGAAAGAGCAGGGAGAAAGTGTTCATATTGACAGATCAAGAACAATTGGTTCAAGAAATGGCTCGAATGGAGTTGGAGGTGAGAAATTCAAACGAGTCAATAGAAGTCGAGGTGAGCCCAACCTTGTTAGATAGGGTGAAAGAGGCTCAAGACAAAGATGAGGAATGTGACAGAATCCGGAAGAGGATGACCGATGGAGAAGATGTCAAGTTTAAAATTGATAGCATGGGATTGCTGAGATTTAAAAATCGTGTTTGGGTACCGCTAGTGCCTGAATTACGAGAGGAAATTTTACAAGAGGCCCACAGTACGAGATACTCGATACATCCGGGGAGTACGAAGATGTATCAAGATATACGTCAGCATTTTTGGTGGCCGAATTTAAAGAGGGAGGTTGCAGAATGTGTCAGCCGATGCCTAACTTGTCAAAAGGTAAAGGCCGAACATCAGAGACCAAGTGGATTGTTACAGCCGTTAGAAATTCCTGAGTGGAAATGGGAGCATATCACAATGGATTTTGTGGTAGGACTTCCAGCAACACAGAAGGGATATGACGCAATTTGGGTGATTGTGGATCGATTAACAAAGTCAGCGCACTTTTTGCCGATCAAGATTAGGTCCAGTTTGGATCAGTTGGCCAAATTGTACATCAAAAAGATAGTTTCAAGGCATGGGGTGCTGGTATCGATTGTGTCAGACAGAGATTCGCGCTTCACGTCAAAATTTTGGAGAAGTCTTTATGAGAGATTGGGGACACAGTTGAGAATGAGTACAGCGTATCATCCGCAGACCGATGGGCAAAGTGAAAGAACAATTCAGACATTGGAAGATATGCTCAGGGCCTGCATGATGGATTTCAAGGGCAGTTGGGAAATCCATCTACCACTAGTTGAGTTTGCATACAACAACAGTTATCATGCGAGCATAGGTATGCCGCCTTACGAAGCTTTATATGGCAGAAAATGCAGAACACCTCTATGTTGGGATGAGGTAGGAGAACGCCGACTGTTGGGGCCAGAATTGGTTCAACAGACGGTAGAAATTATCAAGGTAATAAGAGCTCGGCTAGTAGCAGCTCAAGACCGTCAAAAGAAATACGCCGATTTACATCGACAGAAACGAGACTTCGAAGTGGGGAATTTTGTATTCATAAAGGTATCTCCCTGGAAAGGGAAGATCAGATTTGGAAAGAAGGGGAAACTGAGTCCAAGGTTCATAGGACCGTTCGAAATATTGAGAAGAGTGGGTGAAGTAGCATACGAGATAGCTTTACCTCCTGAATTGGAACATATTCACAATGTGTTTCACGTGTCAGTATTGCGGCCATACAAACCAGACTACAAGCATGTTATCTCCTATGAACCAATTCAAGTCAGGAAGGACTTATCATATGAAGAAGTTCCTGTTCAGATACTCGATAGGAAGGAACAGAAACTGAGAAATAAGATAATTCATTCTGTCAAAGTACTTTGTGGGAATCACGCCATTGAAGAAGCTACGTGAAAATTAGAGGAGGAAATGAGGACAAATTACCCGTTTTTATTTGAGTAACCTTATTTTCCAATTCCGATGACGGAATTTTTATAAAAATGGGAGAATGTAATGTCCTAGAATTTCCACGTCTTTATTAATTAAATTATTAATTTAATTTCCAACGAGTTAGTTTTACGAGATTATTTAAATCTTTTTATGTGATTAATTAATTATGTGAATAAATAATTATGTAATTAATTACTAGAATTAATTAAAGGGGGTTACTAATATGTTATTAAATTAGTAAACAAACCCTAAAGTTTTAATATCAAAATAATTGATAAGTTTCCTATTAATTAAATATTTAATTAAATTGAATATAATGAGTTAATTAAATATAATAAATTAATTAATATGATTATTAATTAATGTAAATAATGTGAAATATTAATAATAATATTTATTAGTCCATTTAGTAATTTAATACTTATGGGTTAGAATATTTAATTATTTATTCAATCTATTTATTTATTTAATCATGGATTGAATAATTAATGTGTAAATTATTAAATTAGCCCAACATGGGTCAATTAGTAGCCCAAGTGGAGAATAATAAAATTTGACAAATTAGTAGCCCAAACAATTTAATAGAAGCCCAATTGGTATTTTAAATTAAAGCCCAATGATTGGCCCACTTGAAAAATACTTAATAAAACTATTTATTTATTAAAGTAAAAAGCAAGTGTCAATTTTTTTGGGACAAGAAGGCATGTTGCCGGCAATAGGAAAGAAAGAGAAGGTGAGTGATGTCTTTTTTTATTTTATTTTTATTTATTTAATTAATGGATTACTTGTTTGATTTTTCAAAGTACATGGACCATCCCTCTTTTCACCTAATGTGTCATTTAGTCATTCCTTGTGTAAGTTGTCATCTAGGGGGCATGGGCAAAATTATTAGATATATTATGTGTATCTAATAATTTTGCAAGTGTACTTGAAATTGGTAGATTGTATTTCATTATTTTCTCCAAGTCCAAAAGAGAAAGTTAGAGAGCATTTGAGAGTGTGAGAAAATATTGAGAGCAAAATACTAAGAGAGGAGAAGGAATTCTTGGTTTATGTTTTCAAGATTCACCACCTATTTTGGAAGAAAAAAGAGAATAGTCATTAAATCAAGGTAATGGTTATTCTAAATCTAATCTTTGTTTTTAAATTAAATAAATTATCATGTTAGTACAAATATGTTAATATAGTTAATAATGTGTAGTGGTAATATTTATGTCATGCTTGAGTTTAATATGCTTGGGTTGTATTTTGGTATATTTTGTATGCTAAAATATGTGTTTAATAGTGTATAATCAAGTCTTGAAATTTATGACCAAAAATATTTTTATAAAACTTAGGTTTGATGTTCTAATATTATAGAACATTAAATCATGAGAAAAACAAAGTTTGAATCACTCAAAATGGAGTTATACACAAAAAGTTATGATTTGTGGTAGTTTGTGTGATATAAAAAATTTTATAAAAAAAGTAATGATATTAAATCGTGAAAAATTAATTTTTCATGTTATAAATTAATATAAGGTGATTGGTAATTTTTTTGGATTTTTATTGAAGAGTTAAAGCTTACTTGATGGTATATTTTTATTTAAAATGTGTGTGCCGGAGCACTGTTCACATTCTGCTAAAGGGGAAAAAAAAAAAAAAAAAAGGGGGGAACAGTACGCGCAATGCGCGCAAGCCTTTGGGCTGAAAAAACGCGGAGCCAAACAACGTCGTTTGGTGTCTGTCGAAAGTTACTCCGCGCGTATGCGCTGAAGCCGTTTCCGGCTTCTCAAAACGGCACCGTTTTGGGCCGTTCTGTATGTTGCACGCGCAATGCGCGGTAGACGGATTTTTCGGAAATTACAATTTTGCCCCTCCGTGTTTTTCTTGGTAAAATTACCATTCTGCCCTCGGATCAGTTTTCAACTTATTTACGGAAATGCCATTCGGGTTAATTTTAATTAATTTAAATATTTGAAAATTAATTTAAAATTATAACAAAAATAATAATAATACAAAAATAATATTGGGGAGGATATTTTTCATTAAGTTTAATATTTAAATATTTTAAATACTAATCTAGTTAGCTAAATCATGGTTAAGTCAAATAAATTTATTATTTATTTATTATTTTAATAATAAATAAAGATGATAAATTAGCAATTATTATTTAATTCCTATTAAATAATACTTAAAAAGAGATAAAATTTATAAATTATTTATTTATTATTTAAATATTATTAAATAATAAATAAGGATAATTAAGTAATTAATTATTATTTAATTAACATTAAATAACGATTAATGGAAATTAAGTTATTAGAGTAATAATTTATTATTTAATTTAAATAATAAATAAGAATGATTTGATTATTATTTAACCTTAAATAATAATTAAAATTAATTAAATAATTAATTATTATTTAATTGACATTAAATAATAATTAAAGGGGATTAAGATTAGTAAACTATTATTTAATTTTCTTAAATTAAATAATATGTAAGGTTAATTACTTAGTTAATTATTGGTTGATTAATATTAAATTAAATAAGGTTAAAATTAAGTCAATAATTATTTATTATTTAATTATAATTAAATAATAAGTAAGTACAATTAGTTATTATTTATTTTAAATAATAACTAGAGTTAATTAATTAATTTCTATATAATCAAGATTAAATAGTAATGAAATAGAGATTGAGTTAATAAAATAAATTGAATTTAATTATGATTTAATTAAACAATTGTAATAAGTTGTTTAAGGGTTTAATAAGTGTCCAACACTTAAGAAAAATATTTTCTAACTTATTAAATTATTAACCTAAAATGATTAAGGATCTATAAGGTTAATAATATTGTTTTGACTAATGTAAATTATGTGTTAGTACTTATGTGTGGCAAATAAGTTCATTATTAAGCGTATAGTTATGCAACTACGCCGTACTAATTATTAGACCGACTTTATTAATGTTAGGTCTTTCAAGGCAAGTTAGTTAAAGCTAGACATTTATTGTAGCTGAGCAGACAGACAAGTTCTCTAACTCTACTCATTTTATTGTTGAACAAGTTTCTATACTTGTATTTATTGTCAAAGCTTGAAGTGGTTTAATTATTTAAAATTATCCCACATCCATATTGTTTATAAAAATAGCACTTAATGCACTTGAAGTTTATTAGTTCTTGATTCATGAACTGTATTAAAAATGTCAAAAGCTAATAGTTCAGCTAGACATTACGTTTATAAATTCAATACTTGAATACTTTTAAAAGCTTATCCAAACCATTGTTGGGTGCGGATTTCTTATAGTAAGTCTGAGAATTGAACAACCCTAAATTAGGGGATTTTGTGTCGGGAAACTGACTTTGGGTGCCAGTGACTAAATGTAATGCATATACAGCGGGTTAAATAGGCTGATCCCCTTGAAAACCAAACAACTCAAAGGGTCAGAGGAAACTCTATTATACCCTTGTTAGTTCAGGGTCCTTAACGACCACTCAGCATTTTAAGATTCAAATCTTCTGTTTATTAAAATTTGAATCATGTTTCATTCACAATTATTATATTTATTGTTGAACCATTGATGACATTTCCCATTCATTCATGATATATTAAATCTCTATGATTGTTCTAAACTTGCTGAGCAAACTAGTTGCTCATTCTTGCTATATCATGAACTATTTTTCGGATATACCCGATTGCTCAAAGAAGGATAAGGAAAAAGGAAAAGGCAGAACTTAAGTTAGCTTATGCATGTTAATTAGATCTTTAATTATGTATTTACAGTTGTTAAACCTTTTGTAATTTCTTATGATAGGAACTGTTTTTATGTTAAGGTTGATAGACCCTGGTATTGTAACCTTTTGAAAGGAACCAATATGTATTATTCCGCAATATTTAAATGCAATGTATGTATTTAATTGTTAGTAATGTGTTGAATAGTGAGAACCAAACTCGAGATTATGGAACCCGGATTTGGAGTCGTCACGATAATAATAATAATAATAATAATAATAATAATAATAATAATAATAATTATGACAATAATAACAATAATAGTAATAATAATAACAACAACAACAACAACAACAACAACAACAACAACAACAACAACAATAATAATAATAATAATAATATTGAAAATATTAATAATTATAATAATGGTAATAACAATAATAATTATTAATATTATTATAATTATAATAATTATTATTATGTTAATAATAATATCGATAATAATAATAATTATTATTATTATTATAATATTAATAATAATTATAACAATAATAATAATTATTATAATAATAATAACAATAGTAATAATAACAACAACAACAACAACAATAAGAATAATAAAAACAATAATAATAAGAATAATTATAATAATTATTATTATAATAATAATAATAACAACAACAATAAAAACAATAATAATTATTAATATTATTATAATTATAATAATTATTATTATGTTAATAATATTATCGATAATAATAATAATAATTATTATTATTATAATATTAATAATAATTATAACAATAATAATTATTATTATAATAATAATAACAATAGTAGTAATAATAACAACAACAACAACAACAATAAGAATAATAAAAACAATAATAATAACAAGAATTATAATAATTATTATTATTATAATAATAATAACAACAACAATAAAAACAATAATAATTATTAATATTATTATAATTATAATAATTATTATTATGTTAATAATAATATCGATAATAATAATTATTATTATTATTATAATATTAATAATAATTATAACAATAATAATAATTATTATAATAATAATAACAATAGTAATAATAACAACAACAACAACAATAAGAATAATAAAAACAATAATAATAACAATAATTATTATTATAATAATAATAACAACAACAATAAAAACAATAATAATTATTATTGTGATAATAATAATAATAATAATAATAATAATAATAATTATTATTATTATTATTATTATTATTATTATTATTATTATTATTATTATTATTATTATTATAATTATTATTATTATTATTATCATTATCATTATGGTGGTATGGTGAATTATGATAATTGTTATTGATAATTGTAAGTTTTATAGACATGTTTAAATTTTTCTGGATATCTATTTTTAAAAGAAAATTAATTATTATGGAGGTGTGGTGAATTATGATAATTGTTATGTGTGATTGTAAGTTATTTAGGTTGTAAAGCGTCTTTAAGTATTGTAGTATTTTTCGAATTTTAATCTAATTTTTCGTTACGTCGTGTCTTTAGGCACGGACAATTACTAGTAAATATTAATAAATGAATGTTAATTTATTTATTTTTAATAAATACAATAATCAATACTCTAAATTACAATTCAAATAAGTTTTCATTATTTATAAAATTCAAAATGAATGCTCTACTTATTAATGTTTAGACGTTCATTAATAAATAGATACCTATTTTATATGTTAATTTGAAATAATACTGTAGTGTGTATGAATATTTATAATATATAATTATAACATTTAAATTATATTTATAACACTTGTTAAATAATACATTTTAGATATGTTGTAACACTATATATAACTATAATAATGGGAAAAAATAATTATTTTTAAAGTATAGGTCATTAATGAATGAATGTTAATTTATTTATTTTTAATAAATATAATAATCAATGCTCTAAATTATAATTTAAATAAGTTTTTATTATTTTTGAAATCCTAAATTCAAAATGAATGCTCTACTTATTAATGTTTAGATGCTCATTAATAAATAGATGTTCATTTTATGTGTTAATTTGGAGTAATACTATAGTGTATATGAATATTTATAATCTATAATTATAACATTTAAATTATATTTATAAAACTTGTTAAATGACATATTTTAGATATATTGTAACACTATATATAACTAGAATAAGAGGAAAAAATAATGAGTGTTAAAGTATAGTTCATTAATGACTGAATGTTAATTTATTTATTTTTAATAAATATAGTAATCAATGCTCTAAATTATAATTTAAATAAGTTTTTATTATTTTTGAAATCTTAAATTCAAAATGAATGCTCAACTTATTAATGTTTAGATGCTCATTAATAAATAGATGTTCATTTTATGTGTTAATTTGGAGTAATATGTAGTGTGTATGAATATTTATAATCTATAATTATAACATTTAAATAATATTTATAAAACTCGTTAAATGATATATTTTTGATATATTGTAACACTATATATAACTAGAATAAGAGGAAAAAATAATGAGTTTTAAAGTATAATTCATTAATGAATGAATATTAATTTATTTATTTTTAATAAATACAATAATCAATGCTCTAAATTATAATTCAAATAAGTTTTCATTATTTTTTAAATCCTAAATTCAAAAATAAATGCTCTACTTATTAATATTTTGATATCCATTAATAAGTAGATGCTCATTTTATGTGTTAATTTGGAGTAATATTGTAGTTGTCATATATTTATAATATATAATTATAACATTTAAATGATATTTATAACACTTGTTAAATGATATATTTTAGATATATTGTAACACTATATATAACTAGAATAAAGGAAAAAAATAATAAGTTTTAAAGTATAGTTCATTAAGAAATGACTGTTAATTTTAATTTTTTTAATAAATACAATAATCAATACTCTAAATTACAATTCAAATAAATTTTTATTATTTTTAAAATCCTAAATTTTAAAATGAATGCTCTATTTATTAAAGTTTGAAGTCCATTAATAAGTTGATGTCCGTTTTATATGTGTTAGAGCAATACTGTAGTGTGTATGAATATTTAGAATCTATAATTATAACATTTAAATGATATTTATAACATTTATAACACTTGTTAAATGATCCAAAAATTATATTATAACACTTGTTAAATGATATTTATAACACTTGTTAAATGATACATTTGAGATATTTTACCTTTATAATAGTAAAAATTCCTTAACTATACTTAAATCAATTTATTAATATTATAATAAAAGTGTTATTTTCTACTTTTTAGAAGTGAAATAACATATTTTAAAAATAATTTTCGTATGATAGCGAAAACTAATTATTATATTAGGAAGACCACTTAAAACTTAAAAGAAATTATTTTGCTTATTTTATATATATATATATATATATATATATATATATAAGTTATTTAGATACGAATTCCGGATACGGATCCGAATTCGGATATCGGATTCCGGATATCCGCTATCTACCGGATATATTTACGGACGGATGTTAAACGAATACGAATACGCCTATATCCGTATTCGTATCCGTTTATTTGCGGATACCTTTAAATCGAATACGGATATATCTATTTTTTTTCGAATGCGAATAATATCCGCTTTTTTCCGAATACGAATGCGAACGAATACGAATTTTTCGGTTACCATTTACAGCCCTATATATAATAGTCTCAATTTTAAGAATTATTTTTCTCTTTTACGTAATTAAATAGGATATCAATAAATTTAATAATAAGAATAAAAATAATAAATAATTATTTATAAATAAGATACAAAATTTAACGTGAAATTTTGTTAAGAAAAAAATCACTAGTCGAATTTCGAATTTATATTATATTAAGAATAATGGACTTAATAAGCGTTTGTTTTAAAATCTCAGTTTGACTACTTTTTCTTTCAATCAAGTTTAACCGTAAAAATTATCATATCATGCCTACATTTTGGTTGAGTGTATTTTTGATTGAGTTTTGAGTTATGATCGTGATTTAATATCTTTCTTTTCATATAGATTTAGTATTTATTTGAATTGTATAAAGTAAACATTCTACAAATAGATTTAATTTTTTTTTATTGAATTTGATTAAATGTATTCTAGAAATGTTTATGTTTATTTGTGTTTGATTTTATCACTCTTAAATATTGAGTTTTGAGTTATGATAATGATTTAATATCTTTCTTTTTATATAAATTTAGTATTTATTTGAATTGTATAAAGTAAACAATGTACAAATAGGTTTAAAAAAAAAAATTTGGTATAGATAAATTGATTAATATTACATATTTACTAAATATTATATATAATATATAATAATAATTAATATATTTAATTATTTATTATATATTAATGATGTCATCGGTTCAATAATGGTTCGACCATTGGTTGGACCAGTAACCCATCAACCCGGTACTTTTTTCGGTTCAATGACCGGTCTGGGTTTAAGAACACTGCTCTCAACAGACTCTATAAACATTGCAAAAATTTCCTCAAAGTTTGATGTTTTCTCTTGCTGCGGTAGAGTTTGTTGATATGAGAATCCTTACGATTGAGGCTGATATGAAAATTCTAACGAGTATGATAGTTCTAGAGCAAAATATTGGGCTTGATTATTTATCCTCATATCCATTCGCTCAGTGGCATCAATAAGAAGCTTCTCCAAATTTGATTTCGGCTCTTGTGGCTGTGAAGGTGGGTATGAAAGATTTGGAGCATAGAGTTGGTCTTGATTGTTGTTCCATAAAAAGTTCGGATGATTCTGCCAACCCAAATGATAATAGTTTAGAGTGTAACTGTTTTGCTGTTGATTGTAAGCATTCTGAATGAATTGATTTCCAAGAACGTCAACTTTTTTTCAAGTGTCGCCAACTGTGCACTTATTTTGGTCAAATATTTATGTCACACGTAGTTGTGTCATCCTCTCAAAAGACCATTGATGATTAAATGCAATCATCGCATATGAAAAGGAAATAAAATAAAAATGTTTACATTAAAACTAAGTGATCCTGTTCCGAGAATAAGTGACGGGAAGGAACTTGAGTGGTTCAGTTGTAACAGATTTTGGTGATCTATATTCTTAGTGAATTTTCTACTCGTGGAGTAAAAGAGTAACGTATGAGTTGTTCAGTTTTCGAACCACTTAAAATTCTCTGTCTCATTTCATTTGTTGCATTTACTTTTTGACTATTATTGATTGTGATTGTGTGTAACTTATTTCATTAGTTCGAAATTTATAGAATTAATTTACTCTTACTCATCTTTAAGGGAGATTTTCAAATCATATTCCACTATTCTTAAACAACATTGACTAATAGATTATCTGGTAATTAGCTTAAAATTAAGAGAAAAGTTTTTTATAAAAAAATTTATTCCCCCCTCCATCTAGATCTCGTGTACCTCAGTGATACAACACATTCCTATTATAGATTGAAAACAACTTACTCTCCTAATCAGATTAAGGATCACATTACTTGTCTTGGTCACCAACAAAGTTAACAAGTAAATCATTGTTCAACTTCAATTCCTTGCATGAGTGAGAACCCACACCAGCATAAAGGTTCCTCTTTTAAGGGTTCCTCTTTTTACTATAGGAGAACATAGATTTATGTTTATCTTTCAACAAAAAAAAATATTTTAAAATTAGCCAATACAATTCAAGACTTGTGATGATAACACTTTAAACATGGGGGATTTGGAAGCAACAAATATTCTGATTTGGCGAAGTTGTTTAGATAAAATTGAGAGCTTCATTTCTTTACAGGTTGACGAAATATATATATATATATATATATATATATATATATATATGTGTGTGTGTGTGTGTATCCGCATTCACAGTAAATGTTTGTTGAGAGTGCTATTACAATAACAAAATATAGGGGACAAATTGACTTTAAAATTATCTGCCATTAGAAGCTCTAGCGGCCGAGCCAATTTTTATTTTTTTTCCTTATGCCGCTAGAGCTTCTAACGGCATAAACCAATTATGGCCGTTAGACCTTTTAGCGATAGTATATTAACAACAAATATTTGTTGTGGATACCTTACCTATATATATGTATTTCGATTTCGTAGAGGGTGTTTTCTTAAACAGTAATTGAAGAGTAATATCCGTCATTCAGTTTTTCGGGATCAGGGTGAGAAGCTTTCCAATGCTCGGTTTGCTTTAGATACTCTTTGATATGCTTTCTCGGATATCAAAATGGGAGAGATAAAGGCTACTACTTCTTCATGTTATTAGAAGATATTTAAAGTGCTTTGAAGAATTTGGCGAAGAGATTACTTATAAGCTCTGCACCAGTGGATGCAACAAGGAATATACTCGCAGAGTATTTGCAGTTCTTAGGAACTTCATTTTGCCCGGGGGATTCTCTTATTGTGCTATGATTTCCTTTATGATTTGAAATTTGTAATATAATCTCGTCGATCCGTGGGGCCTTTTTCCAAAACTTTTGTGCATGGCACATTTTGTATCCTTTGGGTGTTAATAAATTTTTTTTGCTGATCAAAATAAAATAATATAAAATAGTTAAATATACTTTATCACCTATAACTTAGTGACAACCACAAGTCACCGCCTATATTTTAAAAATTACCACTTTATCACTTGTAATTTACGTAATTTTGCATGTTACCTCATTTTTATCCAACTTAACGACAAGTGTCACGCACTCGCCTATATGCGAGTGGTTGACTGTATAATGTCTATATTTCTTTTACAAAAGTCCGAAAGGACCTCTTAGCTCAATGATAACCATCTTGATGATTACATCAATTTTATTGTTTTTTTACCCTTTATCTTAATTGTCAATTAATACCCAGAATAAATTTATTATTATTTTTCGTAAATTTTATATCTCAAGAAAAGTAGAACTTTTATTTTATTTTATTTGTCTGTTAGAAGATAATATTAAATATAATCTATCAAAGAATAATATTCTATCTGTTTTACAAAAATAATTTTATTTGAAAAAAAAATCTTAATCAATTTATGAAAAGGACCAAAAAAATATAAATTTAATTGTGAGGCAAGGATCAATTATAACTATTTATTTATTTAAATTATTAAAATAACTTATCTTTATTACTCCACTTCATCTCTCCGCCCCCCCCCCCCCCCCCCCCCCCCCCCCCCCCCCCCCCCCGGTTCTCTGCCGACCCAAATCACATGCTTTAACGTTAAAGATTTATTCTCTAGATTATATGTTTAACAGACATGAAATCAAAGAGGACACTTGGAGATGAAATTAATGAAGCACTCTCTCAAATCAAAATAATGAAAACAGTTGAAAAAACAAAATCAATTTTTGAAATTGATAGTTTTAATAATATTGATGATTTAGAAAAATTAGAAGTGAATTTTGACATAGATCAGACAAAACATAGATTGTCGATTCAATTATAATTCAATTGTTTCTCAACAAATAGATAAAGAATAGAGAGAGAAAATATTTTAGTAGATAATAGATAGAGAGAAAAACACTTTTGTTGTATAAGAGAGATGAGCGAGTTCACTATAAGAGGAAATAATATTTTACTATTGTGTTTTCGATTTTATCTCTCTAATTAGAAGGAACATTTTTTAATGCATAAACAGACTATTTTAAGCTTTAAAAACTCACATATTATGGACATAATTTATTTATTTTGATCAAAATTGATCAGAGGTGACAGTTTTGTAAAAAATTGAAACGCTAATTATGAGATTATAAAAATTAAAATATTAACGTTTATATTACATTTGAGTATAAATATGAGAGAACATTTTGCGATTTTCTCTTCTTTCTTTCTTCTTCTTTTTTTTTTCTCCGATCACAGTGATTAATCCATGATTGAGTTAATGGGTTATGCCCAGAAAAGTTCTTTTCTTTCTAATGAAAAAAATGGTGATATTTACATTAAATCATGTTCTAATTAATTGGGCGGTAGGGAGGGTGGTGTCGGAAAGAGTAGATGTATGGATCTTGTACTTTGATTTAAAGGAATCTGTGTAAGTTGGCTATGGCGTGGTGGTGGACGGCGATTATTGTTGGGTCCATGAAGGTTGGTTGTTCGGTGGTGTTTGGCTATGATGGTGTAATAAGCTTAAGCTGATGCTAGGGATTGGGTATTTAGGACAATAATCAGGTAGGATAGTGTTTGAATTATGTGTCAATGTGGGCGAAGGGTATTTTGGTAACTTAATTACTTCCCTTAACAGAGTTAACAAAAAAATTATTATGTAAACTATAAATGGTAAATTTGGGGGTGAGATCACATGTTATTAAGTTTATCTATTTTTCTGTATTGAGACATATGTCG
The DNA here is from genome assembly GCA_947179155.2 of Hedera helix. NCBI lineage: Eukaryota > Viridiplantae > Streptophyta > Magnoliopsida > Apiales > Araliaceae > Hedera > Hedera helix. The sequence continues at coordinate 15,649,115 of OX359283.1, read as the reverse complement.
ACTGTTTTTAGAATTTATGAAGATAATATGTCTCGTTATCATAGTCTTATTTTTTTGTAGATCGGTGACGGGACATACCGTCACCATAAATTTTAAAAATCGTCGTCATAAATTTTAATACAAATAAATAAATAAAAATTAATAACAAATGACCTAAGCCCATAAATTAATGGTTAATTATTATTTTTTAAATCAGAGGTGATGATTTGTAATTGTCACTAAACACCAGGTGTAATTTATATTTTACCCTACAGAAAAAGATCTACCCTTTAACAAAAGAAAGTAAAACTAACTAATATTAATTAAGATGTTACATAAAAAAAAATTATTATCTCCTCTCACCCTATCCCCCAGTTCCGGTCATATTCCTTTGGTGATAGACCTATAAGCCATAGGCTCTGAGAAAATGCCTCGTTTCAACTAAATTGCTTTTTTATATTTATTTTTGGTTAAAATACAGTTTGAATTTCAAAATTTATAAAATTGTTGAGTTTTATATTTTAATATTTAAAATATATCTAAGTACACTTTAAGGTTCTTTTCACCAAAACAAATATAATCCTCTAATGTTTTTAACCTTTTAAAATGTACTCCAAAAAATTTTTTACTAAACAAAATGCACCCTCACTCTTGAGTATGAATTATTTTATTTTAAACGAAATTTTTTTTGGAGTACACTTCAATATGTTTTTATAAATATAGAATACAATTCTCAATAACTTTACAAACTTTGAAGTATATATTATATTTTAGTCTTTATTTTTAAATTAACTTTATCGATAACATAAAGTTAATTAATTAATATTGAGAAAAAAGCAACAAGAAAATCAAAGTTAGTTACGGCAAAATCAAGCAAACACAACATATTTTTGACATGATTATGATCCAAGAGAAGAATTAAGCTTTGGTCCAAATAAATTCCACATTATCCAAGACTCGTGTCAAATGGCAATAGTGTGAAGATTTGAATTGCCACACAATGTGCCATTAATTTAATAAGATAAACCAACCCATAATGGCAAGGCAATAGTGTGAATGTGGCACCTTTATTATGCATGCTAGGAAAGAGAAAAACAGATGGATGAATGATAATGAGTGCAGTACATCTGAACCTTCTTATGAGTGAAAAAGTTGATAGACGATGACTAAATGAAAATGGGAAAAAATAAAAAAGACCAAGAGGTATAGAGATGATTGCATATGATCTTTATAGTGGAAGTCATTATGCCAAAAAAAATATTTTTTAAAAAATGCCAAAAAATCTCCTAGGTAATGATACAAAAGAATGACTTCAAGCTCCCTTTACTTGGGGAACTTTCTTGGAATCCAATAATAGAAGACCAAAAAAGAAAGAAACTACGTACACAGCTTTTACTTGTATGTTTAAAATTATTGTATCTATACATTTAACGAAAATAATGTTGAGAATATATCAGGTTTATATATAGTCATTTGTAATCACATTTTAATTTAAAATATTAATATTTTGATTCAAAAGGTTAAGACATACTTCATGTTCATACACGCTTATTTACAATCACCTTTTTAATTTAGAAAGTTAATCTATAGTCTATACAAAAAAATTATAACTACATCCAACACTCAAGTCTATAGTCATGATTTTGTTGCCAATTATTAGAAATATATATATATATATATATATATATATAGCAAACACATATTCATCCATAATCATATCTTGACCCAAAGGTCATTCTATTATGTCTATAGTTTATTAGATCATAAATGTCCTCAATCTTTCTTTTTGTATTTCACTAAAAAAAAATATTATCACGTGATAACTCAATAAGCAGAAGCTTATAAATATTTGGTAGAGATTTTTTGAGTAGGATTGTATATGTATATATACATATATATGTTGAAAATTTTATATTTTTACATTTAAAATCTAATAGTACATTTCAATCTTAGACGATTATAAAAAAACAGAAGAGAGATTAGGAGGAAAATTAGAGAGAAAATTAGAAGAAACTTTAAAAAAAAAAAAAAAAAAACTTATCTTCAACATATAATGTCAATGCTGACTTGTAACCGGACACAATAAAAGAGAAATCTTACAACTAGTCTATATTTATACAAAATATAAAAATATTACAATGTACAAAATATGCATTTTACCCTATGTAAAAAGATTGTTGACCTCTACCAATGAACCCTAACTATATTGGTCGGATCTCTCTCATTAATGGAGAGGTTACTATAGGAATCAAATCTCCTTAGGAACCTAATGAAGAAAATCTTGTTAATTAGAAACCTAATGACGAATATATTATCTTGTTGTAAATATCTTCATACTAGTCAATATAAGCATACATCTTGTAGGGTTAAGATCAAGTTTTATGCCCTCATCCACTTTATATAAATAATAATTATTTTATTATACTTTTATATTTTTTTAAAAGATTATTGACCTCTTTTTAATTGGTATATATGTTTTATGTATATATTATAGTGGCATTTCTATTTCCAACTTTTTTGGTAACCACATTTTCCCTTTCCATGGGTAAAAAGATTTTGAAGTAAGAAATGAAAATCATTTGAACCATTTTCTGACTGCTGCATAGATATAATTCTTTAATCCACAGAATGTCCATTTATTCACGTCTTTTTTGTTATTTTTTTTTTTATTGGGTTTTGCGTGAAAAAATTATTTTATAATCTTATAATACGATCAGGTGATACTCTAGAATTACTTATATATTATCATTTTAATATGTATAATAAAAAAATATATTATACATATTAAAATAATAATATATTAATGACTTAAAGTATTATATAACAATATTTCAGATCAATAAATAACTTCTATTTGGCGTGGGGGTGGGGGTGGTGGAGGGGACGGAGAAGCACGTGAATTTAGTTAATACTTTTACTCTCTCTCTCCCTCCAAAATTAAGCTGTCCTATTCTGAGGTAGACATGCAAGGTCAAAAGTGAGAATACGGGGAAGATGCTAGATCTCAGAGTAGAAGAAAAGTGGGTAGATAAGATAAGCCCAATGAGTCACAAACCAATTAAGAGACTACTTTCCTCCATACAAGGTTGTACGAATCCTGAACCACACTAAACCATCATCCACCATACATATATAGAAAATTCTAAATTTATTTTTAAATTTTATTTATAAAAAAAAAAAGAATGTGATTCCACTTTTAATTATTAAAATAAATATAGTAAAGTCATGCTCTTTTAATTTTTTTGTAGATAAATTTTGTAAATAAAATTTCCGAATAAATATAGAAATACTCTCTCTCTCTCTCTGTGTATATATATATATATATATATATATATATATATATATGTTTCTCTCTCCAAATGTCATTTTAACCTATGCCAATAAATATTGAGCAGGGTGCATAGGGGTCCCAAAACTCCAATGACTTATCTGCAAATTTTCAGGCTCGTGTCCTCACAATCTTTCTTTTATCTTATTTATGGAAAGCTATTGTTACTTGGCCTATCAATAACAATAATGTCTAAAGGCTGGCAACAGGGAGTGTATGGTTAGGGACTCTTTCTCATTTACCGATTATTCCTCGATTTAGTGATAAGTGAGTTATTTATTTAACTTAAAATTTATAGTTTGATTTTTATTTATCAACTCTATATTATACGTGCTATTTCGCCCATGATCTCGAAGTTTTTGGCATCAAAGACATAAGTACATTACTTTAGTACATTGACAATCTCCAAAATATATAGATTAATCGGGTCTAGAAGTTGGGGAGATTATGTGCTAGGGGTTAGCATGGTGCGATTTAAAACTCAAATCACACATAAAATCGCTTAGGTATAGTTTAACAAATTTAAAACCGCACATAAAATCGCTTATAATTAGTGTGGTGCAGTTTTGAAACGTGCGGTATATTAGGGTTTCGACACAGTGAAAACAAAGAGATTTAAAAAAAAAAATCTGAAACCCTAAAACAAGATCCATGCGAAAACAGATTAATCAGAGGTTTAGATTATTTTACCGATTATCCGAGATGGACAGAAGACGATGAAATTCTAGAACGGCTTCGAATCTTCAACGCAATCTAGCGATTGCGTCTCTACGGTATCCACACGAACGCTCCGCGAATCGTTCCACGATCTGCAACAAAAGGAACTGCGGTACTAGCCACCAAGATCTGGATTTCTGAATTCTTTTTCTCTCTAGCCTCTTTCTGAAAGCGGCTAGGGTTTTAGTTTTTGTTCCTTACGTGATTAAGACTACTGATACATCATATATATAGTAGTTAATAGGAATTAACCAAAACCTAATTTAATTAGAAAAAAAAAATCCGAATTTATATATATTATATCTTAATTAAGTCTAACTTAATTAATATATATATATATATATAAATTATCCTATTAATTTAAATTCGTAATTTTAAATACTATCAATCATATTAACATATTTAAATACTTACAATTTAAATTAATTCCTTTTTAAATACGTTTTAAGTGTGTGACCCTATAGGTTATTATTATGTTGGCAATAATTTTAAAATCATATTATAAAATTATAAACAGTGAGCGGCATCTAGTAATGCATTACTGCTACCCAAATAATAATATCGGTGATTTGATGCAACCTTTTTGTGACCAATATTTCAATGCAATTTAATCCTTTTAACCTTGACATCCTAGATTAAACTCGAGGCATGGAAAATGTCATACTCTTCATAATTTAATATGAGTTCTCTTGATCAATGAGTAGACTATATGAAACAAATCAATATTTGAGCATGGTCATGCATTTCATAGTCCTACTCAATCAAGAGGCCTATGGATATCACCCCTAATATATATAGGAGGGTTAAATTCCATCTAGATCACGCACATTCCTCACACGATTCATGATGTACCCAATAATCACATTTATTGTCCATCCTATTAAAGGTGACATTTGATGATATCAAAGTACATAAATTCTCGTGTAATAATATAGTGATCTCAGGTCGGAGGATCATAACATCATTGTCACTATGAGAATTTCTTATGACACTTTGCATAATGCTCCACGTAGAATTCTCATGATAGACCAGTCCAGTACATTGTTCTTTAACATGTACCTATGCATTGACTCAAATATCTCATATATTTATGACCAATGAGATTTGGTCATCAGTTAATTCACATACTAGTCTCAATGCATCATTGTTGTCTCATTAACAATGATACTCGACTAGGGACATTTAAGAACAATGATACTAATTGTAATTATATAATCTCATGTTCAAGTCACATACTTAAAGCTATATAATTCGTATCATTATTCTAAGGGCTTTTATTATGTTAATATTTATACAACGCAATAAATGAAATCATAATAAAATAATCCATTTATTCAATATAATATCAAAAATGTTAAGCAATTACATCAAATAATTAGCCTCTAGAGCATCAACTCTAACACGGTACAGTATTATTTGGTGCAATTTCGGTATAAAAATCAATTGAAAATATACAAAAAATTATGATTTAAAGACTACAGACATCAAAAAAATTCATCTAATTTTCAAGTGCAATATAAGGCTAAATTAGGACTAGTCTTGCAAGTCGAAGGCAGCATAAATGTAAAACTTTTCTTAGATGCTAATTTGTACTTGGTTAAGTTACAAAAAGCTATAAAATAGATATAGTAGAAAATGAATTGAAAAAAGAGAATACTATTTTTCATTCGAAAGGTACACAAAAAAAAATGCCATATAAACAAAATAGAAGAGTATACATGCAAAGAAAACATACCAAGACTGATGTCATTAACCCAAGAGATCTGAAACTTGTAAGTTATGTTAAATCTGAGATCAAATGAAATTCATATAATAAAGTTGCACAATTTATCCAGCAACACTACATTATAAAGGGTTTATAAACAATAATTCACTACTTGTCATATCCCAGCAGCTTTAAACATTGATTTTCAGCTTGCTTCATAAACTTTTTGAAATATTTCCTTAAAACTTTATTCATGAAAAGAAATGATAATTAGACAACTAAATTAAGATCCCAACAACACAGGTGCAATGAAAGTACCACAAGACTGATAGAGCAAGGAATGAAACAAGGATTAGCCAAAAATTAAGGAGCTTACAGTGAACAATTGCCAGATTCTAAGAACATAAAGAGTACATAAGAAAAATAATTCAATGAAATCAACCAACCAAATAAGACATACATTCCATCATATTTCTTGAGAATAATATTTTTTGTGCTAAGATAAAGTGGCCACTTTTTCTGTTTAGCTATGTTCATTAAAGCATCAGCAAAAGCATGAATGGACAACATTTCCATGAGCAACAACCGACAAATTTAGGGCTTGGTCTGCTAGGTCTAGTATTAGGAATATATATAAATGGCCAAAACGATGTCATTTTAGCCATATAATTTTATTTTATTTTAAATCCAAAACAACATCGTTTTGCCCATTATTGGTGCGGTGCGGTTTTTGCAGTGCAATGGACCACAAAAACCAAAATTAAACCTCAAATGTGATTTTTTTTTAATCCTTCTAAAATCGTCATATACGCCAGAATCGTTGGTAAGGTTTTATTGGCGCAGTTTGGTCAATTTTTGGTATAGTTTTATGACCAATTTTGATTTTTTTGCTCACCCCTATTATGTGCAAGTTTCGTTATCCAAAGTTTAGAGTGGTTAGTACGTTTGTATCATTAGAGCTTCAAACATATTTGAAAATTTTATTAGTTACAAAAAAATTATTTTAAACGTAATTTATTTATTTTATAAACATAATATTTAGAACTTATAAGCAACACATCAAAAATATTACGATACGTGTGAAGGTCCAATAGTACTACTATAAACGTTGCAAATGGTAGTAGTTAAACAAACTCTATATCTCATATCTCACATTAAATTTATTAAAATGACACAACGTTCTCAAGTTATTACCATAATTTTATTATATCACACAAAACTGTTAAATTAATAACTTTTAATTTTTAAGATATACATGAAATTAATGTCTTTAATATTTACAAATTTTATAAATGTCTTTTTTCATGAAACAAAGTGTAAATTATTTCTATTTCACCATTTAATATTAAACTAACAACTTTAATTTTTAAGATATACATATCACAAATTTCTTTAACATTCATATATTTTATAAATGTGCCTCGAAATGAAGTTGCAGTTATTCCTATATCATCATTTATTACATATAGTTCCACATGAATTTGGTGAACAATGAGACCATAAGCTCAAGCCTTAACAAGCATGTGAATTGTGCTCACTATACTTTTGAGTAGGGTGAGCAAAAAAAATAAAATTGGCCCCAAAACTGCACCAATAAAATCGCACCAACGATTAAGGCGTATATAGGGGTTTTAGGGGGGTTGAAAAATTGTATTTGAGGTTTGGTTTTAGTTTCTGCGATCCACCACACCACAGAAACTACATCGCACCAATAATGACCAAAACGACATCGTTTTGGCTATATATATATATATATATATATATATATATATATATATTCCTAATACCAGACCTGGCGAACCAAACCCTAAAATCGTCAATTGCATCTTATGGAAATACAGTTCATTCATGTTTTTGCTGATGCTTCAATGAAGACAGCTTACCAGAAAAAGTGGCCACATCATCTTAGCACAAAATACAATTCTCAAGAAATAGGATGGAAGGTATGCCTTATTTGGTTGGTTGATTTCATTGAATTATTTTTCTTGTGTATTCTCTATGTACTTAGAATCTGGCAATTGTTCACTGTAAGCTTATTGATTTTTGGCTAATCATGTTTCAATCCTTGCTCTATCAGTCTTGTGGTATTTTCATTAAACCTGTGTTGTTGTCTTAATTTAGTTGTCTAATTATCATTTCTTTTCATGAATGAAGATTTAATGACATATTTCAAAAAGTTTATAAAGCAAGCTGAAAATCAAAGCTTGAAGCTGCTGGGATATGGTAAGTAGTGAATTGTTGTTTGTAGACCCTTTATAATATAATGTTGCTGGATAAAGTGTACAACCCTATTATATGGATACCATTTGATCTCAAATTAAACATAACTTATATGTTTATGATCTCTTGGGTTAATGACATCAATCCTGATATGTTTCCTTTCCATGTATACTCTTTTATTTTGTTTATATGGAATCTTTTTTTGTTTACCTTTCGAATGGAAAAGATTATTATCTTTTTTCATTCATTTTTTGCAATTTCTATTTTCAAGCTTTTTGCAACCTAACCAAGTACAAATTAACATCTAAGAAAAGTTTTACATTTATGCTACCCTCGACTTGCAAGACTAGTCCTAATTTAGTCTGTTGTTGCACTTGAAAATTAGGTGATTCTATCAGTCCTAGTATTTTGTATATTTTCAATTGGTTTTGAAATCGAAACTGCACCAAATAAAACTTCACCGCATGTTTCAAAACCTCACCGCACCAATCATAAACGATTTTATATACGATTTTGAATTTGTCAAATTGTACCTATGCGATTTCATGTGTTGTTTGAATTTTAAACTGCACTATGCTCACCCCTACTTTTGGGCATTTGTGGAGCTTCTTTAAGGGTAAATAAGCAGTTGTCTATGCTCTATTATTTATTAAGAAGTATAAGAAAAAATATATAATTCAATAAATTAAAAGGAACATATCTGCAGAAAGGCTAAACTTAAAGTGATGATGAATATTGTTAAAAGTATACGTCGTAACTAAATGAGAGATAAATGATTGAATGATTGTTTAATTACTTTTTTCGAAAATAATATATTTGGAGATAATGAAGGTATTAAGGAACATTTTTAAGGTATAGGGTCCAGAAAATTAACATTGTAATTTGTAAACAATAATATGTTTAGTTAATACTTAAACACTTTGTAATTTTGGACTTTATTATAGTTAAGTTTTATTAATTTTATAATTCTTTGTTTTTATTAAACTCTATCCTGCTACCGATAAAAGAGTGTTTGGGATAGTCAAAACTGCTTATAATCAGTTTTAAGAAGTAAAAAATATTTGGTAACCTGATTTTAAAACAGTTTTTGATTATTTGTCAATCTAATAATTATATTTGACCAAGCATATTATTAATATATCCCTATTTATTTTAATATTCCATTCCTTACTCATTTTTACTTCTCAAAATATTTTTTTTTAATAATTTACATTTGAAATAAGTGATTATCAAATTGTTATATATCACACTTTTCACTTTTTACTAATCTAAGTATTTTTTTTTATTTACAAAACACAACCTACGGATTTAAAACTAATTATAAGTAAAAACAACAATTAAAATCAATAAACACATTTTTTAAACAACCTCAAACATAAAATTCCGACCCCACCTCTTTAATTAAGCTATAGTGGAGCTCAAATAGGAAATAGGAGGAATTGCTAATCTAGTTACCCCTGCCGACCTTATTAATTTAATAAAAGAACTAAAATAAAAAAGTAACTTTCCTTGTGATCATGTATAGGGGTGTTCAACGGTACCGGTTTTTTTGGTTTTTTACCGAACCGATCGGTACCGGTTCGGGCGGTACCGGTTTTTTTCGGTTTCGGTTTCGGTTTTTCGGTTTTTTTATACTTTTCGGTACCGGTACCGGTACGGACAATTTTGCATTTCGGTAAATACCGGTATACCGAAAGAACCGAAATAAATAATATAATATTAAATTTTTATTAATTATTATAATAATTCTAATAATTATATATATTATTATATATAAAATAATATATTTAATTATATATATTATTATAATATATAAATAAATTAATATATAATTATTATTTATAAATTATAATTATATATATTACGAATCGGTAAAAACCGAAAAAATCGAACCGAATTTGTACCGAACCGGTACCGAAACCGGTAATTCGGTACCGGTACCGGTTCTTGGTTTTTCGGTAATTCGAGTTCGGTTTCGGTTCGGTTTTTTCGGTTCCGGTTCGGTAAAAAACCGATGGACACCCCTAATCATGTATGTTACCAGAATACAATACAGAGAGTGATTGGCTGCCACTGAGAGCGATGCGGAAATCAGAAAAAGAGGGACCATACATTTATAGATTTTTTTAGAATGTGTCTTTAAGGCACATGTTAAGCGTAAAATTCAAAGCATAAGTATTATTTATTTATGTATTTGTACTGAATTTAATATATACAAAAATAATATATTAGTGGATCCCATGTATTGAATTCAGTGTAAATATATAAAAAAATAATATTTAGTAATTTTATCTCTTATTTTTTGGTATTTAATGTGTGCCCTTAAGACACATTAAATGAACCCTACATTTATGTACTCTCCCATTTTTTCTTCATAGGCCTAGATACTCTCTCCCCTTTTTCTTCATAGGGGATGAAGATTGAAGGGCACCTCTATTGAAATGATAGATTGAATCTGATTCCTTTGTGACTTTACTCACCATCTACTCTCATTTTCCAGTATCTGCATACTCCCTCCCTCACAAAATTTAAAATTATTAACAGTATTTTAGTCGCGATGGACTTTTTTTCTTAATTTGATGTGTTAATTGTTCGAGTAAATTATTGTTGAAGCTTGATTTCGTTTACGTCAGTCGTTGAAAAGGTTATATGCATTCAGTTAACCTTGAAATAAGACAAAGAAACGGACGCGTATAGAGTTGTCTTTTGGATCGGCCTCTAATACTTATGTCAATATTTCAGACAACGCGATATAGAGGTACAGTGTATAAAAATGTGAATGAATCTTACCATTGATTTAGACCTTCATATATATTTTTCTAATTTGATGTGTTAATTATTTGAGTTGATTCTATTTGTGTTTTTTTTTTTAATTATTAAATCATTATTATTTTTCAAAAATTAATTTAAACTGATTATTATCAATTACGAAATAACAAATGTTATTTTATAAAATTAATCATCACATAGATTTTAATTAAATAAATTATATTAATTTTTAATTTTAAAAATATTTTAAATTAATTTTAATAAATAATAATTTTATAATTTAAAATAGAATAAATGTGTATATATATATATATATATATAGAGAGAGAGAGAGAGAGAGAGAGAGAGAGAGAGAGAGAGAGAGAGATTCAAACGGGAGGGTGGAGGATGACGGGGGGCGTGTGTGGGGTGGGGGGCCTTTGCAGTTCTCTAAGCGTGGTTTTGAGTGGTGACAAATAATGATCCCTGGACCATTTTATTAGATGTTGAGTGCTCATCTTTTTATATGCTGATGTTATCTGTCCACCCTCTCCTTCCTGCTTCCTAGGCCCTACCTACGTATTTTTGGAATTATATGTCGACATAAATTATACCTGTAGCTTTAAGTTTAATTTTGATTAATTATTATTTTTGAATGCCTATATTAGAGGGATATTTATAACAATTTAGGTCAAATTTTAAATATAAAATAAATAATCAGGTTAAACTTTGAGTCTAAAGTGAATTAAATCATCTAAACAAGGCCAATATTTTTAGATTATTTTTGTTTACCCTAAATTTACTCAAAGGTCATGATTGAAAATGTTATTATAAGTAATTTAATTGATTTTATAACGACATTATTTTCATATATTTGATTGAAATATTATAATATCAATATATAATATAAAAAAATCTTTTACAAACATCTAAATTAAATTATATAAATTTTAATTAGACAATTTTATCAAATATCACCTTACATTATTGATATTTTTTTTCTAATAAATTAAACTTTTAGATGAGTTAATTTTTTAAGATTGGTTTATTACTTTATAATATTTAAATACAATTATGCCCATTCTTAAAATATATATATATATATATATATATATTTCTAATTTTGAACGGAGGGAGTAAATTCTAATTTTTTTTTCTAGCTCTTCTTGAGAGTAAGAGGATATGGGTGTACATAAAGATGCATAAAAAGCCTACGGCTTACAGGCCGGCCTGACTTGGCCTGAGCTGTAATATCCCAAATAATTTCAAGATTTTAAATAATATCTTAATTGATTTTATTAAAGGTTAATGTTTAAACCTAGAAGGTGAGAAGGAAGATGTGTAGAAAATGGGTAAACATTTTTTTTTTAACATAAATTATTTGTTAGAAATTAAATGTGAGAATATTTTAATGATGCAGGTAGATAATTTATTTAAGAAAGAAATTCAATTGAGAAGTGAAGGTGAATATATTAATATTTATATATATACACCTATAGTTGAGTTTGTTAGTCAAACAAGATGATGTGTGAAGTAAATTAAATACTTAATAAAACTAATAAATTAATTAGTTTTAGTATGGATTAAAAAGAAAAGTCATGTAATATAATTAATTGAATTAATTATATAAGTTATGAATTAAGGTTATGAGTAACAAGTAGGGAAGTAGAATATTGCCTAGAAGGACAATATTAAGAAGTTAATTAATTAAGTAATTTACTTAATTAATAAGTTGTTATAGATGTAAGCCCAATATGGAGATATTTGCATGAAATGGGTAATTAAATAAGAGAGCCAATAAAAAGTAAGTTATGTAGCCCAAACCATTAAAAGTCAAATGATGGTCAATGGTTGGGAGAAGCATTTCAAGTATTGATTGAGTGTAGAGAATTAACTAGTGTCTAGTTAATTGAATAACCCTAGTTGGTTGACAAGAGAGATAGCATTAACCAATCATTGGTTAATTTCTATATAAATAAATGTGGGGTTAAGAATTAACCGTGGATGGGTTAATTAAGTAACCCAATGTGGTAGAATTAATTATAGCAAATCTAATTGGATTATATTATAAGTCCAATTGAGGTATGAAACTAGGTCAAATTAAATTAACCTAGTAGTTCATATAATTTAATTTGAACATTGATTTATGTAATAATTAACCAAGCCCAATGCTTGTTTTAATTAAATGTAACATAGGGTAATTAATATTAGCCCAATGTAATAATTAAATTGAGCCCAAACAAATTTAATTGATGAGCCCAATAGAAATATTAATTTGATCCAATGTGGAGCCCAAATGGAAGTCAAAGTGGTGGTCAATATATATACATTGGTGTATATATATATGAATACTTATATAATGATATAAGATGTAAAAATAAAGCTAAAGTGATGTAATAAAAGAGGAATCCCGAATTTTGGAGGGGACCCCACATGAAAGGTTGCTTGTTGGTGAATTTGGAGTGTAAAATGTCTCAACAACTCCCCACCAACCCTAGTCATTCCATTGGTCAATCAAAATGTCACTCAATAGGTCATTCAAGCTATAGTAAGCTTGGTTAACCCTTAAATTCACCAACACTAGTTGATTAGTGAAGGTTAATGGTGATTAGGGAGGGTTTATATATAGCATCCATCAACATTTTGTTATGTTTGTTAGTTAGTTTTCAAGAACTCCTAGAGAGAAAGAGAGAGTATTCTAGAGAAAAGCTAGCAAGCTTTGAGAAATGGATGATCCACTAAGGAAAGTTGCTAGAGAATGATCAAGGTGGAGTCACAAGCCTAGCTCCTAGCAAGAGGAAGGAGATCATCCATGTCTAAGAGGTTAAAAAGTACTCCAAACCTTTTTAATTTCATTTTTGTTGTTTAAATAAGTTTTAAACGGTTAAAATATATTTTTAACCGATCAAAACTTGTTTTGATGGTCTAGAAGTCTTTAACTATGTAATATATGTATATTCATAGTTTGATGGGTTTAACATGGGTTTTTATATGTGTTTGTGATGAAAAATTTCATCAAAATCATCAAATAAGTTTTTACCGACGAAAACCAAGTAACAAAAATCATAGCAGCCCATTCACGGAATTACTGTTCACGATCCGTAAGTCGGATTTATGATCCGTCAATTTTGGGTGATAGATCCATGAAATATGAAGATTCTCCAAGTTGAATGACTAAAATCCGATTTAAAATGAGCAAGATATGGATTTTCTACCAAAACACCCCACTAATTTTAGGGCTGTGCATAACAGTCGGGTTTATAGCTATTTTCAGTGACCAAAACAAATCCAAACTTGATGTTTGATAACAGAATCATGTAGTTCGGGAAGTTACGAATCCATCGATACCTAATAGACCTCAATCGGACTTGTGGATTTCATTTTATTCAAGTTCCCGTCGGAGACCCCAAGTCTGGAAAACTAAGAAAGTAATCTGCCTATTTTATTAAAAAAACCAGCCGGTTCGGTTTTTTTCGGTTTTTCATGATTTCTAGGTAGGGCCGGTTCGGGCATTTTTAGGCCGGTTCTTGGGTTGGTTCCAAAAGAGAAAATGCTTATAATTTTATAAAGAAAATTATCAAAATTTAAAATCCGAATTTTTTTGTAATTTGGTATTTATTAGAATTAATAGTGGATTAAAGCTTACTAAATGGCTAATAATTATGGAAAAATAATTTTTAATTTCAGAAAAATAATATTTGACTTATTGGCATGCTAGTTAAGTGTTATAAAATAAAATTTGAAATTATTGGAGTGATTCACTATATATTAGCTATTTATTAGTGTATAAATAGGCTAATGATCTAATTAAATATTATTTAATAAATATTAAATAATATATGAAGTTATGTAATTAATTAATTATGATTTAATGAATATTAAATAATAATTAAAGGATGTTAAGATGAATAAGTTAGTTATTTATTATTTAATTGCACTTAAATAATAAGTAAAGTTAAATAAATAATTAATTATTATTTAAATTAATATTAAATAATAATTAAAGAATATTAAAGTTAGAAAGCTAATTATTTATTATTTAATTAATATTAAATAATAAGTAAGGTTAATTAAGTAATTAATTATTATTTAATTAATATTAAATAATAATTAAAGGATAATTAAGGTTAATAAACTAATTATTTATTATTTAATTAATATTAAATAATAAGTAAGGTTAATTAATTAATTAATTATTATTTAATTAATATTAAATAATGAGTTCGGATAATTAGTTAATTAATTATTATTTAATTCATATTAAATAATAATTAAATGGTAATTAAGTGGAATAAATTATTACTTAATCGAAAGAAGATTATTAAGTAATTAAAATATATTGATAATATTATTGACTAACTATTAAATGATAATAGTTAAGAATTAAATCATTATTCAATAATTAATAATGATATGTAATTAATTTAAAATATTATTAAAGGATTAATAATATTATTTAGCATTTAATTAACTATTAAATAATAATAGTTAAGAGTTAAATCATTATTAAATAAGTAATAATGATAAATAAAGATTTAGAATATTATTAAAGAATTAATAATATTGTTTAACAAGTAATTAACTATTGGGTAATAATAGTTAAGGGTTGAATCGTTATTAAATAATTACTAATGATACGTGAGGATTTCAAATATTATTAAATGATTGATAATATTGATGAACAATTAAATTGTTATTAAAATGATTGATAATAATGAGAAGTCAATTAAAATATTATTAAAGGGTAATAATATTAGCAAACAATTAAATTATTATTAAAAGATTAATAATAATGATTAAGGTAAACTATTATTAAAAATAAATTAATAATAGTAATGATTATTTAAAGTGTTATTTAACAATTAAATAACATTATAAGTTATTACTAATTGATAGTAAAATTTAAAATATTATCCAAGGTGGGTAATATTATGATAAGTATCAAGATAAATGATGTGATTAAGTTAAACCAAGGGTATGGTCCATTAGTGATTAATTGGTGGATCGACCTAAATAAATATAGGGTCCAAGTTTTAATGCAGTGACATTAATAAATGTCAGAATTGCATAGTCTCGAACAAAAGATTTATGGTGTTGAATATGAAACACTGAGTCAAGTCAAAGAGAGACGAAAATATGAAATTAACCTTATTAAATAAAGGGGATGATAAGAAGAAATAAATATCTTTAAAATAAGATTTAGTATTGAGTCAAACTTTGACTGATATTGTGCACTGTTGATCTCACATACCGTGTAGGTGGTGCAAGGAACGTCAAAGATTAACGTAAGCTGGTTATACAAGTCCAGGCAAGTTTTTCAGAACGTGTTGTATTATGTGCATGAATTATAAGTTTGTTATTAAACTGAGATGTGCTCATACGTGGTTATGTGCAAAGATGTTTTACTGTGCCTTTGTGCAATAAGTTGATTTGAACTGTTGATATGCGGTAGTTAATTTAAGACAATTGTTCTGCATTGAACTATATGTCATGATAGAGGTTAGACATGAAGCATAGATTAAATGCGAGGCATGATATGCATGAGCAGTATGTCATAAACTGAAATGCATGAAAAATATGATGTTAGTATAAATTGTAAATTTTATGTGAAGCATGTAATGTGTTATGTGTAGCTGTTGAACTTGCTGAGCCGTCGTGCTCACTCTTGCCTAAACCAACATTTTCAGATAAGGCTAGTTACCTGAAGTTCTCGATAAAGAACAAGGAACAGGAAAATATATTACTTCCATTGAAGATCTAAATATTTATTGTAGATATCAGTCCGAATTGGACAGGTAAATGATTGTGTAACATAAGACTTAGTTGGTATGTTATATGAGTATTAAATACTCAAATTGATTGTAATAGAATGTCGTATCATGTATGATATTGAGACATACTAGGAATGTATAAAGATTTCGATTCTGGAATAGAAAGAGATGTTGAAAAATTGTAAATAAATGATTATTTAGCAATTATAATATTGTTGTGATTCATGAACAATAAGAAAAATGTTGTACTCGTGTTGAACCGGATCCGAGGTTCAAAGAACCCGGATTCGGGGTCGTCACATGAGCCCGGCCTGATCAAAGCCCGGGCCGGACCGGTCCGGCCTACAGTCTTTGAACAGGCTACTATTTTGACGAAAAAGCCGCCTAGCCCAGCCTACGCGAAATTGCACATCCATTAATATTGAAGATATATATTTTTTTGAAGATTGAAGATATATTTTTTGAAGATATAATGAAGAGATATTTTTTGAAGTTAGGAAGATACATTTTTTGAAGATTTGAATTTTGAAGATATTTTGAAGCAAAATATTTATAACCGACCCATTATTTATTATTGATTAGTTACTCATTTTTAATTTTTTGTCAATACATTTAATTAATATAGTAGTTAGCTTATTTAATATTTATATTTCACATTAAAAATTAGTTGATTACATTTTTAGGCCTGGCCTGGCCCGGCTCGGCCCAAGGACTGGACTGGACTGGACTGGCCTAACCCGGCCCAAGGCCTGACCTACAAGCTTAAAAAGGCCAGACTTTTATCGAGAAGCCCCGTCTGGCCCGGCCTACAGGCCCAAAAGTCAAAGTCTGGCTTGGCCTGGTCAACGGCCAAAGCCTACCAGGCCCAGGTCAGGCCAGACCAGACCGACCTACTGTGCATGTCTAGGTGTGCATGGTATGATTTGGTACGATTACAAGGTATAATCGTAACCAAAATGTATAGTGCGGTTAATATTATATAAGTAACTGTATCACAGTTAGCCAACTCTTTCAATTACTAACGGTTTTAGTTAATATTTTACGGTCATGCTTTTTTTCAGTTGATATGTTATTCAAAGAATAAAAAAAAATAATGAGCAAGCTAATAATAAAAGAGTTTAAAATTTCAAATTACAACTATTACCCACTATTAATATTGCTATTAATACATTTATGAAATTATTAAAACTTAAAAACAGCATTATGCTATTAAAAAAACCTGTGAATACTCCCCATAAATTTGTTATACGTGTGTGATATGAATAAGTAGAAATTTTTTTATATAAACAACTAAAAAATTAACAACACATAGATAATTAATTCATTCATGAATGCATTTTCTATTATTAAGTTAATAACTATATATTAGAGTTTTGTTATACATATGTGTGTATATATATATTAATTTGGTTCAAGTAATTTGGTACAATTTTTTGTTAGTAACCATTGTTGTAATTAAATGTGGAATTTGCTTTTTTTTTTTTATGGTTTATTAAATTTTTTATTAGTTGCGATTTTTTGTGATTTAACTTTATAAATTTTTCCCCATTTTTTTAATTTTTGATTTTTGATATTTTTTTCTCGCCCCTAATAGGAGCAGAAGCTTTGGTCCCTAATAGCCCCTCTCACTTTTGACAAATGTACTTGCAATAATTTTATGGGCATGCGGAATATACTCGGAGGGCACTTAAGAAATTAGTGAAAAGTGGAGATACTTATTGGGTATCTAATTAGTATATTTATAGAATTAATATGTTTATTTTAAAAGATTTTTTATATAAATTTTACTGTTCAATTATAAAATATACGCAAAAATATAATTTTTTAAAAAAAAATTGATGTTGTCTATCAATGATTTTATGTTAATAGAAGTTTAATAGATTGTTTACTTAATGTATAAGGTTATAATAATGGCTTTATACAATTTTAAATTAAATAAAATTTGCGTTCTGTTATATTTTGCGATGATCTTTCCATAAGCACGATTATACTTTGTTATAAGACCAAGATAAAATTATTTTATAAAATTAGATTATATAACTTAAATACTCTAGAGTGTTATCTCTCTCGGATCCTAAACATTATATACTTTACATAAATTAAAAAAAATAAGGTAAAGAAATGAGTATAAAGACGTTTCGGTTATACTTTTTAACACTCAGTGGCACACACGGTGCGTGTATAAATTATGTGGAACAAAATAATATTTTTATAAATAAAGGACTAAATAGAAAAATTCAAAAAAAATAATTAACATAAAAAAATTATATAATAATAAAACTAAATTTATAGAGACAAAAGAGAAAGAAAAAAAATAGTATGACACGATTCATCAAATAGCACGTATCACTTTATAATATAAATATAGATATATTTATAGTGAATTCCATACATTTTGAAAAATATTTGAATTCCGTTATAATTATTTTAGTATAAAGAAGTTTCTTAATTTACATATTTGACTTTGCCCATACTTTCTCATTTTACATATTCTCTTTATTTTAAAATATAGGATTATTATTAATTTTTAAAATAATTATTATATACTTAGCGATGCATTTTAATTAATTTTTTATATTAGTTTTTGATTTTATTAAAATTAAATAAATTCATATTAATTTTAAATATTATAATTTTATAAATTAACTAAAAAATATCAAAAAAAAATTAAAACAGAAGAAGTACATAAATAATAAATTCCTATTACAAGTATTATTTCTCTACAATGGTTATGATTGATGATCCCGTAGGAGATGGACAGCCGTTATTCCAAATATCTGAGGCGGCATTTGGATTAAAGTAGTATTATGATCAAAAAAGAATATAACAGGAAAAAAAATATATATTTAGTTATTTATTTTGATGGATAAAGCATAAAAATAAAAATTTATTCTATTCTCTAAATTTTCATTCCACGGAAAAGTGATTGAATGAATAAATGAGAAAATTATATCATTTTAATATATCACTCACTACTACTATCACGACCACCAACCTAACATGCATTTGACATGCTAAAAAAATTATTTAATTTTTTATTTATTTATATTTTTTAATTCAAACGCAATATTATATCCCCCCCCCCCCCCCCCCCCCCCCCCCCCCCCCAAAAAAAATTCAGTCTCAAAAAAGAAAAATGCTTTTAAATCATTCAAATTGTTTTCTATAGACAGAGAAACATGTAAGGGCCACATCAACCTTATTATCAACAGTGAACCGTACATTCTTCTATTTTTTTCTCCTAGTTATATATAAATATTAGATTTGGATGCCGTTCCTTTCTACATTTAAATATATGTTGAGCCCGCCCTTGTGTCAATTCACTATAGAATAAGTATAAGTGCACTACATGAAACACTACATAGAACACAACAAGATGATCTCAACCATTGAAAGATAGGGTTTGACACGAAAATCCGTGTCAGGTCCCACTTTTTAATGGTTAAGATGTATGTAGTGTTTAGAGTAGTATTTGATTGTAATGTATGTAAAGTTGTCATTCACTATATTATATTTCTTGATGGCTTATTAAGGAAGTGTTAGAGTCCATATTAAAATAAGATTGTATTTTTTTATTTGGAAGAGACAAGGAAGTTTAATTTAAAAATAACTCAATCAACAATTAATTGCAATCCTAGAGGGATTTTGAAAAGGACTCTCACTCCTAATTTGTCTCGGGCAAGCAAAACATCTATAAATACAGTCATAAGTAGGGATCAAGGTACGCGCATTCATTCATATGGCTTTTCTCAGTGTGATTGTTAATTGTGCAGGTTGCTCGTGTTTTTTTGGTGATTTTCGACGTGCATACAAAATTTGCGTTAACATTGATGTTAGAAGGATGATCTGGTAAAATTATGTTCGAAAAATCACTTGTTGTTCGAAGTTTTAGTTGGAGTTTGAATTAGAATTTATGACAATGCGAGTTGAAGGAGTAGTAGAGGAAGCAGCTTCATTAACGGAACCGTCTAATCCTCGTGGTTCGGTATTGGATAGGTTAGGTCCGTCCACTAATAGATTCTAACGTAGCAATACAATCAATACCTCTAAGACGACAGTTGTTCTCATAACCCAACTCATTAGTTCAAGATTTTCGTACAAGGATAACAAACAATCGGTCCCCAACTCGGTAAGATCGAATCAGGGGAAATGGTAGATAGGATCGGAATAGGGAGTCGGCTAGACAAGATCAGTGAAAGACGAAAAGAAAAAAGACTATCTAGAGAGCTGAAAAAGCATTTTAATAGACACTCACTATTACTATCACAACCACCAACCTAACATGCATTTGACATACTAAAAAAATCATTTAATTTCTTTTTCATTCATTATTTAAATTCAAACGCAATATTATCATGATTTCCACCCCCCCCCCCCCCCCCTAATTCAGTCTCAAAAAAGAAAAATGCTTTTAAATCATTCAAATTGTTTTCTATAGACACAGAAACAAATAAGGGCCACATCAATCTTATTATTAATAGCAATGTTCTCAGAACCGGTTCGTTCAGCGAACCAGAAAAATTACCTGGTGGATGGGTCACTGGTTCAACCAGTGGTCGAACCGTTATTAAACTAGTGACGTCATAAATATATAAAAAAAATATATTATTAATAATTAATAAAATTTTAAAACATCTAATTTTTTGTAAGCTAAAATATAGTGAAATTATGTTATATTATTGGTAAAAAAAAAAAAAATTACTTCAAAACCAGTTCAATCGGGTCAATTAACCGATTTTACCGGTTGAACCGGTGGTCAACCGGGTCAACCGGTTATTGACCAAAACTGGTTAACCGGTCCAAACCGGACCGAAAAAGGAACCGGTTCCTGATTCAACCGGTCGAACTGCCGGTTCCGAACCGATTTTAATAACATTGATTAATAGTGAACCATACATTTTTCTACTTTTCTCTCCTACTTATAAATAAATATTTGATTTGGATGCCATTCATTATACATTTTTTTTTAATTTCATTCAATACACCATATTTTTATAATTGTAAATATTATAATTAAAATCGATAGTACTTAACTAATTTATTACATTAAATATTATAATTGTTTCAAAAATAAAAGTAATCCGATACTTTTTCATTATTTGATGAATATGTATATTTTTTTATCAAAATTTTAATAGATAAAAATTCTTTTCGATGTTTAACAATGAAAACATTTCTTATGATTCTAATTTTGTGTAAAATTAATTTTAATATAATTAACTATCTGTTAATATATTTTAATTATTATTAACAAAAATATTAAAATCAAATAATTAATTTATTGTATAAAATCAGACAATACGTATACTGGGAAGATCCAAATCCATAAATACCGCACCACCATACATACCAAATAACTTAAGATAATGTATTATTATACTCCTACACAAACCTAACTTCCCGCATCAGTAAATCTCCCTATTTTCTCTCTCCAGAAATGGGCCAATCACTCCTCGACGCTCTCAACGTTCAAGTCGTCGGCTCCGGCCGGCGAGTCCTTGTTCTCGCCCACGGATTTGGTACCGACCAATCCGCCTGGAAAAGCATTCTCCCCTATTTCCTGCCGTCGTACAGAGTCATTCTCTACGACTTGGTCTGCGCCGGCAGTGTCAATCCCGATTACTTCGATTTCCGGCGATACACTACGCTCGATCCTTATGTCGATGACCTACTGAACATACTAGATTCTCTCGGCATTGATCGGTGTTTCTATGTCGGCCACTCTGTTTCCGCCATGATCGGAATTTTAGCTTCCATTCGGCGGCCAGAGCTTTTTTCTAAGCTCATTCTTATTGGTGCTTCCCCCAGGTAAATATAATGTCATTTTCGCGCTTATCCGTTTGTTAGTTTTGTATGTGATTTGTTATTGTAGTACAAAAATGGTATAAATTTGGGGGTGGCTTAGGGGTGCTAGAATTAGAATTTTTGGTCTTTCAATTTATTTTTTCCTAATAAAGTGGAAACTAACTAGTCAACCATTTGTTAACAAGATAATGATTTTGACTTATGATTATGATTAAAATTTTGATCAGCAAGCTTGAATCGAATTGAGTAATTTTTGAAGATGATCTCTTAGACTAGGTTGTGTTGGATAAAACCAAAATTTGATATTTAACTTTTTTTTCAGGCGTCTAAATAACAGTAATTTACTATTTTAACCCCTAAACAGTTTAAGTGTTTGATAATAAAAAATGTTTGAATAATATTTTAAATAAAAAAATAACAAATAGTATTTAACTAAAACAAATAGAATACAAATTAAATAGAATTCAAGTTAAATGAATGAGTTTTTAACTAAATTATACTATTTTATTATTAAAAAAAGACTTTTTAACAAACATAAAACTGTTATTTTGAAAAGAATTAAAATTAAATTTAAAATGTTATGAGATTTACAAATTAAATAGAACCAATTTAAAGAAAATACTTTTTATATAACAAAAGTACAAAAAACAAAAAAACAAAAAGGAGACCCTTCCCCTGTATTCTCCATTCACGCCAACGAAAAAGGGAGACTTGCCTCCCTCTGACCCCCTCCTCCCTCCGACGCCCTTGCCTTCTTCCCTTTCCCCGATTCTGCTCCTACCCCTTTCCCCTCTCCATTCTCCCTGACCCTTATTCCTAATTTATTTGGAGTAAGATTTGTATTTTTTGAAATTGTTTTATTGATTTTGTTCTTAGATTTGTAGTTTAAAGGTGAAATTTTAAATATTTATGTTGATGACGGAGTTGAAGAGGATGATGGTATAACGGTGATGATGGTGTCATGGTGGTGGTCTAACTATGGTGGGCCGGCAATGATGGTGGGTGGTCTGGTTATGATGGGTGATGGTGCAAACGGTGGTATTTTTTGGGTTTGAATGTTGGTAATTAGGAATACAAAAGGAATTTTGTAATATTGAAAAAGATATTTTTGTCCCAAAAATAGCAAAGTTCGCTTAAATGCTGGTTTGAATACTTTAGATTTGGTTTTGTATTTCAACTATTTAGAGGCAAATAAGAGGTGGGTTATTAAGATCTATTTAGATATAATCAAACACTACCTCAGTATAAGCGATAAGTCTGAAAAATACGTAAACATATGAATAGATATTGTTTAACGGTAATGGTATCCCGTCTCACACAAGAAGTGTTTTATTCATAAATTTTGATGATAAATTATGCCGTTAAAGTAATAAATATCGCATCAAATATTAAGTATCGTTAGAATACTTGCAAATAATGGTGAAACCATGAATTTTAATTGGGGTGGAGTAAGAATATTATAATGCCAAAATTTAAAATTATAATTCTTGAAAAATGAGGATAAATTTTTTTTCTGTTCAGCTACAGCCTGTGGAACAGACATTTTGCTTCGCCCTGCTTGCAAAAGTGTCACTAAATATATATTTATACTGATTAAATTATTTTTACTTTAACAAGATCAACTGTTTCTTCCTTTATGATTATATAATTGTGGTGATAAATTTAAAAATATTATATTACTTTATATCATTGTTATAAAAATTAAATTGTTTTTTTAAAAAATAATTTTTTAAAATAAAAATCTTTTGATGAAATGAAATGAGTGAATATTTAGGTTCACGAGGACTTCCTTTACATAAATAAAACGGGCAAGATATATATTCTCAACAAATGCTATGGTGTATAAAAAATTACTTGCATAAAATATTTCTAATAACATTGGTATTTTACAAACGATAGTATACAAATTTTTGGGAAAATGATATTTTGAACGTTAGAAATACTATTTTGAACGCAATACATGCAATACACAATTGTTTCACGTGTGATGCATGTTATACCTTCTCTCGAAAATAATATTTTTGTAATATCATTGTCTTAATTTTGTATTAAGAATATTAAAATGGGAGTTTTTTTCAGTTTCTTAAATGATGCAGAGTACCACGGTGGATTTGATCAAGGGGAAATTGACAGAGTATTCTCGGCAATGGAGGCCAATTACGAAGCATGGGTAAATGGTTTTGCTCCCTTAGCCGTTGGAGCTGATGTTCCGGCAGTCGTTCGGGAATTTAGTCGGACTTTGTTTAACATGAGGCCTGACATTTCGTTATTCGTATCCCGAACAGTATTTAATAGCGACTTAAGGGGGGTTTTAGGCCTGGTTAAGGTGCCTTGTTGTATAATTCAAACGGCTAAAGACGTTTCTGTACCAGCATCGGTGGCAGTGTACCTACAAAACCACCTCGGTGGGCGGAATACGGTGGTGACATTGAACATTGAGGGCCATTTGCCCCACCTCACTGCACCGGGGATTTTGGCTCATGAGCTCCTCCGGGCAGTTTCCCGGTGAGTCACAAGTTATGTGTGCATATATATATATATATACCAAGTCGACCACTATATTTGGCTGGGGATTGTGGTGTGAGACCCATGCTCTAAGTTCTGTGGCCTATATAGCTATAGTTATTATGTGGGCCCAGGACTAAGACATAGAATAAGGGATGGACTTTTGACACGTGTTGTGGGGTTGAAGTCACTCATTTTGGATTATCTATAAATTACAAAATCTTCAAAGGATAATTAACGAGGTGTGCGTGACTTTCATGTAATGCGGGACCTATTTTGTATTTTTTTTTTTTTGTCGTCTCCACTGTTTTTTTACCGTTAGCTAGATTTGGAAATTGGAATACAAAAAAGGAAGAAAATAGAAATATTTTGTTAATATAAGTTTATTTTATAATTTTTTTATTTCACAAAAAGTGTTATATTTGTTAAATTTATAAACTATAATGATATTTCATTTTAATCGTCATTTTAAATTTAATAAAAATTTAGTTTAATAGTGATAATATAATAAAATTAAAATTTTAAATTATAAGATATGTATAATTTTATATTATCATAAAAAAATGAAATGTTTTTTTACAGAGCAAAATACTTTTACAAATTAAACATGAGACAAAATTTGAAATTCTTAACATAAGTCTTAAATTTTAAGGTAATGGCTAGGGTTTTAAATTTTTATCTTAAACAGGTCTCAAATAATGTGATATTGAGTACGACAAATGATACTTTATAATAGTCAATTAAAAAATATGTACTCAACCAATGTAATAATATTACATCATATGATACACTATATTTAGGAGGTGTATTCAATTAAGATTTTTTTTTAAGTGATAAACTTTTGTAGAGTTTGTGGATTTTAATTACTTTTAAAGATTTTTAATGACTTTTAAAGACTCTATAAAATAAGTGAGAGACTTTTTATCAAGACTTTGGTAGACTTTGTATACTTCTAATATATCTTGCAGTTTATATTAATTGTTAATTAGCACATATATACAACCCCTCCCTCTTCTTTTTTTTATGAACTAGAGAAAATCTCATTATTTTATTAAATTCTTGTGACATGAGATTTTATATATGTTGAAAGCCTTCATATTACTCAACTCATTTCATGATAAATTTAGATACTCGGATACCAATAAAAATTTAGAAACTACGGACGTAACAATATTGCTCTCTTCCAATGTCCGCGGGTTATAATTCCCAACATTTTTTTTCCCTTTCCTTTGTTATTTTCTCGTTGAGAATCTCCCATTTGTAATTGCTATGTCATATATATAAATCCAAATAAATTTGTCATCACACACATTTTCAAGTGAAACAGATTGAGCAAGTTAAAACCCATATTAGATTCATCACGAATTAACATAATCAATACATTTGTTGCCTATAATAATTTTTGTAGCTACACTAGAATTTCAGTAAAAAGTGCAGGAGCATCTCAAACCTCAAATGTAACTAATGATACCTGGTCTTTTATTTCTCAGATGTTCTACTAGATGCTTATGTAACCCAAAATATGATTCTTAGATAAATGTTATGTCCTGGTATTGATGCCATTTTATAAATGTGAAAAAACTGAATCCAACAAAATCGAGTTTAGGCTATATAGTTTTGACAAAATTTAAAATTCCTAGTTTATTTTCAACTGTGTAACTATATAACAAAGTTAAAAGCCAAAATTATCAGCTAGCAAAGTAAATACATGTATACACATCAATTAGTTATTCTATATAACTGCACAAAACAAACTAATATAATTTTTAATTTTCTGTTGCATCCTATTGGTCAAAGCATATACATGCACACACAAAAATTTAATGCGCGTTGAATATATAGGCAAAAACGACTATGAAAGCCAATAATAGAAGTACTCATTGCCACCTGGATGCTTTTGAGAAACCATAAACTATATTCAAAATTTGACATTGATGTTATAGTTCGTTACTGGTTATTCGAATTTTCTCAAAAACACAATATTCAAAACAATTGAACCTAAGTTAGCAATTACACGACATATTTAAGTAAACTCAATAATCAAAACATAATTAAGTCTACCAAATGTATGAACACAAAAAAGCATTCACTACTACAAAATAGTAAAAAGATAACACTTAAAAAACGTTGTAATTTTCTCCCAGAAACGTCGAGGTTAAGGGTGTCATCTATTTGACCCATTTTATACAACGTTTTTAAAACGTTGTAGTTGGCTCATAATACAACGTTTTTTACTAAAAAACGTTGTACATTGTCTTTAAATAAATACTAAGATGTTTGAAAACATTGTAGATGGTATCATTCCACAACATTTTCTGGTATAAAACGTTGTAGTTTGATACATCACACAACCTTTAGACTAATTTATACAACGTTTATAAGATGTCATCTATTGTAGTACGTTTAGACAACGTTTTTAAAATGTTGTAGTGTAACATAAAAATGTTGTAATATATCTTTGTTAATACATTACACAACGTTTAGGCTCATTTATACAACGTTTTAAAGGTGTCTTCTATTTAGCACATTACACAGTAGTGGTGCACCTGCAATGTTGTACTTGTAGAACTGCTAATATTAATGCAATGATATATAGTTAAAAAAACTCTAAATTCTCATTTAAAGCCAAAATGTATCAACCATTTTTAATTTCAAAATACATCCAATAATACCATTCGTTTATAGTTTCAAATTATTACATCCACAAAATATACCAACTATCCACAAAATATACCAAATTAACTGTGTCGCACTACTACCTAATCATGTGCAAAAAAATCTTCTCCCAAAATACATTAATCTAAATTAACATGTGCATCCACCATTAACTCCCAAAATAAATATCTAAACCTGTACGGACAGACGATTCAGAACCTAAACTGATACAGAGGCTTTCCATCTTTGAGTTGATTCAGCCATTCTGCACCAAGTTCAACAGACGGAGATGGATTCTTAAGGGTTGTATTCTTGTGGTGACACACTTCTTTTCTTCAAGGGAACTTCTCCTTCAAAAGTTGAAAGAGAGATTCTGCAAAGAAAGACCACCAAATTCATCAAGTTACATACACATTATCCTATTCATTCCAAGTAATGAAATTAGTTCAATCTATATGCCTAAGTACGAACTACAGATTATGGATTTATTTCTATCCATCAAACATGGCAATACAAGAATAGTGAGTTATATAACACATGGTAAAAATGAACTGAATTTGAATTTATTGAACTAACCTCTTCCAACAACGATTTCTTTCTGAATATGATTCTCATTTGTTCCTATCAAATCCTCTTCCAACTGCTTCATGAATGTCTTGACCTTCTGCTATTGGTTATTGTTAGTTCCCAATGACACGATAGTAATTTAGAAGGGGGGGGGGGGGGGTTGAATAGATTCTTTTAAAATTTCTTCTCTTTGAAATTATCTTACTTTATTAATTCTTAACTAGAAGTTTAACACAGCGGAATAAGATTTAGTTAATCTTTTCTTGAAATGTTAAATTAATAAATCAACAAACAATTATATGACAGATATAGCAAATGAAAGACACCAAGAAAGAGACTCTGAGTTTTAAGTGGTTTAGAGCACACAATACTCCTACTCCACTGTTCTGCTTTCTTAGCAGCAAATCCACTAAGGATACTTTTACAATAGCTGAATCACTAAGATTCCTTCAAGACCCACAGTCTTGGAATTTTAGTTCACAAAGAACTTCACAAGTCTAACAGACTTGCTTACACTAGTTCACAAAGAACTCTCAAAGTCTAATCGACTTGCTTATATCAGTTCACAGAGAACTCTTCTGGATTGATGTATATTTGGATGTGTTACTAAGTTGCTTATCAGCTTGAATGTTTGAAGGGCTTAGTAGCAATGCAGGCTTTCTTATCAGTTCAATCTTTTTCACTTCTTGCGTTTTTCTTTCTTTGTGCAGTGCTTCTTCTTTTCTTCTGCTGATCTTCGTATTTAAGAGGTAAGGGCTTCAGATTTCTTCCCGTTGGATCATCTGTTTGAACGTGTATTTCTTCCCGTTACCTTACAGAGGAGAGCTGCAGAATATTGTATTAATAAAGCTCATTAAATCTCTGATGAGACATTATTTGATCTGACCTGTTAGTCCATGCAAGGTTGCTTTCCTTTTTCCTCTGTGACAGAGATGTCAGACATAGGTTCCCACTAACTTTTATAGAGTCGTTTGGTCTTTCCAAACTATAGGTCTGATAGGACACAATCTTCTGACTTTTCTGCCTTGAAAGTCTTCTTTCTGTTCCATAGTGCGCTTGGGTCAGACTCCTGACTTTTCTGACTTGATCGATTTGTAGAAGCTTCCTTTTTAGTTACTTTGATGAAGATTAAATACTTGAATAGAATG
Source organism: Hedera helix (assembly GCA_947179155.2). Classification (NCBI taxonomy): domain Eukaryota; kingdom Viridiplantae; phylum Streptophyta; class Magnoliopsida; order Apiales; family Araliaceae; genus Hedera; species Hedera helix. The sequence continues at coordinate 15,619,967 of OX359283.1, read as the reverse complement.
GCTCCTGATCTGAGAAACGTGACGTCTCCTGCCTTTTTGCTCAACGATCTTATATGATCAACTCTACGAATACCCTTGCTTACGTGATTGATCTGTAAAGGATCATCTCTTACTGATCATCGTAGAGTTTACTCAACTGTTAGAATGTTGATCGTAGAGTCCATTCTACGATTGGTTACCTTGATCGTAGAGTCTTCGGAAGCACAGTCGTAGAGTCCATTCTACGATTGGTTGCCTTAATCGTAGAGTCTGTTCGAATCGTAGAGTTTCCTTGACACAAATCGTAGAGTTCTTTCTATGACTTTATTACATCAACAGATCAACCTAACAGTTTTGATCTATCTAAGTCTTAGTACAACACACAAGACTTTTATACAATTAATAATAGATCAACCTAACAGCTTTGATCTTATCTAATACAGCCCTTGTACATTATTTCTAATCATCAAATTTAATCATTCAATGTTCAACAATCTCCCCCAGTTTGATGATGACAACATTATTAACAAATAGTGATTTTGAGCATATTAATATAGGCAAAATGCAAGAGTAATTGAATGCCTAATCATACAGTGAGCAGCTGTATTTTCTAGAGAAAAAAATGAATTTTATTGATGTTTTTGTCAGATGATACAATTGAGAAAACAACAGAAAAAGAAAAGAAAAAAAAGTAACTTATCTCCTTCTGCTAGGAGGTCTCATGCCTTCTTCTTCCCTCTGCCTGAAGAATGCTCTCCTTTCTTCTTCAGCTTTTCTTAGTTCTTCTTCCCTCAACACAGCTTCTTCTTCTTTAATTTGAAACCATTCATGTGAGCTAGAAGGTCTCATTGATGAGGAAGAAGGTCTTGCTGTCACCACCTCCTGTTGTGAGCCAGAAGTCCTCATAGTTGAGGAAGAAGGTCTTGCTGTCACCTCCTGTCTGGGACGAGATGGTACTGCTTCGAATCTAGGAGGATATATTGAAGTTTGAACCATCCTCATCCCTTGAGGTGCTCTTCCTCTTCTGCTGTGATCTGAGCTAGTTCTGGTTTGCTCTACTGTGCTCAGTTTCTTCTCCCCCTTGTTGGCATCATTAAGTGTTGCTACCTGTTCTGAAATCTGCTGGATGCCCTGAATAATTTCTTGAAGTTGGGTCTTAGTGGTAGCTACATCATCTTGGTGAGCTTGGAGTCTTTCGTTAGCCATGATTTGTTTTTGCTCCACCAATGACAAAGTGTCATTCGATCGATGTTTTTGTTCTCTGAGAGAGTCCTTCAAGGCAATGATTTCATTACTGAGGAGGGTGATAGATTTATCATTTGTTTCTTGAAGAATAACAATGGCCTTCTGATGTGAGTTCAAGGCTTGCAGAATAATTCTATCCCTTTCCTTGAGATTTTCAGAGACTGCTGCCGTTAGCTGCTTCAGTCTTGTGGAAAATTGGTTGTTCAGACTGGTAGAGAGACCATTGGCAGCATCAATGATGTCGTCCATTCTACGTTGAAGGTTGTGGGATTTCGATGCCAGGTCGTTTTGTATCTCTGTATGGATATGGCTTGTCAGGTCAGTTAAGCCCTCAGATGTAGGAAGCCGAGATACCTTGTCTAAAATTTCCTGGAGAAGTTGAGATGAATGTCCCTGGTCAGCCGTAGAGCTTGGAATATGAAAGTACTCGTGACCAGAGGTGGAGGGAATATCCTCGTGTGTTAACAGGAGTCTTGAAGATGGAGCCTGAGGAATTATTTGCTGAGTAGGCAGAATTTCAGGAGAGTCTGGAGGGCACTCTACGTTTTGATCATGTATGCTTTCTTGACCACCAATCGTAGATGATGGGGACTCTACGATCGGGGAAGTGTGGGTCGTAGAGCTTGATGCAGGATGAGTACTTATGGACTCCTCAAATTTATTGAACATATGTGAAGGAGTATGATTTTGAATGAGGGTATGAGGAATAAAATGTACCTTTTGCCCTAAAGTTTGTGAAAAGGGGCTGCTAGAGATGAGGTTCTGGGCAAAGAACAGATTATGAGGGTAGCCTTGAGCAATAATCATCACATTGGGATATGCTTTGAAGGTCCAGAAGAGTTGATCCCATGCATTGTGCACCAGAGCTCGGTGGAATGGCATTAGTGGCAAGAATTTTATCAGGCAGTTGAAGTTAAGGTGCCTTTGCTCATTTCTTCCAACGGCCACTATTTCAATGTCATCCTCTTCATCATCATTCATTGTGGCTGTAGGGATTGAAATGTCAGCTTGAGTCTCCCCCTCAGCCAGAGCATCTGCTGGCTCAGGAATAATTGGAAGCTCCCCCTCAGCTTGAGCATCCATAGGCTTAACTGCTTCAGATGACTCCTTTTCACCTGGAGTAAGGTCATGTCTTTCAAGTAGCTCCCCCTTAGCTACTGAGCTTTTGTCGGCTAACTTTACTAGTCTTCTTCTCTTTTTCCTTGGCTCCTTTGGAATGACCTCTTCAGCTTCATATTTGCTGCGAGTCTCTCTTCGCAGATCTGAACTCTCATCCCCTGAAGCAGCCTTTTCTTCAGGAGCAGTAACAGGAGCCTCATTTGAAGATCCTTGAGGTTCTTCAAGCTCAAAAGCTCTTTTTCCTTTCCTTCTTCTGACAAGACCCGGAGAATGCCTGCTGACCTCCTGAGATTCTTCTTCAGCAGGAGTGTTCTTCAGAAGTGATGGCCCTGCACCACTCTGTGTACCTTCACTATCCCCTGACCGAGATAGTTTCCTATTTTCAACTAGGTTCCTCCTCCAGTTGTCAAAGAGTTTCTGGGTAATCCTTTTGTTGGTATTGAGGGCTTCTCCTTCATCATGCTCAATTAAATCCCCCAATGATGATCTAAGGAGAATGCTGATGAATCTTCCATAGAACATTTTTCTAGTCCCCTTAGCCTTTTCTGTATTTAGGACCCAATTTCCTATCCATTCCAGCAGCAAGGAGCCATAGTTGATGTTTGTCTTTTTGACTATGGCTGTCATTATTTTCAGCTGTATCTCACTGACTGAGTCATGGGCTGAATCTTTACAGAGGAGACATTTTCCTACAACATCAGCTAAAAACTCATATTTCTGAGGAAATTCTTTCTTCTTCAACCCTTTCAGTGCTGAATTCTTTTGATGGTGCATTCTTCTTAGCCCTTTTTCGGTGCTCACCATACTTAGAGATGTCAGGCCCCTTGCTTGAAACCTAGGGCTAGGTTGAATTCTTCAGCGGTGAGGTTGAGCTGAACCCCTTTTACAGTGGTGGTTAGAGTTCCGTTGGCATAGGATCCATTTACGTAGAACTCTCGAACAAGCTTTGATAGAATCCTTGTATTTGTTCCCAACGCTTCTCGCAGTCCAGCTTTATCTAGCAACTGGATTATTCTTTTGAACTGCTTATCTGCTGTATCGAAGGCTTCAAAGTTGAGCTCATTTCCAGAAATAACTTGAGCAGGTGCCATTTGATAGTTTTTTTGAAACGAGAAGAACGGTTTATCTGAGAAATGATAACTTAGGGTTCGGGATTGAGAGAGAAAAGAGAGATATAGATTTTTGAACTTTGAAGAAATGAACGACGTGTAGTTTTCAAAGTATTTAAAACTTCCCTCTATGTTTGCTGAGACACGTTCTGATAGGCTCATTTCAGTTGGTTGATGACCATTTTACCCTTAGTTCCTCAGAGCTTTACGATCCTTAGTCACACAACGATTCTTTTGGTTTTCGTAGAGTTGTCTCTACGATTGAGGAATACTCTGCGATCCTTGGATTGAAAGTCGTTGAGTAAGTTCTACGATTCTTGGCTTGATGATCGTCGAGTGAGCTCTACGATCTTGAGTAAACTCTACGATCCTTGACAATTGTTGACTTGAGTTGAGCATGTCCATTACTTTTCTTGCATACTTTTGTTCCTGCAGAGTTAGTATCCTAAAGAAAACATACATTAAGGGTCTAGATTTAGCATTCCTAACTCACTTATTAGTTTATTAAATCTTGATTCATCTAAAGGCTTTGTAAAGACATCTGCTAGTTGATCTGCAGTTGGGATGTAGTGAAGTGATATATTTCCATTTTGTACATGATCCCTGATGAAATGATATCTTATATCTATGTGCTTAGTTCTAGAGTGCATAACAGGATTATGTGTTATAGCAATTGCACTAGTATTATCACGGTATATAGGGATAGATTTTAGCTCAAACCCATAGTCTGCAAGCTGAGTCTTCATCCATAGGATTTGTGCACAGCAACTGCCTGCAGCTATATATTCAGCTTCTGCAGTAGATGTCGATACTGAGTTCTGTTTTTTACTAAACCAAGAAACAAGTCTGTTGCCAAGCATCTGACAAGTTCCACTTGTGCTTTTTCTGTCTATTTTGCATCCTGCATAGTCAGCATCTGAGTATCCCACAAGATCAAAGGAGGACTCCTTGGGATACCATAATCCTAAATTTGGAGTTCCTTTAAGATACTTGAAAATTCTTTTCACAGCTAATAGATGTGACTCTTTGGGGTTAGCCTGAAATCTAGCACATATACATGTAGCAAACATTATATCTGGTCGACTCGCTGTAAGATATAATAGTGAACCTATCATACCTCTGTACTGAGTGATTTCAGTGGATTTGCCATTTTCATCTTTGTCAAGCTTGGTGGCAGGTGGCATAGGAGTCTTCATGATAGATGCAGATTCCATGCCATATTTCTTTGGTAAGTCTTTGATATATTTGGCTTGATTAATGAATATGCCTTCATTTGTCTGCTTCACTTGAAGTCCAAGGAAGAAGTTGAGTTCTCCCATCAAGCTCATTTCAAATTTGCTCTGCATGAGCTTGGCAAATCTTTCACATAATTTTTTATCAGAGAAACCAAATATGATATCATCTACATAAATTTGAACTAGCAGTGTCTTATCCTTATGTTTCTTCAAAAATAAGGTAGTATCAATTCTTCCTCTAGTAAATCCCTTTTCAATGAGAAAGTTAGTCAATGTTTCATACCATGCTCTAGGTGCTTGTTTTAGACCATATAGTGCTTTATCTAATTTATAGACATAATTTGAAAAAGTTGGATTGATGAAACCTGGAGGTTGTTCCACGTAAACTTCTTCTTGGAGTTCCCCATTCAGAAAAGCACTCTTGACATCCATTTGAAAGACTTTGAACTTCATGTGAGCAGCATGGGCAAGGAAAATCCTTATGGCTTCCAATCTGGTAACTGGAGCATATGTTTAATCGTAGTCAATTCCTTCTTCTTGAGAATATCCTTTGGCCACTAGTCTTGCTTTGTTCCTTGTTATCACACCATTTTCATCCATCTTGTTTCTGAAAACCCATTTGGTGCCAATGACAGGTTTATGCTGAGGCCTGGCCACTAATCTCCAGACCTTGCTTCTTTCAAATTGATTTAGCTCCTCTTGCATGGCCTCTATCCAACTTGAATCTTCTAAGGCCTCTTCAATCTTCTTGGGTTCCTCTTGAGAGAGAAAGCTTAGGTAAAAGCATTCATTAGAGGTTGCAGCTCTAGTCTTGATTCCGGTGTTTGGATCTCCAATAATAAGATCTTGAGTGTGATCTTTGGTCCATTTTATTCTGCTAGGAACGTCTGTTCTGGTGCCCTCTTGTCTGAGTTCCTCTAAATCAGCTTCTGGTTCTGATCGTAGAGTTCCAATGTCTGATGTGGTGTGCTCTACGATCTCCTCTCCTAGCTCAACGATTTCTGTCGCTGGTTCCATGGCCGTAGAGTCGGACTCTACGATTTTGAGTTCTTCGATCGTTGAGCTTGCGTCTGCCGACTCGTTGAAAGGTGATCTTTTCTTTTCAGGATCTGATTCATCGAATGTGACGTGGATGGAGATTTCAACAGTTAGTGACTCCTTGTTGAACACTCTAAATGCTCTGCTATCTGTTGCATAACCAAGAAAGATTCCTTCATCTGATTTTGGCTGGAATTTGGTTAGATGCTTCTTGCCATTGTTGAGTATGTAACATAGGCAACCAAAGGCATGAAAATAACTTATATTTGGCTTTCTTCCTTTCCATAATTCGTACGGAGTTTTCTTCAATGTTGAGTGTATGAGTGACCTGTTTTGAGTATAACAGGCAGTACTGATGGCTTCAGCCCAGAAATATTCAGGGAGAGAAGCTGCTGCTAAGAGGGTTCTTCCTGCTTCAATAAGAGTTCTATTCTTCCTTTCTGCTACTCCATTTTGCTGAGGCGTTCTTGGGGCTGAGAAGTTGTGATTTATTCCATTTTCTTCACAAAACAAGTCCATTTCTGAGAAATTAAATTCTCGTCCATGATCACTTATGATGGCCTTTATCTTTTCTCCCTTTTCATTCATGATCAGTCTGAAGAGCTTGATGAGATGTGGAATGGTTTCATCTTTAGAGCTTAGAAAGAATACCCATGTATATCTGGTGTAGTCATCAACTACAACTAGAGAATATTTCTTTCCTCCGAGGCTGATCGTAGATACTGGACCGAATAAATCCATGTGAAGTAGTTGAAGTGCTCTATCATTTGAGTTTGCTGATTTGCTTTGGAATGACGTCTTTGTTTGCTTTCCAAACTGACAAGCTTTGCTGGGCTTTTCTTTAATGAAGTTTAACTTTGGCAATCCTTTTACTAGATCTTTGGAGGCAAGCTTTGAAATGCTTTTGAAGTTAAGATGTGATAACCTCCTATGCCAGAGCCAGCACATATCTTCAGAGGCTTTAGCAAGAAAACAGACAGTTTGTTCTGAACTTAATTTAGCAAGATTGACCACATAGACATTTCCTTCTCGAACTCCTTCTAGCTTTAGAGAATTAGTTTTCAAGTCTCTAACTTGACATTGGTTGTTGAGGAAGGTGACTTGATGTCCTTTGTCACAGAGTTGACTTATACTTAGCAAGTTGTGCTTTAGTCCCTCAACATATGCTACTTTACTGAAAGATATTGCACCATTCCCAGTTGAGCCATAACCCCTGGTTTTCCCTGAGTTGTTGTCTCCAAAAATAACAGTAGGTCCATCTTTTTCTTTAAACTCTGATAGAAGAGCCTTATCTCCTGTCATGTGTCGTGAGCATCCACTGTCAAGATACCAGATGGATCTTTTTACCTGCATAATAAATCAATCTTCATTTTGGTACCCATATCTGTTTGGGTCCTGCTTTGTTAGTACCTTTTGGGACCCAAATCTGTTTGATTTTAGATCCTTGCCTTCTATGATATCTTAACAAATATTTATCATTTTTATGAGGGTGCCTATGATTAAGTGATATTGATAATGATATGTGTGTATTTGTGACTTTTTGTTCGTCCAGGACTTGTATGGATTATGATTTCTCATAGTCTTTTGCTGATCTACATTCTGCTTCCATACAACTCTACGATTCTCATGATTCGTAGAGTGAGTTTTGCTTGACTTATTTTTCAATTTTCTGAATCCAAGACCTGTGTGATTTTTGTTAAAACTGATTGTAGGTTTAGCAGAATGTGGATAGGTGGTAGAATCTGAGGATTTGATGAACATAATTCCTTTATTAAAATTAAAGGATTTGCCTTCATTTATTTCCTTTGACTTCTCCATATTGGGTTCTGAGAATAAATTCTCAAATCCCAATCCTGATCTATCAGTCACATCTCTTTGACTTGAGATCAGGGTGTCCATAGACAAACTAGACTTGTTCCACATAGAAATAGTATTTTCTAGTTCCTGAATCTTGGAGACTAGTGAGGATTCTTTATATGTGCTCAACTCATTTATCTCTTTTAGTCTTTTATTCTCAGTTTCAAGATTAGAGTAAAGTTGTGCAGTTCGAACTGAGGCTTCTAATTCCATGCTTAATTTTTCTTTATCCTCTTTTAGATGAGAGTAATCTTTAGATAACCTTCTAAACAATTTTATATATTTGTGCAATTCTGTCATTAAGTCATGCATGCCTTCTCTAAGATCATCAATGCTTAAATCAGGAGAATAGAAATCAAATACCTCATTTATGATGAATTCCTTTTTGCTGCTTCCTTCTTCATTTGCCATTAAGCACAGATTGGCCTTCTGTGGCTCTTCATCATCGCTTGACTCAGAGTTTAGTTCTTCTTCTGAGTCACTCCAGGAGCCTTCAGCTATGAAGCTTTTGTCCTTCTTCTTTTGTTTGTGAAAGCTTTTGAATTCTCTTTTTGGATTTGCTTTTGATTTGTCCCTCTTCGCCTCTTCTCTCAATGGTTTTGGACATTTAGCAATGAAATGACCTGGCTTCTTGCAATTATAGCAAAGGTCATTTGCTTGTTCTTTGCTGCTGTTGCTTCTGAACTTCTGAGATCTATTTCTGTTGATGAATCTTTTAAAATGTCTGACTAGCATGGCAGCTCCTTCATCATCATTTGATTCATCTTTGTTAGAGTCAGAGATATCCTTGTGATTGCTTCTGTGAGTTGAGGTTGAGGCTTTAAGAGCAATGTTTTTCTCCTTCTTTCTTTCACCAGATAGATTTTCTGCTCTTTGATTTAGCTCCAGCTCATAGGTGAGAAGATTTCCATATAACTGTTGTACAGTCATCTCGTGCAAGTTCTTTGACTCTCGGATGGCTGTGGTTTTGGCATCTCATTTGCTTGGCAGAGATCTCATGAATTTAATGATAAGATCTCTATTTGGATAGATTTTTCCATAAGATCTGAGAGAGTTTAGTAGCAAGTTAAATCTCTCGTAGGTGGTTGTAATGTTTTCACTAGAGATGTGAGTGAACATCTCATACTGTTGAACAAGCAGTGATTGCTTATTTTCTCTGACTTCTTCTGTTCCTTCATGCATGATCAACAGAGTTTGCCATACTTCTTGAGCTGTCTTGCAGTTGACAACGTTCTCAAATAGATCATCATCCAGAGATTGAAACAAGATGTTCTTAGCCCTTTTGTCTCTTTGAACATCCTTCTTTTCATTGTCCGTCCATTCGCCTCTTTTCTTTGCTACTAGCTTGCTTGGATCTTCAGTTGATAGTGCAAGCTTCATTGGTATGAATGGCCCATTCATCACTGTCTCGAACAGTTCATCATCTATAGCATCCATGTAAGCCTGCATACGAACTTTCCAGTTAGCAAATTTTTCTTTACTACACATAGGTGGTCGGTTACCTCCACCGAGTTCCGATCCATTCTTGTTGAGTGCCATTTGATCTACTCAAGCTTGTAAGGCTTTAGATGTGAGAACCTGCTCTGATACCAATTGTTAGTTCCCAATGACACGATAGTAATCTAGAAGGGGGGGGGGGGGGGGTTGAATAGATTCTTTTAAAATTTCTTCTCTTTGAAATTATCTTACTTGATTAATTCTTAACCAGAAGTTTAACACAACGGAATAAGATTTAGTTAATCTTTTCTTGAAATGTTAAATTAATAAATCAACAAACAATTATATGACAGATATAGCAAATGAAAGACACCAAGAAAGAGACTCTGAGTTTTAAGTGGTTCAGAGCACACAATACTCCTACTCCACTGTTCTGCTTTCTTAGCAGCAAATCCACTAAGGATACTTTTACAATAGCTGAATCACTAAGATTCCTTCAAGACCCACAATCTTGGAATTTTAGTTCACAAAGAACTTCACAAGTCTAACAGACTTGCTTACACTAGTTCACAAAGAACTCTCAAAGTCTAATCGACTTGCTTATATCAGTTCACAGAGAACTCTTCTGGATTGATGTATATTTGGATGTGCTACTAAGTTGCTTATCAGCTTGAATGTTTGAAGGGCTTAGTAGCAATGCAGGCTTTCTTATCAGTTCAATCTTTTTCACTTCTTGCGTTTTTCTTTCTTTGTGCAGTGCTTCTTCTTTTCTTCTGCTGATCTTCGTATTTAAGAGGTAAGGGCTTCAGATTTCTTCCCGTTGGATCATCTGTTTGAACGTGTATTTCTTCCCGTTACCTTACAGAGGAGAGCTGCAGAATATTGTATTAATAAAGCTCATTAAATCTCTGATGAGACATTATTTGATCTGACCTGTTAGTCCATGCAAGGTTGCTTTCCTTTTTCCTCTGTGACAGAGATGTCAGACATAGGTTCCCACTAACTTTTATAGAGTCGTTTGGTCTTTCCAAACTATAGGTCTGATAGGACACAATCTTCTGACTTTTCTGCCTTGAAAGTCTTCTTTCTGTTCCATAGTGCGCTTGGGTCAGACTCCTGACTTTTCTGACTTGATCGATTTGTAGAAGCTTCCTTTTTAGTTACTTTGATGAAGATTAAATACTTGAATAGAATGGCTCCTGATCTGAGAAACGTGACGTCTCCTGCCTTTTTGCTCAACGATCTTATATGATCAACTCTACGAATACCCTTGCTTACGTGATTGATCTGTAAAGGATCATCTCTTACTGATCATCGTAGAGTTTACTCAACTGTTAGAATGTTGATCGTAGAGTCCATTCTACGATTGGTTGCCTTGATCGTAGAGTCTTCGGAAGCACAGTCGTAGAGTCCATTCTACGATTGGTTGCCTTAATCGTAGAGTCTGTTCGAATCGTAGAGTTTCCTTGACACAAATCGTAGAGTTCTTTCTATGACTTTATTACATCAACAGATCAACCTAACAGTTTTGATCTATCTAATTCTTAGTACAACACACAAGACTTTTATACAATTAATAATAGATCAACCTAACAGCTTTGATCTTATCTAATACAGCCCTTGTACATTATTTCTAATCATCAAATTTAATCATTCAATGTTCAACAGTTTTATCTTGTCTTCTCCTTCAATATCCTCTGTATGAACATAAATGATTGATTTCCATTAGACAATAAAAGAGTTTTAATTGGTCAGATAAAAATAGGAGTCACATATGAAAGGTACATCCCTCCAGATTGCTAACAGAAGAACTAAAATAAAGTCCATCACCAGTTAGTTTTCATTTGATCAACAACGATGATCATTTATTATTATTATTATTGGAAAACTGAAAACAACTGCAGAATACTCAGGCCACAACTCGGTTCATATATAAATCTTTAAAAGCATATGAAACTTTCCAACAAGAAGTAACAATAGTAGTATGTGCAGAAGTTTGGAAAATATAAGTAACAAAATTGCACCAGTTCATTAGGGTCGTCCTTTTTAAAGGATTTGACAAGTGAGAAAGCAATATTTATTGGCTTACTAACATTGGGATGTTCTTTCGACCAGATAGATAAATTTTTATAACCCATCTTATCTGAAATCATGCCTAATACAAAATTATAAAAATTTACAAGTGACTGAAAAAGAGAACTACGTTTGTCCAATCACTGACCTGAGAACGAAGATTCTCGGTTTTATCCACCAGTAGCTCAATCTTCTCTCCACGATCAAGAACCTACAAAATCAGAAAATATTAAGAATCTATGCACAAAGTTTCTGTTTTCAAGGTTCTACAGACTCAATGACTGCATATAAAATCACTTGGCCCTATGCAAAAGATTTAACCACTCAACTAAGGTAGTTATGATGCCTTACCTTCTCAATATTTTCCATCATCACCCCTTTGACCTCTGTAACCTGGGCCTTCACACTACAAGAAAATAGGGCTATGGCGACAGTATGATCCCGTCGGCATAGAACCAAAAGTCGTCGCCATATGATATGTCAACGGTACCCCCCCGTAGCCAATAGTGCAGTGGCCATATACTTATGCCGACGTTATGATACCCTTATGCCGACGGGTCTACCGTCGCCATACAGTTTTTACCACTAAGCTTTATCGTCCATATGCCAACGGTCTCATCAGCAATACCGACGAATACCCACCGTCAGTAAAAATACTATAACGACGGGATGTACCATCACTATAGGCATTATGAATATTTAAAAAAAAATTATTATAAGGCCTATAGCGACGGTAGGAGACCGTCGCTATAGGTCTTTTAAATATTAAAAAAAAATATTAATACAATTGTTATTCAACACACAATACAATATTATGTAACAATCATAAATAAATTTATATAATTTAAAATTATTTACATCACAATTGTTCAAATCAGCATACAACCTCACTTGAACCAAATACAAAATAGCTGCAAAGGAAAAATATAAGCTTGAAGGACAGAATATAACATTCTCACAAAGATCAATATTTAAATTCAATATGAAAGTAAACAAATGTTTCTCAAAACCAGAACTATGCACATCCCTAGTACAAAGTCAGAAAAATAATTATACGCATGTTGGAGTTCTGTAATAATCACATTTGTCCATTCAAACTAACTAGAAATTAGCCAAACATCGAAATTAAATATCAATTATATACTATCGAAAGATTCTAGGAAATGAATTGCCTCATTGTACTATTTGTATCCATATAAATCTAGTAAGATGAAACACATTCTCACTAAAACTTGTGCTCTTAAGCATGAAGCCAAATAGTAATTTTTGCTCATCTGAAATTCAGTAAAATTGGAGTGGACTTCCCTTGTCATAACCAAAGAAGCCACCGAATCCGCAAACTTCTCAGCCTCCTCTCTAACTAAGAATACATGGATTCATCATCAGGATGGGCAATAACCAGTAAGAACATTTCTCATGCAAAGAGCTCCACCTGATAATAACAAATGAATGGAGAAAGAAGAAATACATGAAGCCACCTAATGTAAGCATCAGAAAAATACACTAATCCACCTAAACATAATCACCTTAACAGGAATCATCACATTCAGTGATGAATGAGTATCACAACTAGATTACAATAACAGAACAGTATTACCACTTTGGATATGGTTGTGTGAGAGGTATTATGAAAACATCAATTTTGTTCCTGACAATAACATAACTCAGATAATCAATTAAAGGGAAGGCAACACCTCATCTGCCTAAGGGAGGATAGCAACAGACACTGCACTAGTGTGAGCACGTCCAGACTTTTCTATCACGGAACTCGCTGCAAGAGACCAACTCTATGATTTGTTGTTGTAATTTGTAACAGTATATTACTATCTTTACAGTGATATAATTTTAACCTGTCAAAAGAATGAAACAACAATGAAACTTGACTATGAGAAAAAATGGGGCATAAAACCTGCACTCTATGAATTCCACTCTCAAATTTTAGTTTTCCATACACATTCAGATTTGAGTGACTTTAAACCTTCAATTTCCTACAAAAGGATATAAAAACCTAAGAAGCGTCATGGACCACAACATGGCAAGAACCATTGGAAACAAGAAGGTGAGTGACCTGTAAAAGAAAATATCCAGTGATTGCACAACAAATATTATAAGTGCTGTAGATGGGATTTAGGCTTTTAGCATTCCATTTAATTGCAGCCTAAATTATATGAAAATTTTCAGAAATAAAAATTAATATGCAAGAGTAAACATGCCATCAATGATCTAACGAATTTCTCATTTATTTTCCTGCAAATTAGACAGTATGAGGAACTAAAGTCATGATGGTCATCCAATGTGACAATAACTTAGATCAAAAGCAAAGATGCATAACCTGTGAGCCTTTTCGCCATTTACTCTTCGGTATAACAGATGACATCATAGGATTGTAGCGGCCTTCCTTTTTATCAAGAAAGCTCGACCAGAAACATATTACATAAAAACCCATATTACAAAAGCATCTCAACATCAATGTAAAACTCGAAGATCTATTTCAAATTAACCCAATAAAAATATGAGATGGTGGATGGCAACATCAAAAATCAAAACCATCTGTTACCTGTCCACAAAACTCTTCGGCGAAGCCATCAGATATTTGTATATATAGCTAAAATTGTACAAAGGAACATAACTGCACAATAAAGAAACAAGACAATAAAAATTAGTTAACTAGCTCTAAACAACTATGATATGGGAGGACTGTTGAGTAAAGAAATTTAAAACATGACCTATTTGTGGGTTGAGGGTGTGGTGGCTTTTTTTTTTTTTGGGGGGGGGGGGGGGGTTCTTTTTCTGTCTTAGTGTCAAATCCCAACTATACTGATGGTGTATTGTCTGTTTGGTTGCACTTTGAGGGGAATGGAGCATGTATAGTTGTTATCCCGGAGGAGTTGCCAACAATTGAAATTGGTGATGCCAGAGGAATACTAAACAAATGGAATAATACAGGAGCATTGGAAAAATCTACTGGAGTATTTGAAAAAATCTTTACAGTTGTTAATCAATAGATAAGTACACCAAAAACAAGAATATTGTACTAATATACTAGAAAATTAGTACAGCTTGTGTGACAAACTAAAGATTCCAGCTTCTTGATTCTTGGCCCTTAATAATTGTTTTATAGTTTTTTATTATGTATTTTTGGGACCTTACTATTTTTCTGGTTTAGACTTTTAAGAAGCGGATGAATAATGATATGCAATCCAATCCAGTCCTGGGTTGGGTTGGTCCCATTTCTGGGTTTATTGGGAGAGACCTTGAAGTTATGTATAAAGTATATAAGCCATCATTTCAGAATCCCATCCTTCCAAATCATAAGAACTCTTAATACTGAGTATATTGCGTTTGACAACAGTAGAAATGCATCATAGTAAACTTCAAAACATAATAAGAATAGATATTATGATCTTTTAGTTGCAAAATGAATTATATAGATAGTACCTCTGAGTGCATCTTCAATAGCAGTTATACAAGCCTCACAGTCAGTGTTATAACCAATCAGCTTTCCATCAGTAGGTCGCCTCACAATGGTGTTAACAGCTCCTATGCACTGATTTGCGAAGGATGAAAAAGATTAGAAGGTAAGAACATAGTCCTGTATGTCTGTATCCACCACAATTCAAATTGCAACATTAGTTCTGATGGTACCACAGATCATTACAAAGAGATGCCAACTCTGGAATTTCAGTTAATCAACAAACCAAGCGGTACAACACATTCTATTTCAGACTTACATAAATTCTTAGGACGGATAAAATATGGGAACAAAAGTAGTAATTTCCAAAATACTATGCACCAACGAGAAAGAAACGGTAGTATGCATCCAAAACGTAATAATATGTTGGTTTCCATGTGATTGTTGAGTCTTTAAAATTGAAGACCTTGTCTAACCCAGTTTATTTGATGACTTATTTGCTACAGATAACATATTTTAAACACATCTCACAAAAAGAAACAAAAGAAGAATAAAAACTTTGACTAGTATATCTGACCCAAGGTAAACAAGCAAAGAGAGGCTTTATGGGAGTTCGGTATATTTGAAACTGAATAATACTGAAGCCTCAAGGTGTTCTTTGGTTTGTCTTCACATGCTATTTGGCCTGATTTTTGCCAAGATGTCCAACCTTTTCCCCATGGAAAAACCAGATAAGGTTGAACAAGTCCTCTGAGGGTAGATGGGAAACACATAAGTAACAATTAAGGATAAACACCCGCAGACACCCTAAACAAAAATAATAACAGTAAAATATGCCATACAAAACACACACAGGAAAACACACACATGCACAGCAGGTGAGAGAGATTTGTTACTAAAACAAAACAATCTGGTTCCCAGAAAATGATCGTTTTGTAAAACTGATGAAAATACACGGAATTTTTTCAGACCTTTGCAAGCGGATGGACTTCATCACAGCACTTTACTGCAGCTTCCTTATGCGGGATTCCAACACTGCAAGTTCAATCATAGGGAAGGCAACTATATATTAGAAAAAATCTACTCAATAAATAGTGTTGTATTCCAAAAGAATACAAACTAATTAATTGACATATATCTGCAACAAGTCTACATAAGCTTTTATAAACAAATATGCAAGTAATAGTCAAGGAAGTTTGTAGCTCGACTCTCAAACCGAGCTCCTTCCGATCTTTAGTGGCAGAGTATCTTGTTATATGCCTTTTAAAGAATGAATTATTTATTAGGTGCACTCCTCCAAGCTCTCTAGCAATCCGCCGCCGGACGCGACATCTCCGTCATCGCCAAATCCTCTGTTGAAGAGACCATCGCTTCTCCGGCCTCCGCTGTATCTAAAAAACTCGCTTTCGACCTCATCCGACTGCAATAAAGAAATCTCCAGCTGCTTCGATTCCCCCTGCGACAACTTAAGATTCTTCATTACCGAAACCCTAGGTTCCATTCTTGCACGTGATGATCTGGTGACACTATACGAAAACAACATAAATTTGTTAGATAGGGTTTCGAATTGGTGGAAGAGGATTGGGCAGAATATGCTGGACAAATCTGACTCGGTTTCAAAAGTTGCCTTTGAGTTTGTTGGGAGATTGTTTCAGGAATTTGAGTCCAAGAGAATGAGCCGGTTAGCTGGAGATAAGCTCGTAGATAGTGAGAATTCTGTTGCCATTCGATCAAATTGGGTGTTTGGATGATGGAGACGTATAGAGAGAGAAGCAGACGTTGGAGGAGGAGGACGATAGTTACCATAGATGGCTTTTGAGCGAGGATATTTAGATTCAGCGAGAAGGGGAGAGAGCTAAGTTAAGGATATTGAGGTAGATGAGTTCGATTGGGGATGAGTGAGAGTTGTTTCACTTGTGAGGATGAGTGAGCTCCAGTGTTTTAATTTCAAGTTTTCATTTTTGCGCTATTTTTTTAAGCTCCGTGTTTTTTAAATAGATAACGTTTTTCTTAAGAAAACGTTATAATATTAAAACCAAATATTGCCCTTTATAAATACATAACGTTTTTGCGTATGTATCTATAACGTTTTTTGAAAAAACGTTGTAAAAAAAAATACCACAACATTTTTTACAAAAACGTTGTTGTTTAAGTGTTATCTTTTTACTATTTTGTAGTAGTGATTATTGTATTTAGCAAAAAAAAAGAAAAGAAAAAGCATTAGTGGATATATCTGCTATGGCCTTTATATCCCAAAACAAACATACTGCATGATGTACTACTAAACTCCTTCAATGTATGATTTTTGAACTGATAAGCAATGAACCCCATGCATTTTACATTCAAACACATATCAGGTCAGTGTGCCTGTAGTAAAAGTTTGTGACTGTTCTGTTTTATACCATTAAGAGTGAGAGTTTTTACTTTTTCAAATATGAGGAATTGAATATTTAATAGTCATTACTGTAACATATAAGATGATATGGCTTGTGGTGTTAAGAATTTGAACACAAGAAGAATGTGAGCAAGAACACAACACAACTGGACTTGAATGACTTGCTTCATTGATAATCAACTTTGGCTATTTAACAGCCATTACAAAACAGAAACGAGAAAAACTTGCAGCTCACTACCAACGTGATAATTTAACTGAGAATAATTCAAATACTAACATCACTACACTAGAGAATAGGACTATCCTAGAGAATAGACAACTTATTAACAAAACCCCTAAGTTTAAGGACTTCCAACTCTATCATACCCTCCCTTAAACTAAGCTGCATAACTTAGTTTACTTTTGGTGACTCACACACTCCCAATAGACCTCGAAGTTTTTGAAATTGCTCCAACTTTAATGGTTTCGTTAGAACATCAACAATTTTCTCCTGTGAACCACAATGAACTAGCTGCACCACTATTTCATTGGACAAATCTCTTAAGAAATGAAAACGTATTTCAATATGCTTGCTTCTTCCATACATCACTGGATTTTTTGACAATTTGATTGTTGAGCTATTGTCACAGAAAATAGTTGTACACTCATCACTTTCACAGCCAAGCATCTTAAGTACCCTTTTCATCCATATTGTTTGACAAGCACATGCTGCAGCAACCACAAACTCAGCCTCTGTTGTAGATAAAGTTACAATCGGTTGCTTCCTAGATGACCAAGCTACCGCCCCTGAGCTCATCATGAATGTATACCCAGAAGTGCTCTTACTATCCTCCAAACACCCCGCATAATCACTATCGATGTATGCTGTTAACACACCACTCACCCCCTTCTTATATAGAATACCAAAGCCAACATTCCCTTTTACATATCTTAACACCCTTTTTGTAGCCATATGATGAAGTTCAGTAGGTTGAGACATGCATCTAGCAATCAAACTTACTGCATACATCAAGTCTGGACGAGTAGAAGTTAAGTACATTAGACTCCCAACAAGCTACTTATAGAAGGTGCCATCAATCTCAATCCCGTTCTTTTCTTTCGAAATCTTGAACCCTAGAACTATAGGATTTAGTACTGCATTGCTCTTTTCCATCCCAAACCTCTTAAGCACATCCATTGCATACTTCTTTTGGCTGATAAAGATCCCATCCTGCAATTGCTGCACTTCCAATCCGAGAAAGTATCTCATTTTTTCACATGTCAAACTCTTTCATCATTGAATCCTTAAACTCCCTCATCATTGCATCATCATTCCCAGTGTAAATTAGATCATTAACATACAAACTTACGATCGCCAGTTTACCTCGGATGCTTGTCTTGACAAAAAGTGTTTGCTCACTAGGACATTTCTCAAATCCCTCCCTTAAGAAATAGGCCTCAATGCGACTAAACCAAGCTCGAGAGGCCTGTTTTAGTCCATATAAGGCCTTTTTTAGCTTATAAACTTTGTTGAGCTCCTCCTTCTTCTCAAAACCTTTCGGCTGCTCGACATACACATCCTCTATCAATTCACCATGCAAGAATGCCGATTTGACATCTAGTTGATACACCTTCCAACTCTTGTGAGCAACGAGAGCAAGAATGATTCTCACTATGTCCATCCGAGCCACTGGTGCAAAGACTTTAAAATAATCGATCCCATACTCTTGCACATAACCTTTGGCAACCAACCGAGCTTTAAACTTTTCTACCTCACCATGTTCATTCAGCTTTATTTTGTAGACCCATTTGACTCCAATCCGATTCGCTCCCTCAGGTAAATCAGTGAGAACCCATGTTTCATTCTTCTCTATGGATTTGATCTCGGTCTTCATTGCTTTCCTCCAATCTTCACTTTCCACTGCCTCTTCAAAACTCACAGGATTTATATTTGTTAATAAAGCAAAGTTTATCAGATTCACATTAGCTTCACCTTCTGAAAGTCCTTCTCCACTCACGTAGTCATCCATCCAAATCGGTAGCCTCCTATTTCGTGCTTCTTCTTCCCTCGAGCTTGAGGGAGATACCACTACATCTTCATCATCAACTACCACATCTTCATCTTCGTTGTCACTCGGATTCTCAATCACCTCGGTCTCACTTTCTTCCCATTCTAAGTCAACTAGTACCTGTTGTTCATAATTCTTAGCCCAATCCCACTTTCTCTTTTCTTCAAAAACAACGTCTCTGCTAATCATTATCTTTTTCATCATAGGATCATATATTTTATAGCCTTTCGACTCATCACTTATCCCAAAAAAACCACCGCTGGTACTCTTTTTCTCCAATTTTGTTCTCTTCACATTAGGTACATGCACATGACACATGCATCCGAAGACTCTCAAATGTTCAACTGACGGCTTCACACCACTCCAGACCTCTTCTGATGTTGTATCTTTCAAAGCCACAGTGGGACACCGATTTAGCACATAGACAGTCCACTTTACTGCTTCAGGCCAGAAAGGCTTTGGAATCCCCTTTTCAGATAACATGCATCTCGATTACCGAATTCATCATCGTATGATTCTTTCTTTCTGTAACTCTGTTCTGCTGAGGAGTGTAAGCAATTGTTAATTGCTTTTTAATTCCATTTTCTTTGCAAAAACTGTTGAACTCGGCTGATGTAAACTCTCCTCCTCGGTCTGTTCGTAGACATTTGATGGCAATACTAGTTTCTTTCTCAACAAGTATCTTAAAGAACTTGAAAACAACAAATGTCTCTAACTTCTCATTTAGAAAATAAGACCAAGTTTTTCGACTATAATCATCAATCAAGCATAGCACGTACTTCTTTCCACTATTTGAAATTGGAGAAATTGGACCACATAAGTCAGCATGAATAAGTTCTAACCCTTGAGTTACTCTCTAGGTGCTCTTTTTTGGAATAAGTTCACGATGTTACTTGCCTTTCAAGCAGTCAACACACACAACATCTGAGGTTGGAAGTTGAGGTAACCCATGAACCATTTTCTTTCGTTTCAAGGCTTGTAATCCTATGTTACTGATGTGACCAAGTCTGCAATGCCAGAGGTGAGTAAGGTCTTGTGTTGTAGTGTTGAAGCAAATTTCTTGGTTTGAGTCGGACAAAGTTGGCTGAATCTTTGCTACCAAAACAAACATCTGATTGGCTGTCATCTCAGATTGAATGATAAGGCCTTTCTGTGGGTGATATATCTTACACTTCCTGGAGTGAATGAGAATTACAAGACCTCTCTCCTGTAGTTGTCCTATGCTCAAGAGATTGTTCTTTAATTTCGGTACATAAAATACATCACCAATAACACAATTAACTCCATTTACCTCTAACTTGACATTCCCTTTCCTTTCATTCTTGTGTTGTTGACTAATTTCATAGTATGTTGAAAGGATTCATTTAGCTCAGTGAATAGTACCTTGTTACCACACATGTGGTTGTTACACCCCGAGTCCAAGAACCAAATTTCTTCTCTGCTTGCTTCAATATCTTTAGCATAGGCCATCAACAACATCTCTTCTTGCTCGTCCAGTTCATCATAGTTTGCTTGTTTATCCCAAGTGGGACATTCATACTGAAAGTGACCGAGTTTGTGACAATGGTAACACTCCACAGTAGCCTTGCTAAATCCTTGCTGCCCTCTACCTCTTCCTCTGCCTTTGAAGTTGCTTCTCCCTCGACCTCCTTTGTTTCTCTCATCGATAGTCACCTTTAGAGCATGATCCTCTCCATTACTTCCACTGCTATTTTTGTTGAACTTTTGCTCATGCACAACCAATGAACTTTGTAACTCATCGATTGTGAGTAAGTCTATATCATTGGATTCTTCAATTAAAACAACCACGTAATTGTATTTCTTAGTGAGAGTCCTGAGAATCTTTTCCACAACAGTGACATCCTTCATATCCTCTCCATTGCTTCTCATCTTGTTTGACAGATTCATAACTCGAGCAAAATACTCAGTGATGGTCTCACCCACCTTCATCTCCATGATCTCCCAATCTCTTCTCAATAACTGAAGGGTTGCGCGCTTCACTCTAGCGTTGCTTGCATACTTCTTTTTCATTACGTCTTATATATCATTTGAGGTGCGTTTCTACAGGATCTGCTCCAGAATTGTCCTGTCAATGGCTTAAAATAGGTAATTCTTTATTTTTTTGTCTTTTTGCTCCACTTCTTCTAATTGCCTTTGTTGTGCCTCTGTCAGCTCTGCTCCTGCTTGTGGCTTAGCATAACCCGTCTGAACTAGCTTCCAAAATCCCTTAGACCTCAGTAGATTTTCCATGAGCATTGCCCAATGGTCATAGTGCCCATTGAAGCGTGGTATGGCAGGCTGCGTGAAATCTTTCTCTTCACTCATCTCTCCTTTTTTCAAGTCACTTAAGAAGACTACAACTCTCCTTTCTCAGGCCTTAGTGGAAGGTGGCTCTGATAACATAATGTTAAGAATTTAAACACAAAAAGAATGTGAGTAAAAACACAACACAACTGGACTTGAATGACTTGCTTCATTGATAATCAGCTTTGGCTATTTAACAGTCATTACAAAACATAAACGAGAAAAACTTACAGCCCACTACCAACGTGATAATTTAACTGAGAAGAATTCAAATACTAACAGCACTACATTAGAGAACAGGACTATCCTAAAGAATAGGCAACTTATTAACAAAACCCCTAAGTTTAAGGACTTTTAACTCTATCATGTGGTTCATGACCAATTGACCATTGCTTTAAACAAAATCATGATTAACTGTACACGCAATCGAAGATACACGTGATCCACATTCCATAATTAGTCTATAATATTATAAATATTATGTCTCCATTAAACTCATTCTTTTGGGTGTATCGTCAACCAGTGTGCCCTTGTGTCAGTATCTACTTAAAAATTTACGCAGGGTACTCCTATTTCATTAATTCACTACCTCATAATATATTGTTCAGCTCTTGGTTAGCTATACATTGACTTGTTATACTCTAAAAAGTTATAAGGCATGGTACATCAATATCTTATTTCAATTTCATCCCGTATTGTCATTATCCCATGTTCATAATATTTGCAGAACAATCATATGATAGCATCCTAAAAGGGTACAACCATGAGGTACGTAATATATAGATATATACACAAGCGCTATATGAAATGAAAGATTTCTGTATAAAAGCTGATTAGAAGAAAAATTAAAATTATGTGTACCCCTGTTAATTTTTCTTTTTCGCCTCTTTTTCTCAGTAGCTTGTCCAGCGGAGTGCAGAGGGAATAAAACTATAAAGGGTTTTATGTTATGTAGGCCCTGAAGCTTGTTTCTGGGCAAATTTTTGGGCTTATTAAAATTTGTTTTTAGAGTAGTATTTATGTTTAATGGCCCAACTTTAACCTGATGATTATGTATGTGAAAGGTTGGAGCGTTCTTTTTTTTCACTTCTCACGTCTGTTCATCTTCTCTCTTTCTCAAATATTTGAAAGTTTTTGAACATGAGGCCGGACTTTGGATATGAGTACCTCTTGTTTTAAAGTCTGCCAAACTCCACCATTTCATAGAAAATTGAAAAACTATGACTTTTTGAATACCAAAATACTTTTATAGACTTTGTAAAAATTTCAATTCAATACCACATGACTTTTAAAGAAGTTATAAAAATTGTAATTGAATACCATAAAACTTTTATAAACTCTTTAATGTCTTGATTGTATATAACCAAAATTTTAAAATCTTTATAAGTCCTTAAAAATTCTAATCGAATACATCCCTTTTAGTCTTAGAGGGGAAAAGATATACTTAGATGGGCGAATAAAATATTTTTAAAATTTAGTTACAGCCAAGTACTTTGTTAATTTGATTATGCAGCAGAATGAATCTTTACGAAAAATTGTTTGGCTTTTGATAGCACAAGTTGATTTTAGATCAAGTAAACACGTACAAAATAACAACACAATAATAACCAAAATTCTCCAATCCACAATTCTTCTCGTCATGAGAAAGGATCCTATACTAATACGAGATTCCGTATCTATTACTGTTTTCGTTCTAAAATAAGAAATATAATTTGACTTTTGAGGTAAAACGATAGGATATTAAATTTTAAAATTGATATGACTCTTAAAAATTTAGAATGAAATAAATTTTGTGGTTAATAGTTTTTGTTATAAATTATATAATTATAATAATTGTATCATCTAAAATTAAATAAATTTACATCAATGTAAAATTTAATATGTCATCGTTTGATTTAAAAAGTCAAATTGTATCTCTAATTTTTAAATGGGTGAAATATATAGTTTCACTTAAAAAAACGAGGACGCCAATAAAAACATATTTTTCAATCATAAAAAGTACTCCCTCCGCCCCTATTTAAATGGCGTTTTAGAGTTTCTATCTTGTCCCTAAATATATGACGTTATAGAAATTTTAGGATAATTAGCCATTATTTATTCTAAACTATCCTTATTAATTGTGTACCAATTTTTTAGACTCTCTATTTATCCAACCTGTTAATTACTCCAACCATATTCAATTTTCACTCTATTAGGATTTGTATATGTTAATTTGATAATACAAAAATGATTAATGTATATTTGTTCAGTAGCTTTTATAAAGTGTTTATCTGAGAAATATTGTACAAAGACTTAGAATAAAGTGATCAAACTTCTTAGGTTGATCATTTGAGTTGATATTAGGTATAGAGTGATATGATCAGATCTTTCACAAAGTCACTCTACCTGTTCATAAAGTCTTTATTGATCATAGAGTGTCTTGAGTTCGTAGGGCAACAGTTAAAATCATCAAGCAAATTCGTAAGCTGTCTAAGCAATTGTAGAACAAAGCAATGGAGCTGCCTAAGCAATCTTGAAGCATCATATAATACATCTGCCTCAACCGTAATGTGAAGGGTATTAGCAGAACACTTTAGTGTTTCGAAAAGTAGCGCAGATGCATCTGAGTGTTAAATCGAAAAGTTTATTATCAGAAACATAAAGTTGTTTTTAGAATCGTAAAGCTATTATCAGAGTTGACACCAAAGCGGAGAAAGTTATTTAAAGAAGAAGTTCGCAAAGTCTGCTCCAAAATTATAGAGTACAATTCGTTAGAGCAGATCATAGAGCATCTTACTGACTCGTATAAAGACATTCGTAGAATTGAGAACGTTGAGTATCATATATCAGACTCTACGTTCTTCATCAAACTCAACGATCAAATCAAGCTTGAAGATAGTGTTAGAACGGTCACAAATCTGGCAAGTAGAGAGTATTGCAGAGCATCAGAGTAACAACTTCAATGATGTTTCTCATCATCTTCAAATTCAAAAAAGAAGATTAGAAAGACTGCTTTATAGAACATCTATCACCTTACTTCTGAGGTAGGTGAGAACTATTGACTGATGGGATATACAAGGAACAAAAACAAGCCTACTATTTACCCCAAAGTCAAAAAAAGATTAACTGCACTATCAGAGCATTAAATGCTCCAACGAAACTCTTTAATGGAACAATTTTTGAAGAGCTATAAAATCGTATGAGGATTCAAATCTAAGTACGAATCACCCAAGTACAAAATTGAACCTTTGAAAAAGCAAAACAAAAAATCTACTATACGAAAAAGTACTTTTTCAAAGATGTTAAGTACCAGAAGAAGTCAAGCATCACAACAAAGCTTAGCAGCACATCAAACTCAATTAACAACCAGTTGTGATTCATTTGATCTGTGTGATCATTATACTAAGTCAGTGTGATCATTATACTAAGTCAGAGTGACTTGAAGAGATCTAAGTGTCCTAAACTAAGTGTCTGCTGGGTATTTTCTATATGAATATATGCATATAAGTATATACGATCAACAAGTAATATACTAGTAAGTAGAATATCGTTCCCATAGAAAATTAAATAATAATAATTGTCAAATACTAATTTTATATCAAATTAATTTTATTTAAACAATCAAAATTAACTTATGAAATAAAAACTAATTAAAATTAAAAACTAAATTAAACTAATGAAAATGATTAAATCAGGTTTTAAATATTTAAGATTACAATTTTTTTCAATGTTTTATTTAAATCTCTTCATTTTCTTTTTAATTAATTAATTATATAAAATTATTAACCGATTTTTTTTTATAGTATTTATATGTATCTTTCAAAGACATATAAACAAATCCTTCTAAATCTGACCCTAAGGCAACAGAACTATAAAGAAACACTATAATTAACTAAATCACTATATTTATATATAAAATATGTTAATTAGATTATTAAGCTCAGATTCTCTTTATGACAGCAAAAGATACATAGATATATTTATATCCTATATACTAATCATATAAACCCTTTCAGATTTTATGAGCAGATGTTGTCATACCCAGATCAAAATCTATACTCCATCTTTTAATTTCGTATAAATTAATCTCAATTAATTATTGCAGTTAATTAATTACGTGAATGTCAAAGATATGATAAACAATTCATATATAATCATCACTAATCAAAAAGAAAATAAATTAAATTAAACTACGCATTGGGTTCAATTGCAATCTCAATATAAAATTAGATCATAATTAAATAATAAATTATTCACAAATAATTCAACATCTCAAAATTACAAAAATAAAATTAAAAGGAAAAAAATCAAATATGTGTATTGATATCCGTCTGTCACTCAAATCACAGTTTTCAATTCTCAAGCTCTGCCATTTAATTCTTGAATCATTTGCGTTGAATATGTGCTCCTAACTATGTTAAATAAATTACTCTCTATTCTAATTTTGCTCTAAAACTATATTAATGTATGTTAAAAGTGTTGAAAATAAGAGTTTCATAATGTATTTTTAGGACTACAATAAAAATCCTAAGCCATTATGGAATTAAAATTCAATACGGAATCAAATATAGTTAAAAGTCTTGAATAATCCGTTTATGTGAAATTAGTGTGTGTCCAAACGCAGACTTCGTCCGGTTTGACCAACTCAGCACCTTGAATGACCACACCTGATAGTCGACTTCCACTAACAACAAAACGATGTTGCGCGCTGCAAAATTCGATCATCAACTGTTCGCGCACTGTCCGAGCCTTATTCTTCTTCACGCGTCAGCGAAAACAACGCCACTTCAATCCAGTTTCATCAGCCTTTGCATGCAGTGCGCGTCCTTATCATTTTCCAGACACGTCAAACGGCGTCCTGTCCCCTACTACTTCTTCTTCCAAACCATGCGCGCATGGCGCGGAAGTTCCTTAGTTGCGTATTTACCAAATTGACATTAGCTTGAATTTTTTCTATAAAATAAAATATAAAATAATTAAAAATAAATAAAAATACTAATACTAATAATAATAATAATAATAATAATAATAATAATAAAGAAAACAACTAAATTAAATTAAATACTTAAAAACTAACAAATAATCAAGCCTAAAAATATTAAATAAATAAACATAAAATTTCATTATCAAATACCCCTAAACATAACTCTTTGCTTACTCTTAAGCAAAACAAAAATAAAGAACAAAAAATAAAACTCTACTAACTAAACCAAAATTACTCGAGCAACGATTAACATGAATTTCAATATTAGCCTCAACAATTTCAAAAATAATAACTCAAAAAAATTTCAAAATTATGCAAAGCCCAATTTTTTTTAAACATATTTATTAATCTTTCTACTCAAGACATTTCATGTATGTGTAAATTCAAATGTATTAAACTAGCAGGAAAAAAAACTTAGATCCGTTCACATAATTAAATCTCTCATAAAAGATATCAAAAAATATATATACAACAAAACTCTATATTTTTATTTTTCACATCACTCAAAGCTAATACATGCAAATATAAATTAGGGGATGACAAAAATTTTAAACTTTTAAGCACCACAAGGATTATTAATTTTTTTAAGTTATTTTTTCTTCAATTAAATGGGTGCATTTTATGCTCCATCCTATTTTTTTTTCTTTTTTCTCTTTTTTTCTTCAACCTTGGTGAGTGCATTTTATGTTTCATCTCACTAGCGAGTGCGTTTTATGTTCCATCTCGTTTCTCATGTGTTTATGAATGAGTGTGTTCTACGCTCCATCTCAACTTATCACTTAACTCTCTTAACTTTTTTTTTCCACAAGATAAATTAATTTTAATAATCCCAGAAAATTTACTTAAATCATCTTTCATAAATTATATTTTATCACAATTTCGCTTCAAGTTACGATCAAATAAAAATATAAAATTCAAAAATACATATCATGAGCATTTAACCAAATAAACTTCACTTAAGTTAAAACTAGCTCAAACAAATGGACATGTGCATAAAATTTAAAAGATCTCAAATAAAATAATAACCAACAATATGCCAAAATTCAGACTAATAATACTTTATCAATTTTTCAAAAAGTTATTAAATAAAAACCAAAAAATTTCATCATTAACTAAAAATTTAATTCAATTTACTCGTTACCCAAGTGAAACATCCTAAAAATAAAATAAAATATGGTAATTAATATATTACCCTATTTTCGTAGAAAACACGATTGCACTTAGCATGTATAACAAGCATTTAAACCCCAAGTAGACGAGTTGTGTCTCATGAGGGTTTACAGTGAATTTACCCACAAAATTTTAAAATTTAACTAAAATAAAACTATAAAAAAAAATTAAAATTCTTTCAAAATTTACCCACACCCCCAGACTTAAAACAGACATTGTCCTCAATGTATAAAATAAAGGAATTCAAGAACAATTTAACCCCCTTCCCCTTTCTAAATCTCCGGTGTGCATCTGGAAAATAACTAGTGGTATTAGAGTTTGTTCTCATAAATATAAAGTTTAAACACTTTGAGTTGATCACATGGCACAAACTGGTGGTAGGAATAAGTCACCCTTGTTGAATAAAGAAAAATTTGTTAACTGAAAAGTTCGACTGCAGGCCTATATAGATACTATAGACGAAAAGCTATTTGATGCTGTAATAAATGATCCATACATTCTAAAGAAATTGACTCCCACAAATGATGATCCAGTCAAGATGGTAATCAAGCACAAAGAAGAATGGACTAACAATTTGAAGAAGTTGGTACAGTTAAACAAGAAAACTAAGAACATTCTGTTCGTAGCCCTAGAATATGAATTATTTAAAAAGGTTATCAATTGAACAACTACAAAAGAAGTTTGGGAAGTTTTACTGATCATAGATGAAGGAACAGAAGAAGTCAGAGAAAACAAGCAATCTCTCTGTCACAACAATATTAGATGTTCTCTCATGTCCCTGGAGAGAACATTACCACAACTTATGAACAGTTTAATGTGCTCCTTAACTCCTTGAGATCCTATGGCAAGGTCAATCCTAACAAAGACTCGAATGTAAAGTTCATGAGGGCTTTACCAAGCAAGTGGGATGCCAAGACCACTACCTCCCGTGAATCAAAAAATTTACACGAAATGACTATACAAAAGCTTTATGAAAATCTTCTTACCTATGAGTTAGAGCTAAATCAGAGAGCCAAAACTTCATCAGAAAGCAAGAAAAAAGATAAGGGAATTGCTCTAAAGGTTTCAGAAGAAAATCTTAAAGCTCTACTCAAAGAAGATTCTGATGGTGATGAAGCAGCCGATAATGAAGATTTAACATTACTTGTTCGAAGGTTGAAAAAGTTCATCCGAAACAATAGCAACTAGAGGCCAAGAAAGAACTATAACAAGAGTGAAAATAACAAAGAACAAGATCTATGCTATAATTGTAAAAAGCCAAGCCATTTTATCGCAGAATGCACCAGACCTCCGCAATAATATCTCAACAAAGATAAAAAGAATTCCTATCTAAAGAATAACTCATACCCAAAGAAGGATTTCAAAGGCTACAAGAAGCAACATAGAAAAGATAAAGGCTTAATTGCTGAAGGGTCGTGGAGTGATTCAGAAAGTAACTCAAGTTCAGACTCTAGTAAATGATGAAGAACCTCAAATGAAAAATCTCTGTCTAATGGCCATAAAAGAATGTCAAAACAGAACTACTGATCGTAGAACATTTGATATAAATGAGGTATTTGATTTTAACTCTCCTGATATAAATATTGATGATCTTATAATTGCTTTGCATGATATAACTTCATATTTGCATCAATATATGAAAATGTTCAGAGTCTTATCAAAGGATCATTATCTTTTTTAAGAGGAAAAAGAGAAAGCTCTTGTAAAGTTAAAAACTACTCTACGAAGTGTTGTTTCTTTTGACGATCTTGAGGATGAGAATGCAAAATAGAGAAAAGTAAAGGAACAAAGTGCATAGAGAGAGTTAACTCTAATCTCTAATATAGAGGATCTAGAGAAAACAATCTATATGTGTAATCATTCTGCTGCATCTATGGATTCATTAATTACAAGTCAGAGATTTGCCTTTGATAAGTCAGGGTTAGGATTTAAAGATTCCTCTTCAGGTCTGAGTGTGGAAAAATTAATGAAAATAAGCAATAAAAATATTTTTAATTCTAATAGAGACATTGTATATGTAAAATCCACAAATATCGTTGAGCCTAATATTCAAAACTATATTATCTCTATATGATAATTGATCTTTTAAACAAGCAAAAATTTTCAAAGAACTATTCAACCCTCCCCCCCCCCCCCCCCCCTCCTTCCCCCTTCTAAATCTCTGGTATGCCTCTGGGAAACAACACACTCCTTACTTTTTCTCTCTTATTTTTTCTCTCTCCATTTTACTCCTTACTTTCTCTATTCTCTTTTATCTCTCTATTTCATTTTCTATTTTTTCTCATTCCAGTTCCATCCATTTTTTTCTCTTCATCATCTTTCTATTGCAAGATAACAAACCTTCAGAGGCATTTCTCCAACTAACTCCTCCAAACGTGATTGTAGTGGATTATTCAAGGGTTGTTAAGGATGTTAATATTACAATGCAATTTCCCAAGCAAAACACAATGTATTTAAAGCTTCTTTGGATCATATATGGTTCTTTAGGTTTCTTCATCTCTCATTTTCATCACTTGGAAGAATATTCAAATCTATAATTTTACTTATTGCCATGTTGGAGTTTGTTGTATTTAAAAAAAAAAAAATCGTGTGCCCTACATAGCTTTTTATAAACAAAAATGGTGGGAAAGTTATAAAAAAAATTAAACAAAAAAAATCCTAAAATACATGGCGCCATTGTTTAAAATGAAAAGTATGAAATTGAAGTTTTCAAGTGGAGTACTGTAAATTGTGAGGGAGAGAGAGTGAAGAGAATCGGACAAGTTGTTTTATGGGGAGGGAGAGAGAGAAAGAGAATAGAAACAAATGAGACCAATGAGTTTTTTTAGGAGAAAATAATGGGAAAACGTCCCTTAATTATGGGAGTACAAATGAGAGAGAGGGAGTATGAGATACTCCTATAATTATGAGGATTTAATGGTGTTATAGACAATTAATATTATATTTAATGCTATACAATCATTTTCTTAATTCTTGTGTACAACTCTAAAACATCATTTAAATAGGGATGGAGGGAGTATGATTGTTGTGAAGGTACTACTGATTATCTCTCGAATGATATGGTTCGATATTTGAGCACTTGTTTTTGCAATTCCAAGTGTGATATTAAATTGTCAAAAGTTATTCATTTTGTTTGCTTTCTCCTTTTGGAATAAGTATAAGTGTCCAATATTTAAACATAATATTTAAATACTACATCTATCTTAACTATTAAAATATGGGGTATGACATTGAAATCCATGTCATATCACACTTTTTAATTGTTATGATGGATGTAGTATTTGATTTTATTTTTAGATGTTGTGTATGTAGACTTATCCTCTCGAAGGATTTTTTATTGTTTTAGAACTAACTAATTTAGAGAGAGAAAGATTGAGTATGTGAGACAAGTGTCAACTTTATTAATACAGATCCTCGTATTATATTTGTGACGACCCCAAATCCAGGTTCTTTAACCTCGGGTTCGGTTCTCATTGTATAATACTTAACAACAATGAAATACATAAATTGTATTCAAACTTCGCGGAATAATACAAAAGGTTCCTTAACAAAAGGCTACACTTCCCAAGGTCTATTAACCTTAATCCTAATCATTACATATCTTAAAGGAAATACAAAAGATTTACAATGAAATTATATAACAGTAATTTAAACTAACATGCATCTACTAAACTACACATTCGCTTTCCCTTTGCCTTTGTCTGACTTAGAGTAGTCGGGCTTAGCTGAAATATAGTCATAATATAGCAAGAATGAGCAACTAAATGGCTCAGCAAGTTTAGAAACAATAACATAAGATATATCATAATGAAGGGAAATAACTTCAAGGTTTTCAACAATAACAATTGTGAAAAATATCAAGAATCAATGTTTAATATAAGAATGGATTGACTATTTACTGCTGAGTGGTCTTTAATGACCGTGAACTACTACTAAGGTATAACAGACATACAATGTCTGACACCTTGTTAAAAATAACGGGACACTTGAGGGGATCAGTCCTCTCATGTCCTATGTATATGCATAACATTTAGATTTCTTGCGCAAATTCGGTTACCCGACAATATAAAAATCCCCTTTAACTAGGGTTGTTCTTACTCAGTCTTACTGTAAGAATCCGCACCAGCCAATGGTTTGGATAAACTTTCATAATATTCAATTAGATGAATTTAACATGCATTTGTCTAGCCGAAACAATTAACTTAGACATCTTAAACAGTTCGTGAATTTATGAACTATAACAGTTGCAAAAGCACTGTGTGCGAATACAATAACAAATAATGAGCTGGAATAATTTTAGATAATTAATCCACTTTAAGTTCTGTCAAATAACTACGAGTGTAGAATTTGCTCAACAATAATTTGAATAACTCAATGTAAATAAAGTTGAAGGAAACTTGCAACAATAAATACAAGTTAGGGTTAAGAAGAACTTACCTCGTGCGTCGTCTATGGCTAACCAACTTAATTTAACAATCCTTGAACGGACCTAACAATTAAATCAGTTTGATCTTAAATTAGTATCATATACTTGTAAGTATAATGACATTTATAACCTTACAAACCACATAATTTATTAGTTATGAGTAATTAAACACTTAGAAAATATTATCACTATTTGATAATATTTCAAACACAAAGAACCTATATTAACTATTTAATATAGTTCATGCAATTGTCTAATATTATTAACAATTTAATAATATTTTATTAACATTGTAGTATTATTCATCATTTAATAATACCTTATAAATCTTTCAAGATTAACTAATATCATTAATCATTTAATAATATTTTATTAACTATCTAATATTATTAATCATTTACTAATATTTTATTAGACTTCTAATATTATTAATCGTTTAATAATATTTTATTAATTATTTAATATTATTAATCATTTAATAATATTTTATTAAGTATCTAATATTATTAATTATTTAATAATATTAGATATTATTAATCATGTAATAATATTTTATTAAGTATCTAATATTATTATACACTTAATAATATTTTAATAATTTTCCAATATTATTATTTATTTAATAATATTTCATTACCTTTATTATATTATTATTTCAATAGTAATATTTATACACTTTTAAATCATTAAATCAATTATATATATATATATATTTAAAAATATATTTATTAAGTCCAAAAATACTAAAATGATTTTTGGAACGTTTTTCATTTTGTAACCCGAACCAGACCCGACCTGACTCAGCCCGACCCGACCCGACCGGTTCGGATTTTATTATTTTTCTGAGAACAGTGCACTGCGTCGCGGCGCAGTGATTAACACTACAACACGGCGCCCCGACGCTGTACTGCAAAATGTTGCCCACTTTTTGATTTTTTTGACAGTTTTGATACCCTTTGATCAAACATTGATAAAATGAAATCTACACATCCAAATAACACCAAATCAGTGTTGATGTGTTCCTAACTTCTTGTTTTACAATATTCCATGGTTCGATCGTCTTTTTGAAAACGTTTTACACGAAATTCACGGATCGAACCACTTAGGGTTTAAAAACGGCATCTTTTGTGGTAAAAGCTATAACTTCTTTGTTATTCAATATTTTTGAAAAGTTCAAAAAGGGTTTTTCTTTAAAACTCATAGATCTAGCTTTCTAGCCATAAAAATCCAATTTCCGATTTGTACATTTCAAAATACAACATTAAAGATAACATGTATCGTTAGAGTTTTACCGGTAAATCGTGTTATGAATATTTCTACAACTTTTATGCATTTCTCACATACCAAATCATGTTATAAACACATAGAGCTATGAATATACATATATTACATAGTTAAATACTTCTAGACTAGCAAAATGAGTTTTGATCGGTTAAAAAATAGATTTTAACCGTTCAAAATCATTCTAGACTACAAAAATGAATTTTAAGAAGAGATATAGCACTTTTAAACCTTTGAGTTTTGTTTTCTCTTCTTCTCCTTCTATTGAATGACCAATTGATTGACTAGGGTGGTTGAACAACTTATGACATTGTGTAATTTAGAAGCAATGTAGCAAAACAAACCACCCAAGCGGGTCCCCTAGCTTGGTCTGCCAAATGGCCTTTTTGTGGCCATTTTCCCTTTATTTTTGCTAGCTTTAATGTGCATATATATATATATATATATATATATATATATATATATATATATATATATATATGTGTGTGTGTGTGTGTGTGTGTGTGTGTGTGTGTGTGTGTGTGTTCAATTGTTGACCAATTTTGATTTCCTATTGGGCTTCATGTTGGACTTAGGAATTAAATATATTGGGCTCATTCAATTAGATTGTTTGGGCTCAATTTAAATAACACATTGGGCTCACATTAAATATTCTTGGTTACATTTAATTAAATTAAGCATTGGGTTTGTTTAATTAATTACATGGACTAGTAATTAAATTAATTACATGGGCTACTAGGTTAATATCTTTGACCTAGTTTATCAACTCAATTGGATTTAAAATATAATCCAATTAGATTTGCTTTAATTAATTATACACCTTGTTTTAATTCTTTAAATAAATATACGCATACACAAGTACATTTATTTAATTATCTAAAGTACAATTGATTAATACCAAAAAGTTTAAATTCATTGCTAAATATTTATTAAGTATATTTACAATGACTAATGAAATTCGTGCTTATTACAATATTTCTGTTGGCAGTTTTTTCTTTACTCATTAAATGGCACGTTCATACTTTTTTTTTTTATCTAACTATTAAAGTTAGTAAATAGTAATTTTTTTATTTTATTTTTTTGTTTGGAAGAAAATATTTTTTTATTAAAAGTAGCTATCCAAAAGCTTTGAATTAGGCCATAAGAAATGCAAAGTGAAGCAAAATTCTAAGAGGAAATCCTTAAACCCCACAAAAGAGCAAAAATTAAGCTGAAAACCTAACAACCACAGTGGGCCTAAGACGACCTAATAATGTAATCTAAGTGGGCCCATGTAAAAGCCCCTTCTTTAAAAGCCCAAGACCACAGCCAAAAACCAACCGAAGTAAATCATATATTATTCATAAATTTGAATAAATATATAAGAATAAGAATTGTTAAATGTTTTCACTCTCTAAACATATATTTCCTCCTTTTTAAAATTAGAGATATAATTTCAAAAAGACTAACATATTTATTTTATTTTATATATTTTAAAAATATACCTAATATTTACTAAAAATATATTAATGGTAGCATGAAAATTTGAAATTATTCAATCTACCTATGATATAAATAATTCATGTTAAAAACTTCATCATCCATTTTTGAAATTTTATGTAACTTTATAGTGTAAAATAGAACTATGACGGTTTTTATGGTTGGGGTCGCCTAAGATGGCTTTATGGTGTAGTCTACATTTTTAGGTTTAAGTCCAATCCCAAATATATTATTCTATTTGTTTTAAAATACAAATATTTTCGTCATTACATGCATAAATATTATAAAAGTGTTATTCCGTCTGTTTTACAAAAACAAACTTATTTACAAAATTGATGAATATTAAAAATATATTTTTATATTATGTTTAAAATAATTAATTGTTATTTTAGCTATATACTTTAGTAGTATGGTATAATAATAATTTGAGTTTAAATTTGATACCATACATACGAGCATTATTAAGATCATAACTCCTTTGGTGTAACTAAAACACTTGACAAATAAATTTCTTTTTGGTGAAACAAAGGAATTATTAATTATAAAAAGGAAATATTTTCAAAGTTCAAATAAATAAGACTCCCCCCATCCTCAAAAGGATGCCCTAAGGTACACATTTTTTTGATTTCAAAAGGATGACAATAAGTACATAAAATAAATTAATTTTAAAAACATTTTACATTAATTTTTTAAATATTGCATCTCTAACCTTCGAAGAGAGAGAGTATTTTGTAAGATAACCGGTACCGCGAGTACTTGGATTTTATAAATGGCTAAAAGCTGATGCCGTGTGGAAATAGGATGAGGCAGACAAAAACAAGTTTATGCGCGAGCAGCAGCTGATGGCAAGTTTATGCGCGTGCAGCTGCTGATGGCTTTGACGTTTCATTATGAGAAGAAAGAAATCTGCGTTGGCCCGACTCGGCCGACCTCGTCAACAACTTAACCTTTTGATTTGTTTCCCTAATTAAACCAACCACCACATCTCTCCCTTTCTTAGTTTCTTTAATGCAATATGCAAATGTTTTTTTTAAGTTAAAATTTAATATATTGGCAATATATATATATATATATATATATATATATATATATATATATATATATATATATATATATATATATATATGATAAATAATTGTTGGAAGTACTATTTCAATAACAAAAATAGGAGATAATTTGTTTATTAAATTATTTGCCGCTAGAGGTTCTAACGACAGCATTAAAAAAAAAAATTGGCTACCACTAAAGGCTCTAATAATAGTATGTTCCCAACAACCGTTTGCTATGAATGCAATATATATATATATATATATATATAAGCGCCACATCCACAGCAAACAGTTGCTAGGAACACTGTTGTAACAACCAATACAGAAGGCAAAACGACTGTAGTTATCTTTGTCGCTAAAGGCAGTGGCGGCAGGCCAAAATAAATTTTTAACACCTGCCACTAGAGGCTTTAGAGACAAGCTTAATTTTATTTTATTTTTGAGCTGTCGCTAAAGCCTCTAGCGACAGTATGTTGTCAACAACCGTTTGTTGTGGATGCGTTCCACACACACACACACACACACACACACACACACACATATATATATATATATATATATTAAGATTACGATATTTTTAAGAATAAAAATAATTTAAACAAATATATATTTTATTAATGTGCCATAATTTGAACACCGTTCATATAAACATTAATAATTTATTAAATATTTCATTATGTTCTTGCTAACACAATAATCTTCTATAAAATAGAAGAAGAAACTTCTTACCTACTTTTAACAAAGCCAACTCCAAATGCTAATTAAAAGTCAAAGTAAGGTGCAGTTATATGTTCGGTTGATGTTGTGCTACTTCAAAAAGTATTCATTTTAACTTGCATAAATAAACATTTGATACAGCTGACAACTTGGGTTGCTCGAGCTTAGTTCGATGTGAATATTATTAGTATAGAACCAGGTATATAGTCAATAATGAAGGTGGTGAGGGTTTGATAATAAAGATGAGATTACTTTTCTCTTGTTGCATTTGATATTTTATGAAGGTCTTCTTTCGGCTTCATATGTTCAGCATATGTCAAGCCTTGACAAATATATGTTGTGGTCTTATTAGTATAAAGTCAAAAAAGGTACCGGATGGATAGATTACTGGTTCAACTAGTGATCGAACTGTTATTAAACCAGTGATGTCATAAATACATGAAAAATATATATATTAATTTTTTGTAAGCTAAAATATAGTGAAATTATGTTATAATATTACTAAAAATATCTAATTTAAAAAATAAAAATATTTTTGTACAAAAAAATATTAATAAATACTTTAAAACCGATTCACTTGGTCAATTCAATCAGTTTTACTGGTTGAACCACCGGTTTTATCGGTGGTCAACCGGTTTAATCCGAGTTTTGACCGATTCATTTAAAAATCAATTTTTTGGGTTAAATTGGACCTGAATTTTGACCTTTTTTATTCTACTCGATCAAACAGCGGGTTTAGTTCAGGTTTAATAACATTGTTCCCCATGTATAAGGCATCTTTCATTGCTTATGGTGAGATTATTCTCTATCATAATAGAATAATGTCTAATAGAGGGAGCGCATATACTCTCATCGCCTAGGTCAACTTGTAAAAATTTGGGCCACGAGCTTTGTTTTCGTAGCCCATAAAAAATTGGACCGTTTTAGTCTGACGCATTTTTTGCCCGCCCCGTGACATTTCATCCTGCGGGTGGCCCGGCTCACCCGCAATTATTATTTTTTTATTTAAGAAAAATGATGTTGTAAGAGTTGAACTTAGAACCTCCATATTGCTAAGTAAAACATTAAACCAATTGTGTTACAAGAGTTTCTTGTTTTAAATTTAATCTTCAATTGTATTTGTTTTCTTCTTAACTCTTTTTCCCTTAAAGTAAATAACACATCCATTATATTAGTCAATTACTCCATCACCTAATTACTGACATGAGACTCCTTCTCTCTTGCGTTCTCTCTCTTCTCTATTTCCATCAAATTCATATTTTCTCTCCAAAATATTTTTCTTTCTAAGTTCTAACAAAAGCTTTTAGGTTCTTTATATATAAATATTCTCTTCCATTTAGGGTCTTTATATATATATATATATATATATATATATATATGTGTGTGTGTGTGTGTGTGTGTGTGTGTGTGTGTGTGTGTGTGTGTGTGTGTGTACTATATACATATAATTCTCGTTCTTTTCTCTTTTTTTTATAAAAAAAACTCAATATGTCAACGATCTGTTCCTGGATCTAGATTGTCCTCTTTTATATATATAAATATCACGTGTGTGTATGTATATATATTGCTTCAAATCTAGAACTTTAAATATTTTAATTTTAATTTTTTTTAACAGATCTATGCAGTTGTGCTTAGCCAAAGGCCCAAAAGTCTTGTGTTGAAAATATTAAAGACTTTTTAAGATCTGTTAAGACTGTTATGATCTAGGTTTTTACTTCTTACTCTACATTTACATATATATATATATATACTTCATGCTGCTCTTGCATTTTCTCAAAAAAAAAAAATCAAAATCTTCTTCTGTACAATGAATATCGTTATCAAAACAGTATTGTTCAATTTTATTTTTGTTGTTTGTTTGGATTAATTTATGAACACAAATGCTATTTGATGGTTCAATTATTAAATGTTTCATATGTTGGTTCATTTTTTTTGAACTGGGTTTATTTGCAAATTGAGTTTTATTAGTATCCATCCTCTAATAAAAAAAAAAAGTCCACGGGCGAGGTCGGGCCAACCCAATCCAGGCTACGGACTGCACAATTTCAGTCCACAAAAATTTGGGTCATTTTAGTCTGACCTGAATTTGGCCTGGCTCGCGTGAGGCCCAGCCCGATTGAACTAACTCGACCCATTTGTTATGTCTTGTCTTATCTTTTAAGCCACTAAGACACGTGCCATCTTGAACATATGGTTGCCCTAAATGGGCTTGGTTCGCTCCATGGTTTCTTCACTAGGCCCATTTGTACGTGATGTAAGTTATGGGCCCACTTCTAGGAATCCTTTCTTATTTTTGCTATATTTTCCTGTCAAAATTGCACTGAATGTGTCAAAAAATTAAGGTAAGTACATTTTAGTTGACCTAGTATATATGTTTAATACAAATCCAGTTACTATGAAGTGAATTTTATGATAAGTTCACTTCTAAATTAATAAGGTGTTAATATGTAGATTGATGAGTATTCTCTCTATCTGCGTGTCAACACTTTATTGGTCTAAAAATAAACTTACCATAAAATTTACTTTATAGTAACCGAGTCCGTTTAATACTTCACCAACCCTTTCATACCAACCGTGCACATCACTAGTATTCTTATTTTTATTTGTTTTCCGGCAAATTAGGATGCAAGGAAGCAATTTTAAATCCCAAGTATGAACTTCAGCTCAAAATAAAGTGAATAATACGATTAAGTCATAGGTAGGTTTTGATAAGTTAAGATTTTAGAAAAATGGAGCGTGATTACTCTTAGAATAAAAGGCTGAAGCGTAAGATCAAAAAGTTCGATGGGTGTTGAATCCAAAAAATTTTTAAACATAAATTTATCGCAATACAAAACTCAATAATAAATGTCAATTCAACTAAAAATTAAAGAACATAAAATGGTGTAGTTTGTTAGTTAGTGAGACGTGTGAAGTTTACCAAATTATTGAAATATTTTATGCTATAATATTAAAATAAGAGCAACATTTTGGTCAGACCCAATTCGACGACAATTTCCTTCTTTTAATTAAAAAAGTTAGAGAGTTTCCTCAAGAATTTTCACATATAGACAATATATATGTTATAAGCTTTTATTTAATACATTAAATAAATTGGAAATAATTAATACTCAAGATGATCAGTTTTGAAAACGAAAGAAAATTTCCAAAATTTCATTTGAAATATTGGGGAAACACGTTTAAAAAAAGTCTACAATTTATGTGAAAATATTATAAAATGTTTAGGATTTTTGGGATTGATTCAATATCATTAACTTTTAATTATTGTTGATCTTTTTCTTGCATGCATATTTTAATTAGAGGTACATGCTCATGACACCGTTTTATTTGTTGTAGGGAATTTGCTATTTTTATGAAGAAATTTGGTATTTTCAAAATATATATCATTCACATTTGTTCATATGAGAAGAACGTTACAAAATAGAGCAGAATAATTAACCGAATTAAACATAAGTATACAGTATACTATTTTAAAAAAAAAAATCTCTTCTCTCTCTAGGAAAGAATTTTAACTTCGATATAGGAAAAGTTTTTTACTTTTGAAAAGACCCTTCTCTAAGAAAAATTACGCTTTTACTTTTAGAATATGTGTTCAGTTGAATTTTATTCATATTTAATATATATTTTTGGCTTAATTAATTGCGAGTTCTTAGGTATTTTAATTGATTTTAGGTAATTTATTTAATTTTATTTGTTTTAGTATTTTTATATTATTTTTATTTATTTTTAATTAATTTATATTTAATTTTGTAGGAAAATAAATCCTGATGGCAAAAGTGTAAATAGGCAGCCAATGGCAGTTTGGTAATTAAAGTCTGCGGTGGCATTATGGTAATTACGGAAAAAGAGCAGGCGCGCCATGCGCGCATAGCAAAAACCGGCCAGCAACAGAAACGGCGTCGTTTCACTTGGGCGGCCAGCAGCAGTATAAAGGGTAAGGTGCGCAATGCGCGCGGTGGTTTTTAGCGCGCATTGACCGAAGTCAACGCCGTGTTTGTTTGACGCGGAAAAGCTGGGAACGGAATTTTTCGCGGATTTTAGCATTAATTTGATTCCCAATTGGATTTCTTTTCCACATTAGCTTAGAATTATTATTGTACTCCTATAAATTAATTATGTAGCTTTTATATTCAGGACTTTTAACATACTTTAACATAGATCAGAATATATTAATATAGAATAACAGATTATTAGAGTAATTTAGGAGTAGATTTTTATTTTATTTGGAACAAATATTCAACGCGAAGGATTCAACAATTGAAGGCGGAGCTTGGGAGTTGAAGACTGTGATCCGAGTGACAGACGGATGTCAAACACAGATTTGATTTCTTTTCTTTTTCTTTTATTGTTGTAATTTTGATACGTTGAATTATTTGTGGATTATTTTATTTATGCATTATTTATTTATGTTTTGTGTTTTAATTTTAAGTATGCTAGGTTAAAGTAATTTCTAGGGTTAAAGATGATTATATTTGATTGATTTCATTACACAAATTCATGTCAATCAATTTTACATATTTAGTACTTTAACGTAAATAATAATTCTTTTTATTGAATGCCTATTTTTATCGCTCAAATATAAAATTGGATTCTCATTATGATTTGTTGGATTCAGTTTATAATTTGTTAAAAGCGGATATAAATTGTGTTTCGATAGATATAGTGAGTGTTTTGATTTTATACATTTGTTTGGCTGTAAAAGAATTAACAATTGAATTTTATAAATTAATTGGGCTTAACTGATTTTATTTTCCGCATCTAATAGAGTCGAGAGACCAAATTAGTGTGAGATAAAAAGTAGAGTTTTTGGGCATGAAAATTGAGAAGATGATATTAAATATATGATTCTGCCACCCTAGCATTTTATTATTAAGTAATTTCTTTATTAATTTTAATTAGTTATATTTCACAAATTTTAAATCATTTGTTTAAATAAGATCAAGGCGATATAAATTTAATAATTGGTTAATAATTATTTTAATTCTCTGTGGGTTCGACACTCTATTTTATCACTGTATTATTTGTTGATTGCGTACACTTGCGTATAAATTGCTAACTAAATTTAAGCATAACAATTTTTTTGGCGCCGTTGCCGGGGAATTAATTTATAATTGTTACCAATATTAATTTTTATCAAATTAGTCTTAATTTAAACGTTTTTATTTTTATTTTATTTTATTTTTACTTTCTTTTCAGGTACGATGGCTGGATTTAATTATCAATGGTCTTCTGAGGGGATGCGAGAACCAAGTATGGCAGAATTAATGGACCGAATGTCTACACAGTTGGCGAAGCTTGAGAGGAGGATTGACACTCATGGGAATCAGTCCAATCAGAATGACTATTACTATCAACAACAGCCTAGTGCCACCCCAAACTACTATCATCCGAGTTGGCAATATTGTCCAGATTCTTCATGGAGCTACGAGCAAGACCAATTCTACGCTCCAAATTTTTCATACCCATGTCCACAACCACTGGTGCAGAAATCTGATTTGGAGAAAACTCTTGAAGATTACATAGAGCAAATCAACATGAGCCGGAATGATCAAGAAGTTTATACTCCAATACCATCATACTCACCAGAATTCTCGTTTCAAGTACCTCCACCGCAAGAAGATCAGAGATCGAATTTGGATGAGACTTTGAATATATACGTAGAGAGTAACGAGACTATTATGGCCGATCATGAAGTTTCACTTCAAGAGCACGAGTTTCAGATGGAACTACTTGTCAGGATTATCAACAGCAGTC
The DNA here is from genome assembly GCA_947179155.2 of Hedera helix. Lineage (NCBI taxonomy): Eukaryota > Viridiplantae > Streptophyta > Magnoliopsida > Apiales > Araliaceae > Hedera > Hedera helix. The sequence continues at coordinate 15,577,877 of OX359283.1, read as the reverse complement.
CTCGCAAAACTTTTCCTAGCAACACAAAGATTAATCTAGAGGAGGAAGGTCAAGAGCAATGTGAGGCAGAAACATTAGACGACGGCGAGGAGTTACACAAGGCTATTGAGACCGAGTTCGTGATGTCATATTCTGGTGAAGAAGAAGGTGGTAAGGATGAGATAAAAATCTTTTTGTAGAGAGGCCCTTTTTAAAATCTTTTTTTGTTCTTCATTATCTAAAACTCCCTTCCTCTTAAGATAAAAATCTTGATTGATTTTTTATGTATATTAAAAAAATAAATGAAATGACAAAATTGCCTATAGTTAAATTTAAAATTTTAATTATAGTATATCATTAATCATTTAATATATATATATATATATATATATATATATATATACACTACTCCTTGAAATTTAACCCAAGTGCTCAATAAATATTGTTGTGTTTCCATACAAAAGTTGGCATGATCGGTTTTCCGAAAAGAAACTCCACATTCAATTAGACAAATTAAGTACAGCAGAGATTTTCAATGTAGGTGAGAGAGTAACTTTCTAAATTTTCAATTCAAAATGTTTTCAGCACATAATTAATTATATTTATTGAATATAGAGATAGAATTAGAATACAAAAAATATGAGATAATTAATGCTGATGTTATAATAGGAAAAATTGTGTAAAACTTTGGTTATTAAAGAAAAGTGGATATTTAATATGAAACTATTCAAAATAATAATAAAGACTTTTATCTTAAGATGGAGAGAATAATAATTTATTCTCATTTAGACTGTATTTGTGAGTTTCAAAATAGAGAGAACAAAAAAGAGAAGGAAGAAAAGTTAGGAAAGAGAATAAAAATCTCTTATTTGTGAGTTTTTAGAATAGAGAAAAAAACAAAGAAAATGAATGAAAGAGATGTTTTTTTAAATTTCCTTTCAAAATTAGAAATATTTGGAAGAAAATTTACTAAGCACTTGACTTATCAATTAAAATACCAAAACTACCTTTATAATAATTTTAAAAATATAATTTTAAAAAAATATAATTTTGTATAATTTTTTGAGACCATTAAATATAATTTTTTTTTAAAAAAATTATACTCTTTTTTTATTTTAAATTTATGTGTAAGATAACCATTACCACAAGTATTTGGATTCTATAAAAGGCTAAAAGCTGATGCCGTGTGGAAATAGGATGAGCAAGACAGAAACAAGTCTATGCGCGTGCAGCAGCCGATGGCTTTGACGTTTCATGCGAGAAGAAAGAAATCTGCGGTGGCGCGACTCGGCCGACCTCGTCAACAACTTTACCTTTTGATTTGACTTCCCTAATTAAACCAACCACCACACCTCTCCCTTTCTTAGTTAATGCAATATGCAAATGTTTTTTTTTTTTTTTGAAGTTAAAATTTAATACATTAATTTACGTAAATTTTATTATGATTATGACATATTATTAAAATAAAAATAATATTATTAAACACAATTATTTTATTAGAGTATTATAATTTTAACATCGCTGATTTATATATATACATACACACACACACACACACTGTATTAAATTTTAATTCTTTATTTTTTATATCTTTTTATTCGTCGTTATCCCAACAATTTAAATAGGCCGTTCACTTGCTGTTGCAATACTCTTCCACAAAATAGAAGAAAAAACTTCCTAGTTTTAACAAAAAATTTATGACGATATAAAAATATTCTCTATATCGAATGTCCCTACCGATATCAAAAATTAAAAAAGTAGGTAGGGTCCATTTATAAGTATGGTTGATGTTATGCTACTTTATAAATTATCAAAATTATTTTTTCTAACTTTGCACAAAAGAACAATTGATGTAGTTGACAATTTTGGCCGCCAGGAACGACCTTCGATGTGAATATTTGTATAGAACCGAGTATAATTTTTGAAAATTGAATTTCTGAAATCGTAAAGAGAATAGGGGAGAGGTTGAAAGTTGAGTGGACTTAATTAAGTCTTTAGATTTTAAATTTTTCGTTTAAAAAAGTCACCCAAAAAAATTCATTTTAGACCAAGTAGTATTTCAATCTAACATGTATAAAAGTATTATATAGTATGATCAACAACAAATAATACTATAATTAGTTAACAATTTAAGAAGAATTATTACATTAATTAGATTTAAAAGGGAAAGATGCTCATTTCATGAAGGGAAAAATAGACATTTATTTTGGGACAAGTTAAAAGTACGTGTGCCAAATTAAATATCTAATTTTAATTTTTTAAAGTCAAATTAATTATTTTTAAAACAAATTTTTATACTATTTTTTACAAAATATAAGTTAATAAATTATAACAAAAAAAGTATATGTAATTTACTACAAACTCCAATTTTTATAATTTTTTAAATATGTTTATATATTCTTAATTATTAATTCTAAAATATATAATTTGCCTTAAAATGTCAAAATTAGACATTTAATTTAAGACGAAATGAGTAATTTTTTGTTACCACGTTATACAACTACTCAAAGTAATTAGTGCTATTTATCAAAATTTACATATATAATAGAAACTACATATGTTCACCGATAACAGTCGCATTTATACCTTTTAAATTTTAAGGATATAATAACTTTTGTATATTTTTAAAATATAATGAGTGTTACTTTAATAATAATGACATGATAATAATTTGAGAATATTATCTTATTTTATAATAAGATTAATTAAAATAAAACTCTTATTTTGAAAAAACAAAATGGCATATACTTTTTTTGTAAATGGAGATAGCATTAGGCATTAGGTAATACAAATCTTTCTATTCAAAAATTTTAAAGATCTCCCTTCATAATTATGATACAATATTGCCTTAGGAAGTACTTGCAATGTGATTAATTAACATATATTGAAGTAATGATAAGAAGTTGTACATCTCTCATGTGAAATAATTTTAATGTGCATTTGTTAAACTAATTTATACATCAAAAGTTTCTACTATGATTACATCTTATCTTAAGTGGTGGCACTTTACATCTCATCAATGATACATTATATTCTTAACCATGCCACATGCTTGATATCTGATTATTATCTGTCATTTACCAGAACTGACGTGCAAATTAATAAGGACAAAGGGTCAGATAGATAACGTCAGAATATTTTATTAAATTAACAGGTACTTGCAATACATTTTATTATTTTTTCTTTGACACTGCATAAATTATAAGCTAGGCAAGTACATTTTAATCAGTTGACCTGGTATATATTTTTAATACTTTACCAACCGTGCACATCACTAGTATTTTTATTTTATTTTCCTGGAAATTTGGATGCAAGGAAACAATTTAAAATCCTAATTATGAACTTCAACTCTAAATAAATTGACTACTAAGATAAGCAACAGGTAGGTTTTGATTAGTTTTTAAGTAAGAATTTTTGAAAAAATGGAAAAGGATTAGTCGATTACTCCTAGAATAAAAGCACCAAGTGCAAGATCAAAATGTGCAATAAGTGTTTGAGTTCAAATCTTTCATTATATATGAGTGTCTTATGGATACGCATGTGGTGCACGAGCTCCGTAATTCTTTTCTAATAATTGATATTAGAGTTATTAAAAATTAATATCAAGTTGGTGAATCTCTACAAAAGAGAACGATAGTGATTTAAAAATTAATTTCGATCAACCTCTAAAAAAGACACGTGGTATTGAATTCTTGATAAAAGGTTGATGTCCCCAAAGGGCTCTCAATGATTATGTTGAATTCTGAGTGGATTTAGCCAATAATTGGTATCGCGATAATTGAAAATAAAGTGTTCAAGTGAGGGAATTTTCTTGATGTGATGAAATAATGAAAAACTAATATACATGAATAGATCAAAGAGCTAATGACTTAATTTTTTGGATCAAGTTGGGTGCATATGCAACGCGTGGATTTCCTAATTCTTTTTCAGTATGCTCATATGACCTTGCACTCTAAAGAAACAGATATTTATCATTAGGCTATCACCACAATTTTAGTAATTAAATTAATATAATTACTTATTAAATATAGAAATTAAAATATAAATTTTGGCTTAATTGAATGCCTAAGAGGTGTAAATAATCTTGATTCGACTAAAAATTAAGAACATAACATGATATAGTTTGATTGTTAGTGAGACACTTTTGCTAGTCGTAGTTAATAGATTTTGTGTTGTGAATAAAAAAATACTAATACTAATACAATTTTGAAGTAATTTATGTTATTTCTATCTATTTGTAATCTTATATAGTCGGCGATAAATGTATTTTCATTTTAAGAGAAGTTCAACTATTTAAATTTGAGCTTTTGTAGATAATTTAATGAAAAAGCATCACTCATTTGACCATGCCACCATAGGTTTAAGTCAAGAGCTCGAGTCTCACCATTCTGTTTTCATAATCTATGTTATAAATCAACTCTCCAGAATTATTAATGTCAGTGATATAATTGTGTTATGTTAGGTTGAGATAGTTTGGGTCTGGATTTGGACTGACTCATACTAATTCATTGAGTTGATCCCTATTATTATATTGGGTTGGGCCTGACAGAGTTAGTTATTGGACTCTTTATTTTGAGGAATGAGCTGTTTGGAAGAGGAAAAGTCAGCCTACTTGGAAGATGAAGAGTCTGCTTGGATGATAACAGTTGTCTGAAAGAGGGACACTTATTTGGTTGATTAATGCTTGTAATTATGGTTGCATGGGCATATAAAAGGGGAGCAACATAAAAGATCTAAAACTAATTTTTAACTTACTATTCACATACAGAACCCATTTTCCAGCATACAAGCTCTCTACCATCAGAGAAACCTGTAACCATCAATATTATTCTAGTGAATTACTCTCTTTCCCCATGGTTTTTTCCCAATTGACTTTCCACGTAAATTTCTGGTGTTCTTACAGTGATTTCTTTGAGTTATTTGTATTTGACGTTTAATTTTGCTCGTTATTTTGTGATTTAAACGGGTGCTACAAAATTTGGCGTTAACATTGGCGCTAGAAGGATGATTAGTTTGGTTATTAGTTTTATTTTTATAGTTTTTATTTTTGTTTTGCCCGAGAACGAGCAAAAAGCTAAGTGTGGGGGTATTTGATAAGGTTGAATTATATGATATTTTTGTTCCCTAATACTTAGTTTTTATATTTATTGTATGTTTAAATGTTTAATTATTTAACTTATTTTGGTTTTAATAAGATTTATAGGATTTTAGTTAATTTAGGTAATTTTATAGTAATTTTATATTTCTTTTTATTTATGTGTTTTTATTTATTTTTAGTGTTTTAGGTGTTTTATTTATTATTATGTGTTTTTAGGATTTTTAGTATTTTTATATTATTTTTATTTATTTTATATTTGATTTTATAGGGAAATAAAAGTCTAATGACATTTTTGTAATTTCAGCAAAGCTTGAGGGACAAAACTATAAAATCAGCAAAGACCGGTGACAATTATGTAAATTTCGAAAACACAGGCGACCGCGCATGGCGCGGGGAAGGAATAAGAATGCGAGGAACGAAACGACGCCGTTTTTTGTCTAAGCGAAAAAGCAGCCTTCGCGCAGTGCGCGGCCGCGGGCGTTTGACACAGGCGCGTGTATTACACGCACCAACGGTAAAAAAAAGAAAAAAGCGGGTGGCGGCTACACTTGGCGGTTGGACAAATTCTCTTTTTCTCTCTCCGCGTGGTGATTGACAGATTTTGTTTCTTTTCCTTCATTATTTTGGATTTCCTACACTGCAATGCAACAAATCAGTAGAATAAAAATCCAATTTTAATTTGGAAAAGGAATCAATAATTCTTTATTTTATTTGTAATATTTTATTTAGATTTCCAATTAGGGTTAGGAAAATAATTATTTTACTTTTCTTTTATTTTTAATTGTAAATCCTATTAGGGTTTGGACAAGTTAGGAGGTTTATGGAGCTTATAAATAGAGGGTTTGAGACACATTGTAAGACACAACTCTCATTAGAATAAAAATTCTCTCTTCTATTATTTAGTATTCTATATTATTATGAGTAGTTAATTTATTTTTCTTGGTTTAAGTGATTGAAGCCATGAAGATTTATACACTGTGAGATCTAATTTATTTTAATTGTTCAATTTATATTTTGAGTATTGAATATTTTTCTGTGTTTAATTTTATGATTAATTCGTTTAATTGCTAGGATGTATACTAGTTTATTATTCGTTGAAATCTACTGCTAAATTAAATATCAAATCCGTAATTGTTTGGTCACTTTAATTTGCGAATCAACTAAGGTTAATAATTATTTTATTTATCAAAATATTGTTAAATTTTAGAAAAAATATTCATCTAAATTAAATGTAGACGCTTGGATTGTGTTGTTTAGTTCAACGATCTCTCGATTTCTTTATGCTGCTACTAGGTTAAATCTTTAGCGCTTGTCTGAGATTATTTAGTAGTAAGGGTTATTTAGATTGATTGTTTCTGCTTAACTAAATATAAGGAGAGATAGAAAAATTATTCGAATGGGAGTAATTATTCCACGTTGAATATTTAAAATATGAATTGATTTATTCTTGCATCAGTGATCAGTTGGAAATTCTTGATGGTGGATATTGATTTAAACTAAGGCTTTTTCTTCTTATTTATTTCTTGCATATTTATTTTTGTTAATTTTATTTAAATTATTTATTTAATTAAAAAAAAACCCAATTTTTATTTACAAAAACATAAAATTAAATAATCATTCTCTGTGGGATCGACTCTTACTTACAGTACTACATATTTATTTTTCCAAAGTAAGATTTTATTTTTGGGTGCTTGCGACATCACACCAAAGGAGGGCGGCGGTTTTGTTTGAAAAATCACAGTTGAAGTAAGGAGCATGCGTAGTAGGATTATGGAGTATAAGGATAATCATGTGGAACGGACAGGTTCATCAACACCTACGGTTAGAGGTTCGGTCAAGGATTGATTGGGTCCTTCCCATCAAAGGGGAGGATCGATGGCGTCACACTCTAATTCAGTTCGTCGACGGTTGTTTTCCTCTGATTCTCCTAGTTTGGGGCCTGACAGGGAAATCATTCGTCAAGCTTCTGTTCGGGAGCACACGGTTGGAGGAGGAGACCTCCATGATCAGAGGGAGTCTATCAAGAGACAGCGAATTCATGAAGCAGAGGAGGCTTTACTATCTCTTCAACATCAGCAAGAGGGTGGGCTGTTTTATTGACAGAACCGAGAAGGGATGAAGAGCCTCAGAACACAGTACAAGGATCGGGAGTACAGACACCCCAAAGTAGGGGGGTCGGGGACGGGTGAATGACCCACCCACATCACAATTGCCATATGGAGTCGGAAGTAGCTATGGCCCACCAAGATCACAATCGGAACGAGCAGGTGGGGAGCCGACTTTCCTTCGGGATAGGGGGTCGACCTATTCAGACCAACGGAGGCGTTCACCATCCCCACAAAGGCGACATGCCCAAAGTCGGAGTCCGAAGAGAGTTTCAGGGTATATACTTGACGATCGGCAAGCTCGGATTCCGAGGAGGGTTTCAGGGTATGTGCATGATGATCAGAAGGATCGGATTCCGAGGAGAAGTTCAGGGTATGTACTTGACGATCGGGACACTCGGAGTTCGAAGAGGGATTCACGGTACGTGTATGATGATCGGGATGCTCGGAGTCCGAGGAGGAGTTTAGGACACATGCCTGACGATCAGGAAGCTCGGAACCCGAAGAGGAATTCAGGGATTGAACCTGACATTCGGAAAATAAATGACGATGATAATCCCCTCTTGAAAAGGATGGCTGAACTGGAGCGACAACTAGCTGAAGTCAGGGCAGGAGCTAAGCCCACAAACACCAATTCTCCATTCTCAACTACAATTAATATGGAGAAGGCTGACCCGAAGATGAAGTTACCACCATTGGAGTCTTTTGATGGCACCAGTGATCCCTATGACCATACCAACTCTTATGAGATTGTAATGGGGTACTACAACCACTCAGATGCGGGGATGTGCAAGATTTTCATAACAACTTTGAAGAAGGTAGCAAAACAGTGGATTGTGTCTTTGCCTTCGGGAAGCATTAATTCGTGGAAAGAGTTGTGTGATAAATTCCATGATCGGTTCAGCAGCAACAAAAGAAGGGGAAAGCTGACTGCATCGCTGATGCAAATCAAACAGAAGGGAGATGAGACCCTTAACCAATACGTGCAGAGGTTCCGGGAAGCAGCAGGGGCAGTAGTCAACCTAGATATAACCCAGGCATTGGGTTTCTTTTCAACGGGGTTGGACATTTACAGGTCAAAGAAGCTGATGAAGGATATCATGTTCAAACCGCCGAGGGATTTGGCCGATGCTTATGAACGAGCAGAGAATTTCATTGCAATTGAAGAGGCCATGACTACTTTGTCAAAGAACCAGAGGGGATCTGATCATTACAAGCCCAAGGAAGGGAAGTCGGACGTACTGGATAGGTTGGGTCCGAGGGGAGGTAATCAGGCAAACAAATCGTCCGGCCAACCTAGGTTTTGACAGAAGACATACACTCCCCTGAATGCTGATTGGGTGCAGGTGTTGAATGAAATCGGGGGTACACAATTCTTTGAACCACCTAGAACAAAGAAGGGCTATCAAAGATTTCAGAATCAGTTCTGCGAGTACCATCAGTCTTGAGGACATGAAGTAGAAGGGCGTCCAGACTTGAAGGAGCTGATTGAGAAAAATGTGCAGAACGGGAGGCTACAACACTATGTTGCTAGGCGAACAGTCCCACAGGGGGTTCTGCCACAAAGGAACAATCAGAATGAGGCTAGTGCAAGCCAGCCGAGACGAGTCATCGATGTCATCAGTGGAGGTCTACCTATAAAGTCATCATCGGGAAAACGCAGAAGATCCACTTCGGATATGGTAATGGCTGTAGCAGAACAGCCGACTAAACAAGAACGACTCTATCCAGGGTCGGTAATCTCATTTTCTGATAAAAACTATCCGGTTGACTCAATTGAACCACATGAAGGGGCATTGGTGATAACTGCCCAAGTTGGGCCCGTCGACGTGAAGAGAATAATGATCGACAACAGGTCTTCGGTTGATGTGTTATACAGTCATGCTTACCAACGCATGAACTTGGAGGGAGTCAAGCTGGAGGTTGGCCAAGAATCACCCTTGTATGGATTCGAGAATGAAGTCGTGCCAGTAATCGGCACAGTTGAGTTACCAATGGTGTTTGGGGAGTCTCCAAAGCAAGTGAAAGTCAATGTGAAGTTCTTTGTGGTGCAAGTAGACTCGGCTTATAATGTCATTCTTGGAAGGACAACGTTGTCAGCACTCCAAGTAGTTACCTCAATTGCTCACTTCAAGATGAAGTTCCCTACCCCACATGGGGTCGGGGGGTCAGCAAGATGAGGCAAACTTTGACTGTAGATGTTGAGCCGTTTACGGAGGGACTTATTGAGCCATTGGCCTCCCCTGCTGAAAGGACTGAAAATGTGGAGCTTATTCCGGGAAATACCGAAAAGCTGATTAAGATAGGGGCCGGGTTGCAAGGTACTTTGAAGAAAGGATTAATTGAACTACTCAGGACTTATGCTGATATCTTCGCGTGGACACCCCGAGATATGCCAGGAATGGCAGAAGACGTGACCATCCATAGGTTATCCGTTGATCCCGAGAAGAAGCCGGTCTTTCAGAAGAGGCGTATCTTTGCTCCCGAACGCCAACAAATAATTGATGAAGAGGTGGGAAAGTTGCTGGATGCCAGAATCATTGAAGAAATTGAATACCCAGAATGGCTTGCTAATGTTGTGTTGGTCCGCAAACAAAACAGGAAGTGGAGGGTTTGCATAGACTACACGAATTTGAATAAAGCTTGTCCAAAGGACTTCTATCCTCTTCCATACATCGACCAGTTAATCGATGCTACTTCAGATAATGTTATACTCAACTTTTTGGATGCATTTTCGGGATACAACCAGATTTTGATGGAAAAACAAGACATCCCGAAGACATCTTTCATTGCTCATCAGGCTATTTATGTATATAACCGGATGGCATTCGGGCTGATTAATGCCGGGGCAACTTATCAGCGGATGATGAACAAAGTCTTCCGAAAACAAATTGGTCGGAACATGGAAGTTTATGTAGATGATATGATTGTTCGGAGTGCCAGGGTGCATGACCATCTGGATGACTTGGAGGAATGCTTTCGGACAGTTCGACATTATAACATGCGGCTGAATCCCACCAAATGTACGTTCGGGCTCGGTGCGGGCAAGTTTTTGGGTTACTTTAGTCAGCAAAAGAGGGATAGAGGCCAATCTAGAAAAAATCAAGGTTGTTATTGATATGAAATCCCCGAAGACATTTAAAGATGTGCAAAGGCTGACAGGTCGGATAGCAGCTCTTCGGCGATTCATGTCCCGATCAGCCGAAAGGTGTTTATCGTTCTTCGATACCCTGAATGGGTCGAAGAACGAGAAATCTTTTCATTGGACTTCGGATTGTGAGCATGCATTCCAAGGCATCAAAAGATATTTGTCTTCAGCTCCGTTGCTGCAGAAGCCATTAAACAGGGAGTTGCTTTATGTATATTTGGCTATAAGTCCATTGGCTGTTGGTGCCGTTTTGATCCGAGAAGAGGGAGACTGACAGAATCCGGTCTATTATGTTAGTCATGCCTTGAAGGATGCTGAAACAAGGTATCCTAACTTAGAGAAGTGTGTCTACTCCTTAGTGATAGTTAGCAGAAAGCTAAGACATTACTTCCAAGGTCGGGTAATAGATACCGATCAACCTTTAAAGAAAATTCTCCAGAAGCCAGACGCATCGGGAAGGATGGTGGATTGGGGAGTTGAGCTAAGCCAGTATACGATAGAGTACCGTCCTCGGACGGCGATAAAGGGTCAGGCCTTAGCTGATTTTATGGTGGAGTGCATGTTTTTCGAAGAAGAGTGAGTCGTTTCTCCGGGATCGGAAGTCACATTGATAGCTGGGGGGCAGTCGGACCCATCTCATTCCTGAACTTTAAGTGTGGATGGATCATCTACAGCAGACTTAAGTGGAGCTGGAGTCATTTTGATAAGTCCTGAAGGTTTCAGGGTTCAACAGGCAATTCGGTTCAAGTTTAAAGCGACTAATAATGAGGCGGAGTACGAAGCTATTTTGGCAGGCCTATGATTAGTTCGTAGCTTGGAGGTTAAGAGCTTGCTGATCATGAGTGATTCCCAACTAGTGATAAAGCAAATTCAGGGGAATACGAAGCTCGGGGGACTAGAATAACGAGGTATTTGTCCGAGGTAAAGAGTGTTTTACAGTATTTCGTTTCTTATTCATTGCAAAACGTGGATCGGAACGATAATACTGTGGCTGATGCTCTGTCAAAACTCGCCACCACTCCGAACGAATCTTTGTCAGACTCAGTTTACATTGAGGAATTAATTGAGCCTAGCATACTGAGGAAGGAGGTCAAGTGCGTGGAAAGGTCTAATTGTTGGTTGACTCCTTACTATGAATATTTGGCTGATGGTAAGCTGCCAAGTGATAAAGTTTTGGCAAAGAAGATAAAATACAGAAGTGCATACTTTTGTTTGATTAACAGAGATCTATTCTGAAGAGTGTATTCGGGACCCATGGCAAAATGTCTGATCCCGTCAGAAGCTTCGTATGCTCTTCGGGAAGTACATGAAGGTATTTGAGGCGACCATATGGGGGCCAAGTCATTGGCATATAAGCTGATCCGTCAGGAGTATTATTGGCCGACGATGTTTCGAGAAGCAAAGGAGTTTGGGCAAAAGTGTCTGAAATGTCAGTTGAACAGTTCTGTGGCACATCAGCCACCCGAAGAGTTATCTTCAGTACTTTCCCCAATTCCTTTTGCAGTTTGGGGTGTTGATTTGGTAGGGCCGATGCCGAAGGCCAAGGGACAGCTTTCCTATATGATAGTGGCAATAAACTACATGACCAAGTGGGTAGAAGCGAAACCACTTCGACGCATCACTGAGCAGGATTGTATTCATTTCTTTAAGAAAAATGACATTTTTAGATTTGGGATCCTGATGGTCCTGGTGTCCGACAACGGACTGCAGTTCGTAGGAGCTGAGTTCGAAAAGTTCTTATCTGACCTGGGGATACAGCATCGGAGGGTATCGGTTGCCCATCCTTAAGCCAATGGACAAGTCGAGGTGACGAACAGGACTCTACTGAATGGGATTAAAAGGAGATTGGATGATGCTAAGGGAAGATGGCCCGAGGAACTACCTAGTGTCTTATGGGCGTATCAGACAACTCCCCGAACAACTACGGGGGATTCTCCATTTCGGCTTTCATACGGGACTGAAGCCTTAATCCTGGTTGAGGTTGGCTCTCCTTCTTTTCGGAGAGTTAACTTTAATGAAATATACAATGATCAAGGACTTCGGCTTACCCTTGATTTAGTGGATGAACTTCGGGATGCTGCAGTAATGAAGTTGGCTTTGTATCAACAAAAAACGGCAAGGCACTATAATCGAAAGGTTAAACAAAGACGTTTTGAAGTCGGGGATTTAGTGCTTCGGGAAGTTGAAGCATCTACACCCTTGAACACAGGAAAGTTGATGCCAAATTGGGAAGAACCTTATAAAGTTATTGAAGTTGTTAAGTATGGGACATATCGTCTTCGGGATATGTCTGGGTCAGATTTGAAGAACTTCTGGCATGCACCTAGATTAAGAAAGTATTTCCAATAGTCGGGTGGAGCATTTTACTTAATTGTACTTGGTTGAATTTTGGCGAAAATTTTAGTACATATTATATGCTTGCACAAGACATTAATAAAATCCAGAAATTTCATTGATAACTGATGTGATGTACATGGAAGAATAAAAAATAAAAAAAAATAAAAAAAAAGTTTGCAGTTGGGGACTAATTTTTATCCTCGGGAGAGTCAGAGTCAGAATCGGAGAAAACTGAAGGGTCCACACCAGCTTTAGTTGCCTTTGCTGTGGCAGCTTGAAAACCCCTGCGGAACTGTTCTATTATTTCCTCCAGCAGTTTAGGAGATGCTTTGTACTCTTCAAGGATTTGATAACGAAGTTCGGGGGTCCCAAGACGAGCTTGTTCCCTCAGAATTTCGTTGGCATTCTGTTGGAGTTGGATGTCGGAGGTTAATTGAGCGTTTTGTTCTTTCAGCTTGGAGAGTTCTTCGGTTTGTTGCTGAAAGTTCTTCACTGTTTCGGATTTCTCGATCTGTAATCGGGAAATCTCTTTGGTCCGCTGATTATTGATGTCAACCACGCTCTCAAATTGTTGTTGGAGGTTTTCGTTGGACGTCTTGAGGCTTAGGTTGTCTGCGGTCAGTTGTTTGTTCTTCTTCTTTAAGGCCTTATATTTGGCCTTCATTTTCTTCGCCTTCGTGTCACTATTTTCCTTCCTTGATTCCCGACCAAGGAGACGGCTGAAGGTGGTCAGGGCCTGTGGAGAATTATCAAGAAGGATGATTAGAAACCTGAATTTTTTTTGAAGTAATTTAAATGAAGAATGATTCTCACCCGGCCTTGGTGGATTGCGATGGCAAAGATAAGCTCGCGGTTGGTATAGTCGTGGAAGTCTACATTATCGGCTCGGAAGTTGAAACTATTGAAGGCCGTGAATGGAAGTTAAGTGTTGGCCTCGTTCGGAAAGAAGGTAGGACGGGGTTCATCAGTTAGTTGTTGGGGAGAGTGCTCGGTTGAGGAAGGGTGAATTTCAGGTATCGGCTCTCCTAAGGGTTCGGCTTGTTCGACTATTGGTCGTTTCCCGGCCGACTTACTGGTCTGTCCCGGAGTAGGTTGTGGCTGGTCAGGTGTTTTTTCTTTGTTTGGTTCGGGGGTTTGTTGTGTTGATGGTTCGGGGGTTGGAGTTTTTTGTTGATCGGGCGTTTGCTGGGTCTTCTTATGAGAGGGGGGTTGGGATGAATCTGGCTGAGACTTAGAAGAATGGGAAGTTTTTTGTTTTTTGGCTTTAATAATTTTCCTAAGCTCCGACTCAGACATGTCAAAAACACTTCGTTTTTTGGACATCTCCGGGCCTTTTTCTTTGGGAAGCTCCGAAGAGGGGTCGGCCAAGACTGTTGAAGTATTTGGGGGGTTGTCTGAAGAAGGTTGTGGGTTAGTCTGGGGGGCAAACTCTGTTTGGGGTTGGGCTTGTTTGGCGCCTGGAGCCAGTGGGTTTTCTCCCAAAGTTGCCGAAGAAGTGGAGTTCCTCGGTCTTTGGATCAGGGGCTCAGCGGGGGGTCCAGATTCTTCCCAAGAGGTTGGAGATTGTATGAAGATGGGCCCCTCCTGGGTTTGTCCTCGGACAATCGGTGGTGGATCGGCTGCGTTCCCTTCCGAACTGCGAAAAAGCACTACTGCACAGAAGATGGATAAGGATGAGATGGACAGATTAAAATACATTAACTTTTATAGATGATTCGGATACTTACTTCCATGCGTGAAAAGCCAGTCGGTGTCCGAAAGGAGATTGTTAGACCAGAGGTCGGTCGGCATTGTGGAGAGAAGTTTCTCGAGGTCGGCTTCCCGAACGTCCTCGATGTGATCAAACCCTAGGGATGATTTACTCGGTTCTCCCCAGGGTGATAGTAGAACGGTGTCCGTTCCTCGGAGGAAGAACCATGATGAGTGTCATCCTTTGTTACTATGCGGGGTGGCCATCCAGACCTTTCAATTGGCGTATCGGGTCAAGACCTTGAAACCCTTTTCCTTAGAGTTGATTAGTTTAAAATAGCTCAGGAACAGATCCAAGGTTGGTTCGACGTCCTGGTCTTTACAATGAGCAATAAAACAAATGAGGTGGATATAAGAATTAGGGACTAGTTGGGAGAACCCGATTCCTATAAAACCTAGAAATTCGGTGATAAAAGGATGGATGGGGAATCAGACGCCATGTTTGAGGGTCCAAGATGGAACTCCTATCCAACCTCCCTCGAGTTGCCAGTACATTCTTTCATGAGGTCGGGTGACTCGGAGCTCATACTGGAGAGGAATCTGGTATTCATGGCGGAAGGATTCAAGCTGGGCAGGGGTTATGGATGAGGGGGTATTTGCTACAAGGGCATCTTTATAGATTCAACGGATGACATTCTCTCTCTCCCTATCAAATATAGGTTGGGCTTGGGAAGAAAAAGAAGCTTGACCTTGGGTTGCCATGGATTCCGTGGAGAGAAACTTTTGGGGATTTTTCTGAGACAAAGAAGGTGAGAAAATTAGGGATTTCAGAAAGTGAGCAGTGTGTCAGGAAGGAGACTTCTGAGGCTTTTATAAATGAAAATAAGACATATAGGCGTCAGTTTTGGGGGTGCAAGGGGGTGTGCGAAAACCAATAGGCGTCAGTTTTGGGAGTGTAGGGGCGCACAAAGATCAAACGGAAGCAATTTTTGGGGGAACGTGATAGGAGGATGATGGTCGTGTGCCAGACGTGGGGGGTTAAGGACTGTTTGGATATAGTCAGTTACAAGGGAAGTAAGGATGTTTGAATTACTCTCCTATTTAAGGCTCTAAAAAATAGGAGAATGGGGGGCAATGTTGGGTTGAGATAGTTTGGGCCCAGGTTTGGACTGGCCCATACTAATTCATTGGGTTGATCCCTATTATTATATTGGGTTGGCCTGACAGAGTTAATTATTGGACTCTTTATTTTGAGGTATGGGTTGTTTGGAAGAGGAAAAGCCAGCCTACTTGGAAAATGAAGAGTCTGCTTGGATGATAACGGTTGTCTGAAAGAGGGACGTTTATTTGGTTGATTAATGCTTGTAATTATGGTTGCATGGGCATATAAAAGGGGAGCAACATAAAAGATCTAAAACTAATTTTTAACTTACTATTCACATACAGAACCCATTTTCCAGCATACAAGCTCTCTACCATCAGAGAAACCTGTAACCATCAATATTATTCTAGTGAATTACTCTCTTTCCCCGTGGTTTTTTCCCAATTGGGTTTCCACGTAAATTTCTGGTGTTCTTACAGTGATTTCTTTGAGTTATTTATGTTTGACGTTTAATTTTGCTCGTTATTTTGTGATTTAAACGGGTGCTAAAAATTTTGGTTTTTTTTTCCCTTGCAATTTTAAATATATTCTCTTATAATATTAATTTTTTTTATTTAATTCTCCAAATTACATTAAAAATATATTTTATTTCGCATAATTTATACACACACCGAATATATTTTATTAAACAATATCAAAAAGATGTTATTAAAATTTAAAGTGCGTTTATCATTTACATGTACATCTCCTATTACAAAGCCGTCAGGCTTTATAACCGTTAATTTGGAGATTTTGAGTCGTATCTTATTCCAAAAGGAGTTCACTTTATTTAATTACTTTTACGCATGTAAAACAGTTATCAATTTAACTAAAATTGAATACAACTTGCTCCAAATTAGCTTCCCCAATGCATTTATGAACTAAATACAACTTGCTCTCTATCTAGACCTGACAAACGGGCCAGGTTGACTCAAACGAACTGGGCTTTTGACGGATCAAGTCAAAAATAGCCCGACTTTTTGCAGGTTGAGAAATGCTTGGTCTGGGGCCCGCGCGGGCCGACCCGGCCCGCAAGCCATTTGAATATTTTTTTTTATTTTTTTTTATAAAAAATATTTATTATGATTTATAATTTAAAATAAATACTAACACTAATTATTTATAATTATAACACATAATTTCTATATAATCATATAATATTATTAATAAATAAAATCAAACAATTTATAATTTTATATTAAAATCAAACTTGCTTCAAAAATCAAAACCTCTCATCTCTTTATATTAGCCATGATATTCAATACTGATGGTCTAATGCTACCAAAACTCTTGTCACACTAGCTACCTTTTATACATAACTCAAGAACAAAAGGAAATATTTCACTTAATTCATGTCTCGATTCCATTGTCCTTTACAGAAAAATATATTTATGCATGAGACACATAAAAATTATGCAATTGGTGTCAGCTTGAAGAATTAAATTGACCACTAACTTGTTAGGAGACGAGCAACAAAGCAATTGAAAAAAATATATTAGAAATTTGTTTTTCTTATATCACCACTACCTTTACTCTTCAGGTAAAAACTTTCAAACCAATCAATTAGGAGAAGGTAATCCACTAATAATGGGGAAATAATTCTAGATGTGAACAATATATATACATATATAATCAATAAATAAAAAATTGTCAACAATGTCAATCAATTTTAAAAGTAAAAAAAATAACCCGCGGGCCGGGCAAAAACTGGGCCAGATTTTTTTGGGCTGCATTTCTTAAGCCCAAAGCCTGATTTTTTTAGGCCAACCTAGCCCGACCCGCGGATCCCGAACCTTTTTGCTAGGTCTATCTCTGTCATTCTCATTTAGGACTGTCTCACTCTTATTTTATTAAACAATGAACATTACTTA
This sequence comes from Hedera helix, assembly GCA_947179155.2. Classification (NCBI taxonomy): domain Eukaryota; kingdom Viridiplantae; phylum Streptophyta; class Magnoliopsida; order Apiales; family Araliaceae; genus Hedera; species Hedera helix. The sequence goes on along the minus strand of OX359283.1, from coordinate 15,560,509 downwards.
TTTTAACATTAAAATTAACTAATTAATTATTAATTATATTTAAAAAAATATTTTCAATTATAATTATTTTAATATTTTTTAAATATATAAACACACTCACGTAAACTAATATTAATAAATAGTTGGTGGAGTATATAATCTTTAAGATGCTTTCTCATGATCTCGTCACACCATCTGTAGTTCCATTGTACTTGGCATTATATAGATTGATTTATGACATATCCCAAAAGATAAATTTTATTGTTTAGAACATTATACAGTATTTTCCTTTAATTAGTTTAATTTTCTACTTGTATGACACTATATACAAATAAATGCAGTATCCATTTTATATTAAGGATTACAAATTTTATTCCAATATATTATTTCAATTGATTAAAAAAAATGTCATATTTTGGTTAGTTTTGATAATTTTCTACAAATTTGGGTGGCTTTTAATGTCTTCTGTAAAATCTATACACACACCGTCAGTGTTGTTAAATTCAGACAAGTTAAAATTGTAATCGATGGACACTCCAATCAACTTTGTCAAGTGAATCAATTTTGATCAAAATTAGAATTAAATCAGTTGACTATAGATCAAATCGATGGTTCTATCGATAAAATCGATTAACTTGATCTAGTGAATCGATTTTAAAATATTTTTTAAATATTTTTCTGTATAAAAATATTTTTATTTTTAAAATTAGATATTTTTAATAATATTTTAACATAATTTTATTATATTTTAGTTTATAAAAATTAAATATTTTAAAATTTTATTAATAATTAATAATATATATTTTTATATACTTATAATGTCATCGATTCAATAACGATTCGATCACTAATTAAATTAATAATCCATCTATCTAATATCTTTTTTAATACGAAGATGGATCTGAATTTAAAAATCATACACACTGCATACTTGCATCTCATAAAATAAAATAAAAGTAAAAATAAGTTGTCCATCTTGGGATAAGAGCCAGATAAAATTGATGGGACAACCCGTACATGTCTCCAAATCAATAAAGCACCACCAGCCTCAACATGAAAGACCTACCAACTGATAATCTCCGGGTTAAATTCAATAAAGCACCACCAGCCTCCACGTGAAAGACCTACCAACTGATAATCTCCGGGTTAAATGCAAATAAATTCCTTAAACTTTAAGATTTTTAGACTTTGAATTCTTTTTTTTTTGGGTCAATACAAACCAAATCTCAAACTATTCTCGAGACCTCAAATTTGAATTTTAAAACACTCAACTACTCAAGCAACATAAGCCTATTATTTATGTTACTCAAGAATTAAATGATATTCCCATATACCAGCCAATTATTATTATTATTACAAATATTATTATTATTATTATTATTATTATTAACCCCTATTTAAGCTATCGTTGTGGACTTCTCCGCCATGGTAGCTCACCCCCTGTTTCAATTTGAAGGAGAAAATGCGGGGATAATAATAATAATAATAACATTAATATTATAATAATAACATTAATATTAAAATAATAATAATAATAATAATAATAATATTACTAAAATTATTATTAGTATTATTAGTATTATTACTACTACTACTACTACTACTACTATTATTATTACTATTATTATTATTATTATAGGTGAACTTCCCGCCGGTGTTATGTCTGAAGTAGTTTCAGCTAGTGGACTTTTTGGCGCCAAGTCTGATGCTTTTGAACCAGTCATAAAAGAAAAACAAGGCCTAGTAGTTATAATCATAAATTTTTTAGAACAAAATTTTCTTGATTGATTTTAGTTCATTCTTACCTCTGGGACTAAAAGGAGAGGCAGCCGTAGCAGGTGGAGGAGTTGGTCCGAACAAAGCAGGACCTGCCAATTATGATTTAATTTACAATTGGATTAGTCGACTAAATGACGATATTAATAATAATAATAATAAAATGACGATATTAATAATAATAATAATATTAATAATAATAATAATAATAATAGGCTGCTACATGATAATATCATTTAGTTATTGAGTAACCATAAACAATAATAATATGTTTTTTGAGTGGTTGAATGTTTTAAAGTTCAAATCGGAGGTCTTGAGTTCAAATCTTAGGGGAAGCACATTTTTTTCATTAAATTCAACTAAGATGTCACGTCACAGGTGCCACGTGGACAGTCAACGCACATGTGACACTTGGGGGTTCAATATTTAAATTTTTAAATAATTTGGGGCTCGGTTTGCATTGACAAAAAAAAGGACTCAAAATTCAAAAACCCTAGAGTTCAGAGTACTTATTTGCATTTAACCCGATAATCTCCTAATAATTCCTCCTTTTTCCTTCAACCAGCAAGTCAAGGGAAACAAAGCAATGCAATTTATATGATAGATGTACTGTAATTTAAAAGTAATTACAAAAATAATATCTTAATGTAACATAAATGCTTCTCATGATTTGTGACACCTGTTATTTTGTACCAAGCATATAATGAAAGAGATATTACATTGAAAGAGACAAAATAACTTTAATTCATTTTTTTTCCATCATGTTTTAGACTAAAAGTGTTATAGATAGTTTAATAATAAATGTTTCTCTATTTATTTATTATATAAAGTCATAAATTTGTATCTTTTATTTAGCAGAAGTCAAAATAATGAAGGTCTATCTCTCAAATAATAATAATAATAATAATAATGGTCTTTTAAGCTCGCTACATCTATTTGTAAAAGGTTAATTTTTCAAGGTTCCTTCCCTTGCCCCAACTCCTTTTCCAGATTACCCTTTAAGCTCCAGGATTGATGAAGATAGATTATTCGCATTTTGATGCGGTGTTATCATGGCTTGTATTTTCGTTACTTGTGTTAAAAATTGCTCAAACATATATTTTTGTAATATGATTATTTTTCAAGAATATTATCTACAGTGACAATTAGCTGTTATTATGGCTGAAAATAAACTTGAGTGACTTAAAATTTAGTTCGAGATCGGCTCGAAAATTTCAAGTGAGACTCGAATTTGATATTTAAGCTAGTCAAATTCAAATTTATTTTGATACTTGGACATTTACATGAATTGAATATGAACCGTCTATTATTCGCTCATTTAGAATATCGAATTTTTATTATCTTATTAATTCTTACTTGATACAAGTTTGTTAATCCTTACACATATACAATATCGCGTATATTTGATTTAATTAATATATAATATTCAACAATTAAATTTTTCACATTTTTTGAGAAGTGGAATGAGATTTTATGTTTCGCGCACACGTCTATAAATTGATTCAAGAATGATAATATATTCTCACTAATTTTTTTACAAGACTCAAAATCTAGTTTGAAGAGTTTTAATTTGAAACTATTTCAAATAGTTGATTGAGTTAATTTTATTTAATATTATCATAATATAAATTATTCAGTTTTAATTCGTGTATATTTACTTGCAAGTAGCTTTGACTAAAAAAATGAGTCAAGTTCAACTCAAGTACAGTAAAACGAGTCGAATTCGAATCTGAGCAAAGATTGTAAACTTGTATTCAAATTCAAGTACGAATTCGAATACTTTTAAAAAAATTCGAGTAAAATTTTAGTAATTCGACTCGATTCCGTATTACTTTCACTCATAATGACCCTTTTCTTAATTATTAGTTATCATATTTGAAATAATTATCATTTTAATTTTTTTTATCTCATATAATATATTATAAATTTTAAAATATTTCAGTCATTTAGATTATTGATATAATGTTTTTTAGAAAAAAAAAAAAAAAAAAAAAAAAAAGCAAAAAAGAGCCTTGCAAAGAGCAATCTTGGGATATGAGTTGGATAAAATTGATGGGACACCACCGAGTCATTTGGTCGACTGGTATCACCACTAAAAAAAATATTACATGTATTTGGAGTATGGTGAATATTATGTTCCTCCCTTCACATGCATGTTAGGTCCTTTCTGATAAAGCTTACAAAGGACTCACATGCATATGAACAGAGGAGTAAACTATTCACCATACTCTATGAACATGAAATAGTTTCTTATCATTATTGGGTTCAATTCCCCCTTCGACAAATTAACAAAAATAAAATAAAAAATTGATGGGACAGCACGTAAAAGTCTCCTAATCATCAAGCACCAACAACAGCTTCCCCATGGAAGACCTACCAACTAGGCCTGTACAATTCATTCAATTTTTTTGGTTTTTCAGTTTTTCGGACTAAACTGATCTATTCGATACAAAACGAACAGGCCCTGTACCGATACAAAAAAAATCGATATATATCGATTTTTCGGTACCGATTCCGGTACCACGTTTTATTGGTTCGGTATTTACCTAACCGGACCGGTTGTACCGGTTTTCTAATTTATATTTTTAATTATTAATTAATAATAATAATAAAAATAATACTAATAAAATAATAATAATAATAATAATAATAATAATAATAATAATAATAATAAATAAGTATTATAATAATAAAAATAACAATAATAATAATAATAATAAAATATTAAATTTTGATTTTTATCAAAAAAAACTGATTCGATATAACGGTTCAACTGATATCAATATCGGTACCGAAATTTGACCAATTTTAATACCGATCGAGTTTGGACCGATACTTATTGGTTGAATAGGCCTACTACCAACCAAGAACCATAATTCATTTCGTGTTGCTTCTTTTTCTCTTAACTACCTAGTCAAACCAATGCAATTTATTTTGATATCATAAATTTTAAGAAAAACAATAAATTGACTATGTTTGTTTACAAAAAAAATATATTTAAAATTAATTAATTTATATGTCTTTTAAATCATCTAATAATTTTTTTATCATTTCTAAGACTATTTATAAAAAATTATATAATCTCATAAAAAATATGAGATTAATAATTCCCCTCATTTTAAGCTATTAAATGATTTTATAAGACTAATAGTCTAACATTACGAAACTAATAATCTCTCATCAAATAATTACATAATACAAAATAATATTAAATTAAAATATATAGTCTAATCTCAAACATATTTTTTAATAAATTATATACCAAGATTTTTAAAAGTTTATTGTATAACTCCGATTATGGGTATATCTGTTACTAATGTTTATAACATTTACGTCATGTAGTATTTAAATTGTATCTAAAAATATAAACTATTTGTAACTTAACAAGACTGTTTAAGTACATTTACAATTTCAAACACATTAAACTCCCCAAAAAATTGTATCCAAAAATATAAATTATTTGTAATCTAACAAGACTCTCAAATACGTTTAAAATTTTAAACACATTAAAGTTCGCATAAATTAAGGAACAAACAAACACTATAACTAAATAAATCAATGTATGACATTCATTTAAGGGACTATTTAACTATTTAACCTTTAAAAATGAAAAATGAATCAGAAGGACACTCCATCTAATCTCAAAACCAAAACCAAAACCAAAACCAAAACTCTTTTTTTTGGGGGGGGGGGGGGGGGGGGGGGGGGGGGGGGGGGGGGTGGTAATTACCAAAAAAACCAAACCTTGATCAGTCTTGACCAATTTACAAGCTTTTCATAAAATTACATATCTACAATTCCCTCCCTTTTTTTCTTTTTCTTAATTGTGTTATGTAATGTATGATGATTTTACGGAGCATGTGGGGGAACATTTAATCTGACACATCAGAGGTCCTTGCAGCTGCGTTGCCGGATCTTGGTAGCCTTAGAAGCTCAACAAGTGTCTCCGCCTGCCCAAATAAACAAGGCACAAAACGACAAACATCAGACACTTCTCAATTCAAAAATCAGTTTAAACTATCCCATTATCAAACCAAACCAAGAAATGCATTAAAAAATTTAAAAAAAAATCCAACCAAACCAGAAAAAAACAGAGGGGGAGGGGGGAACTAGTTACTAACCCCATTTGCGAGCAGCTTAGTTGAATAGAATTGTTTTAAAATAAAATAAATAATAGTTAAAATTAAAATCAAATTATAATAAAATTAAATATTTTATTTATTTATTAATACGTTACTTAAAAATTATATCTAAATAAAATAAAATAAAATGTAATTATCAAAATATCTCTAATTAACTAACTAACTAACTAATTAACTATATATATATATGAGTGATGATATTTTTGTTTTAATATTTTTTTCTATTTCTTTATTCGTTGAAATCGTGATTTCTTAAAAAGATTAGGAATTTCGATTTTAATATATAAAATAAACACGATTCCGTCAAAGTAATAATTCCAATTAAATTTAACATACCAAACGTTGAAAAAAATTCTTAATCGGAATGATCATTCCTTTATGTCTCATTAGTGTATGTTTTGGCTACACATTGTTTGGACGTTTAGTGCTTTTGCAATGTTTGGACTACCAAACGCCTTTGAAAAGTTTATCCTTTTAGTAACAGTTTATTACAAATATAAATTATTTAATTTATAAATATAATACTTAAATGTTTAAACGCACCAAAAGTATGCTAATAATCAAACAAATCCTCAATTGATATTTTCAAAATATTTGTTGAACCATACTCTAACCTTTGTTTAAATAATAAAGTTCCATGAATAAATAAAATTACGAAAAACAAAACTGCAACATCAACACATGCATATATATTGAATTAAAATGTATCTCCGGTGCATTTTGTTATGATTTATAAATGACCTCTTAATGTTTTATCTCTAAGGATCACTCACTAATAATAACATAAACATTGTGAGTATTGTGAGAGCAACATGCTAATAACGTACCAACATATGTCTCTATTGTCTGTTGTATATATATATATATATATATATATATATATATATATATATATATATATTGTGAGAGCTATTACCAATAATCAACGCGTTATTGCTAGTTTTTTAAACAAATGTTTAAACAAATGACACTTCAATTATTTTTTACAATTCAATTACTTTTAGGCAGAAATTTGAAATGTAGAGTATTCGCAATCTTAAGCATAATTTGTTTGCTTTATATTATAAGATATTGAAAATTTTTAAATTCACATTCAATTGTAACATCCATCAAAAGGTAAATTGGGAGGTATCATTTCTTAGTCAAAAATTTGGAATACCATTAGCCAAATTCGCCCTATCCATTTTACGGATAAATGTATCTCCGCATAATACGCACGCACGTCCACAAATTTTTCACAATTTTCAATATATAGTATTTATGTCATTTCTTGATAATTTTATACTACTCCTACACAAGTCTTTTTATTTTTGTCTCATCTCAGCTACTACTTACATAAAACTATTTATTGATGAAAGGTAATACTTATTCATTTGAATTATAAATAAATAATTTTATTTTATATATATATATATATTATCAGACAAAAGATGGGACAAAAACGAGATATGTGATTTGAACTCACAACTCCCGTTTAGTCCTCAAATTATTAGCATCTATGAGCAAAATGAAATAGTCAAACCATATACGTTTTAAAATATAAGTCATCAATTATTATAAAAAAATATTTTAAATTTTAAATTAATATAAATTCATCTAATTTTAGTCTGTATAATAATAAATATTATAAATTATAAAAAAATTATATCAAATAAAAACTTATTATGCATAATTATTAATGAATCATATTAATATTATGTTTAAGTATATTTGGAAATAAAAAATAATATATGTTGTGATTGTCATTTACGTGAATTGATAACCCTTTTACAAAAAATATATAATAAATAGACTATAAATATATTTTTATAATTATAATTTAACATAAATTTGTCTGACATTTTAAATACAAATAATGAGGTGTGAGTATTTTGAATGACTTGGGAAATAAACATGCATGGTAAAGTTGTGCGATGTAATTTAGTGTGATGCATTGAAGCAAGTTGTATCATTTTAGAGCGTGCATAATAAAATTCAACAGTTAAAACGGAAATGAAATGAAAGAATAACAGTAATAACTTCTTACCTTTTGTTTAGCACGACTTGTCCCAGATTGCGACAATGCAATCAAAGGGGGAATCGCTCCTTCGCGGGCCACCATTGTACGGTACACCAAACTATCCTCACACAGCTGCAACAATATCGCCGCCGCTATCTCCTTCTGCCGCTGCGATCCAACCTCCACAATCTCAACCAGCACCGGTATTCCCCCTTCCTCCACCACCGCCGCCCTGGCCTCCGCCACCGGCACCAACACGCTCAACACAAACCCCGACTTATCCACCATATTCGAACCAAAATCCGCCATTAATTCCACCAGCGGCTTCATAATTCCGGCCTGAACCGCTCTAATCTTATTCTCCTTCACCGAACAGAGCGAATACAGAGCCGTCGACGCGTCCTTTTTCCCGCGCAAATTACCAGTTTCTAGAAGATTCACTAGCAGAGGAATCGCTCCGGACCGTCCGATCGCGATTTTATTGTCCTCAAATTGCGATAATCGGAGCAGAGCGCAGGCGGCGTTCTCCTTCGCCGTTGGATTGCCGATTTTGAGAGCTTTAACCAGCGGTTTAATCGCCCCCGCCGACGCAATCAACTCTTTGTTCTCGTCGCATAAAGAGAGATTTAAAATTGCCGTAACGCCGTACTCTTGAAGTTGAGAATCAGAGGAGGTGATTAAAGAAATTAACGGCTTGATCGCGCCGGCTCCAGCGATTTTGATTCGATTCTCCTGCTTGTTCTTGGCGAGGAGCCGAAGTTCCATCGCGGCTTGCTTCTGCTCGTCAATTGAACAAGATTCAAGACCGGAGACGAGTTGATTGATTAGCTCGTCGGAGTTTTCGGAAGCGCAGGCAAGTATTAGCCGCCGGCTCTGAGACGACGCCGTCGGAAACTCGCCGGATCGATCACTGTTGCAGTCACTGAACGCTGCGGAGTCATCGTTGATACTAAGCCTACCGAAGCTCCGGCCCATATAGCTGTAATTCGCCTGAATTTCAGTCTCCATCGCCGGGAAATTTGATACTACAGCATGAAATAATCTTCACAGTTTTGCCTGAAGTTATGGTTTTCCCGGCAAGTCTGACGTTTGAGGGTTGTCGGAAACTGAAACGACCTCGTTTGGTTTTTTTAGGGGGTTTGAGTATTTTGGCTCTCGAGGGATTTGAAGGAAAGGGAAAATATAAGCCGGGTGAGAGAGAAAGAACACCTGGACGAAGCGTTGGGGAACGGGGGTGACACGTGCGTGGCAGTATCATATCTCAGTTCGAGAGAGCACGTGCGAAAGGGGTGTCTCTTTTAACGCGTGGGTAGAAGGTTCGCTATTCGATACTTCTTTTTCGCTATTTTTACCAGCAGCCTCCTTTTTCATAATTTATTTTTTCCTTATTCTTCTCCCTCTTCCCTTTCTTCTCCTTCAATTTAGTATTATATTATTATATTTTCACGCTCTCATCATATAAAATAAAATAAAATTACTTTCTATCTCAAAATTCTATATACATATTTTAGTGTTATAAAGTTATTGAATGTTCAAAAAAATTATCCATTTTTTTTATCTATCCGTTCGTGCAAGCAGAATGAGATTTTAATTTCGGGTGTTTTATCGTTAGAAAGTCATTTAATTTTGCACATAAATTTTTTAGGGCAGTATTTTCAGACGCATCATTCCGTCATAGGCTAATTATTAACCTTAATTTTTGTGCTGTATTTAATTTATTATTGATTTGTTAACAAGTACATGTTGTTTTAATACTAGGTAATTGTTATATTCGCAATCTCAAAAAATATACGAAAAATTATTAGTTATTTTTGAAATAAATAAATAATTTGCTCTAACCTCTCATAATATTACGAAATTCATAAGTAATAAATCTCGCATAATCCCATAATATTATAAAAAAATTATATCAAACTATTTATTTATTCCAAATACAATCGATAATTTCTCAAAATACACAATTGTTGGTTGGGAATAGTGTAATAAATATTCATGTTTACGGTGTGAAGTACTGTTAGCAGCATGGTTTTAAATTCACTGACTTCTTATTTTAATCGAATAAGAATTACTGTAGTATTCTAAGCGTGTTGCCGTATTCACTAAGTACTATTTACAATTGATTATCAACAGTACTTGTATTGCATCTTTATCGAGTATATTAGCAAGTTTACCTTTTACATTATTGGTTCAAAGTTTTAGTCTTTTGCTGTCACTGATTGCCAGTAGCATTATAAACTTGATATTATTTTACGAGAAATGCTATGTATAATGAATGATCTTTTATAATAATTTAGTCAATAATTTTGTTAAAAATGATAGGACCCATCATATAAGTGATGGATTCTATTATTTTTAACAAAAATCATTAGTTAGATCATTGATTAAATCATTATACATAGTATTACTCTTATTTTACTGTTTGTGTTCCACCTCTTCGTAACCTGTTAACTGCGTTGGCATTTAAGGAGTGAATTAATTTTACTTTTATTTGGTACTTTACATTAAATAATAAAAATTGATATTTTTATAAGTAAATTTGATATTTTTATAAGATCAAATAGGACCTATTTATAAAAATATCAAATTAGTTTGTGAAAATATTAATTCCCATATAGAATTGATATTTTCACAAATTAATTTGATATTTTCACAAGATCCAATGAGATCTATTTGTGAAAATATCAAATTAGCATGTAAAAATATCAATTCCCTAAATAATAATTAATTCTTAGGGTAGTATATTTGTTTTAATTGTAGGAATGGTCCTTTATATATATACTAGTAATTGTCCGTGCTTGAAGGCACGACGTAACGAAAAATTAGATTAAAATTAAAAAAATACTACATTACTTAAAGACGCTTTACAACCTAAAATAACTTACAATCACACATAACAATTATCATAATTAATAACACCACCATAATAATTAATTTTTCATTAAAAATAGATATCCAGAAAAATTTAAACATGTCTACAAAACTTACAATTATCAATAACAATTATCATAATTCACCACACCACCACCACAATAATAATAATAATAATAATAATATTTATTATTATTATTATTATTATTATTATTATTATTATTACTACTACTACTACTACTACTACTACTACTACTACTACTACTACTACTACTACTACTACTACTACTATTATTATTATTATTATTACTATTATTATTATTATTATTATTATTATTATTATTATTATTATTATTATTATTATTATTATTGCTATTATTATTATTATCATTATTATTACTATTATTATTATTATTATTATTATTATTATTATTATTATTATTATTATTATTATTATTATTATTATTATTATTATTGCTATTATTATTATTATCATTATTATTACTATTATTACTATTACTAGAATTATTATTATTACTATTACTATTACTATTACTATTACTATTACTATTATTATTATTATTATTATTATTTTGAATTCAAATTTGAATGAATGAGTGTGAAATGAAGTGTTGATTTAGGTGAAATTTGTGTGTGTGTGAGATATTATTATTTTTAATTCAAATTTGAATGAATGAGTGTAAAATTGAGTGTTGATTTGGGGAAAAATTGTGTGTGTGAGATGAAATGTGAGCCATTAGATTAAAATTGAAAGATCCTAACCATTGTTGTGCTTTGACAAATTTTGAATTTAAAATGGGTTGTGTTTTATTATATAGATATATATATATAAAAGTACAAAATGGTGTCTCACCATAAAATTTAAGAAGAGTGCAAGTGGAAGAGGAGATAACTCACTTTATTCATCGCTTTGCGATGAACCTGCCTTCATAATAGAAAGGGTCTATGTGGCATTGGACCTGCCTTCATAATAGAAAGGGTCTAGGTGGCATTAGACTCGCCTTCGTAATAGAGATGATCTAGGTAAATGAGGGTTTAGGTAGGGGATTTGAACCCTCAACCTTCTTCATTTGGAGGTATTAACTGCCAACAAAATTTAAACCCTCAACTTCTATATTGATATAAATGAGTCATACTAGTGGTGCAAGTAGTCATCGGTTAGGAATTGTTCTTTAACACTAAAATTTAGGAATAAAAACCTAATTTTTTAAAAATATATATATATTTTTCACTGTTTATTTCATTTCAAAATCTATTTATCTATATTCTACTACCATATAATTATATACTTATGACTATCTCTTATTCTTATACATTTTTCAATTTAGTTAGTTTTATTTAAAATTCATATTCTTTAAATAGTAATATTTAATAATATTATACTTAATATACTAGTATAGGATAATGTTAGTACAAATGCATGTTTGAATATTTGATTTGATGATGAGTAAACAAAATGATGTATGTGAGTTATAAAGGGAAATTGTTAACGTATATGTGTAACCAGTAGCTTTTGTGAAATCTTTAAAAGTAAAATTGATATACAAAGACTTAGAATAGAAAAATCAAACTTGTTAGGTTGATTAATGGAATGAATTGAATATATAGATTATAGAAAATCAAAAAGTTGTTCAGTGGATCGAACAATCGTAGAGTCAACTTGGAGATCGTAAAGCAAGATGAAGATCGCAGAGTTATGCTCAGAGGTCGTAATGCAAGATAAATTCGTAGAGTTAACTCTATATTCGTAAGGCAAAATGAAAATTGTAGAGTAAAATGAAAATCGTAGAGCTCATAGATCGTAGAGTCAGCTAAGCTAGAAGCTCTACAATCGCCATAGAACTCTATGATTACGAAAATTGTAGAGTATGACAAGTCTAACAGAGTACTGACAATGGGAAGATCTAAAAGGTGAAACCCTAAGGTGTTTGCTGATCATCCAAAGTTCAGAATGAAAGACAGATCGGGTTTTGTCTAACAAGTAGTTTAACTAATTGACATCAGTCACATGGTTATCTTTTCAGCACTCTGATGTGACATCCTGCCTGAAAACAAGCTGACACACTTCCTAAATGTCAACGTTAAAGATCTTTTTGGATCAAAGCATTTAATGATGCAACGACTACTTATTAAAGAAAAAATCTCAAGGTCCTTTATAAAAGGACACAAAGATTCAATCCAAAGACAATAAGAAACAAATTAAAAACTAAATTGCTTCCAAAATCTAAAGAGCTATAATCTACAATTTAGAACAATTTGTTCTGCTGCTAAGTTATTATTCATTGGACTTAAAGCCACTTAGCAATACATTTAAAATCACTTTATTCTCTTTATGATTACTAGTCTTGGTGACCTCTTTGTAACTAAGTCTAAGTGACTTGAAGAGTTCTTTGTCAGCTAGTCTTAGTGACATCTACCGAGTCTTAGTGGCTTGAAAGAATTTTAGTGATTCAGTTGATTGTAGTAATTCTGTGTGAACTGATCTTTTTGATCACTCTATCATTATTGGATTCTCTACTCGAAGAGTAGAAGAGTGGACTATAAGATCTTTGTACTCTGAACCACCTAAATTTTTTGTGTCTCATTTATTTTTTGCACTTTACTTTCTGCATTATATTTATATCTGATGTGATTGATTTTCACAAGCTAACTAAATCCAAAACTGAAATTTCCATTAATCTTGATAGGGATTTTCAATCTATTATTCTGCCGTACTTAAATAAATTAAATTGCTTAATTTATAATCTAGTAATCCTTATTTAAAAGAAATTTTTTAAAAGGATCTATCCAACACCCACTTCTAGATCTATTAGTGCCTATGGGAAAAAACAGACAATATAGAAAAGTATAAAAAATAAAATAATTTTATAATAAAATTCGTGCTTTGCACGAGATAAGATCTCTCGACCCTAAAATTTAAAAATGATATTTCATCTGTAAAATTTAGGAAAAATATTTATTTATTTTTTATTTCAAAATCTTTCCATCTACATTTTAATTATTATAATTATCTATTTATCACTATCCCTTAAACTCATGCAGTTTTTAATTTAGTTAGTGTTCTTTAAAATTAATATTCACTGCAAACCCTCACGAGACACAATTCGTCCACTTGGGGTTTAAAAGTTTGTTGCATATGCTAAGTGCAATCGTGTTTCTTACGAAAATGAGGTAACTTAGTTTTTAGAATGAGTCACCGAAGTAATGTGTTAATTGGATTATATTATGACCAATGATAAAATTTTAATTTTAATTTGATAACTTTTGAAAAATGGATAAATTTTTACTTAGTATAAATTTTGGCTACTTATTAGTTATTACTTTGTTTGAGATCTTATATGCCTACATGCACATATCCATTTGTGTTGAGCTAGTTTTCACTTAGTAAAAGTTTGTTGGATTAGATATTTATGAAATATATGAGTATTCTCTATAGTTTATTTGATCATGTCTTACTAATATAAATGCATAAATAATTACTTCAATATCTATCAAATGAATTATTGATATTTATGCTACATTATAATGGTTAAAACCAGTTTGACTACTCTATTTTTGTGGTTTTTGTTACTTGAATGAGTAAGCTCTTAAGGTATCTCTACACCTAGTGTCCTAAAGTCAACTGGTTTAGGAGTCATTTGTCGAAAGTTCGCTACATGGGTAACTTTGAAAAGCCTAAGAAAAATAAATATTGCACAAATTAAGAATAAATAATAAAGCTAGATAAAGCGTAAATCGCACTAGTTATAAGAATAAACAGAGAAAATATGTGTGAAAAGTAAGTATATAGAGATTTGCATTATAATTCTTTCATGTTAAATATCTCTTATGTGACATTTGAATTCATGAGCTTTTATGAGTTTTGATTAGTTCTATACATTTGAATTCACATATTCACGAAGGATCATAAGTAATGTAAGACTAATAAATATGTTGACATTTTAGGTTTTGCAAGGTTTTGAAATTTTCTTTGAATTATCATTTAAAGAATCTATAAGGTTAATGTGTAATTCATATTGATTCGTTGCTTGAGTTGCTCGGGTTAGTTAGTTGTGGTTAGTAAAGTCTTGTGTGTTTTAGTTTGTTTTTGTATTTTTTAGGGTAAACAAAGGGTTAAGTGTGATGGTATTTGATAAGTGTGTTTTATACCTATGTATTAATTATTTTTTAAGTTAATAATTTGTGAGTTCTTAAGTATTTTATATTAGTTTTAAGTGTTTTATGTTTCTTTTATGTGTTTTGATGTTATTTTATAGGAATTGGAGTATAGGCTTGATGGATCAAAGTTTGGAGTTGTTATGCTTGCATTTTCAACTTGTCAATTACGCAGCAGTCATTTCAGGACTAATTTTGACTTTGGTTTAGGCATAATTTCTCAAATCCTAAAACATGAAAGTTGTAGATCTATTTCTCAGCTTTTCAAAATATCTTGAATCATCACAATCGGAGTTCGGATGATAAAATTATGGCAATTTTTTTTACAGTTGTTGAAACAACCAAAATCCTGAAACTTTAGGCGACAGGAAAAACCATCGATATAGGGCAGCGCAGTTGCGCTCTAATCGGTGCAGGTGAGCCCAAACAAGCTGTTAAAAAAATAAAATGAGGGTAGCTACGGTCCAAGGCACCGCGGCTGTGCTACGGGAAGCGGCCAAGCCAATTTTTAACGCATTTTTAATATTTTTGAGTTCCAATTGGATTTGTTTCTCCATTTATGATTATGAAATACTTTGCAATCTATAAATACATGACTTTAGTCTTATTTTAGGAGAGATTAACACAGTTAGGAGTATATTAGAATAGAAAATCAAGGTTTATATCAAATCTAAAGGAGGATTCATATAAGGATTTAAGATTGAAGGAAGAGTTGAAGATCACAGTTCAAAAATATAATATTTTATCTCTAAATATTTTTTTTTAATTATTGTAATTCTTGGGATGATAATATTTAATATTATAAATATATTTTCTTCTTTAGTTAAGAGTTAATTCTTAATTAAGATTGCAATAGAACCTAATGTGTAGTTTATATTAACTCTTTTTCTTTTTAATTATGTTTAATTATATATGAATTGTTTATCATATTTTATGCATTAAAGTACTAATTATCTACAATAGTTAATCTAATAGTCTATATGAAGTTGACAAATGAATTATAAATTTATATCTAAATATTTTTGTGCAAAATATTTGTGGGAATTGTTCATGTATTAATTAATTAATTATAGATAATTATTGAGATAATTTATATGAAATTAAGAGATAGATTATAGGTTTAGTTCTTAATATGATAACATATATTTGTATTTTCCGTGTTGCCTATATGCCGTATGTAACCTTAAAGAGAATCTGATCCTAAATTTTTGTTAATTTAATTCATATAGAAATATAGTGATTTAGTTAGCATTGGATGTTCCTTGTTAATTCTGTTGCCTTAAGGTTAGATTTAGAATAATTTGTTTATATGACTATCGGAAGAATAACATAAATGCAATAAAGAATTCTTAGTTAACAATTTTATATAATTAATTAAATAAAACGAAAATGGAGAGATTTATATGAAGAATTGAAAAAATTTATAATTTTAAGTATTTAAAATCTGATATTAATTCTTGTTTTTATATTAATTTAAATAAGGTTTTGCTTTATAATTAAATTCGATTGCTTAAATAAAATTAATTTTATATAAAATTAGTAATTGGTAAATAATTATTAATAATTCTCTGTAGGAACAATACATTACTTTCCATTATAGTGTTATTCGATTATGTATACTTGTGTGTGAATTTCTAAGTTAAAAATAGACAAAAATATGTTCCACATTGAGATTGTCTTTTCTAGTTCCTCTATCTTAGAGGTTAGAGTAGACTCTTTGTGTGCACTAACATCAGTTATCTGCCTCAAGTGATCATTCTCAACTTCAAATTTGGATAGAGAGACAGTGCCTCGTAGAGCTACTTCTAACTCTATTTACGTTTCTCTTTCTCATCTTGAAGAAGAGAATGATCCGTTGATAGAACCTTGAACCACTTCATATACTGATGTAAATATGATGTTATGCCATGCAATGCAATTCTTAAATCATCAATATTAACATCAAGGGATTTAAAATTAAATACCTCACCGATGTCAACTTCTCTACAATTAATGGTTCCGTTGGAGTCCTCCTCTATGGCCATCAAACAGAGGTTGGCCACTTGTGGTTCTTCATCATCACTAGATTCTGTACTTGTGTCATTTTCAGAATCACTCTACGATCCTTCTGCTACAAACCCTTTGCCCTTCTTATGTTGCTTCTTATGGCTCTTAAATTCCTTATTTTAGTAGGGTCTCTTTTTATCTTTCTTCAGCCCTTCTCGTAGAGGCTTAGTACATTCTGCTATATAATAGCTTGATTTTTACAGTTGTAACAAAGATCTTTCTCCTGATCTTTACTACTGTTTCCTTCGTTGGTGTAGTTCTTCCTTGGTCTTCTGTTTTAGTTCTTCCTCATAAACTTTCTTAATCTTTTTGCTTGAAGAACTATGTCATCATCATTATTTTCTTTTTCATTTTCATCACCTGAGATAGCTTCATCTGGGGCTTTAGATATAGCTTTAATTGCCTTGAGAGCAACCCAATTGTCTTTCCTTTTTCCTTCTGAAATTGTATTTGCCCTTTGATTGAGTTCAAGCTCATAGATAAAGCTCGTAAGTAGGTGACCGTAGAGCTTTTGTATAGTTATCTCGTTCAAGTTCTTTGACTTACGAATTTCGATGGTGTTGATGTCCCATTTACTTGGTAGAGCCCTCATAAACTTTATGTTGATGTCTTTGTTAGGATAGACCTTACCATAGGCTTTTAGATTATTGATGAGTATGTTGAATCTTTCGTAGGTGGCTGTAATGTTCTCTCCAGGTACATAAGTGAACATCTCATACTATTGAATCAAGAAGGGTTGCTTATTCTCCCTTACTTCTTCAGTGCCCTCATGCATTACCAGCAGAGCTTCCCAAACTTCTTTGGTAGTCATACAATTTACAATATTCTCAAAAAGCTCATCTTCCACAGCCATGAACAGGATGTTCTTGGCCCTTTTATCTAGCTGTACCAGCTTTTTCTCAGTCTCAGTCCATTCTGATCGCTGCTTGACTGCTTAATACCCACAAAGTTTTTTTTTTCAAAGTCCCACATCATGTATTCTCTAAAAACTCTACCCTTTCTAAGGTTATATAAGGGGGGCTTAGCCATTTGGTTTTCCCACACCAACAATTAAGACCTTCATTTTGAGAAAGGCTTTGTGGTGGGAGGGCTTTTAATAAAAGACCTCCTTAGTTAAAAATTTTGGTGTCGAGGGCGTAGACAATCTTCGGTAGTCGTATTTTCGGGTATGTTCATATTTAAATTTTTGTATTGTTATTATTGTTTTAAGTATTGTATTTAGTTTGTTAGTTAGTATTTAGTATATTTTGTTAGTAATTAGTATTTTTGCATTTTTGTTATTTTTGTAGTTTTAATTATTGTTTTGTATTTAGATTAATAGTAAATAGTTTTGGATTAGTATTATTGATTTTAATTATTGTTTTGCATTTAGATTAATAGTAAATGGTTTTGGATTAGTATTATTAATTTTAATTATTGTTTTGTATTTAGATTAATAGCTAATAGTTTTGGATTAATATTATTGACTTTAAGTATTATTTTAGATTATTATTTTAGTAACTTTAAAGTTTTGGAATAATGGTTTAATTGTTTGGAAAATGATTAAAGATTGAAAGAATATTTTAAGATATACTTATAGCTATTTTAAAATGAATAAGAAGAATGTTGCATAATATAATTATTCTAATAACGTTTAATTGTCCTGAATTTATATTTAGGATCTGTTCAGCTATTAATTTTGTGTTCAGCGATATCGAGGTAAATGACTTTCCAAGCTATTTAGTATTTTAAAATTATTGTTTATAATTATGTATGCTTTAGAAATTATTCGGATGCCTAAATGTATTGTTTCAAATATTGTTATTCTTTATTTAAGGCTTCCATTTGAATGAAAATGTTACACTTATATTTTGTTAAAAACCCGGATCAAGTATTAAAATAGAATTTTGATTTAGAAAATGAGATTATATGATTTTGAACTGTGAAATAAGTATAGTTTTGAATATCGAAAATATTGAGAAATTGCTTTTAGAAACCTCAGTCCGACTATGTATTGAAACCGTTAGTGTGTACGCTAGTTCCGGAACAATTTAGGATCTACTAAGGCGCACACCATTAGATACCCTTCGGGGGGGGGGGGGGGCGCTCTTCGGGGCGCGTGCATGATAAGATACCTTAGTAGGGGGCGTATCATTGACATTATCGAACATAAGGGCCGTGTTACAGGGCTGCTGTAACCTTAGTCATTCTGTGGATTAAAAGATACATCGAATATATTGAACTTATCGAAATCGTTGATCGAATATATTGAGCTTATAGAAATTTGTCTTTGAATTGTGTTTTGTAATTATTGATTTTGGTTTTGAAAATAAATATTGACTATTGTTATTAAGAAAAATGTTATTCCAAAAAGTATATTTATTACTGTTATTGAACAAAAGGTATTTCGAAAAAGTGTTTTGCAAATAGTACTTGATCCACCTAAATAGTGAAGATTGTTACTTGCTGGACTTCATCGCTCACCCTTACATTAACTTTTACAGGGTCCATTGTTAAGAGCCGAGCACTGTGGATACTTTTGTGGATGATCGAAAGATATTTTAGTTTATGAATATTTTAGAATTATGATAAGACTTTTGTTATTGGAGCTGTATTTTCAAAGTTATGTTTTCGGTATTTAGTTATTGAACCTTAGTGTAATTTTGATAATTAAAGACTGTTCGGTTTCAAGTTAGTTTCATTATTGTTGAGTTATTTTTGTTTGTGTTTGGGTTGCGCTATTGATATTGTTGTCTTGCGAGCTTTGTGCTTGCGGCATGTGACACTACGGGCCTGTAGCGGGTTCAGGGTGTTACAGCTGCTTTGTTGGGATCGTCTGTTGTTGGAGACAGTTTAGTTAGAACATAAGGACCATTGATGACAGTATTAAATAGTTCATTATCAATCGCATCCATATAGGCATGCATATGAACCTTCCAGTTAGCAAAAGTTTCTCTATTTAATAGTTGTGGCTTATTTCCACCTCTAAGCTTAGAATTGGTTTTACTAAGTGTCATAGATCAACTCAAAGTGTAAGCTTTATGTTCGAGAGAACCTGCTTTAATACCACTTGTTGTATCCCAAATGCACACAAGAGATCTAGAAGGTTAGTTGAATTGATCCTTGATTTTTTTTTTAACTTGATCTTAGAATGGATTACCAAATAATTTGTTAACCAATATTAGTCAAGCACAATGGAATATAATTTAAAAATCCCCTTTAAAGATAAATATATGAAAAACACAGTTTTGAAATTAGGAATTTATGGAATAAAGTTACACACAAACACAATTAATAATAGACATAAAGTAATTACAGAAATTTAAAAGAGACAGAAAGTTTTAAGTGATTCGGAGACTGAATAACTCTTAGTCCATTCTTCTACTCCACGAGTAGGAAATCCATTAAGAATATAGATCACTAAGATCTGCTACAACTGAACCATTCAGGTTCATTCGATTCACCAAGTCTTGGAATGAGGACACGTAGTCTAGATCACTTAGATCTCTATAAGTCACTTAGACTTGAAGTATTGCCATTAAGCCAATAAGATATAAATGTTGATGAATGAGTTGCCTTGAGTTGCTGCTAAGATTGCAATAAGTTTGGCTTCTCAGGTACTTAGCAGCTTGACCAAGTAATTCAAGTTTCGTAGAGTGGTCTTTTCGAACTTCAGTAGAGTTTTCGCTTTTTAATCAATCGTCTCATGTTGCAAAAGTAGTCGCTGCTCATTTAATGCCTTGATCTTTGAAGATCTTTGACTTTGATATTTTAGAGTTAGGCAAGTTTACTTTTTGCTATGTCATTTTATCAGAGTTCCAAAAATAGAAATCATGTGACTGGCGTTTGCAAAGTCAAACTAGCTGGTAAACATAAGTATGCTCTCTTCTAAATTTCAACTATGACATTGGTGAATGCATCTGGCTCTTCAATCTGAGACACTCTCATTGTCAGCTGTTCTGACAGTTCTGACTTACTCTACGAAGTGAGTTGATCGTATAGTTAGATGAGGAACATAGAGTTTGTGCTTAAATTTGTTTTACGTTCAGAGCTCAACGATCTTGCTTCTTTCGACCAACTCTATGAAATTGATTTCTGCGATGCTTAAGCAAAAAATTTCCTTTACTATACATTCGTGAGTCAGCTCTATGATTGTTTGACTATACGATTTGAACTTCACTATACGATTCAGAGTGAACTCTCCTAACTAGTCTTCTGCTCTACGATTGACTCTACTATACGATCTTGATTGCACTCTAGGAATTACTCTTATTATCTGCATCGGGCTCTTCAATCTGAGACACTCTCATTGTCAGTTGTTTTGACAGTTCTGACTTGCTTTACGAAGTGAGTTGATCGTATAGTTAGATGAAGAACATAGAGTTTGTGCTGAAATTTACTCTACGTTCAGAGCTCAATGATCTTGCTTCTTTCGATCAGCTCTACAAAATTGATTTATGCAATGTTTGAGCTGACTTTTTCCTTTACTATATGTTCCTGAGTCAGCTCTGCGATTGTTTGACTATACGATCTGAACTTCACTATACGATTCATAGTGAGCTCTGCAAACTAGTCTTCTACTTTGTAATTGACTCTACTATACGATCTTGACTTCATTTTACGAATTACTCTTATTATCTGCAATTAGCTTTACAATACGATTTTTAACTGAACCTACTCTGCGATTTGATTTCTTTCCTCAATGAACTAAACTTAACTCTATGATTTCTTGTCTATACGATCTGAATTCTACGATCCGACATTCTTACAATACGATCAATCAATTTTATCCTATAATCTATACAACAATTTATCTCAGAAGATCAGCCTAATAAATTTTGATATTTTCTAATATAAGTCATTGTAAATCATGAATTTATTAAGTATTTTACAAAAACTATTGGTACAAATATAAATTAATTATATCATCATCAAATTTAAAATGTAGACTCTAACAATTTATATATTATTAGTTAAATAATTTATTTTTAAAGAAAATAGAAAATTAATCTATTATTATTATGATTAATATATTAGTGTAGTATAATAAAAAATATATAAATAATATAATAATTTTATAATAAACTTCATACTTCGCGTTGGATCGTAAGGTTGTTGCTATCTAAGTATGTATAATTTGAGTTTCAAAAAAAAGAGAGAAATATTTTGAAGCCGACAACTCTCGTTAGTCTCGTGTATGAGTAGGACTCAACAGACAAGGTGATAATAATGTTTCGTAATTTTTTCTTAAGCATCTAAGTCTACTTTTTATGCTTTCCACTGTCCTAAAAAAAAGCATCTAGCTTTACGGTAGTTAGAAGCTTCCCTCCTCAATTTTTTAAAAAAGAAACATATGTTAAGGTTAAGATTATTTTAAATTGAATATTGTGGACCATACGTATCAAAACAAAATAAAATAATATTAACAATACGATCATGGTTTAAAAATATATATATATATTTAATAAAATTTAGCAACGATCGATGGTCCTACTTTTATAGCTAATCCATTTAGTAGGATGTTAGGTAATGGATATAAAGTTGTAACATTATTATAGTATCGTTTGGTTCCGTTTGGAGGCATTTATATAGTTTTGCTTTTGTTAATAATTATACTTTAACCTAGTCACTTAGTGATTTATTAACTCAGCACTTTAAAAAAGATGAGAGTTTAATGAATCAAGATCAATCCTTCAGAACGAAAAATATTACGTCAACCGAGTGTTTGTTCGTTTTTCAATTTATAAAATGTTTAATACATTTAGAACTATAAACGCATTTAAGAATTTAATTTATAAAACGTTTAATACGTTTATAACTATAAACATATTTGAGAATTATATTTGTTTATAAATAATTTGTTATAAATACAATTTATTTAATTAATAAGTGCAATATTTATAGTTTATACGGATTGTACTAATTTTGATATTGTGACTAAATATATTAAACACAAATATTATAAATGTTATAAACGCTGATAACATAATATGATAAAAGTATACATCTGACCAGATACAGATACATATGGTAAATGTTTAGAAAATTAAAAGTATTTACACTATACCATACTATTTGTATTTATTTGATTACATGTCGCATCTGCATTTACACCACATACTCATCAATTTCTTTTTATTATTTATTTTTATATTTTCATCATATATAGGAAGATATACATATATTGTTACATTTAAGGGTTTGGTTTATCGAATAAAAATTAATATAATATAATAGTCTACGTAATATAATCGAGTTATAAACTTATAATTTAATCGTAATAAGTTATTACGATATATTTGTTTTGTTGGTACTTGATATTTATATAATAATTATAATATTATTATATTATATTTAAAATTGTGTTTGGTTCACTATTTATATAATTATATGTAATAAATTATTATAAGTTAAAATACCAAATTAGTTATAATTATTACTGTTTTATCTTTTATGACCTATTTTATTATAGATGTAATGAATCAATATAATAATTAGAGGATGTAATAACAAATTTAAAAATTTATATATTAACATTACGTTCATAATGAGTTAATATATGTAATAAATAAATTAAACATAATAAATAATATCAATATAATAATATATTATATTATAAATTATTAAATTAATTTGACGCAAATCTTAACATTAACAGTTGCTTATTTATCGTATCCAATATGTGCTCAATAATTTGTGGGATCGCTGTTTCGGCAAAGTACAGTTTCCTACTATTGGATTCGGATAGAAGGTTTGACTAATTGAATGGACCACTGGGCGTGGGCAATGTGATTGGCATACTTCGTAGATAGGGGCCAGTACCAATTTTGCCATCTCCTTGTCTTCTTCCCTGTCTGGTCCTCACAAAAATAAATTCATTACATCTTAAGGTGATTGATTAGGAAGGGGCCATTAACTCGAAAAATACATGCACTAGTGCTAGATTGGATACATGTGAAAATCTTGAATTCTTGATTGACTTTAAATGTATGTTTAGTAATATAATTTCAATTTCAAGTCCGAAATTAGAATTTAGCGCTAAATTCTATTTCAATTTAAATTTTAAAAAAAAAACTACAAATTTGATTTCAGTTTTAATTCTAATTTAGAACTTAATTGCTAAAAATAACAAAAGGTATTATATAATTTTCCGATACGTGTTCACCGTGAGAATTGAATTTCCAAACACGGAATAAGTCACCTCATAAGTTGTCAATACGTGTTCATTGAATTTGCATTGAAATTCAATTCAATGAAAGTTAGACCTTATAGAAATAAGCCCGAACCATCTCAATAAAGACCTCTCAAATACCCTTAGTCAGACCACAAAAAGATATAAAACAAAAAATTTGTGCTCGAACAACCAAAACATAGCACACGTTATTTTATAAATTGACAATATGTGTTGACCTCATCTCCATAATTATAGATATATTATTTTAGTTCATTTCAAAATTAATTTTTTTTTAATTATATAATATAAATTTATATAAAATTCTTAGCATGCCATTGTTTATATCAGTTAAATTGAATGGTAGACCCGCTAATGTTAAGTGTATATTTTGAAAAAAAAAAGTTAAAAAATTTGTTGTCATAAATAAATTTCTAATTTTAACATGAAAGGAGTATAAACCAAAATAATATTTTATCAATAAGAAAGAAGGCAATTCTCTTTGAGGTTTGTGAGGTTACTAATATTAGAATATATCTATGTTGACAGTTAGTTGTATACTCAAAAACACACTTAAAGATAAAATATTAATAAAAATAAGACAGTAAATATGATAGGAAAATGAGAGAAAAACATTTTTACTAATATTTTACTCTTGGGTGTGCAACTGCAAATAAATATACTCCTACTAAGGGACTGGATTGATAAAATTAAATAAAAAAATTTGAATGGCAGAACGAATTGAATAAAATTGAGGTCTAATTAAAATTGAATACTAAATGAAAGAAACTGTTTGTTAACTGATTTGTCTAAAGTAACTTAATGACAATATTTTTTATTTTAATCCAAAATATATATAAGAAAAGTCATACTTATTTTTTTAAATATTGAGGTGGAGGTAGTATTTTAAATTGTTTAGTTTATTTTTTTATATTCATACCTTAAAATACTTTATATCGATTTTTTTCTTCTTCTGTTTATGAGTATTTTTACTTTTATTATGCTAAAAAATTAGTAGTAATTTTTTATCTCTCATAGTAGTATAATAAATAATAAACAAATCATAGTAGTAGAATAATTTTTTATACATACATATTTATATATGTATGTTTGTATGTAAGTATGTATGTATTTAAATAAATAACAAAATAAACATATAGAATTCAATTAGGACTCAAACAAAAATATAAATTTTTGAACAATTTTTAATGGAGTGTACTATTAGTAATATAATTTTAATAATAAAAAACTAAAAAAATTAATGACATTTTATCAGTCCATAAAATCAAAACAAAATATTATAACAACATTTATTAAATTGGTTACTAATTTGTTAAAGAAAAATCAAAAGTAATTTGTATATAGCAAAATTTATTTTTAATAATAAAACAAGATGGATATTGAAAGTAATTTTTAATTGTCAATGAGAAAATGTAAATAAAAATATCATTCAATAATACTTTTTACTGATTCAACTACATGTTTTTGGCTGAATCGTTCAGATTCAGTGAGAGTTTAAAAACTGTAAAATAAACAGTTTGAATAATTTATTAGGTCAGATTCAAACTCATTCAAACATAAACAAACATCCTTAAATGTCACAGTTGAACAGTAGTCGAGTCCACTGTCCAAAGACCTCCACCATAGAGTATTTATATATTTTCTTAATTTTAAATTAGAGATATATTTTTAATTTAAAATTTTAATATGATATAAATTTCTTTACTTAGTATCGTTAATATTTAGATAAAATGAACATTATCATTCCACCCTCATTAGATTTTTTTAGCAAATGTTAAAATAAATTTGTAAAAGTACTAGAAAACTAAAATTAAACATTTTCGTTTTAAAAATATATTTTTAATTTTGAAATAGAAAGAATGTCAATTAAGAAGAGAAGATTTCCGAAGGATAATCATTCGGCAATCCATCACTTTCAGTTGTCCGTGCGTTTGAAAAGGCCACCATGCCAACTAAATTCAAACTCAATCACTCTCGAGTTATTGTCATAGTTTTATTATCATATTATCAAATATTAAATTTTATTAATAGTTGTTCGTTGATCCGAGTCGTTAAAGATGTATCAGAGTGGTCGCTCTGCCTGGTGTGACTACTTTAGAGCCGGTTTTTGTACAGTCCTGTGAGAAAACGTTGACCAAATTTTAAATAAACAAATCCATTCTCATAACATGATCTTTTCTGAAACAGACAGCATAAAATGTGCATTTCAACAAAGCAATGGGGGAAGGAGGAAACAGGTTTGATGGTCAAGGTTACCTGAATATTTCTTTAAGGTATCAGGCTAGTTAATGGTTTTACGTACTCCATTAGTTTCAAAAATAGAGTTACACTTGTATATTTTTAGATTTTAAAGTGACATAAATAATTTAATATGTCTCTGTTATTCTTAGTTGATTGGATATTATCGTGCTACCAGTATTACATTTTTAAGTCAATATAAGGGATATGTTGAAAATATAAAACTTTAAAAGTTATCGTTTTACATATGTAAATGCGTGTTTATAAAATGATCTTTGATATTTATTTTCGCTAATTCACAGTGGTTAAAGTTCAAAAGATCTAGTGATTTGTATTAGTTTGAGTTATTGTTGGTATTTAATTAATCCTGAATTTCCTAGTCTAGCCCTTTTTGTTTATTTAGAGAAGTTTACGTGTAGTATTTGTGACAGAAGCGCTTGGAGACCTTGTGCATAAGCTACTCTTTCTGTGGATTCTTATGTGCTCTGTTCTCTAGTCCAAAATCCAAAAGGAACTCGCCTGAACTGTGTAGCCGTGTAGGTGTACTCAATAATCACCAACCAAATTGGAATGGACAAGGCAGTTGTATTATAAATTGTAATACTTGAAATCAAATATGAGGAAAAATAATTTTCTCATCTTATTTCAATGGAGATGTACATGTACATATATACAGCAATGAAATCCTACAATCACAGTATCATTCCTACAATCAATCCATCATTCCTATAATTAAGACATTGTTCCAGCAATGCAATCCTATAATCAAGCTACATGTCTAATGAATCTATCCATGCCTACTGTACATATACGTTGGTGCTGGGAAAGGAAAGAATCACCACAGAAGGAAAGACATTTCAACACTGTAATCACTAATCACCTACCAAATTTTGGCCAGTCTTTACTCTTAGTTATGGACAAGGCTCGTTTGTTGATTTTAGCATATGAATGAAGAGAAGTACAAGGCACACATTATAGGAATAATAAAGCACTTGTAGCTCCAGGGACTAAGGCAGCTATCAAATGCTAGTTGAATACTAATTGTTCAGATGTTACAAATGAATTGGAGTCTCATAGAAAAGAAAAATAGTGAAAGAGTGAAGTAATAATATAACATGAATAAATCCAAGACTTAATGGCTTAAGCTTTTCGATCAAGTTAGGTTTTAAACATGTGTGCTAGTGCCTTTTGTACACACATGCGATGCACAAGCTCCCTAATTCTCTCCTAACAACTTGTATCAAAGCTATGAAAGATTGATTGCGGGCTGGTGAACCTCTTTTATGGTATTGAATTTTTGATAAAGGGTTGTTGGCTCCCTGAACTCTCAATGGGAAAGTTATGAGAAAAGACTCAGAAATTAATCCTGGATAGTCTCTTCCAAAGTCAGGCAATGGTGGTGAATTTTCGATAAAGGGTTGTTGGCTTTCAAAGGACTCTTGATGGAAAATGTAATGACAAAAAAAATATGTAATTTTATTATTAATGGAAAAAAAAATTATTTGAAGATGATTATGTGTATATATATGTGTGTGAAGCTAATTAATTCAATTAACTTGAATTGAGCATGTGACAGAAGGAATCAAGAGATACTTATGTTAAAGCTTATGTTATAATTAACTAAGCTTAAGTGATGTGCCTTGTGTGGTAAAATAAAAATTTTAATTTAATGTATGAGTTAAGTCTCATGAGAAGCTTAGGTAAGTTATGTATGTGATTAATGGACTAGCCTAAGTGTTATGTTCAAACATGACTTAATGAGGATTTAATTAAGTGCAATATGATTATTAAATGTAATGTGTGATGACCCAATTTATTATTAGGGAACTTAAGTCCAGGATGGATTAAGAATAAGCCCAATGGATTAATGTTTGTATACTTGATTAATGATCCCATTAATGGGAATGCTTGCAAGTAATAGGGTTTAGTGTAATGGGATCCAATAGGACTAATGAGAAGCCCACAAGTTTAAGTCCAAAGAATTAATTAAGTTAGTCCAAGGATTAATTAAATTAAGCCCAAGCATGTTGGCCCAATGCGGGGAGGGGAGTATTCCAAAATCTGGCCACCCCTCCTCCCTCTAGCCTTATATTTTATTTTTTATTTTTTGTTACTTGCTTGGAACCATGTGAAGAAAA
Source organism: Hedera helix (assembly GCA_947179155.2). Classification (NCBI taxonomy): domain Eukaryota; kingdom Viridiplantae; phylum Streptophyta; class Magnoliopsida; order Apiales; family Araliaceae; genus Hedera; species Hedera helix. Next base: position 15,531,976 of record OX359283.1, on the reverse strand, counting down.
TTATGATTAATGGCATGGAAAATTGTCCTTAAAATAGAGACTAGATGAAATTTTTACCAATTCTTATTAATCCTTTGGGTAATGACTTGTTGGGAGTATAATTATACATGTATATGTACATGTACAAGTATACTCAAGGCTCCTATAGATAGGACTTCCCTATTCCATTTTCTAAGGTTAGCCAAAGTGTTGGGAGAATTTAGAAAGCTTGAGAGCTAGAGTGAAAAGGAGAGTTGAGAGAAATTACCAAGTGTGGGAAAGCTCTTGCACTTTTGTGGAGCAAGGAAGGAGAAGGTAGAAAGTTTAACTAGCTTCTTAACAAAGAGAAGTAAAGCTTCAAGAGGTATAAAAATCCTCAAACCCTATATCTTTATAAGTTAAGGTAGTGTATTTAAGCTTATAGTATAGTTATACATTTTTGGTTATAGGATGTTTATGTATTATGGAATCATGAAGGATCCGAATGTATGAGGATGAGTAATGAAGGAGATTATGTGTTTTATATGAGTTATATGTGTTATATTATGTGAAAGTGTCAAATGAGCATGTAAATTAATTAACTCAAGTGGTAAAATGACTTTCGTGACAGTGTGACTAAAATGTGTACATTATTTGGGAAATCTATACATTTTATGTTGAAGGTATTTAAAATACAGAGATAGTCCTAATGGAACGAAAGAAAAATGAGTTAAAATGAATTTGATATAAATTTTCTTGTGAAAGGTGTTCTATGGTAAACCCTAGTATTTTTGAACCACTTTATTGTTTAACAAATGATTTTGGAAATAATTGAAATCCTTGAATGTTGTTAAAATGTGAATTTACTAAGATATAGTTCAAGTTTAAACTCATTTGAAAGTAAAATGAACAAATTATGAACATTTGAAACAAAAAAATCAAAACCGCAAAAGTTAAAAAATCAGAAAATGAAGAAAGCTTTCTGGTGACACGGTGCGGCAGCGGTGTTTACCTTTCTGTCTGCTCTGGCGACTTGGCGTCGCAGCGTCGATACACAATTTATGTACAGCGCGGCAGCGTCAGTCTGATAGTTATGAAAAATCGACCGGGGTCGGAACCGGGTCAGGTCCGGTTTAAATTTTTTTTAAATAAAAATAAATAATAATAAAATGAAATAATAATAAATAAATGATTAAAACAAATAAAATAATAAAGATTATTTGTGAAAATAAATAAATGAGAAATAATTTAAAAAATAATAATAAAAATTATTTTATTTGTAAGGTCTATGTATAGAAACTAATATTGAATAATATAGTGAATAAAAAGTGATTAAACAAATAAAATAATAATGAAGAGTATTTTATTTATGAGTCCTAGTTGTGGAGAGTTATGAAGTCAATATACGTGAATGTATAGATCGACTTAGATTGATTATGTGAGGTTCGATAGAAATTAATCGTGAGAACGATTTATGATATAGGTTATCCAAATGGAGGAAACCTAGAATCAACTAGAGGCGACAAACAAGGCAGGTATCTTAACTTGTGCACCTTATTGTTTCGTTCAGGTAATTTGAATGTGATACTTATTAAAAGATGATTCGTATTGAACTCAATAATCAATGATCATGTTTACATTCATGAATGATTAACTTTATATCTGAATATTCAATTTGAAAGTTGAATTATTCATACTCGAATGCTTTTAAAAGATTACTCGGACTCTAACATGTGAACATTGAAGTTGAAGTTATTCATAAGTGATTTAAGAAACGTGTCTATGCCATTTAATTCGGCTAGGCATATAATGAATCAAATCAATCATGTTTTAGAGAGCTATCAAAATCAATTGCCTTGGTGCGGATTCTTATAATATATTGAGATGAACAAACCTGATAAAGGGGAAAATATTTTATGTCGGGGAATCGACTCGCGCGCTATGAGTGAACGTTATGCATAATGTGGGTACGACATGGCTGATCTCTTCATGTATATGTTATCGAAGGTTTATAGTTAAACACAGTTAATCCTTTTAGGAGTTCATAATCCATAATGACCTCTCAGTAATGGAATTATTTAGATCTTGGAACTGTTGAAACTTGATAATCTCAGTTCATTCAATTCAATTCATAAATTATCCTCTAATTGTTAAAACTTCTAAAATTATTACATCTTGAGCATGATTATTTGTTATTGCTAGATTTATACTTGTTGAGCAAATTTATTGCTCATTTCTTGCTTTCATTAAATGTTACAGTTAAGACCGAGCTAGGTGGAGTTTTCGAGAAAGATAAAGGGAAAGGCAAGGCTACGGATTAGCCATTATTCCTAATTATTGCGTAAGTTAATGTAATGAACAATATTTGTATTTGTATCAGACTATGATTTATTTAGTGAAGGTTATCTGTAATAACCAAAAAAATGTACTATTATCATTAATGGAAATGAAAATATTTTAAAAATAATTGTGTGTGTGTGTGTGTGTGTGTTTGTTTGTTATGTGATGAGCCTTAATAATTTAAGTTAATTGAATTAGTTATGTGATAAATAAGAAATTGAAGGGATGATGATAGTGAGTTTAAATTATAAATAATTTTAGATTACGTGATATGCCTTGTATGGCATAAAGTGAAATGAGAATAAAATGAACAATTAATTAAATTAATTGTAAGGTGATTAAATAATTAATTAGGGTAATTAAATTAAGCCCAATGTGAATATTAGGAAGTCATATGAATTATTGTGATATGGTCCAATGTGTTAGAAACAAAAGTCCATTCATGTATGGATTGTTAGAATTAATTAATTAGCTCAATGAAATTTGTACATGGCCCAAAGGTAATTAGTGGTCTAATAGAATTTTAATTGGAATAGCCCAAAGTGGATGGTTGATGTTGGTATATATATGTATTATGTACAGATATGTAGGTGCATATATATATATATATATATATATATATATATATATATATATATATATATATATAAATGCCCCTTGACCGAACCCCACCCCCACCCTAGCCAAAATGTTGATTTCTCATTTCCTAGAGTCATGTGATGTGTTATAATGAGCTTAGGAATGGCTATATGTACTAAAAGTTGGATTAGGTAAATCCTTTTTACCTAAACTTAATTAACCATTGGATAATGCTTTAATGTACCGGACAAATACATGTATATGGAGTGTATTGGTATATGAATTTTTCCTATAAATAGGAGTTTTCAAGATAACTTACAAAGTTTGCTAACATTTGGCTAAGTGTTATGTAGGAAGAGTATGAAAGAAAATGAGTGAAAAGTAAGAAAAGTGAGGGAACCTATTGCAAATTGTTAGTTCAAGAGGAGTTTAGCAAGGAATGAGAAGGTGGGGACATACCTCAACTTCATCTCTAAAAGAAAGAAAGTTTCCAAGAGGTATATAAAACTTCCTAACTTAAGTTAATAATTTTTATAGAAAGTTATTTAATGATAGTTATATATTTATGTTTGGTTATAGGAGAATGTGTGTGGGAATTATGGTAAATTCCGAAGACATAAAGAAGAATTTGTGAAAGAGAATATATAATTGATATGTGTTCATGTGTGTTTTATGTTTATATGAACAAGAAAAATGCATATGAGCTTAAATCTTAAATGTACTAGTTACAAATATGAGATTTGGTACAAAATAAAATAAAATGTGTAATCTATTTACATGATATAAAAATTTTATGTTGTAGATCTATGAGATGCAAAAATATTTCAAGTGGAACGAATAAAAACACAATTAAAATGAATTTATGGTGAATTTTCTTGCAAAACATGTCAAATGGAAACCCTAGCTTGAAGAACCAATAATTTTGGTTAAATAAATATTTTTAAAAATAAATTAAAATTATGAATATTGAAGATTTATGAGCTAACAAAACTGATTTGAGCTTATTTGGATGAAAAATGAGCAAGTTATGAAACATTGAATCAAAAGAGGTAAGAATCATAAAAGTTGAAAAACTTGGACCGCGCCGTCCCCAGTGTAATTTATGGCGCGGAAGCGCCAGTCCGGAATCTCAGTTGACTAGTTGGGTTGACCCGGTCCTATCTGATCCAAACAAAAAATAATTTAATAATAATAATAATAATAATAATAATAAATTAAAATAATAATAAACAAATAAAATAATTAAAAATTACTTTATTTATAAGTTAAATAAACAATATTAAAAAAATAAAATAAAATTATTTTATCTGTGAGTTAATTAAAATAATATTAAACAAATAAAATAATAATTAACAATTATTTTATTTGTGAGTTAATATTAAACAAATAAAATAATAACTAAAAATTATTTTATTTGTGAGTTAATTAAAATAATAATAAAGATTATTTTAATTAACATTAAATATTTCTTTAAATAAGTAAAATAATATTAAATAATTATTTTAATTGTGAATTAATAATGCATAAGCAATTAAAATAATATTATGGATTATTTTAATTGTGAATTAATGAGACTTGAACAATTAAAATAATATTAAAGATTATTTTAATTGTGAATCAATAAAAAAATAACTAATTAAAATAATATTAACAATTATTTTAATTGGGAATTGATAAAGAATAAACAATTAAAATAATATTAAAAATTATTTTAATTGTGAATTAAAGAAGCATAAATATTTAAAATAAGAGTAAAGACTACTCTAATTAGAGATTAAACAAATAAAATAATAACTTAAATTATTTTGTTTGTGGATTAATAAAGTGTGATCAAAGGAATAATAATTGCATAATATTGTGAAGGCACTTTAATTATGAATAATTAAATGATGAATGACGATAATTAAACAAATAAAATAATATTAAATATTATTTTTTTTGTGGTAGCTAATGCATGAATTAAAAAGAAATGAGGGACAATAATATTCAGACAAATAATTTTATTTGAAAGTCCTAGTTGTATAGAACTAGCATGTAGATCAATGAGATTATTATGTGAAGGTTAATAGAGATTGACCGTTAGATGAATATGTTGAACATAGGTTGTTCAAAGGATAAGGAGTCAAAGTCGGATAGAGTCGACGATCCAGGCAAGTACTTTAACTTGTAATTTTATCAATTCGTACAAGTAGAACTAATTGATGGAATAATTAATGTTTATATACATTGTGAAGATTAAATTATATACTCTAAAACATGATTTAAATTATCATTATATTCTTGAACAATCATTTGAACCCTGTTTGCGAACATTGAACGTATCAATTGTTTTCAACTATGTTGAAAAGTACGTTTATACCATTTGTATCGGCTAGACCAAATAATAAGATTGATTGTTAATCAATCATATTTTTTGAAAAATCTATCCAAACTAATTACCTTAGTGTGGATTCTTATGCTAAGAAGAACAACCCTTATAAAAAGGGAAAACTATTTTACGTCGGGAGACCGACACGTTCTCAAACTGCATGTCTAAGTGTTATGCATAACATACGGTACTTTAGGCTGATCACATATTATACTTGTTTATTATCGTGAATTTTTAATGAAATATTGTTAATTCAAGCATGTGTTCACAGTCCATAGCGACCATTCAGTACAAAATATTCATTAACTTGAAAATATTGAATTTTTTATTCTAATTAAAAATCCTTTGGTCCATAGTGACTCTTCAATACTATAAATGATCAGTTTTAGAACTATTGATACTTACTTTTTCACAACTCAATTATTTAACTCCTGAACTATAAATTGTTGTTATATCCCTTGAGATTATAAAACTTTACACATGAACGTTTACTTTTATTACTTTATACTTGCTGAGCAAACTTGTTGGTCATTCTTTCTTTCTTTAAATATTACAGTTAAGATTGAGCAAGACACCTGCTCGAGAAAAGATAAGGGCAAGGGCAAGGTTGCTGAAAAGACTTAGTACGATGTCATAAATGTTGTTATTCGATGTTGTATTAATACTTATATTTAGAATTTATTATTTAAGTTATGTTTGTATTAGTTATGTTTACGAGACTTGGGACGGGAATATTTACGTTAAATCAATGTAAATATTTTTATTATTCCGCGTGTAGTTGTTATTAGCATGTTTTATAAGTTGGATCGTGAAGCACTAGATTTGAGCTACAGGTATCTAAATTTGGGGGCGTCACATTATCGAACCCTGGGAAGTTTGTATTATGTAGTATTAATGTAAATATTTATGTTATTTCACAATAAGTTAGAATTAATTAGAATGTAGGTTGTGAATTGTGAAGCACCAAGTTCAAGGTAAAGGTACCTGAATTTGGGAGCATCACAAAAAAGTTCCGAGAGTTGTTAGCAAAGAATCGATGGTTTAAAAATTAATAATCCCAAACAATCTCTTGATGGTAATGAATTTTCGATAAAGGGTTGTTAACTTCTCAAAGACTCTCGATGAAAAAGTTTCAAGAGTGGTTAGTCGAGAATCGGTGATCCGCGCTGATTGAATAGAAAATATCTAATTCTTGATGAAAGTTGTCTCTTAATGAAAAAAATAAATAAGTCAAGAGTGGTTAGTTAAGATTTGATTGATGAGAAATGTTCAGGGGTGGGGTGGGGGGGGGGGGGGGGGGATTGTTAAGTTATCATAAGTGACTTTGAATCTCATGTTGGAGAAATAATGTAAAAGTGAAGAACTAATATACGTGGATGACTTTTAGATCAAGTTGAGTCCCAAACATATGTGTTAGTGTATTGTATACACACACTCGACACATAAACTCCCTCGTTCTCCCCCAACACTAGTAAGCTGGCCCAATGAATTTTTATAATTTATTTTACATTAAATTCCAATTTGCACGCTAAACATTAACCTTAAAATCGATTTCCACTGTAAGCTATACTTTGAATTAAATGCACCATGTGCTTTTAGCTAGAAAACAAAATGCACACTTCGGCACACTTCAGATCATTTTTCGACTAAATGTTCACTGAAAAATGCAAGTGTTTGGAATATTAAGGGTATTCCTTTAAAGTTTCACATTATAAAGAGCTATATGAGGATTCAAGAGATAAGGTGTGCTTTATAAGTGAATATTTGGCCAAAAAATTATGCGGAGTGTGCATTTTATTTTCTCGCTAAAAGTATGAGGCGCATTTAATTCAAAACAAAGTTTATGGCACAAATCAACTTTTAGTTAAAGTTTATAGTGCAAATTGGAATTTAGTATTTACTTTTAGACTAATTCTCTATATACAAACTATGTGCAAGTAATCATGCATAAAGAGAGAAAATTAATATATGGGTCTTAACATTCAAATTATCGATAAGGTTTATGTTAGCAAATTTATGTATTTACTACTTTGGATTTAATGATGACAAAATAATCTTGAATTTATTAAGCTGATTACTCTGTTATATGGTTGCTAAATGTGTATGCTTAATTTAGTCTTTATACATCTGTTAATATATGATTACATTATTTGTAATATTAAAAGAAAGAAAACATAAATTCAAGCAAGTGTGGATTTATAAATACTTGTTACAGTCTTTGTATAGTCCTTTGAAAGAATAATTACTGTAAAAGGACTTAGAGATCAAGAATGTTAGATTGATATGAAATTGAAAAGATAGATTACGTTATGGATCAAATTTGTTAGGTTGATCCAAAAGATAATCTATGTATTATCCTTAAAAGATTGTTGTTGTAAAAAAGACACTAGGGATCAAAGTTATTAGGTTGAATCTAGATACAGAGTATTATCCAAATTGTAATAGACTAGGTTGAAGACTTACACACAACTCAGATAAGAAAGTAGAGCAGAAGAAAAAGGAGACCAACAGAAAGATCGCAGAGTATGCTCAAAGATCGTAGAACAAGTGCAGAGCTCACAAGGTAAAAACAAAGATCGCAGAATAAACTCGAAGATCATAAAGCAAATTAAAAAGCACAATTGTAAAACTTTAAGTTCGTAAAGTTGACAACTGAGAAAAAGACTAGTGAAGCTGATCACAGAGTACAAGAGCATATAATCATATTGAATGATAAGTTGACCAAATCGAGGAACCAAGATCAATGATCGTATGGTAAGATCAAAGTTGTATTACAAGTTTGATCATATTACAAGTGTTGTAGTAGAAGTTAAATCGTATTGTAAGCCTTAGATCGTACTACAACAGCAAGATCATATTATAAGTTCAAGATCGTATAACATCAGTAGAATCGTATTGCAAGTTGAAATGTGTTATAAACTCAATTCGTATTATGAAGACATGATCAAATAGAAGAAGAAATAACATATGAGGATGTTAATCGTATTGAAGCACTAATCGTATTATAGAATCTACATTATACGATCAATTAATTTTTGAAGAGTAAAAGTTGTTAGACTACTGACATTAGGCGTACCACTGATTGAAGTGTTTGATGCAATCTTTCCAAGTCCAAGGTAAAATCTAAAGATCAAAGTCGCTTGTGTCTACTGGCTAGTTCGATTTTGGAGATATTAGCCAAACGTTGGATGCGTATGGTGGAGATCTGGAAAAGATATAAAGTATGATGTCATCCACGTGGATTGCCATTTTTAGCATACTGGAAATGAAGATAAAGCTGAAAGCAAGATGACATTTATCGTTGAGTGTCAATATCAAAGATGTTAAAAGATTGGAATCGTGATTAAAGTAATGACTACTTTCCAACGGATAATTTAAACAATACACTGGTAAAACTGGAAGAGTGAAGGCAATGGCCAATATTACAAGATCATGTCAATAAGGGGATGATAAGACCGTCACTATGGAGAGAGAGTTGAACCTTTAAGTCGTAAAGCTCAAAATGAAAGAAGAGAAAGAAGAAGGAAATCAACAATTCTGAAGATAACAATGGTTAAGTGAGGGGGAGCTGGTTCAACAGAAAAGAAAAGACCAAAATACAGCTGCAGACATTGAAAAAAAGAAGTATATGAGAAGATCGTAAGACTTGCATAGTCATGGATCGTAGAACAAGATAAAATTCAGAAAGTCACAATATCTAGGACAGCTCTAAGTTCGCAAAGTCAAGTTACCTTCATAGTGCTAAATGATCATGGTGCATAATCACAGAGCAATGAAATCGTAGAGCAAATCATAAGGACAATAAATCGTAAAGTTGATCGTAGAACAATAAAACATAAGTCAAACTGAAGAATCCAAGAGGTTCTATAATTAATAAAGCTGAAACAGGATTGATGATGAATTGAAAAAAAAGATGCCTTGAAGTATAGAATTGACAAGATAATGACTAGTCATCCAAAGTTGATATGAAGGATCAGACAAATAGTGTCTAACGGCTATCTTTCCAAAACAACACAAGACACGAAATTTTCATTTTTGGTAAACTGATGAAGACAGGTTTAAAAGCAATCTAATAAAATATCTTCATCAAAGATTCTCTACGATTGGAACGTTAAGACAAGTAACATATATCTTCCAACGTATATGATTATCAGAACATCTCTCTACATATAGAAGACTTATTCAGAAATATGAATAAGAGGAGATTAATAGAAAAAGAGAGAGAATACATGAAAAGAAAATAAGGAATATAAGATGAGACTACCAAAACAGGAAGAGAACTGAACTTCTCAAAATTGTATAAGAGAAGAGGAGAAGATTGATCTACAAAATGCTATATCATCAACCTGAGGTTAATACACACCTCGGAGTATCAATCAAGGAAAGATTCCAACATTATAAGAGTTAGAGCAAATCAAAAATATGCAAAGGACTAAGCTGAGACAAAAAATCAATGGAACCAGTCCTCAGCTGCCAAAATCCTTAGATGAAAGCTTAATGATAGCTTGGCAGCACTTCAAACAATAATAAACAACAACAGAGTCGGGATTTAGTGACTCGCCAAATTCAGAGTAATCTTCCCTTATTGAGGGAAGATAACTTAGTGTCCTGAGGAGATCATCTTAATGTACATATGGGAACTAACAATTTATATAATTTTTTTACTATTTATTTCATGGGGCAATAGTGTTTGAGTACGACTATGTACGACTATTTATGTAAAGTTTATGTACACAGAGTTGCACTTATTTTTAAATCAACTCATTGAAATTTTATAAATTCTCAAATATATAGGGTTTAATCCATAGTACTCGACTCATTCGTGTAAGCTCTTTCTATAATATATATTGTTAATATCAATTATTATTATTATTATTATTATTATTATTATTATTGAAATCATTTATATGTTTTACATATTCAATCAAAAAAGTACAAAACTTTGCACACAAAAAAAATGGCCAGTGACGCCGTCCACAAACGCCCGTCAAATTATTTTTTGGGTTATCATAAACAAGAATTATCATTATTGGTATCATTAATTGTGGATAGATATCATTATTTTCTTAACTTCTAATGTGTATAAATGCTTATCTGAATATATCAACTAATAAAGTGACACATTATTATTTTCTTGACGTCCAATTATATTAATGGTGTTGTACGTGTCAAACCTATAACCAGTGAACTAGAAATTGGAGGATTATTTCTTTTAGTTGTTGGGTGGTCGATTTGGTTTCATAGTTATTGGAATGGTACTTGACACCAAAAACATGCGAAAGATACATGTTATCATTGTGTTTTGAATTTTCAGTTGACAGTCAGTCAGCATGGAGAATTTTGTTTGGATATTATTATTATATTAAATCACAATCATATGCTTCGTGACTGCCAATATATAGTGAGTGGTCTTAGATAATGCTTGGAAAGGAGAGTTTATCTAGAGTCTTGACTACTGTAATTGGATTGATAGCAACTTGGATGGTATGACTAGGGTTTTACATAATTAACAAGGGTTTTGAGAACAACCCTCAATGTTGTAATGAAATCCTAATAATACCCAGATAAAAATAAATAAATAAATGATAAGAATAAAATAGATGAGAAAAAACTATAAGGGTCTGAGATCCCCCGATGCTTGGATGAAATGTTTAGTTTCTCGATTATTATTTTTTTATTTTTTTGCTTAAATTATGAAAGTTTGTAACTCATAAATTTCATTTTTGAATAGAATAGATATTCCCTCAATTTTATCATCCATATAATGCGTATATTTCTGATCTGATTGAATGAATGAATTTTAAAAAAAAAATGAAAGAGGAAGTGTCATATTATGAAAACTAGTAATTATCCGTGCCTTAAGGCACGACGTAATGAAAAATTAGATTAAAATTCAAAAAATATTACATTACTTAAAAATGTTTTAAAACTTAAAATAACTTACAATCACACATAACAATTATCATAATTCACAGCACTACCACAATAATTATTATTATTGTTATTATTATTATTATTATTATTATTATTATTATTATTATTATTATTATTATTATTATTATTATTATTATTGTTTTTGTTATTATTATTATTATTGTTGTTGTTGTTGTTGTTATTGTTATTTTCATTATTATTATTATTATTTTATTATTATTATTATTATTATTATTGTTATTTTTATTATTAACATAATTATTATTATTATAATTGTTATTATTATTATTATTACTACTACTACTACTACTACTACTACTACTACTACTACTACTTTTATTATTATTATTATTATTATTATTATTACTACTACTATTACTATTAGTATTATTATTATCATTGTTGTTGTTGTTGTTGTTGTCATAATTATTGTCATAATTATTGTTGTTGTTGTTGTTATTATTATTATTATTATTATTATTATTATTATTATTATTATTGTCATAATTATTGCCATAATTATTGTTATCATTATTTTTATTATTAATGTTGTTGTTGTTGTTGTTGTTGTTGTTGTTGTTGTTGTTCTTATTATTATTATTATTATTATTATTATTATTATTATTATTATTATTATTACTATTATTATTGTTATTGTTGTTGTTGTTGTTGTTGTTGTCGTCATAATTATTGTCATAATTATTGTTATTATTATTATTGTTGTTGTTATTATTATTATTATTGTTGTTGTTGTTGTTGTTGTTGTTGTTGTTATTATTATTATTATTATTGTTATTATTATTATTATTATTGTGACGCCCCCAAATCTCGGTCCCTTGAACCTTGGATTCGGTGCTCACTATTCATTACTAAACAAACATTCATAAACTAAATCTTCAATAACTCGCGAAAAATATACATAATTTCATTACAAAACGTACATTCAATCTCAGGTTCCACTAACCTCATTACCTCATCATTACCTTATAATACAAAAGGTTTACACATAAAGTAAGAACTAAATTACTTCTAAACGTTCACCTTTCATTTGTCGTTGCACTCCTTAAATCACTCGGCTTAACTAAAAAATAGTTCATGATATAGCAAGGGTGAGCAACTATTTTGCTCAACAAGTTTAAATAACAATAAAGGATATATCATGAATGAAAAAGAATTAGCTCTTGGAACTTCAACAATATACAATAATTGTGAAGACATGCAACTTTGAGTAAACATTCACAATTGATTTAACATACTGCTTCTCATGCTGAAAGGTCACAATACCATGAAGATACGTTTTTGAGTATTTACAATACCCTGTAGACAGAAGACTGTCATTTCGTTTTGAATATTAACAATCATTTCAATTGTAATATCCGATGATGGGTACTCTAAGTGATCAGCCTATTGTGCATTTATATTGTGCACGCTATAACCATCAAATATCGTTTGACCGAAATTATTTCATCCGACCCAAGTTTCATCTTTTCATAATAATTTGCTCATTTCAGCTTTTCCCATCAGATTTCGCACCACAACAATATGGTTTGGACTAGCTTCAAAAATATTCAGATTAATGAATTTAAAACATATATGGTCTAGCCGAAACAATTGGGCAATAGATCCTTCTCTTTAAACAGTTCATAATAAGAACAGCCATAAGAACACATGCAATATCTAGCCGAAACAAATAACATAGATATTGCTCTTTAAATATTTCATAACGTGAACAGTCATGCAATTGCACATAAGTGCGAATATCAATAATATTATCGATGTGGAATAATGTTAGATAATTAAACCACTTAAAGCTCTGGCAATAGAATACAAGTTTAGAAAACTTGTTCAACAATAATTGAATAGGGTTAAAGGACTTGCAAAATAAATACAAGTTAAGGTTCAGAGAACTTGTCTGTTCCGCTGACTATTGCTATTCAACTTAAAATAACTTCCTTTGAATGACCTATCATTCAACAATATTTATCTACCAATTAACATAACATATAACTATATTATACAGTACTTAAATCATCTATCACTTAAGCATAACACTAATCACTTAATAATATTATCAGTCCTTAATAATATTTTAATCACATAAATGTTCTTTAGGAACATAACTATCAATTCCTAATATTATCACCATTGATAATATATTATCCTCAAATAAAAATTATTAATCTTTTAATAATATTTTCAACGATTACGAATACTATTAACCATTTTAATAATATTCTATTCATATTATGATCATTTAATAACATCCCATTCACATACTAACATCGTTAATAATTAATAATGTCTTACTTTTCCTAATAATATTATTTATTAAATAATATCTTTCATCACTCAGAAATATTATTAACCATTTAATAATATTTTACACCAAAATAATATTATTAATCCTTTAATAATATTTTAATCCTTTGTTAATATTATTAATCATTTAATAATATTTTCTTCTCTTATTAATATTATTAATCATTTCATAATATTTTACTAACTTACTAATATTGTTAATTATTTAATAATATTTTATTTATTTCTTATTATTATTATTATTATTATTATTATTATTATTATTATTATTATTATTATTATTATTATCATTATTATTATCATTATTATTATTATTATTATTATTATTGTTGTTGTTGTTGTTGTTGTTGTTGTTGTTGTTGTTCTTATTATTATTATTATTATTATTATTATTATTATTATTATTATTATTATTATTATTATCATTATTATCATTATTATGATTATCATTATTATCATTATTATTATTTTTGTTGTTGTTGTTGTTGTTGTTGTTGTTGTTGTTGTTGTTATTATTGTTGTTGTTGTTGTTGTTGTTGTTGTTGTTGTTGTTGTTGTTGTTGTTATTGTTGTTGTTGTTGTTATTATTATTATTATTGTTATTGTTGTTGTTGTTATTGTTGTCGTTGTTGTTGTTGTTATTGTTGTTGTTGTTGTTATTATTATTATTATTATTATTATTATTATTATTATTATTATTATTATTATTGTAATATTCCAGATATTTTCAGGATTTTAAATAATATCTCAATTGATTTTATTAAAGGTTAAGGTTTAAAACCTAGAATTTGAGAAGTAAGATGTGTAGAAAATTGGTGAACATTTTTTTTTTAACATAATTTATTTGTTAGAAATTAAATGTGGGAATATTTTAATGATGCATTTAGAGAATTTATTAAGAAAATAAATTCAATTGAGAAGTGAATGTAATTATATTAATACGTATATACCAACAGTGTGATGGTTAGCCAAATGAGAGGATGAGTAAGTTAATACTCAATTAAGCTAATAAATTAATTAGTTTAAATATGAAGTAAGAAGGAAAGTCATGTGATATAATTAATTGACTTAATTATAGGAGTCATGGATTAAAGTTGTAATTAATAAGTAGAAAAGTTAGAATATTGCCTAGAATGACAATATTAAGAAGTTAATTAATTAAGTAATTAACTTAATTAATAAGTTGTTATATGTGTTAGCCCAATATGAGAATATTGCATGAAGGTGGGTAATTAAATATTAAGCCCAAGCGTTATGTTAATTAATAGACCAAGAGGTAATTAATATAAGACCAATTAAATAATATTGGCAAATATTGTATATAATTATGTGATAATCCTATTAAATTAATTACCTAGCCCAAGTTATGAAAGAGGTGTGAATTGTGGTGGGTAACCCAAGTAATTAAATAGAAAGCCCAATGCAAAATAATCTATGTAGCTCAAACATCTTAAAAGTCAAATGTTGGTCAATATGTTGGGAGAATAATTTCAAGAATTGTTAAGTGTAGAGAATTAACTAATATAATGTTAGTTGAATAACCCTAGTTGGTAGACAAAGGAGAGCATTAACCAAACATTGGTTAATTGCTAGGTGAATGAATGTGATGATGAAAATTAACTATGGATGAGTTAATTGAGTAACCCAAGATGGTAAAAATAATTTAAAGCAAGTCTAATTGGATTATATTTTAAATCCAAATGAAGTATTAATCTAGGTCAAATTAATTAACCTAGTAGTTCATGTAATTTAATTTAAACATTGATTCAAGTTATAATTAATCAAGCTCAATACTTGTTTTAATTAAATGTAACATATGGTACTTAATGTTAGTCCAATGTAATAAATAAATTGAGTCCAAACAAATTAAATTGATGAGCCCAATATATTAAATCCTAGAGTCCAATGTGGAGCCCAAATGGTTGTCAAAATTGGTCAACAATTGATCATATGTGTGTGTGTGTGTGTGTGTGTGTGTGTGTGTGTGTGTAGGGGTGGCTTGTTGATCCATGTTGCTTAAATCACACACTTGGTATTGGTGGTTCAACCACCCTAGTCATTCACCATGTCAATCAACCAATCAATCCATCAAATAGTAATCCCAATTAACCTCTAACTTGACCAATACTAGTTGATTAGTGGATGTTGATGATGATTAAGGGAGTGTTATATATAGAGTGTTGCACCAATGGTTTGTGTTGGTTAGTTCATTTGTAAGCATTTCTAGAGATAAAAAGTGAGAGCATTCCAAGAGATAAATAGAGAGAACACTTGTGAGTTGAAGGAAAGTGCTAGAGAAGGAGCTTGGTGGATGTCACATAGCTTCATAACATACTTGGGAAGGAGAAGAAGAAGAGCACACAAGTCCATAAGGTTAAAAAATACTCTAAACCTTCCTAAGTTCATTTTTGTAATCTATATAAGTTTTAAACGGTTAAAATATAGTTTTAACTGATCAAAGGTTGTTTTAATGCTCTAGAAGTCTTAAGCTATATTATATTGGTAGAATCATGGTTGATAGGTTTAAATCATGTATTGGTATGAGTAGTATGCTAATAAATAGAAGAAAATTCCATATTATGATTACCGGTAAAATCCTAGATGGTTCGATCTTAAATTTCTTGTCAAAACATTTTCAAAAATGTGATTGAATCATTAAATATTGTAAAACAAGAAGTTATGAAGACAACAACACTAAGTTGGTGTCATTTGGAGGTGTAGAGTTTATTTTATTCAAGTTTGAAATTTAAAATCAATGATTTATGATTTTAGTTTTCACTCTGTCATTGTGAGCCGTTTTTAGTCTAGTTCTGTTAGGAATTTGGATTTTTAATTTAAAGAGAAGTTGTAGATCATGAAATTCTAATGAATTTAGACTCAAAAATCACCTCAAAATATTTCTGTATGACAAAGTTATGGTCAAACTAGTAAGAGAAGTTCTGGCAGCCAAAGTACACGGCGTCTAGACGCCCAAGTGTACGCCCGGACATTGTTTGGTTCTGCCCATTGGCGTCTAGACGCCCCAAAATAGCTTTGGTCCAGCGTCTAGACGCCCATGCTTGGAAAAAAAAAAATTTATTTTATTATTATTTTAACCAATAAATGTATTTTTAAATATAAATAATGAATTTAATAATTAAAAGAGGATAAATATTATTAAAGGTTTAATAATATAATTAAATTAATGAAATATTATTATTAATATAATAATATTAGAAAATTAATAAAATATTATTAAATAAGTAATAATATTAGTAAATGAATAAAATATTATTAAATGATCAATAATATTAGTATATGATTAAAAAGTTATTAAATGATGAATAACATTAATAAGTGATTAAAATATTATTAAATGATTAATAATATTAGTAAGAGATTGAAATATTATTAAATGATTAATAATATTAATAAGAGAATAAAATATTATTAAATGGTTAATAATATTAGTAAGAGATTAAAATATTATTAAATGATTAATAATATTAATAAGAGAATAAAATATTATTAAATGGTTAATAATATTACTAAGTGATTAAAATATTATTAAATAGTTAATAATATTTGTAATAGATTAAAATATTATTAAATGGATAATAATATTAATAAGTGATTAAAATATTATTAAATGGTTAATAATATTTGAATGTAGTTGTATACTTGTATATTATCAAAGGTAGATGATATATTGAGGTATTTGTTATATTATTAAATGTCCGAATCATTAAGTTATGTAAAAGAAGAATGTTTAATTAAATTAAACCGATGTAAATAGTCAATTTGTGACTAAATTTTAGACAACTTATTAAAAGTAAGTCGTACGAAGAACGTGTAGTGAAGGTATAAGTTAGATGAGCATACCCGACATGTCCAAATGGGGTTGGGTTAGGGTTTTGTCCGGAACTTAAGAGTTCGTTTGTCGGATATCTTAAGAGTTATTATTATTATCAGAAATTTAGAATTTAGAAACCTCAACGATGCAAATCCTTTTTTGGTTAGTCTTGTTTATTCTGGTAAGATTCCTGTAGAAGAGTTTTTTTTTTTTTTTTTTTTTTCTAGGGTTACATTTTTTGTGTTAAAGTTTGCACCAAGACACGGTCAGATATAATTTCTTTAATAATTATTTAATATTAAATTTAACCAAATTAACTATTATGTTAAAAAAATTTATTGAAAAATTTTATATCTAAATATTTCCTATGGCACCCTAATAGGTTAATATTATCCTATATCAAAACCACCACATCAAAAGAAAAAAAATATGGCTCATTTTTCCAACTTAACGAGCGATCTCTATTCCTTCGAGTAGCGTTCCTAGCGGTGGTCTTGACTTTAAACACTCGCACAATATATTTTCACGATGATTAAATGCTTTGAGCCGTTTTAAAATACCTTCAATATAAATAATAATAAATGAGATAAAAAATATAAAGAATTATTTATAAATTTCAAATATAAAGAGTGAAATCTCACCATAATAATAGAGAATTTCTATTGATAAAGAGTATAAACCATCTGCTAGACATGTCACAGCAACATGCAAGTTGAACCACGTAACTAATGCCTTCCAACAGAATCTGGTTACGGAATCGCCCACGGGCTTGAGAAATACCGTTGGGTGACAAAGTGTTCTGCCATATACGTTGATACATCTCTTGTCAGTCGGTGGGCCCCCCAACAAGGAGACCACCTTTAACGCCATGCCTCCACGTCGCAAAAATTGGGTCGCAAACTTGGGGCTGGACTCCTGGGGCCTGGGCCCTATTAACAATTGGGCTTATATTCCAGCACCTTTATTTATTGGGTCCTTAACACTAATATACAACAATTAGAAAGTAATTACAAAAATAAAACACACACAAAATAATTACAAAAATAAGACAATAATTTCAAATAATTTAATTTCACATTAATAAGGAACCTAAAATCAAGGCTGCCATAATTCAAAATTCAAAATTCAAATCAAATGGATGAAAAACAAAAAAAAAAAAATCTCGTCATCTTCATCCCTCCCAGCTTGCCGCCGCGAATCTCCGCCACGAATTTTTTTTTCCCGTCATCTTCCTCCTTTGTCGTCGCGAATCTTAAGCTTATGTTTCAAATCCTGCAAAAACTCGTCGTCTTCATCCCTCGCCAGTTTGCCGCCGCGAATCTCCGCCACGAAAAATTATTTTTCCGTCATCTTCCTCCTTTGCCGTCGCGAATATCCGTCGCGAATCTTAAGCTTATGTTTCAGATCCTGCGAAAAAGAAAGGGGTGGAAACCAAGCATGAACTGACAGATTATGTTTCATTTAACTTCAACAAAAGTACAACACTGTCAATGAGAAGAAGAAGAAGAAGATGAACACTCGCCCTACAAACATAAGTAAATGGTAACCAACCTTTAATACGCATGTAACCAACCTTTAATACAACGGTAGCCAAATCTTAATACAAAAGGTAACCAAACTGTAATATAAAGGTAACCAACCTTTAATACAAAGGTAACCAAACTTTAAAAGAGAGGTAACCAAACTTTAATACAGAGGTAACCAACCTTTAATATAACAGTAACCAAACTTTAATAGAAAGGTAACCAAACTTTAATACATAGGTAACCAACCTTTAATATAACAATAACCAAACTTTAATAGAAAGGTAACCAAACTTTAATACAGAGGTAACCAACCTTTAATATACATGTAACCAACCTTTAATACAAATGTAACCAACCTTTAATACAACGGTAGCCAAATCTTAATACAAAAGGTAACCAAACTGTAATATAAAGGTAACCAACATTTAATACAACGGTAACCAAACTGTAATATAAAGGTAACCAACCTTTAATACAGAGGTAACCAAACTTTAATACATAAGTAACCAAACTTTTAATAGAAAGGTAACCAAACTTTTATGAATATTTGGTTACACACAAAAACTAAAATAGTTACCTCTGTATAAAGATTTGGATACCAATTGAAATATAAAAAAAATATTTATTGTATTGAATTTTTTTTTTTATCACAGACACGTACTAAACATCACTTGACTTTTGTACTCCCGGTCAGGCCTCAGGGGGAGGCGGCAGGGGAAGGGGGAGGGGGGGAGGGGGGAGGAGGAGGGAGTGGGGGTCGGCGACGACCAGGGGAGGGGAGGGGAGGGGAGGCGACGCGGCTGCGGAAGGGGGAGGGGGGGAGGGGGTCGGCGGCTGGGGAAGGGGGAGGCGGGAGGGGGGAGGAGGAGGGAGTGGGGGTCGGCGACGACCAGGGGAGGGGAGGGGAGGGGAGGCGACGCGGCTGCGGAAGGGGGAGGGGGGAGGGGGTCGGCGGCTGGGGAAGGGGGAGGCGGGAGGGGTCGGCGGCTGGGGAAGGGGGAGGCGGGAGGGGGCACGCGGGGGAGGCGAGGCGGCCAGTGGAGAGGAGGCGGCGTCTGGGGGTGGTGGTCGGAGGGGGTGGGGAGGTTGCTGTGGAGGGGAAGAGGGACGGGGGCAGGAATGGGTCGGCGGCTGAAGGAGGAGGCGGGAGGGGCAGTCGGGGCAAGCGAGGGAGGGGAGATCTGGAGTAGGGGGAGGGAGGCGGGGGAGGGAAGGCTGCCAGGGGAGGGGAGGCAGCCTGAGGAAGGAAGAGGCGGGAGGGGGCAGTCGGGGCAGGCGGGGGAGGGAAGATCTGGAGTAGGGGGAGGGGGAGGCGGCGGCCAGGGGGAGGGGGAGGGGGAGGCGGCGGCCAGGGGGGGAGCCGGCGGCCAGGGGGGAGCCGGCGGCCAGGGGAGGGGTGGTGGTCGGCAGAGAAGGGAGAGAGAGGAGGCGGTGGATGAAATGGAGTTAATAAATTTTTTGTTTCTTTTGTATGATGGTGATGATGACAGCAATGAAGATAATATTTAAATTTTAAAATATCCACCTAAATTAAAGGGATATTAAATATAATATATTAATTTTGTAAATAAATATGAGAAAATGTATTATTTTTGTAATTATTTTATGGATGCATCATTATTGTAATTATTTTTAAAAATGTACTAAAATATGTAATTTTCCCTTATTTATTTGGATGATCAGAAAAACGTGAGCAACTACGAACCTTTGCTTTCTAACCGTACAGAATGTACAACCTTGATTATTTATATATATTTAAATTATATTTAATTCTATAAATATTTAAATTAAAATAAATATTATAAAAAATTTAAGAGTCAAAAGAAAAAAAAAATTAAAAAATTAAACCAATCACCACTCTCGATCTAATATTCCGGTCCTCCTAGAAGAACTCTAACCGTAATCATGTATATTGTCTTTATAAAAAGTATCTTAAAAAAATAGGCATCGTCTTGAAAAAGAAAAATAGGTATATATATATATATATATATATATATATATATATATAAAGATATATAATAAATTATTATTCATGTCGTTAGTGCTTCGTACGGTACTAGTGAGCTCGTTGGGTTTAATATATCAATCTTGCATATTGATCTAATTTATCGACTTATATGTTTTACTATATTGATAATAATTTGCGTTAACCCAACTCTAGAAACTTAAGCATGGTGAATAGCTCAATAACCGAGTAGTATTAACCAGCCACCGAGCCACCTCACTTTGTCGGGTTCACTTTATATAGATCAAAAACATCATTTTATCAGTTGCCCTTGATTTTAATAAATATATAAAGTCGATTATTCTTTCTTTATTTAATTATGTTAGCGCACAATTGCCAGCTTTGTAATTAGGTCACCCTCGAATATGTCATCTTTATTTATTTATTCGATAAAGTCAAAAAAAAAAAAAAAATTATTAAATGGAACGCAATTCAAAAGTCATGGATCGGATATACTTTCTTTATTTTAAATTATTTAATCATTATTAATTTTTTAAAATTAATTTAAAATATTTTAAAATTAACATGACTCATTAAAAATTATGAAATAATAAATATTACAATGAGTAATACTTCCTTTGTTCTGAATTATAAGATCAAAATTTATTTTTTAAAAGTTAATTTCAAACAATTTATAACTCAAAATTGACATGAATTTATATAGTTTATGTTAATATAATTATAAATATCATAAACTACCTAAAAAGTACTACTAGTTATAATATTAAAATTTAAATGAATCACGTTAATTTTGAGTTTTAAAATATTTAAAATTAACTTTTTAAAAGTCACTATTGATATTATAATTTGAAACGATAGAAATATTTTTTATATAATTTATAATATTTATCACTATATTAATTAAAATTAAAAAAAATTATGTTAATTTTAAATTTAAAAATCTTTTATATTAATTTTAAAAAATCAATAATAATTAAATAACATAAAACAGATAAAATATTATATCGCATATAGTGACAGCTGAAGAGTTTCTTTCATTGCTCTGTCCCGAAAAATGAACCACATGCAGCTGAATTTTGAGCAGGTGAACTGCACCGTTTGAAATAATAAAATAATATAGTGATTGGTAAATAATTTACTTAATATAGATTTTTTAAGAAATGCAAGTGTAATTATATTCAAAAATCACAATTTAAACCTGAAAAGAAATGTTTTCATAATTTACTGTTAGTCTGTTAAAAGTAATTTTTTATGCTAACGATGGCTTTTCTTTTTCTTTTTTTTTTCTTTTTTTTATCGATCGCTCCATATCCAACGAACTCTTAATTTAATGGTTAATGTTCAAGATCTAAGATCATCAAGTCATAAGTTTGATTCTCATGATTATGTGACTCTCTCCGTCTCTCTCTGCACGTACGTTTAAATTGAATGAATTAAATAGATAAAAAAAAATAT
This sequence comes from Hedera helix, assembly GCA_947179155.2. Lineage (NCBI taxonomy): Eukaryota > Viridiplantae > Streptophyta > Magnoliopsida > Apiales > Araliaceae > Hedera > Hedera helix. Next base: position 15,509,699 of record OX359283.1, on the reverse strand, counting down.
TAAAAAAAATAGAATGAAAAGTTAAATAATTTATTTTATTTTAATTAAAATAAATTATTTTATATTTTTTTAAATACTAAAATTTACGAATTTAACAAAAATAAAAATAATTTATTTCATATTAATTTATGAAATAATCAAACACAATTTATTTTATTTTATTTTTACTTTTATTTCTATAATCTGAAGGCAGCATTATTTATTATGAAAGGCTTGCACTCTTAATATAATTATGTAATTTATTTATCCAAACACTCTTAAAACATATCATAGTTTTCAACTTAAGAATATTTTAAACAAACGGTGACCAAGTGGGACCTTGTGTCTGACAAAGTTGCCCTAATCTGGTATTTTATTTTATAGAAAATATTGCGTAGAGCTCAAATTCGGGCTTTATTAATTATAATTATATTCGGAAGTCTAGTCTAGTCTAGTCCAACTGAAGTAATAAAAGTCATGAACATTAAAACATGAATAAGTACGCATACGTATTAAACACAATATTTAAATATAACAATATTCTTATCGTTAAAAAATATAATTTTTATGAGTAATTAAACCTTTTCTTAGAACATACGTTTGATTATGAAATTTGTTTTCATTTAAAAATAAATAAATAAATAAAATAATAAAAATTAAACAAAAATTTCTTCGCATTGTTTAAACTCTAATAATGTTTAAATAATATTTATACTATCACAATAAATATATATTTAACAATATTTATATATTTATTTTAAATTATTAATAATTTTATAATAATAATTATATTATTAAAATAAATATATATTTAACAATATTTTTACATTTATTTTAATAATTCATTAAATTTTCAATCACTTTTATATTTATTTTAATAATATTTTAAATTTTCAGTCACAATTAATATAACAAAAAAATTATTTCTTTGATATTATCAATAATTATTTCTTTGAATTAAATTTAAATTTTCAACAATACTTATTATTTTGACAACATAATTATAAATATTATAGATAATATTTTTTTTCAAATCTCTCAAAACAATACCAATTCAAACAAAAACACAAATTTTTTACATAAAAAAGAAAAACAGAACTGATATTATTATGCATATTTACAATACAAAATCATATCTCAGTCCAAGACGGGAAAAAAGAAAAGCATATTTACAATTACAACACAAAATCCAAACCATGAAAATGGAAGAAAGTACACATCATACAAAAGCATGAAGCTCTGGAACAAAGGAAAACCATTTGAAACCGCAGCTCCATTTTTCAGGCATCGAAGGACATTTAGGCAACCAATGCCAAGTTCTCCTGCAAACCTTATAGTACAAAATCTCAGGCCAGGAATAACAGCAAACACAAATCAATCCATCATGCCAAAATATATACAAATGCTCATAATTATGAAAACAAACTGACACCAATTTCCTGCACATCATATCTGGCACAGTTCCAATTTCCATCCAATTTTCTCCCCCTCCACCCAATTCCCACAACTTCAAGCTTCTTGATATCCCATTGCTCCCAATTCCACCAAACAAATACAATTTCCCAGTTCCATCACTCATCAACCGGGCAAAAATTAGCTCACCCGGCAAATCTGCCACTAATCTCTCCCACTTTCCTGTCCCCAAATCAAAGCCCACAACAGAAAAAGGCTCCGCTGTTGTAAAATACAAGTGGTCATTATAACAAACACCTTTCTGGCGATAGTTCACAGTGAAATTTTGCTCGTTACGCACAAATTGCTGCCATGATTGAGTCCTTGAGTCATACACAAACGCAGAGAGGCCTGAATTTGAAGATAGCAAGAACAATTTGTACCCAGTTGATGTTAAAATTAGGGTAAAACCCTCAACGGCCAAGGGGTTTGCTGGGAATTTCACAATCCTTGAAGCTCTAGCCAGGAGATTGCAGATTAGGAAGGAATTTGAGTTTGGGAGAGAGAAACAAAAGAGCCCATTTGAGGCGGAGAGGAGTACAGCGGAGGGGGGTAAAAGGGAGGAGAGAGAAAGTGATGAATTGCTCCATGAATTGAGATTTGTGTCATACAGAGAGTACTGGTGGAGAAATTGGGGATGGCAAAGTAGTAGAAATGAATATGAAGATTTAGATGAAGAGGAAGAAGAAGAAAAGTGTTTGGAAATGAAGAAAGGAGAGAAAATTAGTGACCGGAAGTGTTTACAGGTTGATCGAAGATTCAAAAAAGCCTTGAGAGGTAAGCATGAGAGTACCTGTTCAAGTAGTTCTTCCGGTAGGTTGCTCCATAGAACTGGATCCATGTCCGGCGACTTCGCCTTAGAGAGTGAGCTCCAGTTTCTCACCATGATCTGAAAATTTTATATTGATTATTACTGGCTGGAGAATATATATGTATGTATGTGTATATATATATGATCCTAATGTAGAAAGAGAGTGAGGTGAATTCGTCGTGTCAGCGTTAAATTGGACAAAAAAATTTGCGCCAAGATAGATAAAAAGATAACGATGAAGAAAGGATATATATCAAATATGATCTTCGTGTCACTCAGAAAAGACTACCGGTCTGATTTGAGAAATGATTTGAATACCAATAAAATTAAATTATAATAAAATAAATTTTAGGTAAAATTATTTTTAATTTTTTATTATCTCACATATTTATATATTTTTATTTGTTTATGATTAATATAAATTTATTATTATATATAATAAAAAATTATTTTAAAAAAAATTTAAATACGTTACACTCCTTGTACTCCTATGGCATTAGATGTGTTTGATGTATTTGAAGGTTTATATAATATTTAATAAGTGTTAAGTATATTTTTATTTATTAAATTGGGAGCGTTTTATACTTATATTATTAAATTAATTTTATTTTCTTACAAAAATGATACAAATTTTATCCAATTTATTTGACTTTTAACAAAATACGTGTATATACTATCACGTGTGAGAAAGACAGTTTATTCGTCGTGTATTTGTCTATATGGTCGGTCAAGGTGAAAACGTTCTCAAACTTCAATATTAAAAAGTATATTTTATTTTTTAATTAGCCTACTACAAGAAAGGATAGTAACAAAGCCAATTTTAATTACAAAATGGTATGTCGCAAGAATGAGTAGTGGCATGGACATTTCACGGCAAAAAAATTCCTTGCATTGGTTATCAAAACAATGTCGTGGTAACCGTTTGTCACGGATAGGGACCCATATATATATATATTCAACACTAAATATACACAAAAAAGCCTACGGCCCGCAGGTTGACCTGACCTGACCTGAGCCCGGCCTAGTCAAAGTCTGGTCTGATCAAGGCCTGGGCAAGTCCGATTAGGCCTGTAGGCCTTCAACAAACTGCTATTTAAACTCCCTTTGGGTTGTCTCTCAAGTAGCGCCTTTTATTTATTGTCATTGGCTTGACAGCATGCTTAAACATTACGTCACTTCAATTTCATGAATTTTAAGTATCTCATCCATCACGTTATCTTTCATAGGTAAGTTCAATCTCCCTTGTGGTTGACATGAAAGTTTAACTCCCTATTCAAAAACAAGTATTTGATATGATTGGGGAGAGACTTTAAATTTGAAATTGGAACCTGCAAAATAGAAGATAAAAATTTGTTATGAGTAATAGGCAATAGAATGAAAATAATTGCATTATTATCAAAAAAACACTGGCAAAGAATTTAATACAGCTGCAGCCTCATTCAAATATTGTTTCAGCTCAATTTATTCTTCCTCCAATTCCAAACTGGTTGTAATTGCATGCTCCAAATTCTCCTTATTTGTATGCTCAACAACTTCCTACAGTTTAGGTATGTCATCATTTATATTGGCGTTGTCTGCATTGACACTGTCTTCTTCTTCATTGATGTTGTCTACTTCTTCTTGCTTTGGCGATTTAGTTATGGGTCATCTTTTTTGAATTTTCTACTTTTTTACCACTTCTCAACATGATTGTACTTTCATTCTTTTTTAGATTTACCACTGTTTGAAAAGATACTTGCTCAGAACTTTGCTCCTCCAATTGATCGATTGTGATTGCCATTTGTCCCATTTAAGTACCCAAATGCTGAATAATTGCATTATTTTCCTGAATACTTGCTCTCATGTCTTGTTGAAATTACAAAGTATCTTGTTGGAATTGCAAAGTGTTAGTTTCAAGTAATTTAAACATATCATCTAAAGACATATTAGAATTAAATGATTGGTCCAGTTGTTGTTGGGGATATGTCTGCATGTATTGTTGATAACTTGAAAAATTTTGATTTGTGTGTCAATTCTCTTATGGATTCCTATAACTGAAATTATGACTATCCCTTAATCCTGAATTATACGCGTTTGAATAGGGATCATATCTCATTTGAGGTTGACCAGGAAAATCACATGCTAAATTTACTTGTTCATAGGACTCCTCTCAAAGAATTGGGTACATATCAATTGGATGTCCTATTGCCGCACAAATCCTACAAGCTTCCGCCGGTTACGCATTACCTACAACCATTTGATAAACAAGAGAAGTTAAAATATCAATTTATTGCTCAAAAGAAGAAATATTTATCTCATTGACATAATCATATATGAATTTCATCCTTAAACTGCACAACTCAATTAAACTATGAAAAACTGAAAAAATAAAATATAAGAAAAATTATTAACTTAAAATAAAGTTTACAAAAGCACAAAAATAGATTAGAATCACTCTCAGACAATGACGCCAAAATTTAGTGTGTTGTCGCAGGCACCCAAAAATAATGTAACAGTGCAAGTAAGAGTCGATCCCACAGAGAATGATTAATTTAATTTTATGTTTTAGTAAACCAAAATTGGAGAATTTTTAATTAAAGAAATAACTTAAATAAAATTAACTAAAATAAATGAGTAATTTAATAAAATAAATAAGAAGAACAAATCTTGGTTTAAGTTAATATTCACCAGCAAGAATTTACAATTGATCATTGATACAAGTATAAATCAATTAATATTTTGAACATTCACTGTAAGAATAACTACCCGCAGGTGAAATAATTTTTCTTCTCTCTCCTTAATTTTCGTTAAGTAGAACTACTTGGTCTAAATACACTTACTACTAAACAACCTCTAACACTTGCTAAAGATTTAATTTAATAGCTATTTTAAGAATTAGAGAAATCGTTGATGTAAGACCCCGAAATTTATGAAATATAAAAATTAATTTTTCTTCATATATATTTTTAATGAAACAGTAAGTGGTTAAATTAACGAAATTGAAAGTTAAGGATGTTATGTGTAAATTTTATTTTGACGGACAATATTCGTTTTGTCGGGGAATATTCGTTTTGTCGGGGAATATTCGGGTCGTACGACGGCGCCGAAATAACAAATTATTTGTGGACCCCACAACGGAATATTTGTCGGATATAGAAAACGACAGAAGTAACCTTTTTAAATAAAAATAGTCAACGGTGTTAACTGTTAAAATACCGGTGATAAAAGAATAGTAGCATACGGTAATTTATGGTATTTTATTGTGGCACACGGTATTCTACAGTAGCACACGGTATTGCACAGTGTCTCATATTATTGACACCGTAACTGTTACGCATCATTTCATCAATAATTGTCACTGCATAATATTTTATATTATCAATTCAATTATTGTTGCTACACAGTATTTTGCATTATTGATTCAATAATTGTTATTACACTGTATTTCATATCATCGAGTCAATAATTGTTGGTGCACTGTAGTTTAAAATTATTGTGAGGATCCGAATTTCCAAGATTTCTTTAATAATATTAGATAAGAATTTAATTGATAAAATTATCAAAGTTATTTAAATTAATTATTATTTATGTGATTTAAGGTATGTGATATGATTTAATTGATAAATTAAATTTGTACAGAGATGGTGATGATTTGTGTTGATTAAAATTAATTAAAAAGTAAATAAATTGTTTGGAAACAATTTATGAAGAATAAGAGAAATTTCAGGTAATTGTACAATAAATTGTACAATTAAATTATTATGAAAATGCAGAAATTATAAATTAATTAAGGCTATGTGGTAATGTGAAATGCAGGAGTTAGATATGTATATATTTATATATATACATTTATATATGTGTGTTATGTTTAATTGATAAAATTATAAATTTCATTAATCATGAAAATTAAGGGATTAATAATTAAATTAATCCAAGAATTTATGAAAACTAATGAGGGAGTTGTAATAATATAATTATGAATTTTAGATTTTATTAAGAATGGTGGAGAAAGTTTAGAATTTATAAAGAAGAGATGTAATTATATAAATTATATAATAATAGTTATATAATTTATATAAGGAAATTAAAGTGAAATATGAGAAAAAAAAATAGTAATTATATAAATTATATAAGAATAATTATGTAATTTATATAAGGAAATTATATGGAATAAAGTTAGAGGAAATTAAGAAATTATTTAAAAAGGAGAATGTAATTATATAAATTATATAATAATAAATTATATAATTTATATATAAAGAAATTAATATGAATATTAAAGAAATTGAATAATAAATAAGAAAAATGAATGTTTTAAGTTAATAAAAATTATGGTTATGTATAATGAAATTATTATGACTTTTATGAAAGATAATATTTCGGAAACGTGAACATGTTAATGTAACATGTTGTCCAAGTAACGAAGTGAAAAATTATGAAAAATAATTTGTATATGTCCTATGAATTATTTTATGATTTTTGGAAGTATAAATTACCTCATATAATTACATGCATGTCATTATGCGTGTACAAAATTTGTCAAGAAAGATACCCAAAAAGGGTATGAAAATTATTCATAAATCATATTATGATTTTTGGTAAATTAAAATAAATATTTTATATTTATTATATAAAATATTTATTACACGTAATAATTACGTAATGTATTTAATTAATTGATTTGCATACAAAATTTGGAATTTTCGAGAGAGTCTAAGTCGGTTGCAGGCGTGGATTAAGTCGGTGGCAAGTATTTTTTTTTATTTCAACATTGGTTAAGACTTTTGGGTTATAAAAGAAAAGGAAAAGGAAAACAAAGGAAAGAAAAAAAACAAAAACATAACAACTCTCCTTCTCTCTTTGCTTTCCATCCGAACACCACCACCCGCCGCCACCATGCCACCCAACACCGCCATAGCCACCAAAGGGAGGAAATACCAAGCTTCAAGGAAAGATTTTTGAGTTTTGAAAGGTTGATCGAGTTAAGAGTTTGAGATATCAATTTAAATAACTGGACGCCAGGCAAGTTCTTCAGTCCCTTTTTATGTTAAATGTTGGACTGTTATGATATATAATTCTTGTTTTAACTGCATACAAATTATGTGTTACGTGATACGTGATATATATGACCACAATGTGTTCTTTGGGCAATGATATGAGATATATTGCTATAGTTGAAGCACAAGCACATGATATATGACACACACCAAGCATGTTAAGGTATATGCTATGTGAAGCATGAACTGTTGAACTTGCTGAGCCGTTGTGCTCATTACTTGCTTAAATTAAACTTTTGCAGGATAAAGAAATAAGTTTCAGGAATACTGGATTAAATTAGAGATAAATTGCCTAGAAGGTGGGGAAATGTTATTGTTATATTTTCCATTCAATGTGGATGCATGTGTTAAGTTCTATTGATGTTATGTATGTACGGATATGTTGAATCCAGACAGAATGAGTAAAAATTAAATTGTGAATTGTAAATGTATGAGATAAACGTTACGATATAGAATTACGCAATGGTTAATTATGAATTATTAAATAAAGGATAATTGTGGAAATATAGTCAACATTAAAATTAAATGTTGAGCTTTATGATACAAGTGAAAGAAAGAAAAAGTTAAGGTTGCGATCCAGGGACTAGGATCCAGAGGTAAAGATTCTAAACATCCAAATATTATAATACAATGATTGAGTTGAGAAAAGAAGAAAAATTTATACCGAAAATTTGGTAATTGATGATTTATCAAATCAATCAAAGGATTAAAGAAGGTGATGAAAGATTTATTAACGGACCGAAATTTGGACGTAAGGAATATAATGTTAAATAAACAAAAAAAAATTAAGATGATAAAGTGGGTCGAATTTCGGGGTCGTTACAATTATTGAATCTAATAATTGTCACAGTAGCAAATACACTATAATTTATATTATTAAATTAATAAAAATATGTAACGTGTTTCTTACATTATTGTGGTAACATTATTTTATATGTTGGACTCACAGGAAGAATAAATAAATAAATAAATAAAAAATAAAATAATTAATTTTACTATTTGAAATAGTAACGTGAATAGTGACGTGAATAGTGACGTGAATAGTACGTGAATAGTAAGAAACATGTGGGACCCACTGTGGGACCCACATGAAATGTGAGAAATGTGAGATTTGCTGAAGAGTTGGTGGAGGCTGCGCAGCAGCCTCTGCTGAATTTTTTTTCTGTTCACCTACCACGCATAGTAACTTCTTTTCTCCTATAAATAGATTGTTCAGCTGAATAGAAAAATCACACCTAAAACATAAAATTTTTCTATAAGAATTTTATGAGTTTTCTCTGAGAATAGTAAGGCTATTTTGAGTGTTTGAAAGCCAAAAGAAGTGCAGGAATTTTTCAAGTAAGTCTTTTATTAAAGAGTAGTAATTTTATAAATTCCTATTTTTCACGGTATTCACAAATCTTCCTTTAGAAGACTCTTCTTTGAGAAGATTCATTTTTAAAAGCTTTCTTTGGAAGATTTATTTTGGAATATTATTTTTAAAACTATTTTAAAGTTGGTATTTTATACTACAAAATTTATGTTAAATATATATAATTTTGATAGTTCATATTATACGAGTTATCATACACTTTGAAATTTATATGTGGTAATTACTAATTTTATTATAAATATATAGGTTGATCAATCTCATTTTTATCAATATCCAGTCACCAGATAAGGTAAGAAATGTCATTTTTTTTACACTCTTGAACTTGCTACTCCTAAATCGAAACTTATTATGGAATTATTGCTTCTATAATTCCTGAAAATATTATATGTTCCATAATAGTTGAACTTCATTATTTCAACTGAACCTTCCTATTTTCTGAACCTTTCTATTGAACTGTAACCGTTATTCTGAACTGTGGATCTTGAATATCATTTTTAAATTTCACTCCACATCATGTTGACAATTTGGACATTATTTGAATCTGCACAAGGTAAACTTTCGATATTTATTGTTTATCCTATGTTCTTCTGTTCATCAATTGTCTCACTATCATTTGAACTAATCTTCAAGAATCAAGCTGTTGTGAACATCTGTGGCCGGGGGCACAGATGTGATATATTTGTTGAACAGATGATAGGTTAAAGGCGATATAATAGGTTAAAGGCGATACATCTGTTCGGTGTCTTTTATGGCACATGGTGAAAGTTCTCTTTGGCCCGTAGTGCATAGATGAACTGTTGTTTGGTATGATTATGACCAAAGGCTGAATCTGGTTTAATCATGACCGCTGGTACTATCTGTGGCCGGGGGCACAGATGCGATATATTTGTTGAACAGATGTTAGGTTAAAGGCGATATAATAGCTTAAAGGCGATACATCTGTTCGGTATCTTTTATGGCATATATTGAAAGTTCTCTTTGGCCCGTAGTGCATAGATGAACTGTTGATTTGCATGATTATGACCAGGAACTGTGAATTTATATTATCATGACTAATGGTATTTCAGGTGATAAAAGTTGATGATGTTTTTACTAAAAAGAGAAGCGAGTGGACATTATAGTCTACATTATTCTTCTAATAGATTGCTCATTCCGCTGCTATTATTAATCTGAACATTGTTTAAGAATTTAACTGCAGTTTCTGATATAAACCTTGTAGTCTGTTGTATTCTATCAGGAACTCAACTGTTGAAGGCTAATGATAATTTATTCGTCATTATCTTAGTCATGATATTTCTTACTGGACTATTTGAGCTCACCCTTTTGTTCCATTATTTTTCAACAGGAGATGAGAACGTAGCTGGGTCTAGCCGGGGGATGGAGTGAGGGTCCGAGGAATAGCTATCCTAGTCTTCACGTGTTGTAAAATAGTGTGGCAATAATAGTGAAGACTTAGTTGTGTATTATTATACACTGTATTGTTGTACGTTGTGCTTTGTTGTAATAATTTTGTTATAGTCTTTTGACGACTCAAGTTTGGGCTGTGTAGGCCTAGATTTGGGGGCGTCACAGTTGAACTAAACAATATAAGTCACGCATTTGTATTTAATTTAGATGAATATTCTTCTTGAGATATAATAATCTTTTGATCTGCAAAATAATTATTAATCTTAGTTGCTTCACAAATAGCAATATATTAACGTGAATAATAAACCAGTATGCATCCTAGCAATTAAACGAATCAATTATAAAATTAAATACGAAAAAATATCAAATACTCAAAATATAAATTGAACAATTAAAATAAATTAGATCTCACAATGCATAAATTACCATAACTTTCGCTAATTTAAACTAAGAATAATAATTTAACTACTCATAATAGAAGAAGAATAAGAATTATACACAAGAGTCCTCTAATTGTGTCTCATAACTCTTATTTATAGGCTATATAATTTATCGAAAATCTAATAAAATTTAGAAAAATAAATTATAAAATAAAATCTTAATTTATTTTTCTACTCCTTATTGCAATTGGATAATTGATAAATCCTTTAATTTACTGCAAATGGACCCACGTTGAAGTCACACCAATCTGTGGAAGGAAAAAGAGATGATGAAGGAATTGAGCACGGGACCCCACACGGAAGTAATATATGCTGCTGAAGGAAAGGAATGAATTAGTGTATTGGCGGGACCCACTTCTTTAGAAACAAGCCACCAAACAAATCCGCTGCAATGCTGCATACGCGCGTTATACAATGACCGCGCATAGCGCGTGTCTCAGCCTTAAATTCCTGGCGTGCCATGCAAACAACGTCGCTCCGTGCTTTAATTCAATGTAACCGCCTCGCGCATAGAGCGGATGATGTTGATTTCTTTATTACTGAACCAAACGGTGCCGTCTCTTGTTCTGGTGATACAACTTCTATCCCTCCACGCCTGGCGCGGACGCCCAGCTGCAATTAGTTACAGTTTTGTCATCCATTTTGTTTTTCCTACAAAATAAGATTTAAAACAAATAAAAATATATAAAAATAATAAAAATATATTAAATTAAATAAATTACTTAAAATACTAAAAATATTAAAAAATTCATAAATAATTAAGTATAAAATACATAATAAATAGATATAAAAATCTACTTATCACAATCTTTTTGTTAGGACTTTCTAAATTTTAGCCTCAACGCTAATTCAAGTGGCATTGAGTACTTTTTTTTTAACTCCAACACCACTTGAATTCGCGTTCAATCTCATCCCCAACAATTAGTGTAAGACTCCGAATTTTATAAAATATAAAATTAAATTTTTCCTCATTTATATTTTTTCTGAAACATAAATTGTTAAATTGACAAAGTTATAAGTTAAGGATGTTATGTGCAAATTATATTATGTCAGACAATATTCGTTTGGTCGGAAAATGTTCGTTCTGTCGGAGAATATTCGTACGACGGCGCCGTACGAACCAATCATTGGTGGACCCCACAACGAATAATTGTCGGATATAGAAAACGACATAAATAATTTTTAAATGGTCAATGGTATTATCACTTTTAATTGTTAAAATATTCGGTGGTAAAAGAATAGTAATATACGGTATTATAAGTAACACACGGTATTGCACAGTAGTACACGACATTGCACAGTGTTTCGTATTATTAAACTGATAAAGTGGTTATCGTACGATATTTGACTTTATTGTTACATGCACAATAATTCATATTATTAAACTAATAATTGCCACAGTAGCATATGCACAGTAATTCACATTATTGAATCAATAATTGTCATTAAACAGTAATGTATTCTTTCTTTTATATACTTTCTGCATTATTGTTATCTCTATTATGATATTAATTAAACAGTTGTATTTTATTATTAATTGACTTGGTATCTAACTCAAAGAGCCAACTACACTGTATTTATAACAATTAATCATAATAATGAATAAGTGTGCATTATTATTGAATAATTAAATTGATAAAGTTATTTATTTTTATTATAATAAATGATATAAAGCTAGGTGATATAAAGATGAAATGAATGGTATATATTAAAGATAATGTAATAATTATAGAATTTCAAATGAACGGTGTAGATTGAAGATGATATTTAAATGAATGGTTTAGATTAAGAAAATCTTAAAAGATGAAATGAATGGTATAGATTAAAGATAATATAGAATTTGAAATGGATGGTGTAGATTAAAGATGATCTTTAAATGAATGATTTAAATTAAAGAAATTTTAAAAGATGAAATGAGTGGTAAGGATTAAACATTATCTTGAAACGAATGATTTGGATTAAATTAAACATTTTTGGTTATGATAAGATTTTTGGCTATAAATAGAGGCCTTAACTTAAGGATTTTTCATAAATTTCATTACTTGTTCTTTCTTTCACTCTCTAAATACTTCTTTGTATAAGTTCTCTCTAAGTGTGCTTAAGTCATCTTGAGTATTTGTGAAGATCTATAAGTGTACGAGTACTGTTCAAGTTAATCAACCTCATTTAAATCAATATCCAGTCACGTGTTAAGGTAAGAGATTTCATCTTTTTCATCTTCCACTATTCAAACTTACTACGGTAAAGGATTATCATTCTTTGATTCTCGAAAATAATATCGTTTCTCTCTTACTCATAAGATGTGTCATTTATTTCCATATATTAAATTGTGGGAATAACCTTACGGCGCGGATTACCACCTGTTGGTGAATAACCTTTCGTATTCATTCCTTATTAATCTCTAAGAATAACCTTACTGCGCGGATTACCGCCTGTTTGGTGAATAACTCTTCGTATTCAATTTTTATTAAATTGTGGGAATAACCTTACGGCGCGGATTACCGCCTGTTGGTGAATAACCTTTAGTATTCCTTCCTTATTAATCTCTGAGAATAACCTGACTACGCGGATTACCGTATGTTTGGTGAATTATTCTTTGTATTCATTTCCTATTTTTCTAAACATTTCTATTGAACTGTAACCGTTATTCTGAACTGTGGATTTTGAATATCATTTTTGAATTTTACTCCACATCATGTTGACAATTTGGACATTATTTAAATCTACACAAAGTAAACTTCCAATACTTATTGTTTATCCTGTTTCTTCTGTTCATCATTTGTATCGCTATTATTTGTACTAATCATTAAAAATCAAACTGTTGTGAATATCTGTGGCCGGGGGAACAGATGCGATATAATTATTGAATAAATGATAGGTTAAAGACGATATAATAGGTTACAGGCGATACATCTGTTCGGTGTCTTTTATGACACGTGGTGAAAGTTCTCTTTGGCCCGTAGTGTAAAGATGAACTGTTGTTTAGTATGATTATGACCAAAGGCTGAATACTGGTATAATCATAACCGTTGGTATTATATTGAATATCTTTGGCCCATAGTACAAAGATGAACTGTTGTTTAATATGATTATGACCAAAGACTAAATACTGGTATAATCATGACCGGTGGTATTATATTGAATATATTTGACCCGTAGTGCAAAGATGAATTGTTGATTTGCATGATTATGACCAAGAACTGTGAGTTTGTATTCTCATGGTCAGTGGTGTTTCAAATGATAAAAGTTGATGATGTTCTTCCTAAAAAGAGAAACGAGTAGACAATATAGTCTGCATTATTCTTCTAATAGATTGCTCATTCCGCTGTTATTATTGATCTGAACGTTGTTCAAGAATTTAATTGCAGTTTTTGATATAAACCTTGTAGTCTATTGTATTCTATCAAAAACTCAACTGTTGAAGGCTAATGATAATTTATTCGTCATTATCTTAGTCATGATATTTTTTACTGGGCTATTTGAGCTCACCCTTTCTTTTTGTTCAATTTATTTTTCAACAGGAGATGAGAACGTAGCTGGGTCTAGCCAGGGGATAGAGTGAGAGTCCGAGAGATAACTATCGTAGCCTTCACGTGTTGTAAAATAGTATGACAATAATAGTAGAGAGTTAGTTGTGTATTATTATATACTGTATTGTTAAACGTTATAATAATTTTGTTGTAGTCTTTTGACAACTCAAGTTTTGGCTGTGTTGATCCAAATTTAGGGGTGTCACAATTAGCATCTAATTTAATTTCTTAATTAAATTTAACTTAACAAAATGAAAAAAAAAAAAAAATCAACGCCAATTAAATTAGTGTCCAATGGTTCCCCATCACAATTCATAAAACAATATATAGGATATTATCTTTTTATAATAATAATAATTATTATTATTATTTTATTTTTAATTTGTTTATTTTAAAACGAATTAATTTTTTTAAACAATTTTTTTAAAAAAAAATAGAAAATGAATTTATTTTTTAAAATAAAATTTAAAAAATATGGAAAAAAAATACAAACTCCAACCCCATTCACAATAGTGTTTAATCTAACTATAGTACACTTTAACGCCATTACAGTGGCGTTTAATCTTAAACATAAAATAATAATAAACAATGTATATTATTATTATTAACAATTGAGCTCTAACTATTTTTAATTTTTTCTTTAAATAAATTTTTAGAAAAAAAAAGTCAATGATATTTTGTTTTTTTGCTGCGGGAGATTTTGGTATTACATCCAACTGTGGGGAATAATTGGATGCCAATTCAATTGCCGAAATTTAATTAAGGAATTAGATTAGATGTTAATCGAAGGGGATGAGATTGACCGCCAAGCACTTGAATGGGCTAAAATCAAGACAGTTCGAACAAAAAGACTATAACTGAGAAAGATGAACATCCAGTTTAGAAAATTACTCCAGGTACATAAATACAAGGTACTCAATATTATAGAATAAATTAAAACAAAATTCATATAGCATCATTACCAATCCTGCCTTAATCTGAATAGCTTTTCGTTGGTAATCAACTCTCCCAATTACATTAATAGATACTAAGATTAGGTTTTAGTTATTTTATAGGTAAAATTTTCCTAATTTTAATAGGATTTAAATTATACTAAAATATAAATTAGACCCAATTAATTTTAAGACACAATTTGACCAAATTAATGTTATCTATTATTTATTATTAGCCCACATAAATTTTACTCAAACATAATATAAAGTCCAAATAAAATATATTAAATTATTTTCAACTATTATTTTATTATTGTTATATTATTATATTATATATTTTTTTTATTTTTCAGGTGTTACAAAAGACATGACCCTCGTCAAATAACCTCTTTCCAGCAGCAATAACAATGTTCATAAAATACTTGATTCCTTGCGATCCAGATTCACCACAGGACTGAAGCACCCACAAACTCCCCCCACCATTCTATGCTTGTTCTGCTGCCAAAAAATGATTTGCCAAAGAATTTACCAACAGATTTTCGATCTATAAAATATTATTCTTTACAATATCTAGTTAGTGATTTTTTTTTTAATTAAATAGCCTAATCGACTGAAATATATTAAAATTATAAATTGTTACAAATGATAAAAAAATTATAATACAATTACTAATTAGTGATCTTGATCAAGGTATTCTAATGTGAACCAACGCAAACAATTTACTAATTTAGCTAGACGTCTTTTTTTTTTTGGAATTGATATTATCACAAGAAAACTTGATAGTTCCACAAAACTCCTCTAACATGAATAATAAATAAAACCACAATTATGTAAGTAATACTTTGTAGAAATATCAATTTTTCTTGTAAAAATAACAATTCTCTTCTCTCTCTCTTTTTACTCTTCAATTGAACCTTAAAAATCCTAAAAATGCTTTAAAACCTTTTTTCCATATAAATTTTGGGCTTTGAATATTTTAAGCCTATTGAACATCATTTCAAAATATTTGTAAATTTGAGTTTTGGAAGAACCAATGCAAAGCTAAGTTTACTATTTAAGAAGGATTTTCCTTGGTCCAAATTTTTTTTGCAAGGCCGCAATCATTTGAAAAGCTTCTTTGGCCCAAAATGGATGCACATGTTACCAAGTCAAATTAATAATAAGAATTTTAAATGGGTACAAGCACTTTCTAGTTTGGTCATATATACACATAAATCACTCACTATGAGTTATATGCAATATAATATGAAAAAGTTACCGATATAAATTACAAATATAAATATATAGTATGTTTTTAGATGATGCAAGTATAATTTAGAGTTTTTCTACACTTATTTATTTATTTTATCTGCAGATAAGATAAATGAATGTGGCCTCATCTCATTTTATTTTTAATCCAAATAAATGGGTCACACTCATTTGTCTTATATGCTAATCAGAAAAGTATGTAAGAAAAATCAATAAGTTTAGAATTTTCCTATAATTTATGGACAGATCTTTGTTAATCTAATTTTGTCATTTCAGAAGAAAGAAAGAAGGTGCATGACTGAATTCAGACATTTATATGTCACTATTTCTTCTAAAGGTAGAGCATTATTTAATTTGAAAGTGAAGCTAATAGTTTAATTATTTGAGCCGCTAGAAAGTTTTTATTACTGCTCTTACACTCTGTTTCTAAGTTTTGGACAGAAAAGAAAAGAATGGAAGACTTAAATTAGAACAGAAAAAAAATAATAGAAAACTTAAAATTTTTATTTGTGTTGTTCCTGAATTTTT
Organism: Hedera helix; assembly: GCA_947179155.2. Lineage (NCBI taxonomy): Eukaryota > Viridiplantae > Streptophyta > Magnoliopsida > Apiales > Araliaceae > Hedera > Hedera helix. The sequence continues at coordinate 15,492,964 of OX359283.1, read as the reverse complement.
AATAGAAAACTTAAAAATTTTATTTTCTTGTGTTTTTCAATTCTAATGAAAAGAACAGAAAGAAACACTTTTACAAATTTATCTTTTTATTATATATGATATACTAATTATAGTTATAACTATTAAACTATAAATCAAAATTAATAGTTTCACAACATCTTCTTCATATGAATAATAAGCGGATCCTATATTTATGTGAGAGAGAGTTTGCAAAAATATTAAATTTTACTCGTGAAAATATTAATTCCGAATTTTTAACAATTTTGTTGCAATATGCTTAATACTTTTATTACACCATCTTTCAATATAATAATGTGTATCTCTTCCATCACATAGACATTAAAAATGTAAATATGCGTGGAGGTATTGAATTTTTCTTTGCTTATTTATCTATTTTCATCGACATAAATAAATTAGAAATAATTAGTTATTTGTCTCTAAATTTATAAGCTCATTCTCTTTATTTTTTGCTTGAACAAAAAATAAAAAGATCTTTCCATTTGTCAATGAAAATTATTCATTTTCTAAATTAAGCAGGATATAGTTTTGAAACCAAAATTTATGAAACAAGATTATGGTGTTCCAGAACTTATCTATCACCTTTATTTATTCTGTTTTTTTAGGACTTGAAGATTTTCTTCCTTCATTCAAACTGTTGCTTTATGAAACTTGATTAGAATAATAAAATGGCAAACTAATTAAGATATTGCATGTGATGGGTATCTAATTACAAAAGAAATTGCTTATTTATGTGCATTTGGCGAGTCTTATACCTTTGATATATGAAATCAAGGTGATGTAAAGAGTTGAAAAAAATCAACAAGAGTGAGGATAATACGAGAATTATGAGAATATTATATGTATTAATTTTTTTTTTGTCCAAATCTTGTTAATTTTGGATGAAAAATTTTGGCAAAAAAAGTAACCAAGTTTTCTATCCATTTTTTTTCTTTTCCTTTTGTTAAAAAACTCAAAAATACAAGAATTTGACAGAAAACTTAAATTTTTCTTCCATTTATTTTCTTTTCTATCCATTTTAAAACTTGGAAACAGAGCGTTAATAGTGGAAGGTAATAAAAAAAATTGTTTTGGGTCGTTAAATCTATCAATAGACGGTCTAAGATATATTTACTGAAATAGTACCTATAACAATCATTTGTTCACTAGTTTATATGAGTGAGGGTGTATGTGTATATATATATATATATATATATATATATATATATATATAAAACAGAGAAATGGAGGAAAACAGAAAAGAAAGGGAAAAGAATATATGGAGTGATGATTTGGGGTTATGTCCAATAATATAACGACCGTGATTGTGATTGACCATGGAGTTCGAATTTGATTACAAAAAGAGAGAAAAAGTCGTTGATTTACTTCCATGAATGAAGGCGTAATTATGCAATTTTATCCTAAAGAATATTCGTCTTTGAAAAATATCAATCTCCTAAACTTTTATTACCCTTATCTTATAAAAAATGACTGAAATACAAACAAAAAAAAAGTATCTAACAAAATATCTAAAATACACATTTTTGTTTTTAAAAAAAAAATATTTAAATAGAGTTTATTATTTTTTGAAAAAATAATTAAAAATATAATTAATCTACTTACATGAAATTCATTATAAATAAAATAAGATCGTATTGATACTCGCTTCTATTTTCTATTTTCTACTATATTTTTTTCACTTATGGGAAGAGTGTGCTTGTAGTTGAATGGAGGGATGACGCTCATATTAAAATTATGTTATGTTTGTTTATAAAAAATATAATTAAAATTGAATTATTTGTACTAATTTAATACTATTTTAGACTATTTTATCTCATGATAGGGGATTAAATGGTTTTATGGACTATTTTTTTTATTATTCCTAAAGCTATTTATGTGGGATTATATAATCCCATGAAAAATTTGGGATTAATAGTCCCTCCCATTTTAAGCTATTAAATAACTTTATGGGACTATTAGTCAAATATTAAAGGATTAATAATCCATCATCAAAGAATTAAATAGTGTAAAGTAGTATTAAATTAACGTAAATAGTCTAATTTCAAGTATATTTTTTAAAATCAAATATAGCCTTAGAGTTTTTTGAATTTTTCAGTGATCTGGTTCTGCTTTTTTGAGCACCATTCGTGCATGTGGCAAATGTTATATGATGCACTTTTCACAATATAGTCTTAGTATGACAAAATAACGGGATCAGAATGACAGTCCTCACCCACTTTTCCCAATATATTGTCATGGCATAATTATGAATATAGACCATGGTTGTAAAATTCGGACCGGATCGCTGGTCCAACTGAAAAAAATCAAAATCGGTTGGCCTTCTGGTTCAGTTTAAGCAAAAAAATTGGATTTGATCAAAAATCGGTGACCCAGCGGTCGGATCGGTTGGCCCAGTGACCCGGTCACCGGTTCCCTACCTCTTTTTTTTTTTAAAAAATAAAATTAAAAATAAAATCTAAGCATTTGAACTTGATTAAATGTATCCTTAATTGAGTTTTGAATTATGATCATAATTTAATATCTTTCTTTTCATATAGATTTAGTATTTATTTGAATTGTATAAAGTAAACATTATACAAATAGATTTATTTTTTTTACCGAATTTGATTGAATGTATCCTAGAGATGTTTATGTTCATTTGTGTTTGATTTTATCACTCTTGAGTCTTGAATTTTGAGTTATGATCATGATTTAATATATATATTTTTAATATAAATTTAGTATTTATTTAAATTGTATGAAGTAAATATTGTACAAATATGTTTAATTTTTTTGTGTGTGTAGATAAATTGATTAATTTTACATATTTACTAAATATTATATATAATATATAATAATAATTAATATATTTAATTATTTATTACATATTAATGACGTCGCCGGTTCAAAAACGGTCCTACCACTGGTTGGACCAGTGACCCGTCCACCAGTAACTTTTTTGGTTCGATGACAGGTCGGGGTCTGAGAACACTGATATAGACTGTGAAAAATAATGTATAAATAGGAAATTATTTTTTTCACAAATAAAAATTAATATTTTCATAAGTTTTTCTCATATAAGTGTGGGATCTATTTATTATTTATGTGTAAAAATATCAATTTCCTATAAATACATTCAATATTTTATAAGTTATATTTAGAGAGACCATAAAAAAGTTCAATTTTAGAGAGAAAAGTGCTCTCGACTTCTTGCAAAATAATTATTGATAATTTACACAGTACTATACGTATAAGGGAGTGATCCAAAACATATTTTTACTGTGGATCCTTATAGGTCATAACCATCTAAGCATCCGTTTAAAATATCAACGGCTGAGATTAAATTGAAAAATGTGGCGTCCGCTAGTAATACTAGCAGACGGTAAAAAAAAAAAAACATATACCATCGCTACTACTACTAGCGGACGTTAATTAGAATAAGGATTTGACTTATATTAACTAGAGTTTAGGGTTTATAGTTTATTAACTAAGATTTAGGATTTACTTACTAGAGTTTAGGGTTTATTAACCAGGAGCCAAAACTCTAGTTAATATAGGTCAAAATATTAGTTAATAAATCATAAACCCTAATTAATAAACTCTAAATCTTAGTTAGTAAATCTTAAACTTTAATTAATAAACTTAAACTCTAATTGATATAGGTTAAACTCTTATTCTTATTAGTGTCCGCTACTATTAGTAGCAAATGGTATGTATTTTTTTTACTGTCACTACTATTTATAGCATACGTCAATTTTTAATTTATAATCCTGACCATTCTTTTTTATTTTTAATGGTATAGATGATATATGTTGTTAGTTACCAGAGGCACAAAAGTGATCTAGAAGAGGGGGGGGGGGGGGAAGGGTTGAATAGATCTCTTAAAAACTTTTTTTCTTAAAAGTATATGATATTATCGAATAGTTTATTTAATTAAGATTAGTTTGCACAGCGGAACGTTAGTTTGAAAACTCCCCTTAAAGATTTGTAAAACTTCTTTGTTGAGTTTAGACTGTATTGAAGATAGCCATTTATCAAGTAAACTAATCATAGCAGATATATATCTATATATGACAGAATGTAAATGACAGAATGTAAATGACACCAGAGAGTTTAAGTGGTTCGAAGACTGAATAACTCCTACTCCACTCTTCTACTTCAACGAGTAGGAAATCCACTAAGAATGATTCACACAGAACTCTTTAAGCCCAGCAGGCCTGAAATCTTTGGCTCACAAAGAACCCTTCAAACCCAACAGGTTTGACTAGTTTAGTCACTAAGACAATGACACAAGTGCCCTCTTCAAGTCCAGTAGACTTGACTCCTTTAGTCACTAAGACAAGGACACACATGCCTTCTTCAAGTCCAGCAGACTTGGCTCGTTGTTTGTTAATGGATGTTGGAGTTGCTACTGAGTTGTACTTTCAGTTCCATTATCTTTGAATACTCAGTAGCAGAATGTGATCATACTTGAAATGATATTGAGTTAGGCAATGATGCTTGGCTTCTTTATGTATTCAATATCTTTTTGTGATCACTCATTGTGCTGCTGAACTTTGGCAATTCAGCTCATTTGGTACCTGATAACTTCTCGAGACAAGCTTCTGATATGACTGTGAAGCTCTTTCTTTTTGGTACTCAGTTGTTCCTTCTTATCATTGACAGTTCATAGCTTCTCGAGATGAGCTTCTGAGATAACTGTGAAACTCCTTCTTTTTGGTACTCAGTCGCTAACATGTCTATATCAAGTTGGCATTTAGGCTTCTCTCTATCACGTGCTTAGCAGCTTTTGTAAGACCCCGAATTTTATGAAATATAAAATTTAATTTTTCTTCGTATATATTTTTCCTGAAACAGTAAGTGGTTAAATTAACAAAATTGAAAGTTAAGGATGTTATGTGCAAATTTTATTTTATCGGACAATATTCGTTTTGTCGGAGAATATTCGTTTTGTTGGGGAATATTCGGGCCGTACGACGACGCCGAAATAACTAATTATTGGTGGACCCCACAACGGAATATTTGTCGGATATAGAAAACGACAAAAGTAACCTTTTTAAATAAAAATAGTCAACGGCGTTAACTGTTAAAATATCGGTGATAAAAGAATAATAGCATACGGTAATTTATGGTATTTTATTATAGTATACGACATTCTACAGTAGCACACGGTATTGCACAGTATCTCATATTATTGATCTGATAACGTGGTCATTGCACAGTATTCATCAATAATTATTGTTGTACAGTATTTTGCATTATTGATTTAATAATTATCATTACACTGTATTTCATATAATTGACTTAATAATTGTTGGTGCACTGTAGTTTAAAATTATTGAACCTAATAATTGTCACAGTAACAAATACACTGTAATTTATATTAGTAAATAAATAATAATCTGTAACGTGTTTATTACATTATTGTTGAATTATTGTTATAGCATTATTTTAATATATATGTTGGACCCACAAGAAGAATAAATAAATCTTTAAAAAAAAAATTAATTAATTTTACTATTTGGAATAGTAACATGTGGACCCTATGTTGGGGCCACATGAATGGTTGGTGAGAAAGAAAAAAAAAAAAAGGCAGCGCCTGCTGCCTTTGCTGAAATTTTCAGCAGGCGTGCAGCACGCCTGTTGCCACCTACCACTGCATAGTGCCCTCTTTTCTCCTATAAATAGCTTGCTCAACTGAATAGAAAAATCACACCTAAAACATAAAATTTTTCTATAAGAATTTTATGAGTTTTCTCTGAGAATAGTAAGGTTATTTTGAGTGTTTGAAAGCCAAAAGGAGTACATAAATTTTTCAAGTAAGTCTTTTATTAAAGAGTAGTAATTTCATAAATTCCTATTTTTCACGGTATTCACAAATCTTCCCTTAGAAGACTCTTCTTTGAGAAGATTCATTTTTAAAAGCTTTATTTGGAAGATTTATTTTGGAATATTATTTTAAAAACTATTTTAAAGTAGTTATATTATACTACAAAAATTATGTTAAATATATATAATTTTGATAGTTCATATTATACGAGTTATCATACACTTTGAAATTTATATGTGGTAATTACTAATTTTATTATAAATATATAGGTTGATCAACCTCATTTAAATCAATATCCAGTCACGTGTTAAGGTAAGAAATACCATTCATTTCAAACTCTTAAAGTTACTGTGGTAAGGAATGTCATTTTTTTTTCTTACTTGTAAGGAATGTCATTCTTTCACACTCTTAAACTTACTACGGTAAGGAATGTCATTTTTTTTTTGGAATATTATCTTCTTTCATATTCTATTATTTAAACTTACCACGGTAATGGATTATCATTCTTTGATTCTCGAAAATAATATCGTTTATTTCTTGTGCCATTTATTTCCATGTATTAAATTGTGGGAATAACCTTACGGCGCGGATTACCGCCTGTTGGTGAATAACCTATCGTATTCATTCCTCATTAATTTCTGAGAATAACCTTACGGCGCGGATTACCGCTTGTTTGGTGAATAACTCTTCGTATTCAAATTTTATTAAATTGTGGGAATAACCTTACTGCGCGGACTATCGCCTGTTGGTGAATAACCCTTTTTATTTGTCTCGTGTGGAAATAATTTGTCTACACGAATTATCACATGACACTTTTATTCCAATTCGTTTGTAATATCATTTTCTTTCATATTCGTAAATATTATTATTTTCCTTTATACTCATAAGGGATACCATCTTTTTCATCTTCCATTATTCAAACTTACTATGATAAGGGATATTAATTTCCTTCACCTTTTGTTAATCAAACCTGCTACGGTAAGGGATATTATTTTCTTTCATACTTCTAAATCGAAACTTATTATGGAACTATTGCTTCTATAATTCCTGAAAATATTATATGTTCCATAATAGTTGAACTTCATTATTTCAACTGAACCTTCATATTTTCTGAACCTTTCTGAATTGTGGATCTTGAATATCATTTTTAAATTTCACTCCACATCATGTTGACAATTTGGACATTATTTGAATCTGCACAAAGTAAACTCCCGATACTTATTGTTTATCCTGTTTCTTCTGTTCATCATTCGTATCACTGTTATTTGTATTAATCTTCAAGAATCAAGTTGTTGTGAATATCTGTGGCCGGGGCACAGATGTGATATAATTGTTGAACAGATGTTAGGTTAAAGGCGATATAATAGGTTAAATGCGATACATCTGTTCGGTGTCTTTTATGGCACGTGGTGAAAGTTCTCTTTGGCCTGTAGTGCATAGATGAACTGTTGTTTGGTATGATTATGACTAAAGGCTGAATCTGGTATAATCATGACCGTTGGTATTATATTGAAAGTTTTCTTTGGCCCGTAGTGCATAGATGAACTGTTGTTTGGTATGATTATGACCAAAGGCTGAATCTGGTATAATCATGACCGCTGGTGCTATATTGAATATCTTTGGCCCGTAGTGCAAAGATGAACTGTTGATTTGCATGATTATGACCAGGAATTGTGAATTTTTATTATCATGACTAATGGTAATTCAGATGATAAAAATTGATGATATTTTTACTAAAAAGAGAAATGAGTTGACATTATAGTCTGCATTATTCTTCTAATAGATTGCTCATTTCGCTGCTATTATTGATCTGAGCATTACTCAAGAATTTAACTGCAGTTTTTGATATAAACCTTTTAGTCTATTGTATTCTATCAAGAACTCAACTGTTGAAGGCTAATGATAATTTATTCGTCATTATCTTAGTCATGATATTTCTTACTGGGCTATTTGAGCCCACCCTTTCTTTTATTCCACTGTTTTTCAACAGGAAATGAGAACGTAGCTGGGTCTAGCCGGGGAATGGAGTGAGAGTCCGAGGGATAACTATTATAGTTTTCACGTGTTGTAAAATAAGTATGATAATAATAGTGAAGACTTAGTTGTTTATTATTATACACTGTACTGTTGAACGTTGTACTATTTTGTAATAATTTTGTTGTAGTCTTTTGACAACTCAAGTTTGGGCTGTGTGGGCCTAGATTTGGGGGTGTCACAGTTGGCGTCAGAACTTAGGGATATGGTCTTTAATGGAGATCTGGGGTAAAACTAGGAGGTGAGAGACGAATAGAATCAGTCACTAGTGTGTTCTACCTAAATTTGATTTTATTATCTAATGAGTTGATTTGAATGTAGGAACATGAAGTGATGAGTCAGTTTGTTTAAACTAACATTTATTTTGTGACCACAGTTAAGTATGACATCTGGAAATCAGGAGGTTAACTATGAAATGACCGAAACAAATGTAGCTGCAAAACAAGAGGCGACGAATAATCTTCTTACAAACTCAGAGTTGAATCATTTGCCTAAGGCAAAAATTATGCGTGTTCTATCCAGTAAAGATGAAGGTGAAAGTTCGGCTACAGTCGTTCCAGATCCATTCTTAGAAGCAATTAAAGGAAGTAATGAACTTGGGGAAATTATTGCCTTTAATTTACTCACTAATTGGGAGAATCATATCACCTGGTTATGCTCTATAACAAAGGATCAGAATATATGGACTTTTCATATTAGTCTTTGGGATTTATGGTGTTCCAACTATGATTTTCAAGATTATTTAAAAATAATGTTTCTATACTTTTGGGCGTTACAATTTAGAGAAATTCAGGTTAAATTAGTCACTATCGTGGAAACTGCAGTCTATCGAAAATACTATTTTAATGGAAATAATTGGTACGATACTACTGATGAAGTTGATGAACCCGAGAAATAGTTTGCTAGAAAATTATTCAGTGGTATTCCCATGGTTGAAATACGTGAAAATCCGAATGAAGTATTCGGGATTCGATTTGATGATAACAGTCAAGAAACCGAATGAGGTGATAACCGGTAAGCTATTCATAAATTCTCGTGAAGTCTATGCCATGTACTCAACGTTTAAATTTGACTATTGAAAACTTAAATCTTGTCTTATCAGTTGAAACCTCATTGGGAGAAATACCTATTACATTTAATATCTATAAATCTTGCATAGTTCAAATCAACAACCTCACATTATCTGTTGACCTTATTTCTTTGGAGATGCATGAATTTAATATGATTTTGGGAATTGATTGGTTGACTACCATCATGCTAAAATTGATTGTTTTCATAATATTATTAGTTTTCATATTCCTAATCAACCTGTCATGCAAATTCAAGCAACTAAACCATTGAAATCTATAACTGTTATTTCTAGCCATAAAGTCATTCGTTTATTGAAAAACGGATGTCAAGCCTTTTTAGCTCATGTCACTGATTTGAACAAAAATACGTCAAACTTGAATGATATTCCCATTGTTAATGAGTTTCCTGACGTTTTTCCTGAGGAACTTCCTGGCTTACCCCCAAACCGAGAACTTGAATTCTGTATTGATCTTAAACCCGGCACTAAGCCTATTTCCAAAGCCCTAAACCGAATGGCTCCCATAGAACACAAAGAGTTGAAAGTTTAATTATTAGATATCGGTATCATTCGTTCTAGTACAAAACTTATATCGAGCAAGGAATGCGAGAAGAGTTTTTAAGAACTCAAGATGAGACTTATTTCAGCTCTTGTTCTGACCATACCATCAGGACCAGGAGAATTCGTTATATATAGCGATACTTCAGGCAAAGGTCTAGGTTGTGTCCTTATGCAACATGGAAATGTTATAGCCTATGCCTCTCGACAACTAAAAGATTATGAGAAAAATTATCCTACTCATGATCTAGAGGTGGCAGCAGTCGTTTTCACGTTGAAGATCTGAAGACACTACTTGTATGGAGAGAAAGTGGATATCTATACGGATCATAAAAGTCTCAAGTATTTCTTCACCCAGAAGGAACTCAACATGCGACAACGACGTTGGCTTGAGCTGTTGAAGGATTACGACCACACAATCCAGTATCACCCAGGAAAGGCGAATGTTGTAGCTGACGCTTTGAGCAGAAGATCTTATGCGAGTACAAGTGCACTGCTGACAACACAAAAGTGTATTTTGTACAACTTGCAAAAGATGGAGATAGAGCTAAAGACACCAGGGACCCACTCGAAGATTGCTCACGTGCGAGTAGAACCGATGTTAATCGATAAAATTAAAGTTGCTCAAGCTACCGATCCGGAACTGATGAACATGATGAAGAAAGTACAAGAATGTGCCATTCCCGAAGCAAGAATCGACGAGAAAGGAATACTTCGAGTCAACTCTCGACTCTGTGTTCCTAACGATCCTGAATTAAAGCATAAAATCATGATGGAAGCACACAACACACCGTTTGCAATCCACCCAAGAGGTACCAAGATGTATCGAGATCTTCGACATATATTTTGGTAGAACAATATGAAAAGGGAAATTGCAGAGTTTATCTCAAGGTGCCTAACTTGTCAACGTGTCAAGGCAGAACATCAAGTATCTAAAGGTCAATTACAAAAACTTGAAATTCCCGAATGGAAGTGGGAACACATCAATATGGAATTCGTAACGGGTCTTCCCAAAGTTTCTCAAGGCTTAGATGCAATTTGGGTGATCATAGATAGATTGACCAAATCTGCTCAATTCTTGCCTATACGAGAAAACTTTTCACTTGAACGTCTTGCCGGTATGTACATAAACGAGATTGTGAGATTGCATGGCATGCCAGTTTTCATAGTTTCTGATCGAGATCTTAGATTCACTTCACGCTTTTGGATCAGTCTACAAAAAGCTATGGACACTGAACTACGTTTTAGTTCTGCATACCATCCTCAAACGGACGGACAATCGGAAAGGACGATCCAGACCCTCGAAGATCTTTTGAGACTTTGCGTACTAGATTTCAAAGGAAGTTGGGATAAGTACTTGCCATTGGTGGGATTTTCCTACAACAACAATTACCAAGCAAATATAGGCATGACTCCATTCGAGGCTTTATATGGGCACAAGTGTCGCTCTCTAGTATGTTAGAATGAGGTAGGAGAAGCAAAACTGTTGGGACCCGAGTTGGTACGCTTGACAACAGAAAAGATCCAAATGATCCGACAATGAATACATACCGTGCAAGAACGACCAAAGAGTTATGCTGATCTTCATCGGAGAGATGAGAGATTCAACGTTGGAGATCATGTATTCTTACGTATTTCTCCATGGAAAGGAGTTACGAGATTCGGAAAGAGAGGAAAGCTTAACCCTCGATTTATTGGCTCATTTGAAATCCTCGATCGAGTAGGAACCGTAGCCTACAGACTAGCTTTACCACCAAGTATGTCTCGCATCCATAATGTTTTTCACATATCTATGTTACGTAAATATGTGAAGGACCCAAACCACGTCATTGAGTTAGAACCGGACGTTATAGCAGAGGATTTAATGTACGAGGAGGTACCTGTTAAGATCTTCGATAAGAAGGAGCAAATTCTACGCTCAAAGGTTATACCTCAAGTTAAGGTTTTATGGAGGAACCAAGATATTGAAAAAATGACCTGGGAGCTAGAATCTGATATGAAATCTAAGTATCCTTACCTCTTCGAAATGCCAGGTACGTCAATTTCGGGGACGAAATTTCATAAGGAAGGGAGGTTGTAAGACCCCGAATTTTATGAAATATAAAATTTAATTTTTCTTCGTATATATTTTTCCTGAAACAGTAAGTGGTTAAATTAACAAAATTGAAAGTTAAGGATGTTATGTGCAAATTTTATTTTGTCGGACAATATTCGTTTTGTCGAAGAATATTCGTTTTGTTGGGGAATATTCGGGCCGTACGACGGCGCCGAAATAACTAATTATTGGTGGACCCCAAAATGGAATATTTGTCGGATATAGAAAAAGACAGAAGTAACCTTTTTAAATAAAAATAGTCAACGACGTTAACTGTTAAAATACCGGTGATAAAAGAATAGTAGCATACGGTAATTTATGGTATTTTGTTATAGTATACGACATTCTACAGTAGCACACGGTATTGCACAGTATCTCATATTATTGATCTGATAACGTGGTCATTGCACAGTATTCATCAATAATTATTGTTGCCCAGTATTTTGCATTATTGATTTAATAATTATCATTACATTGTATTTCATATAATTGACTCAATAATTGTTGGTGCACTGTAGTTTAAAATTATTGAACCTAATAATTGTCACAGTAGCAAATACACTGTAATTTATATTATTAAATTAATAATAATCTGTAACGTGTTTATTACATTATTGTTGAATTATTGTTATAGCATTATTTTAATATATATGTTGGACCCACAAGAAGAATAAATAAATCTTTAAAAAAAAATTAATGAATTTTACTATTTGGAATAGTAACATGTGGACCCTATGTTGGGGCCACATGAATGGTTGGCGAGAAAAAAAAAAGGCAGCGGCTGCTGCCTTTGCTGAAATTTTCAGCAGGCGTGCATCACGTCTGTTGCCACCTACCACTGCATAGTGCCCTCTTTTTTCCTATAAATAGCTTGCTCAACTGAATAGAAAAATCACACCTAAAACATAAAATTTTTCTATAAGAATTTTATGAGTTTTCTCTGAGAATAGTAAGGTTATTTTGAGTGTTTGAAAGCCAAAAGGAGTACATAAATTTTTCAAGTAAGTCTTTTATTAAAGAGTAGTAATTTCATAAATTCCTATTTTTCACGGTATTCACAAATCTTCCCTTAGAAGACTCTTCTTTGAGAAGATTCATTTTTAAAAGCTTTCTTTGGAAGATTTATTTTGGAATATTATTTTAAAAACTATTTTAAAGTAGTTATATTATACTACAAAAATTATGTTAAATATATATAATTTTGATAGTTCATATTATACGAGTTATCATACACTTTGAAATTTATATGTGGTAATTACTAATTTTATTATAAATATATAGGTTGATCAACCTCATTTAAATCAATATCCAGTCACGTGTTAAGGTAAGGAATACCATTCATTTCAAACTCTTAAAGTTACTGTGGTAAAGAATGTCATTTTTTTTTTCTTACTTGTAAGGAATGTCATTCTTTTCACACTCTTAAACTTACTACGGTAAGGAATGTCATTTTTTTTTTGGAATATCATCTTCTTTCATATTCTATTATTTAAACTTACCACGGTAATGGATTATCATTCTTTGATTCTCGAAAATAATATCGTTTCTTTCTTGTGCCATTTATTTCCATGTATTAAATTGTGGGAATAACCTTACAGCGCGGATTACCGCCTGTTGGTGAATAACCTATCGTATTCATTCTTTATTAATTTCTGAGAATAACCTTACGGCGCGGATTACCGCTTGTTTGGTGAATAACTCTTCGTATTCAAATTTTATTAAATTGTGGGAATAACCTTACTGCGCGGACTATCGCCTGTTGGTGAATAACCCTTTTTATTTGTCTCGTGTGGAAATAATTTGTCTACACGAATTATCACACAACACTTTTATTCCATATTCGTTTGTAATATCATTTTCTTTCATATTCGTAAATATTATTATTTTCCTTTATACTCATAAGGGATACCATCTTTTTCATCTTCCATTATTCAAACTTACTATGATAAGGGATATTAATTTCCTTCACCTTTTGTTAATCAAACCTGCTACGGTAAGGGATATTATTTTCTTTCATACTCCTAAATCGAAACTTATTATGGAACTATTGCTTCTATAATTCCTGAAAATATTATATGTTCCATAATAGTTGAACTTCATTATTTCAACTGAACCTTCCTATTTTCTGAACCTTTCTGAACTGTGGATCTTGAATATCATTTTTAAATTTCACTCCACATCATGTTGACAATTTGGACATTATTTGAATCTGCACAAAGTAAACTCCCGATACTTATTGTTTATCCTGTTTCTTCTGTTCATCATTCATATCACTGTTATTTGTATTAATCTTCAAGAATCAAGTTGTTGTGAATATCTGTGGCTAGGGGCACAGATTTGATATAATTGTTGAACAGATGTTAGGTTAAAGGCGATTTAATAGGTTAAAGGCGATACATCTGTTCGGTGTCTTTTATGGCACGTGGTGAAAGTTCTCTTTGGCCCGTAGTGCATAGATGAACTGTTGTTTGGTATGATTATGACCAAAGGCTGAATCTGGTATAATCATGACCGTTGGTATTATATTGAAAGTTCTCTTTGGCCCGTAGTGCATAAATGAACTGTTGTTTGGTATGATTATGACCAAAGGCTGAATCTGGTATAATCATGACCACTGGTATTATATTGAAAGTTCTCTTTGGCCCGTAGTGCATAGATGAACTGTTGTTTGGTATGATTATGACCAAAGACTGAATCTGGTATAATCATGACCGCTGGTGCTATATTGAATATCTTTGGCCCGTAGTGTAAAGATGAACTGTTGATTTGCATGATTATGACCAGGAACTGTGAATTTTTATTATCATGACTAATGGTATTTCAGATGATAAAAGTTGATGATATTTTTACTAAAAAGAGAAGCGAGTGGACATTATAGTCTGCATTATTCTTCTAATAGATTGCTCATTCCGCTGCTGTTATTGATCTGAACATTGTTCAAGAATTTAACTGCAGTTTTTGATATAAACCTTGTAGTCTATTGTATTCTATCAAGAACTCAACTGTTGAAGGCTAATGATAATTTATTCGTCATTATCTTAGTCATGATATTTCTTAGTGGGCTATTTGAGCTCACCCTTTCTTTTGTTCCACTGTTTTTCAACAGGAAATGAGAACGTAGTTGTGTCTAGCCGGGGAATGGAGTGAGAGTCCGAGGGATAAATATTATAGTCTTCACGTGTTGTAAAATAAGTGTGATAATAATAGTGAAGACTTAGTTGTGTATTATTATACACTGTACTGTTGAACGTTGTACTATTTTGTAATAATTTTGTTGTAGTCTTTTGACAACTCAAGTTTGGACTGTGTGGGTCTAGATTTGGGAGTGTCACAGCTTTCAACACTTTTCTTGTAATAGAGTCATATCTCTCTATGTCTTTCTTAATTCAGTTTTAGTGTTCTGGCAGATCGTAGAGTGTTCTTCAGCATATTCATTTTTTTGTTTCACTCTACGATTCTGTTGTTGTCCACCATCCTCTCCTTTCCTTTCTCATTTTTCATCCCTATGAACATCTATACTTTTATGTGCTTGTGCATATTTTACCGTTGGAAGAGGTTCGTTGGATTCCTTTGGCATTGTGCAAATCCTTGATATCTTTGGAATTGACTTTCTGTTGCTTGTATCAGTGTTTTTCCTTTTTCTGACATATGTTCTGTCACATCAAACTGTAACTTCGCTTTCTGCATTTTTAGCCGTTGCACTTCCAGAGTTGTTTATCAAAGATTATTATATTCTTTGATATATTTAATTTTCTGATCCATCATTAAATATCTCCCTTGACTTCGATAATCAGCTGCTCTATTGCTTTCAGACATGTCCCATTAGTCAGACTATTTTCACCATCCTTCTGAGCAATAGGTCCTGACTTGTAGTCGTTTAGACACAAAGTCTTCTGTGACTCTGACATGTATTTGATCTTTAACTACATTTAATCTTTCTTTAATTTGGTCAAGGAATATTCTCTTTTCTCTCACACCATATTACAGTTCTGATCTTCACAGTGAATTTGTAGAGTGGTTGTCTGATCATTCTGACTCTACGAATTCAGCTCCACGATTGTTGCTTGAAGTAAATCAAGTAAAACGTTGAGTTGAAGCGATCTTCTCTCTCACTCTACGATCTTGCTATTTTGTTCAGATCGTAAAGTTACTAACTGCAGTGCTTTGCTTTACAATTTCGTTCTAGGATATTGTCATTTTGTGCAAATCGTAGAGTTGTTGACTGCAGTGCTTCTCCTTGCTATTTCTGGGCTTCTTAGTGGAATCGTTGAGTTGTTGTCTTCTTTAGCACACCCTTTATTTGTACTCAACGATTATACCATGTGTAGAACAATTGTATGCATTGTCTTGTCTTCTGATTTCACTTTATGATTTCGTCTATCTGTGCAAATCGTAGAGTTCTCGTATGTGCTTGCTCTTCGAATCCACTCTACGATCTTGACAGTTTGTGCATATCATAGAGTAGATTTCTTCTCTGGTTCTACGTTTTCTAAAGGCTTGCTTAGTTGTCTGTTTGACGATCGTAGAGTTCTGCTCTACATTTTATACTTGATCAATTCTTCGATTTAGCTTGTATATTCTGTAGAACTCTTGCACAGCTGTCTCTCCTTGATGATCGTAGAGTTATCCTGGTATAGAGTCGTATAGTCCACTCTACGAACAGACATAGTTACTGCGAAGTCGTAGAGTCCACTCTACAAACAGACTGAATCGTTGAGTCTTCTTTGCTTGGAGTCGTAGAGTCCATTCTACGATCATATTGACTGAACACATAATATCAACCTAACAGATTTGATCTTTTCTAACTAAGTCTTTTTGTACATTATTACATCATTACTTATTGAAAGGACTTTACAAACTCTGCTATACACATATACAACAATGATTTATTCTTATATTACTCTGCTTATATCATTTATCTTTTATATAGAGTGACTCCTATAGAAAGATCAACCTAACATTTCTGATCTTGAATCTCTAAGTCCTTTGTACAAATATTTCTTTTCAAAAAGGACTTTACAACATTTAAACCAGATAACTTTTACTCTTATTAGAAGCAGCAGATAGTTTTTAACAAGATCATATTTGTGCTAGATAAGTGTGCATTTCACAATATTTGAACCAGGTAATTTATTTCATACACATATGATCATGTTGACACATATTCAGATTAATATATAATCACTTAGTCAATTAACCACATAAGCACTTTAAAACATATACGCACATAGTCAAGTAAGCACATAGACACATAGACACATTATCACATAAACACTTAGTCAGATACATATGGACAATTAACCATATAAGCACATTACTTTGACAAGCAAAAAAGCAAAAATTCTATTTTCTTTTTAAAATAATGTTACAAGTTTTATATTTTTTATTTTAAATAAAATGACAATAAATAAAATAAATTATACTTTGACAAAACTAATTACAAAGAATATACTCAATTAATGTAATTATGGGAAAAGTCATTTTTACTTGTACAGAGGGATGAACCTCATAATCTATCCATATTAAAAGTCATCATTTTGGTGATTTTGGGTCCCGCTTGTTCTTTTTTTTTCTTTACTCTGTTGCCCTTACAACTTTAGATATATTATTATTTTGTCATTTTTAATTAATTTTTTTTTATTAATCTTTCAAATTTTATAAGATTTTAATTTTATCCCCTATAATTTATAGACATAATACGTGTGCCGTCTAGTAAATATTAATTGAGTTTGTCGATTTTTTTAGTGCTTTGCCTTTGTTTCTTGAGCACCTTGCACTTTTCACTAAAGGTGAGTAAAAAATCAAAATTGGAGCTGAAATCGCACTAAGAACTGAACAAATCACACCAACGGTTCTGACATATATGACGGTTTTAGGAGGGTTGAAAAATCGCATTTGCGGTTTGATTTCAATTTTTAAGGTCCGTCTCACCACATAAACCGCATCGCACCAATAATGACCAAAACAACATCGTTTTGTTTTTTTAAAAAACAAATTACGTAGTATTTATTATACTTTTCTCCTCTTTTTTTAGCATATCATTAATTTCTACAGTTGTCTCTCGTATGACTATTAATTGTAACTTTGAAAACTTTTAATTGTGATTTTTTCTTAACTAATCAAGTTTCTTATTATTTAATTGTCAGTGACATTTTTGCAATTACAGAATTTCATTATAACATTGATGAAAATGAATAAATTCAATAATAATGGTCTTCTTGTATAAGCAATACACTATCTACTTTTAAATTATAAATGACTATTCGCCAAGCATAGTTTTACTTTACTTCTTTTTAAGTAGTTATTCTAATATCTTCTAGACACAATCGTCTGCACTTAGAAATTAGGTAATTTTTTCAATGTCTGTATTATTTTAGTCCTAATTTTTTGTATATGTTCAATTGATTTTGAAACCGAAATCGCACCGCACGTTTCAAAATTGCACTACACCAATCAGAAACGATTTCATGTGTGGTTTTAGATTTGTCAAACCGCACCTAAACGGTTTCATGTGTGGTGTGAGCTTCAAACAGCACCAAATCGCACTACGTTCACCCTTACTTTTCACAATATATAGTCTTAGTATGACAAAATAACAAGATCAAATGACATGATCATGATATACTTTTTCACAATATATAGTCATAACATATGAATATAGACTATAGTGGAAAATAATTTATAAATATATGCATTAGCTTATAAGTTATATTTAGAGAGATCATAAAATTAAAAGATGAGTTTTAGAAAGAATACTGCTCATGGATTCTTCAAAAGGAATTATTAATTATTTATATAAAAGTAGAGAATTGATATTTTTATTTAATATTTTCACAAGATCAAATGAGACTCATTTGTAAAAATATCAAATAAACTCGTGAAAATGTTAATTCTCATATGGAATTGATATTTTCACAAGTTAATTTGATATTTTCATAAGATCAACTATGACTCACTTATAAAAATATCAAATTAACTTACAAAAATGTCAATTCCCAGTGAACACAACTGTTGAGCAATTTTTTTTGCAGGGGGGATAGTAGCCTAGTAATAAATTTGTAGTAGGATGTTGGGAGGTAAGAGCATAGTAATAAATGTCTCTCTTTAAATAGTATAAAATTATAGGTGTACGATCAACTCTTTAACAGTTTGTTTTTGATTTTTGGACAAAAAAAAATTTAAAAACTTAATTAGAATAGAAAAGAAAATAATAGAAAATTTTAAAAAATTCTTTTGTGTTGTATATGAGTTTTTAATAGAAAAGAATATAATTTTTTTAAAAAAAAAAATCTTGTGTTTCTGATTTCGAATGAAAGAAAAAAAAAAATCACTTTTATAAATTTACCCTTCTATTACATATGATATACTAATTACAATTATAACTATTCAACTATGAATTATTTAAGATTTTGGATTCTAATTTTTTTTGTACAATAATTCAATATGCTTAAATTCAAGAAATAAATTCATGAAATTTAGATCTTATAAATTTTATAGATATATTATCAGCTACATAAAAACACATATTTTTAAATAGCAAAATTGAAAACATGTTGCGCAATTAGCAAAATAGAACATTCATAAGAAGCACGTGGGTCATGGTTTGAAAGTCACCTCATAAGAGCTTGCCATTCACTCGATGGACAGCACAACAATTCAAAAGTCATCTCTAGTTCATCCACCTTACTACAACTCTATGGTTTCATATTCATATCCTAATGAGAAATATGATACTACTTTACTGCTGCAGATAATGTGAATGAATACAGCTTACTGATGCAGATATTGAGAAGGAATGCATATAATTTTAACGATGCCAACCATTTGAAATTTGGAACTCATCAATTTCAAATAAAAAAGTCCACTGGAATCACAGTCCATGAAATTCTAAATTTAGCATCTATTCATTGAAGGGAAGCAGCATCAAAGTAAATATCAATAGCATCGTCCACACTTGGAGGCAAATTTGAATACTTGTGCAAACTTCGTTGTCAAAATGTTGGAGCATGATTCTGCACTTGATCTTCCAGGTTGTCTCAAAACAAATTACTGAACCGGGTTAGGCGATTCACTTGTAAGCATGTTTTACAAATCTTATTGCACCCAATAGTGAAAAATCTAAATAATATACCAGACAGTCTACGAATAAACATGTTAGTAATTTTGTTACTATTGGAGAATTCTTGTGACAACTTCTTACACATGATAGATTTAAGTAAAGATATAAATATGGAGGGAGGCAGCTCGTCAATAGTTCAATTCAGATGCTCAATAAAACATGAAATTTTTCAATGGAAATTTTTATTTAAAACAAAAAAAGAGAAAGGTGCACCTTGAAGGGAGGGGAGGGGGGGTGTTCAGGGTTCCATTTTTTAGCACTACCAAAATCTCATAATCTGAAGCTGGGATCAGCATCCATTGCCCAAAGAAGAAGTCGATCGCGTCACTTTGAAGACAAAGAATAAGTCTCTTTCTCTTTCTTAGTTTAGGTTTAGTAGATATATAATATAAAAAAAGTTAGGGACGACCCTTATAATTTAAAAATTATTATACAATAAATTGAGAATAATATAAAAATATCGAAAATAATATTTATCTTATTTTTTTTCCATCCAAATTAGATTAATTTTGAATAAAATTTTTTGATAGAAAAGTGATCAAGTTTTTTTATCAATTTTTTTTATTTATTAAAAAACTCAAAAATATAAGAATATATTAAACAAAAAATTTAAATTTTTCGTCTATTTTTTTTATATTTTATCTATTTTAAAACTCAGAAATAGAAAGTAAATGTAAAAGACATAAGTTGTATGTTTAAATCTGAATCGTAACAATATAGATTTTATAAAAAGAAAAATAAAATAATAAGCAATATAATTGCAAGCTTAGTTGACTTAGAAATTTTGTCTCGCTAGAACCCGATCGAATGATTTGACAAAAGTTATGAAATATGAATAAAGACATTGTTTATAGTAATAACTTAAAATTTTATAGTCATATTTATTTGTAAGGATTATAATTTTAAGATATAAATTATAATTTTAAAATTATATTTATTTATAAGAATTATATTTGAAATAAAATTATTAATTTTATCTTTGTGTAGTTTGTTATTAAATTTAGATTTGGGACTATTAGTTTAGAAATTATAAAATGATTTAATATAGAAGACTATTTAATATCATGTTCAATTAGAAATTATAATTCCAAAACTATTAAGTTATTTCACAATCCATGAACTAATAATCTAAAATCTAAATTTAAAAACAAACAAGATATTTTTGATATTAATAAATTTATCTTAAATGTGATTCTTGCAAATAAATATAATATTAGAATTATAATTTATGTCTTAAAATTATAATATCGAGATTATAATCCTTACGAATAAACGTAACGATATACATATTCAAACTATTCCGTATATTATAATGTCAAATTGAGGTATTACATATAATAGTATAAAAAATAATAATGACACTTATTATTTTAATAATATTATTTTTATTCTAATAATATCGACCGCCTTCTAAATAGGGGTGTTCAAAATTTTCGGTTTTTTCGGTTTTTTACCGAACCGATTGGTATCGGTTTTTTCGGTACCGTTTTTTTTCGGTACCGGTTTTTTCGGTTTCGATTTTTTCGGTTTTTTATATTTTTCGGTATCGGTAGCGGTACGAGTAATTTTGCATTTCGGTTCTATTCGGTATATCGAAAAAACCGAATTACGTAATTTAATAATAAATTTATATTAATTATTATATAATTAATAATAATTATATATATTATTATATATATAATAATATATATAATTAATAATTATTATATATATTGCTAATCGGTAAAAACCGAAAACCGAACCGAAAAAACCGAACCGAATTTGTACCGAACCGGTACCGAAACCGATAATTCGGTTCGATTTTCGGTTCGTGTTTTAGTGGTAATTTCGGTTCGGTACCGGTTCGGTTTTTTCGGTACTGGTTCGGTTTTTTACCGATGGACACCCCTACTTCTAAAACTATGTGAAATTGTGTAACCAATATAGAATGAATTCATTAACCTTGTACATATATTTTCGACCCATGTTGAAAAACAAAAACTGCTAAATTTATTCGTACTAAAACGCTCTTTTATGTCTTATTATATACTTTTTTCATTTTATATTATTTAATTATTATTATTTTTTTAAAATCAACTTATAAGGGATTTTTAAATTTAAAATTGATATAATTTTTTTAATCAATATAATAATAAATATTATAAATTATCTAAAAAATATTACTCATTGTAAACTTTATTATTTCATATTTTTTAATAATTTGTCTTAATTTTAAGTTTTAAAATGTCTCAAATTATTTTTAAAAAATTAACAATGATCAAATAATATAAAATAGATGGAGTATAATATAAATTTCAAAAATACAAACTTATTCGTCTTTTGTCAAAAAATATTTCTTCCATTAATATTGTAAGAAATAATACAAATATTGACTCTAAAAATATTGAATCTAACTTTAAAAGTCAAAAAGATATTATTTTCTTTCTAAATTTGAGATATAATTTATTTTTTGAGATTAAACGATGGCGTATTAAATTTTAAAATTAGTATAATTCATAAAAATTTAAAATAAAATAAATTTTATGATTAATAAATTTTGTTATATATTATATAATTATAATAATTTTATCAACTAAAATTAAAACGAGGTATTTTTTATGGGATAGAAGAATAATATACTTATATACATAATTTACTTCATATATATAAAGTTAATATTCCTAATCATTAGCCATCTAGGCTCTAAAGAAGGAAAAATTATTCAAAGGTCTTGAAAAAAAATTACGTGATACTCTAAATTAATGATATTTCTTTATTTTAATAATATCTTACTGTTTATAGTTCTGAGTTTATTAAAATATTTTTTTTCTATTAACTTAAGACATTACATGAATTTATTTAAAACCGCTGAATAATTACTAAGAGGAAGGCATAGTAAGAAGCCATGTGAACATCTCTTGCCCTTGTCCCGTGGTATGAAAAGCTGATAAGCTGAAAGAGAAGGGACAGAAGATGAAGAAAATTTTAAACCTATATTAAAACTTAGAAATGTTAACTATAAGTGCGTAAATATAATATTTAAATATTATATTTATTTTAATTATTAAAAAGTAAAATATGATATTAAAATTTATATTATATTTTAATTTTTAATAATTAAATAAATATAATATTTAATATTATATTTAAATATTGTGTATGTAATCGTCCAACTTGATAATCGGAACCCGAAAGACCAATATGGGCAAACCAGTTTTCCTCAACTAAGCTGCTCAAACAAGCACAAAACATAACTCCCATTCTCCCAATTCCCATGTTATTTTTAAAATAAATCAAAAAAGCAAATAAATTTTTATTACAATTTCATCTTATAGAAATTTGTGAAACCTAGCCGTAGATGCCAGCTCTGTTTGGTCTAGAAATTGTTATTTTTATAAAAAAAATTAATATTCTTATCAACTTTTATTCACATAAATGTAATTTTTTTTTTATTCATATGAGATGAGTTTGATAAAATTATCTATTTTTTTTTTGTAAAAAATTGAATTAATTTTTATTTTTATACCTAAAAACATGACATTCAATTTAATTAGTCAAGTTAATTCAAATAAGCTAACTCAAACGAGTTCATATTAATCACATTTTTTATTTCATTTGTTTTATTTCTCAATAACAAATTCTTTTTCTTTCTTTTCTCTTTTTTATTGAATAAGAAAATTCAAAAATATAATACATTTTCACTTCATTAAGATAAATTTATATAATATCTCAAATAAATAAAATCTTTCTATTTTAATAAATTCATAATTTTAAATAGTAAAATATCACTAAAATAAAAAAAAAATCACTAACACGAGACACTGCTTAAATTTACCTAAGAATAATTTTTCCCGTCTATTGCTTCTAAAACTAGCCATGCTTCCAATCTTACACGTGGCATAGTTTAACAAACTAGCCTTATCTGCCTGATCACAATAATTTCTTCACACCCTTTTGAATTCAATTTTATACATTAATTCATGTAATAATAACTTCTTTATTCAAGTATGTAAGTTAAGTCGCACTAATATTTGGATGACAGCTTTACTTCATATTTCATATAAAAGACACTACAATAGGTATACTATAAGTTAATTAAGAAATTTATTTAACTTATGTCAATATAATTATAAATTATTTAAAAAATATTATTAATTATAATATTTATTATTTTTAAAATTTAAATAAATTCTATTAATCTTAAATTTAAAAATAATTTAAAAAAAAATAATATTAATTATATAATTTAAAATGGATGGAATATATCTAAAGTCCCCTGAATTGTTCAACTTAATTGTACACCACTTTTATATAGTGAAATTAAAAATGTATTTTTTTATAACTTAAAAGAAGGACGTGATTGGTTGTATAAATTGTGTTTAACTTTTAGAGAAAAAAAAGAGGACATACCCTAGAGAATATTTAACTATTATATCCCATAAAGTTTTAAAGTTGCTTAAATAAATCCAAACATACGGATATAAAGATATTTAAATATATAAATTTTTATACGATTTAGTGATATATATCACTGATTTTATAATAATAAAAGTTTAATAAATTTAATTCATTAAAAAATATGCTATTTATTTTATAAGATTATAATAATGATACTACATAATTTTAAATTAAATAAAAAATTATATTTACTCATATTTTTGAGTGATTTTTCTATTTATACAGTTAAATTTTATTAAAAAATTAAAATAAACTCATTTTATAAGATTTAGGCATATATCTTATATGTCTAGTGGGTATCTCCCACAAACCAACTTTTTATTTTATTTTGTTATTTATGAGAATTTGTACTATTACGGTTCAATTTCAGAGATATATTTTAATTTAATTTTGAGCGCCTAAAAGGGAGAGAGGGAAGAGAGAGACTAAGAATCTGTGAAATAAATGAGGAATCTATCAAATAAAGGGTATGAGATTTTCGTAATTAAAATATTTTATATTTTTGTATTGAGATTTATAATAATAATTTTTAAAATTTATAACGACGATATATTTTATTATCGTAATTTTATAAAAAAATAAAACTATGATGACGATATATACTATCATCATAAACTCTAAAAATTATCCTTATAAGTCTCAACACAAAGAACTAAAAAAATTGATTACAGATAATCTCATTCCTAAATAGATTTCATTCAATAGTGTTGAAACATTATCACGTGTGATGTCCCAAGATAATTATATATTTTTATTTTAGTAATATCCTATTACTTATAATTCTGAATTAATTAAAATAAAAAAATTAATTAATTTAAGACATCACTCGACGGTAGCTCGAATAATTCCTCCCTAATAATAACATTTCAATCAGGTTCCGGTATCATGTCAATGTTCTAAAATTTTCAAATTCATCTGTCCTAACCAAAGCCATTAATTTAGTGAAAGTAAACACAAATCGTCCCACCAAAACAGAGCAAAATAAACACGGAATCTATCAGCTGCTGCAAGCACCTCTTCCCCCATCCCAACTGCAGCAAAATCCCTCTCTCTCTCTCTCTACTTCACAAGCTCAGCATTTCAGAATAAAGGGGGGGAAATCATGAAAATGGCCTATCAAACTCAAATCTCCAAACCCATTTTGTAATCTTTTGATTCGAATCGCACACCCAACATTTCCCATTTCATACATGAACCCATAAATCTTTATAGAGCGGATGTACTTTGCTGGGTTACCTTTTTCAGAAGCGCCTTTAATCGCTGTTAGTTAATCTCACTCTTAGCGCCCAAATCGGCGTTGATTTTAGTGTTGGTTTTGCGGTAAGTTCGACGCTCTGTTCTCTCGTTTATTTCGCCCTTTTCATTTCAGCTTTTATTGTCCTTTTGCACTTCGTCTTTTATCAAGCTTTACCCCCAAATTCTTTCTTTTGCTTTTTGATTTGTGGGTTTCATCTCTCTTCTTAAAGTTCCCCGACGTGGGTTTTTTCTATAGATTATGTATATCTCAGTTATGTGTAAGTTGATCCTCATTGTTAGCTTTTAGTCTGAACTAAGAATTTTTGTAATTTAATAACTGGTTAAGATAATATATACGGTATGAAATTGATACATGACTTACTTTAATGACAAGTTTTGTTAAAAAAAATTTAGGCAGGTTGAGCTAATATGAGTTGTTGTGCAAGCCCTTGAATATTTAAAAATGTTTGTATATTTGTTAATTTGAGTCAAATGATGCAATGGGTTCTTATAGAGTGTTTCTTTTTTTATTTATTTTTGGGGTACCTATGAAAAAACACAGTGAAACTTGAATTGTTTGTAAAAAGTTCATTGAGAACAATTCTGCTTCTTTTGGGAAGATGTTGTGTGCTTGCTCAGGAGAGCAATTCAAGTTTGAGGAGCCGACACCACAGTCACCGGAATCATTAGCAACAAGGGATTTCTCAGCTAGTGGCCTTTCGTCGTCGAGAACTGGGACTGGAGACTGGGAGTCAAGGTTGGAAGATGCCCAAGTGGATGAAGCTGAGTCCACCCTAAAGGAGGCTCTTTCTTTGAATTATGAGGTTTGTTAGTGATGAATAATATTCTATTCTTATTTTATAAGGTTTTTTTTTTGGCTTAGAATAATGAGGTGGGATAAGGTGAGATGTGATTTTCATAACCAATACTTCAAGTTGGTCAGTAATCTGGTCTTGTTTTCAATTACTGAGTTTGAATAGAATATGGCATTCTGGTCAATTGCAGGAAGCTAGAGCTTTGTTGGGGAGGCTTGAATACCAAAGAGGGAATTTTGATGCTGCACTTCAAGTGTTCCATGGAATTGACATTAAAACTCTATCCCCAAGGATGACTATGGCTGTCACTGAGAGAACTCGGCAACAACGCAAGTCACGCTCCAAAAGTGATTATGTGCAGCCAAGTGTAATGTCGCTGCATTCAGTCAGTCTACTTCTTGAGGCAATTTTACTAAAATCAAAATCCTTAAATGAACTTGGGAAAGTTAAAGGTATGCCTATGCTTCTCTGCCACAGTTGCTAAATTCACTCTGTGGTGAGTTTTGATTGAAAAAGGAAAAGCTCCTACTTCTTTGTATTCATTAGTCAAGCTTATCCCCAAATTTTTGTTAGATATCACTTTTTATATTTCTAAATGTTTTCTAAAATTTATCAGAGGCTGCTAGAGAGTGCAAAATAATCTTGGACATAGTTGAAACAGCCCTTCCTAATGGAATGCCTAAAGGCATTGCTGAAGATTGCAAATTGCAGGAAATGTTTCACAAAGCACTTGAGTTGCTTCCCAAGCTCTGGATAGAGGCAGGCTTTTTAGATGAAGCTATAATAGCATATAGGCGGGCTCTAGTGAAGCCCTGGAACTTGGACCCGCAAAACTTGGCGGGTGTACAAAAGAACTTAGCTGCCATGTTACTCTATGGAGGCATTGAAGCAAGCCTTCCTCCTCAGTTAAAATTATGGGGTCCAACAACCCCTTCAAATAACACAGAGGAAGCTATCCTTTTGTTGTATATACTCATGAGAAAATTACTGTATTGCGAAATAATGTGGGATCCAGAAATTATTGATCATTTGAGTTTTGCATTGTCAATGTGTGGACAGTTTGAATCCTTGGCAGAACACATAGAGCAGGTCCTTCCTGGCACCTTTAACCGAGCTGAAAGGTGGTTCTTTCTTGCTCTTTGTTACAGCGCTGCAGGTCAGAATGAGGCAGCTTTAAATCTTGTTAAGAAGATTGCAGGGTTTTCGGAATCAAAGCAGGAGCCCCATTTCCCTTCTTTTTTGTTGGGAGCAAAATTGTGCTCTCAAGATCCAAAACATGCTCTTGAAGGGATAGAATTGGCCCGTAGAGTAATTGAATTGGCCAATCATCAAAATGAGCATTTCATGGATCTGGCCCATAGATTCCTTGGTGTTTGCTATGGAAATGCAGCAAGAATTTCTGTTTCAGATTCCGAAAGATTTCTTTTCCATGGAGAATCTATAAACTCTCTAAATCAAGCTGCTATATCCGGTAATGAAGATCCAGAGGTTATGTTTAGTCTTGGGTTAGAAAATGCCATGCAGAGAAATATGGCTGCGGCCTGTGATAATGCAATGCTGTATTCTGATATGGTTGCTGGAAGCTCAGGAAGAGGTTGGAAACTATTAGCGCTAACAGTATCCGCAGAGCGAAGATTTAGCGAGGCTGAATCCATAGTTGACCTTGCTCTAGATGAGACTGGAAGAATTGACCAGTTGGAATTTCTTAGGCTGAAAGCTGTGCTTCAAATAGCTCAAGAACAGCCTAAGCAAGCCATAGAGACCTATAGGCTTTTGCTGTCACTGATTCAAGCACTAGGAGTACTTCAAACAAAGAACTTGGATTCTGAGGTACATATAGTTTTAGTTGCTCTTATTACATATATTATTCATCTGATGATAAAATAAGTTTCCCCTGACATTATTAGAAAAACAGAAGACAAAGAATATGCCTTTTTAGCAAAATTCATCATTGCTAATATATGCATTTCACACTTTGAGATTTGCTATGGATACTAGTTCTTGAATTGCAAATCAGAAATTTTGGCGGCCTCAGAAGCATCTTTTCTATCTCTCAGGTGTTATCGGAAAGAAGATTGGAAATGGAAGCTTGGCTAGATCTTGCTGAGATATATTCGAACCTCGACTCATGGCGCGATGCAGAAATTTGTGTAGGGAAAGCCAAGTCCATTGATTTTTATTTCCCTCGAGGTTGGCATACAACAGGTACGAAAGCAGCGACCCATGAATCTACTTGCCTAACATTCAATGTCAGTAACCATTATCAGTTTCTTTAATGCATACAGGTGAATTATTTGAATCTCAATCACTATATAAGGAAGCACTCATTGCCTTTTCGATTTCACTGTCTATAGAACCAGACCATGTCCCTAGTATTGTTTCAACTGCTCAAGTCTTGATGAAAATGGGTAGGCAAACACTTCCTATTGCAAGAAGCTTCTTAATGAACGCTTTACGACTAGAATCTACAAACGATGAGGCATGGCTGCAGCTTGGGTTGATTTGCAAGATGGAAGGCTCAATGCAGCAAGCGGCGGACTGTTTTCAGGCTGCACATGAGCTCAAACTGTCTGCTCCTGTTCAAAGCTTTGTGTAAAAAGTGGTTAACATTGATTACTCAAAAAGAATTCAAAGGTGGTTAAGCTTACACGGTAACTTTGTCCATTTTTAGGTAAATTTTTATGGATTGTAGCAACACCAAGCATCTGTAGCTTTCTGAATCTTGTTGATAATTAAAGAATGGTATATCCATATTAAGGTGAGGAACAATTTAGTGAAGTAGACAGGATTTGTTCAAGGAGGAGATGAGAGCATTCTGTTGTCGCTTAACATTTATTTTATTTTATTTTTGCTATGTTAGGCTGAAACTACCTATTCCAATTATTGCGGAGACATGTATAAAAAATTAAGGATTGGAAATTTCCGACAACATAACTGTAATAAAATTAAGTATATTTGCAGCGGATATAAATCAGAAAATCAAAATTTTCGATTACCTTTGTAGTCTATGTCCATGATTACAAACGGTTAGAATCACGTGTTTAACGAACAATGTTTTCAACGATAATTTAGACTACAAACAAGTACTAAATATATTTTTCACAATTCGAGAAGTTATAAACTTTCAAGTTTTACAAATGACTATTCTAATGACTTATAAGAAACTCATTATTTTACTCTCAAGTTGATTTGTTACATGATCAGTCGTGCTTCCTTTTATACTCATTCCAATAACATGTAATTTATGTAATTTTCAAGAGTATTACTCCTTGTAACTTTCAAGAGCATTATTCCATGTAACTCCCAAAAGCATAAATGGATGTAACTCCAAGAACATAAATTCATGTAACTCCCACAAAAGAATTAAGAGTGTAACTCCTAAGAGAATAAATAGAGAGATTAACATATATTCATTGTATCTAGACAATGAATTATGTGGTTATACCCATTGGGTCATCCGCTCTATGAGTGTTTCGGTTTAGGTCTATAAACCAACATCTCTCATTAGTCCATGGCAAGGACGACGTTGTTATCATATAAGCCAATAAAGTCCAAACGTGTAAGTTGAAAATTTGTTTAGCCATCGAACCGTGTGACCACTGAGTTTACCTACAATATAGGAGCTATAAATCAAACCCGTTAGGGCCAAAATAGATACATAAACTCTTTTAACAAAATATGCAATGTAGGAGTCGTCATGTTAAACTGGTTAAAGTTTTGCATTGAGGTTACAATCGCTCAAACTTAGAGTACTCCAGATTAACTTCAATTTTCACCTTGTTAAGTATCTCTGATCCCTCAGAGAACCGTACTTAACCCCTTTAAGCCTATTTATATTTTTCATCTCACTTACTATATCATTTTCAAAAATGTTATAGTTGTCCATAATAAGTGCAAAGCATGGTGAAATTAAGTTATCTTCCCTTTGTCCTAATGTTACTCAAATCTGAATCAACTATTTTCCCATAATCACCCCATATAGTCTTATAGTCCAGACTTTAGGAAATGAAATCAAAGTAGCAACATTATTTCATCTCTTTGTAACATAGTCAAAGATCACAAAAAGTACAAAAGAATCAAGGAATACCTTATCCTTTATAAGAAAAAGAACAATACAGTGAGAAAATAGAGATTAATTTTCTCACCTATTTTATTTTGTCGCTAAACACATGTTATATTCTCATAACGTACTAATTAAATAGTCTTGTTGTGTGGACTAAAGTCTAGTCACTCCCTAAGTGTCTAACTTAAAACATTCAAATTGATCGCTTTTCGAAACGCCAATTTTGAAATTTTGCGTTCGTTTAATATGTCACGGTAGACAATCTCACAATTGTGAATATATGTCTTATAGTCATACCATGCAGATTTTAGTTCAGTCACTTCTCGAGTGCCTAACTTGAATTCTTGAATTGTCCGCTTCTTTAAGCGCTAACTTTAAGATTTCGCATTCGGTTAATTACCAGGTTAATATAGATAGTGGGACTTACCATATTCAGTCAAACATACTTGACCTCATCTTGGTTCTAACTAAGGCGATATATTAACATATCATTTTTCTCATTACTAAGCGTCAATTGACCACTATCCGAATCATCAATAACTCGTTATCCAAAGTGAAAATAAATAAAATATCTTATCTTTGCTCACTTTTCAGCGTCAATTGATTGTTTACTTTAAACATCAATTGCTCGCTATCTAAAGCGCCAAATACGATTGCTCGTGTGAGAGAGCCAATCAACCTATTAGACATATAATTCTAAAATACATATATAATAGGTAGTTATAGTTAATAACTACGTGAACTCCATCTATCATATACCAATAAAGACAATGTGAAAAATAGAAAGTCTTTTGTATTAAATGATAAATAATTCCAATAATATATCCAATGATATTAATTTTTAATATAAGCCAAATAATAAGTGATACACTGAAACGTCATAAGTACTTCAAACCCTACAAAGTCTTAAAGAACGAACATGTCTCTGAAATGCATTTCTAGGAATCGGCTTCGTTAGGGGATCAACAATCATCTGATCAGTGGGTAAGTACTTTTGTACCACTTCATTATTTGCTACGTTCTCTCGAATAAAACACGTCCTCAAATTAATATGCTTTGTCCTGCTATGATACTTGAGATCCTTCTTAAAATCAAGTACCGTTGTGCTATCACAGAAAACTATCACAGGATCTGAAGCACGAGGTACAAGTTTAAGATTGTGACACTCCCAAATTCAGGTATCAATACCTTAGATTTGGTGCTCACGCAAAAATATATTCAATCATCACTAAACAACATTTAATACTAATGCGAAAATAAATAAACATATGTTGTTCATTAATACATAGTTTAACTAATCTCAAGGTCTTAAACTTTAAACATAATACATCAATAATATCCTAGTAATACAAGAGGGATCTTGATTTACAAAAACAGAATAGTAACAACAACTATTCCTAAAACTTGCCATTGCCCTTGTCCTTCTTGGAATGCTCAGTCTTAACTGTAATTAGTTCATGATATAGCAAAAGTGAGTAACTACTTTGCTCAGCAAGTTTAAAATAAATAATAAAGGTATATCATGAATGAATAAGAATGACAATCGAATAAATCAACAATTTAAAATAACTGAACAATATAATCAAAGTTTAAATGAAAGAATGAATATTGATTATTTACTGCTAAGTGGTCAAATAGACTATGAACATTTACAAGGAATCAATCATTTGACTGTCCTTTTTATATTTTTACCAGTCAGTTTGTACTTGAGGGGATCAGTCTCTTGTACATCATGTGTATGCATAACATTAAACTCTAATGCATCGAATAATCGATAATTATATTCCCCTTATCAAGGGTTGCTCTCTCAGTCCAAGAATCCATACCAACTACTGGTTTGGATATCTTTTTAAAAATAATAACATATGAATGTCTAGCCGAACAAATGGCGTAGACAAATTTTTTAAACAGTTCATGAATGAAGAACTTAAAATATTTTACAGTTCAATAATAAAATCAGAATTCAAGTACACCAAGTGCGGATATCAATAACTATCATTGATGTTAAGTAATTAACAAATATTACGCCATTAACATGATTTAAAATACTAACTCAAGTTTGAGTTATGAAAGTTGCTCAATATAAATGTGAGAACTTGCCTTGGTCGTGACGTACCGCTAATTCAGAAAAATTAGACTCCATTCGAAAGACTTAACATTGATAACGTTGGTCTATCAATTAGTACAATATATAATTATGCACTTAAACATTTAAGTTTACTAAGCCTAGCATCTAATTACTGATGATCAATACATAACATATTACAAGAAATTTCATATCATTTATATTTAGTTGTATTTAGGTAAATAATTTAACCGTCGAATATTACTTTGCTTTAAGTAATATTAAATTAAGTATGTTTTAGACATCTTTATATAATTATTTAAACAATTAAACAATTTATTATTATTGTTTCCTTATCTCATTTATTTTTAAACATTATTTAAATAATAAATGTTAACTATTCTTAATTATTGTTGAATAATAATTAATTAATTAAAGTCTATAAAGTATTTTCTTGACTATAGTCCCTTTTAATTACTATTTTATTTTTAATTAATTAATAAGTTAAACACATGATTTAATTTTAATTAAATAATAAGTTTACTAACCTTAATCTCCTCTAATTATCATTTTAATGTGAAATAATTAATTAATTAATTAATCCTTCTTATATATTATTTAATCTTAATTAAATAATAAATAATTAGTTTATTAATCTTAACACTTTTTAATTATTATTTAAGGTAAAGTAAATAATAATTAATTATCTTTACTTATTATTTAATCTTAGTTAAATAATAAATAATTAAATCATTAACTTTATTCTCCTTTAATTATTATTTAATATCAGTTAAATAATAATTTATTAATTATTACCCTTATTTACTATTTAATATTAATTAAATAATTATAATTATTAAATGAATTCATCATTTAAATATTAATTGATGAACTTAAATGCTTTATTTATTATTTAATATTAAATAATAGATAAATAATTTAATTATTTTTAATTCATAATTATTATTCTTAATTTCCTTTATTTATTATTTAATAAAAATTAAATAATAAATAATTAATTACTTTTAATTCCATTTATTTATTATTTAATAACCATTAAACAATAATTAATTAATTAATTTTAATTATTATTTTATTTAATTAATAATTAATTACCTTAAATATTCTCAGTTTATCTTATTTATAACTATTTAAATTTATTTGGGTCTCATATTAATTATATTAATATTTAAAATATTTTACGACTCGTTTAATTAATTAAAACCGACCTGAACCAACCCAAAGCTAATCCGAACCGACCCATGGCTGAGTTGGACCATTCAGGGTGCCATCTTAGGCACTTAGGCGCCCAAGAGTGCTGGCAGAGGCGCCTAGGCGCTTGCCACCTCTAGCTTTTATGCAGAATGTTTGTTCAGCTTGTGTTTTGTTTTCTGATTTTTACCTCATTTGTACAAACTTGAATAAAATAAAATCTACAAATTCAAATGACATCAAACTGGTCTTGTTAGATTCGTATCTTTTTGCACTACAAGATTCCATTATTGAAACACGTTTTTGGACATATATAGGTCATGAAAAATGGGCTCAAGGTGGATTGTTGCACATTAGGGTTTGACAATGAACTCATTTGGTTCCAAATATCATAACTCACTCATTTTAAAACCTTTTGACATGATTCCAACTAGGTTTTACTCTTAACTTACATACCTAGCATATGAAGAAAGAATATCACATATACAACATGTAGGTTTTAAAATATAAAACTCCGAATAACACGTTCGCTTAGGGTTCCGTCGGTAAAAATCGTTTTCATACTTTTTGCTAAACTTTTCAACACAAACACGTATAAATATTCATGTTAAACCCATTTAACCCTAGATCTACCAATCTAACATGGATCTAAATATTTAGAGCTTGAAAATAACTTTTCTACCATAGAAATCATATATAACACAAAGAAAAGCATACAAGTTAGGGTTTTGGGTGATATTATACATTTTGCTCTTAATGGCTTGTTTTCTTTGCTTTCCAAAATAGCTTATGAAGTGTGATGACATCCAAGAACACCTCCTTGAAAAAATATAGCTTGACTCGGTAGTGAAACTCATTCACTTTTCCCTCAACTCACCGAGTTAATGCACTAGCACTCACTAACACTAAATATAGATAACTCTTAAAATATTTTTATAACCCTTTCAACATAAATGTGGTGTGCTATTTATAGCCCTAGTATTCTATACATATATCCCATATATCTATAGAATGTACCTCAACTTTCTCACAATTGCTAGCAAATAGGTTAAGTGATCCACACACTACATCAAGAAAATCAATTTGATAGATTTTGAAAAATCAACTGGGTCCCTTGCCCAAAAACCACTGTCCTTTCCCAAAATCTCTTGATTTTCTATTTATTTTTATTACACAATTTTACAATTTAAGTCTTCTAAAAGCTTGTTCAATTGGGTCAATGTTTGGGCCACTAGATCACTAAATTAATTCACCAACATGGGCCTACAAAAATAATTCATTAGTCTCCCAATTAAAAAAAATATTTGACTAGTTTAATTAAACATTAAATCAAATAATATAACCTATAAGTCCATTATTATTTTAATTCACCTTGAACTTGTTTTTAAAATAA
Source organism: Hedera helix (assembly GCA_947179155.2). NCBI lineage: Eukaryota > Viridiplantae > Streptophyta > Magnoliopsida > Apiales > Araliaceae > Hedera > Hedera helix. The sequence goes on along the minus strand of OX359283.1, from coordinate 15,458,041 downwards.
TTATTAGACCATTTAATAATTATATTTAATTTAATTACATAATCTAATTAGACTTGCCATATTCAAATTTTAATTGAATATTTAATTAGGGATCCATAACCTATAAACCCCTTGATATAAAAAATCATTAAGTTAGTTTGTTAATTTAATAAACCCATTAATCGGACTTTCTTTAATTAAATTAACCGAATAGTCAAATAGTCAAACCATCACATAAAGGTTTAAATTAATTCACATAACTTAATTAGAAATTAAATTCCTAATTTTATTTATAATGTAACTTAAAATTCTCGGTCATTACATTCTCCCCCCTTATAAGAATTTCGTCCCCGAAATTTCAACATAAGGTCACTCAAAAAGATGCGAGTAATTCCTCCTCATCTTTTCTTCTAGTTCACATGTAGGTCATAGCTTCCTCATCTGCGTGGTTTCTCCAAAGAACCTTGACCGAATATATCACATTATTCCTTAGCATCTACTCATTCCTATCTAGTATTTAGTATTCAGGTAAATGATTTAACCGCCGAATATTACTTCTCTTTAAATAATATTAAATTAAGTATGTTTTAGACATCTTTATATAATTATTTAAACACTCAAATAGTTTATTATAATTTTTTCATTATCTCATTTATTTTTAAACATTATTTAAATAATAAATGTTAACTATCCTTAATTATTGTTGAACAATAATTAATTAATTAAAGTCTATTAAGTATTGTGTTAACTATATTCCCCTTTAATTATTATTTAATCTTTAATTAAATAATAATTTATACCCATTATTTAATGTTAATTAAATAATAAGTTCACTAACTTTAATCTCCTTTAATTATCATTTTAATGTCAAATAATTAATTAATTAATTAATTAATCCTTCTTATATATTATTTAATCTTAATTAAATAATAAATAATTAGTTTATTAATCTTAGTGATTTTTAATTATTATTTAAGGTCAAGTAAATAATAATTAATTATCTTTACTTATTATTTAATGTTAGTTAAATAATAAATAATTAAATCATTTACTTTATTCTCTTTTAATTATTATTTAATATCAATTAAATAATAATTTATTAATTATTAGCCTTATTTATTATTTAATATTAATTAAATAATAAATAATTAATTTAATTATTTTTAATTCATAATAATTATTCTTAATTTTCTTTAATTATTATTTAATAACAATTAAATAATTAATAATTAATTACTTTTAATTTCCTTTATTTATTATTTAATATCCATTAAAAAATAAATAAATAATTAATGTAAATTAGTATTTTATTTAAATAATAATTAATTACATTAAATATTCTTATTTTATTGATAAATATTTAAATTTATTTGGGTACCATATTAATATTTAAAATATTTTACGACCCGTTTAACTAATTAAAATCGATTCGAACCCAAAATGGACCATCACAGGCACCTAGGCGCCCCCCTAGTTTTTATGTAGAATGTTTGTTCAGCTTCTGTCTTGTTTTTTGATTTTTACCTCTTTTGTACAAACTTGAATAAAATGAAATCTACAAATTCAAATGACCTTAAATTGGGTTTGTTGGATTCGCATTTTCTTGAACTTATAAGATTCCATCATTGAAACACATTTTTGGACATGTTTAGGTTACGAAAAAATAGGCTCAAAGTGGACTGTTGCGTAATAGGGTTTGATAGTGAACATTTTGTCATGATTTCAACTATGTTTTACTCTTAAATTACACACCCAGGATATGAAGAAGGAAAATCACACATACAACATGTAAGTTTCAAAATATAAAGCTCCGAATCACACGTTCGCTTAGGGTTCCGTCGGTAAAAATCGTTTTCATACTTCTTGCTAAACTTTTCAACACAAACACATATAAATATTCATGTTAAACCCATTTAAACCTAGATCTATCAATCTAGCATGGATCTAAACATTTAGAGCTTGAAAATAACTTTTCTACCAAGGAAATCATATATAACACAAAGAAAAACATACAAGCTAGGGTTTTGGGTGGTATTATACATTTTGCCTTTAATGGCTTTTTTTTTATTTGCTTTCCAACATAGGTTATGAAGTGTGATGACATCCAAGAACACCTCCTTGAAAAAATATAGCTTAACTCGGTTGACTAGATAATGAAACTCACTCACTTTGCCCTTAACTCATCGAGTTAACTCACTAGTACTTACTAACACCCAATATAGAGAACTTTTGCAATATTTTTGTAACCCTTTCAACATATATGTGGTGTGTTATTTATAACTCTAGCATTCTATACATATATCATATATATCTATAGAATGGAGATCAAACTTCTAACAAATGCTAGCAAATTGCTTAAGTGATCCACACACTACCTCAAGAAATCAATTTGATAAATTTTGAAATCCAAGTGGGCCCCTCTGTCAAAACCACCGGCCACACCTCCAAAATTCATTGATTTTTCATTTATTTTTATTGCATAATTTATAAATTCAATTCTTCTAGAAACTTACTCAATTGGGTCAATATTTAGGCTTGCATTTTAATTTGTTTGGGCCACTAGATCACTAACTTAATTCACCAACATAGGCCTACAAAAATAATTCACTAGTCACCCAATTAAATAGAATATTATACTAGTTTGATTAAACATTAAATTAAATAATATAACCTACAAGTCCATTATTTTTTTAATTCACATTGAACTTGTTTTTAAAATAATTATTAGACTATTTAATAATTAAATTAAATTAAATTATATAATCCAATTAGACTTGTCATATTTAAATTTTAATTGAATATTTAATTAGGGATCCATAACCTATTAATCCCTTGATATCAAAAATCATTAAGTTAGTCCGTTATTTTAATAAACTCATTAATCAGACTTTCTTTAATTAAATTAACCGAATATTCAAATAGTCAAACCATCACATAAAGGTTTAAATTATTTCAAATAACTTAATTAGAAATTAAATTCTTAATTTTATTTATAATGTAACTTCAAGTTTGTTTCTTGTTTAGCCAAGTGATAACACCTCCATTTAGCAATAATGCATATCCTGAGGTAGATTTTTGGTTCCCACGATCGCCTCCATAACTAGCATCGGAGTACCCAACTAAGTGAAGATCAGGTCTTCCATAACATAACATGTAATCTAATGTGCCTCTCAAGTATCGCAAGAACCTTTTAATTGCTCTCCAATGTGCACATCCAGGGTTTGACTGGTATCGACCAAAAATATAAACTGCAAATGCAATGTCTGGTCGTGTGCACTAAACTGCATACATCAATTTTTCAATAGCTGTAAAATATGAAACACGGGACATCTTCTTAATTTCCTCGGGAGTGGTAGGACAATGTTCAGGGCCAATAACATCACCTTTTGTAATAGAAGTGTCTATAGATTTGCAGTTGTTCATCTTGAATAATTCAAGAACCTTCTTAAGGTAAGTCTCTTGAGAGAAACCAAGAAGCTTTCTTGATCAATCTCTAAAGATCTTTACTCTAAAAACATATGTTACTTCTCCCATGTCCTTTTTTCAAAATTAGAGGACAACCATATTTTAGTGGCGACAATTATCTCCTTATTATTCCCAACAAGTATAATGTCATCAACATACATTAAAATGATAAGAAACTTTCCATTGGACCCTTTGAGATACACACAATGATCTTCTTCGATCATCGTAAACTCATCATCAATGACTGCTCGATGAAACCGAAGATACCATTGTCTAGATATTTGTTTCAAGCCATAAATAGAACGTTTGAGCATGCAAACTTTGCACTCAAAATCTTTTTCAATATAACCTTCTGGTTGTTCCATGTATATCTCTTCGACAAGTTCTCAATTAAGAAACACCGTCTTTACGTCCATTTGGTATAGTTCTATATCCAAATGAGCAACAATAGCTAATAAGAGATAAATTGAGGCAAATCTCACAACAGGTGAGAAAATTTCCTCATAATCAATCCCTTCTTGCTGAGTGTAACCCTTGGCTACTAAGCGAGCTTTATGTCTTTCAATGGAACCATCAACCTTGCATTTAACTTTGAGAACCCATTTGTTCCCAACAGTTCTCAACAGCTTTTCGCCCAGTTAAAAGATCAACCAAGTCCCATACTTGATTAGTCCTCATAGATTCAATTTCTCCATCCATTGAAACTTTTTACTTTTCACTTGATGTAGATGATATAGCTTCTTGATAAGATTAAGATTCATCGTGATCTTGCGTATCAGCCATAAAAACATTCCCCTCAATGTCAAAATGATGGCGTGGAATATTACCTCTTTGACTTCTTCGCAATTGATGAATAGGTGACTTTTCATTTAACGGAAGAGTACTTGAAAATATGTCACTCTCACTATCTATAGGAGCCAAAGAAATAGGTTCCTCAGTCTCAACCATCTGATTTGGTATGTCATTTTCTTTCTCCAACTGTAATCTTTCCATATCCTTAATTAATTCTTATTGGGTCGTTAGTATCAATAACTTTTCTCTGTTTTTTCTGCTTAGAGCATTTGCTACCACATTCGCCTTACCAGGATGGTATAAAATTTCACAATCATAGTCTTTGATTAATTTCAACCATCGTCTTTGCCTCATGTTCAACTGCTTCTGAGTGAAAATATACTTCAGACTTTTATGGTCTGTGTATATCTCACACTTTTTTCCATACAGGTAGTGCCTCCAAATTTTCAGTGTGAACACTACAGCTACTAACTCAAGATCATGAGTTAGATACCCTTCCTCATAATCCTTTAACTGCTGTGAATTGCCATGACCCTGCCGTGTTACATCAGAACGCAGTCAAGCCCTTTGTGTGACGCATCACTGAATACCACAAATCCTCCTGTATCATCTGGTAGTGACAATACATGTGCTTCACTAAGTCTCTTTTTTAGCTCTAAGAAACTTTCTTCACACTTCTCTGTCCATACGAACTTAACCGTCTTCCTCGTCAAATTTGTCAATAGCGTTGCTAATTTTGAGAAATCCTGTATAAACCTTCTGTAATAACCTGTCAATCCCAAGAAATTTTTGACTTTTGTCGGCGTCTTCGGCTGTTCCCAATTTATAACTGCCTCCACCTTTGTTAGATCTACTGAAACACCATTTTTATCAATTACATGCCCCAGAAACTGCACCATTTGTAGCCAAAATTCACACTTAAAAAATTTCGCATGCAACTTCTCTTTTCTCAGCGTCTCTAATACTACCCTCAAATGTTTGGCGTATTCTTCCTCCGTCTTCGAGTAAACCAAAATATTGTTGCCGCGTTCGTCAAACCAAATAACATCATCAGAAACTTAAAGTGACCATATCGAGTCCTGAATGTTGTCTTTGGTATATCCACTTTTCTCACCTTCAGCTGGTGATATCTCATTCTCAAGTCAATCTTCGAAAAGTACTTCGCTCCCTTCAATTGATCAAACAGATCGTCGATCCTGGACTATGGATACTTGTTCTTAATCGTAACTTTTTTCAACTCCCGGTAGTAGATACAAAGTCTTAATGACTCATCTTTCTTCTTTACAAACAACACTGACGCTTTCCATGGAGACACGCTCGGTCGAATATACCCATTATCCAATAATTCATGCATTTGTATCATTAATTCCTTCATTTCTACCGGAGCCATCATGTACGGTGCTTTTGATATTGATGTTGTCCCCAGTGTTAAGTCAATTACGAATTTCACCTCTCTATCTGGCAATAAACCTGGTATCTCATCTGGGAAAACCTCTAAAAAATCCCTTACTATAGGTATCTTTCCTACTTCACCCCCTACTCTGTGAGTATCAACCACATAAGCCAGATAACCTATGCAACCCTTCTTTAACAATCTCTTTGCTTGCATCATCGTCAAACAACAAGATTATCTCAGTGATTTATTCTCATAAAATACCACATTCGACTTATTTGGAGTCTTCAGATTTATGTACTTCTTTTGGCAGTCAATCACAACTTCGTGATTAGACAACTAATCAATTTCAAGGATTACGTCAAATTCTCCTACACATATGGGAATTAAATTTGCACACACTCTATGTCCCCTTATCTCGGCACAATAATTCTTATATATGTACTCTACAGGAATCACTTCCTTATTTGCTACCTCTACATTCATTGGGTTCTCAAATTTCTCATGAGGCAACTTTAATCGATTATCAAATTTATCTGATATGAAATAATAGGTCGCACCTGAATCAAATAATACATATGCATTAATATTATTGATCGGAATAATACCTGCCACCACTTCCATTGATTCCATGACATCGTGGATAGTCATATTAAAAGTGCGTGCCACCGGCCTGTTCTGTTGTGTTAGCCCTCCAATAGCTAGCTTGTTGTTGTTCCTCTGATTTGCGCTTCCGGAATCGCTCTTTCTTTTCGGGCAGTCTTTTTTTTGATGATCGGGTGAGCCACAATAGAAACAATCTCCCCTTTTTACCTTCGGGCATTATGGAGCAAAGTGCCCCGGTTGTCCACAGTTGAAACATACACCCTTACCCCGCATGCACTCCCTTAAGTGATTCTTTCCATATTTTTCGCACTTATTGCTCTTCTTAGCCTCACTTGATGGCTTTTCAGAGCTCTGACTATCATTCCGTTTTCTTTTCTGATGATTTCTTCCTCCGCTGCTATTTCCTTCCTTATGCCCCTCCTGGCCTTTCTTTTTATGGTCTTGATGGTATTTGGTCAATGCTTCATTGGGATCCTTCAGCGATGATAGCTTTATCTAACAATGACGAAAATGTATTAATTTGTAGTACTGTGACTTTTCCATACACCCAAGGCTTCAATCCTTGTTCAAATCTCTTGGCTCTCCTAACCTCCGTGTCTACCTATTTTGGTGCAAATCTGGCCAGCTCATTAAATCTTGTAGCATAGTCAGCAACTGTCAGGTTTCCTTGTTTCAGTTCCAGGAATTTTACTTCCATTCTCGCTTGCATGCTTTCAGAAAAATAGTTTTCGAAGAATAGCTCCTTGAAATGTGTCCACGTTATCACTCATTCTCCTATTCGATTTTTGTTGGTTTTCCACCAATAGTTCGCTTCTCCCTTCAACATGAAGGTAACAAATGACGTCTGTTGTTCTTCAGTCACTCGGGCGACCTCGAACACCTTTTTCATTTCTTCTACCCATGTTTGGGCTTTAATTGGATCAGTAGTTCTATAAAACTCTGACGGTCCTACCAGTTTGAAATCCTTAAAGTTTACCAAGTGAGTCCTTGACTGATTCACTACAGGTTATACTACGGGCAGTGGTCTATTCTGCATGATTTCTACAAGCATAGCCGCAAAAGCTCGCATTGGGTTTGCTGAAACTTTCTCATTATTTAACGACTCCTTTATGCGCGGGATTCGATTTCCTCTTCTTGGTGGCATGGTCTGATGTAAACAAAACCTTATGTTATTTATTTTGTATTTTTACATTTAATGCGACATTTATTTATGTTTACATTTAACTGTTAAACACAATTCAATCTCAATACATAGATAAAATAATTGCATTTATATTCATATACCACTGTTTTAATACATCAAGTGACAACCTGTGGCATACTACTATAAATGTTCACCAACCGATAGTCATCCCCTAAAGAACAGAATGTGGAGATATAAACCAACCTACCCCTATGAAAAAACAAAAGTCGAGGTTTATCACTATCGTGAGTCTACACAAAATAGTGGAATTTAGAACATATATCAGTCCCTACTATGAACAAAAGTGGAAACTAATTACATTTATATACAAGCTAAAATCATAACATAGCTAATGGTGGTACATCTCACGATACACAGTGTAACGACCCCAAATCCGGGTTCCTTTAACCCTAGACTTGGTACGTCACGATACATCATCTTCATACACGTTCTATAACTAATGCGGAATATATAAACATAAATTGTTTATTCTACAATATTTCCCAAGGTTTTTAACCTTAACTTACATATATACCTTTAGATTCATAAAAAGGTTTACAAAATTACTTACATCATATAACAATTTAGTTATAATGCATAACACTATAATCTTGTATGTTGCTTCTGTCTCCGTCTCTCCTTGGACATTCGTATTATTCTGAAATTTGTTATCATGATATAGCAAGAGTGAGCAACGACTTTGCTCAGCAAGTTTAAATACGATAACGATATATCATGATTGAAAGAAAGAATAAGCTTTTGAATTTTCAACAATATAATAATTGTGAAAGAGTACGAGTCATAATTTCAATAATTGAATGACTAAATTAATTAATGTTGAGTGTCAATAATGACCATAAACAAATTTAACTGAACCTTATGGTAATGAAGGTGATCAGCCTTTCATACCTGATGAACACATGCAACAAGCACTATGTGCGAATCAACAATTTAAAGAGGTGGAATAATTATACAGAATTAAACTATAGCATGCTTGAAACGTAACAACTTGAGTTTGAGTTAGGAACTTGAACAATAAAATAATGTATCCTGCTCGAATATAAATTGAGTAGGGTTTAGGAAACTTGCCTGTTTGCTCAGCTACAATTAATGTCTAGCTTTAACTAACTGGCTTTGAAAGACCTAACATTAGTAAAGTTGGTCTAATAATTAGTACAGCGTATTTGTACAACTATACGCTCATTAAGAAACTTATCTTCCACAAATAAGTACTAACACATAATTTACATCAGTCAAAACAATATTATTAACCTTATAGTCCCTCAATCAAATTAGGTTAATAATTTAATAAATTAGAAAATATTTTTCTTAAGTGTTGGACACTTATTAAACTATTAAACAATTTATTATAATTGTTTAAACAAAAGAGTTAAAAGACATTTTCTTTATTTCATTAAATCTAATTTCATTTAATTACTATTTATCATTAATTAAATAGTAAGTAATTAACTACCTTTAGTTATTATTTAATAATAAATAATAACTTACTAGATTTATTTATTATTTAAAATTAATCAAATAATAAATAATTAAATACTCAATCTTAGTTGTCTTTAATTATTATTTAATAGTAATTAAATAATAATTAATTAATTTATCATCCTTGTTTATTATTTAATATTAATTAAATAATAAACAATTAGTTTAATCATAAATTCAGAAGATATAATATTAATCTAACTAGATTAATATTTAACATTTAAATATTAATCCTAAATACTTATTATATTTGAAAAATATAATATTAAACTAAATAGATTAATATTTACAACATTTAAATATTAATCTTAAATACTTATTATATTTGAAAAATATAACATTAAACTAACTAGATTAATATTTACAACATTTAAATATTAATCCTAAATACTTATTATATTTGAAAAAATATAATATTAAACTAACTAGATTAATATTTACAACATTTAAATATTAATCCTAAATACTTATTATATTTGGAAAAATATAATATTAAACTAACTAGATTAATATTTACAACATTTAAATATTAATCCTAAATACTTATTATATTTGAAAAATATAATATTAAACTAACTAGATTAATATTTACAACATTTAAATACTAATCCTAAATACTTATTATATTTGAAAAATATAATATTATATACCTAAATATCATTTTTGTATTATTATTATTTTTGTTAAAATTTTTAATTAATTTTTAAACTTTTAAATTAATTAAAATTATCCAGAATGGCAAAATCGTAATTAAACAGAAAACCGAACGGATGGGCAGTATCGTAATTTCGCAGAAAAGAGACCGGAGGGGCAAAAATGTAATTTCGCCAAAATGGTATCTCGCGCATTGCGCGCTGACAAATTCTAATGTTCCAAAACGGTGCCGTTTTAAGTCACCGTAACTGGCTTCCGCGCATTGTGCGCAGATGAAATCTTTATTCCCCAAAACGACGCCGTTTTGGCTCCGTGTCCGACAGTTATAATTGCTTGCGCGCATTGTGCGGTAACCCTCTTGTTTTTTTCTTTCAGCAGATCATGAACAGTGGCTATTTTAATACACAACTTAATAAAATTTATACCTTCAAGAAATCTTTAAGTCCTCAATAAAAATCCAAAAAAATTACCCAACACTTAATATCAATTTATAACATGAAAATATAATTTTTCATGATTTAATATTAAAAAATTTTATAAAAATTTTTACATCACATAAACTACCACAAATCATAACTTTTTGTGTATAACTCCATTTTGAGTGATTCAAATTTTGTTTTTCTCATGATTTAATGTTCTATAATATTATAACATTAAATCTAAATTTTATAAAAAAATAATTTCTTGTCATTACTTTGAGACTTGATTTAACACCACCAATCACATGTTTTTAGCATATAAATTATACCAAAACACAAACCAAGTATATTAAACTCAATCATGGCATAAATATTACTACCACATATTATTAACTACATTAATATATTTATACACACATGTTGGTTTATTTAATTAAATAAAAATAAACTACATTTAAAATAACCATTACCTCATTCTAATGGCTATCTTCATTTTTCTTCCAAAGTGGGTTGTGCAACTTGAAGATATGCACCAAGATCTCATTCTCTACCTTTTCCATGCTCTCTCTCAAAATTCTTACTCTCCCAAACTATTTCTCTCAAACTCTCTCTTTTGGAACTTAGAAAATAAATGAAGTATCATGTCTACCATTTCAAGTATACATGCAAAATTCTTAGATACAAAATTATATCTATAAGTCATGATGCTCCTCACTTGGATACTTGCACAAGAAAAGTAGTCCATAACTTGGTTGGTGGAAGAGGGATGGTCCAAGTACTTTAAAAAAAATAAACAAGCAATCCTTTATTTAATTAAAAGAAAAATAAAATAAAGTACCAATCCATTTCATCCTCTCTCTCCTACACCATACGGCTGATGGACTTTGTAATATCCCAGATAATTTCAAGATTTTAAATAATATCTTAATTGATTTTATTAAAGGTTAAGGTTTAAACCTAGAAGGTGAGAAGGAAGATCTGTAAAAAATGGGTAAACATTTTTTTTTTAACATAAATTATTTGTTAGAAATTAAATGTGAGAATATTTTAATGATGCAGGTAGATAATTTATTTAAGAAAGAAATTCAATTGAGAAGTGAAGGTGAATATATTAATATTTATATATATACACCTATAGTTGAGTTTGTTAGTCAAACAAGATGATGTGGGAAGTAAATTAAATACTTAATAAAACTAATAAATTAATTAGTTTTAGTATGGACTAAAAAGAAAAGTCATGTAATATAATTAATTGAATTAATTATATAAGTTATGAATTAAGGTTATGAGTAACAAGTAGGGAAGTGGAATATTGCCTAGAAGGACAATATTAAGAAGTTAATTAATTAAGTAATTTACTTAATTAATAAGTTGTTATAGATGTAAGCCCAATATGGAGATATTTGCATGAAATGGGTAATTAAATAAGAGAGCCAATAAAAAGTAAGTTATGTAGCCCAAACCATTAAAAGTCAAATGATGGTCAATGGTTGGGAGAAGCATTTCAAGTATTGATTGAGTGTAGAGAATTAACTAGTGTCTAGTTAATTGAATAACCCTAGTTGGTTGACAAGAGAGATAGCATTAACCAATCATTGGTTAATTTCTAGATAAATAAATGTGGGGTTAAGAATTAACCGTGGATGGGTTAATTAAGTAACCCAATGTGGTAGAATTAATTATAGCAAATCTAATTGGATTATATTATAAGTCCAATTGAGGTATTAAACTAGGTCAAATTAAATTAACCTAGTAGTTCATATAATTTAATTTGAACATTGATTTATGTAATAATTAACCAAGCCCAATGCTTGTTTTAATTAAATGTAACATAGGGTAATTAATATTAGCCCAATGTAATAATTAAATTGAGCCCAAACAAATTTAATTGATGAGCCCAATAGAAATATTAATTTGATCCAATGTGGAGCCCAAATGGAAGTCAAAGTGGTGGTCAATATATATACATTGGTGTATATATATATGAATACTTATATAATGATATAAGATGTAAAAATAAAGCTAAAGTGATGTAATAAAAGAGGAATCCCGAATTTTGGAGGGGCCCCCACATGAAAGGTTGCTTGTTGGTGAATTTGGAGTGTAAAATGTCTCAACAACTCCCCACCAACCCTAATCATTCCATTGGTCAATCAAAATGTCACTCAATAGGTCATTCAAGCTATAGTAAGCTTGGTTAACCCTTAAATTCACCAACACTAGTTGATTAGTGAAGGTTAATGGTGATTAGGGAGGGTCTATATATAGCATCCATCAACATTTTGTTATGTTTGTTAGTTAGTTTTCAAGAACTCCTAGAGAGAAAGAGAGAGTATTCTAGAGAAAAGCTAGCAAGCTTTGAGAAATGGATGATCCACTAAGGAAAGTTGCTAGAGAATGATCAAGGTGGAGTCACAAGCCTAGCTCCTAGCAAGAGGAAGGAGATCATCCATGTCTAAGAGGTTAAAAAGTATTCCAAACCTTTTTAATTTCATTTTTGTTGTTTAAATAAGTTTTAAACGGTTAAAATATATTTTTAACCGATCAAAACTTGTTTTGATGGTCTAGAAGTCTTTAACTATGTAATATATGTATATTCATAGTTTGATGGGTTTAACATGGGTTTTTATATGTGTTTGTGATGAAAAATTTCATCAAACTCATTGAATAAATTTTTACCGACGAAAACAAGTTAATCTAATACGTAGCAGCCCCTTCACGGAATTACTGTTCACGATCCGTAAGTCGGATTTGTGATCCGTCAATTTTGGGTAATAGATCCATGAAATATGAAGATTCTCCAAGTTGAATGAATAAAATCCGATTTAAAATGAGCAAGTTATGGAATTTTTAGTAAAACACATCCATGTTGAAAAATCAGAAAAATTAGCTACTGATCAGCCCCTTTAACACTGTTTTTCGAGACCTAGACAACTCCAAATTTTGTGTTTGATAAATGAAAACTATAGTTTAGGAAAATACGAGTCCAACGCCTCCGACTGGACCTTAATCGGAGTTGTAGATTTCGTTTTATAATCGTTTCCGTGAAGGACCCCAAAACTGTCCGAAAATCTGAAAAGGCCAAAAATAGTTACTGTTCAGTTTGGTCCAGGGGCAGTTTCGTCCACTTTTATTTCTCTAAAAATTCTGAATATTTTTGGAATGATAGTTTGATGAGCTAACTGAGTCTAGTAAAAAGATGGTGATTTTTGATTGTGTAAAACTCAAGTTATGGATTTTACAATAAAGTGTGATTTTTAGAAATGTATCAAAATAACTTTTTGTGTACAACTCAGAAAAATATGAAATTTATGCAGGAGCTTTTCTATGATAACAGGAACTAATCCTGAAAATTTCATAATATTCTGAAAAAGGAATAATTTATGATAAATGGTGCAAGATCTGATTATTTTGGGCTATTTAAAACTAGTAAATGAATTTTAAAAATTACGAGAAAAATATATGTTCAATATGGAGCTATATCCTGTCAAATACCAGAAAATAAGAATTTTTAGAACTAATTTGGTATTTTCATGGAAATGGACTAGTTATGAGTAAATGAATTAATTATGTGATGTGATGTTGAAAATTTAGAAAATAGGATTTATGGCTTGGAAATCCTATATACGGTATACGCAGATTTTTGATGAGGGATTTAGTCATTGTTGATAAAATTTTATGGGTTTGGCATTTTAGAATGATAAAAATGCATTAATTAGTAAAGTGTAAACAATTAAAATAAATTGTTTATAAGTTTAGGAAATGATTAAGATATTATTAAAAGATTAATAATATTAGAGTATGATAATAGTTAAGAATTAAATCATTATTCAATAATTAATAATGATATGTAATTAATTTAAAATATTATTAAAGGATTAATAATATTATTTAGCATTTAATTAACTATTAAATAATAATAGTTAAGAGTTAAATCATTATTAAATAAATAATAATGATAAATAAAGATTTAGAATGTTATTAAAGAATTAATAATATTGTTTAACAAGTAATTAACTATTGGGTAATAATAGTTAAGGGTTGAATCGTTATTAAATAATTACTAATGATACGTGAGGATTTCAAATATTATTAAATGATTGATAATATTGATGAACAATTAAATTATTATTAAAATGATTGATAATAATGAGAAGTCAATTAAAATATTATTAAAGGGTAATAATATTAGCAAACAATTAAATTATTATTAAAAGATTAATAATAATGATTAAGGTAAACTATTATTAAAAATAAATTAATAATAGTAATGATTATTTAAAGTGTTATTTAACAATTAAATAACATTATAAGTTATTACTAATTGATAGTAAAATTTAAAATATTATCCAAGGTGGGTAATATTATGATAAGTATCGAGATAAATGATGTGATTAAGTTAAACCAAGGGTGTGGTCCATTAGTGATTAATTGGTGGATCGACCTAAATAAATATAGGGTCCAAGTTTTAATGCAGTGACATTAATAAATGTCAGAATTGCATAGTTTCGAACAAAAGATTTATGGTGTTGAATATGAAACACTGAGTCAAGTCAAAGAGAGACTAAAATATGAAATTAACCTTATTAAATAAAGGGGATGATAAGAAGAAATAAATATCTTTAAAATAAGATTTAGTATTGAGTCAAACTTTGACTGATATTGTGCACCGTTGATCTCACATACCGTGTAGGTGGTGCAAGGAACGTGAAAGATTAACGTAAGCTGGTTATACAAGTCCAAGCAAGTTTTTCAGAACGTGTTGCATTATGTGCATAATTTATAAGTTTGTTATTAAACTGTGATGTGCTCATACGTGGTTATGTGCAAAGATGTGTTAAGGTGCTTTTGTGAAATAAGTTGATTTGAACTATTGATATGCGGTAGTTGATTTAAGACAATTGTTCTGCATTGAACTATATGTCATGATAGAGGCTAGGCATGAAGCATAGATTAAATGCGAGGCATGATATGCATGAGAAATGTATGTACTGCAAAGCATAAGATGCATGGAGCATGAAGCATGATTGAACTATTTTTACGAGTTATGTGAAACTGTTAGACTTGCTGAGCCGTCGTGCTCACCCTTGCTTAAAACAAAACATTACAGAGTAGCTTGAGGAAGTCGATTACTCCGGTAGAGGCAAAGATGAAGATTGACTAACGAGTCATCAAGATTGAAGCATAGGTGCTTTTGTAGTAAAACCTTGCGGTAGACTAATTCATTCACTTGTGTAAGTAGATATGAAGAGTTTATGTTTTGTTGTGCTATAGATTAGCAAACTTAAATTGTTAAGAGAACATTTACAGATTATTTGAATATCATTTTTCAGACGTTGTCCTTTATGCATAAGGATAATAGGATGGTGTGATTGAGTCATTATACATATGATCTCAAATTGATTGTAATAGAATGTCGTATCATGTATGATATGAAGACATACTAGGAATGTATAAAGATTGCGATTCTGGAATAGAAAGAGATGTTATATAATTGTAAATAAATGATTATTTAGCAAATATAATATTGTTGTAATTCATGAACAATAAGGAAAAGTAGTACTAGTGTTGAACCGGATCCGAGGTTAAAGGAACCCGGATTTGGGGTCGTCACAGACTTTTTGTCCCAAAAAGTTTGTCATTTGCTCATTTTTTTTTTTAATAAATAATAGTTTAATTAAGTATTTTTCAAGTGGGCCAATCATTGGGCTTTAATTTAAAATACCAATTGGGCTTCTATTAAATTGTTTGGGCTACTAAATTGTCAAATTTTATTATTCTCCACTTGGGCTACTAATTGACCCATGTTGGGCTAATTTAATAATTTACACGTTAATTATTCAATTCATGATTAAATAAATAATTAGATTGAATAAATAATTAAACATTCTAACCCATAAGTATTAAATTACTAAATGGACTAATAATATTATTAATAATATTTTACATTATCTACATTAATTAATTATTATATTAATTAATTTATAAAATTTAATTCACTCATTATATTCAATTTAATTGAATATTTAATTAATGACAACTTGTCAATTATTTTGATATTAAAACTTTAGAGTGTGTTCGCTAATAATAATATATATAAACTATATATATTATTTATACACATTACTTTACATCAAAACAATTTCACAATAAATTATGAAATTAAAATAAATACAATATATAATTTAATATATATTATTTAGGCCATAAATTAAATTATTTAATACATTTACATTAAATAATTTATTTCTCATCAATTATGGAAATAATTCCATTTACCTGAAAATACATTAAAATAATAATATATTTACTCAATTTCTTATTTAAATAATTTATTAAATTATTTAATTAATATTACACAAATAATTGTATAATAAAATTTCTCACTCCCATAAATCATTTACAATGATTTATTTAATCATAGAATATATTCATTTAATATATTCAATTACTATTTAAAATTACTCAATTAATTTAATCCCTTTATATTTATATATATATGAAATTAAATATTGTACATATATACAATTACTAATTTCTCTTCATTAATTCAACTAATTTATATAATTTATAATTATATAATTTACATAATTATTCCTCACAAATAATTTATCAACAATTTGCATAATTGTTGATTAATGAATATAATTAATTCCACAATAAACCTTTTTAATTCAATTCGGATTAATTTAATATTATTCTATCTATTTATCACAATTTAAGTAACCATTAAATTATGTTACTAAATATGCACGCATATATATATATATATATATATTCATATAAATACATATTTAATTTACACGCAATCACGTCGCATAATTACATAACTCCACTAATTAATTCTCTTAATTTAATTAGATTTGTTGTTAGTCAAGTTTATTGAATTATCACTTTACTTGCTAACTTATCAAAAATTTTGATATCACCATATCTAAGTTAGTCCGTTAAATTTAATTTGAACCTCTATTTATCTATCACTACTAGGTTATCAAACTCCAACCTTTATTAAATATTAAATATTTTATTTCTAATTCATTTAAATATCCGGGATATTACACACAGCCTCCTCGTGCTCCTGCCAAGCAATCATGTCGACTACCCTGCAGTTCACGAAGTGGTGACTCAGGTCTTCCTCCCGAAGATACCTCTGAATCCTACTCCTCAACGTACCAAAGGCTGTATCCATGGCGAAATTGAGTGAATCAAACCTGGTTGCTCTGGTCCTAACCTCGGCCTCAAGCTCATCTACCCTCTTAGATGCCCTCATCCACTCATCAGATATACGAATCTTATCCGCTATTTCCAAGTCAAACTCAGCTGTCATCTCTGTTAACTAGGTCTGCAATTCATCTCTTTCCATCCGGAATCCCTCAGCCCGGATCTCGGACTGCTCCAGCTCACTAACCAAGTCTACATTCTTCTCGAGGAGGTGATGTACCATAACTCCTAGTAAATTAGTAGTCTAAAGGCGCCCATGCACCTCAGACTCCAGCTCAGTAATCTGAGCCTCCTGCTGCTCTAACCTGTCATCCTGCTCAATGATGCGATCTGCATATTCCCCGAGCAAGTCGTCTTCAAAAGTGTGAAACACTGGAGATCCGTCCTTTGATACCTCAGCCACTATCTGATCCTCCCCCTCCTCGGGGTCTGTCTCAGCAACTTAAGTATCCCAGTCATCACCCACAGCATCACTGTCAAACTGCATCATGCCACCTCGTACTAGCTCCTTAGTATTAGCTGTGTGATCATCAGAATCACCCCCAGCCTCTGTCTCAGGCTCAGCTGTGCACAACTGCTCTGTATCTACCAGTATGTCAATAAACTCCTCCTCAACAACATGCTGACTAGACTCTCCTACCCCAGGCATCCTACAACTACAAACAGAAAACAAACAAACAACATGACGTCAGTATCACAATAAAATATATTCATTGATGAAATAAAATATTATTTTATTACACACAAAACTCGGCTCGATAAATTTTCACAATTCATCTCCATCCAAAACTCAACTCAAAGGATCTCCTCGATCCAACTCCTAGCATACTCTATACGAGTTTAATTCTAAGGTTATAACCTGGGTTTCGCATTCCTAAAGTTTATAACCTACAACTCTTATACCAACCTGTGATACCCCCAAATTTAAGTACTAATATCTCGGATTTGGTGCTCATGCAAAATACATTTAATCATTACTAAACAATATTTAATACTAATGCGAAAATAAATAAACATATGTTGTTTATTAATACATAGTTTTACTAATCCCAATGTCTTAAACCTTAAACAAAAATACATCACGAATATCCTAGTAATACAAAAGGGATCATGATTTACAAAATAGAATAGTGATAATAACTATTCCTAAAACTTGATTTTGCCCTTTTTTCCATCTTTGAATGCTCAGGCTTAACTACAATTAGTTCATGATATAGTAAGAGTGAGCAATTACTTTGCTCAACAAGTTTAAAATAAATAATAAAGGTATATCATGAATGAATAAGAATGACAATCGAATAAATCAATGATTTAAAATAACTGAACAATATAATCAAAGTTTCAAAGAAATAATGAATATTGATTATTTACTGCTAAGTGGTCAAATAAACCATGAACATTTACAAGGAATCAATCATTTGACTGTCCTTTTTATATTTTAACCTGTCAGTTTGTACTTTAGAGGATCAACCTCTTGTACACCATATGTATACATAACATTAAACTCTGACGCATCGGATAATCGATACTTATATTCCCCTTATCAAGGGTTACTTTCTCAGTCCAAGAATCCGTACCAACTGCTGATTTGGATAACTTTTTAAAAATAATAACATACGTATGTCTAACCAAACAAATAGCGTAGACCAATTCTTTAAACAGTTTATGAATGAAGAACTTAAAATATTTTACAGTTCAATAATAAAACAGAAATTCAAGTGCACCAAGTGCGGATATCAATAATTATCATTGATGTGAAATAATTAACAAACAGTACACCATTAACATGATTTAAAAAATACTTCTCAAGTTTGAGTTATGAAATTTGCTAAATATAAATGTGAGTAGGTTAGGGAACTTGCCTTGTTCGCGACATACCTATAATTTAGATAAATTAGACTCTATTTGAAAGACCTAACATTGATAATGTCGGCCTATCAATTAGTACAACATATAATTGTGCACTTAAACATTTAAGTTTACTAAATCTATCATCTAATTACCGATGATCAGTACATAGCAGATTACAAAAAAATTCATATCATTTATACATATTTGTATTTAGGTAAATGATTTAACCGTCGAATATTACTTGCAATAATTTTGTAACCCTTTCAACAAAATGTGGCTAGCCCTAACATTCTATCCATATATCATATATATCTATAGAATGGACATCAAACTTTTAACAAATGCTAGCAAATTGCTTAAGTGATCCACACACTACCTCAAGAAATCAATTTGATAAATTTTGAAATCCAAGTGGACCCCTCTCTCAAAACCACTGGTCACACCTCCAAAATTCATTGATTTTCCATTTCTTTTTATTGCACAATTTACAAATTCAATTCTTCTAGAAGCTTGCTCAATTGGGTCAATGTTTGGGCTTGCATTTTAACTTGTTTGGGCCACTAGATCACTAACTTAATTCACCAACATGGGCCTATAAAATTAATTCACTAGTCTCCCAATTAAATAGAATATTGTACTAGTTTAATTAAACATTAAATCACATAATATAACCTACAAGTCCATTATTCTTTTAATTCACCTTGAATTTATTTTTAAAATAATTATTAGACCATTTAATAATTAAATTTAATTTAATTACATAATCCAATTAGACTTGTCAAATTCAAATTTTAATTGAATATTTAATTAGGGATCCATAACCTATAAATCTCTTGATATCAAAAATTATTAAGTTAATCCGTTAATTTAACAACTCAATTAATCAGACTTTCTTTAATTAAATTAATTGAATATTCAAATAGTTAAACCATCACATAAAGGTTTTAATTAATTCACATAACTTAATTATAAATTAAATTTCTAATTTTATTTATAATGTAACTTAAAATTATCGATCATTACAAAGATCCTCAAAGTACCTCTTTAGCCATAAGAATTTTTGGACGGTAGATGTACATGCTACAAACTCTGACTCTATCGTGGATAAAGTCATACAAGTTTTTTTCTTGCTTAGCCAGGTGATGGCACCTCCATTTAGCAAGAATGCATATCCTGAGCTAGATTTTTGGTTCCCACGATCGCCTCCATAACTAGTATCGGAGTATCCAATTAAGTGAAGATCAGGTTCTCCATAGCATAACATGTAATCTAATGTGCCTCTCAAGTATTGCAAGATCTGCTTAATTGCTCTCCAATGTGCACATCTAGGGTTTGATTAGTATCGACCAAAAATATGAACTGCAAATGTAATTTCTGGTCGTGTGCACTGAACTGCATACATTAATTTTTCAATAGTTGTAGCATATGAAACACGGGACATCTTCTCAATTTTCTCGAGAGAGGTAGGACAATGCTCAAGGCCAATAGCATCACCTTTTACAATATGAGTGTCTATAGGCTTACAGTTGTTCATCTGGAATAATTTAAGAACCTTCTTAAGGTAAGTCTCTTGGGACAAACCAAGAAGCTTTCTTGATCGATCTCTAAAGATCTTTACTCCAAGAAAATATGTTACTTCTCCCATGTCCTTCATTTCAAAATTAGAGGACAACCACCTTTTAGTGGCGACAATCATCTCCTTATTAATCTCAGCAAGTAGAATGTCATCAACGTACATTGAAAGGATAAGAAACTTTCCATTGGACCTTTTGAAATCCACACAATGATCCTCTTCAATCATCGTAAACCCATCATCAATGACTGCTCGATGAAACCGAAGATACCATTATCTAGATGTTTGTTTCAAGCCATAAATAAAACATTCGAGCTTGTAAACTTTGTGCTTAAAATCTTTTTCAATATAACCTTCTGGTTGTTCCATGTATATCTCTTTGGCAAGTTCTCCATTGAGAAACATTGTCTTTACATCCATTTGGTATAGTTCTAGATCTAAATGAGCAACAATAGCTAATAAGAGACGGATTAAGACAAACCTCACAACAGGTGAGAAAGTTTCCTCATAATCAATCCCTTCTTGCAGAGTGTAACCCTTGGTTACTAAGCGAGCTTTACGTCTTTCAATGGAACCATCAACCTTACGTTTAACTTTGAGAACCCATTTATTCCCAACAGTTCCCAACTGCTTTTTGCCCAGTTGGAAGATCAACCAAGTTCTAGACTTGATTAATCCTCATAGATTCCATTTCTTCATCCATTGAAACTTTTCACTTTTTACTTGATGCAGATGATATAACTTCTCGATAAGATCGAGATTCATCGTGATCTTGCGTATCAGTCATAAAAGCATTTCCCTCAATCTCAAAGTGATGACGTGGAATATTGCCTCTTTTACTTCTTCACAATTGAAGAACACGTGACTCTTCAGTTGACGGAAGAGTACTTGAAAGTATGTCACTCCCACTATCTATAGGAGCCAAAGGAATATGTTTCTTAATCCCAACCATCTGACTAGGTGTACCATTTTCTTCCTCCATCTCAGTCTTTATCCTTGCTAACATCACTTTTGCTCGAAAAATCTATTTTTAGAAATTCAACATCTCGTTACTCAATTTCAAATATAGTCCCATCAAGCTGCTCACCAATGAACATATAGCCTTTAGAGTGTTCAGAGTACCTTATAAAGATACACTTCTTATCCCTTAGGCCCAACTTCCCATATTTATAAGAAGTGCTATGAACATAAGCTGTTGAAACCTATGGCTGCAAATTGCCTAAATCAGACTTTCTGCTAATCTACAATTCATATGGGGTGGACTGTACTTATTCTGAAAGAACTTGGTTAGGTATACGTGTCACAATTAACAATGCGTCTCCCCAAAAAGAGATAGGCAAATTATCTTGCACCATCATAGACCTTACCATGTCAAGTAGTGCTCTATTTTTTCTTTCCGCCACACTATTTTGTTACGAAGGACCAAGAATTGTCAGTTGCCTAATAATTCCTTTTTTCTCACAAAGTTCTTTTAACTTATCGGATAGAAACTCGTGGCCTCGGTTAGTTCGGAGTGCTTTAACATTTTTCTCCAACTGATTCTCAACCTCAATCAAATAACGTCTAAAGCAATCAAGTGCTTCTGGCTTATGAGAGATTAAGACTATGTGCCCGAAGCGTGTGAAGTCATCTATCATAGTAAGGAAATAAGAATGATCACGTCTATCCTTCACATTCATTGGACCACATATATCCGAATGAATAAGCTGCAATGGTGTATCTGCCCTTGTGGTTTTACCAAATGGTTTTCTTGTAGGCTTACCTGCTAAGCAGTGTTCACAAGTAGGCAAGTTGACCTTAGCGAATGAGCCTAAAAGACCTTCTCGAGTTAACTTGGTCATCTTGTCTTGTCCAATATGGCCCAATCTAGTATGCCATTTAATTGAACTATTATGTTCACTCTCAACAAAAGTAAGATAAGTATATGAATCATCAATATTACAATTAGAATTAATGATAAAATCATTAAACCATTATTAATAAAATCGTATCCACAAACATTTGTCCCATGAGAAATAATAACTTGTTCTCTCTCAAAAACCACTGAAAAACCATGTCTTAGACTAGCAAGAATAGAAAATAAATTATACCGGACATTCGGCGGATAAAGTACATCATGCAGAATTAATGCTGAGCATCCTCGCATCTCTAGTTTGTAAGTGTCAATTCCTAGCACGTTCACACTAAATTCATTCCCCATGTATACTTTTCTACCAATTGGAATGTGACGATACTCCTCGAACCCAGCTCGATCTCTGTCTATGTGGTCTGTTACTCCGGAATCTACAATCCACATATGAAAAGATTAAGCAACAAAAGTTCTAGAAGTAACATTACACATAATTTGATCAAAACTAGGAAGTACCTTCTTCGGCTCAGTGCATTCAAGAGCAAAGTGTCTCATCTTGCCACAGTTGTAGCATGTCATTTTAGCATTATCCTTCTTACCACCTCTTTTTCATCTTTTCCTCTTGTCACTTACTTTTGCTGCCTTGTTAGGCACTGGAGCAGGAGTAACAACAACAGCTTTTTTCCATTATTCTTTTGCTTGGGTTTCCCCTTGCGAGAATTGGACTCAGAAACATATGCCTTGGATGGCTTAACAGCTTCTAAGTGCTCAGCCTCAAGCTCCAAGTAACGCCGATTATCTTTAAAGTTTCTGATATTCTGGTTGTGAGTCATATTAACCCGCATATATTTCCAACTATCTGAGAGTGAACGAACCATAGTTGATATCTGCTGCTCATTCGACAAGTCATTGTCAGCAGCCTTTAACTCTCAAATCATGTTTGACATTATTCGAAGTTATTTTTTCATTGAATAATCAACCTCTTTTTTATAGCCATCAAACCTGATAATTAAGTCGTGCAACCTAGTCAGTGAAGTGCCTCCGAATTTGGTTTTGAGAGCTTCCCATATCTCATAAGCAGTTGAGTACTCTTTGTATTCAAACAAGAACTCATTGCTCATACTGCTTAAGAAAGTGATGCAAGCAATTCTATCTTTCTTGCGCCAATTTTCAAAGGCAGCAAGTTTCTCAGCATTCTCAACATTAATGTTTCTTTAGTTATTAAAGTCTCTTCAACTTCCAACTCGTCAAGTACCATGCAGACCTTACCATGCCAAACATCATAATTATCCCCATCGAACTTGTTACCTTTATTAAGATCGACAATAATTTATTTTGAAGCCATCTAAACAATTGAGATAACTTTATTAGAAAACTTTTAAGAGTTCAACACAATATTAACTTATCTTTGTCGCATAACATAAACTTTTTAAAATAATCAAAGTATAAACACACAAAAAAAAACTTTGCTAAGCTTGGAAGTCGTATTTAATTAATTTATTATAGTTTACTTAGCAAAAAAATATACATAGAATTTAATAATTAAACAGAAGTTTTATTTCTTAAATTCCTCCCACTAAGTTCAAGCATATATGTGTGTGCTTCTAGCATGTATTTAATTCCTAGTATGCTTTTACAAACTTGAAAAAATATTTAAACATTTCAATTATTTTATAAGGATTAAATAATTACTTATATTATTTTAAATAATATGCAACACCATGCAAAACACATTACATAGCTACCAAAAAATTTAAACAGTATAATAACAGTTTATTAACATTCTGTAAAATTTTTGAATTTTTCTAAAAAATACACAATTTATACAAATAAATTGTTCATGCATAATTTGACTAGAAAATTAGTTTAGGCCACTTTATTAAAATATTTTTCAACACCCTTGGTGGATAAATGAAAAAATAGGTTTATGATGTTTACAAAAAAATTTGGATAGAAAACCAATTTTCCAATATTTTTAAACAATTTTTATCTACAAAATTAATTTATGAAAGTTTCGAGTATATCAAAAAAATATTTTTTATATATAGAAAATCAAGAAATTAAAAATAAAAATTACTGTAAAAATTTGACGGTTGAAAAATATGGGGAAGGTTGCGCGCGTGTACTACATGCACCACTAACGCGCGTGTGGAGGCTGTCAAGCGCGCAATGTGCCACTACTCCCCCACAACGTGCTAACGTGGCACGTCTGCCACGTGTCACCATGTGGTTGGTCCACATGGCAGTCAAGTTTGACCAGTGATGACATGGCTACTACGTGTCGCAGCCCAAGCTGACGCGTAGTGCTGACATAGCTACCACGTCATTATCTTTAACCTTCAGCTAGGATTTTTAGATGACAAATTATAGTTTAGTACCCTTTTTAAAAATGGTCATAACTTTCTCATTTTATGTCCAAAAAATGCGATCCACATATCCACGGAATCGTATCGAAAAATTCTACACAACCGTGTTATTAGAATTTTCATATGATGTCCAAGCAAAAACAGTTTTTGAAAAAACAATAGCTTCAAAAATAACTAGGGTTTGAATTTTCTCCAAAAATACAAAACTAATGAGCACAAAATTTTGCAGGCTTTATATATATCATATAAGCTAGTACATACTGATTTTTCATGGTAAAAAATATCTCTAACATGTATTGCCATTTGCATGTTATTTAAGCTTCCTTTGAAAGAATAACATAAAACACATACATGACAACTTTGAGCAACATGTATAACACGAATTTTAGCACTATTAGCTCTGATGCCAATGTAATAAAATTAAGCATACTCGCAGCGGATATAAACCAAATAATCAAAATTTTCGATTACCTTTGTAGCGTATGCCCACGATCACAAATGACTAGAATCACATGCTCAACGAACAATGCTCTCAATGATAATTTAGACTACAAACGAGTACTAAATATATCTTCCACAATTCAAAAAACTACAAACTTTTAAGCTTCACAAATGACTATTCTAATGACTTATAAGAAACTTTCTATTTTGCTCTCAAGTTGATTTGTTACTTGATATATAAAATGATCAGTCATGCTTCCTTTTATACTCACTCAAAGAACATGTAACTTTTGTAACTCCCAAGAGTATTACTCCATGTAACTCCCAAGAGCATAAATGGATGTAACTCCAAGAACATAAATTCATGTAACTCCCACAAGAGAATTATGAGTATAACTCCAAAAAGAATAAATAGGGAGATTAACACATGTTCATTGTATCTAGACAATGAACTATGTGTCTATACTCACTAGGACATCCGCTCCATGGACGCTCCGATTTGAGTCCATAAATCAACAATAACACATCATCAATATTGAGTATAAACACTGACGGGTTGTGTATGGAGAAGGGTCTCCACTATACCCGCTATATTGTCCAGCCAAATAAGTAAAGTCTAGTACTCCTAT
This sequence comes from Hedera helix, assembly GCA_947179155.2. Lineage (NCBI taxonomy): Eukaryota > Viridiplantae > Streptophyta > Magnoliopsida > Apiales > Araliaceae > Hedera > Hedera helix. Next base: position 15,432,120 of record OX359283.1, on the reverse strand, counting down.
TTCACAAACAGAGTCCCATTTGAAAAATAAAATTTATTTCATAAGAGTTATTCTGTGATACAACACAACATGATACAATGTTTTCATCATAATTTCATTACAATTTTATCATTATTAAACTTTTAATATTTTGGGGATTTATATAGAACAAAAATACAATAGCAAATGATATAAATTATTTAACAATTATTATTATTATAAAATTTATTATTTTATAAATGGTAGTGAATTATGTCAATTAAATTTTAAAATATCTCATATTCACTTTTAAAAAATTAATAATAATATTATAATTTAGAACGGATAGAATTTCTTACTGATCATATTGCTAATAAGGCAGATGGTTTAATATGGAAAATTTTGAAACAGGGTACACTTGCAACCTTATTTAGCAAAATTTCCTGCACCATTAGTTTCGTATGGGCAGGGAAAAGTTGATAAGCAGGAGAAAAACACATAAGGTGAACTTCGCAGCATTCAAAAACAGCGCAAAATAAGCAATAAAAGGAAATTGATAATATACACCTTGTTTGGGGACAAGTAATGGAAATTCAGCTCTCTCCATTCCACGAAAATAATTTCATTTGATTCTTCTCAAGTCAATTTGCGAAATCCTAATAGTCAAAATTGATGTGAATTTATTTAATTTTGATTAATGCAATAATGAATATAATGGACTACTTAATATTATTATTAAGTAAAAACTGCTATATTGAAAAATAAAATAGAGTCAATTTGAATTCCAAGTTTTCACAAATTAACGAGGGTAAGTTAAATGAATCTCTTTTTTGTGGAACAAGTAGAGTAACATACTTGCATGGGCAAGACCATGCATTTCCCAGTCCACAAACATATGATCTAAGGGAGATGGAGCACATAGATATCCATTGTGAATGTATTACAAGCTTTACTGTACACAGCTTATACAAGGCAGAATTCGAAAGAAAAAAACAAAGACAACAAATGTATAAAACCTTGGCAATGAGCACGAAAAGAAAACATAAGCACAGAACAACATTTTTCCACTATATTTCCAGTTTCCCTTGCATTACAGTAATCTTCACGGCAGAGGCATATTATACTCCTTTGACTTCAACTTGTTCCAATACAAAAAAGATTGATTACATGCAGATCATGGTTATTACATCCAATAGCACTGCATAAAAAGAACAAAATAATGATGTTTCAACTATTAACAAACTAAGCCTACTTTCGGCAATGCACATAAGCATTACTAATACGAATTATTGTTACAAGCCATCGACATAAGCTGATTCAATATGTGACATTACTGAATTCAGAAATCTTCATCAGGGTTTAGATATGGGAATAAGACAGCAAACCACAAACATGCATTGAATTACTGATTTCATGGTTCAAGGATCACGAAAAGGTGCCTATACTGAAAGATCAGTATCAAGAACCAGAGAAGAGTAAATGCTGCACAGGCCCGTTTAAAATATTCTACACTCGTAAAACTACAAAAAGGTTCAGTGGTGCCGGAAACAGGTCTATAATACTCCAAATAGGAAAAAGGTCTTTTTCTTTTATTGATAAGTTACAAAAATAAATAATACTGCAAGGATATACAATATCCTGTAATCATGGTTGATATAGAGCAGCATAGTATCAGCTAATTGAACACCTTTAACAACGAAAAATAGTTCTAAGCAATAAACACAGACAAGTCAAAGAAGGCAACAGTCCTCAAGGACCTTAACTGCTTTTAGTCTTCTTTGTACATCTACTTTGTTGTTCTAGGTTTTGGCAATGTTAAATGTGGAATGCTCAACTTTAAAGTTCTGGGTGTGCTGAGCACAGCAACGGCCCTAGTGAGTGGACCAAATGGTATGCTTGGTATACCAAATTATGTTTGTGAATGAGATGTGTATGTGCATTAGTGAGAGGTTTTGCTGTCTGTTAATTAATTGTATTAATGTATTCTTGAATTGAAGTGCTTGTTGTGCAATAAAAATCCTGTTTAGACTGCGCTGGTGCTTTTATCCGACAATTTCTTCCCCACAAACTGGAAGGTATAATTTGAAAAAAAAAAAATCACCATCTACTTCTAATTGGGAGAATCTCAATGGCGTCGTGGAAGATCAATCAGTATTGTTGTCAGACAATTATTGAAATGCAGAGAGATTAGAGAATCATTTGACATAATTAAAACATGTTTCCCTGCTCTATAGCAAGCTCTAATACTATGCCATCAGTGCAATTCTTGAACCAAAGCAGATATTTGCAGTTACATGATTTTAACTAAGACTAACGGGGGTGCCTAAAAATGCAGATCATGCCATTCTAAACTGAATTTTTTTAAAGAACTTCTGAGACCAATCAAATCAACTATAGTAACTAATGACCCAAGTAACTAATCAGGTATTTTTAGCAATGTATGCAAATCAACAATTGCTTTAATGGGTAATGACAAATCTGAGATGAATAATTACTTTAATGGAACAGAAAGCGCTAATTAACTACTAAATACAAACACAAGGAGAGTAAAATTGATCATCACTTATGCAGGACTAGCCCATGAAACATGATTGATCAATACAAAAAAAAAAACCTTTAGAAAACCCATCCTAGAGACTCCTAAGGGTCCAACAAGGAGAATTTTCCAGAATGTAATTTAGTTATCATGTTCGAGTTATAGTTGTTTTAGAAAACTTTATAGGTAATTATAATAGACAGAAATAATACAACAGTTTGAATATATAGATTGTGTTTTTTCTTTTCCCTCTTCTCCTCAATATTCCCATCAACCAAATTCAGTAAGAAGATCAGTTGACAGAAAAAATATTAAGGTGAAACACATACTTACTTTAAATGGCCAAAAGTAAGCTCAGAAAGAAGCTCCTCATCCCATCTGCCACTGTGTACACATTATAAATACAAATGAAAGGATCAAAGTCAGTAGTCACTTTCATATTCCTTAGAAACTCAAGCAGCAGCATATTAACATATGCATATACTTAATTTCATACTGGTCCCAAGATAAAATAAAGTAGGGGGCATCATTAGTGCTAGCAGAAAAACTAGAAAATGGGAATAACCACCAATAATACCTTAAGAACTGGCTCGCCTTTGTTAGTGTTAGCAGATTGTTTTGCAGCAGCTGCTAGCTGTGCACGTGCAGCTCTTCCTGCAGCAGACTTATCAAATTGCTCTTGTCTGCAATTAAGCCATAATTGACTTGGTTAGACGGTATCTTAGATAGGCCAATCCAAATTGCTTCCTATTAATGGATTTAAAAGAAACCATTTGTCAAATTGCCTAGCCTGTGGCCTCACCCACCACCCAAGTTAGGCCCATCCAAACACCATCTTATTTAGCAGGCTAACATTTTGTTCTTCAGTAACCTTATATGCAATAGGGTTTCAGAGTTAATCCTATACAGACAGCCGCAACAGACACTTTTTGGAGGTTTCAAGTCTCATCCTATTATTGGCAGCAACGTAACTGACTGTAAACTAACCTGAATTCTCCCCTTCTTCTCACTTCCATTTTCTTTTCTTTTTTCAGGCCAAAACCGGATAAAAAAATCATAAAAATGTGACATCAAGCTTCACCATTTTCTCTAATGTTTGTGGTGGGTGGGTGGGTGTGTGTGTGGGGGGGGATCGGGGCTTAATTATGAAAGAAACATATCTAATCTTAATTATGTGAAACAATAGCTGCATAGAGGGAATAAACAGTAGCAATAGTGCATATTCTAGTCTCATGTGCGTCTTGTGCAATTTGACATACGAGTTGACACTTGACACAACTACTTAGCATGCTTTCGTGTAACCACACAATGCTTGAGTAACTGCATAAATAAGATCTCAAAACTAGAGCAACTAACTGCATCAAGGACAATTTTGAACTTTTGTACTCAATTGCTTGATATCATGAATAAATTGGTACAAAAGGTACCTTGTATTCACTTCCCAAGAGATGATTTCAAAACTAAGGCCCTGTCTAAAGAAAAACTCCCCAATTTCCTATCTTCCAAATGTAATGTTTGTGACTGTAAACAAATTATCTTCGAAGGTACTCACTGGAATATATCCACATACTGATAAATTATCCGGATGACTTCCATAATCATTCAAAAGCAAATATGGTACAAGTCACTATCTAATATCACTTTCTTCACCACCATAAAGGCAAATGGTCACTTTAAATACAAAAATTGGCGTCCAAGTTATGCTCAAATTTTCAAATAGGAGCCCTATTTCTAAATTGTAAAAGTTACATTTGATGACCAAATATTGAAATCGCAAACAATACAAGAAGCCCTAACAATTATGTAAGGCAACTAAAATACTAGTTGAAAGCACAAAACGGATCGCATTAGAGTGATAAACAGACGAATATAGCTGAAGTACAAATCTTAGATTCACATGTGAATGATTAAAAAAACAAAGAAATCAACTGAAATATAAATGATTGATAATAGGGAGAACGAGAGAGAAATGCCTCTTTTCGGCGGCTTCGGCAGCTTTAGCACGAGCTTCTTGAGAAGCTAAACGGTCTTCTTCCTTCCTCTGCTGCTTGCCTCCATCAAAGCAGGCAAAGCAACCCATCTCTCTCCCCCCTCTCTCTCCAAACCGTCACCCTCTTATTTGACCATGTACGAAAGGAAATGGCTACGGGCAATACTCGAATTCGGATTCCGATTGAGATTCAAATAATATCCTTGACATTTTATACCCTGTACGAGATAAGGGTAAATATATAATTATGACAATAAGGATATAGATAGAAAAATATATAATATATTTGTTTTTAAAATTTTAATTGAATTTTTTTTTTTTTTTGATTTTTTATGAATATTAGACACGGCCAAAATTTATTACAATTGAAATAAAAATTATTAATGAATTATTTACACTAAAATTATTTGAAATTATTGATGTTATACTGTTAAAATATAAAAGATAAATAATTCTCATGACCTCTTTAATATTTAAATTATTATAGCATTTAACGTGCATCATTTATCAATAAAAAAAAAGAGACACAGTTATTAAACTACCATTTTTAAAGAACAGTGCAATATAATTATCAAATAAATTACCATACATTTAAAATTTTGATGATTAGATGTTCGTGATTGATAATTAATTTTGATAATTTGATGTTCATGATTGATAACTATTGTGTAAGAAGTTATGATAATGAATGAGTTTCTTTTTTAACGGTACTGATCTAAAAAAAGTTTGAAAGTAGAATTTTGTACCATATATATATATATAAAAGCCTCATGCGCCCAATGAATTTTTTTTCTCCCTCGGCCGCATAAGCTCACGCAGCCGGGCCAAACCCTTTTTTTTTTAATTTTTTTCCTCTAATTGCATTCATGAGTTCAAATTTTAAGTTATGTATTAAATTACTTCTAAATTATATACATGTAGTAAATATCATATTAATTATAAATTTAAAATGAATTAACAAAATTAAAGATGATCCTATTTTAAATGAATTAATTATTTTGTTATAATTTTGGTAAGAAATATATAAAAATAAATAATTTATAAAAGTTGATGATTTTAAATTTTAAAATATTTACATAAATTAAAAACTATATAATATAATTTTTACTTTTTTTTTTTAAATATGGAAGTGTTTGGCTGGTAAACCAATAATGTGAAAGATATTGATCAATCTCATAAATCATGGTTATCCAAATCTGTTACGGAAATGAGTATGAGAATTGATTGTTATCTATTAAAACGGTTCAAATTTTAGTTTATTAGAATTTTAATGTTGTGTAATTATTGACAATTTTAATTAATTGTCAATAATTAATAAAAGTTGTTAATTAATAGAATTGTTTCTTGTCGTAATTTAGTACATGTATTTAATTTAAATATATTTATTGAAAGCAATTATCTCCTTCAAATTTGATACAGCTAGGCCAAACCCAAAACAACATCGTTTGCCTGGCCGTATGAAGGACACACGACCAGACCAAAAAACAAATCCTTGAAAGACATGCGCCCAGACAGACAACACCATTTTAGGTTTGGTCTGGCTGCATGAAGGACATGTTGCTAGGCTAAAAATCATTTTGTTTTATGAATTCAAATTTGAAGGTGATAAAGGCTTTTAATAAATACATTTAAATTATAAACGCGTATTAAATTACAGTAAGAAACGGTTCAATTAATTAATAACTTTTATTAATTATTGACAATTAATAAAAATTGTCAATAATTACACAACATTACAATTTTAATTCCGTAACAAATTTGGATAACCATGATTTATGAGATTGATCAGTATCATTCACATTATTAGTTTAACATTCATAAACTTCCATATTTTAAAAAATTAAAAATTATATTATATAGTTTTTAACTTATATAAATATTTTTAAAATTTAAAATCATCAACTTCTATAAATCATTTATATTTATATATTCCTTACTAAAATTCTAACAAAATAATTAATTCATTTAAAATAGGATTCACTTTAATTTTGTTAATTCATTTTAAATTTATAATTAATACAATATTTAGTACATGTATATAATTTAGAAGTAATTTAGTTCATAATTTAAATGTATGTATTGAAAATGACTATCTCCTACAAATTTGAACTCATGCGATCCGAGGTCGAGGTCGGGGGGGGGGGGGATTCATTGGCCGCATGAGGTTTATGCGGCCAGGGGGCAACTTGGTCATTTCATACTTGACATTGGCCACATGAGGCTTTTGCACTAGCAATATAATGACCACGAATTCTATTAGACATTATAATTATATGTATTAAATAATTAGCAATGAATTAAAATTTTTGTACTAATAAATTGTGCATTAGATAATTGAATGAATATGCTAGTGCATGTGTATATTTATTTAAAGCAATTAAGCAAGGTGTTATAATTAATTAAAGCAAGTCTAATTGAATTATATTTTAAATCCAAATGAGGTATTAAACTAGGTCAAATTAATTTACCTAGTAGTCCATGTAATTAATTAACCCTTAGTCCATGTAATTAATTAAACAAATTCAATGCTTAATTTAATTAAATATAACATAGATTATTTAATATTAGCCTAATAGAACAATTAAATTGAGCCCAACCAAATTAAATAAATGAGCGCAACATATTTAATTCCTAAGTCTAATGTGGAGTCTAATAGGAAGTCAAATGTTGGTCAATGGTTATATATATATATAGATGTATATATGTATATATATAGATAGATGTATATATGTATATATAAGTAATAAAAATAAATCCAAATTGGTAGGAAAAAAGCCATTTGGCCGGTCACATGGGGACCCCACTTAGAGTGAATTTTAAATTTTATTGTTGCTTGTTTTATGTTGGAAGAGTACCATAGTTGGTGAACAACTCCTACCAACCCTAGTCCTCTCATGTAAGGAAATCCCTAAATTCTAGCTAAGTTAAAAATAAAGGATAAGATGAGCTAAGAGATTTGTATACATATAGAATATATGTATACATATTTGGATGATAACTCTTGGCTATAAATAAGAGCCTTGAGTAAGTATTAGAGAGTTTGCTTCATTTGTTAGAGAGAAAATAGAGAGAAAAGCTAGAGCTTTAAAAGAAAAGCGAGCACCTAGAGTGTGTATCTAGTAGTCAAGGTGGAGTCTCTAGCTAAGTTCATTGCCAAGAGATGAAGAGAATCCAAGAGCATAAGGTTCAAAAGTGCCCTATCTCCTTCTTCGTTCATTTTTGTTGTCTATATATGTTTTATATGGTCAAAATATATTTTTAACCGATCAAAACTTATTTTGATGATCTAGAAGACTAAAACTATGTTATATATGTATATTCATGGTTTGATATGTTTAAATCATGTTTTAGTATGTGTGTTATGCATATAATAGAAAGAAAAATCTATATTAAGCTTTACAGGTAAAACCCTAGTGGAACATGTGCTAGTTAATATTGTAGTTTGAAATGTACAAGTTAAAAAATAGATTTCTATGACTATAAAATTATATTTATGAGTTAAAAAGATAACCCAACTTGAATCTCTCGAAAATATAAAAAAATGAGCAAGTTATGGCTTTTACCGCAAACTATGTCGTTTTAAAAATCTAAAGTGATCAATGTCGAATATTATGTCAAAAACATTTTCAAAAACGAGATCGAACCATGAAATGTTGAAAAACAACAAATTAGAAAGACAATAAAACTAATTTGGTGTGTTTTGGACATGTAGATTTTATTTTATGTAAGTTTGAACTAAAGAAATCAAAATTGAAAAATTAGGGTTTTGAAAAACAAAGTTATCACCGCAGCGGTAGATCTCACCGCCGCAGCGGTGAAATGCCCCGTGATTAAAAATTACGCCGCCGCCGCAGCGGTGAAACTTTCTGCAAGTCACCGCCGCAGCGGTAAGCCAGACAGTTTGAAAAATTAATTCCGGGTCGATTTTGGCCGGGCCGGGTCAGAAAATGAAAAATGTTTTGTAAATTATTTTATTATGTTTGGATACAATAAAAGTAATTTAAACATTATGAAAGTTAACTTAATAAGTAAAAGATGATAAATATTATTAAAGAATTAATAATATAAATAAATTAATAAAATGATATAAGATGAATAAAATATTATTAAAAGATTAATAATATTATAAATTCAATAAAGTATTATTAAATAATTAATAATAATAGATAATAAATAAAATATTATTAAATAATTAATAATATTAGATAATGATTAATATATTATTAAATGATTAATAATATTAGAAGGTTAATAAAATATTATTAAATGATTAATAATATTATAAGATTAATAAAATATTATTAGATGATTAATAATATTATAAGTCTAATAAAATATTATTAACTTATTAATAATATTATATAAGAGTTTGAACTATATTAAAGAATTAATATAGATTTTATGTGATTGAAATATTATCAAGTGATAATATTTCCTAAGTGTTAATATACCCCTAATTATTGTAATTACGTGGTTAAGTGTTAGAGATGTAAGAGTTATAAATGTTATCATATGAATATGTATATGATACTAATTTAAAATCAAACTGATTAATTGTTAGGTCTATTCAGAGATAATTAAATTAAATTGATTAGCAGTAGTCTACACACGTGGCAAGTTTCCTTAACCCAACTTATATTTATTGTTGCAAGTTTTTTTTATCCTTACTCAAATTTATGTTGAGCAATTTCTTTAAACTTATTCCATTATTGTTGAGCAAGTCTCTACACTTGTATTTACTTGCCAGAACTTTAAGTGGTTTAATTCTTTAAAATTATTTCACATCATTATTGTTATCGTATTTGCACATAGTGCATTTGCAAATGTATAGTTCATTAATTCCAAAATTGTTTAAGAAAGTCTAAGCTAATTGTTTCAGCTAGACAATACATATTAAATTCATCACATTGAATATTTTAAAAGCTTATCCAAACCATTAGTTGGTGCGAATTCTTATAGTAAGACTGAGAATTAACAACCCTAAATAAGGGGGATTTTTTTTATATGTTGAAAAACCGAATTTGCGCAAGATGTCTGAATGTTATGCATATACATAGGGTACAAGAAGCTGATCTCATCGCGTATCACGTTTTTCGAAGTGTCAGATATATATGTCTGTTCTACTTTAGTAACAGTTCATGGTCCTTAACGACCACTCAACTGTAAAGAGGCAATCTATTCTTATATTAAAAAATTGATTCTTGATTGTTACCTATTATTGAAAACTCTGATGTTAATTTCTCTTTCCATCATGATATAACTTATGTTATTTATTCTTAAACTTGCTGAGTCATTTAGTTGCTCATTCTTGCTATATTATGACTTATTTCAGCTAAGCCATAATATTCTAAACAAGACAAAGGCAAGAGAAAAGCCAAAACTTAGATTAGCTGGATGCATACTAGATTAATTACTTATATGTACTTTCTTTTTGTAAATCTTTTGTATTCCGTTAAGATATGTAATGTTTATGTTAAGATTAATCGACCTTGGTAAGTGTAGCCTTTTTATAAAGAACCTTTTGTATTATTCCGCGAAGTTTAAATGCAAATTATATATTTAATTATTATTAAGTATTGTTTAGTGAGAACCAAACTTGAAGTTATGGAACCCGGATTTGAGGTCGTCACAGGCCGCATGAGGGATGTGCTGCAAGATCCTCCTCCTACCCATAAGATCTTACATTTTACGGTGAGAGATGCAATTGCTGAGATATTGTCCATATCAAATGCTTGCTATGGATCACTACCATTTATATACGAAAAAATTAAGTGACGTAATTTTTTGTTAGAACTTAGAATTTTATCATTTATTTAATTATAGGTAGGGTTTTAGGATACTCCATAAATTTTGAGTTAAAAATTTACTTAAATTTTAAGGTTGAAAGACGATTTTGTACTGTTTTTATCGACTAACTCATGATCCCATGCGAAACACGGGCTTTATTTTGTTATAAAATTATTGTATTATTTATATATTTTTTATATTATACTATACTATTATATTAATATTATGTACAATAATTTTTTATAAAAAATATATTTTCTTCTAAAATATTATATTTAACTAATAATGCATAATTAATTATTGGTGAAAAATAAAATAAATTTAAAATTTTACAATAATAATTCTTCTACTTATATACTATACATGATAGTGTTCCTCTTTAAAATATTTTATTTGTTTTTATATTCCTATGTTCATCTATTTATGTAATAATAAAATTTTAATTAAACTCAAATAATTATATTTGTGACGACCCCAAATTCGGGTTCTATAATCTCGGGTTTGGTTCTCCACTATACAATACTTACTAACAATTAAATACATAAATTGTATTTAACATCGCGGAATAATACAAAAGGTTCTTTATAAAAAGGCTACACTTCCCAATGTCGATTAACCTTAACATAAACATTACATATCTTAAGGGAATACAAAAGATTTACAAAAGAAATTACATAAAAAGTAATTTAACTAGCATGCATTAAGCTAATCTAAGTTTTGACTTTTCCATTGCATTTGTCTTGTTTAGAACATTCGGGCTTAGCTGAAAATAAGTCATGATATAGCAAGAATGAACAACTAAATGGCTCAGCAAGTTTATAAACAATAGCATAAGATATATCATGATGAAAAGGAAACTACTATCAGGGTTTTCAACAATAAATAACAATTGTGAAAGAAATCAAGAATCAATTTATCGATATAAGAATGAATTGACTCTTTACTGCTGAGTGGTCTTTAAGGACCATGAATTGCTATTAAGGTAAAACAGACATTTGTATATATCTGACTCCTCGAAAAACTAGTACTCGATGGGATCAACCTCTTGTACCATATGCATATGCATAACATTCAGACATCTTGCGCAAATTCGATTTTTCGACAGATAAAAATCCCCCTTATTTAGGATTGTTCATTCTCAGTCTTACTATAAGGATCGGCACAAACCAATGGTTTGGATAAGCTTTTAAAATATTCAATTCGATGAATTTAAACATGCATTGTCTAGCCGAAACAATTAGCTTAAACATTCTTATGCAGTTCTTGAATTAATGAACTAAAACATCTGCAACAGCATTATGTGCGAATACAATAACAATAATGATGTGGAATAATTTTAGATAATTAACCCACTTAAAACTAAGGGTGTCCAAATGATTCGGTTTTTTTGGTTTTTTACCGAACCGGTCCAAACCGGTACCGGCGGTACCGGTTTTTTTCGGTTCGGTTTTTTTCGCTTCGATTTTTTCTGTTTTTTTGTAATAATCGGTACCGGTAACGGTTTTGGGTTTTTGTAAATTCGGTACATTTCGGTATACCGAAAAAACCGAAATAAATAATTATTATTATTTATAAATAATAATTATTATAAAAATGAATTAAATAATAATTATTATTTGTAAATTATTATTATTATTTAAAAATTATTATCTACAAATAGGTAATAAATAGGTAATTTTTAATTATTATTTATAAATTTTAATTATATATAATATATGCGATTTTACCGAAAAACCGAACCGATTTTGTACCGAACCGGTACCGAACCGATAATTCGGTACCGGTTTCGGTTCTTGGTTTAGCGGTATTTTCGGTTTGGTACCGGTTCGTTTTTTTCGGTTCCGGTTCGGTTAAAAACCGATGAACACCCCTACTTAAAACTCTGTCAAATAACTACGTGTAAATACTTGCTCAACAATAATTGAATTGCTCAATGTAAATAAGGTTGAAGAAAACTTGCAACAATAAATACAAGTTAGGGTTAATGAAAACTTGCCTCGTGCGTAGTCTACTGTTAACCAATCCAATTTATTTCTCTTTGAGTAGACCTAACAATTAATCAAGTTGATCTTTAAATTAGTATCATATATACATTCATATGATAACCTTTATAATTCTTACACCTCTAACACTTAACCAAATAATCATGTAGCTAAAGGTATATAAACACTTAGGAAATATTATCATCACTTGATAATATTTCAATCACATAAAACCTATATTAGTTATTTAATATAGTTCAAACTCTTATATAATATTATTGATAATTTAATAATATTTTATTAACTTTATAATATTATTAATTATTTAATAATATTCTATTAATTATCTAATATTATTAATCATTTAATAATATTTTATTCATTATCTAATATTATTAATCATGTAATAATATTTTATTCTCTTATTAATATTATTAATTATTTAATAATATTTTAATCATTATCTAATATTATTAATCATTTAATAATATTTTATTACTTTATTAATATTATTGATCATTTAATAATATTTTATTCATTATCTAATATTATTAATTATTTAATAATATTTTATTCCCTTATTAATATTATTAATTATTTAATAATATTTTAATCATTATCTAATATTATTAATCATTTAATAATATTTTATTCCCTTATTAATATTATTAATTATTTAATAATATTTTAATCATTATCTAATATTATTACTCATTTGATAATATTTTACACAATTACAATGTTATTCATCATTTAATATCTTTTTAATCATATACTAATATTATTAATCATTTAATAATATTTTAGTAATAATTTTTAAACAATATCAATAGTTAACTTTTTAATTTTGTTTATCTTAACCTTTATTTTAAACATTTTGCTACCTATTATTTCCAAATATAATCCATATATTGATTTGTCGTCGCCGGGATTTTCGTCGTTTCGTTTTTAATAATTAAAAGCTCTTTTCAATTTTAGCCTTTTTGAATTAAATGTGATTTTGAAAAGGGTCGGCTTAATGTCGACGGGTTTTGAAAGATCGATTTCTTTATGAGCCAATTGACCAGAGCCGCCAGTTGGTATATTTGAAATGGATGTACCAACTCATCCGAATTTTGTTTTCGTAATCGCTGGCTCATATGTGACTCCGAGTTAATTGGTCCGCAAACCGAGATTCATAGAGTTCGGGGGCTTGCTTAAGCGAGGGGAAGGTGTTAGGCACCCCCCGACTTTCGTGAAACACGGTTACCGCAATCTTGATGTTTTCCTATCCTTTTAAATCCTAAAACATGTGTGTGTGTGTGTGTGTGTGTGTGTGTGTGTGTTTGCCTAAATGAATGTTTGTGGTGAATTTTCGCATAAAAATTGCTTTGATTTTCTATGACAAATGTGTTTTATCGAGAAAGTGTTTAGACGTCTTTTGACCCAAATGATAAGGTTTCGTTTTTTTATAATAAGGATTGATTTTAATTTCGAAAATGATGAGGGTTTTTTATTAGATGTCATTTTCAGAAAACAACAGTTTTTAAACTTTTGTCAAATAGGAATCGAGACTATACATTGCCTTCTAACAGTAAATATAAATAAAATGAAGGCAACTTCTAGAACTCTTTAACCCTATGCACAAAGTTTAATGAAAACGTTTATTTATTTTTTACAAAAACCTCTTTTATGACATTTTAAAACCAAATGTAGCCTTTTCGTCAAACAAGGATCAAAGTTCGCCAAAATTCTTAATTTTTAAATCTCTTGAATCTAATATCCTAATTTGATCATTTTTAGAAAATCTTCATCGTTTGTCTTATTTTGGAAACCATTTTTTTGTGTCGTGAATTTAAACAAGCATTCAAAACGTGTCGGGGCTATCCGTGGGCATGTGAGCCGTCTAAATAACCCCAAACACCCACAATCACATATTTTTATTATTACGGGGCTTTAACCCGATCACGATTTGGTATCGCGTTAAGGCCCGATATTACATATGTACAACCATGAATCCTATCTAATGATTACATACACCCAAAAATGTCCATCATCGGGATTTGATCACGACGATCTCCTCCCTAGGCTCACAGTTACCCAAATCACTACATAACCAATACTACAGCAAAATCTAACAATACTAAACTCATTACGGTACTATATGAATCACAAATCTCAATGCCAACACTACAACTATCCATGAACACAACTAACGATATATCACCGTACGGATGTCATCGGGGCATTAGGAGGAAGTTACGTTCCGATGGAACCCTCGCTAACGACCCCTAACCCACGGATCATCATCATCATGACAACATAATACATCAAATAATCCAAAACATGAAATTATACTAACAACACAAATAATAAAAAACCAAGAAAATACCCTTTTCACCTTGCAAAATGCCGATTAAAGCTTCTTATTTCACAAATCGGGCAACACCACAAGAACTCTCGATTAACTAGCAAGAGAATATAATTATTTCACTCAATCTAACCAAGAACAACACTCATCTCTCTCCTCCCGCGAGCTTTCTCTCTCTAAAAATCTCTATATTTTTTCTTCTTTTTTTCTTCTCGGGTGGAAATGGCCGCTGTATAGAGTTCAGCAGGCAGCCGCAGGTGCATCTGCGGCTGACTGCTGTGGCCGTCCGCGTCGAATCCTCGGCTGCCGGGTTGTTTCCTCGAGCCGCGCACTGTCCCGTTTGTCGGTGGCCGCAGGTGCATCCGCGGCTGTCCGACTTGTTTTTCTTGATTTCTGTGTCACGCGGTCTTAATTCGCCAATTTCTGCGGTATTATTTTGGAAGGCTACTACCTGATGTATAAACTGCTCTTTGTGCTTGGCTTCCAGGGGGCGCTGCCCCCTTCCACCCCCGCCAGCTCACCGGCGAACTGGGCAGCCGCTCGCTCACCGGGGAGCGAGAGCCCCGAACATCGTAAGCGTAGTGGCCATTAGTCGCCTTTTGTGATCAACTCAGGTTTTTCTGGATCAACTGTTTGCCTTGCCTCAAGTGACCGGATGCTCGTTGTCCGTTGTGGCGGCTTTGACCGTAAATCGTTGGGGTGACTTCGTGTTGGGGTCCACCCTCCTTTTCGCATGTCGGGTCAAATGACGATTTTGCCCTCCTGTCAGGGTTAGTACACAGGCGCAAAATTTGGGTGTCTACATGATTTAATACACAAATACATTCATTTTATACTTAGTTCAACTTAATTTTTTCAATAAAACATGACCTGAACCGACTCGATCCGACTCGGACAATTTTTACCTACTATTTTGAATGCCCCGGCGCTCAACATAGGCTATTCTGAGAGCCGGGGCTTCTAAAGCAGAAAACAAAAACTCTAAAATGGGTTGTCCGACCTCCAGCCACTTCGACAACCATAACTTCTTCATTTTAAAATATTTTGAGGTGATTCTTGTGTCCATTCTCATCAGAATTTCCCCCTTCTACAATTTCTCTTTAGATCACAAATCCAAATTCCAAACAGAAATAGCCGTAAAGTTGCTTACAATGAAAGACTAAAAAATTCTAAGGTTTCAAAACGACATGTTTTGCGGTAAAAGCCATAACTTCTTTGTTTTTCCATATTTTTGAAAGATTCAAGTTGGGTTTTCTTACAAACTCATATATGTAACTTTCTAGCCATAAAAATTTATTTTCCAACTTGTACATTTCGAACTACAACATTAAACATAACATGTTTCGTTAGGGTTTTACCGGTAAAGTGTGTTATGAACATTTCTACCAATTTTATGCTTTTCACACATACCAAATCATGATATAAACACATCAACTATGAATATACATATATTACATAGTTAAATACTTCTAGACCATCAAAATAAGTTTTGATCGGTTAAAAATAGATTTTAACCGTTCAAAATCATTCTAGACTATAAAAATGAAATTTAAGAAGGTTAGAGTACTTTTAAACTTTTGAGATTTGTGTGCTCTTCTTCTTCTTTCTACCAAAGTATGTGATGATGCTTTATGACATTCATCAAGCTCAACCTCTAGCTATTTTTCACACTTACAAGTGTTTCTCTCTTTTACTCCTAAAATTTAAGATTGAACGACGATTCTATTTTATTTATTATACTAGCTTGATGTCATGTGCCAAGTACGGGATTTATAACTGTATTTTATTTATTGATTCTAATTTATATTACTATATATACTTTTAACATTAGTTCAGTAATGATAGTGTGATGTTATAAATAATATAAAAAAAATAATAACAAATTAAGACCATCATGTCACATTATTATTCTATAATAAAAATATATCTATAGTTTTTGACATAGCTAAAAAGAAAATTGAATCCGTAATTTTTAAACAGAGCAAGTATTAATTAAAAATTCTATCTAAATTAACTTTGAAATATTATTTTAATCATTATTTATTAAAATGGGTAGACATATAATCTTACCCAATAATAATATTCATATTTGTTTTTAGTATTTAATAAAATACATTGACTCATCAAGATAAAAAAAAGGAAGAAGAATAATTTAAAAATTTATAAATGAATGTATAATACATTTAAGTTTCTTACGAGGAGAGAATCATGTGACGACCCCAAATCCGGGTTCCATAACCTCGAGTTTGGTTCTCACTATTCAACACATTACTAACAATTAAATACATACATTGCATTTAAATATCGCGGAATAATACATATTGGTTCCCTTCAAAAGGTTACAATACCAGGGTCTATCAACCTTAACATCAAACAGTTCCTATCATAAGGAATTACAAAAGGTATTTCAATAGTAAATACACATTTAAGCTTCTAATTAGCATGCATAACTAACTTAAGCTCTGGCCTTTCCTTTTCCTTTATCCTTCTTTGAGCAATCAGGATTATCTGAAAAATGGTTCATGATATAGCAAGAATGAGCAACTAGTTTGCTCAGCAAGTTTAGAACAATCATATAGATTTAATATATCATGAATGAATGAGAAATATCATCAATGATTCAACAATAGATATAACAATTGTGAATGAAACAGGATTCAAATTTTAATAACAGAATATTTGAATCTTAAAATGCTGAGTGGTCACTAAGGACCCTGAACTAACTAGGGTATAATAGAGTTTCCTCTGACCCTTTGAGTTGTTTGGTTTTCAAGGGGATCAGCCTATTCAACCCGCTGTATATGCATTACATTTAGTCACTGGCGCCCAAAGTCGGTTTCCCGACACAAAATCCCCTAATTTAGGGTTGTTCAATTCTCAGACTTAATATAAGAAATCCGCACCCAACAATGGTTTGGATAAGCTTTTAAAAGTATTCAAGTTATTGAATTTAGAAACGTAATGTCTAGCTGAATTATTAGCTTAAGACATTTTTAATACAGTTCATGAATCAAGAACTAATAAGCTTCAAATGCACTAAGTGCGATTGTATAAACAGTATGGATGTGGAATAATTTTAAATAATTAAACCACTTCAAGCTTTGACAATAAATACAAGTATAGAAACTTGTTCAACAATAAATGAGTAGGGTTAGAGAACTTGCATGTTTGCTCAGCTACAATAATTGTCTAGCTTTAACTAACTTGCTTTGAAAGACCTAACATTAATAAAGTCGGTCTAATAATTAGTACGACGTATTTGCATAATTATACGCTTAATAACGAACTTATTTACCACATAAGTACTAACACATAAATTACATTAGTCAAAACAATATTATTAACCTTATAGACACTTAATCATTTTAGGTTAATAATTTAATAAGTTAGAAAATATTTTTCTTAAGTGTTGGACACTTATTAAACCCTTAAACAACTTATTATAATTGTTTAATTAAATTATAATTAAATTTAATTTATTTTATTAACTCAATCTCTATTTAATTACTATTTAATATTGATTAAATAGAAATTAATTAATTAACTCTAGTTATTATTTAAAATAAATAATAACTAATTGTACTTACTTATTATTTAATTATAATTAAATAATAAATAATTATTAACTTAGTTTTAACCTTCTTTAATTTAATGTTAATCAACCAATAATTAACTAAGTAATTAACCTTACTTATTATTTAATTAAGGAAATTAAATAATAGTTTACTAATCTTAATCCTCTTTAATTATTATTTAATGTCAATTAAATAATAATTAATTATTTAATTAATTTTAATTATTATTTAAGGTTAAATAATAATCAAATCATTCTTATTTATTATTTAAATTAAATAATAAATTATTACTCTAATAACTTAATTTCCATTAATCGTTATTTAATGTTAATTAAATAATAATTAATTACTTAATTATCCTTATTTATTATTTAATAATAATAAATAATTAATTTATAAATTTTATCTCTCTTTAAATATTATTTAATAGGCATTAAATAATAATTGCTAATTTATCATCTTTATTTATTATTAACATTTAAAATAATAAATAAATAATAAATTTATTTAACTTAACCATGGTTTAGCTAACTAGATTAATATTTAAAATATTTAAATATTAAACTTAATGAAAAATATCCTCCCCAATATTATTTTTGTATTATTATTATTTTTGTTATAATTTTAAATTAATTTTCAAATATTTAAATTAATTAAAATTTACCCGAATGGCATTTTCGTAATTAAGTTGAAAAACCGGACCGATGGCAATTTCGTAAATAATTCGAAAACTGAACCGAGGGCAGAATGGTAATTCTGCCGAAAAAAACACGGAGGGGCAAAATGGTAATTTCGCCGAAAAACAGTTGCTCGCGCATTGCGCGCGTTATGCCGATGCAGGACCAAAACGGTGCCGTTTTGGAGTCACTGCTTTGGCTTCCGCGCGTACGCGCGGCGTAACATTTCTGATGCTAAACGACGCCGTTTTGTCTCCGCGTCCGACAGCCTAAATGCTTGCGCGCATTGCGCGGAAAAATCCAAATTTTTTTCTTTTTAGCAGATTGTGAACAGTGTTCCGGCTACCCATTTTAAATAAAAATATACCTTCAATAAATCTTTAACTCTTCAATAAAAATCCAAAAAAATTACCAATCATCTTATATTAATTTATAACATGAAAAATTAATTTTTCATGATTTAATATCAATATTTTTTTATAAAATTTTTTTACATCACATAAACTACCATAAATCATAACTTTTTGTGTATAACTCCATTTTAAGTGATTCAAACTTTGTTTTTCTCATGATTTAATGTTCTATAATATTAGAACATCAAACCTAAGTTTTACAAAAATATTTTTGGTAATATATTTCAAAACTTGTTTACACACTACTAAATACATATTTTAGCATATAAAATATACCAAAATACAAACCAAACATATTAAACTCAAGCATGGCATAAATATTACAACTACACATTAATAATTATATTAACATGTTTATACTAACATGATGATTTATTTAATTTAAAAACAAAACTTTGATTTAGAATAACCATTACCTTGATTTAATGGCTATTCTTCTTTTTCTCCCAAAGTATGTTGTGAAAGAAGATGTCATGCACTAGCTTAGCACTCCTTCTCCTTCTCTTGCTCTCTCTCAAAATATTTTGCTCTCAAACTCTCTCTAGCTTGGAAAATGGAAGAAGAAGAAATGACTCACTTAAGCTCCAAAATTGTAAGTATACTTACAATTTGGATATATATAAAATATATATCTATCAAAATTACCATCATGAGATAGCAATGATACTTACACAAGCAATTTAGTCCATACATAGTTGGTGAAAAGAAGCATGGTTTCATGTACTACAAAAATTAAAACAAGCAATCCTTAATTAAATAAATAGAAAATAAAATAAAATATCAAAAATTCACTTTTTCTCTCTCCCAAAACCAACATGGTCGGCTGATGACACTATACCTTGTCCCAAATTATTAGTCACATTTTCATTTTTAATAATTAATAAGTTAATTTAAGTATTTTTCAAGTGGGCCAATCATTTGGGCTTTAATTTAAAATACCAATTGGGCTTTTATTAAATTGTTTGGGCTACTAAATTGTCAAATTTTATTATTCCCCACTTGGGCTACTAATTGACCCATGTTGGGCTAATTTAATAATTTACACATTAATTATTCAATCCATGGTTAAATAAATAATTAGATTGAATAAATAATTAAATATTTTAACCCATAAGTATTAAATTACTAATTGGACTAATAAATATTATTATTAATATTTCACATTATTTACATTAATTAATAATCATATTAATTAATTTATTATATTTAATTCACTCATTATATTCAATTTAATTGAATATTTAATTAATAGGAAACTTATCAATTATTTTGATATTAAAACTTTAGGGTTTGTTCACTAATTTAATAACATATTAGTGACCCCCTTTAATTAATTTTAGTAATTAATTACATAATTATTTAATCACATAATTAATTAATCACATAAAAAGATTTAAATAATCTCGTAAAAATAACTCGTTGGAAATTAAATTAATAATTTAATTAATAAAGATGTGGAAATTCTAGGACATTATAAATCAAGTACAATTAAATGCGTAAAATATAGGAAATTACCAATTTGCATATACATTGAAATTGAACCGGTTACAAATTCTATTATATATCTTATGAATGAAAGAAAATTTACCAATTTTGATATATATCTTATGAGATGATAAAAATATAATAAAATTCATTAACAATATTAACCAATTGAATTTAAATATAGTTTCACGAGTAAACTCAGTTCATGATCGACCAAAATATTTCAATTAACTCATACAATAAACATTATTTATGCTATTATAATAAGTATAGATAGATATATAGATATAGATTATTAATATTATATAATGATATAATTAAAAAAATTATTTTTAAAATACACAAAATATATAGATATATAATCTAAATATTTAAATTACTTTTATAAAAATATATTAATAATTAAAGAATTTTTATATATAATTATTAAAATATTCATCACTATATATAAATATTTAAATTATTTATGACGTACTTAGTGTATACTTTGAATACGGAAATAAATTTGTCGAAATTGTCTAGTTCTAGAGTACACATTATTAAACTAGGTATCAAGTTTCGATTCACACATCTATCAAATCATAGCTAAAAATTCAAGTAATTTCAATTCATATATCAATCGAATAGTAATGGCAATGGGGTGGGACAGTGTCGGAAATTACACATCTCACCCTATTTTCGGTCTCATAAATATTTTTATATTCACCTCATTTTTCTACAAAAATTAAACTTTAATAACAATTCTCATCCAAATGAAAATTTTAACTCCATAGATAATTTTAGTCACCACAAAGATTAATACATTGTAAGGTTTTTTTATTTAAAAATGTCCAATTTTAATTATATTTATAATAATAAATACATGGAAATAAATCATATGTATGATAAAATATATACACACAAAAAGGATATATTTTTTTATTATATAAATATTTTAAAATATAATATATATTAATCAAATTAATATACACCTATTCAAGGCAAATACGGGAATTGAGAGGGGAAACAATACCATTCCCCTCACCATCATATATATAATTCTTCGATAATTTTTCAACTCGTTCTCATATATCTCACCAGAGTCAAAATTATCACGTTTTTTCTAGGGTTGAGTATGGTGTAGTTTAAAATTCAAATCGTACTTGAAATCGTTTAAGTGCAGTTTGATAAATTCAAAATCGCATATAAAACCGTAAGGTGCAGTTTGGTGCATTTTTAAAACATGCGGTGCAGTTTTATTTGAGTGCGGTTTCTATTTTAAAACCAATTGAATATATACATATTGAAAAATATTTTTTCTTTTACAAAAATTGATGGCACTAAAAATATTTTTTCAATGAATGCTACCAATAAGGAATTAAAAAAATATCACATTGAATAGTAATGACTCTTTAAGTTCAATAACCCTTATAATATAAACTGATAAAATGTGATTTGTCCAAAGATTAACAACTTAATCATTATTTACTTTAGGAGATTCATGAACAAAGTAAACCATCCTTATTGACCAATGATAATGTAGCATAAATTTATATACAAAAAAAAAGTTGTCAAAGTTATGGCATTAATGTAAAACAAAAAGAATATTTTTATAAGCTTAAAAAATAAATAAAGAACCATTTATGTAGACTATTTATTTAACATAAAAAATATGTCCAGAATATGCCACCAAATACCATAAATAGAAATTCAAAGAACAACTGAAATCACATAGTTATGAAAAAATAATTATGAAAAATAATTATTTTAGTGATGGTGTGGTGCGGTTTTTTAAATGCGATTTTGCTTAGAAACTAAATCCAAATCGCAAATTCGATTTTCATCAGTGCAGTTTATGCGATTTTTGATTCGATTTCGGGAGTAAATTGGTTTCTTACTCACTCCTATTTTTATCACATGCTACTCAATTTTTAAGTGATTTTTTTTCTCACATTCTATTCGATTTTTAAATTGAACAATATTTTTTTTTATTACATTCTACTCTATTTTTAAAATTGAACTTTTCTTGCATTCATTTTTTTTTAAAGACGAAACTATTTGGGTTGCTTTATCCTAGTTAAACCAAAGTCTTTTTGAATTTTTGATGCCACTTGACAAACTAAACAACTAACAGGTCTTATATCTTTGTACTTCTTTCCCCCAATAAATGTCCAGTTTTGCAGTTTAACCCTCCACAGACCACCAAGATCAAAGCTCGATACTGAGCCACTGCGTTTACAGAGAAAGTGCAATGAGCAATCGATCACTAGAATCTCTATCACCTACAGAAACCCTAGAACTCGACAGCGGCCTCTCGCTCGACCCTCGCATCAAACTCCTCCTAACAATCCACCGCTCCGACAATTCCGTCAAGCCCATTAACGATTGGCTGCTCAAGCGCTCGCTCATCGACTTCTGCAAGTTCTCATTCTTCGTCACAGTCCCCGAAGAAGACCTCGACATTCGCCGATTCAAGGACCTGAAGAAACGCAAGCATGAAGACCCAGTTGCTCGCGGAACTCTCGTAATTCGGGACCTAGGGTTTCTCAATGTTTCGAAATTTGATGATGGGGAAGGTGATAAAGTCAAGGTGTTGGAGAAGAAGTATTCTGATTGGAAGAAAAATGCTGTTGATAAGATGGATAGAATTGAGTTGAGTATTGTGGGGGTTAAGTTTAAACTGAGTGTTGAGGTTCCGGGTTCGGATGATTTTGATCGGATGAGGAAGGAGTGGGAAGAACTTATTGCGTTTGGTGGTCGAGGTTTGTCATTCTGTACATTGCTCCGTACTGAAAGTTTTTCGTGCTTTATACGTGTTTGTGTGTTTTTTTTTGGCAATGAAGCTGCTAAATTAAGGGCCTGTTCGGGAATGACTCTTTTTTTTGACTTAAAGTTAAAATTTTAGTAGATTTATAAGTTAAAATTTTAGTAGATTTATAAGTAAAAGTGTTCGGGAGTATTTTTACTTATAAGTCGGGAATTATAAGTAATAGTTGTGGATGTGTTCGGGTAATAATGACTTATAAGTTAAGTAAAATGTAAAGATTACTAAAATGTCCTTTAGTAAGAAGAAGAGAAAAAAAACAAGGAGGGGCAATTTTGTCATTTCATAACAGTTGACCAACTTAAAAAAAATGACTTATAAGTCATTTTTTTTAAGTCACAAATACTTGCTTTTTTTTTTTGACTTTTTTTTCGACTTATAAGTCAAAAAAAAGCTGCAAACGAACAGGATTATTGACTTAATGACTTATAAGTTCGTTGACCGACTTATAAGTCGCTAACGAACAGGCCCTAAGTAGATGACTTTGGTATCTAACATTAGAGCTGGCAATATGTGAATTAGTGACTAATTTTGCTTACTAGTGCAACGCAATCTTACTAAGAGAACCTGTAAGCAGGTTTTTGTGTATAGACCAAATTTTTTTATTTGGGATACTGTGAGATTGAGCAGAATTCACCACCATAACAGTAGCCATGTCATTGTTATTGCACATGTTGAACTACATTATCCCAGAATGACTGACCGTAGCATTATTTGTTTCATATGATGAAAATTGTGATTTCATTAACCTACTTGAAGTCTTGAACCAACAAATTTGAAAACCTTTTTAATTGTCTGAGGTGTTATGTTGTTATGCTAATTAATAGTGAGTTCGGATTGAGAGGAATGTTAAGATTTTGGTGATCGGATAATGAATAATTGATTTACTTTGCGACAGAGTATCTTTTTTTTGCTTCTTTTTTGGCTTATGCATTGGGAGCTTTTCGAGGTGTCATAGGGATTATTTTTGACATTAGTTTTCTTTTTTTTTTCTCTTGTTTTTGGAAGGACTTCTTGTTCTACACATGCATTGTAATTTAATTTCTTCTCTCTTCATCAATAAATCTTATTCATCTATGTAAATTAAAAAAATTAAAAGAATGTTACATTTCTTAGTCTACCTTTCTTCTTCTTGTTCTCTTTTTGGTAGTCTATTTACTCTCTTCTTATGATAACCACTTATATCAAGCTTACACACAATCGCACACAATTGCGCACACACATACAAAGACTCATTGTTACCGTATGCAGGGTATTCAAGAGATGGGAGACGACAACCTCCTACAATTTTGTTGAGAGGTGTTCCATCACGGTGGTTTGCTGAGCCTCGAGTTTTCTTCTAAGCATTCGATGCTGGTTACTCATACAATTTTTTCTGCATTTGGAAAGATAAGGTATCTCTTAGTAGTTTGGTTTCATTACATTTCATAACCTCCATTCCTCTGAATTCTGATGCTTTATTCTTGTTTGTTGAACTTGGGTAGGGACTGACTGTAATGTTTGACATTAAACTACTTTCTTGGTACTCATTGAAATTATTTATTTCTCCAATATATGTGCTCCCTTAATCTTTTGGATCTGCCTCATCTGTCTGTCTTAGAACTTTTTTTTCTGTGCAGCAAGATCTTGATGATCTTAGACTATGAGATTACTTTGGCCAATTTAATTAAATTTGGCCAATTCTTTGGTCAAACGACCTGAAGTCTTACTTCCCTACAACCTTTCTTTAATATCTATAAACAACAAACTAATTGGTCTGTTCTCAATTTAACCCACCTCGATGCTGTTGTTGCTGTTGTGCTAAATGGATAGTCATTACTCATACTTTGGTTATAGTGAGAAGTTGATTTAACATCAGACTGTTGATAATTTTAGGTTATCATTCTAGAAGTTCTTCAGCTGGACTTTAAGAAACTCCATCTCTTTAGATCCCAATATACTAGAGACATCCTACTTGCACTTGGCGCATATCCGTGCATATTATTCTTATGAGAGGCAGTTTTCTTTTCTTTTCATTTGGTAAGTAAAGGAAAATGGCAAAGTGTCTTATCATTCTCTGCGAATTTGTACATTTATCTGCCATATAAAAGTTTTCTTTGTTTATTCAATTATTCCCTAATAATTTACACTGAATTACTGATTGATGCCCTTCCCCAAGATCTGCTTGCAAACAACTATTACAACATCAAACATTCTGTTAACAGTTCTAAGGTATTGGGTGCTTGCCATATTGAGAGTCTCTTCCATTCTCTCTTCACCAGACAAATTCCTGAGTCTGTGTATACAATTCCCAAAGGTCATTGAAATTTGCCGCATTCTACTCATATTCCTACCAAGAAAATAAAAATAATGCATGAATTTATGTATTCATTTTGTGGATATTTATTTCTTGCTTCACCTTTTCATTGCAGTAGTTGTAATTAATACGTTCTGGTAATTGAAAATACACTTGTCCACTGATGATGATATTGCGTGTAACATTATTTCCCATTTTGTTCATAATGTATACCATAAAGACATAAACCTGATTGCACATCATCTTTTCTATTGCTCCTTCAATCCACTCCTTCATTAGGAATCTTGATGTTGCTGAGGACGATAATATAGGTAAGCTTGAGGAAGAAGATGCTGGGGACATTGTTCCAGGATTACAGGTTCGCTTTGAGGAATACATTGAATTCTATAATGCTTTGAAGGTTTTAAGTGGCCGTTCTTTGCAAAAGGTAGGCAGCTTTCTTCATATGAATGTTAGCGTATCTCTCCCTGTCTCTCTCATACATGCACATACACATACACATACACATACACATACATGCACACACCTGCTCACTCATAATAAGCATACTAGATTAAAACACTTTGCTTGAAGTTCTTTTTGGTTACCTCTATTGAAAAACCCTTGGCAGGTATGTAGTAGATTGTGGTTATGTTTACAATGAATTATTATAAATTGAATATTTTGAGTGGTCTTTCATTGCAAAACATGAACATGTAGTTTCCTCTTTACTATTAGTACACGCTTCCTCCGGTCCAAATTATATGATTATTATTGACTTTTGTAAGTCAATTTGAGACAATTTGAAATTCAAAATTGATATGATTCATTTAAAATTATAAAACAATTAATCTAACAGTGAGTAATATTCTTTAGGTAGTTTACAATATTCATCATTGTATTGACTAGAATTAAATGAATCTAAATTAATTTTAAGTTTGAAAATGTTTCAAATTGACTATCAAAAAGTCAATAATAGTCTTATATTTTGGAACAGTGGGAGTATTTCTAATGTTATATTTTCTGTTAGTACGCCATTCATTATTACAGTTGACCTGGTTTCATCCTCTTCTATGGCCTAAGTTTAGAATTCATTTAAAAAAGAAGAAGTAAATCTACCAGAAAGTTTCAAAATTGGGTGAACCAAAGTACACTGCCAGTTAGTATACAAAGCATCAAGGAAATATATGCACTGTTATTCCCCAATCAAATCAATACCCCACCCTATACAATGAACCTCCACAATATACCTACACTAGGTTCCTAAAGCAAACTCTGTAAAAAATGCACAAAATGTACAATGTTACCCGGCTACTTCTCCTGAAGTCAAAAGAAGAGAAGGCTCAATTAGAGAACCCGAATATGAACCAAAAGTCTCGCTCTTCTTCTATTGGGTGTTTTGGTCCTTCCAAATCATCCACTATATACTGTGAGGCACCAAGTCTCGACGCTTTCTCCACTTTTTCCTCACCTTCACGCTACGCCAGGTCTGCAACATCTAATTGCAACCGCACACCACACACCTGTTCGCGAGATGGTGCCCTCTCTTCTGCAAATTATTCTGCTGTGTGAGTATTGAACCCAAGCACCCAAATTGAGAAGAGAAGGCCACATTCTGAGGTGCCCACAGCTTCAAGGCCTTCCATTTGAATTTTCTTACTGCTTTCATGATCATTAACCCTCTTGTTTGTTGAAAGCACATTTTGTGATTGCTTATCAGGAGTTCGTGGTGAGTTGCTTTCGCTATGATTACCACTAACAATGGGAAATTAATTTGTGAAACCCTAGTATTTTTTCTTGTCCTCCAAGCTCCTTGTAAGCATCCAATTCTCGTGACCAAACAACAAACCACAGATAAACCTGTGTATACGTGCATCGGGCCTATACAAGTATATCATGCAAGTTTGTGTAAGTTAATCTTTATGTGTTCTGTGTAAGTGCCTGCATGTGGTGTTTTCCAACACGTTCTTAATCCACGTGCATATTTGTAATTTTGTACTTGCTACAACTTACCAAGAAAAGAAGTAGCACTCGCAATAAACAGCCAACATGAACTTTGGTTATTCATCTATCTGTGCTGTATAACTGCATATCATAACATTCATGTCTTATAAACATGAAATAATTCTTTGCCTGATATACTCTTGTATGTGATTATGCAGCAAGGATCACGGTTGAGGGCTGATTATGAGGTGACTTGGGATAAGGATGGCGGATAAGGATGGCTTTTCGCGAGATGCTAGAAGCCAACTAGAAGAATCTGGTAGATGGGCACCAGCGGAAAGATATAAAAGTGAAGCTCCTAGACGTCAATCATACAATTCTCATTTCTGCACTGAAAACACACGCTCAAAGAGATTTAAGGTTGGAAACCAAATATAGTAGTAGGATATAATACCAAGTTTCTGAATGCTTTTATGCTCACCACCAGGTGTTATTCTCATTTCAGCACTGAAAACGCACGCTTAAAGAGATTCAAGGATGGAAACCAAATATAATAGTAGGATATAATACCAAGTTTCTGAATGCTTTTATGCTCACCACCAGGTGTTAGCTTTTATACCCTCCCTTGCGGGAGAGGTGCATGGTTCAAGCTAATAGCATGGTTCTTTTATTCTTGCGATTTTTTTATCCATCTTTCTCAGTTATGCCCTCCGGCTTTGAATATACAACTTTGTTCCACAAGAAAGTCCCATTTTGCAAACAAAACAGAAGGGGATCCCATTCTTTTGATGCTATATAGAATGACATATTTATGGTTAAACATGGAACAGAAGTTGTAAATGTTGAAAATGTGACTCTTTTTATGAAACAGAGGGAGTAATAAATTATATGTCAATTAGCAATCGATAAATAAATAAATTATATGTGGATCAATATATGGGACCTCATTTTGGCAGATTATGTGATTATGAAGTTAACCCGTTTCAATATGGCGAGTTTAGTGATTTAATTCAAGTGAAAGGAACAACTGCAGGCAAATTGATTTATTAAAATCTCCATCAAATTGCAGGAATGAAGAAAAAGGGAAACATCTCAAGCAATTTTACGATGGTGGAGCTAAGCTTATGAAGCCAATTTCCAGATACTGTTTTAGGGTTCAGCACTATTTGTTGTACTATAGTTGAACTATCTCTAGTTGTACGTTCAAAAAAATATGCTTATATCAATGCTGCAAAATCCAGAATTTCCCATAATTGTGCTAAACCATTATTGAGCTTTTATTTAAAATTCTGTTGGTTATCTTTCTTTGACATTATTGTGTCAATGCTATTAGATCTTATCATCTCTGGTTAAAGCATTGCTCTAGAAAACCAGAGATAAGTCAGTTTCTGTAAAAAATTGACTCAAACCCACCTCTGTTTCTGTAATGGGGTGATGTCTTAACTTATGAATGTTAACATCGTCTTTGTAGTACTCTTTCCCTTCTTTTTTATTTATCTTTTTAGAGAGTAAAAGTTTTTTTTTTTTTTTTTTTTTGTAGATTTCAAAGAAGTATTAAGACTTAATTTACAATGTTATCCTTAAATTAAATATTAATTTGTTTATCTATCATCTTTTTCAATGAATTTTGGAGGGTAAAATTGAGATTTTATATTAATTTTAATTAATCAGACAAAATATTAATTATATTTTTAAATATTTATATTTTCTCTTACAATGTCAATTAAAAAAGAACAGAGGGAGTATAGTTTAAATAGATATATATAACTACATTTACAAAAGCTTTCATGAAAGCAAGTAAAAAAACATTATTTATTACTTACCTAATTGTTACTTCTACATTGAATTTCGTTTATGTAATGAAAAAGACTGTTTGGAGGACTTGGTTCAAGCATTTCAGTTAAAACAAGGTTGAAAATATGTTAAAGTGTAGCATATTTCTAAAATAAGGGCCCCATCTTGACTTTAATAAGTTATTTCAGGAAATCTTAAATGTTTATATTAATGTAAGTTAATATAAATTATGAAAATAACAAAATTTGTAATTAGTAATATTGTTTAGATTGTTTACATTATTCCCAAATATTTTTTTTCTTCATATTATTTTAAATTTGAAATGTGTCTAATTAACTTCAAAAAGTTAAATTAAGCTCTTACTTTATTATTATTATTATTATTATTATTATTATTATTATTATTATTATTATTATTATTATTATTATTATTATTGTTATTGTTATTTATTTTTATTATAATTTTCCAGACAAATATATTTCTAGAATGTCATGCAATTGCTTGTTTGGACATGGAAGATTTTAGTCCCGTTGAAAATCATTAATCTTAGTGTTTTCTTTTCATTTTTCAAATTATTTTCATCTCCTTAAGCAGCCAAATTTGATTATTCAAACCCATTGGTGTCATCATGTTTTACGTATTTATGTCATGAATTTATCACTAGCGATCCTTTTGACCTCACAACTCACTATTTTACATCTCCTCCCAAAACGTTGAATATTTTGCAACTTCAAGGCCTATATCAAAGCAGAAAATCTCGTAAAACTTCATTATTTAATAATATTGTGGAAAAAAATCAATTATTAATTTAACTTTAATCTTGGAAAATTATTTTAGATAATAAATAATTTAGTAATTAAAATTATTTATTAAGGACCAAAAAACTGTGTTTTCGATGGCTTAGATTCAAGTAGGGAAATTTGGTACAATGAAAACAATTACACTAAAATAATTTTAGTAAAAAATTGTCTTTAAATTACTACAATTTTAGTAAGACTAGACTGAACATTGTTTACAAAAATTACGATTACACTATTTCTTAGGGGTGACCAAAATTTTTGATTTTTTCAATTTTTAGTTAACCAGATCGGTCCAAACCGGTCGGTTTGGTCTACAATGGACCGGTTCGCGATTTTAAGGTTCGATACATACCCGTTTTCTTATTTTTATTATTATTATTATTAATAAATAATTAATAATAATAATAATAATAATTATTATTATTATTATTATTATTATTATTATTATTATTATTATTATTTTCGGTAAAATCGTAACCGAACCGATTTACCGGTACATCGAACCTGTTCAACAGGTTTCGGTATGAGAATTTGGATACTTTCAATACCGGTTCAGTTCGAAGGTATCAGTCCGATTCGAACCGAATGAACACTCTTATTATTTTCTACCTTCTAGACCTCTTGACGACGCGCCCGATAGTTCTAATTCTAAGATAAGTATGGGGAGTTGTTTTGTTGAATTGTTGTTGATGAGTTGGTGTTTATTTTGATTTTGATGTGACCCTTTTATAAATTTCTTCCCCCGGATAATTGGTATAACTTCCGTGCTCATGAACTTATCAACTTCAGGATAATTGGTATAATTTTTATATTCATGATATTGTCAACTTCAACTATTTCAGTTATTCAGTCACTTTAATTTTATGTACCGCGTGTCACTATTGTATTGGTCCTGCAATAAGATACATGATACCCTTAATAAATATTTGTGAACTTTTAGCAATTTAAGGATATTTTAATCTTTTCCTTTCTAATTATATTTCAATAATTTGATAAAATATAGATGCTCAACAAATATATTTATTTATTTTTGGGCATAGTTTCGTTATTCCGAGATTATGGTATGCTCAATCCCTGGAAATCGGGTAGTAGAATGTTTACAGGATAGCACGTCTACTTCTTGCAACACTAAGCAACAGTTGTTTATGCACTGACCTGATCAAAGTTGATTAAGGATCACTATCAGCACAGGCTATTGAATACTTTTGGATTATTTCTGGAGTGATATTAGCTGAAAATTTTACATAAGATGTTGAATTATTATTTAATAGCCATTTAAAAATTTACTGAAAAGATGAGAAAGAAATAAATTAGTGTTAAATGTTTATGAATAATATATAATATGAGAAATTAAGTTCTTTAACTCTTATCTTAAAATTTATAAATAACAAATAAAAAAAGACAATTTATCTCTAAAAAGACGGAAAAAAAAGAACGGAGAGAGTATATGACATGCATTAGCCAATGTTAACAATAGATCATGCTCAAAATGACATGATTTTTTACAACAAAATAGTTAAAAGTTTGAAATACGATTATTAAAAATAATGTACAATTTTTAATACACATGGTATAAGTGTATAAATGCATCATTCTAGTGGAGTAGTTGTTATGTGATTTTCAATGTAGTTACATAATGAAGATGTGAACAAAAAGATGCCAAAGGACTTTTAATTGAACTAAATTCATTGAACTCTTAACAAAACTCAAGTACAATTCAATTCAAGAACACATGGCCATCTTCCTGACCAAAGTATAAAAACCCATATTTACAAAAATAATTTACATTAATGAACACGTTTAAAGAAAGATTGAGCTTCCAATCCAACTCAACTCTAATCACTACATTACCATTTACAAGATGATCAAAAAATTCAATCAAAAAAAAAAAAAAAAAACAGAGGAATTAAGAACAACTTGAGTTGTCCTCAAGAACTCCTCCCATGGCCTTGTCGTGGCGGCGATTTCTCACGGGTTAAAACACTCGCCGGAGAAGATGGAAGTCCGTGATCAGCACCAGCAATAATGCTATCATTATAACTCAAACCTTTCACATACTCTTTCTTAATTCCCCTGCTCTTTTTCATATTCAAACCGCCGCCTTCTGTTTTTATAGTAGGAATAACATACCACCCAAGACAAGCACACAAAATGGCAAAAGGCCTCCCAAAAACAGCCAACAACACCAAAATCAACATCATAATCACCGGAACATAATAAGAAGGCTGCCTCAACTTGTCCAACTTCAAAAAATCACCCCATAAAAAGCCGACTTTCTCATTCTTGATTGTATTCGACTCAATTCTTGATAGACCTTTAGCAGCATCAATAGCTCCTTTAACCGAAACTCGTAAATTATTCTCCGTCTTGAGCTTCACCCTCTCCTGCTTTTTGCCCCTCAATCTGATGACAATGGGCTTATAGTCCGAGGAATTTGAGTACACAAATCCGAGCAGAGAAATATCTTCAGAACCCTTTTGGGTATAGATTTTCTGCCTTTTGGAGTCGAGTTCAGCTACAAGTGCAGAAAATTTGTCAAGCCCACGATCCGCATAAGGGTTTTTGGTGTCTTTTGTTCTGCTAATGCCAAAACTATGTCTTCTTGTTGGTTTTCTTGATGATTTCTTGGTATCTGAACATAAGTTTAAGAGCTTTATTTCTTCATCGTCTTGAAAATTACTGCCACATATCAAAGGAGTGAACATCTTCAAAAGGGTATACGGATTATGAATTTATGATTCAGATAATGAAATGGGACTTTGCTTTTGGGACAAAGTATGGTCAGAATTTTTTTCCCAAGAAGTGAGAACTAGGACGGTATTTATCAAGGGGGTGTGTTCCGTCCAGAAGAACAGATGGTCCAGATCCAATCAGAACAGTCAAATGATTTTTTTTAGTAAATAAAAAATTAATTAAACGCGTATCGGCCCTGTCTGTTTAATACTGAACGGATGAATCACTCAATTATTCAATGTATTTGTTTTTGTTAAAAATAATCTGAATAGTTGAATAGATTAAATTTCTGTATTAAATAATTAAATTTAATTTTTTTGATTGAATAATTAAGTCACAGTTGAATGAAGTAATTATTAAATAGTTTTATTTTTATTTTAAATTATTAAATAATTTTATGAGATTAATAGTACAATATTAAGAGATTATTAATTTCTATTATGAGATAAAATAATTTAAAATAATATTAAATTTGAGTTACTCTTATCTATTTAATACAAAAAGAAATAAATTAATTCTACTGGGAAAAATTGATAAATAAATGATGAGATCTGAATACCTTAATTCTAAAGGAAAAAACTTGATAAATAAATATTGCAAGAGTCACACCTACCAAGCCCCAAGTCAAAGTCCATCTATAAACAAAACAAAATGGGTCCCTGCTGAATTAATTTCAGAGAGATGCAGGGCCGCTTAAGCGCTGGAGTACCTCAAGCTCTAGTTTTTATTCTAGAAGGATTCTCTCTCTACCGAAGACCTTGAAATTAACATATTTTTTATTAGAATTGAAATTTTTGCGACTGACTTTGATAGTTTCATAAAAAAAAAATCGTATAGATAGTGAGCGATATATACATTCATATTAATAAAATTTTAGAAAAATATTTTTTTTTGTACAAATAATAATTTTCTTTTTGATTTGAAAGGTATTAAGTATTTCTCTTTGGTAAAGGGTTAATTAGCTTTTAGTTATATCGTTTGTTTGTTTTTTTAATTTTTTTTATGCTTGAATATTACTTTTCTATCCATAAATCTCATTAAAATGAGATTTTCTAATTTTAAAATATGTTAAGATGCAATGTCAGAGGTGATAATATTATACTGAAATTTGAACAATCTATTTTCAACAATCTATGCATCGAAAAATCCTCACGAATGAAAAAAATAATCTCCCAATTGGAGAAAACAAAGTCTCACAAGAGATGATAGTAAAATCTTCTCATAAAAAATAAGAAATTAGTCATTTCACACAGAAAATTAGTTCCACAAAAGAAGAAAACTTCACAAAAATAGAGAAATTATTAAAGTAAAAAAAGAGACATATAAGAAGGGGTATCTTCAAAAGGTTTAACCGACTTATATTTTGTAACAAATAGAGTGATTTAATGTCAAAATTTTCTAGATTTATGATATGCCGAAGCTAGTGAGAGCAAAAAGAGTATAATTTGTGAAAATTAGTAAATTAGAAAGATAATTGTGTTTCACAATTATGCTAGTCTGTTCTTGAAATATATCAAGAGGCATGGTAGAGTTTGCAGAGCTGTAAAACGAATTAAATTACTCGAAGTTCATATATTTTTAATACTATTTTATGCTATTTAAGATCAACTCATAAAGTATATAAATGCCGGTTTGTTGGAGTTGTGTAGTGTGTCATGGTTAGATGAAATATTTTTAAATGTAGACTTTTTAACAAAAATATTTTATATGAATTTAAAAATAGTGTTCAGTTACATAATTATGGAAGTGTTTTTGAAGGTATTAATTGTAAGACCCCGAATTTATGAAATACAAAATTTAATTTTTCTTCATATATATTTTTCCTGAAACAGTAAATGGTTAAATTGACAAAATTGAAAGTTAAGGATGTTATGTGTAAATTTTATTTTGTCGGACAATATTCTTTTTGTCGGGGAATATTCGTTTTGTCGGGGAATATTCGGGCCGTACGACGGCGCCGAAATAACTAATTATTGGTGGAGCCCACAACGGAATAATTGTCGGATATAGAAAACGACAGAAGTAACCTTTTTAAATAAAAATAGTCAACGGTGTTAACTGTTAAAATACCGGTGATAAAAGAATAGTAGCATACGGTAATTTATGGTATTTTATTGTGGCACACGGTATTCTACAGTAGCACACGGTATTGCACAGTGTCTCATATTATTGACACCGTAACTGTTACGCATCATTTCATCAATAATTGTCACTGCATAATATTTTATATTATCAATTCAATTATTGTTGCTACACAGTATTTTGCATTATTGATTCAATAATTGTCATTACACTGTATTTCATATCATCGAGTCAATAATTGTTGGTGCACTATAGTTTAAAATTATTGAATCTAATAATTGTCACAGTAGCAAATATACTGTAATTTATATTATTAAATTAATAAAAATATGTAACGTGTTTCTTACATTATTATGGTAACATTATTTTATATGTTGGACTCACAGGAAGAATAAATAAATAAATAAAAAATAAAAAAATTAATTTTACTATTTGAAATAGTAACGTGAATAGTAACGTGAATAGTGACGTGAATAGTACGTGAATAGTAAGAAACATGTGGGACCCATTGTGGGGCCCACATGAAATGTGAGAAATGTGAGAATTTGCTGAAGAGTTGGTGGAGGCTGCGCAGCAGCCTCTGCTGAATTTTTTTCTGTTCACCTACCATGCATAGTAACTTATTTTCTCCTATAAATAGCTTGCTCAGCTGAATAGAAAAATCACACCTAAAACATAAAATTTTTCTATAAGAATTTTATGAGTTTTCTCTGAGAATAGTAAGGTTATTTTGAGAGTTTGAAAGCCAAAAGGAGTGCAGGAATTTTTCAAGTAAGTGTTTTATTAAAGAGTAGTAATTTCATAAATTCCTATTTTTCACGGTATTCACAAATCTTCCTTTAGAAGGCTCTTCTTTGAGAAGATTCATTTTTAAAAGCTTCATTTGGAAGATTTATTTTGGAATATTATTTTAAAAACTATTTTAAAGTTGTTATATTATACTACAAAAATTATGTTAAATATATATAATTTTGATAGTTCATAATATACGAGTTATCGTACACCTTGAAATTTATATGTGGTAATTACTAATTATATTAAAAATATATAGGTTGATCAATCTCATTTAAATCAATATCCAGTCACGTGTTAAGGTAAGGGGTATCACTCTTTTCATCATCATAAATGGATATTATTTTCTTTCTTACTTGAAGGGATTATCATTCTTTGATTCTCGAAAATAATATCGTTTCTTTCTTGTGCCATTTATTTCCATGTATTAAATTGTGGGAATAACCTTACGGCGCGGTTTACCGCCTGTTGGTGAATAACCTTTTGTATTCATTCCTTATTAATCTTTGAGAATAACCTTACGGTGCGGATTATCGCCTGTTTGGTGAATAACTCTTCGTGTTCAAATTCTATTAAATTGTGGGAATAACCTTACGGTGCGGATTACGCCTGTTTGGTGAATAACTATTCGTATTCAAATTGATGGGAATAACCTTACGGTGCGGATTATCGCCTGTTGGTGAATAACCCTTTTTATTTGTCTCGTGTGGAAATAATTTGTCTACACGAATTATCACATGACACTTTTATTCCATATTCGTAAGTGATATCATTTTCCTTTATACTCATAAGGGATACCATCTTTTTCATCTTCCATTATTCAAACTTACTATGGTAAGGGATATTAATTTCCTTCACCGTTTGTTAATCAAACCTGCTACGGTAAGGGATATTATTTTCTTTCATACTCCTAAATCGAAACTTATTATGGAACTATTGCTTCTATAATTCCTGAAAATATTATATGTTCCATAATAGTTGAACTTCATTATTTCAACTGAACCTTCCTATTTACGTGAACCTTTCTATTGAACTGTAACCGTTATTCTGAACTGTGGATCTTGAATATCATTTTTAAATTTCACTCCACATCATGTTGGCAATTTGGACATTATTTGAATCTGCACAAAGTAAACTTCTGATACTTATTGTTTATCCTGTTCTTCTGTTCATCATTTGTATCACTGTTATTTGTATTAATCATCAAGAATCAAGCTGTTGTGAATATCTGTGGCCGGGGGCACAGATGTGATATAATTGTTGAACAGATGATAGGTTAAAGGCAATATACTAGGTTAAAGGCGATACATCTGTTCGGTGTCTTTTATGACACGTGGTGAATGTTCTCTTTGGCCCGTAGTGCAAAGATGAACTGTTGGTTGGTATGATTATGACCAAAGGCTGAATCTGGTATAATCATGACCGTTGGTGTTATATTGAATGTCTTTGGCCCGTAGTGCAAAGACGAACTGTTGATCTGCATGATTATGACCAGGAACTGTGAAGTTGTATTATCTTGACTAATGGTATTTCAGATGATAAAAGTTGATGATATTTTTACTAAAAAGAGAAGCGAATGGACATTATAGTCTGCATTATTCTTCTAATAGATTGCTCATTCCGCTGCTATTATTGATCTGAACGTTGTTTAAGAATTTAACTGCAGTTTTTGATATAAACCTTGTAGTCTATTGTATTCTATCAAGAACTCAACTGTTGAAGGCTAATGATAAATTATTCGTCATTATCTTAGTCATGATATTTCTTACTGGGCTATTTGAGCTCACCCTTTCTTTTCGTTCCATTGTTTTTCAACAGGAGATGAGAACGTAACGGGGTCTAGCCGGGGAATGGAGTGAGAGTGCGGGGATAGCTATCATAGTCTTCACGTGTTATAAAATAGTGTGGCAATAATAATGAAGACTTAGTTGTGTTGTATTACCCACTGTATTGTTGTACGTTGTATTTCATTGTAATAATTTTGTTGTAGTCTTTTGACGACTCAAGTTTGGGCTGTGTGGGCTTAGATTTGGGGGCGTCACAGTTGGCATCAGAGCTTAGGGATATGGTCTTTAATGGAGATCTGGGGTTAGAACTAGGAGGGGAGAGACGAATAGAATCAGTCACTAGTGTGTCCTACCTAAATTAGATTTTATTATCTAATGAGTTGATTTGAATATAGGGACATGAAGTGATGAGTCAGTTTATTTGAACTAACATTTATTTTGTGACCACAGTTTAGTATGGCATCTGGAAATCAAGAGGTTAACTACGAAATACCCGAAGCGAATGTAGCCGAAAATCAAGAAGCCACAAACAATCCTCCTGCCAACTCAGGAAATAATATTCCTGATAACATGATGAATGATGGATTCTTTAGGAATTTCATGCAGTTCATGCAGAATCAGGCAAGAGGAAATCCAGTTAACAATAACGGTAGAAACGCTGGTAATTTGAGGATGATCACTGTCAAGCAATTTAAAGAATTGGGACCACCTGAATTCCACGGGAAGCCTGACCCACTCAAAGCGGAGGCATGGCTGAAGCAGACGACAAAAATACTTGATGTCCTACAATGCGCTGATGATCAGAAGGTGCCCTTTGCTACCTTTATGTTTCGAGGTGAGGCGGATCACTGGTGGGAAGCGGTAAAACGTATCCACCCTTCAGCACTTGAGATGTCTTGGACAGAATTCCAAGAGCTATTTAATGAAAAGTACTTCCCAGAAAGCATCCGCCATATGAAGGAAGTGGAATTCATTAAGCTGGAGCAGGGAAACATGACAGTTTCTCACTATGAAGCTAAGTTTGCTGAACTGTCTCGTTTTGCGACTCATCTAGTAGATGACGAAGCACGGATGAGTCAGATGTTCTTACGGGGTCTAAGATTCGAAATCCGTCAACAACTTAGCTCTCATAAATTTAATTTGTATTCAGATGTTGTTGATAGGGCTCAAAGGGTGGAGCAAACAGATGAAAAATTACAGCCAAGAGTCAATGATCAGAGAAATGATAACAACCACAGGAACAAGAACCATCGAGGAGGTAACCAACACTTCGGTGGTAATTCCACATCAAATAACAGAAGAGGAGAATCCAGTGGGAACAATTTCAAAAGAAAGAGATTCCATAATAATTATGGAAGGGCACCAGTACCAGCACCAGCACCGACCCCAGTTTCAAGGGGAGAAGATCGACCACCAGTGAGATGCTATAGGTGTGGTCAGGAAGGTCACATCAGCCCAAACTGTACACTGCAGTCCAAAAAGTGCTACAGTTGTGGGAAAGAGGGTCATCTTGCGCGATTTTGTCCTGCCACAAAATCAAGTCCAGCTGCAGTGATGATACCAAAAGCTAGCGCGGATAAGGGAAAATCTGTAGTTCAAGGGAGAGCTTTTGTTGTGACATCCCAAATGGCACGAAACTCGAACGAGGTGATAACCGGTAAGCTATTCATAAATTCTCGTGAAGTCTACGCTTTGTTAGATACTGGTTCTACCCATTCTTTTATCTCACCTGCATGTGCTCAGCGTTTAAACTTAACTCCTGAAAATTTGGACTTTGACTTA
Source organism: Hedera helix (assembly GCA_947179155.2). Taxonomy (NCBI): domain Eukaryota; kingdom Viridiplantae; phylum Streptophyta; class Magnoliopsida; order Apiales; family Araliaceae; genus Hedera; species Hedera helix. Next base: position 15,392,575 of record OX359283.1, on the reverse strand, counting down.
TCAGTTGAAATCCCATTAGGAGAAATGACCATTACATCTACTGTCTATAAATCTTGCCTAGTTCAAATCAACAACCTCACATTACCTGTTGACCTTATTTCTTTGGAGATGCATGAATTTGATGTGATTTTAGGAATTGATTGGTTGACTACCCATCATGCTAAAATTGATTGTTTTCATAAGATTATTAGTTTTCATATTCCTAATCAACCTGTCATGCAAATTCAAGCAACTAAACCATTGAAATCTATAACTGTTATTTCTAGCCATAAAGCCATTCGTTTATTGAAAAACGGATGTCAAGCCTTTTTAGCTCATGTCACTGATTTGAACAAAAATACGTCAAACTTGAATGATATTCCCATTGTTAATGAGTTTCCTGACGTTTTTCCGGAGGAACTTCCTGGTTTACCCCCAAACCGTGAAATTGAATTTTGTATTGATCTTGAACCTGGTACCAAGCCCATTTCCAAAACTCCATACCGAATGGCTCCCATTGAACTTCAAGAGTTAAAAGTCCAACTACAGGAATTGTTGGATACTGGTTTCATTCGTCCGAGTGCATCACCTTGGGGTGCTCCTGTTCTATTTGTGAAGAAGAAAGACGGGAGTATGAGATTGTGCATTGACTACCGAGAATTGAACCATGTCACCATCAAAAACAGGTATCCGTTACCTCGAATTGATGACATGTTTGATCAATTACAAGGTGCTCAACATTTCTCAAAGATTGATCTCCGTTCTGGATATCATCAGTTAAAGGTTAAAGCTGAGTGTAAGACCCCGAATTTTATGAAATATAAAATTTAATTTTTCTTCATATATTTTTTTTTTCATGAAACAGTAAGTGGTTAAACTGACGAATTTGAAAGTTAAGGATGTTATGTGCAAATTTTATTTTGTCGGACAATATTCGTTTTGTCGGGGAATATTCGTTTGGTCGGGGAATATTCGTGTCGTACGACGGCGCCGAAATAACAAATTATTTGTGGACCCCACAACGGAATATTTGTCGGATATAGAAAACGACAGAAGTAACCTTTTTAAATAAAAATAGTCAACGGTGTTAACTGTTAAAATACCGGTGATAAAAGAATAGTAGCATACGGTAAATTATGGTATTTTCTGTAGCACACGGTACTCTACAGTAGCACACGGTATTGCACAGTGTCTCATATTATTGACACCGTAACTGTTACGCATCATTTCATCGATAATTGTCACTGCATAATATTTTATATTATCAATTCAATTATTGTTGCTACACAGTATTTTGCATTATTGATTCAATAATTGTCATTACACTGTATTTCATATCATTGAGTCAATAATTGTTGCTGCACTGTTTTTAAAATTATTGAACCTAATAATTGTCACAGTAGCAAATATACTGTAATTTAAATTATTAAATTAATAATAATCTGTAACGTGTTTATTACATTATTGTTGAATTATTGTTGTAGCATTATTTTATTTTATATGTTGGACCCACAGGAAGAATAAATAAATAAATAATTTTTTAAAAATAAAAAATAAAAAAATAAAAAATTAATTAGTTTTTACTATTTGAAATAGTAACATGTGGACCCTATGTGGGGGGCCACATGAAAATTTAAAACGTGAATTGTGAAGGAAAAGCAGCCAACGGCTGCTGATACATATTTCAACACTGGCATGCGCACTGCTGCCACCTACCACACGCATAGTACTTATTTTCTCCTATAAATAGCTTGCTCAACTGAATAGAAAAATCACACCTAAAACATAAAATTTTTCTATAAGAATTTTATGAGTTTTCTCTGAGAATAATAAGGTTATTTTGAGTGTTTGAAAGTCAAAAGGAGTGCAGGAATTTTTCAAGTAAGTCTTTTATTAAAGAGTAGTAATTTCATAAATTCCTATTTTTCACGGTATTCACAAATCTTCCTTTAGAAGACTCTTCTTTAAGAAGATTCATTTTTAAAAGCTTTCTTTGGAAGATTTATTTTGGAATATTATTTTTAAAACTATTTAAAAGTAGTTATATTATACTACAAAAATTATGTTAAATATATATAATTTTGATAATTCATATTATACGAGTTATCATACACTTTGAAATTTATATGTGGTAATTACTAATTTTATTATAAAAATATAGGTTGATCAACCTCATTTAAATCAATATCCAGTCACGTGTTAAGGTAAGGAATATCATCTTCTTTCATATTCTATTATTGAAACTTACTACGGTAAGGGGTATCACTCTTTTCATCATCATAAATGGATATTATTTTCTTTCTTACTTGAAGGGATTATCATTCTTTGATTCTCGAAAATAATATCGTTTCTTTCTTGTGCCATTTACTTCCATGTATTAAATTGTGGGAATAACCTTACGGCGCGGTTTACCGCCTGTTGGTGAATAACCTTTTGTATTCATTCCTTATTAATCTTTGAGAATAACCTTACGGTGCGGATTATCGCCTGTTTGGTGAATAACTCTTCGTATTCAAATTGATGGGAATAACCTTACGGCGCGGATTATCGCCTGTTTGGTGAATAACTATTCGTATTCAAATTGATGGGAATAACCTTACGGTGCGGATTATCGCCTGTTGGTGAATAATCCTTTTTATTTGTCTCGTGTGGAAATAATTTGTCTACACGAATTATCACATGACACTTTTATTCCATATTCGTAAGTGATATCATTTTCCTTTATACTCATAAGGGATACCATCTTTTTCATCTTCCATTATTCAAACTTACTATGGTAAGGGATATTAATTTCCCTCACCTTTTGTTAATCAAACCTGCTACGGTAAGGGATATTATTTTCTTTCATACTCCTAAATCGAAACTTATTATGGAACTATTGCTTCTATAATTCCTGAAAATATTATATGTTCCATAATAGTTGAACTTCATTATTTCAACTGAACCTTCCTATTTACGTGAACCTTTCTATTGAACTGTAACCGTTATTCTGAACTGTGGATCTTGAATATCATTTTTAAATTTCACTCGACATCATGTTGGCAATTTGGACATTATTTGAATCTGCACAAAGTAAACTTCTGATACTTATTGTTTATCCTGTTCTTCTGTTCATCATTTGTATCACTGTTATTTGTATTAATCATCAAGAATCAAGCTGTTGTGAATATCTGTGGCCGGGGGCACAGATGTGATATAATTGTTGAACAGATGATAGGTTAAAGGCGATAAATTAGGTTAAAGGCGATACATCTGTTCGATGTCTTTTATGGCACGTGGTGAATGTTCTCTTTGGCCCGTAGTGCAAAGATGAACTGTTGGTTGGTATGATTATTACCAAAGGCTGAATCTGGTATAATCATGACCGTTGGTGTTATATTAAATGTCTTTGGCCCGTAGTGCAAATATGAACTGTTGATCTGCATGATTATGATCAGGAACTGTGAATTTTTATTATCATGACTAATGGTATTTCAGATGATAAAAGTTGATGATATTTTTACAAAAAAAGAGAAGCGAGTGGACATTATAGTCTGCATTATTCTTCTAATAGATTGCTCATTCCGCTGCTATTATTGATCTGAACGTTGTTTAAGAATTTAACTACAGTTTTTGATATAAACCTTGTAGTCTATTGTATTCTATCAAGAACTCAACTGTTGAAGGCTAATGATAATTTATTCGTCATTATCTTAGTCATGATATTTCTTACTGGGCTATTTGAGCTCACCCTTTCTTTTCGTTCCATTGTTTTTCAACAGGAGATGAGAACGTAACGGGGTCTAGCCGGGGAATGGAGTGAGAGTGCGGGGATAGCTATCATAGTCTTCACGTGTTATAAAATAGTGTGACAATAATAATGAAGACTTAGTTGTGTTGTATTATCCACTGTATTGTTGTACGTTGTATTTCATTGTAATAATTTTGTTGTAGTCTTTTGACGACTCAAGTTTGGGCTGTGTGGGCTCAGATTTGGGGGCGTCACAGTTGGCATCAGAGCTTAGGGATATGGTCTTTAATGGAGATCTGGGGTAGAACTAGGAGGGGAGAGACGAATATAATCAGTCACTAGTGTGTCCCACCAAAATTAGATTTTATTATCTAATGAGTTGATTTGAATATAGGGACATGAAGTGATGAGTCAGTTTATTTGAACTAACATCTATTTTGTGACCACAGTTAAGTATGACATCTGGAAATCAGGAGGTTAACCACGGAGTACCCGAAGTGAATGTAGAGGCCACAAACAAATCTTCTACAAACTCAGAGTTGAATAATTTGCCTAAAGCAAAAATTATTTGTATCCGATCTAAAGAAGAAGAAGGTGAAAGTTCTACCGTCGTTCTTCCAAATTCGTTCTTTAAAGGATATCCGGAACTTGCGGAAATTGTTGCCTTTAATTTGCTCGACAGTTGGAAACATATCATCACCTGGCTATGCTCGATAACAAAGGATCAGAATATATGGACGTTTCATATAAGTCTTTGGGATTTATGGTGTTCGAGCTATGATTTTCAAGATTATTTAAAAATGATGTATCTATACTTTTGGGCGTTACAATTTAGAGGAATTCAGGTTAAGTTAGTCACTATCGTGGAAACTGTAGTCTATCGAAAATACTATTTTAATGGAAATCATTGGTACGCTACTACTGATGAAGTTGAAGAATCTGAGAAACAGTTCGTTAGAGAACTATTTCGTGGTATCCCCATGGTTGAAATACGTGAAGATCCGGATGAAGTATATGGGACTCGATTTGATGATGACAGCCTTGATGATCAAGAAATCGAATGAGGTGATGACCGGTAAGCTATTCATCAATTCTCGAGAAGTCTATGCCATGTTAGATATTGACTCTATCCACTCTTTTATCTCACCTATATGTACTCAACGTTTAAATTTGCCTATTGAAAACTTAAATCTTGTCTTATCAGTTGAAATCTCATTGGGAGAAATACCTATTACATTTACTATCTATAAATCTTGCCTAGTTTAAATCAACAACCTCACATTACCTGTTGACCTTATTTCTTTGGAGATGCACGAATTTGATGTGATTTTAGGAATTGATTGGTTGACTACCCATCATGCTAAAATTGATTGTTTTCATAAGATTATTAGTTTTCATATTCCTAATCAACCTGTCATGCAAATTCAAACAACTAAACCATTGAAATCTATAACTGTTATTTCTAGCCATAAAGCCATTCGTTTATTGAAAAACGGATGTCAAGCCTTTTTAGCTCATGTCACTGATTTGAACAAAAATACGTCAAACTTGAATGATATTCCCATTGTTAATGAGTTTCCTGACGTTTTTCCTGAAGAACTTCCTGGCATATCCCCAAACCGAGAAATTGAATTCTGTATCGATCTTGAACCCGATACTAAACCCTTTTCCAAAGCTCAATACCAAATGGCTCCCATAGAACGCCAAGAGATGAAAGTTTGATTATTAGATATCGGTATCATTCGAGCGAGGAATGCGAGAAGAGTTTTCAAGAACTCAAGAGGAGACTTGTTTCAGCTCCTGTTCTGACCATTCCATCAGGATCAGGAGAATTCGTCATATATAGCGATGCTTCAGGCAAAGGTCTAGGTTGTGTCCTTATGCAACATGGAAAGGTTATAGCTTATGTCTCTCGACAACTCAAAGATTATGAGAAAAATTATCCCACTCATGATCTAGAATTGGCAACAGTCGTTTTCACGTTGAAGATCTGGAGACACTACTTGTACGGAGAAAAGGTGGATATCTATACGGATCATAAAAGTCTCAAGTATTTCTTCACCCAGAAGGAACTCAACATGCGACAACGACGTTGGCTTGAGCTGTTGAAGGATTACGACCACACAATCCAGTATCACCCGGGAAAGGCGAACGTTGTAGCTGACGCTTTGAGCAGAAGATCTTATGCGAGTACAAGTGCACTGCTGACAACACAAAAGTGTATTTTGTACGACTTGCAAAAGATGGAGATACAGCTAAAAACATCAGGGACCCACTCGAAGATTGCTCACGTGCGAGTAGAACCGGCTTTAATGGATAAAATTAAAGCTGCTCAAGCTACCGATCCGGAACTGATGAACATGATGAAGAAGTACAAGAAGGTGTCATCCCCGAAGCAAGAATCGACGAGACAGGAATACTTCGAGTTAACTCTCGACTCTGTGTTCCTAACGATCCTGATTTGAAGCATAAAATCATGATGGAGGCACACAACACGCCATTTGCAATCCACCCAGGAGGTACCAAGATGTATCGAGATCTTCGACATACATTTTGGTGGAACAATATGAAAAGGGAAATTGCAGAGTTTATCTCAAGGTGCCTAACTTGTCAACGTGTCAAGGCAGAGCATCAAGTACCTAAGGGTCCATTACAACCACTTGAGGTTCCCGAATGGAAGTGGGAACACATCAATATGGATTTCGTGACGGGTCTTCCCAAAGTTTCTCAAGGCTTAGATGCAATTTGGGTCATCGTAGATAGATTGACCAAATCCGCTCATTTCTTGCCTATACGAGAAAACTTTTCACTTGAACGTCTTGCCGGTATGTACATAAATGAGATCGTGAGATTGCATGGCATGCCAGTTTCCATAGTTTCTGATCGAGATCCTAGATTCACTTCACGCTTTTGGATCAGTCTACAAAAAGCTATGGGCACTGAACTACGTTTTAGTTCTGCATACCATCCTCAAACGGACGGACAATCGGAAAGGACGATCCAGACCCTCGAAGATCTTTTGAGACTTTGCGTACTAGATTTCAAAGGAAGTTGGGATAAGTACTTGCCATTGGTGGAATTTTCCTACAACAACAGTTACCAAGCAAGTATAGGTATGGCTCCATTCGAGGCTTTATATGGACGCAAGTGTCGCTCTCCAGTATGTTGGAATGAGGTAGGAGAAGCAAAACTGTTGGGACCCGAGTTGGTACGCTTGACGACCGAAAAGATCCAAATGATCCGACAACGAATACAGACAGCACAAGAAAGACAAAAGAGTTATGCCGATCTTCATCGGAGAGATGAGAGATTCAACGTCGGAGATCATGTATTCTTACGTGTTTCTCCATGGAAAGGGGTAACGAGATTCGGAAAAAGAGGAAAGCTTAACCCTCGATTTATTGGCCCATTTGAAATCCTCGATCGAGTAGGAACCGTAGCCTACAGACTAGCTTTACCACCAAGTATGTCTTGCATCCATAATGTTTTTCACATATCTATGTTACGTAAATATGTGAAGGACCCAAACCACGTCATTGAGTTAGAACCAGACGTTATAGCAGAAGATTTAACGTATGAGTAGGTACCTGTTAAGATCCTAGATAAGAAGGAGCAGATTCTACGCTCAAAGGTTATACCTCAAGTTAAGGTTTTATGGAGGAACCAAGATATTGAGGAAATGACCTGAGAGCTAGAATCCGAGATGAAATCTAAATATCCTTACCTCTTCGAAATGCCAGGTACGTCAATTTCGGGGACGAAATTTCATAAGGAGGGGAGGTTGTAAGACCCCGAATTTTATGAAATATAAAATTTAATTTTTCTTCATATATTTTTTTTTTCATGAAACAGTAAGTGGTTAAACTGACGAATTTGAAAGTTAAGGATGTTATGTGCAAATTTTATTTTGTCGGACAATATTCGTTTTGTCGGGGAATATTCGTTTGGTCGGGGAATATTCGTGTCGTACGACGGCGCCGAAATAACAAATTATTTGTGGACCCCACAACGGAATATTTGTCGGATATAGAAAACGACAGAAGTAACCTTTTTAAATAAAAATAGTCAACGGTGTTAACTGTTAAAATACCGGTGATAAAAGAATAGTAGCATACGGTAAATTATGGTATTTTCTGTAGCACACGGTACTCTACAGTAGCACACGGTATTGCACAGTGTCTCATATTATTGACACCGTAACTGTTACGCATCATTTCATCGATAATTGTCACTGCATAATATTTTATATTATCAATTCAATTATTGTTGCTACACAGTATTTTGCATTATTGATTCAATAATTGTCATTACACTGTATTTCATATCATTGAGTCAATAATTGTTGCTGCACTGTTTTTAAAATTATTGAACCTAATAATTGTCACAGTAGCAAATATACTGTAATTTAAATTATTAAATTAATAATAATCTGTAACGTGTTTATTACATTATTGTTGAATTATTGTTGTAGCATTATTTTATTTTATATGTTGGACCCACAGGAAGAATAAATAAATAAATAATTTTTTAAAAATAAAAAATAAAAAAATAAAAAATTAATTAATTTTTACTATTTGAAATAGTAACATGTGGACCCTATGTGGGGGGCCACATGAAAATTTAAAACGTGAATTGTGAAGGAAAAGCAGCCAACGGCTGCTGATACATATTTCAACACTGGCATGCGCACTGCTGCCACCTACCACACGCATAGTACTTATTTTCTCCTATAAATAGCTTGCTCAACTGAATAGAAAAATCACACCTAAAACATAAAATTTTTCTATAAGAATTTTATGAGTTTTCTCTGAGAATAATAAGGTTATTTTGAGTGTTTGAAAGTCAAAAGGAGTGCAGGAATTTTTCAAGTAAGTCTTTTATTAAAGAGTAGTAATTTCATAAATTCCTATTTTTCACGGTATTCACAAATCTTCCTTTAGAAGACTCTTCTTTAAGAAGATTCATTTTTAAAAGCTTTCTTTGGAAGATTTATTTTGGAATATTATTTTTAAAACTATTTAAAAGTAGTTATATTATACTACAAAAATTATGTTAAATATATATAATTTTGATAATTCATATTATACGAGTTATCATACACTTTGAAATTTATATGTGGTAATTACTAATTTTATTATAAAAATATAGGTTGATCAACCTCATTTAAATCAATATCCAGTCACGTGTTAAGGTAAGGAATATCATCTTCTTTCATATTCTATTATTGAAACTTACTACGGTAAGGGGTATCACTCTTTTCATCATCATAAATGGATATTATTTTCTTTCTTACTTGAAGGGATTATCATTCTTTGATTCTCGAAAATAATATCGTTTCTTTCTTGTGCCATTTACTTCCATGTATTAAATTGTGGGAATAACCTTACGGCGCGGTTTACCGCCTGTTGGTGAATAACCTTTTGTATTCATTCCTTATTAATCTTTGAGAATAACCTTACGGTGCGGATTATCGCCTGTTTGGTGAATAACTCTTCGTATTCAAATTGATGGGAATAACCTTACGGCGCGGATTATCGCCTGTTTGGTGAATAACTATTCGTATTCAAATTGATGGGAATAACCTTACGGTGCGGATTATCGCCTGTTGGTGAATAATCCTTTTTATTTGTCTCGTGTGGAAATAATTTGTCTACACGAATTATCACATGACACTTTTATTCCATATTCGTAAGTGATATCATTTTCCTTTATACTCATAAGGGATACCATCTTTTTCATCTTCCATTATTCAAACTTACTATGGTAAGGGATATTAATTTCCCTCACCTTTTGTTAATCAAACCTGCTACGGTAAGGGATATTATTTTCTTTCATACTCCTAAATCGAAACTTATTATGGAACTATTGCTTCTATAATTCCTGAAAATATTATATGTTCCATAATAGTTGAACTTCATTATTTCAACTGAACCTTCCTATTTACGTGAACCTTTCTATTGAACTGTAACCGTTATTCTGAACTGTGGATCTTGAATATCATTTTTAAATTTCACTCGACATCATGTTGGCAATTTGGACATTATTTGAATCTGCACAAAGTAAACTTCTGATACTTATTGTTTATCCTGTTCTTCTGTTCATCATTTGTATCACTGTTATTTGTATTAATCATCAAGAATCAAGCTGTTGTGAATATCTGTGGCCGGGGGCACAGATGTGATATAATTGTTGAACAGATGATAGGTTAAAGGCGATATATTAGGTTAAAGGCGATACATCTGTTCGGTGTCTTTTATGGCACGTGGTGAATGTTCTCTTTGGCCCGTAGTGCAAAGATGAACTGTTGGTTGGTATGATTATGACCAAAGACTGAATCTGGTATAATCATGACCGTTGGTGTTATATTAAATGTCTTTGGCCCGTAGTGCAAATATGAACTGTTGATCTGCATGATTATGATCAGGAACTGTGAATTTTTATTATCATGACTAATGGTATTTCAGATGATAAAAGTTGATGATATTTTTACAAAAAAAGAGAAGCGAGTGGACATTATAGTCTGCATTATTCTTCTAATAGATTGCTCATTCCGCTGCTATTATTGATCTGAACGTTGTTTAAGAATTTAACTACAGTTTTTGATATAAACCTTGTAGTCTATTGTATTCTATCAAGAACTCAACTGTTGAAGGCTAATGATAATTTATTCGTCATTATCTTAGTCATGATATTTCTTACTGGGCTATTTGAGCTCACCCTTTCTTTTCGTTCCATTGTTTTTCAACAGGAGATGAGAACGTAACGGGGTCTAGCCGGGGAATGGAGTGAGAGTGCGGGGATAGCTATCATAGTCTTCACGTGTTATAAAATAGTGTGACAATAATAATGAAGACTTAGTTGTGTTGTATTATCCACTGTATTGTTGTACGTTGTATTTCATTGTAATAATTTTGTTGTAGTCTTTTGACGACTCAAGTTTGGGCTGTGTGGGCTCAGATTTGGGGGCGTCACACTGAGGACATTCCAAAGACTGCTTTCAGAACTCGTTATGGGCATTATGAGTTTTTAGTCATGCCTTTTGGACTAACCAATGCTCCTGCAGCTTTCATGGACATGATGAACCGAATATTCAAGGAATATTTGGATCATTTTGTGGTTGTCTTTATTGATGACATCCTCATATACTCCAAAAGTCGTGAGGATCATGAACAACACCTGAGATTGATACTCCAGAAGCTCCGTGAGAACAAATTATATGCCAAGTTGAAGAAATGTGAGTTCTGGCTTGAGGAGGTCACGTTTCTTGGGCATGTGATTTCTAGTCAAGGAATATCAGTCGATCCTGCGAAGATTGAAACGGTACTAAATTGGGAACAACCCAAGACAGTAACCGAAGTCCGAAGTTTTCTGGGCCTAGCTGGTTATTATCGGAGATTCGTAGAAGGATTTTCTCGAATCGCCACTCCATTAACTCAGCTTACTCGGAAAAGCACAAAATTCATATGGAGCGAGCAATGCGAGAAAAGTTTTCAAGAGCTTAAGAGGAGACTTGTTTCAGCTCCTGTTCTGACCATTCCATCAGGATCGGGAGAATTTGTCATATACAGCGATGCTTCAGGCAAAGGTCTAGGCTGTGTCCTTATGCAACATGGAAAGGTTATAGCCTATGCCTCTCGACAACTCAAAGATTATGAGAAAAATTACCCTACTCATGATCTAGAGTTGGCAGCAGTCGTTTTCGCGTTGAAGATCTGGAGACACTACTTGTACGGAGAGAAAGTGGATATCTATACGGATCATAAAAGTCTCAAGTATTTCTTCACCCAGAAGGAACTCAACATGCGACAACGACGTTGGCTTGAGCTGTTGAAGGATTATGATCACACAATCCAGTATCACCCGGGAAAGGTGAACGTTGTAGCTGACGCTTTGAGCAGAAAATCTTATGCGAGTACAAGTGCACTGCTGACAACACAAAAGCGTATTTTGTACGACTTGCAAAAGATGGAGATAGAGCTAAAGACACCAGGGACCCACTCGAAGATTGCTCACGTGCGAGTAGAACCAGCTTTAATCGATAAAATTAAAGCTGCTCAAGCTACCGATCCGGAACTGATAAACATGATAAAGAAAGTACAAGAAGGTACCATTCCCGAAGCAAGAATCGACGAGAAAGGAATACTTCGAGTCAACTCTCGACTCTGTGTTCCTAATGATCCTGAATTAAAGCATAAAATCATGATGGAGGCACACAACACGCCATTTGCAATCCACCCAGGAGGTACCAAGATGTATCGAGATCTTCGACATACATTTTGGTGGAACAATATGAAAAGGGAGATTGCAGAGTTTATCTCAAGGTGCTTAACTTGTCAACGTGTCAAGGCAGAGCATCAAGTACCTAAGGGTCCTTTACAACCACTTGAGGTTCCCGAATGGAAGTGGGAACACATCAATATGGATTTCGTGACGGGTCTTCCCAAAGTTTCTCAAGGCTTAGATGCAATTTGGGTCATCGTAGATAGATTGACCAAATCCGCTCATTTCTTGCCTATACGAGAAAACTTTTCACTTGAACGTCTTGCCGGTATGTACATAAATGAGATCGTGAGATTGCATGGCATGCCAGTTTCCATAGTTTCTGATCGAGATCCTAGATTCACTTCACGCTTTTGGATCAGTCTACAAAAAGCTATGGGCACTGAACTACGTTTTAGTTCTGCATACCATCCTCAAACGGACGGACAATCGGAAAGGACGATCCAGACCCTCGAAGATCTTTTGAGACTTTGCGTACTAGATTTCAAAGGAAGTTGGGATAAGTACTTGCCATTGGTGGAATTTTCCTACAACAACAGTTACCAAGCAAGTATAGGTATGGCTCCATTCGAGGCTTTATATGGACGCAAGTGTCGCTCTCCAGTATGTTGGAATGAGGTAGGAGAAGCAAAACTGTTGGGACCCGAGTTGGTACGCTTGACGACCGAAAAGATCCAAATGATCCGACAACGAATACAGACAGCACAAGAACGACAAAAGAGTTATGCCGATCTTCATCGGAGAGATGAGAGATTCAACGTCGGAGATCATGTATTCTTACGTGTTTCTCCATGGAAAGGAGTTACGAGATTCGGAAAGAGAGGAAAGCTCAACCCTCGATTTATTGGCCCATTTGAAATCCTCGATCGAGTAGGATCCGTAGCCTACAGGCTAGCCCTACCACCAAGTATGTCTCGCATCCATAACGTTTTTCACATATCTATGTTACGTAAATATGTGAAGGACCCAAACCACGTCATTGAGTTAGAACCAGACGTTATAGCAGAAGAATTAAAACGTATGAGGAAGTACCTGTTAAGATCCTAGATAAGAAGGAGCAGATCTTACGCTCAAAGGTTATACCTCAAGTTAAGGTTTTATGGAGGAACCAAGATATTGAGGAAATGACCTGGGAGCTATAATCTGAGATGAAGTCTAGGTATCCATACCTCTTCGAAATGCCAGGTACGTCAATTTCGGGGACGAAATTTCATAAGGAGGGGAGGTTGTAAGACCCCGAATTTATGAAATACAAAATTTAATTTTTCTTCATATATATTTTTCCTGAAACAGTAAATGGTTAAATTGACAAAATTGAAAGTTAAGGATGTTATGTGTAAATTTTATTTTGTCGGACAATATTCTTTTTGTCGGGGAATATTCGTTTTGTCGGGGAATATTCGGGCCGTACGACGGCGCCGAAATAACTAATTATTGGTGGAGCCCACAACGGAATAATTGTCGGATATAGAAAACGACAGAAGTAACCTTTTTAAATAAAAATAGTCAACGGTGTTAACTGTTAAAATACCGGTGATAAAAGAATAGTAGCATACGGTAATTTATGGTATTTTATTGTGGCACACGGTATTCTACAGTAGCACACGGTATTGCACAGTGTCTCATATTATTGACACCGTAACTGTTACGCATCATTTCATCAATAATTGTCACTGCATAATATTTTATATTATCAATTCAATTATTGTTGCTACACAGTATTTTGCATTATTGATTCAATAATTGTCATTACACTGTATTTCATATCATCGAGTCAATAATTGTTGGTGCACTATAGTTTAAAATTATTGAATCTAATAATTGTCACAGTAGCAAATATACTGTAATTTATATTATTAAATTAATAAAAATATGTAACGTGTTTCTTACATTATTATGGTAACATTATTTTATATGTTGGACTCACAGGAAGAATAAATAAATAAATAAAAAATAAAAAAATTAATTTTACTATTTGAAATAGTAACGTGAATAGTAACGTGAATAGTGACGTGAATAGTACGTGAATAGTAAGAAACATGTGGGACCCATTGTGGGGCCCACATGAAATGTGAGAAATGTGAGAATTTGCTGAAGAGTTGGTGGAGGCTGCGCAGCAGCCTCTGCTGAATTTTTTTCTGTTCACCTACCATGCATAGTAACTTATTTTCTCCTATAAATAGCTTGCTCAGCTGAATAGAAAAATCACACCTAAAACATAAAATTTTTCTATAAGAATTTTATGAGTTTTCTCTGAGAATAGTAAGGTTATTTTGAGAGTTTGAAAGCCAAAAGGAGTGCAGGAATTTTTCAAGTAAGTGTTTTATTAAAGAGTAGTAATTTCATAAATTCCTATTTTTCACGGTATTCACAAATCTTCCTTTAGAAGACTCTTCTTTGAGAAGATTCATTTTTAAAAGCTTCCTTTGGAAGATTTATTTTGGAATATTATTTTAAAAACTATTTTAAAGTTGTTATATTATACTACAAAAATTATGTTAAATATATATAATTTTGATAGTTCATAATATACGAGTTATCGTACACCTTGAAATTTATATGTGGTAATTACTAATTATATTAAAAATATATAGGTTGATCAATCTCATTTAAATCAATATCCAGTCACGTGTTAAGGTAAGGGGTATCACTCTTTTCATCATCATAAATGGATATTATTTTCTTTCTTACTTGAAGGGATTATCATTCTTTGATTCTCGAAAATAATATCGTTTCTTTCTTGTGCCATTTATTTCCATGTATTAAATTGTGGGAATAACCTTACAGCGCGGTTTACCGCCTGTTGGTGAATAACCTTTTGTATTCATTCCTTATTAATCTTTGAGAATAACCTTACGGTGCGGATTATCGCCTGTTTGGTGAATAACTCTTCGTGTTCAAATTCTATTAAATTGTGGGAATAACCTTACGGTGCGGATTACGCCTGTTTGGTGAATAACTATTCGTATTCAAATTGATGGGAATAACCTTACGGTGCGGATTATCGCCTGTTGGTGAATAACCCTTTTTATTTGTCTCGTGTGGAAATAATTTGTCTACACGAATTATCACATGACACTTTTATTCCATATTCGTAAGTGATATCATTTTCCTTTATACTCATAAGGGATACCATCTTTTTCATCTTCCATTATTCAAACTTACTATGGTAAGGGATATTAATTTCCTTCACCGTTTGTTAATCAAACCTGCTACGGTAAGGGATATTATTTTCTTTCATACTCCTAAATCGAAACTTATTATGGAACTATTGCTTCTATAATTCCTGAAAATATTATATGTTCCATAATAGTTGAACTTCATTATTTCAACTGAACCTTCCTATTTACGTGAACCTTTCTATTGAACTGTAACCGTTATTCTGAACTGTGGATCTTGAATATCATTTTTAAATTTCACTCCACATCATGTTGGCAATTTGGACATTATTTGAATCTGCACAAAGTAAACTTCTGATACTTATTGTTTATCCTGTTCTTCTGTTCATCATTTGTATCACTGTTATTTGTATTAATCATCAAGAATCAAGCTGTTGTGAATATCTGTGGCCGGGGGCACAGATGTGATATAATTGTTGAACAGATGATAGGTTAAAGGCGATATACTAGGTTAAAGGCGATACATCTGTTCGGTGTCTTTTATGACACGTGGTGAATGTTCTCTTTGGCCCGTAGTGCAAAGATGAACTGTTGGTTGGTATGATTATGACCAAAGGCTGAATCTGGTATAATCATGACCGTTGGTGTTATATTGAATGTCTTTGGCCCGTAGTGCAAAGACGAACTGTTGATCTGCATGATTATGACCAGGAACTGTGAAGTTGTATTATCTTGACTAATGGTATTTCAGATGATAAAAGTTGATGATATTTTTACTAAAAAGAGAAGCGAGTGGACATTATAGTCTGCATTATTCTTCTAATAGATTGCTCATTCCGCTGCTATTATTGATCTGAACGTTGTTTAAGAATTTAACTGCAGTTTTTGATATAAACCTTGTAGTCTATTGTATTCTATCAAGAACTCAACTGTTGAAGGCTAATGATAAATTATTCGTCATTATCTTAGTCATGATATTTCTTACTGGGCTATTTGAGCTCACCCTTTCTTTTCGTTCCATTGTTTTTCAACAGGAGATGAGAACGTAACGGGGTCTAGCCGGGGAATGGAGTGAGAGTGCGGGGATAGCTATCATAGTCTTCACGTGTTATAAAATAGTGTGGCAATAATAATGAAGACTTAGTTGTGTTGTATTACCCACTGTATTGTTGTACGTTGTATTTCATTGTAATAATTTTGTTGTAGTCTTTTGACGACTCAAGTTTGGGCTGTGTGGGCTTAGATTTGGGGGCGTCACATTAATGATAATTTTAAGGTATGTGATTCTATATCTAAAAAAAAAATTAAGAATAATTTTGTATTTTGTACTTTTGTCGAAAGTGTTGAGGGTTAAAAAACACAAATTTTTTGTTTTAACTAAAAGTGCTTTTGAATTCAAATATCTATTCTTAAAAATATTTTCAAAAAATTACCAAATACCAAAAATACTTTTATATTTAATTTAGAAATATTTTTAGTTTAACCAAAAACTCTTCCAAACAGGCTCCAAGTATGTCAAAACTTGTAAATTTGAATCACAATCGTAAATTTAAAAATATCAAACTACTTGAGATTGTCGCGGTTCCGAATGCTCTAGGATCTCATAATTATATTAAAGAACGTATAACTTAAATTTGACTTAATTCATTTAACATTTTCGTATAGAAAAAGAGAATTCGATTGATGAGATTTTAACTTAATAGTCAGGACTTTTAGCTTTTAAATTCGATCGTCACTTAAGTGAGATTATTATTTTTATTTTATATAAAACTTGTTTTCTTTCAAGTTCGATTCTCACTTTATGCTAGACTTGTTTGTTTGAGAATTTGTTTCTTCCTCCTTTAGTAAAATTAATTTGATTGATTCTTAATATTGTAATAATGAAGATTTACTTGATTATAAAATTATATTATATTATTTAAAAAATGAGACTTTCTAAAAAAATATATTTAATTTCTTTGTCAATAATGCATGTCATTTTCAGTCCTACACAACATTTAATTATAATCCCTAGGATGACTAGGAGAATTTTTTTGTTACTCTGTCTCTTTAATACACAAAATTGGAGGAAGAAAAGAGAGTAGTTAAGAAGTAATCGTTTTTTTTTTAATAATTAAAGATACCTGGTATTTAAGAAGTACATATTATAAAAGGATTGTGACTTTTAATCTCGACTAGAAATATTGTGTTATCAATATTATATGTGAATTTATTATATGAGATATATCTTACATCGGTAATATGAAATATTAATGTGAGGTTAATATAAATAATTTTTCATGAGAAAATAAGGGTTGATGCTCCCCATATGATAAACTCACATATAATATTCATAACATGATGAAATTTGAATATTTTTAAATTAATGAAAAAATTTGATAAATAAATATTGAAAGTCAAACCTTTCCATCCCCAAGTCAAAGGTAATCTAAAAACAAAACACAATGTGTCCCTTACTGAATTTAATTAGAGAAAGATAATATTCTATCTATACTAGAGACTTTGAAATTAAAACATTTTTGATTTGAAAATTATGTTTTGAGTTTTATTAAGTATTTCTCTAAGGTAAAGGGTTAATTTTCTTTTAGTTATACATTTTGATTTTTGTTTTATTTTTTATGCTTGATTATTACTTTTTTATCCACACGTCTCATTAATTTTTTTTTATATTATTTATAATTAAACAATAAGTCAAGATTTAATGTCAGCATTGAGATAGAGTTTCTCTATTCTAATCAAACGTCAACTAAGAATATGTTTGAAATCGCTTAAAAAATATGATTAATGATTCTTATTATTGTTTTTGCTTATAATTAATTTTTAAAAAATAATAATTTGTGTTTAATAAAAAAAAGTACTTAAAATTAATAAAAAAATATTTGCCATAACCTAGTTAAAAGTCAAAGTAACTTAGCGAATTTTATGAAGATCAAATGTAATAGCTTAATGACAAATACCTATTTTTTTAGTGTACAAGTTAATATATTCGAGTCTATCACACAATAAAAAATTATAATTCAACAAGCAATACAAAAAATTAAAGATATTTTTTTACTAATTCCTTAATGCGATTTGAACTCTAGTAGTTGGAGAATCGTTCTTTCTCCGAATGATTTACTTGCTTGTTTTATAGAAATATGTTTATTTATTTATATTTTATTTCACATGTGCTCAAATTTATTATCTTAATTTTTTGAAAGACCTAATTTTAGAGAGTTATTGATGTAAGTGTAAATAAATTACGAAATCAACATAAGTAATTTTTCAATAAAATTGTCTATTAACCTTACATTTTACAAGTTTGATAACCCGTGTAAGACACTGGTTAGTGCGAAAGATTTTTTTTTAAAAATATTTTAATTTATTTTATAAGTATTATTTATTTATTTTATTTAAATATTGATCATTATGTGTTGTTATTATTTTTATATGGTACAATTTAGTGCTTTTATTATAAATTAAAATATTTATTTCCTTAGATGTTCTAATTTTTTAAAAATACTTTAAAAACAATTATTGCAAATACTCTCTCTCTCTCTCTCTCTCTCTCTCTCTCTCTCTATATATATATATATATATATATGTAATGTATATATATTACAAGATTATATATATGTGATATATATGTATATTGTTATATATTATAAGTATAATTTTATTGATTCATAAATATTTAATTTAAGTCTGATAGCCTGTGTAAGACAACGAGTTAGTGTGAAAGATTTATTTTAAAAAATATTTTAATTTATTTTATAAGCATTATTTATTTAGTTTATTTAAATATTGATCATCATGTCTTGTTATTATTTTTATATGGTACAATTTAGTGTTTTTATTATAAATTAAAATATTTATTTCCTTAGATGTTCTAATTTTATTAAAATATTTTAAGAAAAATTATTGCAAATACTTTCTCTCTCTCTCTCTCTCTCTCTCTCTCTCTCTCTCTCTCTCTTTATATATATATATATATATATATATATATATATATATATATGTAATGTATAAATATTACAATATTATACATACATGATATATATGTATATTATTATATATTATAAGTATAATTTTATTGATTCATAAATATCTAATTTATTAGGAGAAGAAGAGTTAAGGAATGACTCTTCAAAAAAAGAGTTCTATGGGAGAATAAGAGTTTGGGAAGGAACGATCATTCGATCTTATCCAAATTGGGTTAAGCCAAACTTGATTAATTGACTTATGACCAACTAAGTTGACTCAGAATAATTAGATTTGTGATAACTTCTTACGTTATTATTATAACAAAATTGACTGAAAATAATTAAATTTGGGGGAATCGCCTCTTGCATTGTTATATATTAGTATTGATGATTGAGAATGCAAACATCATAATAATGAGAAAAACATTCACAAAAATATAAAAAAATTCAGGAAAAGAAAATACAAACTCACAAAAGTGAGAATTAACCTAAAACTTTACTAGCACCACATGACTAAATAAAAAAAGTACTTTATCCATTCTAAAATTAGATATATAATTTGACTTTTTAAGTCAAACGATGATATATTAAACTTTAAATTAATATAAATTTATTTAATTTTAATTAATACAATTATTATAATTTTATAGTGTTAGTTTTCTGAGGTACATAAAAGTGAGTTAGAAGGGGGGGGGGGTTGAATAGATCTCTTTTCTTTTTTGTGTACTTTTTCTTTTAAAGTACATTTAACAAATACAAAAACAATTGAATATGCAGTAGAATACTGTATTTGGTAAGCCCGTTTTGATACTTAAAACCAACTGTACAATTATGTAATTTATATGCTAGTGAATAAATAACTCAAGCAGATGAAACATTCATTTCAAGCATAAATATGAAAAGTAAGGAAGGTGGTGAAGAAACACTGAGAACACAGGAATTTTTAAAAGATTTGGAGACTGAATAACTCTTAATCCACTCTTCCACTCCAATGAACATGGATAATCACTAAGGATATGGTCACTCAGACCAGGTTCACAAAGAGCCACTACATCGAGACACTAAGTCCAAGACCTTAAGTTCTCCTACATAGGATCTGATTCACTAAGAATCAGGTGAGTTGCAAAGTCGCATATTTTCTTCTCAGGACATTAAGTCCTTTTCTTTTCTTGGGGCTGATTTCTCTGAATCAAGCGAGTCATAAAGTCTTGACTTTCCTTCTTAAGACACTAAATCCTCTTCCCTTCTTGGGGCTGATTCATTTGAATCAGGCGAGTCACAAAGTTTTAACTTTTCAGTTGCTGTTATTATTGATGAAGATGTGGGTTGCTGCCAAGCTAACATTAGGCTCTCATCTGAAGAGCTTGACAGCTGAGGGATGATTCCATTGATCTCTTGTCTTCCTTGAGCCCTCTGCATATTTCTGATAAGCTCTTGCTCTTGTATGGTTGTAATCATTCTTTTATTGATCCTCTAAAGCGTAGAGTTGCTTTAGGTTGATGATATAATTGTTTAGCGGATTGATCTTTTATCTCATCTTACTTCTCTTTCAAAATCTACGAATTTGAGAAGTTTTACTCTCTCTATCTCTCTCTCTCTCTCTCTATATATATATATTGGCAGTTTCATCTTTTCTCTATCTTTCTTCCTTCTTTTGAATTTCGAATAAGTCTTGTATATATAGAGAGATGTTCTTATAATTTATCCTTTGGAAAATATCCGTTTCTTCTTTCAATGTTCCAATCGGAGAGAATATTTAATAAAGATATTGTATCAGATTGCTTTTAGAACTGTCTTTATCAGTTTACCAAAAATGGTGTTTGCCTATTTTTAATTTTAAATTTACACGTAAGTATACGCGATCAGATAATAACATAGTAGCAAGCAAGGTATCGTCCCATGAAGATTATATTTAATAAATATCAATAATAAAAATCAAATCAAATTAATCATATTTAAACCAATGGTTAAAATTATGAAAATTGAATACGAAACTAATAAAAAAAACTACTAATTAATAATTACTAATTACCAAGGTTTTGAATTAGATCAATAAGACTTAAGACTATAACTTCACTAAATGTTTCATTTAAATCTTTTCACTTTCCATTAATTATATTAATTAAAATTAAATTGCTAATCGAGAATTCTTTACAGTATCTATATGCATCTCTCGATTATCACATAAATAAATCCCCCTAAATCTACCAATAAAGGAGTAGAATTAACAAGAACATCCAAGTAAATTAAAATATTATATCTCTATGTGAATTATATAAACAAGGATTTGAAACACAGATTCTCTTAAGGTTGCATACGACAAATAGACATATCTATATCTTATCCACAAATCATGAATTCCATCAACGCAGAAAACACAATCATACACTACCATACTAAGGTCTAAACTTATAATCAATCTATTAATTTTATACAAGTTACCAAGCTAATTACTGGTTAGGTAATTAAATATTAAAGCACAAATATAATAGACTATCCAACTCTAATCAATAATAGCTAATAAAGAAGCAAATTAATTTAAACTATGCATCACGACACATTGTAGTCTTAAAAGATAAATTAGTTCATAATTGAAATAATAATCAACATCCACAAATAATTCAACATCTTAACACAACAAAATAAAATTAAAAAAAGAGAGAAAAACTGTTTAGAAGCAATCCTTGACTCTCTTCCTTCAAATCCTACTTTGATCTTCCTAAGTATTGAAATTTGCTTTAAGTCTTTAGCCTCCAAATTCAATTCCTTGATCTAGCAAAAAGTTCTTTTAATTGGAGTACAAATAGAGTATTTGTAGTCCTAATACATAACCCTAATCCTACTCTAAAAAGAAGACCTATTCCAATTACAAAATTTGCTGAAATCTGGTCCTCACTAGCTCTTTCTTGACGCAGCGTTGTCACGTCGTCCAACAACTATAAACTGGCGCTGCTGTACCAGTTGTCCAAAAAGTTTCTCTGGTCTTTGGAGTATCGGCGCTGCCG
Source organism: Hedera helix (assembly GCA_947179155.2). Taxonomy (NCBI): domain Eukaryota; kingdom Viridiplantae; phylum Streptophyta; class Magnoliopsida; order Apiales; family Araliaceae; genus Hedera; species Hedera helix. Next base: position 15,370,500 of record OX359283.1, on the reverse strand, counting down.
CGCCATCTTCTAGTACCCGGCGCTGCCACGCCATTCTTTAACCTTCCAAAATTTTCTTCTATAAATAGCTCATCTGCCTCACAAAATCAGTCCTTTCACTAACCCAAGCATCTCCTCCTATAAAGTAACATAAAACACATAAAGAGTACCAAAATTACTTAAGAAAAATAATAATTCAAGGCTAAAAATACTCGATTTGTAGGTATAAAATTCACTCATCAATGTATAAAACTCACTCATCAAATGGAAACTTCGTGTATGATGCGACTTTGAGCAGATAACCATTAGACACAACTTTGTCTGATTCTTCATTTTTGACTTTGGATGAATAGTAATTGTCTTGTCATTTCCATTCTTCAAATAATCTTGATGCTAGTTCATTATCAATCCTGTTATAGCTTCAGTTCTTGGGAACTGTAGTGTTTGACTTATGAATTTCTGCTCTGTGATTAACATTACGATTTGATTACTCTGTGAACTGCACCATGCTTGGTTAGCTCGAGTGTTTCTTAACTTTATGAACTTTGAGCTTTCCTTACTGTCATCATTTTCCTTTACGAAGTCAGAGTTTACTTTACAATTCTTGTTGTGCTTTACGATTTAATCAAACTCTGCGATCCTTATGTAGTGAGTCATTTTTCTGATCAGCTATACGATTCTTCTACTTGGTTATTGGTTTTACTATCTTCTGCAATCAATTTTGTGATTCTTCTTCATCCTCCTTGGGTTTCATTTTTTTTTCTTTTCAGCATCTTCATTTTTTAACTTTCTTTTTAAGGATCATGTCTGCTATTTCGGCTTTACAATCTCCAGCTTCAGCTTTACGAACTATTTCTTTGTTTTCTGAAGCTTTACGATCTACTCTTCGATTTACTTGTTTTGTTAAGCAACTCTTCAATTCTCTAGTTTGCTTCACGAACTTAGAGCAACTCTTATAACTTGTGTTCTACGACTTCTTTAGACATCGTATCGTAGAGTATACTTTCAGACTTATAATTTTCAACAACATTTCTTGAAAAGCTTATTCTTTGTTTGTTATTATTATTTTTTGGATCTTCATTGCATACTCAGTTCACTCCCCAAAAGTTGAGATTTTTGTTAACAAATTTATGTGATAACCTACTTGAATTTGATGATGACAAAACAATAATGAAATAGGTTAGATATTCTAAGTATGTGCTATGTGAAACTTAATGTGAAAATATCTTTTATAAAGTTACATGTTAATATTGCAAAATAAGAAAATAAAGAAATTTGTATTATAAGAACAAATATGAGTATATAAACACTTGTTCATCTTTGAACAATCCTTAAAATAATTATCATTGTAAAAGGACTTAGAGATCAAAAATGTTAAGTTGATATAAAATTGAAAAGATAAATTTGGTCAGGGATCAAATTTGTTAGGTTGATCTAAATGATAAACTCTGTACTATCTTAAAACATATTATTGTAAAAGGACACTAGGGATCAAATTTATTATGTTGAATCCAGATACAGAGTATTATCCAATATGTAATAGAATAGGTTGAAGACTTACACAACTCGAAAAAGTAAGAAAAAGGAGACAAATAGAAAGATTATAGAAAAAGTGCAGAGTTAGAATGACAAAAACAAAGATTGCAAAACAAGTTGAAAAAGCTATTCTAAGATCGTATTGCATTTCAAGTTCAAGATTGTATAGCATTAGCAGAATCGTATTACAACCTGAATCATACTGCAAGCTAAATTGTATAGTACTGCAAGTTCAGATTCTATTGCAACATTATAATCATATTGTATTGCAAACTTGGTATGCAAGTTATGAATCGTATTGTAAGCTAAATCGTATTACAAGCTAAATCGTACTGCAAGCTGAATTGTATAGTACGGTAAGTTCAGATTGTATTGCAACATCATGATCGTATTGCAAACTCAGTTCGCATAGCAATGTCAAAATCCTGTAGAAGAAGTCAGTTCGTATTATGAAGACAAGATTATACAGAAGGATTCAGTTCGTATTGTGAAGACATGATCGTATAAGTGCGATAATCGCATTAAAGTTCCAATCGTATTGCAGAATCTCTACTATACGATCAGTTCATTTTGAAGAGTGAAAGTTGTCAGACTACTAAAAATGGATATGTCACAGATTGAAGAACCTTATGAAATTTCTCCAAATCAAACTTGAAATATGAAAATCAGAGCATATCCATGTCTACTGGCTAGTTTGATTTTGAAAACAACAGTCGACCATTGGATATATATGATGGAGATCGAAAAAAGATGTACAATATGATGTCATCCACGTGGATACCATTGTTAGGATACTGAAAATGAGGACAGAGCTGAAATCAAGCTGACATTCATCTATAAATGTCAGCATCAAAATCTATTAAGATCAAAGCTTTAATTAGAGTGATGCTACTTTTTAACGGATAATTCAAACAACACGTAAGTAAACTTATGTGAAACTGAAAGAGTGAAGCAAACTACTAATATTACAAGATCTGGTCAATAAGGAAATAATGAGACTGCCATTATAGAGAGAGAGCTGAACCTTTAAATTGTAGAGCTCAAAAAGAAATAAGAGAAAGAAAAAGCAAATAAACAATTCTAAAAGACAACAATGATTAAGTGAGGGGGAGTTGGAATAAAAAAGTGAAGACCAAAGTACAACTGCAGATGTTGAAAGAAAGAAGAGTACAAGAAGATTATAGAACTTGCATAATCATGGTTCGTAGAACAAGACCAAAATTATAAAGTAATATAATCTAAGACAGCTCTAAGTTAAGTTACCTTCACAGTGCTAAATGATCATGGTGAAGATCGTTTAGGAATGAGATCGTAGATCAGATCATAAGGATAACATAACGTAAAGCTGAAAATGATTAATGATGGTTTGACAAAAAGATGATCTGAAGTGTAGAATTGACAAGGCAATGACTGATCATCCAAAGCTGATATGAAGGATAAGACAAATCGTGTTTAATGGCTATCTATTTAAAGTAGCACTAGACACGAAGTTTTCACTTTTGGTCAACTAATGAAGATAGGTCGAAAAGAAATCTGATACAATATCTTCATCAAAGATTATCTGCGATTAGAACATTAAAACAATTAATGGATATCTTTCAACGAATAAATTATCAGAACATCTCTCTCTATATAGAAGACTTATTCAGGAAAAAAAATAGAAAGATGGAAAAGAGAAAAAGAAAAAGATAGGTGACATGAGCAATAAAAAGAGAATACAAGATGAGACTATTAAAATAGAAAGAGAGTTAAACTTACCAAGATCGTAGCGAGATGAGGAGTAGATTGATCTAAAAAATGGTATATCATAAACCCAATGTTAATACATACCTTGGAGGATCAATAAGGAATGATTTTCCAACAATATAAGAGTCAGAGCAAATCATAATTATGCAAAGGACTCAAATGAGAGAAAAAGATTAATGAAATCAGTCCTCAGCTGCCAAACTCTTTAAATGATAGCTTGGCAGCACCTCGAATAATTCATCAACAATAGCAGAAAAGTCGAGACTTAGTGGTTCACCTAATTCAGAGGAATCAACCTCAAGATGAGAAGAGGACTTAGTGTCATAAGGAGCAAAACGGGTTAGACCCATCTGATTCTTAGGGAATGAGTCCTTGTTGAGGGAAGACGAGTTCATGTCTTATGAGGAGATAAGACATGACCCAGTGACTCGCCTGATTCTTAGTGAATCAGCCCCTGTTGAGGGAAGATGACTTAGTATCCTAAATCACTAAGGAAAGTTGGGGAGTCTAATCTGAATGCATGAAGGAACTACACTTAAAAGGCATTCTTTTAAAATTCTCAAAAGCTCTTAGCCAAGCAGGCTCAAAGAAGAATGTCTATATCAAATTCATGTCAACTATCAAACATTGGGAGAAATTAAAACATCTATTCAATCTTAAGCTTCCCATTGTCATAAAAAAAAGAAATTAAAAAAGAGAGACTTCCCACTGTTATTCTTGTACAGAAAACAGGCACATGAGCTAGTGGCTTAGAGTGATGGAGTCAAAACATTCATTTCTCCACAGCCAAAACACTACAAATCATTATCATTTTATATTCCTTCCCCATTTCTTAGTAACCAACATAAGATCAATGGAACATCATTATCGTTATTAAATGAATTTTTATAATAAAACCTAAGCTTGTAGAAACTTGACATCTACATATCATTTTCAAAAAAGAAAACCCAACAAATAGTTTGGTGAAGATAACTACGCACATTGATGTGAAAGACAATAAGGATGAGATCTTGCACTCTAGCCCCTAATACAAGCAATGCCTCAATTATAAGTACAATCCCAAGGCCACTAGAAATGCATATTAAGCTAACAAGTGATATAAAAACCCAAAAAGATTCACAATATGTTACAAGTAGTATTTCAGAGAGCTAAAGCCAATCAGCTCACAACAGTCATTGTGACCCTACTAATTAGTTTTCATTTCCTATAAATCATTTCTAAGAAACAAAACAAATGGACTAAATTATCATATTAGCAGGGTTGTTGCTAAATGGCTAAATAAGAATATACTATATTATCATATTAGCAGAGTTTAAACCTACTAGTAAGCAATTCACCATTCCTAGAGTCCTGAAGATCTCTGTTTGAAAATTCAAAATTGATTCACAATGTATACAGGTATAACTGAGAAAGCTCACAAAATCCTGACGAAATATACTTCCGCAAATTTAACATTCCTATTTTTTTAAAATTTAAAACTTCAAATTTTCAGCATCTTAGTACAACAAAATACTAAAACTTGAATGAATTATTGCAATCAACTGACCCCTTTTATGCAAAACAAAAACAACACCAACGCATTAAGAACCACGTTTAAATGATCTTATTTTCCTTGAACACCATAAAACAACCACATTACATATTACTAGCAAGTAGTAAACTTACTTAAAAACATATAAATATAAAAACAATGATAGAAAGAAGCCGTAAAGTCAAATTTCATTCCAATTTTCCATTCCCAGATTCCACATTTCGTCAAAAATGACTCTATCTCATAAACTAGAAATAATTTCGACACTTTTGCTACATTATGATCCAAAAATTCATACAAGCCAAGTGTCATAAAACTCAAAAAGTTCATATATAATGAAATAAGTGAGGGCAAAACTAGACTCAGAAATTAATTACTGAAGATTAGAATGGATCGTAATGCGAATAAAAAGCATACTCATCACATAGCTGATTACAACAAACGAAATTCCAGCTGATTCAAATGAAATCTTAACACTCTTAGCCCTATTCCAATCAACCAGAAATGACTATCTTTGTAGGAAAAAAAATCACCCAATTTCTATCAGAAGCATATGGATTTGAAGATGAGAAACACCATTTTGGCCAAATCAATTGGTGTAACTGTGTAGTATAGGAGTAGAACACTTTAAATAGTTTGGATTTAATGAAAAACCAACTGGATTCATTATTTGAAGAAGGAAATTAGGGTTTTTGTGGGTTTGAGAGAGAAGTGAGATTTTGCGCTGCTAGAGAGAGAAAAAAAGAGATGAAAACTGATTTTATAAATTATTTTTCCCTTTTATATTTCACTGGGTAGAAGTTAATCCAAGGATTTAGAATTCATCAAGAGAAAATGAAGCAAACTTGACCATTAATTGTGACGCCTCCAAATCCGGGTCCCTTGAACCACGAGTTCGGTGCTCACGTTACTATTATACCCTATCATCATATTTATTCATTTTGAATAAAATATTAAAACTTAATTTACATTCATACATATCTAATCCCAGGTTCTTACATACCTTTATACATACACATATTCGTACCTGACATATTACAAAAAGATACTAATATTGACTTTCGAAAATTCTCTAACTAGGCCTTCATTGTTGACTAGCCTTTCCTTTCCCTTTGTCTACTCCTGATCCCTCTGTCTGTTCAGGTTTAACTAAAATATCATGTTTAAAAGCAAGAGTGAGCATAAAATAGCTCAGCAAGTATATAAATAAATGATGACTTGATATTTTGAGATGATGAATGAAAATCATATACGATTTAACTGAATCATGCATGATAACTTAATCAATATAAATTAACTGAAATATTTTTAATAAGTTGGGTTAATATCAATAGACTGAATCATGTTTAATAAACTGGATCAATATCAATAGGATGATTAATGTCAATATCGATTCAATATATGAACAAGAGAATTATACATGAACTTTACATGAATGACTAAGAGTATGGAGTTTGCTTGTTGTATGGTCACAAGACCTAGAATTCGTTAAGAACAATACCAATCATAAAGACTGATATTGCCTATGTTAGTCATAAGACTGCTGTTCAAATTAGATGTGTACTCTGGGTGATCAGCCCATCGTACTTTTATATTATGTACAACATAAATATCTGGCGACGCAACCACACCATAAAAATTACATTTTTCTTTGTCCTTTATTCTCCTTTTTATTAGGTTTGTTCTGTTACAGCATATCATAGAATGCGCACCACAACAATGTGGATTGGAGCACATAACAATAGCCAACTGAATACAACATGTGTCATCATACGTGTCTAGCCGAAATCGAGATTGGCATCGACTTTTTTTTAAAATAGTTCAATAATGAATGAACTTTACACAATCACATGAATACATAACATGAATAGCTTTGGAAGAACTGCAGTGAGAGTTCAGATAGAAAACTTGCTTTTATCTCCTTTTTCCTCAACTGGTAAAATACTACCCCGTTTATAACCTACATGACCATAATATTGGTTCATGTATTAGTTACAAACACATGCATGCCATAACTTGATATACAAGCTACCATTTAGCTTTACATAGTCCTTAATATATAACACCTTGATCTTTATGCCTTAACGTTTACCACATTGATCATTTTTATCAAATTATAGTTTACGTATATATTTCTATCATTTAATATCAAAACATTTTATTTTGGATAAAAAATAATTTATTTTTCAAAACTCAATACACGGCGCCCCGGTGCCATCCTTCCTTCTTGGAACTGTGCTGGCCGCGAGATTGGCTCGACCAGACTGTGCCCGGCTCACATTGATTTCGCCCCGGCGAGCTCTTCATAGCAGCACTGCACCCCGACGAGCTCTTCACAGCAACACTGTGCCCTGGCGTAGTCTCTATTGCAAAAGAGGGCGCCCTGGCGCAGTGCTGGTTTTTCAAAAAAAAATTCTTTTCAAAATCCCTAGTGTCTTTGGCCCTAATTTGATTTTTTGAGTTCCAACACTTCACCTGGCACACATAACATGTATTTGACTTGCGTGGGCGTTCAAAATATTTAAAAATTCTCATATGGACTTGTTTTTCCAAAGATTTCATTTTAGGCGTCGGCGAACGTTATTTATCGCCATAGACGCCAAATGTCTTCCAATTCCATTCTAACACGTGTATTTAAATGAAACTTAGTTGCTTGACCTTATTTTACCATTACTTATCCAAAATGGCCAAAAATTACACATTAGTGGCATTTTGTCAACTTTACAATTTCATACATAAACTTAACTTGAGTTCTGAACTCCATGTACCACATAGGCAATCACATACATATTTAGCAACTTTATATATTCACATAACTTCCATATGCACCTTCTAATGCACTTTACAGATTATGATTTGGTTCACATACAAATCATAGCCTAATATTCTAACTTTTCTACATCAAGTCATGCTTTTTAATCATATAAGAGCTTAGAGTGTTATTTAGCATAAAAATACTCATGATTCCTTCATGCTTAACCTTTTCATCTAGTTTTTCATCACTTCTATTAATATATAACACATGATCATTCAATAATCATGCTTTACAACCTTGAATATAAACATGAATAGTGCACCACCTTTGTTCTAGCATATAAAAGCTTAGGGTTTCATGATATCTCCAAGATGAATCACATAGATCACATAATCAACACATGTAACCAATGATTCATGCATGACTACTCTTATTCTTAAGTTTAAACACATAAACATGAAATTTTAAAGCTAGAACATGATTATACCTTCTTGTAGCCTTTTTTTTTTCTCTTGCAATAAACCTTCTCAAGGTTTGATTCTCCACTTTGGATGGCTAGATATGCTTCACTTACAACTTTTTTCTTGAAATCGTTCAAGGTTTTTCTCAAACCCTAGCTCCATTTCTCTTCTTTTCTTATGAACTCTCTTGCTAGCAAACTTAGAAAATAAACTTAACTTGTGCTAAAAAATATATGCATGTATGGATTAAATCAATCCTCCAACACTTAACCATCTTTGGCTAAGTTAACTCATGTATAGTTAGGGGTATTCATGTCATTTTCCATTGCTAACCAAGGACATAATAGTCATTAAACCCTTATAGGATACAATTGTCATTTTTTAACTTGCTAAGGGCTCTTTGGTCAGTAGTCAAATTTCCTACAAATTTAATTCCTTTAATTCATAACTTATTCATTTTTAATCCAATTCAAGTCTTTTTTGATACAAATTGGTTTAATTAGGCTTGAATTTAATTCCACCATCAAATAGTCTATGACTTGTTTGTACTAAAACACTTGTCACACTTCAAAATTTTAAATTCCTATTAACTAATTACCATAATTTACAATATTTGCAAAAATTTTAAATTGCATATAATTACATTCTTTCCTCTTTACAAGGATTCCAGCCCTGGAATCACTATTACAAGATTACGTGAATAGATTCGGATATTCTTTCTTCATTATTCCCTCTAGCTCCTACGTTACTTCTTCAGCATTTTGGTTCCTCTACACTACCTTTACAGAAGGTATCACTTTGTTCCTCAAAACTTGCTCATTCATGTCTATGATTTGAACATGAGTTTCTTCATACGTCAAGTCTTTCTCAATCTGAATCAGCTCATACGATTTCTAATATCTCAACCTTTTAAGAATTTGGCTAAGGCAATTCTGCAACAACTATTTGACAAGACAACTTACTGATGAGCTAGCACTTAATTAATAAAGCTGCAGATGGATCACTTAAGATTCTTTTGGAAATAAAGAGACATGTCTACTTGCCATGAAGCTTATGAAGATCACAAAGAAAAAAAGGATTACTCCATAAATCTCCTATCTACAACAGCAAACTAAGCATTCAATTCCAAAAGATCTGTTCTTTATCCAATCAAATCTCAATAGTTGCCGGTTGTAGCAAGCTTCTCCATTTGGAAAGATATCTAATTATGTTATGAATCATGGCATTCACTTAATTAGGACTATTGTTTATTATTGAGGTTATCAGACTAGTCAATGTTTGGTGTTACTGGAAAATGAGAGAAATTATATGCTCGAAAGAATATGGATGCATAAACCAAAGACAGAAATAAGGAAGGAGAGTAATGAAGATCAGGAGCTCAAGCAAGGAAGAATCTGGAAGAACAACTCAAAGCCAACAAATAGAAGGAAGAAAAGCCTGAAGGACATTACCACTGATACTCAAGAAATTGATGTCAGTAAGGTATGATTTATTAACCATCTTAATAATTATGTGCATAAATCTTAGTTGTCTTATGTACTATATGTGACAACATGGATACATGCAACATTGTTTAAAATGCTCTCAGTCAACTATCATCAACCTCTAATTGAATTAAGATCAAGCACAAACTGAGTTGAAAACAATTAAGGAACCTACTTTCCCATTATTTCAATCTTAGGATGATGATAACATTCTAAGATCTATTATAAAATAATGTACACTGGGAGATCTCATTGTTATGAGGACTGGATAATTATGGTATTCCATGAGAACAACTGATAAAGTACTAATATTTGGTTTGGCAAGTACAGAGTAAAGTCAATTCTATGATCCCATTATACGAATCAACTTGGTGAACATTGTAAAAATGATTTATACACTGTGAACTCCAAAACCTATAATAGTATAACGAAAGATAAATGAGCCAATTCAAAACTGTTCTTCAGGAAAACAAGCTCCTAGTCACACACACACACACACACACACACACACACACACACACACACACACACACACACACACACACATATTATTCAACATTCTACGTTTACGCAATCTTAACCTTTTAGGATAATGAAAATGAATTTTTGAATTTCTGTCACTACATTTCATTTTGATATCAAACTCTTCCAAAAAGAAGAGGGTCAAGCTATAATATGTTGGATATAAATGATACCATCACCAGATGAAAGTAGCTCTTATTAAAGAATAAAAGTTCAATTATATGCTAATTAGTCACTTATATGCCAAGATAGTTTAAATTTGTTTCTTTCGTGATCAACCAAAAACAATAAAAATGATTATAAGGAGTTCAACTCTTCTAAGAATATTAAGTTCTAAGCATTAAAACGAGCATATCATAAATATCTCTGCATCAGTGAACTTCACCAACTGGTTGATGCAAAAGATAATAGAATAAAATTTAATGAAGAAAGTACACTTCTGACCACTGGGATGTCATAATGCTATCAGAGACAAATCTGTCAACATTACCTGCTCTGCTCAGAAAAGGTTTCTCAATCATTCTGCTTTCAACAATGGCATCATACGATTCTTAAAAGGGAAAAGAAATCAAGTCTTGAATGTTTGAACATTTTTTATTGTACATATTTAATTCTAAATAAGCAGTAAGAATTAACTTACTATCTCAACTGAAGTCAAAATGAGGCATGATCAGTTAATTATTACTGAGCTTAAGATTGTTATCAGTTGACATCGCACAATTATTCGAACTGACAATCTTAGGGCAAAGAAAACTATTGTACATATTGAAGGAGAACAAGATGATATCTAAAAGCTTAATTCTCTAATCTCAAGGAAGAACTGACAAGCTCTACAATTGGTAAACAATCAATTGTATAGTTAAGTGATGAATACAACAAGTAAGTAAACATTGAAACTCTGAACTCTATGATCATAGAATCAAGTGAAAGAGTCGTAGAGTCAACTTCTTTGATCCAAATACTCTATAAGTTAATAAGTCATAAATAGAACTCTTTTATGAGAACTACAAAGAAAAAAGCATAAACAAGCATTCTTACAGAAAGAATAAAGGCAAAAGATCACTTATCCAATTCACTTTATCATGATCCTACAACCAAGAGTTAATTTTTGATTCAGTGTTGATAATGAACATTTTCTCTTGATACACTTGAAGGAAATAAAAGATAAATCAATGAGACTCTTGGAGATACTGGCTGGACATATACATAAAATGAATTAAAAGATCTGAGAGCCGGTTATCAGATTAACACCAAAAATATCTAGCCCCCAGCATCAAGAAAATCTTCAAATTACGAGCTGATTAAAGAAATAGCAATAACAAGAAACTATACCAACTATACCAAACTGGTTGCATAAAGAAATCAACCGTGATTTCCTGCTCCAAAAATTCATTAAAGGCTGCTATGGTGTTTCTTGTTTTCACTGTCCTTACAAAAATTATGAATGGTCATATAAGTGTCATATAATGCTTTCCTATTTGTTGTACTTAGAGGGACTGTGTTAAATCATCCTCACGCTTTGCTTACTCAAATTTCTAAGATACATATTAGACTAGACAAATTATTATTCAGACAAAAATTAGTCAAGAAAAAAAAAACTTTAACACAATGGTAAACACTTGATCCTAAAATGTGGTAATCTTAAAAATTCATTGAGCAAATGAAACATAATACTTTATCTTTGGAATTCATGTTCTGATTTTACAATCAAAAAGTTATGTAAAGAAGTAAAACAAGCATATGCAGAGCACAGTAAGATGAGGATGATAAGTGGACTGAATATCTTGATTCATTCTGTTGAAAAACTTTCATCAAACAAACCAAGTACATTAATGATTTATGAAAGAAGATTGATTTGGAAAGCAGCCACTATCACAAATTATGCTAAGACTACTAAAAGCCAGACTGAGGGATGAAAAACGATAAATGTACAATGATAAATCTGGCTCTTCTTATATATCTAATTGATAGTAACTTTGAAGTTTTTCATTCTATATAAAATGCTCTGAATATATAAACTAATCCTAAGAAAATCGTAAAATGACATAAAAAGTCATTCTTTAAAATCCAGATGCTAATCTTAAAGAATGAAAAAAGGTATGAATGGAAGGCACTATTATGACTAAGAGATAAATCTGATCTAAAGTCAACAAATCAATACAATAGTTGAATACCTTACAACTGAATGTTGCTGAACTCAAATAATGGAAAATTAGTTGGTTGACTATGATTAACATTTAAAATAATTAACCCATGATACCATTTAGCATTCTCAAGCAAAATTTTCGTTAAGCATTTACTTATGCTGAGATAATGCATCTAAATGATGATATTAGTGTACAAAATATCTCAACAAATGTTTCAATATAATCCTTATTCTACTCAATGAATCTTGATAAATTACCTAATCTTTAGTCTGATTGAATTTTAAAATGACTAAAATTTGTTTGTCTAATCGTAATTCGTAGAGTAAAATGATTTTTTTATGATTCATCGTAGAGTAATCATTAAATCGTTGAGCTTACAATATCACCCTACAAAAAGCAATAAATTTCTCTTGATTCAAAATTATAAAACTATTGATGAGAAATGACAAACCAATCAAATAGCTGATAACGAATATTAAAGAAAAGTTAAATAGTCTATAGTTAAGTGCCACAGTTACGTTAAATCATCTTTCCGAGATTCACTGCCATATGTAACTGCTGCAGCAAACCTAGTAGTTTGACTATCCATTAGAAGCTTGACGCATGTCTTATTCAGATAATTAAAAAAATGTAAAAAGACTGTTTACAAATCTTCGATATAATTTGCCTAAAAGAATGTGCATATCACGCTAGTTACTAATAATTGATTCTTTCAGATCTGAACAATAAATCAGATAACATTTTATCATCACATCTTTAAATTCGCAACATTTCAGAGCAAAGTTCATATATATCTGTGAAATAAAATGTCTTTAGCCTCAACATTATCCACAAACCCCTTGAGTTATTCTTTCAAAAATGGTTCTCACCTTCATGTAACATGTTCTAAAACTCTAATTTATGAAGTTACTGAAGGGTATGATGAATCTGAAAATTGTAAGACAAGAGTCAGAAACATCAAAGCGTTCTTCATGACAATGAGAATAAGACATAACCTTGAGAAAAGATTTTGGTATAATGCATTATATACCATTTCTGAATTTGCTATCGTAAATATCAGAAATCTTTTCATCATAATTATTTTTCATAGCCTTTACTCCTTCTTTCTTTGAAATATCCAACGGAAGGAGTAAGTTTCTTATACAAGTTTGTCTTTCAGGGCACTTTACAAAACCCTCTTGATACTCTTCTAGAATTCTATTGACTTTAAAAGATCTAATGAAGACTTATCATCCCTATTTGATGTTGACAAAAAGAGGGAGAAGAATTGTAATGTCCTAGAATTTCCACGTCATTATTAATTAAATTATTAATTTAATTTCCGACGAGTTAGTTTTAAGAGATTATTTAAATCTTTTATTGTGATTAATTAATTATGTGATTAAATGATTATGTAATTAATTACTAAAATTAATTAAAGGGGGTCACTAATATGTTATTTAAATTAGTGAACAAACCCTAAAGTTTTAATATTAAAATAGTTGATAAGTTTCCTATTAATTAAATATTCAATTAAATTGAATATAATGAGTTAATTAAATATAATAAATTAATTAATATGATTATTAATTAATGTAAATAATGTGAAATATTAATAATAATATTTATTAGTCCATCTAGTAATTTAATACTTATGGGTTAGAATATTTAATTATTTATTCAATCTAATTATTTATTTAATCATGGATTGAATAATTAATGTGTAAATTATTAAATTAGCCCAACATGGGTCAATTAGTAGCCCAAGTGGAGAATAATAAAATTTGACAATTTAGTAGCCCAAACAATTTAATAGAAGCCCAATTGGTATTTTAAATTAAAGCCCAATACTTGGCCCATTTGGAAAAACAATTAAATAACTAATTAATTAATTAAAAAAAAGTGACTCAATTTTGGGACAACCAAATTGCTATCAGCCGAGAGCCTACAAGGAGAGAGAGAAAATTTGATTTTTTTTATTTTTCAATTATTTAATTAAAAGATTGCTTGTTTTATTTTTAAAGTACATAGACACCATTCTTCTTTTCACCAAATGTGTCATGCAACCCATTCCTTGTGCTAGCTTGTGTAAGTATCCTTGCTACTCTCATTATGACAATTTTAATAGATATAAGTTTTATATCTATCCAAATTGTAAGTATACTTACAATTTAGGAATGCATGTTGGTCATTTCTTCTTCTTCCACTTTGTAAGCTAGAGAGCATTTGAGAGTGTAGAAAAATATTTTGAGAGCAAAAATACCAAGAGAAGGAGTTCTTGGTTCATGTCATCTTCTTTCACCACATATTTTGGAAGAAAAAGGAGGATAGCCATTAAATCAAGGTAATGGTTATTCTAAATCTAATTTTGTTTTAAACTAACATGTGTATATAAATATGTTAATATAGTTAATAATGTATGGTAGTAATATTTAGGCCATGCTTGAGTTTAATATGCTTGGTTTGTATTTTGGTATCATTTGTATGCTAAAATATGTGTTTAATAGTGTATAATCAAGTCTTGAAATATATGACCAAAAATATTTTTATAAAACTTAGATTTGATGTTCTAATATTATAGAACATTAAATCATGAGAAAAACAAAGTTTGAATCACTCAAAATGGAGTTATACACAAAAAGTTATGATTTATAGTAGTTTATGTGATGTAAAAATTTTTATAAAAAAATAATGATATTAAATCATGAAAAATTTATTTTTCATGTTATAAATTAATATAAGGTGATTGGTAATTTTTTTGGATTTTTATTGATGATTTAAAGCTTACTTATTGGTATATTTTTATTTAAAATGGGTATTGCCGGACACTGTTCACACTCTGCCGGAAAAAAAAAAGAAAGGGAATTTACGCGCAATGCGCGGCCACTGTTCATGAAGGACGCGGAGCCAAACGACGTCGTTTGGCGTCCGTATAACGTTACTCCGCGCGTACGCGCGGAAGCCGTTTCCGGCTTCTCAAAACGGCACCGTTTTGGGCCGTTCGGAATGTTACACGCGCAATGCGCGGAAGACGGAGGTTGCGGAAATTACAATTCTGCCCCTCCGTGTTTTTCTCGACGAAATTACGATTTTACCCTCGTTTCAGTTTTCAACTTAATTACAGAAATGCCATTCGGGTTTAATTTAATTAATTTAAATATTTAAAAAACTAATTTAAAATTATAACAAAAATAATAAAAATACAAAAATGATATTGGGAGGATATTTTTAATTAAGTTTAATATTTAAATATTTTAAATATTAATCTACTTAGCTAAATCATGGTTAAGTTAAATAAATTTATTAGTTATTTATTATTTAAAATGTTAATAATAAATAAAGGTAATAAATTAGCAAATTATTATTTAATTCCTATTAAATAATAATTAAAGAGAGATAAAATTTATAAAGTAATTATTTATTATTTAAATATTATTAAATAATAAATAAGGATAATTAAGTAATTAATTATTATTTAATTAGCATTAAATAACGATTAATGGAAATTAAGTTATTAGATTAATAATTTATTATTTAATTTAAATAATAAATAAGAATGATTTGATTATTATTTAACCTTAAATAATAATTAAAATTAATTAAATAATTAATTATTATTTAATTAACATTAAATAATAACTAAAGAGGATTAAAATGAGTAAACTATTATTTAATTTCCTTAAATTAAATAATAGGTAAGGTTAATTACTTAGTTAACTATTAGTTGATTAATATTAAATTAAAGAAGGTTAAAATGAATCAATAATTATTTATTATTTAATTATTATTAAATAATATATAAGTACAATTAGTTATTATTTATTTTAAATAATAACTAGAGTTAATTAATTAATTTCTATTTAACCAAGATTAAATAGTAATTAAATAGAGATTGAGTTAATAAACTAAATTGAACTTAATTATGCTTTAATTAAACAATTGTAATAAGTTGTTTAAGGGTTTAAAATATTTTCTAACTTATTAAATTATTAACCTAAAATGATTAAGGGTCTATAAGGTTAATAATATTGTTGTGACTAATGTAAATTATGTGTTAGTACTTATATGATAAATAAGTACCTTAGTAAGCGTGTAGTTGTGCAAATACGTCGTACTAATTATTAGACCAACTTTATTAATGTTAGGTCTTTTCAAAGCCAGTTAGTTAAAGCTAGACATATATTGTAGCTGAGCAGACAGGCAAGTTCCTTATCTCTAAACTCATTTCATTGAGCAAATTATTTATCTAGGCTTGAACTGTTATTTCCAAGCATGCTTTGAGTGGTTTAATTACTTTACAATTATTCCACATCGATATTATTGTTATTCGCACTTGTTGCACTTGAGATTGTACAGTCATTGACTTGTACTTAATTATTGTTCTATTCTTTAAAGAACTGTTCACAGTAAGTCTAAGTCATTGTTCGGCTAGACATTTATGTTAAAGATTTTAAAAGCTATCCAAATCATTGAAGATGCGGATTCTTAGACTATTATGAACACCCCTTTATTATAGGGGAGTACCCTGTATCTAATATTAGGTACAAAAATACGGAAATTAAATGTTATGCATACACATATTGTACTGAGGCTGATCCCCTCGGGTACATATTTCTGGTAGTAACCATTGAGTCAACCTGCTATTGACTACAGTGGATATTTATAGTTCATAGTCTATTTGACTATCCTAATTTTAAAAGCAACTTATTATTCCTGCTTATGTTATTCACATTATTGAATTGTTCAGCTATTCCCTTTCATTCATGATATATTGTTCCTTGTTGTTATTTAAACTTGTTGAGCAAACTAGTTGCTCACTCTTGCTATATCATGAAACCTTATTGCAGTCCAACCCGAGACTTCGGGAAATAACAAGGGTAAAGGAAAGATGAAGTAATAGACTTCGAGATTGCAGTCCTGTAGTTAATTTAAATTAACTGTTATGTAATATAAACCCTAAGTACTTTATTAAGGGTATTTGTGTACTTTTTGTAAGGTTATCGTATCTTGGGACTAGTAACACCTTTTGAATGAACAACATATGTTTATTATTCCGCATTTAGTTATTGTATGTTGTTTAGAGGTGAATGTTTGTATTGGATCGTGATGACCGGATCCGGGTATTTGGAACCCGAATTTGGGGGCGTCACAAGAATAATTGGTAAAACAAAAAG
Source organism: Hedera helix (assembly GCA_947179155.2). Lineage (NCBI taxonomy): Eukaryota > Viridiplantae > Streptophyta > Magnoliopsida > Apiales > Araliaceae > Hedera > Hedera helix. The sequence continues at coordinate 15,353,186 of OX359283.1, read as the reverse complement.
AAATGGATAAAACAATCCAAATCCTTCGAACCCCTATCAGATGCTCTCCCAAATGTCAATATCAAAATTGCGGAAGAAGAGAATCTACAAGTTAGGGGGAGATATAGAAGTAAGGGGGAAACTTATGTAAACATTGTATATGAGACAAATCTCTGTAATGGTAAATCAATTATAAATAAAAACTATTTTCAAGTAAGTATTTCATATATCTGATTACTTTTGATGCTTTGTTGTGTTTAAAATTTTGTCATCATCAAATAGGGAGAGATTGTTAGCAAATTTATGTGATAACCTACTTGAATTTTATGATGGCAAAACAACAATGAAAGCGGTTAGATATTCTAAGTATGTGCTATATGAAACTTAATGTGATAATATCTTTTGTAAAGTTACATGTTAATATTGAAAAATAAGAAAATAAAGAAATCTGTATTAGAAGAGCAAGTTTGAGTATATAAACACTTGTTCATCTTTGAACAATCCTTAAAATAATAATCATTGTAAAATGACTTAGAGATCAAGAATGTTAAGTTGATTTGAAATTGAAAAGATAAATTAGGTTAGGGATTAAATTTGTTAGGTTGATTCAAAAGATAAACTCTGCACTGTCCCCAAAAATATTATTGTAAAAGGACATTATGGATCAAATTTATTAGGATAAATCCATATACAAAGTATTATCCAATATGTAATAGATTAGGTTGAAGACTTGCACAACCCAGAAAAGTAAGAAAAAGGAGACCAACAGAAAGATCGTAGAACAAGTGCAGAGTTAGCAAGACAAAAACAAAGATTGTAGAATAAGTTGAAGAAACTATTTTAAGATCGTATCGCATTGCAAGTTCAAGGTTGTATAGTATCAACAAAATCGTATTACAAGCTGAATCGTATTGCAAGCAAAATCATATAGTACTGCAAGTTCAGATTCTATTGCAACATCATAATCGTATTGCAAACTTCGTATGCAAGTTTCTGAATCATATTGTAAGCTAAATCGTATTACAAGCTGAATCGTACTACAAGTAGAATCATATAGTAATGTACGTTCAGCAATGTCAAGATTGTATAGAAGAATCCAGTTCGTATTGTGAAGACAAGGTTGTATAAAAGGATTCAGTTTATGAAGACAAGATTGTATAGAAGGATTCAGTTCGTATTGTGAAGACATGATTGTATAAAAGCGATAATCGGATTGAAGTTATGATCATATTACAGAATCTCTACTATTCGATTAGTTCATTTTGTAGAGTGAAAGCTGTCAGACTACTGAAAATGGATATGTCACAGATTGAAGAGTCTGATGAAATTTCTCAAAGTCAAAGTTAAAATTTAGAAATCAGAGCATATCCATGTCTACTGGCTTGTTTGATTTTGAAAATATCAGCCGACTATTGGATGCATATAATGTACAATATGATGTCATCCACATGGTTGCCATTGTTAGCATATTGGAAATTAACTGATTGTTAGGTAAACTTATGTGTAACTGAAAGAGTGAAGACAAGGTCCAATATTACAAGATCTAGTCAATAAGGGAATAATGAGATTACCACTATAGAGAGAGAGAGAGAGAGAGAGAGCTGAACCGTTAAATAGTAGAGCTTAAAAAAAATAAGAGAAAGAAGAAGCAAATCAATAATTTTGAAGACAACAATGATTAAGTGAAGGGGAGCTAGAAAAACAGAAAAATGAAGACCAAATTACAACTGCAGACATTGAAAAAAAGAAGAGTACAAGAAGATCATAGAGCTTACACAGTCATGGATCGTAGAATAAGACAAAAATCAGAAAGTAATAATATCTAGGACAGCTCTAAGTTCACAAGTTAAGTTACGTTCATAGTGCTAAACAGTAATGGTGCAGATCGCAGAGTATTGAGACCGTAGATCAGATCATAAGGACAATAAAACGTAAAGCTAATGGATTGTAAAGTTAATCGTAGAACAATAAATCATAAATCAAACTGAAGGATCCAAGAAGTTCTATAATTAATGAAGCTTAAACAAGGTTGATGATGGACTAACAAAAAGATGATCTGAAGTGTAAAATTGACAAGATAATGACTGATCATCCAAAGCTGTTATGAAGGATCAGTCAAATTGTGTCTAACAACTATCTGTCCAAAGCAGCACCAGACGCGAAGTTTTCACTTTTGGTAAGCTGATGAAGACAAGTCAAAAAGTAATCTGATACAGTATCTTTATCAAAGATTCTGTGTGATTAGAATGGTAAAACAAGTAACGGATATCTTCAAACGGATAAATTATAAGAACATTTCTCTATATATAGAAGACTTATTCAGAAAAAAAATAAAGAGATGGAAAAGAGAAAAAAGAAAAGGAAAGAAAGCAGGAGTAGTAAAAAAAGAATACTAGGTGTGACTGCCAAAACAGGAAGAGAGCTAAACTTATCAAAATCGTAGAGAGATGAGGAGTAGATTGATCTACAAAATGCTATATCAACCCAAGGTTAATACACACATTGGAGGATCAATCAAGGAATGATTCCAACAATATAAGAGTTAGAGCAAATCATAATTATGCAAAGGACTCAAATGAGAGAAAAGATTAATGGAATCAATCCTTAACTGCCAAACTCTTTAGAGGAGAGCTTAATGTTAGCTTGACAACACCTCAAACACTTCATCAACAACAGTAGAAAAGTCGAGTCTTAGAGGCTCGTCTGATTCAGAGGAATCAGCCCGAAGATGGGAATATCACTTAGTGTCCTAAGGAGCAAATTGGGTGAGGCCCGTCTGATTCTTAGTGAATTAGCCCCTGTAAAGGAAGATGACTGAGTGTCCTATGAGGAGATAAGACAAAACTTAGTGACCTTCCTGCTTCTTAGTGAATCATCCCTTGTTAAGTGAAGATGACTTAGTGTCCTAGAGATTTGAGAGGATTAAGTGTCATGGTCTTAGTGTCTGAATTGTAAGGATTTAATGTCCAAATTATCTTTAGTGGAATATCCTGATCAGTGGAGTGGACTCTTAAAAATTCATGTGTTCTCAATGTCTCTTTACCCCCTTTCTAGATCATACTTATGCGCCTTTAAGAACCAACCATTTTTTTCTTGAAGGATCAGTTTCCCTTTACATCATCATTCTCTATCAATATGATTTGCAGTCTTCTCATAACTTCTTATTCAATGCACTTCTGAGCGTCATCTAACTAGTCCTTTGTTGAAGTACATCTTTTGCTCCTTGTCCTTTATGACTAGTTGTTCTCGTCTTATTTCTTTGCTCGACAATCCTTTGATAAGATCATTCCTATCTTCTATTGCTGTAGTGAATCTATCTCTTAGTGTCATTGACTTCATGTCTTATGATTTATGTAGCACTGAGGCAACCCATTGATGTTACAATCTTGTGTTTTAGAGTAACTCAACAATAATGAATAACTCAACGATCTAATTGTATTTAATTCAATTTCATTCTACGATCTTGAATACTTGACTTGTTTTAGCATCTATTATGAGTTCCCATTCCAGAGCCCTTGTCTTTGTTATACTGTTATGAGTTTGCTCAACAGATCTTTACCAACTACTTCATTGTGTTGATCTAATGGAATGATCTTGGTTTCTTTTTTCTTTTCTCCTGCTCTAAAGTAGTTCTCTTGAATGGCATACTCTGATCTTAAAATTTTAATCTCAACTGTTGAAGAATGCCTCAAGCTTCTTAATCTTTAGATTTCTTATTGTCAGTCTTTTGACAGTTCTGACATACTCTACGAAATGAGTTAATCATATACATGAAGTTTGTACAACGATCAGAGTTCTACATTATGCTCTACGATTTTGCTTCTTACGATTAACTTTACGAAACTTAGCCTTTATGATGATTGGTTAGTTTCATTTACTGTACATCCTTGAGTTATCTACGATCTAATATTTATTATATGATTCAGAGAAGACTCTGTATTTGATATTGCCATACGATCTCTTCTGTAAAGTACCCTTATGCTAAATGATCTTGTATCTTTTCTTTAATAATTTGAGTGAATTCTGCGAATTGGTCTCAAACTTTATGATTCGCTATACAATCTTAACTTTGCGAGCTTTTGTATAAATTTAAATGGGTTAAAACATTTTTATAAGCAAGTTATGGTGAATATAATAAAGTAATGATTTAGTCATTAACAATTAATTATTGGGAAAATGTTCAAACTTGTCCCTGATATTTTGGGCGGGAGCTTACTTGGCCCCTGATGTTTTTTTTTTTTTATTCCAAAAGTGCCTCTAACGCTTGAAAATCTGGCCAAAATTTGCCCATGCCGTTAATGAACACTAATTTGTGTGATGTCGCAAGCACCCAAAAATAAAATATTAATTTGGAAAAATAGTAATGTAGTAGTACAAGTAAGAGTCGATCCCACATAGAATGATTATTTAATTTTATGTTTTCGCAAACAAAAATTGGGGGGTTTTATAATTAAAGAAATAATTTAAATAAAATTAACTAAAATAAATATGCAAGAAATAAATAAGAAGAAAAAACCTTGGTTTAAGTTAATATCCACCATCAAGAATTTACAACTGATCACTGATGCAAGAATAACTCAATTCATATTTTAAACATTCACCGTAGAAAGAACCACTCGCAGGTGAAATAATTTTTCTCCTTTCTCCTTAATTTTAGATAAGTAGAGCCACTTGGTCTAAATATCCTTTCTACTAAACAACCTCAGGCACTTGCTAAAGATTTAATTTAATAGCAACATAAAGAATTAGAGAGATTGTTGAACTAAACAACACAAGCCACTTGTTTGCATTTAATTTAGATGAATATTCTTCCTAAGATAAAATAATCTTTTGATCTGCAAAACAATCATCAAACTTAGTTGATTCACCACCAGCAGTAGATTAATATGAATAATAAACTAGTATCCTAGCAATTAAACAAACCAATCATAAAATTTAAGCACAGAAAAATATTCAATACTTAAAATATAAATTGAACAATTAAAATAAATTAGATCTCACAGTGTATAAATCTCGATGGCTTCAATCACTTAAACCAAGAAAAATAATTTAGCTACTCATAGTTGTAGAGAACACCAAAGAATAGAAGAAATAATTTTTTCTCTAATGAAAGTTGTACACTACATTGTGTCTCAAGCCCTCTATTTATAGGCTCCATAATCCTCCTAACTTTTCCAAACCCTAATAGGATTTACAATTAAAATAAAAGAAAAATAAAATAATTATTATCCTAACCCTAATTGGAATTAAAATCCAATTTGGAATCAAATTAATGCTCAATTCGCGAAATAATCTCGTTTCTGGCAATTTCCGCGCAAACCAAATAGGGCCTTCGCTACAGTGACGCGCACGCCAGCCCTTGCATTGCGCGACAGCCTTCTTCTGCTGAAACGGCGTCGTTCCGATTTTTCTCTATTTTGTTGCTTGGCCGCGCATTGCGCGGGCCTTTCGTTTGCCGCGAATCGAAATGACGTCATTCTGCTCCTTGCTGCTGACTCCCCGCGCAATGCACGGGCGCCGACTTTTCCGATAATTACAGATTTGCCCCCGGTCTTTACAGAATTTACAGATTTGCCCCCAAAACTTATTTTTTCTACAAAATAAAATATAAAATAATTAAAAATAAATAAAAATAATAAAAACACATAATAATAATAAATAAAACACCTAAATACTAAAAATAAATAAAAACACATAAAAAAAATATAAACATACTATAAAATTACCTAAATTAACATAAATTAACTAAAATCCTATAAAACCTATTAAAACCAAAATAAGCTAAATAATTAAATATTTAAGCACACAATAAATATAAAAACTAAGTATTAGGGAATAAAAATATCGTATAATTTAACCCTATCAAATACCCCCCCCCCCACTTAGCTTTTTGCTTGTCCTCAAGCAAAACAAGAATAACAATTAAAAATAATAACCAAATAACTTACTCGAGCAACGAATCAATACAAATTTTAACATCAGCCTCAAAGATTTTTTTAAATGATAACTCAAAGAAAATATCAAAATATGCAAATATCAAAATTTTAACATATTTATCAATTCTACTTTACTCAAGACCTTTTGTGTGTGTGTGAATCTAATTGTATCAAACTAATCAAAACTTAGATAAGCTTCGGTCATTAATTATCTTATAAAAGACATATAACAAAACTCAATATACTTATTTTTCACATCACTCTTTGCAACTATAGACAAATATAAATCAGAAGATCAAAAGATTTTTAATCAATGAAACACACTAGGATTATTAATATCAATTTTTTAAATATTTTTTTTAATTTTTTTTTTAATGGGTGCATTTTATGCTCCGTCCCATTTTTTATTTCTTCCTCTTTTGTTTTTTTTTCAGTGAGTGCATTTTATGCTCCATCTCACTTTTTCATTGTTTATGAGTGAGTGCGTTTTACGCTCCATCTCAACCCACCATAAGATTTTTCTTTTCAATTTAATAATCCTAGAAAAATTACCTAAATCATCTCTTCTAAATTATATTTTGCCTTATATTTCACTTCAAATTATAATCAAATAAGATATAGAGTTCAAAAATATCTTTCATAAGCATTTAACCATTTAAACTTTCCTTAATTAAAACTAGCTCAAACAAATTGATATAAGTGCATAAAAAATTAAAGGATCTTAAGCAAAGTAAATATCAACAATAAGTCAAAATTCAAACTAAGCAAAAATTTATCATTTTTTCAAAAGTTATTAAATAAAAAATCAAAATTATATCATTGGCTAAAAATTTAAAATCCAATTAATTCATTGCTTAAGTGACTTATCTTAAAAATAAAATTAAAACCTACCCCATTTTCGTAGGAAACACGGTTACACTTAGCATGTGCAATAAGCCTTTAAATCCTAAGGTTACCCCAAGTGGATGAGTTGTGTCTCGTGAGAGTTTGCAGTGAATTTACCCACAAAATTCAAAAATTAATTTTTTTTTAAAATTCCCTAAAAATAAAACAAATATTCTAAATCCTTTCCCCCACACTTAAAATTTACATTGTCCCCAATGTAAACTATAATGCAAAGAAATAAGCACAAATAACTATAAAAAGAAAAAAGAAAAGAAATGCAAATCTGTTTTCTTGGGTTGCCTCCCAAGCAGCGCCTTTGTTTATCGTCATTGGCTTGACAGCATGCTTCCCTTTCATGTGGTAGAAATTGGATCCTCAAGGTCCAAATTAGTCGCGTCTTCTTTTTGAAAATTCTTATGAAAATGCTCGAGTCTATGACCATTCACTTTGAGTACTTTTACATTTTCTAAACTTTGAATTTCAACTGCACCATGAGGAAAAACATTAGTAACAATAAAAGGCCCAATCCAACGAGAACGTAACTTACCTGGAAACAACCGAAGTTGAGATTGGTATAAAAGGACTTGTTCGCCAATCTTGAATTCTTTCCTAGAGATTATCTTGTCATGAAAAGCCTTTGTTTTCTCCTTGTAAATTCTTGCACTTTCATAAGCATCATTGCGAATTTCCTCCAACTCTTGTATTTGCAACTTCCTATGCTCTCCACTATCACTCATCTTCATATTGAAACTCTTAATAGCCCAATAAGCTTTATGTTCTAGCTCCATAGGTAAGTGACATGGTTTTCCAAATACTAATCTGTAAGGTGATGTACCGATAGGCATTTTATAAGCCGTCCTATACGCCCATAAAGCATAATCCAATCGCAAACAATATCTTGTAGAGGAAGCTCATCTTGCATATTTGCCAAATGACTTAAATGATCTGCAACACTATTTTCTGTCCCTTTTTTGTCCTTGATCTCCAAATCGAATTCACTTAAGAGAAGTATCCATCTTATCAACCTTGGTTTTGCCTCTTTCTTTGTCATCAAATAACGAAGAGCTGAATGATCAGAATAAACAATAACTTTAGTACCAAGCAAATAAGATCGAAATTTTTCTAAAGCAAAAACAACAGCTAAGAGTTCTTTTTTAGTTGTCGAATAATTTCTCTGGGCATCGTTTAAAGTCATCGAAGCATAATAAATAGCATGAGACACTTTCCCAACTTTTTGACCTAAAACAGCTCCTACTGCATAATCACTTGTGTCGCACATAATCTCGAAAGGTATGTCCCAATTTGAAGGTTGAATAACTGGAGTAGAGGTCAACAATTCCTTCAACTTATCAAACGCTGTCTTACACTTCTTGTCAAAATTGAAATCCGCATCCTTTTGTAGCAATTTGCATAGGGGTGATGCTATCTTAGAAAAATCTTTATGAATCTCCGGTAAAAACCTACATGTCTAAGAAAAGAACGCACTTCCTGCACACTAGTGGGATAAGGTAGAGACTGAATAATATCAATTTTTGCTTTATCTACTTCAATTCCCTTAGATGAAACAACATGACCCAAAACTATACCTTGTTCAACCATGAAATGACATTTTTCAGAATTTAGTACAAGGTTAGTGTCTATGCATCTTTGAAGAACAAGTGTAAGGTTGTGCAAAAAATTATCAAAAGAGTCCCCATGAACTGTGAAATCGTCCATAAAAACTTCCATGATATGCTTAATATAATCTGAAAATATGCTAACCATACACCTTTGAAAAGTGGCGAGGGGGGGGGGGGGGGGTTGCAAAGTCCAAATGGCATACGCCGATATGCAAAAGTTCCAAATGGGCATGTAAATGTCGTCTTTTCTTGATCCTCCGGAGCAATTGCAATTTGGAAATAACCTGAATAACCATCAAGAAAATAATAGTATGAATGACCAGTTAATCGTTCAAGCATTTGATCAATATAAGGTAAAGGAAAGTGGTCTTTTCGGGTTACAACATTTAATTTTCTATAATCTATACAAACCCGCCACCCATTTTGAACACGAGTGAGAATTAACTCATCATTCTGATTTTTTACCACAGTTATTCCCGTCTTTTTAGGAATTACTTGAATTGGGCTAACCCAACTACTATCCGAAATAGGGTAAATCATGCTAACTGCAAGAAGCTTTTGAATTTCGTTTTTCACAACATCCATCATGGGCGGATTAAGTCTTCTTTGCAGTTGACGGGCGGGTTTCACTCCTTATTCAAGTAAGATACGATGCATGCATGTTGACGGGCTTATTCCCTTGATATCAGCAATTGTCCAACCGATGGCCTTCTTATGCTTCTTTAGAACTCGCACGAGTTGTTCTTCTTGTGAGGTACTTAGTTTATTGGAGATGATCATTGGTGATGTCTTTTCTTCTCCAAGGAAAACATACTTGAGATGATCAGGAAAAGGCTTCAATTCTGGAGTAGGTGATTACAAAACAGATGGTAGAGATTTTTCGTTAGAAACTGGCAGATCAATATAAGGAACGTTACCTGCGTTTGGGGAATCATTTAGTGTTGCAATAACATCCTTCAATTCATTGGTCAAGGCGAACTCTTCTTCCTCCTCAAGATTCTGACTGATTGTCTGTAATGATATGCATTTTTGCGTTATTGTAAATTAATAGATTATTAATGGAAATTAAATATTTTGAGGTGTGACAAGTATTTTGGGACAAGCCAATTACATTGTTGTAGATGAGGGAATAAAATTTAAGCGTAATGAAATAAGTTTGGATCAAAAAGGATTTAAGTTGGGTGAAATTTAAGCAATTTAGGATTAAAGGAATAAATTTGCTAGGAAATTGAGTTAATGACTAAAGAGCCCTTGATATTTTAAGAAAGGGCATATGTATCCTAAAGTGGATTAGTGACCATAATGTCCTTGACAATGTGGAAAAGGACCATGGTATCCTAGGTAGGAGAAATGACTATTACATCCTTGTGTAGCCAAGAGAAATGACATGCATGCCCTTAACCATGCATGAGTTGATTAACGAATACGTGGTTAAGTGTTGTAAAATATATACAACACTTATATGAGTATATTTTCAGCATTTTTACTTGATCATTCTCAAGCCAAGCAAGAACTTTCGAGAGATAAGGGAGAAAGGAGCTAGGGCTTCAAGAAACTTGGAGGAATTCAAGAGAAAAGTGTACAAGAGAAGGATTCTAAGCCAAAAAAGTGGATCATCTATCACTTACAAGGTTCTTAGCAAGGAGAAAAGTAGCTAAAAAAAGGTATAAATTGTATTCAAGCCATGAAACTTGTTTATGTGTGTACATGCAAGAAGAAATGAAATCATGCGTGTATTCTTGGTTATACATGTTGATTATGTGATTTTTTGGGAGTCTAAGTGCTATTTGATTGGTTGATCATGAAATCTTAGTTGCTTTAGTTGAGTATCAAATGTGGTGCACTATTCATATGTATATTCAAGTTAAAAGTTATGATTTAAAGCATGATTAAGTGTTATATGTTATTAAACACGTTGGAAACCTAGTTTGAGAGGATGAAGATATGTAACACATGCATTATCATATGTTAGAGAGCATCAAAGAAACCTAGATGGTGTAAAAGTCATGTTTGGGAAGGTTGATTGAATATTAGGCTATATTTTGTGCTTAAACCAAATTATAATCTGTAAAGTGTTTTGGAAGGTGCATGTAGAAGCTACACATGCATACAAAGTTGCTAAATGAGTATGTGTTGACATATATGTGATTAGCGAGCAAGAATCCAAAGTTGGTTTATGAAGAAATTATGTCAAATTGGTGAAAACGCAACCAATGTGTGATTAATGGCCATTTTGGTTAATTGAGTGTCAAACGAGGCCAAACATGTAAGCTATACGTAAATACACGTGTTAGAACTGATTTGGGAACCAATTGGTGCATACAACGAGAAATGACCATTTTGAACGTTTTAAAACGTTAATCGGCGACCAAAACGAATTATTTGGAAAAATAAGGCCAAATTATGATTTTTAAATATTTTGAAGGCCCATGCAAGTTAAATACATGTTATGTGTGCTATGTGAAGTGTTGGAACTGAGGAATTCAATTTAGGGCCAAAGATAGCAAGGTTTTTGAATAGTAAATTTTTTTAGAAAAACCAGAAGGGCGCCGGGGCCCCATCTTTTGTACTATGAACTGCGTCGGGGCGCAGTGTTGCTGTGACGACCACGTCGGGGCAATCAGAGCAAGCCGGGGTGTAGTTGAACCGAGCCAATCTTGCGGCCAGCGAGACTCTAAAAAGAAAACATGGCGCCGGGACGCCATGTATTGAAATTTAAAAATTAATTATTAAATTTTCAAAATGCAATGTTTTGATATTAAATGATAGAAATATATATGTAGGCCATAATTTGATAGAAATAATCAATATGGTAGATATTAAGACACATATGAGCAATGTGTTATGTGATTAGGTTATGTAAAGCTAAATGATAGATTGTATAGTAAGTTATCACATGCATGTGTATGTAACTAATGCATGAACCAATATTGTGGTCATATAGGTTATAGACGGGATAATAATATACCAATTGTGATAAACGAGGACGAAGGTAAGTTTTCTAACTAATCTTCTAGTTGCAGTTCTTTGAACAAGTATCCATGTTATATATTCATGTGATCATGTAAAGTTTGTACAGTATTGAACTCTTTTGAAAAGGTCGATGCCAATCTTGATTCTGGCTAGACACATAAAATGATATATGTTGAAATCAGATGTTCATTATTATGTGCTCCAATCCACATTGCTGTGGTACGGATTCTATGGTATGCTGTAATAGAACAACCCTACTAAACGGGAATAAAGTATATACATAATAATTTTATGACGTGGTTGCATCGCTAGATGTTTATGTTGTGCACAATATAAGGGTACAATGGGCTGATCACCCAGAGTTCACATCTAATTGGAACAACAGTCTTTTGACTAACCTGGGCAATATCATTTTATACGCATGGTATTGTTCTAAACGAGTTCTTGGTCTTGTGACCGCACAACAAGTAAATCTTTTTATTCCAGTATTCATGTAAAGTCAGATTTTGATTCTTGATTCATTTGTTGAACTAATATTGATCAGCCTATTCCGATGATTCAGCTATTGATATTCCTTCAGATATTATGCATAATTCAATTAAATTGTTTATGATATTCATTATTCATTGGAAATATCATGATATCATTTGTTGATGTACTTGTTGAGCTATTTATGCTCATTCTTGCTTTTACTCATGATATTTCAGTTAAACCAGAGAAAGTCGAGGGGTCGGGTGTAGATAAAGGAAAAGGAAAAGGAAAAGTCAGCCAGTAATAGATGTGTTATTATATAATGTTGTAATTCTTATGTTTTGTAATATGTTAGATACGACAGCTTGTATGTATAAAGGTACGTAGAACTTGTGATTAGTTATGAATGATTGTAAATTAAGTTTATTATTATTATTTTGTTCAGATTGGATGGATGAGATAACAGGGTAGAATAGTTGCGTGAGCACCGAACCCGTGGTTCAAGGGACTTGAATTTGGGGGCGTGACATTGTCGTTTCTACTGCATCCTTTCCATCAAGTTCAAAAATTTCCTGTGTTAATAAATCAAACACATCAATAGAATAAACTAGATTATCATCATTAGGATATTTCATGGCATCATAAATTTTAAACTGTACAACCTCGCCATCAAATTCCATTGTAAGTGTACCACTATGAACATCTATCTTGGTTTTGGATGTCTTTAAGACGGGTCTTCCTAACAAAATAGAAGCATTTTGATCACCATTCTCCATATCAAGCACGTAAAAATCAGTAGGAAAAATTAAATTATTTACCTGCACAAGAACATCCTCTATTATACCCTTAGGATATGCATTAGATCTGTCAGCCAACTGAATCACTGTACCAATTTTATTCAAAGGTTCAAGTTTCAAATAAGCATATATAGAATATGACATGACATTAATAGATGCTCCTAAGTCTAACATGGTTTGTTCAAATCTAGTGTCACTTATCTTACAAGGGATAGTAAACATTCCTAGATCTTGACACTTTGTAGGAAGTTTTCTTTGAATCACGACAGACACATTTTTTCCTACTTTTACCTTTTCATACATTTTGAGTGCTTGTTTTCTCTTGTGTGTACACAATTCTTTTAGAAATCTAGCAAAGTGAGGTACTTGTTTAATTGCATCTAACAATGAAATTTTTCCCTCGCATTGATGAAAAGTTTCATATAAATCTGAATCTTTCTCATATTTCCTTTTTTCTGTTAAGGCTAGAGGAAAAGGGGGTACCGGTTTATAATCAGAGAGAGGTGAAAATTTATTCTTAGGGGTACCATTGTTGCCTAGAACATTGTCCTCCGCTTTACTGCCGCTTTCGTCCGTGTGGTTTGCTTATGTTTTGCCTTGCTCTGTTGGTGCAGACTCTGTCGTTTGCGGAGTTGGTATCTTTTTACCACTTCTAAAAGTGATTGCGCTTGCGTTCTCTTTTGGATTCACCACCGTTTGAGATGGTAATTTTCCAGAACCTTGAACCTTTAATCGACTGATTGCAGTCACCATTTGTCCCATTTGTATTTCTAAATTCTGCATATTTGCCTTTGTGTCCTATTGAAATTGCAAAGTGTTAGTAGTAAGTTGTTTAACCAAATCCTCTAAATAAATATTAGAATTAGATGATTGGCCCTGTTGTTTATTAGGATATGGATGCTTGTATTGTTGGTAGCTTGCAAAGTTTGGATTTGTGGGTTGATTCCCTTGTGGATTTCCATAGCTAAAATTAGGATGATCTCTCCAACCTGAATTGTGTGTGTTCGAGTAGGGATCTTATCTCTTTTGTGGTTGACCAGGAAAACCACCTGCTGCATTTACTTGTTCATAAGACTCATCTTAAAGAGTGGGGCACATATCTGTTGGATGTCCTACTACCGCACAAATCCCACAAACTTTTACTTGTTGTGTATTACCTATAGCCACTTGACGAACAAGAAAGGTTAGACTATCAATTCGTTGCTCAAGAGAAGAAATATTTACCTTATTTACATTTTTGGACAAAAAATCAAGCCTAGTGCCAAATTGTTGGGAATTAGCCGCCATGTTTGCAATTAAGTTCCTTACAGCTTCGGGCATTTTGTCTACCAAAGCGCCTCCACTAGCAGCATCAATCATGCTTCTATCAGTAGACATGAGTCCTTCATAGAAGTATTGGATGATGAGTTGTTCGCTGATTTGATGGTGGGGGCAGCTTGCACATAATTTCTTGAAACGTTCCCAATAATCGTACAGGGATTCTCCATGGTTCTGCCTCACACCGCAAATTTGTTTTCGTATGTTGGCTGCTCTTGAAGCTGGGAAATATTTCTCCAAGAATAATCTCTTCACCTCTTCCCATGTGGTTATACTTCCGAATGGTAGATAGTAGAGCCAATCTTTAGCCAAATCTTTTAGAGAGAATGGAAAAGCTCTTAATTTGATTTGTTCTTCAATCACTCCGGGAGGTTTCATGCTCGTGCATACCACATGAAATTCTTTTAAGTGTTTATGCGGATCTTCACCTGCAAGTCCATGAAAAGTGGGCAAAAGATGTATTAGACCAAACTTTAACTTAAAAGAAGTGTTAACATCTAAATTGGAAAAAGTTATGTATAAAGGTTGTTAATTCAAATCTGGGGCCGCAAGTTCCTTCAAAGTTCAATTTTCAGCCATGATGTCTTTTGCTTCAAGATTTGTTTGCCCTTCTTTCCTTAATCCGCGCAAAGTTCTTTCGATTTTTGGATCAAACGTTAAATCACTTTGATTAGTAGAACGAGTTATGGTCATAAACAATCAATTAAGCTAAAAATAACTACGAAAAATTACTAAAATAAAATAAAAAAACACAAAAATAAATAAATCAATTCCCCGGCAACGGCACCAAAATTTGGTGTGAAGTCGCAAGCACCCAAAAATAAAATCTTACTTTGAAAAAATAGTAATGTAGTAGTGCAAGTAAGAGTCGATCCCACAGAGAATAATTATTTAATTTTATGTTTTCGCAAATAAAAATTGGGGGGTTTTGTAATTAAAGAAATAATTTAAATAAAATTAACTAAAATAAATATGCAAGAAATAAATAAGAAGAAAAAACCTTAGTTTAAGTTAATATCCACCATCAAGAATTTACAACTGATCACTGATGCAAGAATAACTCAATTCATATTTTAAACATTCACCGTAGAAAGAACCACTCGCAGGTGGAATAATTTTTCTCCTATATCCTTAATTTTAGATAAGTAGAGTCACTTGGTCTAAATACTCTTACTACTAAACAACCTCTGACACTTGCTAAATATTTAATTTAATAGCAGCATAAAGAATTAGAGAGATTGTTGAACTAAACAACACAAGCCACTTGTTTGCATTTAATTTAGATGAATATTCTTCCTAAGATAAAATAATCTTTTGATCTGCAAAATAATTATTAAACTTAGCTGCTCCACCAACAGCAGTAGATTAATATGAATAATAAACTAGTAGCACTCCTAGCAATTAAACAAACCAATCATAAAATTTAAGCACAGAAAAATATTCAATACTCAAAATATAAATTGAACAATTAAAATAAATTAGATCTCACAGTGTATAAATCTCGATGGCTTCAATCACTTAAACCAAGAAAAATAATTTAGCTACTCATAGTTGTAGAGAATACCAAAGAATAGAAGAAATAATTTTTTCTCTAATGAGAGTTGTATATTACATTGTGTCTCAAACCCTTTATTTATAGGCTCAACCGCTCAATAATCCTCCTAACTTGTCCAAACCGTAATAGGATTTACAATTAAAAAAAAAATATTATCCTAACCTTAATTGGAATTAAAATCCAATTTAGAATCAAATTAATGCTCAATTCACGAAATAATCTCGTTTCTGGCAATTTTCGCGTAAACCAAACAGGGCCTTCGCTACAGTGCATTGCGCGCAGCAGCCTTTTTCTAGTGAAACGGCGTCGTTCCGATTTTCCTCTGTTCTGTTGCTTGGCCGCACATTGTGCGGGCCTTTCGTTTGCCGCAAATCAAAACGACTTCATTCTGCTCCTTGTTGCTGACTCCCCGCGCAATGCGCGGGCGCCGACTTTTCCGATAATTACATATTTGCCCCCGGTCTTTGCAGAATTTACATATTTGCCCCCTAAGCTTATTTTTCCTATAAAATAAAATATAAAATAATTAAAAATAAATAAAAATAATAAAAACACATAATAATAAATAAAACACCTAAAATACTAAAAATAAATAAAAACACATAAATAAAAAGAAATATAAATATACTATAAAATTACATAAATTAACATAAATTAACTAAAATCCTATAAAAGCTATTAAAACCAAAATATGCTAAATAATTAAACATTTAAGCACACGATAAATATAAGAACTAAGTATTAGGGAATAAAAATATCGTATAATTTAACCCTATCACTAATGATCGTTATATATATTGACTGTGATGATTTTTTTCTTCCCAAAATGTCCTTGGCTTTTCACAAAATTACTCCATCTATCAATTATTATCGTTAATATATATGTTATTTAATATAAAATTATATAATAATACATATAAAATAATATATATTAACTTAAATTTTGTTAAAAGTCAGGGCATTTAATGTATAATTTTACATTAAGTATATAACATTAAAATAATAAATTAATAAAATCATAATGTCTTAAGCTATGTTTTAAATCTTACTATTTTAAAATAAGAATTAATTTTCGTCTTTTTTATCATTTTTTTCTTTTATAACATTTCAAATTCAAAAAATTATAAAATTATTAATTGCATTATAACATTAAAATTAAAATTATATTTAACTAAATTTAATTTAATTTATGCATAATAAATAAATAAACAATAAAAAAATAATGAACACAATTTGCTATCAAATAAGCTAAAATTAAAATTAAAATATTATTTAACTAATTAATTTTAGTAATGTTATTTTAATTTTATCAAATATTTAAATTTTACAAATTAATTTAATAAAATTTAAGATATAATCATTTTAATAAAAGAATAGAAAAAAAAACAAAAGAAAAAAAAACGAAAAAACCCAAGTGTTCTCTCTCTCCTCTCTCCCCCTCCCTGTTTGACATCTAACGGTCACTAATTTATCCAAGATCTTTTTTTTCAAAAATTCATCCACTCATATTTTTCGTCCAAATAATTAAAATAATAATAATAACAATAATAATTAAAATAATAATAGTAATAGTAAGAATAACAAAAACAAAAACAAAAACAATAACAATAACAATAACAATAACAATAACAATAACAATAACAATAACAATAACAATAACAATAACAATAACAATAACAATAATAATAATAATAATAATAATAATAATAATAATAATAATAATAATAATAATAATAATAATACCACCACCACCACCACCACCACCACAACAACAACAACAACAACAACAACAACAATAATAATAATAATAATATAGTAATAATAATAATTATAATAACAATAATAATAGTAGTAATAATAATAAAAAAAAATAAAAAATTTGCACATAAACAACATGGGTCACCCTTTTAGCATTGACGCACTTTTCTTGTTTTTCGGGTGTTGCGGTAGTTATGTTTCCACATGCAAATTGATTTGAGCAAGAAATTATAAGGACGGTTTAGATTCATTTTAACTGATTTGTAAGTTATTTTAGGTTGTAAAGAGTCTTTAGGTAATAGATTATTTTTGAAATTTTAATATACTTCAGGCACGGGCAATTACGTATTATCTCTTTTGTATTTTTGCGGGCTATATCAAGAGCAACTATTGTAGTAGGCTCTGACTCATGGTATGAGAATCTTTTTTCCAATTTCAAGAAAAAATATAAAAGAAAAAATGTTATGGTGATGCGATTTAGTTGGTGTTATGACAATATTTTTTTATTTGGACTTAGAGGGCTCATTTTATATTTTTGGATATATATGCAAAAGCCTTTCTTTTGAATTTTTATATCTTTTTTTGTTTGTTCATTGGATCCCACTAAATGGCTTGCAGTACTACCATTTTTCACAGAAAATACTGTTCATGGATCATATTGATCGATGGTTAGAAATACTTGAGGCAAATAAATATTGTCAAACTTCTCATTACATTTTGTCAATAAATGAAAGATGTGTGGGATATCCGAAAATACTATATTACACAAATTTGAGTTCGCTATCGTCAATCAATTAATTGTTCAAACCTGCCAAGAACTAATTTTAAGTTATAAATGAGTAACATATTAATATTTGTCTAAAAAAAAATTATGACTGAATTGAGTATTAATCTTTTTGTATTAATGATTGGACTCTCAGTTCTATTATGGAACTGAGAGTTTACAACAGTTTTATATTTTTCAATTTAAAAATATTGAATATAGTACTCAACTGTTATATTAATTGCATTGTATTTTTAGACATGGATTATCCCTAGTCGGAGACAATTTTAAACATTTTCCCATTAATTATTAACTTCTCATTGTTTGGTATGAATATGGAATATTCATGTCTCTTATTTAATAAATCCACTGGTGCTTAAAACGAAAAGTCCATGCAAATAATATTGAAGTTTAGTTAACTGAATATTGATACCTGCATGTTCTGAATTTAATGTTTAAATTCATGTAGGATTTAGCAATTATTAATGTTCAAATATTTATTATTATTATTATTATTATTATTATTTTTAGCCTAGTATACATTAAATTTACAAGACAAAGAAATTTGTTATTATCAATGTGATTATCTGAGTTAAGTCAAAGATTACACAAATTAACTCACAATTAATATATGAGGAATTAAGTTACAAAGAACACCGAATTTTTAATATTTTTTTTCTGTCATAATGATAGGATTAACTAAGAGAAGATCCATGAAAAATTCAAAAATAAATAATATTAAAGGTTACAAAGTCCTTGCTTCACTCATTGTGGAGCAAAGTGGCAAACATATAGGGACCTGCCACCAAGTTTTGTATTATACACCGATAAAATCACCCGTTTTCAACACCTAACAAACAAAATAAATATTTTCTCGCATATGAAAGTGACAATAAAATTAAGCAATTCAAAGAAAATTCCAACAAAAAACTAACTAATCCATCCAAATAATACAGAGAGAGATAAAGAGTTAAAAATGTAGAACATATCAGTTAACCTGTGAGAAGTTGGAGAAAAAAGTGGGAGAGTTTATCCATTTACTAAATTGAAATTAATAAGAAAAAGGAAAATTATTGTCTTACCCTTGATCGTTGTACTACTTGAGTACGTGATCGGGGTAACATTAACTCTTTTTTGAGGAGCTTTTAGCGATTCACAATTGTGACAAAGTTTCAAATTAGAGTAAAACAAAAAATTAATCATTAAAAAAATCTCAGACTTTATAATATAGATAGGTGGTTAAATTTTATCGTGATGACATTATTAATAAACTAAGTCCTTGATAAATTTAAGGATAAATATAAAATAAATATTTAATTCTAAAATTTATAAATTTAACAAATAATGCTCTTTTTTTATATAAAAAAAAAAGTATACAAATTGTTATGGCTGCTGAAAGACTCTTATCAATTTATATATTAGTAGTACATATTTTAAAGTCACAATCTTTAGGCTCCTTAAGTTTTGGCTTCTGTCGCATCCCCATCTAATGATTTACTACGCCACCTACAACATCTGTCTTTTACTTTTCTATATATTTTACAATATTCATCATATTAGTATCTAAAATTATAAAAATTAATGTCAATTTTAAATTTTAAAAAATTAATAATAATCTTATATTTTATAATAGAGGGTATTATATTTTTCAAGAATTTTTTAAATACATATTTAATGACAAAATAACTAAATTTAGCAACAATATAGTAATTATCATTAATAATTATGTTGTTGGTGTTATAATACTATTGCTAAAATCATAATTTTAATTGCTAAATGGGAAGAAAATAAATGGAAGTGTAATGGACACGATCTACATCTTATTACGATTATATGGATCCGGTCGGCTCAAAAAGATTACATGAATTCTCAATTTTGGGTTGCAAAAATATTTGTAATAATTAATAGAAAAATAATTTAAATATGCCAATTATTTTATGACACATCGGCTAACTTAAAACTTTAAACAATAAAATAAATTAATAATATATAAATTATTATTTTTTTATTTTCTCGTACTTATATATATCGATATTTAACATCGATATACAGGTGCCACGGCGGTGTCGTGAAACTCAGAATTTGCTGATATCAGTGATTTCTTAATTCTTATCCATTGTGGAATTTACCCATTTAGCCGTGGTTGGGCGTTTTAGGGTCTTGAGTCCGTGTAAATCGTTGACAGCCGAGTCTTGAACAATTCATTAATTAAAAGTTGAGAGTCGGATGCTAAAATCAATTGGATTATGTTCTAGTACTAATAGTACTAGAGATGAATTTATTAAAAATTCATATGAAATTGAATATGAACAACTTGAGCAACATCTTAAAGATTGGTCTTTGCCTAAAGTCAAATCTACACAGTTTTATAAAATTGGTACTTTTGATTTAAAATAAAAAACAATTATAAAAACTGTTGAAAAAACTATTCCTATTTCTGAAACTTATGAAACCATACAATTACTTTCTAATGATATTAGAAAATATAAAGATGAATATAATTTTATTCACCTTGGTTGTGTACAAATTGGATTTAAACCATTAACCAGAGAAGGGTTAAACACTTCTATGTGTATTGCCTTATGTGATTCCAGGCATAATAAGTTTTCAGATTCTTTACTTGGTCTTGTTGAAACAAGTCTATGTAGTGGTCCAGTTTATTTTGATTGTTTTCCTAATTTTGAGGTCTCTCTCACTGATAAAAGGTTACTTGATGTTTTAACTTTATATATACAGACCAGTGGTTATGATATGAAAATGGGAGTTGAGAATATTGCTTTAATTTACAGAATTAAATTCAAAGTCTTAAACACTTTAGCTCCTAAAGCTAAAAAGTTTGATGTTAAAGGAAAAACTATTTTATTTGAGGCAAATATGTCTAAAAGTTTTGTTAATATTCCTAAAACAATTGCTTGATCTGATATTAAATTGCCTGAACA
The DNA here is from genome assembly GCA_947179155.2 of Hedera helix. NCBI lineage: Eukaryota > Viridiplantae > Streptophyta > Magnoliopsida > Apiales > Araliaceae > Hedera > Hedera helix. The sequence continues at coordinate 15,332,194 of OX359283.1, read as the reverse complement.
GTGGATTTTACCTGGTGTGTCTATATCTGTCCCTGAAAATGTTGAAAATAGAGATATTGAACAAATAATTGAAACACCTGATGGTAATGTAGAAATATGTTTTGGTCAAAAAGGAAGAACTGCAAAATTTAATATAACTAATTTTGATCAATTAAGTCATACTGGTAGAGCGTCTACTTCTTCTGTAGCTTCTACTTCCAATATTAAACCTTTTGAAAACCCTAGACTTGAAACAGAAAATATAATGGGAATTAAAGAATCAGAAAATAAAATACCTCATGCTGTTTATAGAAACAGATCTATACACATAGGTTCATTTACACCTAGTGACATGAATTTTTCTGTAAATACTATTGAATGGTCTGATGAATCTGATTTTGTAATAGACAGAATTAAAATAAATGCTGAATTTCAATTAACTAAATATAGTGAATTTAGAAAATGGTTTTTTAAATATTATTCTAAAAAACAGACTTTAGAATTTAAAGAAATGTTTTATAAATATATAGAAGAACATAAAAATATTATTCCTTTTGTTGATTGGTTCTTTCAAACTCAAACTAATTTTCCAGAAATAAATGTTATTTCTGATTTTTATAAAAATTGGCAAACATCTAAAGGTCCTATAATCAGGGCACTTCATCCTCCTTTGGATGATCAATTAATTGTATCAACTCAAAATAATAATCCTGTTAAGGCATATTCTATTGCAGAAACTTTTGTTGATAATATAGATACTGAAATTTTAAATGAAAAACTTTTTGCTCAAAATAATTTTACAAATGTTCATTTACATACTATTGGCACTCAACTTTCTCGTGTAGAGGAAAAAACAGATAATATTTTGAAAAAAGTTGAACAACCAGTAATACAACCAGTTAGTCCGGTCAGTCAAACAACAACTGTTATTTCTGATAAAACTGTAAAACCAGTTTTAATACCTAGACCCGTTTATTCTGATTTTAATTTAACTTCAAAAAAGGATAATGATTTTATGAAAAAGCTAATAAATGAATTATAGAAGGTACAAGATAAAGGAAAAAATACTGAAGGTCCTTCTATTTCGGTTCTAAATGAAGAAAATTATAGTGAAGAAGATATTGATACTCTTGCATCTCAATTTAAAACTTTAAGTCATGAAAATAATAATGAAATTCATAAAATAAGTTTTGACAATAAAAAATCTCCTATGAATAGAGTTCCTTATGGAAGATATTATTATCCTAGGCCTACTCCTATGGATGTTTTATTTGAAGAAAATTTTATAAATTCTAATAGATCTAGCTTTTCTGCTGATCAAATTTATGAATGGAACATTGATGGTTGTGGTGAGTGGTGTGATGTCGCAAGCACCCAAAAATAAAATCTTACTTTTGAAAAATATTAATGTAGTAGTGTAAGCAAGAGTCGAACCCACAGAGAATGATTAATTTAATTTTATATTTTTGCAAATAAAAATAGGGGGTTTTTGAATTAAAGAAATAATTTAAATAAAATTAATTAAAATAAATATGCAAGAAATAAATAAGAATAAAAAAGCCTTGGTTTAAGTTAACATCCATCATCAAGAATTTACAACTGATCACTGATGCAAGAATAAATCAATTTATATTTTAAATATTCAACGTGGAATAATTACTCCCATTCGAATAATTTTCCTATCTCTCCTTAATTTTAGTTAAGCAGAAACAAGCGATCTAAATAACCCTTACTACTAAATAATCTCAGACAAGCGCTAAAGATTTAACCTAGTAGCAGCATAAAGAAATAGAGAGATCGTTGAACTAAACAACACAATCCAAGCGTCTGCATTTAATCTAGTTGAATATTTTTCCTAAGATAAAATAATATTTTGATAAGCAAAATAATTATTAACCTTAGTTGCTTCGCAAATTAAAGTGACCAAACAATTACGGATTTGATATTTAATTTAGCAATAGATTTCAACGAATAATAAACTAGTATGCATCCTAGCAATTAAACGAATTAATCATAAAATTAACACAGAAAAATATTCAATACTCAAAATATAAATTGAACAATTAAAATAAATTAGATCTCACAGTGTATAAATTTTGATGGCTTCAATCACTTAAACCAAGAAAAAGAAATTAACTACTCATAATAGTAGAGAACACTAAATAATAAAAGAGAGAATTTTTATTCTAAGAAAAGTTGTGTATTACAATGTGTCTCAAGCCCTCTATTTATAGGCTCCATAAACCTCCTAACTTGTCCAAACCCTAATAGGATTTACAATTAAAAATAAAAGAAAAATAAAATAATTATTTTTCTAACCCTAGTTGGAATTCTAAATAAAATATTAAAAATAAAATAAAGAATTATTGCTTCCTTTTCCAAATTAAAATCGAATTTCTATTCTACTGATTTGTTGCATTGCAGTGTAAGAAATCCAAAACTAAAATAATTATTTTCCTAACCCTAGTTGGAATTCTAAATAAAATATTAAAAATAAAATAAAGAATTATTGCTTCCTTTTCCAAATTAAAATCGGATTTCTATTCTACTGATTTGTTGCATTGCAGTGTAAGAAATCCAAAATAATTAAGGAAAAGGAATAAAGACCCAGCCGCCACTTTCTCTCTCTTCTTTGACGCGTCAGCCGCCACGCGCTTTATTTTTTTTTTTCCGTTGGCGCGTGAATTCCACGCGCCCGCTACAACTGCACACAGCCGCGCATTGCGCGAAGAATGTTTTCCCGATTAGACCAAAACGGCGTCGTTTCGTTGTGTTGCGTATTCTGTTCCTTGCGCGCATGGCGCGATCGGCTTCTTTCCGAAAATTACATATTCATCCCCGAAGCTTTGCAGAATTTACAGATTTTGCCCCCGAAGCTTATTTTTCCTACAAAATAAAATATAAAATAATTAAAAATAATATAAAAATACTAAAAATCCTAAAAACACATAATAATAAATAAAACACTAAAAATAAATAAAAACACATAAATAAAAATAAATATAAAAATACTATAAAATTACGTAAATTAACATAAATTAACTAAAACCCTATAAAACCTATTAAAACCAAAATAAACTAAATAATTAAACATTTAAGCACACAATAAATATAAAAACTAAGTATTAGGGAATAAAAATATCATATAATTTAGCCCTATCAAATACCCCCACACTTAGCTTTTTGCTCGTCCTCGGGCAAAACAAAAACAAAAACTATAAAAATAAAACTAATAACCAATCAACTTACTCGAGCAACAAATCAATATAAATTTCAACATCAGCCTCAAAGATTTTTTAAATGATAACTCAAAGAAAATTGCAAAATCCAGAATTTCAACATATTTATTAATTCTACTTTACTCAAGATCTTTTGTGTGTGTGTAAATCCAAATGTATCAAACTAATTAAAACTCAGATAAGTCTAGGTTATTAATTACCTTATAAAAGACATACAACAAAACTCAAAATACTTATTTTTCTCATCACTTACAGCTAATACAAACAAATATAAAGTAGAAGATCAGAAGGTTTTTTTTTAATCAATGAAACACACTAGGATTATTAATATCACTTTTTTTTTTCTTTTTTTTTTTTAAATATTTTTTTCATTTTTTTTTCTTTTAATGGGTGCATTTTATGCTCCATCCCATCATTTTTTTCACGGTGAGTGCATTTTATGCTCCATCTCACCAGTGAGTGCGTTTTACGCTCCATCTCGCTTTTTCATGTGTTTATGGGTGAGTGCGTTTTACGCTCCATCTCAACCCACCACAAGATTTTTCTTTTCAATAATAATCCTAGAAAAATTACCTAAATCATCTCTTCCAAATTATATTTTGCCTTATATTTCACTTCAAATAATGATCAAATAAGATATAGAGTTCAAAAATATCTTTCATAAGCATTTAACCATATAAACTTTCTCTAAATTAAAACTAGCTCAAACAAATGGATATAAGTGCATAAAATTTTTAAAGATCTCAAATAAAGTAATAATTAATAAAAAGTTAAAAATTCAAACTAAGCAAAAATTTATCCTTTTTCAAGAGTTATTAAATAAAAATCAAAATTTTTTATCATTGGCTAAAAATTAAAATTCCAATTAACTCATTGCTCAAGCGACACATCCTAAAAATAAAAATAAAATAAAAAACTACCCCATTTTCGTAGGAAACACGGTTACACTTAGCATGTGCAACAAGCCTTTAAACCCCAAGGTTACCCCAAGTGGACGAGTTTTGTCTCGTGAGGGTTTGCAGTGAATTTACCCACAAAATTCAAATTTTTTAAAATTCCTAATTTTTTTATTTTATTTTATTTTTTTTTTAAATGAAACAAAATTTTAAAATTCCTTAAAAATAAAATAAATATCATAAATCCCTTCCCCCACACTTAAAATTTACATTGTCCCCAATGTAAAGTAAAATGCAAAGAAAAAGGCACAAATAACTATAAAAAGAAAAAGGGAAAAGAAATGCAAATCTGATTTCTTGGGTTGCCTCCCAAGCAGCGCCTTTATTTATTGTCATTGGCTCGACAGCAGGCCAAAATACTACGTTACTCCAACTTCTTGAATTTTGAGTACCCCATCCATCACGTTATTCTTCATTGGTAGATTCAGTCTCCCTTGCACGTGACATGAACGTTTGACTCCCTTTTCAACGAATAGATATTTAAGATGATTGCAGAGAGTCTTTATATTCGGAATGGGATCCTTCAAAATAAAAGATAAAGAATTATTATGAGTAACAGGCAATGGAATGGAAATTATTGCATTATTATAAAAAATCATTGGCAAATAATTTAATGGAGCTTCATCCTCCTTCAAATCTGATTTCAGCTCATTTTCTTCTTCTTCCTCTAACTCCAAATTGTTAGTAATCGCAATCTCTAACTCTTCCTTGTTTGTTTCCTCAACAACTTCCTCCACCTTAGGCATATCATCATTAAAACTAACATCATCGTCTACATTAACACTGTCTGCTTCATTGATGCTGTTGGATTTCTCTTGCTTTGATGGTGGAGAGACTGTCTTTTCTGGATCTTCACTGCTTAACACTAGTGCACTTGTATTCTCCCTTGGATTATCCATCGTTTGAGAATGTACTTGCTCAAAACTTTGCTCCTCCAATTGATCGATTGTCGTTTGTCCCATTGGAGTACCCAAACGCTGAATAATTGCATTATTTTCTTGAATACGTGCCTGCATGTCTTGTTGAAATTGCAAATTATCCTGTCGTAATTGTAAAGTGTTAGCTTCCATTAATTTAAGCATATCTTCTAAAGACATATCAGAATAAAGTGATTGGCCCTGTTGTTGTTGGGTATACGGCTGCATGTATTGTTGATAGCTTGAAAAATTCTGATTTGTGGGCGGATTCATTTGTGGATTCTCATAGCCAAAATTAGGATGATCTCTCCATCCTGAATTATACGCGTTTGAATAGGGATCATATCTCTATTGGGGTTGACCAGGGAAACCACTTGTTACATTGACTCGCTCATAGGACTTCTCTTGAAGAATGGGGCACATATTAGTTGGATGTCCTACCACCGCACAAATCCGATAAGCTTCTATTGGTTGTGCACGATCTGCAACCATTTGATAAACAAGAGAAGTTAAGGTATCAATTTGTTGCTCAAGAGAAGAAATAGTTACCTCATTGGCATAATTATGCATGAATTCCATCTTGAACATGCACAACTAAATTAAATTATGAAAAACTAGAAAACTAAAAACTAAAAAATAAAAAAAATAAAATAAAATAAAAAATACTAAATTAAATACATATTTACAAAAGCACAAAATTAAATTAAAATCATTCCCCGGCAACGACGCCAAAATTTGGTGTGATGTCGCAAGCACCCAAAAATAAAATCTTACTTTTGAAAAATATTAATGTAGTAGTGTAAGCAAGAGTCGAACCCACAGAGAATGATTAATTTAATTTTATATTTTTGCAAATAAAAATAGGGGGTTTTTGAATTAAAGAAATAATTTAAATAAAATTAATTAAAATAAATATGCAAGAAATAAATAAGAATAAAAAAGCCTTGGTTTAAGTTAACATCCACCATCAAGAATTTACAACTGATCACTGATGCAAGAATAAATCAATTTATATTTTAAATATTCAACGTGGAATAATTACTCCCATTCGAATAATTTTCCTATCTCTCCTTAATTTTAGTTAAGCAGAAACAAGGGATCTAAATAACCCTTACTACTAAATAATCTCAGACAAGCGCTAAAGATTTAACCTAGTAGCAGCATAAAGAAATAGAGAGATCGTTGAACTAAACAACACAATCCAAGCGTCTGCATTTAATCTAGATGAATATTTTTCCTAAGATAAAATAATATTTTGATAAGCAAAATAATTATTAACCTTAGTTGCTTCGCAAATTAAAGTGACCAAACAATTACGGATTTGATATTTAATTTAGCAGTAGATTTCAACGAATAATAAACTAGTATGCATCCTAGCAATTAAACGAATTAATCATAAAATTAACACAGAAAAATATTCAATACTAAAAATATAAATTGAACAATTAAAATAAATTAGATCTCACAGTGTATAAATTTTGATGGCTTCAATCACTTAAACCAAGAAAAAGAAATTAACTACTCATAATAGTAGAGAACACTAAATAATAAAAGAGATAATTTTTATTCTAAGAAAAGTTGTGTATTACAATGTGTCTCAAGCCCTCTATTTATAGGCTCCATAAACCTCCTAACTTGTCCAAACCCTAATAGGATTTACAATTAAAAATAAAATAATTATTTTTCTAACCCTAGTTGGAATTCTAAATAAAATATTAAAAATAAAATAAAGAATTATTGCTTCCTTTTCCAAATTAAAATCGGATTTCTATTCTACTGATTTGTTGCATTGCAGTGTAAGAAATCCAAAATAATTAAGGAAAAGGAATAAAGACCCAGCCGCCACTTTCTCTCTCTTCTCTGACGCGTCAGCCGCCACGCGCTTTATTTTTTTTTTTCCGTTGGCACGTGAATTCCACGCGCCCGCTACAACTGCACACAGCCGCGCATTGCGCGAAGAATGTTTTCCCGCTTAGACCAAAACGGCGTCGTTTCGTTGTGTTGCGTATTCTGTTCCTTGCGCGCATGGCGCGGTCGGCTTCTTTCCGGAAATTACATATTCGTCCCCGAAGCTTTGCAGAATTTACAGATTTTGCCCCCGAAGCTTATTTTTCCTACAAAATAAAATATAAAATAATTAAAAATAATATAAAAATACTAAAAATCCTAAAAACACATAATAATAAATAAAACACCTAAAACACTAAAAATAAATAAAAACACATAAATAAAAATAAATATAAAAATACTATAAAATTACGTAAATTAACATAAATTAACTAAAACCCTATAAAACCTATTAAAACCAAAATAAACTAAATAATTAAACATTTAAGCACACAATAAATATAAAAACTAAGTATTAGGGAATAAAAATATCATATAATTTAGCCCTATCAGTGAGCAACAAATATTCCATGTTATGCACAAAATGCTTATGTATACTACAATTTGTAAAGCTAATAATAATACTGAACCTCAAATTGCAAATTTTATAATTGCTGGCTTTACTGGTCAATTAAAAGGCTGGTGGAATAATGTTTTAAATGATAATCAAAGAACAGAAGTTTTAACTGCTAAGAAAATTATACAAATTCCTGTTCAAGTTCCTGTTGTTGCTGGTCCTATAACACAGATAGGTCCAAGTACCATAATTCAAGATATTCAAACAGAAATACAAGCTAAAACTGAAGCTGTAGATGATTGTATATATACTTTAGTACAAACAATTCTAAAACACTTTATTGGATTAGGATTCCATTCTATGGACTGTAGTAGAGAATTGTTAATCAACCTGAAGTGTCCTACACTTACTCATTTTAGGTGGTATAAAGATGTTTTTATGTCTAAAATAATGCATAGAGCAGATGCTAATTCAGATTTTTGGAAAGAGAAATTTATCTCTGGTTTACCTAAATTATTTGCTGAAAGAGTCAGAAATAGATTAAAAAGTCTTCAAGGTAGTTTTAATATAAATTTAAGTATTCCTTATGAAAGTTATACTTATGGTGAATTAATAAATGAAATGATTGCTGAAGGATTAGCTTTGTGTAATGATTTAAATTTAAAAGCTCAATTAAAGAAACAAGGAATTACTCATAGAAAAGAAATTGGTGAATTTTGTGAACAATTTAGTTATCCTTTGGTCCTTGCTTATAAGATAAAACGTAGAAAAACAACTAGACAAGAAAAGCCTTATAGGAAAAGAAGAAAGAAAAGGAGAAATATAGAAAATATAGAAAAACCTAAAAAAAATTATAAGAAAAAGAATTTTAAAAAAAAATCCTTAAAGGATGTTACTTGTCATAAATGTGGGAAAAAAGGTCATTATGCTAATAAATGCACTCTTAAAAAGAAAATCAATTCTCTAGAATTAGATGATTCTGTTAAAGAAAAAATTTATAATATTCTGTTACAATCTGAATCTGAAAGTTTTGATGATACTTCTGAATATGATAGTGCTAATGAAGTGCTAAATATTCGTGATTCTGATGTGTTTGATTCCTCTGAAACTGATAGTTCTTCGGATGATTTATGTGCCTGTAAAACAGATGAAAATCATTATAATGCTACTTTAAAAATGAATGGTCTTAGTATAAATGTTTTATCTAAACAAGAACAATTTATTCTTGATATAATTGATCAAATTAAAGATCCTATAGAGAAGAGGAAAATGATTGAAAAATATATTAATCAGACTAAGGAACAACATATAGAGAATAAAAAACCTAAAATTCATACCCCTTATACTTTACAAGAAGTAATTAATAGAATACAAAATACTCCCAAAGAAAAACCTATTACTCTTAATGATTCAAAAGAAGAATTAAATTCTCAAAAGAAAGAAATTAGTAATTTAAAAGATAGATTAGAATTTGTTGAAAGCTTGGCTTTAAGACAATTTAAAAATACATTAGGAAATAAAGAAGACGATAATGAAGATGCTGAAAATAAAGAAGAAGATACTTCAGAACAATTTTTATATCAATTAGAAAAAATTACTTTTCAAAAATGGTATATTGAAGTAACTTTGGTTGTTGATGAAAATTTTATTATTAATACTATTGTTTTAGTTGATAGTGGTGCAAACATGAATTGCATAAAAGAAGGGTTAATTCCTACACATTATTTTGAAAAAACTAAACAAAGTTGAAGTACAGCTGATGGTACTAAAATGAATATTAATTTCAAATTATCTAATGCTTATATTTGTAATGAAGGAATGTGTATAAAACCCCCCTTTATTCTGGTTCAAAACCTTACTCAATTCATGATTTTAGGAACACCATTCTTAAATATGATTCAACCTATTACTATAGATTCTGCAGGTATTCATACTACCTTAAACGGAGTTCATATTACTTATAAGTTTATCACTTTCCCTGTCACTAAAGAGTTAAATCAATTAAAAACTAGTTTAATCCTTAAACAAAATCAAATTAATTTTTTGAAAAAAGAAATTAATTTATTAACTATTGATAATAAACTTCATGATCCTCTTATTCAAGAAAAAATAAAAGAAATTACAATAAAAATAATTAATGAGGTTTGTGCCGATTTACCTAATGCCTTTTGGGATAGAAAGAAACATATGATAAGATTACCTTATAAGGAAGATTTTTCTGAAGATTTAATACCTACTAAAGCTAGACCATCTCAGATGGATAAAAAAAACTTTAGAATACTGTAAAACAGAAATTGATACTTTGTTAAAGAAATGATTAATATGTCCTAGTTCATCCCCTTGGAGTTGTTCTGCTTTTTATGTCATGAAACATTCAGAAATTGAAAGAGGAACTCCCAGGTTAGTGATTAATTATAAACCTTTAAATAAAGTTTTAAAATGGATTAGGTATCCCATTCCTAATAAAAAAGATTTGTTAAACAGATTAGCCAATGCTAATATCTTTTCTAAATTTGATTTAAAATTTGGATTTTGGCAAATTCAAATTGATCCTAAGGATAGATATAAAACTGCTTTTACTGTTCCTTTTGGTCAATATGAATGGACTGTCATGCCATTTGGACTGAAGAATGCTCCTTCTGAATTTCAGAAGATCATGAATGAAATATTTTATCCTTATTCAAGTTTTAGTATTGTTTATATTGATGATATTTTAATATATTCTGACAATATTGATCAACATTTTAAGCATTTAAATATTTTCTTAAACATTGTTAAGAAAAATGGTTTAGTAGTATTTGCATCAAAAATGAGTTTATTTCAAATTAAAATAAGATTTTTAGGGCATAACATTTATCAAGGAACTATTATTCCAATTGATAGATCTATTGTTTTTGCTAAAAATTTCCCTGATGAAATTAAGGATAAATAAATGTTACAGAGATTTCTTGGAAGTTTAAATTATATTGCTGAATTTTATAAAGATCTTGCAAAAGATACTAAAATACTATATGAAAGATTGACTAAGAATCCCCCTGCATGGAATAAAAGTCATACTGATGCTATTGAAAGAATAAAACTTAAAGTTAAATCTATTCCATGTTTATGTTTATCTCATGTAGAATGGAAAAAGATTGTAGAAACTGATGTTTCTAATATAGGATTTGGAGGAATTCTGAAACAGTTAAATCCTTATAAAAATAAGGAAGAATTGGTAAGATATTATTCAGGACATTGGAATCTTACTCAAAGTAGATATTCTACAATTAAAAAAGAAATGTTATCTGTGATTAAATGTTTATTTAAATTTCAAGATGATTTATTAAATCAAGAATTTATTCTTAGAATTGATTGTTCTGCAATTAAAGAAGTCCTTGAAAAGGATGTTAAAAATCTGGTTGCAAAACAACAATTTGCAAGACGACAATCTCTATTGGCTATATTTGATTTTAATATAGAATATATTAAAGGAGAATTAAATTCTCTCCCTGATTATTTAACCCGTGAATTCTTACAGGGAAAACAGTCTCCTCTAAAAGAGGAGGAAGAGGTGGTTATACCACAAGAGGTGCCTCCACATCAAGAGGTAAACCAATTTTAACTATGAAAGATGCCCTTCAAAAGGAAGAAATGGATAATATCCATATCTCTCAATTTTGTGAAGTAGTTCTTACGGTTGAAAACCAAGACGTAAAATGGTTTAAAGACCCTAATTATGTGGCTTTCAGATATTTTAAGTCTAATGTCAATTACCCTTTTAAAGGATCTCAGAATATAAGAATATTTTATGAAAATATTTTGAGTGAAACTCAATCAATTGATTTTGAACACTTTTATCGTGGAGGAGATACTGCTAATAAGCATGCTCCATTTAGCTTTTCTAAATCTTATTTTAAAAAGATGATTTCTCCTACTGATTGGGGACTAGATCCTAATAGGTCTAGACAGATGTCAAATTATCTTCACCAGAGTTATACTTACTGGGATTATAAAAATGTCTGGTATAATTGTTTTTACTATGAAAATCTAATGAAGAAACATACATGGTTTCTTAGATTCAGCCCAGAGTTTGGTAATACTGAACTACCTAATTGGTCTTTTAATTGGTGGCAAAGACTGGGTCCAGAACCAGAAATTTTGCCTAAAGAGTTATACTCTATTTTCCTTAAATTTGTTGAGTTATATCCTCAATTTCAAGGCAAGCATTTTATAAATTTTCAATATCCTCTATTTAAATTCTTCTTAAATTATCAAATCCCATGGATTTGGGGATGTCAATTTGGGACAAAATTTCAGGAAAAATTTAATTATGGTCTTCCTACATTGATCCGCCAATTTAAATATAAATGGTGGAATAAATTTGATTATTCAGATATTCTGCACCTTGCTGTTGATCATATTCAACATTATGAGGCTCTTGAAAAGAAAGCCTTAAAGGCTAAAGAAAAAGAAGAAATTATTGATCCCATTAAGTCCTTAAAAGAATCATTAAAGAGGAAATATCCCAATGCTTCAAAAGCATAAATTCAACAGAAATTGTTAGAATTGACATCACTATCTGATAGTGATAATGAAAAAGATGATGTGTCAATGGCCACAAGAACAATTGCTTCTGATTCAGACAGCAAATCAGAAACTCAGGAAGAAGAATTTCCTGAAGAATTTTCCCAGACCCTTTAAGAAATTTTAAATCAAGATGAATTTCCAGAGCTTGATACTCAGCCTGATTATAGTTAAAGAATTGAGATTATGGAACGTCAAGTGAAACTCATGAAAGAACATAATCAGAAGTTCAAGCAATATGGAGATCAGGAAATTAAAAGGCTGAAGGAGAAAATAAAGGAGATTGATAATCCTGCCAAAAATAAAGACAAGATGGATGACGCGTAAAGTATTTCACGCGTAAGGGAATCTACTTTATTAAAGCAGCTGTCAGCCAGAAACTTTTCTAAAGTTGTCAGACGCAGAATACTGTACACTTTAATAAAGTTGTAAATTATTAGACTTTACTTTTAAGTTTGTCGGGGCAATAATGCAGGCTGTTGCATCATTGCTTATGTAATAGTTTAGCTTTTTTGTAGTATATAAGCGCTACCAGAGTTCAGTTGTAGGCACGCTCATTCTACGCTTTCCTTTCTCCCTCTATAGCTTGATTATCAGCCATCAAGCCATTGTAAAAATTTTCTTATCAATAAAGTTTGAAGTTTTTGTATATTCCTGTTTGCTCTCTCCTGAAACCTGAAACTTTCATGGATTCTCCATGTAAGTTTTCTTAATTCTCTTATTTTTTATGTATTTTTATTGTGATTGTGTTTGTGATTTAGTTTTTATATATTTGATCCTGTTAGTATTAGTGTGGTTGTTTTATGTCTGTAAATTACTTGGTTAATTTGTTTGATATTTTAGAATATAATAAAAATAATTTAACATATTATTATATTAATTATATTAATACTACAAATAATTTTAATAAAGAATATTTTCAAAATAAAATCTTTGAAACTAATAGGCTAATAGGCTTAGTTAACTCTGAAATTCAGGTTGAAATCATCCGCCTTATTTTCTAATTGTTTTATTTTTCTGCTTATATTATGAAGGTCTATAATTTTGATTTCATTTTTTAATAGGACAAGTTTCCCTCAACTCTATCGTATATGTAATTCCTATATTTCATTAAATGAATTAATCTTCCTTGATCATGCTTATGGGAGTTTGTCAAAAAAAGAAAGAAAAAAACCTCTCGTAGAGTACAAGAGAAATGAATAATTATAAGTCAAGTAATTCATGATGAATCTGAAATACGACCAAGGTAAAACTATCAATAACAAGATAAAATAGTAATTTATGGGGTTTTTTTTTGATAATATGGAGTATCCCAATCACAGTCGGACTAAGTCTCCCCACCCCCGACCAGACTTTGCGCACAGGCTTTGCCTAAGACATGATTTCGCCCTGAAATGTGCGACATGTGGCCCCGTTACCAGTTAAGACATAAATATTGTTACAAGTGGGACTCGAACCCAAGACGTCCGGATTTACGGCTCGTCTCAGGGCTAAGCTTAAACCACTGCGTTAATAGCCGGAGTTTTTTTTTTGTATATTATTTTTTATTCATGTTATTATATACGTCGTTATTTAATATCAAGATAAATATATATTGAATTAAATTACGTATCGTACCATGCCATAAAGATTTAATAGAAATTTTAATAAATTTAGAGGATAAATTAGAAGATATAAAAATAATTAAATTAATGAAAAATAGAGATTAAATATAATCAAATTTACAGGATTAAAAGGGAAAGGGATTTGTGACATACCTCCCCCTCTCCCATTATATTACCTTCTCTCCAATTTTATTTACACCTATTAAACAATTAAAACTCGGTGTATTATAAATAAAAACCAAAACTTATCACTGACTTAATTTATCAAATTAAGTTACCCAATTATATCAACAAAACTCAAAACAATCAAATAGTTCTTTGTCATCCGATGAATATGTATAAATATGAATAGTTGAGAAATATTATTAATTTTAAAGGATAATATTTTTTCTAATGATTCTATTTTTTTGCAGGTAACTTTATTGTGATTTTCTCATTGATATAGTTGGATGTTTAAATAACGAATATGCTATATTAAATATTAGTTGGATTAAGGAAAAGTAGAGAAAATAATAATGTATTTTTTGATAAATATTTTATATTATTAAAAAAATAAATTTGATGTAGTAAAAAACATTTGTAATTCTTAATCAATTAATTTATATTATTAAATAACTAAATATAACTATAAAATAATAAAATTTTGTGTTTTGCCCATGATAATGACCTTGTAAATATAATTACATAGATAATTAATTGATGTAACCACTTATAACAAAACTCGACATATTTTTGTTGCAAGGTATATTATTTAAAAATAATAATATTGTATGCACAAATTATACACAAAAAGTGAGACCCATGTATTTTATACCAATAAAAATATGTAAAATATCAAATGGTAGGCCTCACTTCTTATTTTCTCTCTTTTTTTTATACCGTTAGTGCACAATTTTTTGTATCCATAACATTACTCTTTAAAAAATGGCTTAGATTTGTGAAATTTTGTTTTAGGGGTTGTTAAGTAAATATCATTTCTTTTTCCAATTCTTCGAATGAGAGCTCTTTTACTCACTTAGTGGACGACCTAGAGTATGTATATTATATAAAGATACTAAACATTCATACTATTATTTAAAAAATATAAATTATTTTTTTGACAAAAATTTAAAATAAAAAATTGATAAATAAAACTCTCTTTGAAATAGATGGAACAATAGCTATCCCAAGCCAATAGAAAAAGAATGATACATTAGCCAATCTTTTTTCTAGGCAAGTGTTTGTTGATTTTCCATGAGCCAGACAAATTGACCTAATGTTCTAAAAATCCTCAATCAACTAATCAGATTAGGGTTTGGGTGAAGGTGAAGGTGGTTTCTGGTAAGTGATCTTCTCCTCTAGTTTTGGTTTTGGCTTAAGTATTGAATGATCCCCTTTAGGAGAATTGATCAAGGAATGAGTTTAATTTTGGGTTTAAAAAAGTTTAATTTTTTCCTTAATCTGAGTTTGCTTTTCCTCTTTCTTGGGGTTTAAGTTTACTTTTCCCTTGTTATTCTGGTTTTAATTTACATGTGATTAAGTTTTTTTTTTTTTTTTTTTATTGTTACTGAAAATATTAATATTGCGAGGAATCAATTAATTATTCAAGGAATTGTATTGGGAATTTAATGAAAAATGTATATTTGATCTCCTATTTTTTTTTTTTTTTTGTTGCTAATTTGTTAGTATATTAAAAGCAAAAAACTAAAAGATAGTATAATAAAGGTCAAGACACTAATCCCGTCTCCCGAAAAGAATAGAACATCAAGTCAAAAACTTAGAGACAAAACGCCTAACAACTAAAGATACCACACACATCCCGTGAGGTTAGGCAACAAAAACAAAAAGAAAGACACCAAGTTAATAAACAAGAAAAATTCCCAAACAAGGAAAACATCCAAAGCAAGCCAAGACAAATGACCAAAACAAACCAACAACAACATCCATCACAAACCAAGATCAGTTGAACTATGTGAAGAGTGAAAAAAGAATAGTGATGCACAGCCAAAATACAGAATCTGCAGAAACCAAATCCAGGCCCTCATAACATTCCATATGAGACCATCGGAAAACTTACAGAGCTTAGTTCGAGCAGCAACAATCCTCGCTCAAGCAACCCAAATCACAATGCATTAACTAAATGGGTAAAACATATACTTCAACATCCAAAGTCTATATGCCACATAGGAATCACAAATCAAAAAATCTGAACAAATACCATTCATTAAATGAGTATATTTCAGATCATTACATCATTGTTTCAGCTTTGATTCAACAATCAAGAAGTGCATCAAAATTTTGCAGAATACAAGTTTAACTTGTTTAACGGCGATGATAATAAAGAATTGTTATTTCCCCAAATAAAATTTGATATTTTCGTTAGATCTTATTAACATGAATGCGAGCCCATTTATATTCAGAAGAGTTTTGTGGAGCTATCAAATTTTCTTGTGAAAAATATCGATTCCCTAATAATAAAGGATCACATAGAATTAATAAACTACAAATAAATGCTAAAAATATCTATAAGAATCAACACAAGTGTCAAATGCTAAAAAGTGAAATATGTTACAACAAAAGACTCGACCAAAATTGATGTAGGGCAGTAGACTAAAAAGGAAAAACTTCAAGAAATTCAACTCTACTAGGTATTTTTTGCCAAAAGAAGAGGGGGTAAGGAAGTTAAGTTAGTTATATTAGGAGATCATTTCAGTCTTTTCTCTTCTTTAGTCCAGGGTGATATTGTCTTTTGTTTTTTCCTTTTTCACGTGTTAGTAGCTGTTAGTTAGTATATTGGTAGTGAGGAGTCAACATATGGAGTCACACGAATTGCTCCTTTTCCCTGAGCTCATGTTTTGTAAGGAGTATAAATACTAATCTGTATGTCTTTGTATGATATGAATGAATTGAATCAATTTCTTCTTCCCCAATCTTCTTCTATTTCCCCCCATTTCTTCTGTTTCATTCCCCAATATCAATTCCGTTCTCTTAATTCCTTGTATAATTTGTCTTTTAAGCTTTGTTGTTGAGCTAGTGATCTTCTGAATCATTACAATTAGTATCAGAGTTGCTATGACCCAGGAATGACAACTAAATAATCAAAGACTCAACAATCTCGAGGCCTATGTTAATGAGCATACAAATTCTATTCAACAGTTGCAGATGGAACTAAAGGATTTTGTAGTCAGTTTGAAGCAGGACTTTGAAGAAAGGCTGGACCAGAAAATGGAACAAATGATGAAAGGATTTGAAGCACTTCTTGCAATGAGACTACCAAATCCATAGTTTGCGATAGGAAGTCCAGGTAATCTTGTAGGCTCAGTTCTAAGAAATTTTGAAGGAGGTGTTAATGATGATAAGAACAATTATAGTATTTTTAAAACATTAAATTGGAATTTCCTACGTTTGATGGTAATAACCTTAGATCCTGGATTGGAAAATGCAATAAGTTATTTTCACATCATTCAGTTGCTGATAACCAGAAAATATATTTAGCTACAATGAATTTGGAAGGGGCCTAGAGGAGTGGTACTTAGGTTTTGTTCAGGAGGGTACATAATTAATTTAGAGTGGATTTATTGATAAGATTGTTGCTAGGTTTAGCCCTGAGATACAGGTTAATCCCATTAGGGAGTTAAAAAATTTGCAATAAACTGGTACTTTGGATGAGTATAGAAAAAGATTTGAGGAATTTAAGAGCTAGTCCTTAATTAAGAATCTTGCTCTAAATGAAGCCTTCTATGTAGACTGTTTCCTGGGAGGTTTGAAGGAAGAGATTAGGCTCGGAATTTAAGAGTTAAAAATACATACTCTTAAGGAACTCATTAAATTAGGTAAAGTAGAGGAAGCTAAATTGGAGGCCTGGTTGAGGAGTAGATTGGGACTTACGGCTGCAATTTCAGTTAACCCTCAAGGTCTGAAACACAATCAAATGACTGAAACTAAGGTTGTAGGAAATAACTCATTTGTGAACAATCTTAATGTCCTTCCTCTTATAAAGACGGGTAGAACCTTACCAATAAGAGGATTAACTAGGGAGCAAATTACAAAAAAAAAAGGAGAAAAAAGTTATTTTTCTCTTATGATGAACCTTATAACTTGGGGCATCAATGTAATCCTCCCCCCCCCCCCCCGAGCTATTCTTGATAGTACCTTATGATGATAGCATTAATAATGGTTGTGATGTAGAAGAATGTGTTGAAAAAGAGACAGAACTGGGTAACAAAGAATGTCTAACTCGGAGGCACACATCACCTTACATGCCCTATTTGAACATAGTGTCAATAATACCATCAGGGTGGTGGGAATGACAAATGGGAAACTCATAAGAATCCTAATAGATAGTGGCAGTACCAATAACTTTCTGGATCCCCAAGTAGCCAAGAGAATCAAGGCCTATATTCAAGATACCACACCTATAGCAGTATCTATTGCAGATCGATTCAAGGTGACTAGCTTCCAAGAATGTTCACATCTGGAATGGGCAGTACAAGGGGAGGCATTTGTTACAGATTTTAGAATTCTGCCATTAAGGGGAATTGATAAAGTGCTTGGTGTACAATGGTTAAAGAATTTCAACCTCATCACCTTTGACTTTGATCAACTGCATTTGTCATTTGTTAAGGAAGGAAGGTCTGTGGTACTTCAAGGTGAATCAGACCTGGTAAACCTTAGTGTGCAGATAATGTCTTCTGGGAATTCACTAAGGTCCTGCACTCAGCAACTCATGGTTACTTTGGGTATCTGTTTGGAATGTATTAGGGCCCTCACAACAGTGAATTAGCATCTATTGGGAAGTGTGTTGACAAACCAACTGAACAGCAATTACAGATGGAGAAATTATTGTAAGATTATTCATAAGTGTTCCAGGAACCTAAGGGACTGCCACCAGACAGATTACAAAATCACTACATCAAACTCAAAGAAGGAAGCCAACCAATCAACTTGAGACCTTATAGGTATCTTCATGTGCAAAAAGAGGAAATTGAAAAGATTGTCAGTGAAATGCTTAATTATGGGATAATTCAACCTAGCACTAGTCCTTATGCATTTCTAGTCCTATTAGTCAAAAAGTATGATGGATCTTGGAGAATGTGTAGGGATTATAGATCTCTAAATGAATTAACTGTGAAGGATAAATTCCCCATTCCAGTCATTGATGAACTATTGGATGAATTACATGGCTCTAGGTGGTACTCCAAATTGGATCTCATGTCTGGGTATCATCAAATAAAAGTCCATCCACCAGACATCCCTAAAACTTGCATGTAGGACCCCAACTGGACACTTTGAATTTCTGGTGATGCCCTTTGGGCTTACTAATGCAACAGATACCTTTCAGTCCCTTATGAATCAGTTTTTCAAGCCTTACTTTAGGAAGTTCATACTAGTCTTCTTTGATGACATCTTAGTTTATAGTAAAAGTCACGATGAACATCTGATGCTCACACTGCAACTCCTGAAAGATAACACACTGTATGCCAAGAGAAGCAAGTACATGTTTGAAACTGAGCAGGTCCAGTACTTGGGCCATGTCATTAATTAGCATGGTGTTTCAACTGATCTAGAAAAGATCCATTGTATGCACATATGGCCCCTACCACAGAACATAACAGGGTTGAGGGGATTTCTTGGATTAACAGTTTACTATAGGAGGTTCATTAAAAATTATGACCTCATTAGTAAACATTTGATTGAGCTGCTAAAGAATGACAAATTCCAATAGAATGAGGAGCCACTACTGCTTTTCAATCCCTCAAGGCTGTTATGGTTCAGCAACCAATGTTGGCTATGCCAAATTTTAATATTCCCTTCACATTAGAGACAGATGTGACACCCCCAAATCCAGGTCACCTCAAACTCGGATCTGGTGCTCACGACACTACTTATACATCAATTCTAACTACCCATTATTAATGTAGAATAACAAAATAATATTATAATAAAACAGTCTTACATCGTTCCCAGGTTATCTAACCTGAAATACAACACATATCATTCAAAAAGGTTTACAATTTTAAGTAAACCAAAATAACACAAATACATAATCAATGTTACTCGTTCAATTTTCCCTTGCCCTTGTCCTTTGCCTTTTCCTCGGTCTGCTATGGTTTAGTTGAAATAGTATATTTTATGCAAGAGTGAGCAATTTGAGTTACTCAGCAAGTATAAGACAATTTATGGCAGAATATCAAAATAACGATTTAGAATAACCTTCAACAATTGTATCAAAATTGTGAAGAAACTCGAAAATAATTCAACATCATGCATAAGCTCGATTGTAAATGATTCAATACGAAGAATATATTGGAAGGTAAATGTTTCAGTACCAGAATTATGCTTAAATACAAATGTTTCAATATCCGAAATTTAGTTCAGGATTTTCATACTGAGTGGTCTTTAAAGACCGTGAACACATAGAGGAATTATTAGTAAACTATTGACTACATCAAGAGTATAAGTCAACCCTAAAGATTAAATTACACTCTTTTGCAAGTCCTTAGATGATCAGTCTATTGTACCATATGTTATGCATAACACTCAGACATAGGTCGCAAGGTCGATTTTCCGACATAAAAGTTACCCCTACTGTGAGGGTTTGTTCAACTCAGTCTCGTTATAGAGTCCGCACTGACAATTTGGTTTGGGTTGATTTTCAACACTATACTACCTCATTTGGTCTAGCTGAATCTAAATAGCATAGACCTACAACAATAAAACAGTTCATACAAAAATGGAACTGTAAGTTCAACCAGTTCAACAAAAGAACAATGTTATTTTTGAAATGCACATTAATGCAATCATGGTATACGAAAACTAACAATAAATAGCTTGAATAGGAAACTACTCAACAGAATAAGTTCATGGTTAAAAAAAAAACTTGCTCAATATAAATTTGAGTAAGGTTAAGAAACTTTCCTTGTTCGTTGATTACGTTTACCTTTGATACCTCGTCACGTTTATAGCCTACATATATAATAATATCGATCCACAAATTAGTGATCATTATAATCAGTCACACATTCGTTATTACCCGCATCGCGTCCTAGTTTAAAGTACTAATCGTTCAATTAATACCATCTATAGTGTTGACATATGTCACATTGGTTCCTTACTTTAGTAGTGTATTCTTACAGTAGTCGTATTTCTCATACCAACATGTATATCAACACATACTACGTTGCCTAAATTTACCAATATTAATCTTAATCACCACTCAAATTAGTTTGACACTTAATAATCTAACATGTATACAAAAACACATCTAGCATATACCACTTTGGTCAATCACAACGTAATTATGCTCTAACATTAAACACATAACATCTCAATATCAATGCATTATTCAAATTAGTTTAATTAAACCAATTTTATAAATTTTCAGTTTAAATCATCTTTACATAATTTCATGTTGGTTTAATATACCATTACTTTGTATCTGAAACAAATATTAGTTCATTTCACTCTTTAATGCATCCTTGATTTTGTTTTTCGTTAGATCGCATTTGTAACTATTATTAATCCTTATAACTATATTAATCTTTATCCGTTTTCTTTTCGCTTTTAACACGTACTAATTTGATACTAGTAGTTTAGCTTGCACACGTATATTTCTAGTGCACATCCTTACCTTATCTAATAATTTTTGAGGCTATACAATACATGATTCACTTTTAAAAACTTAGTTTCATTTTCATTCTTAACGTTATTAACCAACATCATGAGAAGCCTTCCCACATATCAAGTTGTTTTCCTTTACCAAAATATTATAAAAATCATCAATTTCCATCTAACTAAACAAATAAGTCATGTTCATTTCTCAAATCATTTATATACACCCATACATATCTATTCATCCTTGAGTAAATCAATTTTTTTATAAAACACGTCCCATTATAAAACGTTCACTACTTAGATTCATTAACATAAAATATCAACACTTTATTTCAACACATTCATAGTTCAAGCCAATATCTCTTTTCATGCTTTTATCCAAGATAGCCTACTCTCACACAAACCAGATTTGGGAAGTTAATGCCTAAATACTTTGGCCCATTCATAATCATAGAGAAAGTTGGTAAAGTTGCCTACAGGCTTTAACTCCTAGACCATGCTAAAATACATAATGTGTTTCATGTCTCCCTTTTAAAGAAGAAAATTGGTCTTCACTGCCATAGTTTTATTACTCTACCTCAGTTGGATGAGCATGGTCAATTCTTGGTGGAACCTGTGGCTATCTTGGACAAAAAATTAGTGAACAAACATAATGCAGCTGCAGTGGAAGTTCTTGTGCAATGGTCAAACACTTTACCAAATGAAGCCACATGGGAGGATAAGAAACAATTTCATAATAAATTCCCCAATTTCCAGCCCTGAGGACAAGTTTGCTCTGTTGATGGATGGATTGTAAGGAAGTTAAGTTACTTATGTTAGGAGGTCATTTAAGTCTTTTCTCTTCTTTAATCCATAGTGATATTGTCTTTTATTATTTCCTTTTTCACGTGTTAGTAGCTGTTAGTTGGTATATTGGTAGTGAGGAGTCAGCACATGGAGTCACGGATTGCTCCCCTTCCCTGAGCACACGCTTTGTAAGGAGTATAAATAATGATCTGTATGTCTTGGTATGATATGAATGAATTGACTCAGTTTCTTCTTCCCCAATCTTCTTCTATTTTCCCCCATTTCTTCTGTTTCCTTCCCCAATATCAATTTTGTTCTCTCAATTCCTTGTATAATGTCTTTTAAGCTTTGTTGCTGAGCTAGTGATCTTCATAATCACTACAATGGGCAATTTAGATATTACAACAAAAAGCTGAACCAAACTATGGAAACTATGCACAATGTGGCTTCTCCCTTCATACCAGCCATATTCAGATTCTTCTTGTTTGGCCAATTCATTGATTCTTGAAGAATGTCAAGAATGAATGATTAGGTTTCACATAACCATCCCTTTGGTATGATCAAGTGCTTCCAAATAAGAGAATAATAAGGTTACAAATCTTCACTGTGGTATGATCAAGTGCTTCCAAATAAGAGAATAATAAGGTTACAAATCTGATTTACAAAAGAAACGTAAGAAAACGGTATGCCCTAGAACCACTGGTGCTACATTCTTACCCGAGGAATTGAATCTCTTAAAAGATCTGGTATCGTTCCTCCACATTAGTCATTGATATCGAAGTTTTCATCATCCTTGATGTACTTCTCTTGCACTGCTGCAACTGTGAACAGCTACGTTAAGCAAAAGCAAGTGGGAAAAATGATTTCCTACTCATCACGAAATACACAAAACCATCTAACAGAGGAGTCAGCTAGAGGCCAGACCAAGTACTAAAGTAAATGATTTCCTACTCATAACGAAATGCAAAATTCTTATCCCTTGCAACTTCTAGAAACATGAACAACATATTTCCAGATATTTGGTAGTAAAATATAATTTCTAGCAGCATAGGTGATCTCAAAGAGGATTTTATACCCACCAACCACAGATAGAGTCCACGTAGCGTAAGCACCATATCTTCTGATCTACAAATGAATGTCACCCTAAATATTGAAATTTTAGCTATCCTGCTGGAAACTACTAAACAGAAGAGCGAGGGGGTTGAGTTTGACAATGCTTTTTTTTTTTTTTTGTAGGTGCTTCCAAGAAGGATCACAAACAGTGCAGAAGTTTTACTAGAAGAAATATAACATTTTGAATGAGTTACCCAGCTTTTTCTGTTCAGGGAGGGTTTAGGCTCAACCTATTTAATTAAAAAGCCTGCCATTTCACCTTTGTATTAGATTCCTTACCTGGGAAAATACTTTCGAAATTATCTATTAGTATGGAGATATTAGCATGCCCCAACAAATCTATCACGACCAGTCATCATTCTCTAGCATGCATCAACAAATCTATCGCCACTATAGTCATTCTCTTAGTATATTGCATGATTACTAGTAACGCTAATCGACTCGATACATGGAACGAAATCGAGTACGAAAAACGCTACCTATCATAGAATACACAAGATGTGTTAGTTCTCGTAACACGATTCAGAATGATAGTACACGGTTCGCAGAACACAGGGAAATTAGAGTTCCCTGGTAATCCCGGTATATTGAAATTCTTAAAAGGGAGAAAGATAGCACATACCTAGCACAATGCAATTCTAAAATTTAAAATCTGCACAATGCAAATTTCTGACGTACCCTTGAATAATAAACCAAGCATCGTACAATTTTGATAACTATGAAATCAGGATTAAAAGACAATAACATAAATCCATCAGAAAAACCAACAAATAAAAGGATATCTATAATAATCCCAATCAGCAGGACCAACTGCAATTTTGCTGAACTCAACGGTACTTCCATCTATGCCTGCAAAGATATATCCATTGCTCTTGTCAATTAGCTTGACAAGATTTCCCACACTCTCTTTATCCTGAAATAAAGACGTGACTGAGAACATTAATACTACAAACAACTAAATATAAACCAACAAAGAAAATGAAGATATATGCCTGAATGTTCAAGGTTGTAAAATTGACAAGACTATAGTCTTCTATCACCCCGCACAACTCCTTTGTAAGTTTCCTGTAATAGGAACAAAGGAAAACTTGCGAACGTAACGTTATCTGTTCAGAATTTATCGTGCCAAATGTTTCAGTTAGAAAACAAGATACACAAAATATCACCCAGTTCAACTCCTTAAATACAAAATGTAATTAATAAACAGAAAAAAAGTAATAAATATTTCCTCCGTTCCGAATTATAAGATCATTATTGACTTTCTAAAATTTAATTTGAAACATTCTCAAATTTAAAATTGACATGATTCATTTAAATTTTGAGAACAAAAAATCTTATAACTAGTAGTACTTTTTAGATAGTTTATGATATTTATACTTGTATTGACATAAATTAAATGAATTCATGTCAATTTTGAGTTTGAAATGTTTAAAATTGACTTTTAAAAAGTCAATAATAATGGGAGTATAAAGTAAGACAGAAGTCTGACTTGTCTTCTGCAGACATTATGCTAGACTTTCCACTAGTATCTTTTTCTTTTTACCCGATAGATTTTCCCAGTAGGCAGTAACAATTAAACTAGTTTCTCTTTAGCAAGTTTCAAAAAACAAACAATTTGACACAAATTACAGTGATTGTGTGATATTACATAATAATCTTTTTCTTGGATAGTTCTGCCCTCTAGTTGTTTCAATTAGCAAGTATAAACTTTTCTACGAAAATCTTGAACTTCATTGTCATACTTTTGTTGCCACAAATAAAGCTTCAAACCAATTACCAGGGCTAAACTTAAGGATATTTGCATCACAAAACTACTTAAAACATCAATGTCATACTTATAACATATAATAAAGGTCAAAACCAATTTCCAATGCTAAATATAGAAGACCTCCGCATCAGGAAAAGACATAATTTTGATCATTTAAGGTATCTTAAATCATTCATTTACTTGGACAAGGAGGCCCAAAACTGAAAGAAAACAATCTGTGAAACAGAAAAAGATCCATGAAATGGTGAATTTGAGTCCAGTACAGAGGTCCTCGACAATGCCGTACACAATAAGCTGACTAATAGGTAACAAAATAATAAAAGAAAGATAACAACATGAATATTCCCAAGATCTTAGAAATGAAATAAACTGATTAAAAATGAATCATGTATGTATCACACATGAATCATGCCATATTGGTGATACATAATGAATGATGTCAACAAATGTGCCATGATCTTGGGCTCCCATATGAAACTGTTCCTCCAAATAACTGTGCTTCCAGCAAAATAAAATCATATTGAGAATATGATATTAAGAAATGATTGCAAAATCAGTAAAATGTCACAACAACTTGCAGATTAGTCCCAAGTACAGACATAAGGTAGAATATTAAATTATTAACAAAGAAAAAATAGAAAGTGTTATTTAGAAGCCTTCTATAATTCAACAAGAAGTATAAATTGACAGAAGTAAAACTCAGAAAACAGTTCTGCTCAGTCACACCTGTACTTAGCAGACCGAGGATCCTGACCAATATGATGCGGTAAATAAGATAAATCTTGCACATCCGTATAGAAATCAAGGTTAAAAGCTGCAGCAACAAAGTAAGATGACTATTTTTATAATGAGCATAGCAAAAAATAAATATGATTATCTCAAATTGGTGTTGAGATGAATGCCATGAACTAACCTAGCTTTCCATAGCTTTCAATAAGATCAATTTTAGACAAAACATTGACATGTGGGAGTTCCAAATGTAGCATGGTTGATAACGAGAGTAGCAATGCACTCACGTACTTTCCAGGATCGCTGCAAAGATGGGCATCAACTAAGTGTACAGCAGTCAACTGCAATAAAATGAAGAACTCAGTAAGAGGCTAATAATTATGGGCCTATGGCATCAACATCACAAGCTCAACTCACCCCAGTCGTCAGATATCCTTCCATTGAAAGCTTCATAAAAATACCACATAACTGCATTTCTTAGTGCAGATGAACATACCCTAAGGTTCAACTTCTTTATGAGCTTCATAATAACGCTCTTGGCATTCTCATGAAGAAAAAATAGCTCTACTTGGCCAGGAAAATCAAAGAGAAGATAGTGATCTGCACAATAACAGTAGTCTTTAGATAATATTCTATGTGGTTGTCACATCCATGGATTGAGAGATAGATAATCAACAGAATTGAAGAGAAATTCAGACAGAAATTCAGAGAAGTTAAGAAGACAGATGAAGAAGCTTAGCCAAGGTAGAAGGTAGAGAAAAAAATAAAGTAGATCTCAGGTTAAGAGAGAGAAAGCTTAGGCAGGAAGAACTAATCTATTATACGAGAAAAGAGATCACATAACATTCCACACCTTATTCTTACAAAGACTCCCCTATTTATAGACAACTTAATAATGTATGTTCTGACAAGGCACTTAACAGACTATCAAATACTGCCAACTGTGACAGCAATCCATGTTCCAGAAAGACAAATTAGATTAATAGAAGAGTTCAGTACTGAAATTATGAGAAGTATGCAGAAGCATCTAAAAAGAATGAGATTAGTCAAAAAGTAAAACTGGCATTCTTAATTTATTGGAGGGTCATCATCCTTAAAGAAACTCATGAAGAAAAGTCCAACAAGTTATCAATAGAAAATGTACTTTTTTGACGCTCTTCATCAATTCACATATGAACATTAAACCCCTGAGGAAAGAACACAAGATAGAATTTTCAAGTGTACTCATTTTCTTTCTTAAATGTAATTTGATTAATGTGATGCATAGAAAAGGACTACATGTTAAACAATAACCAATATAAGTTATGAATGTAAAAAAATGAACTTTTCAGCACACTTCACCACTTCACATAAGAACAATAAACTCATCATACATTTCAAGTGTACCCATTTGCTCTTTCTCGAGTGCTTTATTCTTGCTTTCCACGATTTGTTAAAATAAACGTAATTTTACTACTGCGATGCATAGGAAAGGTTTACAGATGAAATAAGCCAAACATCGACTACTTGATTAAATATTTGTTTTTTCAAATCGTTAGTTTTTACTTGCATATTCATTTAAGTCATCATACATCAATTCCTGTCAGATATATCCACCAAGCCATAGTTCTTAAGATATCTATTGTCTTGACTGTAATTCTATTCTGTTCAGATTCTTGCTTGTTGAACTATCAGTAAGCAACGACAGAAGTATACAATCCCGTTTTCAGACTTGAGATAGAACAAAAGGCAGAGACAGCATATCCAATATGCACACTGTGATCGTTGAATGCAAAAAATGTGGCACAATCCCCAAAAAGCATAAGCAGCAATATAAATCAATACTGACATGAAGTAATATTTGAACGACTGAAGGATTTCATATATAAAGATTTGAATACGCCAACCTTTTAGAAGGGGTTCCAACTTGGACTGCAACCAATCAATGTTTTTCTCCAGGTAATCCATGCAATACACAAGGCCTGTAAGACATCAGAGATTAATTACAGATATGAATACCTTTAAGTAAGAAATCAGTCTACAAACCTCATATGTATATATCTAGACCTCATGGTAGGCTGCATCCAAGGTCTATCAAATATACCAATGCACACGTAGCAATAAATTCATTAACCTCTGTCTATGGGACCTATATAAAAAAACTCATTACTGTCGGATTATTGTGTAATATATGGATAGGGCTACTTCCCGATATTCCAGTCATGAGTCATGAGCACCTGCTGGCTAATTTTAAGGAACAACATTGCGGGTACTCAGGTGGTATTTGTCTGAGTTTTACTCAAGTGCAGGACCCCTCTGCAGTGAGTCTAGGAATGATGGGTCCTTTATAGCATGAAACTTAATGCAATTGAAGATTATCTACTGAATAATGATTGATGGTATCTTAACAGTTTAAAACTAGTAATTCATGAAGATGTAGCCTTACCTCCATTAGGTCCAAGAGAATACTCAATCATCACATCACTTAGTTTAATAAGATCCTCAATGTTCACAGCGCAATCATACCTGTATCCTTTAAGGAATAAACTTAAAACACCACTCTGATCTGAATGAGCATATATAATTTCATTTGAATCATTATTTTGTATTTCTCAACAGAAGTTATAACTTAAAAATTGACAAGAATCAACATAAATGGATACGGCAAAGTATCATTTGCAGGATCCAAATTGATAATAGCAACCTTCCTGCATGCCAACAATCATATGATTAGTAGGAGAGAAACTAGATTTTGCATACTCAAAACCATTGTCTCGTTAAGACTCATAACAGCTGCAATCCAGCTGATAAGCAGCTCACTACCAGAGTATAGATTCGGAAAGAAGTGACGATGCCTATGCTCAAGCTACTTGAGGTGTTTGAGAGGGTAAGGGATGTCAAGCAAGATAAAGATAATGTCTTTTCATGCTCTCTGTGCTTGTTCCTTGTTCTCAACTCCATTCAAACTTGTGGAGAACTATTAGAGCAAATTATTGCAACATGTTCCTCTCAATCCTTATGTTTAGCTGTTCTCAAATTCTACTTATCAACAGGCCATTATCCTTCCTCTATTGTTTTGGATTTTCCGTAAGTTTATCTTATCTAGTTACAGGTCACTGTACTACAAATGATTGGAGAAGTGGCATGCTTGCTTCAGCAAGAAGGCTTTAATTTGAAGTACAGAAATTGGTTTCTTTTCTTTCTTGTTTCATATCCCCATTCATTACTGGCAATCTAAAGTTGGCTTAATTTATATCGACAATCACTTCCATTACTGGTAATTTGTTAACTCCTGCATCTTCAAGTGATGTTTCTTGGGCTTCATTACTTCAGTATAAGATAAAGAGCTGCAAGCTTCTGAAGAGATGTTTAAATTTGTAATTAAAAGGTAAGATATTAGGCTTTCCATTCCTCCATTCTCTCTCGATAAAAATGAGGGTGTAAAGATATCAGGCGAGTTTGTCGAGGTTTAAATACTTGGACTATTTTCTCTAAGTTCGAACCTTTAGGACAATTTTCTAGCATTTTTTATACTTGAAGGGAAATTTTATATTTAAAGAAGCAAAGAGATCTGCATAAACCCATAAATACTCATAATCGCGTTCCTGTACAATCCTAATTCAGTCAAATGCAAAAATACTTGTTTCCGGCATTTTATCAAATAGCTAATAGGCCCAATCTAATTACAAAAAATAGCCAAAACTTAAATGATTACATATTTTCTATTTGACCAACTCAATGTAAAACAGGAAATTAATTAATCAGGCAGCGATAATTAGGATATGAACTTAAACAAAGAAATAGAGGATTAAGTTATTACCGTCCGATGAGCGGGAGAAACTGAGACATGCCATTACAGTAAGTAGTCTTCCCAGAACCCGGTGGTCCAATCACTACTTGACCAAACACCATTTTTTCCTTCCTTCTGAAGAACCCAAAAGGGTTTTAACGTTTATAGCTATGGTTTAGAATGATGTCTACAAAGTTGAAAATTTTATGAATATCAAGGGCAATGTTCTCTTTTCCTTCCCTCTGAAGAACCCAAAAGGGTTTTAACGTTTATAGGTATGGTTTAGAATGATGTCTACTGAAAATTTTATGAATATCAGGAGCAATGTTCTTCGCTCTACAAAGTTAATTTAATTTATTTAGCAAAAAAAATAAAAGTTAATTTAATTTGTATATGAAGCCCAAAAAAGGGGCATTCCGAGTATCGAACTCGGGTACAAAGTTGAAAATTTTATGAATATCAGGAATTTAATTTATTTAGCAAAAAAAAAAAGTTAATTTATATTATATGAAGCCCATATAAAAAGGGGCATTCCGAGAATCGAACTCGGGACCTCTCGCACCCAAAGCGAGAATCATACCACTAGACCAAATGCCCACATGTTCATCTTTTTGGCTTATTTATAATATAAATTAAAATATTTAAATAAACTGTTACAATCAGTTGGGGTACCCTTGCTGTACAAAACTTGCTTTTTTGGAGGCGGCCCAAAGGTTTTTAAAATTTGCATAATTAATCATGATCGACTAATTTAAACTTGGAACATTTACATTTATTAGTACCATTTAATAAAATATTTTAAAAAAAGTGCATAATTTTTTTTTTTATAAAATTAGTACATATGTAATTTTTAATTTATAAAATAGTGCAATTTTATTTCTTTTATTTAGTTAACTGATTTAATAAATTATTGATATGTCCCACGTTTTTAGGTGGTTACATTTTTTAAAAATTGATAATTGTTGTGCGTAAGTTATCTGGGAAGGTTATGCAGCTGGAAACCCTTATTTTGGTATTTGGGAACTTGGAAACCATTTGTTGCTTCTTATCTTTTTTATTTCTGTCGTAGATAGGTCCTAATTTTCCAGCATATTCATCTCCCTCTGTTAGGCTATCACGATCTTTCATCATCATCTCAACCCTTCTTTGTTTACGTTGTTGGTTGCTTATCGTCCCCAACATCTCTGTCAAGCGAAAAGTTGGTTGCTTCCTTTCGACGAGTTGATTTGTTTCTATTGAGTAAGTGTAAATCAATCCTCATATAAATTTGTTTCTTTTTGTTTGAGTCAATTGAGTTAGAAATTTCAAAGTTGTTGTTATATGTATAATGAAGTATATTTTCAGTGATTTGGGGAGTATGTAGGATTCGGACGATATAAAGAAGAGTAGGAAATGGTATTAGGTTTCTGTGTGTAATTCCTTTTTTCAAGCTTTTACAAGATGCTCGTAACATGTTTGTTAAAAGTCCCAAGTGACTGACTTTTTTTTTTTAAAAACTTCGTAGATTCAATTGTTTAAACCTGTAAATCAAGCCTATTGTAGTATGAAGCATGTTGGTTAGTATGAAGTATTAGGTAATTATTTAATTTTTGATTCCTCATATTTTTTTATAGCACGTGTATTATATCTAGATATGAAGATGCAGATTACTAAAGAAGAAAGGTCCAGTCAGCATAGTTTTGTTTCTCTTGTGATTGGGACTTGTATTTATATTGTACGAGTGAATGAAATAGTGAATGAAGTGTAATGTCTGTTGTAAGATGGACCAATTGTAGAACTTTGGAAACCTTCTCCTTGAATCAAAACTATGTTTTTTTCTTCTTTTTTGTGGGAAATTAATACATACAGTTGCTGGAATGCTCTTTAGTAATAAGCCTCCACATTTTGATGGTAAAACAGATAAATCAATTCATTAATAGGTAGTTAAAAGTATGAAGTATAATTATTCAAGATGCTATTTTGAAATGGTAAATGTTTGTTGTGTTGCTTATTTTGCTAGATGTATTTGTATTGTTTTGCTTATGAGATTAAAAGTTCTTAAATTGTGTTAATGTTCTTTTGGTTCTGTATAGGATGGTTAATTCGAGGAAGAACGTTGGGGGGATTGTTTGTAAGAAAAATGATGGGAAGAGGAAAAGAAGCAGGGAAGATGATTCTAGTAGTGATGGGAAGAAAAATGTGGAGGGGGGTGTGGTCAAATCCCCTAACCAGGGGAAGAAGATAGTTGCTAAATCATCTTTGAAGGAAAAAAAATTCGAGAAAACGTGTTTTGAAGGAGCGCAAGGAATTGCTAGATTCGGAATCTGATTTTGAAGCTCCACCACGCAAAGATGCTAATGAAGTCGAAGTAGCGGAAAAATTTCCTAGTGCGAATATTATCCCTCAGCAAAAGCTTCTCAAGGTGTGTTATTTAAACTGTTTCTAAAAACATTGAATAATTAGTTGTTTTTGTGAACTTGGGAATATGTTTGGGGAAATGGTCATGTTATATTTGGTTACTGTTGAATGAAAATGTATTAAAATGGTTATATGCTATCCAATATCAGTTTTAGTTATTGTTATATTATGATTTGGTTACTATGTTTTTTGGTTTCACTTTTGGGGGTTTTAAATTGTATTTGGATACCTGGTGATTTTGTTTTGGTTACTAAATATTATATACATGTATAATGATGTAAGGCTTTTTTTTTTTTTTGTAATGCATTGTATATGCAATTTTGGGATCTATATTACAAGGAGTGCCAACGCAATTTCACTGCCAAAATCATTTATTGGTGTGATATGGAAGTGCCGAGTGTCATCACGAAGAAATTGAATGTAAATCAATTGGAACAACTTGAATTGACTTGTTTTGGGAAATTTATAAATGTTAGTGAGAGGCAAATGTTTTCCCAGTTAATCCATCAAGCTTTGGTTAGAGAAGTGTATCAAAGAGAGAAGGGGGAGATGTGGTTTTTGTTTGGTGAGAATAGGGTAAGGTTTGGGTTGCCCGAATTTTGTTTAATTTCTGGTTTGCGTTGGCAAGGAGATGATGACATTTCTGCATTCAAGGGAATAGAAAATCAGTTAGTGGCAAAGTTTTTTGGTGACGAGGTTATTACCCATTCTAGTATCGGGAAGATATATCGTGGGGCTGTATTCGATAATGATGAGGAGGCTTTAAGGATGTCTGTTATATTCCTGGTATTCAATTTTATACTAGCGACTATTTCAGAAAATCATGTGGATGAGGTATTGCTTAATTTTTTATCTTATGGCGACTTTGATCGTTATCCTTGGGGGAAATTTGCCTTCGAACAGACGAAAAGGTCGTTATCCGTTGCTGTGAAGGGACAGTTAAAGAAGGCTAGGAATGAGTGTCTTATTTACAATTTTTACAAGGACAATTATTGTAGATATTATAAGTTGAATGGATTGCCCTATGTTTTTCAAGTATTCTTATTTGAAACAATTATTACTCTTAAGGAGCAGTTTTTATGCATTGATGATCTTCAGTCAAAACTTAGATTATTTAGGTGGAAAGAATTAGGGAAGGCTCCTATATTTGACAAGTTGAATGATCTAGTTTTTGGCTCTGAACATGTATGTTGGTTACCATTCATATTATATTTGGTTACCTTTATGTCTACAGTTGGTTACTAGTATAAAATTTTTGTTTTTTGCTGTACTGTTTTATTTCTTTTTATTGTTCATTATTTTAAAGGTTCGATATTTACTGTGCACACTTTGTTTCAGCTTTTGAAGATTAAATTGTTCATTCCTACCGGTGATGAGAATGATCGGTTGGATTTGGGTGATTTTAAGTTTTCACATGGACACGATGGTGGGTCCAATGTTGATTACATAAAAGAGGATAAAAACACAACGGGTGGAGATATGGGTTTTTCATTGTCTGATGTAAAAAATATTATCGATGCACGTGTTAACCCTTTGGAGAAGACGTTGGTTGAAGTTAAAAAAGGCATTGAGGAGTTGGGGGTTGATGTGAAGGAAGAGTTACGTGTTTTCCGTATAGAGATTTGCAGGGATATTAGTAATATGTTGAGAATACAGTTTGGTGGACGCCCTGATGTTAGTTATGGTGGGAATGATGGTGGCGATGATGATGCTAAATCTGATGAGGCTGATGAAGTAGGTAATGGTTCAGACAATGCAGAACAATTTGATTTAAAAACAGGCGATGATGTTGGTGATACTGGTGGCGATAACAGTGGTGGAAAGTTTGATAAGGTTAAACATATTTGTTTTTTTTATATTTGTTATACGATTTTTTTTCATCGATTATTTATTATTTTGTTTTTTTAACAGGTTGGCATGAAGTATGACAATCCAAGTTCTGATATTTTAAACCCGTCTTTTGGGAAAGAGATCGTTGTTTACAACCCTATTGAGGTTTGTATTTTTTTCAAAATTAGTTACGTTTATACATTTGATTGGTTGCTTTTTTATAGTATTTCCGTTAATGCTCAGTCAATTTGTAATTTGTAGTTGAAATTTTAATTGTTTTTCTGGCCTTTTTCTAAACTTATAAAGGTGGTTACAATTGAGGAACAAAACAGTTCGGTGCTAGATGAAATGATTTTAACTACTCAGGATATAATTCATTGTGCTGAAGTGGAGAGAATTGCTTCCAAACCTTGTGCGAGACCACATCGTGCTTCTTCGAAGAGTGTGGCTTTGAGGAGTCCATATACAACGAGGTTTGGTTCTGCTGCTTCATCTGGTTCTGATGTGATTCCTTCCAAAATACGAACTGGTGTTTCTGCTTTCCCCGATGTTTGCATGGGTATGTCATCCCAATTTGAAGATGTATTGTTTGATCAATGGTACAAGATTGGGTTAAATAACAAGAAAAGGTATGTTATTTAACGTTACGCAATTATATATATGTTTATTTTTAAAAAAAATTGGTTTGTAACTTATATTATTTTATATTGAAGGATTGAAAAATTCTTTGGACGTCATGATAAGATTGAACCTGCATTCAGTTTTGGGTCTGTTATAATATCTTCTAAAATGTGGTTCTACAATTTAAAGACTCCTGGACAGTGGCTTGACCATGATGTAAGTATCTTGTTTGTGAAACTCTGTTTGTTACCCTTCATTTCATTTTGTTGTTTTGATAAACTGTCTTTCTAATGTGATATTTCATTAAATTAGTTTTGGTTACCTTATATATGTCATTTGGTCACTAGGTTAGACAATATTGGTTACTTGTATCATATTTTTTTTTTAATAGCTTTAGAATTTTTGTTTTTTGTTGTTCCAATATATCAACATTTCATTGTACTACTTCAGGAAATTGGCTAGACAGTCTGATATTTAAATAAATTATAGTTGGTTACCTTATATATGTTCTTTGGTCACCAGGTTAGACAGTATTGGTTACCTGTTTTTTTTTTTTTTTTATAGCTTAAGAATTTCTGTTTGTTTTTTGGTCCAGTATATCAACATTTCCTTGTACTACTTCAGGAAATTGGCTACACAGTCTGATATTTTAATAAATTATAGTTGGTTACCTTATGTATGTGCATTGGTCACCAGGTTAAACAATTTTGGTTACCTGTATCAATATTTTTTTTTTATAGCTTAAGAATTTCTGTTTGTTTTTTGGTCGAGTATATCAACATTTCCTTGTAGTACTTCAGGAAAATGACTACACAATCTGATATTTCAATAAATTATAGTTGGTTACCTTATATATGTGCTTTGGTCACTAGTTTAGACAATATTGGTTACCTGTTTCAATTTTTTTTTTTTTTTATACATTAAGTATTTTTGTTTGTTTTTTGGTCCAGTAATATTTCCTTGTAGTACTTTAGGAAATTGGCTAGATAGTCTGAAATTTCAATTAATTATAGTTGGTTACCTTATATATGTGTTTTGGTCACTAGGTTAGACAATATTAGTTACCTGTATTAATTTTTTTAATTTTTTTTAGCTTACGATTTTTTGTTTATTTGTTGCATATCAAAAATATTCTTGTATTACTTCTGCGAATTGGTTAGACAGTCTGATATTAAGTTAAATTATATTTTGGTTACCTAATATATATGATTTGGTCACTAGGTTAAACAGTTTTTGTTACCTATAGCAGAAAATTTTATTTTATAGCTGATAGATTTTTGTTTGTTTGTTGGTCCAGCATATCAACATTGCTTTCTACAACAGATTGTTGGTTTCATGCCAAGTTGTCTGCTTTATATGGTGAATATTGTGTTCAAAATGCAGATACGACTCTATTGTCGGGGGATGGTGATGTCGCTCAATACATTCGTGGATATTCGATGAATATAAACACACTGTGGATTGATGTTGACTTTATAATGTTTCTCATTCACATGACAGCTCTAGATCATTGGTTTTTATTGATATTTGATGTGCATCGCAGAGCTCTAGTAGTTTACAATTCTCTACGACCTACCAAGACACTAATGCGAACAAACATAATGGATGTTTGTGAGGCTTACATTTTTATTTTACCTATAATATTATCTAAGTGTGGGTTTTGGAAGGGTAGGTCAGATATTGATTTTCAAAATCAACCATATATTCAGAAGGGGGAGCAGGATTTAATTGAACTTGAGTTTGCAGAAGGGGTGCCTGAACAAATTGAGGGATAAGTTTTATATATTTTAATTTATTGTAGTATTCAACCTAGTATGATGTTTGGTTTGATTTGTTTTATGTTTTGTTTGTTTTTGCAGTGATTGCGGGATGTTTACGATTTGTTTTGCTGAACATTTTCTTCATCAAAAGTTTGATGAAATTCCTAAACCATTTCCCATCATCCAGTACAGGAAGAAATTATGTGTTAACCTATTCATGCATGCTAGGAACAAACAAATAGAGGGATATGATTCTGATAGAGAATATCCAGGCAGATTTGTTCCAGAATAGGGGTTTGGTTGTATATAAATTTTTTCTTTTTAATATATTTGTATTTGGGAATTCATAAACATTTGTTATGGTTACTGACTTGTTATTGGTTACTGAATTCTTATGTTAATGTAATTACGTGTTTTTGTCTATTACCAATTACTTGTCTCATATTGTGTTTTTTGGGATATTTTGTTTAGAGGTAACCAGAATATATGTAATTTGTAACAATTATAATTTGACAATATATATATATATATATATATATATATATATATATATATATATATATATATATATATATATATGATTGGTAATTAAATATATCTGATTGGTAACCATTTAGGTAATTAACAAGTAAACAGAAGTAATCAAATACTTATATGGCAATAACCAATATATATGCAATTGGTAACCAGTCTTGTGTAACACATTTTCTGCATTCCGCCGATAATCACATCGATACTTCTAATGATCTGGTTGCAAATTAAATACTGAACAAGTACACCTAGGTAACCAAAGGTAACCAATTATGGAACAGTGTACTGAGATTTGATTTTATGGTGGTGTTTCAGTTAGACTATGGTAATTGTACATTGTTGTAGGAAGCATAATTAACCAAATACTTATATGTAAGTTACCAGAATATATGTAATTTGTAACCATTATAATTTGATACTACATATATATATATATATATATATATATATATGATTGGTAACCAAATAAATCTAATTGGTAATCATTTAGGTAATTAACAAGTAAACAGAAGTACCCAAATACTTATATGGCAGTAACCAATATATATGCAATTGGTAACTAGTCTTGTGTAACACATTTTCTGCATTTTGCCGATAATCACATCGATACTTTTAATGTTCTGGTTGCAAATTAAATACTAAACAAGTACACCTAGGTAACCAAACAATTATATGGAGGTAACCAATTATGGAACAGTGTAATGAGATTTGATTTTATGGTGGTGTTTCAGTTAGACTATGGTAATTGTCCATCATTGTAGGAAACATAAGTAGCAATATACTTATATGTAAGTTACCAGAATATATGTAATTTGTAACCATTATAGTTTGACAAATATATATATATATATATATATATATATATATATATGATTGGTAACTAAATATATCTAATTGGTAACCATTTAGGTAATTAACAAGTAAACAGAAGTAACCAAATACTTATATAACAATAACCAATATATATGCAATTGGTAACCAGTCTTGTGTAACACATTTTCTGCATTCCGCTGATAATCACATCGATACTTCTAATAATTTGGTTGCAAATTAAATACTTAACAAGTACACCTAGGTAACCAAACAATTATATGAAGGTAACTAGTTATGGAACAGTGTAATGAGATTTGATTTTATTCAAAGCAAATTGGTTACCTAACAACAGTTAAAAAGTTACCATATAACTGTTAATTGGGTACTAACAGTAAACAAACAGCTGTTTTAACTAAAAAAATTCTTTACTCGTATACTATATCAAACATTCTTTGATCGCAAAATTGGTGGATTTCTGCATGTTTTCTTGTTGTGTCCTTTTTCTTGGCATCTGCTGCATTTGTTTTGGATTTTGTTTTCAGATTCATGTTTGTACCTCTCTATCTTTGGTCTTCCCACTGGTCTTCTTGTATTTGGTGGTTTTACGCATATGTTTCTTATTTCTTCTGGCACATCCCAATTCTCTTTGTCGTCTAATGGCAGGATAGAAGCTGAATAAGTGTTTACCAAAGTTGTTTTTGAGTAGTTTTTCGAGCAAAATTCATAACAGCTCAAATTCCTTTTGCTGATAACAGCTGCCGCGTGTGGACAAGGCATCTTGTGGTACTGAAATTTATGGTATGTGCATGTCCTTTGTTCTATGTCCACAATAAAGTGTTTGTTGACATCGTAAAAAGTAAAAATCACTAGGTTTGATGTCTCAATCTGGAACACAATTTAAGGATGTAGTTAGTATGTATAATCATCTTTTTCTTTACTTCTGAATAAATGAAGTATAATTTCAAATGTTGGTTACTTTTTCAGTATCTACATGTAACAATACATTTGACTGTAGTGTTTCCCATAAAATGCAAATGCAACTAATTGCATACATGCATTTATTAATTTAAAAGGTACATTACTGACCTTAAACTTCTTTGATTCAATGATATTAGATTGCAGTGTTTTCTCAGCTGTTGTGGAAAGGGTAGTGAATGTTGATATAGCTGCTTGTTGGTTTGTGAAATACCATCTTTGAACCATATAACGGAGGCATTCAACCATTGTTGTAACTGAAAGTTCCCTGATTCCTTTGATTGCATTGTTGATAGATTCGGCTGTGTTTGAAGTCATGGTTGAGTACCTGCTTATAGTGCCATAGAGCCTTGTGCACTTATCTAACTTAACATCTTCCTCCAAATATGTCCTTATTCGAGCATCAATTGCATCAAGTACAGCCAAGTGTCTGTCGAATTCTTCAATAGTATAAGCTCTACAAGCCCCGTTGTATGCTTTTTTGACTTATTCTCCTTTCTTTTTGAATCTGTTTTTTATGTTTTTCAAAACATGATATGTGTATGAACCATGCATGACTTCAGGGAATACAAAGTTCAGTCCCTGCACAATGGCTTCATGTTTATCTGAAACAATGCATTGTCCTTCTCTTACTCCACAAGCCTTTCTAAAATTGACGAAAAACCATCTCCAAGATAGTTCATTTTCACTGTCAACCATTGCAAAAGCAATTGGAACAATGTTTTTGTTTGCGTCCTGGGTGCTTGCTATTAGGAGTGTCCCCCCGTACGTTGATTGTATGAATGTGCCATCAATTACAATGATTGAGAAACAATGATGCCATGCTTCAATTGAGGCTCCTATTGCAAAGAATAGATACTTGAATCGTCCATTTGTTTTTAACTCCAGCGCTGTAATTGTACCTGATATGAAATTTTAGTTATGTCGAACCTTCATACACAAGTAACCAGTATTAATAAAATGGGTTACCAATTATTTATTATAACTGTAAGGACAATTTGCAACCG
The DNA here is from genome assembly GCA_947179155.2 of Hedera helix. Taxonomy (NCBI): domain Eukaryota; kingdom Viridiplantae; phylum Streptophyta; class Magnoliopsida; order Apiales; family Araliaceae; genus Hedera; species Hedera helix. The sequence continues at coordinate 15,292,840 of OX359283.1, read as the reverse complement.
TTACCTGGATTTGTTTTATTCAACACATGCAACCATGAAGGGATCAGCGAGTAATCGTGTGGATTTCCTCTTACTTTTTCCAATGCTTTCTGCTTTGATCTCCATGCTTTTTGGTAAGAGATGGAAACATTATACTCTGTCATCATGTCCTCCATAATATCTGTTGGTGTGTATATTTTCTTCAGATTTGTTAATCTATGCATTATGCATTCACTAACCAACTCACTATTTGCTTATCTGTGATCTCCCAGCATTATGTCCGATGAACAAGGGTGGATATTATTGAATTCTCTCACCTTGAACATAATGGTTTTCCGAAATTTTGACGCTCTCAACTTCCAATTGCACTTTTCATTCTCTAAGCATACTAGCACAAAGTCTCTACCACTTGCTCTTTGAACCTTGTGTTGTCTTTGTTGCCTGATTGAATGTAGTCTTATTGCTTGTGTTAGGATTTTTTTGTCTTTGTAAGTTTGATGTCCTTTTACTTCATATTCATTCGGATTTGATATGACATCATCATGTTGTCCTTCCGTATATGCTTTGTCTTGTTGTTTGTCTTTTTCTTGTTCAATAGCTTCGATGGCAAGCTGCTCAGCATATTGTGTTCCAATGTGGTAATCTTGTGCTGCCAGTGGTATAAGATCTGAATTCCAGTGTGTCGAGCTGATTGGCCTTACATTTTCTTCCACACTTCTCAAGTTTTGTAAGATTGTATTGCCTTCATTGCTGTATATCTCCTCTATAATTAGTGGATACTTGTCTTGTTCATCTGATTTTCTACTCACTTCCATATAGAATCTGAAGGTTGCTTCATTTGAGATACTGATTGGGGGAATTTCGGATTTCATCTGAAATTTGAATGAAAAATTTGTTGTGTTGGTGTCTACCATTATTGAACTGCATACCAAGTTCTTCATTTCTAAAAATGAACAAGTTGATGGGACTATTAGGCCGGTAACTTCAAAATTGTTGTATTGGTTACTGTCAGACCACGTTCCGTTGAAATAAAGTACAACTGGAATCATCTCCATCGTCTGGTAACTGTGTTAATTTAAAAAACACACTAACGTTAATGGTAACCAAACCAGTAAATTATAGTAACCAAAACATAGCTAATTAGTAACCATAAATATGAAACACACTGTTTGAATTCAGCTTATATTCAGAACAATGTGTATAATGACATGGAGACCATTTAAATACATAACTAGTAAACATAAGTAACCAATTTTTTATACAACAATTACCAAAATATATTTTAGGGAAAAAAATAAAAAATTGACGCATTACGAAAAACACAATAATGTGAATGGAAACCACATCAATAGTATGTGGTAATTAAAATATAGCTACTTTTGGTAGCCAAAAATATGAACCACATTGTTTGCATTCAGCTCATTATCAAATTCAATATGTATCATGACATGTGGACCATATAAATACTAAACAAGTAAAACTAAGTAACTAAGTACTCATACAACAGTAACCTAAATATATGTATTAAAACCAAAAAATATTTGTAGCATAACTGAAAACACATTACTGTGGATGGTAACCATATCAACAGTATGTTGTATCTAAAATATAGATAATTGGTAACCACAAATACGAAAAACATTATTTTCAGTAACCTTATAATAAAAGCAAATATGAAACATGAAGGATGTAGTTAGTATGTATGATCATTTTTTAAAAAAAAATTGAAGAATTGAAGGCAAATGTCAAATGTTGTTTACTTTTTAAGCATATACATGTAACAAGTAATTATTAGAGAGGTTTCCATAAAATACAAATGCAACTTCTGTTATACATGCATGTAATAATTTTTAAAGGTGAACTACTGACCTTAAGCTTCTTTGACTCAATGATATTATATTGTAGTGTTTTTTCAACTTTTGTGGAAAGTGTACTTAATGTTGATATAGCTGCTTCTTGGTTTGTGAAATACCATCTTTGAACCATACAACGAAATTCAAGCAGTTACAAAAAATCAATACTGAAAATTGTAACTAATCCAAAAGTTTGTGGTAACTAAATTACAGCTTATTGGTTAACATAAATATGAAACAAATTTTTAACATTTAGCTTATAATCAAATATGAATGGTAACCATACTAAATGTTAATGGTAACCATACTAAAGTACACAGCAACCAACATATATAAAACTGGTAACGAACAAAATGAAACTAATCTGTATTCCTCAATAATCAAATCAATGTATATCATGAAGTGGGGACTATTTAAATGCTTAAGAAGTAAAACTAAATAGCCCATTAATTATACGTCAGTAATCAAATAATATCTATCTATAAAAATGAAAAAGTCATTCATTAGTAACAAACACATAGCTAATTGGTGACCATGTAAATACTCGATAGTAACCAATACCATTTAGTAATATTGCTAATTGGTAACCAAATCAATATTATATAGTAACAAAAATATAGTTAACTGGTAACCAAAATATAATGTTACTGGTAACCTAATCAAATCTATATAGTAACAAACATATTCATTTTTGTTAACCATAAATATCCAAATAGTCAATTCCCGGCGTGTCATAACATGGGGAACATTACAATATTTAATTAGTAACCTTAAGTATCCAAATACTTATATTCAAGTAACTAAAATATATATAATTGGTAACCATTCTTATAAATCACATTTTTTGCATCCAGCTCATAACCAAATCAATGCGTTTCATGATCTGGTTACCAATTAACAACTGAACAATTAAACTTACATAACCAAACATTTATTTTAAGGTAATCAATTTAAAAATTTGTTATAACTTCGTATGAAAGTGAGTTAGTACTAGAAAAAAACATACCAAATTTTCATAATACAGTTATACTCTTTACTCATCTGTAATTAATTAATAAACAACTACTCAACCTTCAAGCAACACTAAATTTTAAAAAAAAAAGAAGGTAAAAATGAAACATACGGATTCCCTAATGCAGAACTTCAATTACTTGCGTTAAGTTAGGTGAAAACTGCAGAATTCTTGTTGGAGTCGTATTACACTAGCGTATTCTGTTGGTTAACAGAGTCGTATTACACTAGCGTATTTTGTTGGTTAACAGAGTTCGAACGTTGCCAAAGAATTGAAAGATTTGTTTACCTTGATTTGTATTCGGCAATGGAGGAATCTGTATAAGTTGACTGAGATTTGTTTACCTTGATTTGTATTCGGCAATGGAGGAATCTGTATAATTTGACTGATTATCGGCAATGGAGGAATCCTGCTTATTGAGAGAGTTGTTTACGTCGATCGATTTGTTTGGGTTTGAAAAAATAGTAACTGGCTTGTAACCGTATATATCTTTTCCTCTTTTTCAGGGCTTTGATGATGATATGTTTTGTAATTATTTTGTCCATATGGCATTTTTTTTGTAATTATTTTAGTTGTGCACTATTCTTGTAATTGTTTACCAAAAGTTGTATATTACTGTAAAGGACCCAAACTTTTATTTCAATTGAACTTTGGACCTCCATCACACCAAAAAAAAAAGGCTTACTCAAAATAGTGTAGTAATTAAGTAGTCAAATAATTCAAAATTGAAATATATTTTTGTAATACTGACTATGAATGAGGGGCACTGATAATGCCAAAATAATTATTATATTATCAGATTAATAAGTGTTGTTAAAGATTAAAATGTCGCTAAAGAAAGTATAAAAATGTTATCAAATATATATTTATTTTGATAATATAAATATTATTCTAACATTATTCACTGTACGTAATAATAATATATTACTTATTTGACAAACTTGAACCACATTGGTTGGGCTTCATTTTGGATTGGGCTTCATTTTGGATTGAAGCACATTTTATGGGACCAAACTACTCTCCAGAGTATTTTTATCCAGATTCATCTAGACTTTTAATTTCAACAGTTTATCTAATAATGATGCGTTTGAACACTTTCTATTTTTTTAAACTCATTTTTCTCAACTGAGCTGAATGAAAATAGTCTCGAGGCATAGATAACAATTCATTTTATAATTATTCTTATTACCTCTTGTGAGAAAACGATTCTACAAAGAAAAAAAATTGAACAGTACCGAAATATAATATATATATATATATATATATATATATATATATATATATATATATATATATATGGAAAAGATCCATAACAAGCGTTAGTTATTAACACAATTCCAGCAAATACAACTTGAATCGTTGAAATGATGATTTTAATGGATAAAATAAATCTCACCCACTATCTAAGATAACGGATAGAGAAAAAAAAAATCTCAGTCAACCCGTAATCTTAGATAACGGGTGGGAGTGATTTTTTTTTTTTTTAAAACTAACTTTAATAAAAAATAAAATAAAATAAAATAAAAAACAAAAAAATTCCTCCACCCGACATTTTAGTTAGCGGGTGGAGCGATTTTTTTTTTTAAACTAAGTTTAACAATAAAAACAAAAAAAAATCTCCACCTAACATTTTAGTTAGCGGGTGGAGTGAATTTTATTTTATTTTAAATTAAGTTTAACAACAATAAAAATAAAATATATATATATATATAAAATTCCTCCACCTGACATCTTAGTTAGCGGGTGGAATGAATTTTTTTTTTTTTTTTAAACTAAGTTTAACAACAAAAAAATAAAATTTTTCCTCCATCCGACATCTTAGTTAGCGGGTGAAGTGATTTTTTTTTTTTTAAACTAAGTTTAACAAAAAATACAAAAATTTTCCTCCACCCGACATCTTAGTTAGCGGGTGGAGTGATTTTTTTTGTTTTTTTTAAATTAAGTTTAACAAAAAAAATCAAAAATCAAAAATTTCCTCCACCCGACATTTTAGTTGGCGGGTGGAGTGAATTTTTTTATTTTTTTTAAACTAACTTTAACAATAACAACAACAAAAATTTAAAAAGTGCATACATGCATTCTGAACGGGACAAAAAAAATTTAAATTCTCCCACCCGCTAACTAAGATCCTGGGTGGGATTTTTTTTTTTTTTTTTTTTTGTTAAACTTAATTTAAAAAATAAATAAATAATTCTACTTCAAACTAAGATGTTGGGTAGAAGAATTTTATTTTTTTTGTTGTTGTTAAACTTAGTTTTAAAAAAAAATTCACTCCACCCCGACATCTTAGTTAGTGGATGAAGGAATTTTTTTTTTTTTGTTGTTAAACTTAGTTTAAAAAAAAAAAAATCCACTCCACCCGCTAACTAAGATGCCGGGTGGAGGAATTTTTTTTTTGTTAAACTTAGTTTAAAAAAAAAAAAAAAAAACACTCCACCCGCTACTTAAGATGACGAGTGGAGAAATTTTTTTATTTGTTAAAGTTAGTTTAAAATAAAAAAAAAAAAAAAATTACTCCCAACCGTCATCTAAGATAACAGGTTGACTGAGATTTTTTTTTTCTATCCGTTATCTTAGATAAATGGTGGGATTTATTTCATCTATTAAAATTATTATTTCAACGGTTCAAGATGTATTTGTTAGAATAATATTCATAACAAACATTTATTATGAATCATTCCCCTATATATATATATATATATATAAAAGAGATATAGCCATCTATTCAAATTGTATTCAAATGTTTCCTTTTTGACATGAATCAATAAAAATCCCATTTTATGATGTAGCGTCGGCATCGGTTATACTTACAGGATGAAAGTTATCCAAGCTTTTACTATATTAAATATTTTTATAATCATTACGGACTTGATAATCAATCGTATCTTATTTTGCACATGTTTAGCTAAAATATTACCACCAATGTTCATATTTCATACTTTATTGTGTATACCTGGTTACTGTCGAGAAAAATGAACTTAAAACGATCTCAATTTTAGGAATTATTTTTTTGTCTTTGTGCAATTAAATAAAAAATTAACAGACTTAATAATGAGAATAAAAATAATAAATAAATATCCACAAGCAAAATATAATATTTAATATAAAAAACCAAAAATTACGGGTTAAATTCCGAATCTCTACTATATCAAAATAATGAACTTACAATAATCCTCCTAAATTTTATGGTCTAAAACTTGAAATTACACAATAAATAAAGATAGTATTAATTACTTCTTCTAAATTCAAAACTCTAATATTGAGTATATTAATTTAAAAAAATTACCAATTACCAAATTCCTGTTCTCTCTTTATTTCTTTCGGATGCACCAAGCCTCTCCTACTTTGCTGCTGTCGAGATCTCCTTTGACATACACAAATCCTATACAAGTATTAGGCTGCCAAGATCCTTTATAAAAGACATGTTAATATGTCTTTTATAATAACAAATTTCCTGCCATGAAACTTAACCAAATCCAATTACTAATTGGAATTTTTGTATCCGTGCTATACCCGAGGAACACAATTTGTATTGACTTAGGAATTCATTACAAATTAACCACTTACATGGCCCACGTGATCACCAATTTCACCAAGTAATAATCATTTTCTATTTGGGTTCTATCTCATCAGGACTCACACTCAACAATCTCTCCCTTCGAATTTATAAGAGAAAAACTTTCATCGTGACCCCGTTATTTAAAGTTAATTCTAACGAAATCTTAGCTCAACTCAAGTTTCTTAAAATTTTCAACTGTCTATATGTTCGACTTTGTCTCATCGACATGATTCTTCTCGATATGAGGATCTAATTTAAACCTGACAGATTTTTTCTTGCCAAATTCTTTCACAACCGCTTTGTACCCTGGTTGAAAGCTATCACTTTCTTTTTTCACTTTTGGTATCTATTTAGAGCGAAAAGCTTTCCTCTCGTAGTTCTCATGCAAGACTTTTCTCCCATCTCACACGACTTTGTACCACATCTTTTTGTTCATAACACCCCCATCTTCAACACCTCTCACATGCCCCCGTATCGTGTAAAGAATGTCTAATTTTTTTTACCTTTAGCTACTACTAGAGACCCTTTGGTGAGCTTCCATTAACCTTCGCCAAAAAAACATTTATAATGATTCTCATCAGGCTTACTAGTAGAGATCATATTAAGGCGGATATCTGAAACATATCTGACATCTCTAAGCATCAACCTACAATCACTGTTAGTCTCCAAACAAATATCTACAATGTCGAAAACCTTTGATTGACTTCCATTTTTCATCCGTACATAGCCAAAATCATCACTAGTGTAGGATGTGAAGATCTCACAATACGAGGTAGCATGGAATGAAGTATCAGAATCAATTACCCAATCATTAACATGACACTTGGGTTTACCATCACAAATAATGGTTACATCAACGTCGTATAAATACACAATTAAGCCTTTATCCTCATCTTTTTCCTTAGACTGTTCATTTTTCAAAAATATGTACTCTCGCTTTATGTGACTCGGCTTTTGGCAGTGAATTTTTTTTTATCTCCTTTCTATCTCTAGACCTTCCCTTGTATTTGTTATCTTCAAGAGAACTTTTCTTTTTGTTTCTTCCCCTACTTTGTGTAACAAAGATTTGTGTTTCAGCACCAGTCACTACCGTATCTCTTCGCCTATGTTCCTCATTGAACAAACTATCCTTGACCATGTCCATACTCAGTGTACCATTAGGAGCAGAGTTACTCAACAATACAACTAATGTCTCCCAGTTATAAGGCAAATAGCTCAACAACAACAAAGCTTGCATCTTATCGTCAATGATCATCTCCATCGTACTCAATTGATTTATCAAATTCTAAAAATCACTCAAGTGTTCTACAATGGAGTTTTCATTATTGAACTTAGAATTCATAAGCTTCCTGATCAAGAAAAGTTTATTTTGCGCCGTCTTCCTTTCATAAATAGACTCCAATTTTTGCCAGATATCATAGGCTTTAGTTTCCGTGGCAATATGATGAAACACACTTTGATCAATCCACAATAGTTTTCTTATTCATCTTGTTCTACTGTGCGTCACTCTTGTTTGTAGGCTTAACTCCATCGTTCTCAAGTGACTCGTACAAATTCGTGCAATAAAGCAAATCCTCCATTCTTGTTTCCAAAGTGCATAATTTGACGCACTGAGTTTAATCATGCAACCTGCTGTCCAATACTTCATTTTATTTGCACAAAAAAAATCACAAAACAATCAAGCTCTTGATACCACTGTTGGAAAAAGTGAGCTTAAAATAATCTCAACCCCATGAATTACTTTTTGCGTCTTTGTGCAATTAAATAGAAAATGAACAAATCCAATAATGAGAACAAAAATAACAAATAAACATTTATAAGCAAGACACAATATTTAACGTGAAATTTTTTTAAAGAAAAAAATTACGGGTCAAACTTCGAATCTCCATTATATCAAAATAATGGACTTACAATAATCCTCCCAAATTTTATACCCTAAAACTTGATATTACACAATAAATAAAGATAGTACTAATTACTTCTTCTAAATTCAAAACTCCAACCTTGAATATATCAATTTAAAAAGATTATTAAATTTGCGTAACACTGAAATACCAAATTTTCGTTCTCTCTTTATTTGTTTATGATACACCGAGCCTCTCCTGTTTTGTTGCTGTCGAGATCTCCTTTGACATGCACAAATCCAATACAAGTATTAGGCTGCCAAGATCCTTTATTAAAGACATGTTAATATGTCTTTTATAATGACAAGTCTCTTGCCATGCAAGTTAACCAAATCCAATTTCTAATTGGATTTTATGTATCCGTGATATGCCTTTGCAAATACCCGAGGAACACAATTTGTATTGACTCAGGAATTCATTACCATTAACCATTTACATGGCCCACGTGATCACCTATGTCACCAAGTATAATCATTTTCCTATTTGGGTTCTACCACACCCAACAGTTACATAGTGAGTCTTAAAAAGTGCAAATACACTTAAAAAAAAATACTTAAATTTATTGTAATTTAATTAATTTACAGACACAGAAAATTTAAACATTATCTTCGTAAATGTTAATAACCGAACAAATTTTATAGTATTCTTATTATTCAAAAGATAAATATTTAATTTCACCTTTTTATTACCTTCGTAAATGTAGAAAATGTAGTAAATGTGCGCGTAAAATTTAGCACGAAAATGACAAAACAAAAAGATATTCCTACAAATATTAGTGCCAATTGACATTAATCAAATTCCATCCTATCTTGATGTTCTAAGCTTTTGGTAAAATTATGTACATATTTTAGCATTGTCAAAAGGCTAAAATAAATGATTAAATAGACCAAGACATTATAATGCAAAAGAGATGTTTAGAACATCTCCAGCAATGAATTTATAGACTAAATATAGTCTAAGATTTAATTTTACTCTCCAACAAATAGAATAAATATAGTCTCGGACATATTTGAAACTCTTAAAAGACTAAATCTAGGAATTAAATAGTCTATGGACTATAAATTTAATTATATTTAAATGGGAGAGTAGAAGGATGATAAGAGTTTTTTTGAATTTATTGATTATTTTAATCTTTTTATATTATAGTCCACGAGATAGTTCATTTACTGGAATGATTGAAGACTAAAAGATATTTGCTGATGTCTTATAGACTAAATATAATCCATGAAATAATCAATGTGTTAGAGATGCTCTTATAACTTAGATTTCTCACTTAGATGTCTAAAGAGACTCACCTACTTTACCATGCTTTTAGACCAAGACATTATAATGCAAAAGAGGCAATGATTTCAACCATGGGAGCCAGCTAGCATCTGTTTGATGAAGAATGGTTGTAACCAAATGATCTGGGGACCTCAGACTTTTTCTTTTTCCAAAAAATAAAGAAAAGAATAATAAAAAGCCCATCTACTTTTACATTTTCAATTTTCTTTCTTGATTTTTTTGAATTATTAATCAATCAGATTATATGTTTTGGAATGGTTCTTTATTTGATGTAGACAGATCAAATGCCCACAAATTGTGATAATTGAGATGCATGGCATGTCTTTGAGAAGAATATTAATGATAAGTCTTGACTTTCAAATAGTAGAACATTACAACTATATAGATAGTCATATTGGATTTTAATTTTTTTTAAATGTTAATGTTAATTTAATTCATTTAAATATGAAAATCAATAGATTTTATAATTAACAGTACATCTTAAATATTTATTATATTTATAATTGTGTTAATAGAAACTTAATAAATTCATATGCATTTTTGAATTTAAAAATATAACATGAATAGTTCATCTAATCATGACAAAAAGTATAGTGAAAGGATATTTATTTTATTTTGGGCAAGTGTGCCAATGTCATTAAAATAGGGTAAAAAACTACAACTTGATTAATGATATATATATATATATATATATATATATATATATATAGTCTAACCTAATCTCAATATCTTCCACAACTAATCTCACTGTCATTATTCATTAATAACATTTACTACATATGCTCGTGATAATGATCCATGGGGTGTTGTACAAATCAATCCATTGAACATTACAACAAGAAAGTTACCACCTAACATAACTTTGATTGATTGTAAATTAATGTAATAAATTCATAGGAATCAAGCATCATTAAACTGTGATATACCCTGCTTCTAACTTCTCTTTCCTCATCAAAATACAAAAATGCTCGTGTCTAATTAATGTATAGTAAAATATTTATTAATTATAATTTGACACATTATTTTATATTGATTTTTTTGTTGTTGCCAGCATTACTCCAACTTATAAATATCACTATTTTACTTTATAATTGAAGAATTTAACTATGTTGATCAATTAGGAGTGAAACCATATGTACATGTTAATGTCTTCATTTTAAAAGGAAAAAATATATATTATAGAAATGCTCTCTCCATCCTCAAATTTGTACTCAAAAAGAAAATATATACTAAATCTAAAATACTACTCCCTCCTTCAAAAGCATGAGTTTATGTATAAAAAATTTTACCCACAAAAAGATGTTTAAAGATACATAAGTCAAATATAATATATATATATACACACACACACATACTAATTTACTCTCAAAAATATATTTAAAGATATCTAAAGATACACAATACACGTACTAATTTACTCTCAAAAGTATATTTAAAGATATCTAAAGATACACAATATACAAGTCAAATATAATATATATATTGAGTTTAGAAAAGACAAATATTCATTAGTCTAGTTAATTTATTCTCTTTTCACTTATTTTAATTTGTATGAAAAATATACTTTGTACATTTTTTTGAGAACGGAAGGATTACATAAATATGGATTTTTTAAAAATGCACATTTTTTCATGTAAACACTCCACTCCTAAAGTAATTACTGTTATTTATATTGGTCAAAATAAACATTATAGTCAAAACAAAATTTTAAATTACTGGTATTTGTGCTGGTCCAAACAAAGAGTATAACTCAAACATAATTATATTTTCTCATTTAATACAAAGAAAACTAAAACAAATACTATTATTATACTTTCTCATTTAATTTATTAACTTCGAATTTGTCAGATAATGATATTTATGTTGGTCCTAATAAAGGGTATCACTCAAATACATAATTATATTTTCTCATTAAAACAAATTTTATACCTTTTTATTTAATTTATTAACTTTAATTTGTGCTTAAACATCATTTTGAAGAAAAATAATTTTCATGTTGGGTCCCCCAATAATTACATAGAGGTAGTTAAAATGCTTCATATTTACACAATTGAGACAACATTACAATTAATTGGGCCACACCAATTAATTATATATGGACTCTACTTTTGGTTTCTTCCATCACCAGCCAACCCATAACATCTCTCTTCTCTTCATACCTGTCCACCCTTATCTCACCCTTCAATCTCTCTCTATTCCATCACTTTACTCTGTTTTTTGAGAAAAACAGAGCATAATTAGAAAGAATGGCATTTGCAGGAACAACCCAGAAATGTATGGCCTGTGAAAAGACTGTTTATCTTGTTGATAAGCTCACAGCAGATAATCGTATCTACCACAAAGCTTGCTTCAGGTGCCATCACTGCAAGGGCACTCTCAAGGTCTAACCATAAATTTATAATTTGTTCTTTATCATTTTATCTCTTTTAGTGTTTTACTTTTTTAGTACTTCAATTTCCTATAGAATAAGGAATTCATTTGCTCAATTGAAAAACAAGAAGGAAAAAAACCCAATTATTTGCCCATGACATTACATAATCTTGTAGAGAAATCCTCAATTTCTGATCTTTGTGTAATTTATTCTCCTGTTTGATCTGGATAATCAAGGGAACTCTCAAGGTTATATTTTATTCTTTATGATATATGTTACCTTTTAGTACTTCAATTTCTGATAGAACAAGTAATTCATTTGCTCAATTCTAACCCCCCCCCCCCCCCCCCCCCCCCCCCCCCCCCCCAAATCATCTGCCTATTTCAGTAGTACACTACATGAAAATTTTTGTAAGGAATCCCTCAATTTCTGATATTTGTGTAAATATAAGCTCCTATTTGATCTGGGTATTTGTTAATTTCTCTTCACATCTTTAAATTTCACTAGTCTATATATAGTTAAACCTTAAGTTTGTGTTGGTGATCTTGCTAAATGACACAACAAAAGACTAAAAAGAGAATAGAAACAATCACACGGGAATTAAATCTGTGCAACTTTGCAATCACACGAATTCACAAAGTTAAATAAATTGACTAAGCAGCTACAATAATTTCACAAAATAGGAATAATGAAAGTTCTTTCATAATAATAATCCTAAGTTACTATTTATACTAACTAAACCTTAAAAATAAATAAAATCCAATAAACTGAAAAGGTAAGCCCAAAACATAAACAGACCCAAAAATAATTAAATCTACTAGACTATCCTAATTAATAAATAAAAATACATCAAATATTTAAATTGTCCATATATACCAAAATATAAATTATAGCTAATCATAACGGATAATCCTTCCCATGTCACTAAATCTCTATACTAGAAGATTTACTTAATAAAATTATGCAATTTAGGTAATGCAGTCAATTAAATATGATTCCCAGATTTCTTAGTTTTGCATTTCAATTTACACCACTATCTGTTCTGATGTGAGTAAGTAATTTGGATTTTTATATCTTCTAGATTCTTTTTGACTCAGGATTTATGGAGGCAAAATAAATGAAATAGCCAGGAATTTAGTTATTCTTTTCCATTTTTAGCATGGGAAACAAGAATTCATTACATTGAGGGTGAGGGGTTTTTTATTTTTTTATTTTTTTATTGGGGAGAGGGGTGTTGGGGAAGGTTAACTTGATCTGCAAATGCCGGAAGTAGTACATTCAAACTTCAAATGAACTTAAAAAGTTCTCATTAGATGTCTATATGAATCTTGCTCTTGTAGATCTGCCTTTGTTTGATAAACTAGGACCAATCAATTTCAAATATTTTCAAACTCAAAATTGACATAATTCATTTAAGTTTTGAAAATAATAAATATTACAACTAGTAGTACTATTTAAGTAGTAGTTTATGATATTCATAATTATATTAACATAAACTATATGCATTTATGTCAATTTTCAGTTTGAAATTGACTTTTGAAAAGTAAATATTGATCTTATAATTCGGAACTCGAGCTGATCTTCTATACTATCCTATTGACTTATGGTTTTGTTGCAGCTTGGCAACTACAATTCCTTTGAGGGTGTTCTGTATTGCAGGCCACACTTTGATCAACTCTTCAAAAGAACCGGCAGCCTGGATAAGAGCTTTGAAGGTAAATAAAAATCAGCAGATTTCAATAAAAGTTAAGTACGTAATCCTATTTTCAGAAAAACTAAAGCAAAAATTTTCTTTTCTAATTATCCTTCAGGGACACCAAAGATTGTCAAACCAGAAAAACCAGTTGACGGTGAGGTAATTATCCACGAACTAATGGCTTGTTTAGATTTCTTATTGAAATGCAGTCATTTCAGAATGCTAATTTTCTTTTAAAGCTAAATTTATATATAGAGTTATTTTTTACTAATTATGTCTTAGACTATGTAATTTAGTCACCCAAACTCTTTACGATTTGTGAAAAACAAAAACATTTCATTCATGACTCCAGCATAATACATGTGCAATTTCATAAGGTAAAAAGAAAAATAATAGCATTTGTAGGGTAGCTCAAATGTTGGTACTTGTTTCGTTAGAAGGCGTTTAGTGTGTTTAGAAGTTCAAATGTATTTTAAAAAAACAGCTTATTTCAACGCAACTTATTGATCTCATGAACAGAGCATTTGGGGCTCAAATGCACAACACCATTTTGGTGCGGTGAGTTTGCTACATTTGGAAGTCCAAACGCCCTAAATGTTATCGATGGAAACACTAATCACGAAACAAACCCTTAAGTAACATGCTTAAACATACTGCAAAATTTCGAAAGGCTATGTTACTATCTTATTCTTTGAACAGAAACCAATAGCCAGCAAAGTCTCGGGCATGTTTGTGGGAACAAAAGATAAATGTTTGGGATGCAAGAACACTGTCTATCCAACTGAAAAGGTAATACTAGTAAACTTGAACTTCAAATGTATGAGCCACTTGTTTCTATACTCAATATCTTATATCTGTCGCATACGCTTTAATTCTATGTTCAGTTTTCTATGGCCTGCAATTACAGCAAATATTGAAACAAATGCACATCATCAATTTACAAGTGTTACTAACAAAATAAAAAGAGTAAAAAAGTAGACTAACAAAATCTTAATTGTTAAAGGTCTCAGTGAATGGAACTGCATACCACAAGAGCTGCTTCAAATGTAGCCATGGGGGGTGTACTATTAGCCCTTCCAATTACATTGCACATGAAGGGCGGCTTTACTGCAGGCACCACCACACTCAACTTATCAAAGAGAAAGGCAACTTGAGCCAGCTTGAGGGCGACCAGGACAAGAATTCTGTAAGAGCAGGAGTTGCCGCAGAGTCATAATCCTCCTCGTATATCGTTTGAGTTTCTCATTTTGGCACAAGAGTCTTCTTTCTTCTTTACAAGATAAATGAATTTGTCGGTCACTGATGTGTGGAACTTTGTTTGTTGTTCTTGTTTTTTTTTTTCATAAGTATTTTGAAATTGAGGATGTTCAGACTGAGAGTTGAATGCTTGTTTTCATCATGTGGTTACTCATGTAGCAGTTCATATGTGAGTTTGCAACCCTCCGACATAAAAAGAAACATGATGTGAACATTGATAACTTCTTTAGCGTTGCCTTTTGTTACACGTTCTGGAGATCTATCAAGAAATCTGTTTATGTTGTGGCCGACTTGAAAAAGAGTTCTTTCGAGTAAGTTAAGAATGCCAAAGCACTTGTCCCTAGAAAAAAGCAAGAAAAAAAAGTACCTATTAACTTTTTCAAAAATGACACAGGTTTCAAGAAAGTTTAATGAAAACTAACGATTTTAAGATCACCGTATATTATAAAAGGCCTAAATATAAATTAGTACCCTGAACTTTTAACGTTTTTTCACTTTGGGGATTGAACTCTCAATTTTTTGAATTGAGTGATTAAACTTTTAATTTTTTCCACTTTGGGGATTGACTTATCTGTTTTTTCAATTAGGGGATTGAACTTTTAATTTTTTCCACTTTGGGGATTGTCTTCTCAATTTTTTTAATAATAATAATAATAATAATAATAATAATATAGTAATAATAATAACAATAATAGTAATAGTAATAATAATATTAATAATAATAATAAAAATATTAATTGTAATGTCCTAGAATTTCCACATTTTTATTAATTAAAATATTAATTTAATTTCCAACGAGTTAATTTTATGAGATTATTTAAATCTTTTTATGTGATTAATTAATTATGTGATTAAATAATTATGTAATTAATTACTAAAATTAATTAAAGGGGGGTCACTAATATGTTATTAAATTAGTGAACAAACCCTAAAGTTTTAATATCAAAATAATTGATAAGTTTCCTATTAATTAAATATTCAATTAAATTGAATATAATGAGTGAATTAAATATAATAAATTAATTAATATGATTATTAATTAATGTAAATAATGTGAAATGTTAATAATAATATTTATTAGTCCATTTGGTAATTTAATACTTATGGGTTAAAATATTTAATTATTTATTCAATCTAATTATTTATTTAACATGGATTGAATAATTAATGTGTAAATTATTAAATTAGCCCAACATGGGTCAATTAGTAGCCCAAGTGAGGAATAATAAAATTTGACAATTTAGTAGCCCAAACAATTTAATAGAAGCCCAATTGGTATTTTAAATTAAAGCCCAATGATTGGCCCACTTGGAAAAACAATTAAATAACTTATTAATTAATTAAAATAAGAAAAGTGAATTGATTTTTGGACTTTTTGGAAGTCCATCAGCCGACCATGTGCAAGAAGGAGGAGAGAGAATGTGTTGTTTTATTATTATTATTATTATTATTTGATTTTCTTATTTATTTAATTAAAGGATTGCTTGGATTGATTTTTAAGGTACATAGACACCATGCTTCTTTTCACCTAATGTGGCTAACTTGTGTAAGTATCCAATAGGTGCATGATGGGCTAAAATTATTAGATATATTATGTATCTATCAATATTGCAAGTATACTTGCAAATTAGGAGCATTGTGTTAGTCATTCTTCTTCCTCCATTTTTCAAGCTAGAGAGCATTTGAGAGTGTAGAAAAATTATAGTTGAGAGCAAAAATACCAAGAGAAGGAGTTCTTGGTTCATGCCTTCAAACCTCATCACCTACTTTGGAAGAAAAAGAAAGATAGCCATTAAATCAAGGTAATGGTTATTTTAAATAAAGTTTTGTTTTTAAATTAAATAAATCACCATGTTAGTATAAGCATGTTAATATAATTATTAATGTGTAGAGGTAATATTTATGCCATGCTTGAGTTTAATATGTTTGGTTTGTATTTTGGTATATTTTATATGCTAAAATATGTATTTAGTAGTGTGTAAACAAGTTTTGAAATATATTATCAAAAATATTTTTGTAAAACTTAGGTTTGATGTTCTAATATTATAGAACATTAAATCATGAGAAAAACAAAGTTTGAATCACTCAAAATGGAGTTATACACAAAAAGTTATGATTTGTGGTAGTTTATGTGATGTAAAAATTTTTATAAAAAAATAATGATATTAAATCATGAAAAATTAATTTTTCATGTTATAAATTAATATAAGGTGATTGGTAATTTTTTTGGATTTTTATTGAAGAGTTAAAGATTTATTGAAGGTATATTTTTATTTAAAATGGGTAGCCGGAAACACTGTTCACATTCTGCTTGGAAGAGAAATTTAACACTGGCCGCGCAATGCGCGAGCCACTGTTCACCCACCGACGCGGAGCCAAACGACGTCGTTTGGCATCGGCAGAAAATTTCTTCCGCGCGTTATGCGCGGAAGCCATTTCCGGATTGCCAAAAAACGGCGCCGTTTTGGTCCGAAAATATTATAACGCGCGCCATGCGCGGTAGTTATTTTCCGGCGAAATTACAAGTTTGCCCCTCCGTGTTTTTTCCGGCAGAATTACCATTCTGCCCTCGGTTCAGTTTTCGAATTAATTACGAAAATGCCATCGGTCCGGTTTTTCAACTTATTTACGAAAATGTCATTCGGGTTAATTTTAATTAATTTAAATATTTGAAAATTAATTTAAAATTATAACAAAAATAATAATAATACAAAAATAATATTGGGGAGGATGTTTTTCAATAAGTTTAATATTTAAATATTTTAAATATTAATCTAATTAGCTAAACCATGGTTAGGTTAAATAAATTTATTATTTATTTATTATTTTAAATGTTAATAATAAATAAAGATGATAAATTAGCAATTATTATTTAATGCCTATTAAATAATATTTAAAGAGAGATAAAATTTATAAATTAATTATTTATTATTTAAATATTATTAAATAATAAATAAAGATAATTAAGTAATTAATTATTATTTAATTAACATTAAATAATGATTAATGGAAATTAAGTTAGTAGAGTAATAATTTATTACTTAATTTAAATAATAAATAAGAATGATTTGATTATTATTTAACCTTAAATAATAATTAAAATTAATTAAATAATTAATTATTATTTAATTGACATTAAATAATAATTAAAGAGGATTAAGATTAGTAAACTATTATTTAATTTCCTTAATTAAATAATAAGTAAGGTTAATTACTTGGTTAATTATTGGTTGATTAACATTAAATTAAAGAAGGTTAAAATTAAGTTAATAATTATTTATTATTTAATTATAATTAAATAATAAGTAGGTACAATTAGTTATTATTTATTTTTAATAATAAGTAGAGTTAATTAATTAATTTCTATTTAATCAATATTAAATAGTAATTAAATAGAGATTGAGTTAATAAAATAAATTTAATTTAATTATGATTTAATTAAACAATTATAATAAGTTGTTTAAGGGTTTAATAAGTGTCCAACACTTAAGAAAAATATTTTCTAACTTATTAAATTATTAACCTAAAATGATTAAGTGTCTATAAGGTTAATAATATTGTTTTGACTAATGTAATTTATGTGTTAGTACTTATGTGGTAAATAAGTTCGTTATTAAGCGTATAATTATGCAAATACGTCGTACTAATTATTAGACCGACTTTATTAATGTTAGGTCTTTCAAAGCAAGTTAGTTAAAGCTAGACAATTATTGTAGCTGAGCAAAAAGGCAAGTTCTCTAACCCTACTCAATTATTATCGTTGAACAAGTTTCCATACTTGTATTTATTGTTAAAGCTTGCAGTGGTTTAATTATTTAAAATTATTCCACATCTATATTGTTTATACAATCGCACTTAGTGCATTTGAAGCTTATTAGTTCTTGATTCATGAACTGTATTAAAAATGTCTTAAGCTAATAATTCAGCTAGACATTACGTTTCTAAATTCAATAATTTGAATACTTTTAAAAGCTTATCCAAACCATTGTTGGGTGCGGATTTCTTATATTAAGTCTGAGAATTGAACAACCCTAAATTAGGGGATTTTGTGTCGGGAAACCGACTTTGGGCGCCAGTGACTAAATGTAATGCATATACAGCGGGTTGAATAGGCTGATCCCCTTGAAAACCAAACAACTCAAAGGGTCAGAGGAAACTCTATTATACCCTAGTTAGTTCAGGGTCCTTAGTGACCACTCAGCATTTTAAGATTCAAATATTCTGTTTATTAAAATTTGAATCCTGTTTCTTTCACAATTGTTATATCTATTGTTGAACCATTGATGATCTTTCCCATTCATTCATGATATATTAAATCTATATGATTGTTATAAACTTGCTGAGCAAACTAGTTGCTCATTCTTGCTATATCATGAACCATTTTTCAGATAATCCTGATTGCTCCAGGAAGGATAAGGGAAAAGGAAAGGCCAAAGCTTAAGTAGCTTATGCATGCTAGTTAGATCTTTATTTATGTATTTACGGTTGTTAAACCTTTTGTAATTCCTTATGATAGGAACTGTTTTTATGTTAAGGTTGATAGACCCTGGTATTGTAACCTTTTGAAGGGAACCAATATGTATTATTCCGCGATATTTAAATGCAATGTATGTATTTAATTGTTAGTAATGTGTTGAATAGTGAGAACCAAACTCGAGGTTATGGAACCCGGATTTGGGGTCGTCACAGGTTGGTATCAGAGCTGTAGGTTAGAAACGTTAGGATTTGCGAAACCTAAGTTATAACCTTAGTATTAAACTCATATCGAGTGCGTTGGGGGATGAATCGGGGAGATTCATCATGTTGTGTATTTTTGGAGATGGATTGAGAAAATCCATCGAGCCGAGATGTACATGATAAAATATCATTTCATTTCATCAATGAATATATTTTATTGCTGTACTAACGTGTGTTATTGTTTTATGTTATAGGATGGCAGAGATCGGACAGTCGAGTCGCACTGCTGAGGAGGACTATATTGATATCCATATGGATACTGCACAGCCGCTGGTGGCTGCACCCGTAGAGGAGCCAGAGTCAGATCCTGAGGAGGGGGATCGTGTGGAGCCCGTCTGGGGCGGAGTCATGAGGCCTTACAGTGAGGATGAGGCAGAGTCAGAGGAGTCTGAGGAGGAGGAGTCAGCTGATGGCATGGGCACCACTGCCGCTGACATCATAGAGGGACTGACCGATAGGAACGAGGGGCTGGAGGCAAGGGTCCAGCATCTAGAGGAGCAGAATCTGACCCACCAGCACATGGAGGATCAGTATAGGGATGCGGCTTACCAGTTCTCTGGCGAGAACACAGAGCTGAAGGAGAGGATAGTAGGACTGGAGGATCAGGTACAGGAGTACGAGGATTCGGTGGAGCACTTTGCAGTGCTGACACATCAGCTAGTAGATCAGGATGTGGAGCTGCAGGCTAAGTTAGCAGTAGCTGAGACTAGGTTAGCCGAGGCTGAGCTGAAGGTTCAGCAGGTTCAGGCAGAGAAGGCCGCCATCCATGCACACTGGCAGGAGGCGATAGAGGACCGTATTGAGATGGAGAGACAGCGGGATGCCGCTTATGGACAGATAATTGAGCTAGAGGAGGAGGTCCGCGAGAAGCGGGTGAGGACGGATAGACTTAGCTACGTCTACCGATCTTCATATGGTAGGCTTCAGAGCAGGGTGCACTACTACCCAGCTGAGGAGGGTCAGTCTATGCACACCATCAGCAGGAGCGTGGTGATGGCCATCGGGGATGAGGAGTATGACGACGCGATCCGTAGGGGGATGCGCAGTCAGTAGTAGTAGTAGTTGTTTTCTAATTTCGTATGTAAATAGATGCAGTAGAACCCAACTTTTGTTTTCTTAGAGGGTTAATATGTCACTAAATCCCAACTCTAGGAAGTTGTAGGATATGTCAGATCCCATCTTTTGTAGCTTCTCTGGGATAGAAGCATTTATAGCAGTATGCTTTTGATGTAAAGTGCTACGCACTCCTGTTTTAGCATATGAGTATAAATGCAGTTGAATTTATGTTTATATGCGTGTTGAAATAATTACTTGTATTTTAGCTAAACATTGTCTAAGATACAAAATAATGAAATGAAAAAGATGAAACCAGTATAATAATGTAAATTTTTGTTTATAACAGAAAATGCCGCCACGTAGACAACCACCAAGGAACCAGGGGGTAGAAGAGTCAGTTAACAACGACGCCGGGGGACACAACGTAGACCCTATGCAAAACTTTGTCGACATGCTAGCTGAGGCAATGCAAAACCGCCACCCTGTAGTAGCAAACCCGCCACCACCACCAAATCAGTTGGCGAATTTTAAAGATTTTAAGGCGGTGGGACCGCCAGAGTTTAGGGGAACGTCGGACCCGATAGAGGCCCAGTCTTGGATAAAGGAGATAGAGAAGGCGTTCGTTATCGCAAGAGTAGCTGAGGAGCAAAAGACAGTTTTTGCTACCTACATGATGAAGGGCGAAGCCAATTTCTGGTGGGAAGCCAATCAGAATAGGGCTGGGGATGGTGTGGTGCCCTGGACAAAATTTAAGGAAATATTCGACGAGAATTATTTCCCGAAAAGTATGAAAAGTAGGATGGAGGTAAGGTTTCTAGAACTGAAACAGGAGAACATGTCGGTACCGGAGTACGCGGCAAAATTTAATGAGCTGGCCAGGTTCGCTCCACATCAGGTAGACACGGAGGAACGCAAGGCCAGGAGGTTCGAGAATGGATTGAGACCTTGGATATTCAACAAGGTAGCAGTACTGCAGATTGACTCGTTCGCAACTTTGTTGGAGAAGTCAATCATTGCTGAAGGTGGAAGCGACGCGTTGACCAAGTTTAACCAGGAGAGAAACAAGAAGAAAAATGAAGGGGGAAGCAAGAACAGTAACAGTGGAGGCAATAATAATAATAACAGTAATAAGCGTAAATGGGACAACAACAGTAACGACAAGAGCTCGGGGAATCAACAAGGAAGTGTTCAGAAAAAGCCAGCATGCAATATATGTGGGAAGAACCACTTCGGGGAGTGCAGGAAAGGGAAGAATACATGTTACAATTGTGGTCAGGTGGGACATATTTCTCCAAATTGTCCCCTCCCAAAGAAAGGGAGATGCTTTTCTTGCGGAGCATCTGACCACCTGATAAAGGATTGCCCCAAGAAGAAGAATGACGGGGGTAGCGGCTACAAGGGCAATAACAGCAGATTGGCTATCGGGGGACCGGTACCACAGAACAAGCCGACAGCCCGGACGTTCAACATGACGGTGCAAGATGCAGTGGGGTCAAAAGACGTGGTGTCAGGTATTATTCCGATCAATAATATAAATGCATATGTATTGTTTGATTCGGGTGCTACCTGTTCATTTGTGTCTGATGATTTCGCTAGACGATTAGAGTTGCCTAGGGACAAACTAGAAAACTCAATGAACATAGAAGTTGCTAATAAAGAAGTGATTCCGGTAGAGTACATACATAGAAATTGTTGTGCTGAAATCAGGGGTCAGAAATTAAATGTGAATCTAATTCCAATACGTCTGGGGGAATTTGATGTAATACTTGGGATGGATTGGTTGTTTAACCACGGGGCGATAATTGATTGTCAGAAGAAGTGCATACACCTTAAGACACCAAATAAGTCTAAGGTCGTATTTTATGGCAGCAAATCGTCAAGACAGTCTTCTTGTCTGACGATGATGCAGGCCAAGAAATTATTGAAGAAAGGTTGTGTAGGGTATTTGGCTCATGTGGTTGACACACAAGTGGTGAGTCCCGAGATGGAGCAAATACCAGTAGTTAGGGAGTTTACGGATGTTTTTCCAGATGTACTGCCGGGTTTACCGCCGGACAGGGAGATAGAATTTGTGATTGATTTAGTACCGGGGACAGCACCGATATCGAAAGCACCATATAGGATGGCTCCGGTAGAACTAAAGGAATTGATGGTGCAATTGCAGGAGTTGTTAGACAATAAGTACATTCAGCCAAGTGTTTCTCCATGGGGAGCACCGGTGCTGTTTGTAAAGAAGAAGGATGGATCGATGAGATTGTGTATGGATTATAGAGAGCTGAATAAGGTGACAATTAAGAACAAGTACCCGTTACCACGAATTGACGATCTTTTCGATCAATTGAAAGGGGCGAAGTACTTTTCAAAAATTGACTTAAGGACTGGTTATCATCAGTTGAAAGTCAGGAAGGAGGATATACCCAAGACGGCATTCAGAACTCGATATGGGCATTATGAGTTTCTGGTGATGTCGTTTGGACTAACGAATGCGCCAGCCGCATTTATGGACATGATGAACAGAATATTCAAGCAATACTTGGATAAATTTGTAGTCGTGTTCATTGACGATATTCTGGTGTATTCCAAAACGGAGGAGGAGCATGCTGAACACCTAAGATTGGTGTTGGAGATTTTACGGAAGGAGCGGTTGTACGCTAAGTTTTCAAAGTGTGAATTCTGGTTGGAAAGAGTTCAATTTTTAGGTCATGTTATTGACAAGGAGGGAGTTTCGGTTGATCCGGCAAAGGTTGAATCGATAATGAATTGGGAACAACCAAGGACGCCGACAGAAGTAAGAAGTTTCTTAGGGTTAGCGGGTTACTATCGGAGGTTCATTCAAGACTTCTCAAAGATAGCAACACCGTTGACCAACTTAACAAGAAAGACGGTAAAATACGTGTGGACGGAGAAGTGTGAGGAAAGTTTTCAGGAGTTAAAGAAAAGGCTTAGTGAAGCACCTGTATTGACCTTACCAGACGATACAGGAGGTTTTACGGTCTACAGTGATGCATCGCACAAGGGGCTTGGCTGTGTGCTTATGCAAAACGGCAAAGTCGTTGCGTATGCGTCCAGACAATTAAAAGATTATGAGAAGGGATATCCTACCCACGACTTGGAGCTGGCAGCGGTAGTGTTTGCCCTTAAAATTTGGAGACATTATCTGTACGGAGAAAAATGTGAGATATTCACAGACCATAAGAGTCTGAAGTATATCTTCACACAGAAGGAGCTGAATATGAGGCAACGGAGATGGTTGGAATTGATCAAAGATTATGATTGTGAAATTCTATATCATCCCGGCAAGGCCAACGTAGTAGCGGATGCTCTGAGTAGAAAGAGCAGGGAGAAATTGTTCATATTGACAGATCAAGAACAATTGGTTCAAGAGATGGCTCGATTGGAGTTGGAAGTGAGAAGTCCAAACGAGTCAATAGAAGTCGAGGTGAGCCCAACCTTGTTAGATAGGGTGAAAGAGGCTCAAGACAAAGATGAGGAATGTGACAGAATCCGGAAGAGGATGACCGATGGAGAAGAGGTCAAGTTTAAAATTGATAGCATGGGATTGCTGAGATTTGAAAATCGTGTTTGGGTACCGCTAGTGCCTGAATTACGAGAGGAAATTTTGCAAGAGGCCCACAGTACGAGATACTCGATACATCCGGGGAGTACGAAGATGTATCAAGATCTACGTCAGCATTTTTGGTGGCCGAATTTAAAGAGGGAGGTTGCAGAATGTGTCAGCCGATGCCTAACTTGTCAAAGGGTAAAGGCCGAACATCAGAGACCAAGTGGATTGTTACAGCCGTTAGAAATTCCTGAGTGGAAATGGGAGCATATCACAATGGATTTTGTGGTAGGACTTCCAGCAACACAGAAGGGATATGACGCAATTTGGGTGATTGTGGATCGGCTAACAAAGTCAGCACACTTTTTGCCGATCAAGATTAGGTTCAGTTTGGATCAGTTGTCCAAACTGTACATCAAAGAGATAGTTTCAAGACATGGGGTGCCGGTATCGATTGTGTCAGACAGAGATCCGCGCTTCACGTCAAAATTTTGGAGAAGTCTTCAGGAGAGATTGGGGACACAGTTAAGAATGAGTACAGCGTATCATCCGCAGACCGATGGGCAAAGTGAGAGAACAATTCAGACATTGGAAGATATGCTCAGGGCCTGCGTAATGGATTTCAAGGGCAGTTGGGAAATCCATCTACCACTAGTTGAGTTTGCATATAACAACAGTTATCATGCGAGCATAGGTATGCCGCCTTACGAAGCTTTATATGGCAGAAAATGCAGAACACCTCTATGTTGGGATGAGGTAGGAGAACGCCGACTGTTGGGGCCAGAATTGGTTCAACAGACGGTAGAAATTATCAAGGTAATAAGAGCTCGGCTAGTAGCAGCTCAAGACCGTCAAAAGAAATACGCCGATTTACATCGACAGAAACGAGACTTCGAGGTGGGGAGTTTTGTGTTCATTAAGGTATCTCCCTGGAAAGGGAAGATCAGGTTTGGAAAGAAGGGGAAATTGAGTCCAAGGTTCATAGGACCGTTCGAAATATTGAGAAGAGTGGGTGAAGTAGCATACGAGGTAGCTTTACCTCCTGAATTGGAACATATTCACAATGTGTTTCACGTGTCGGTATTGCGACCATACAAACCAGACTACAAGCACGTTATCTCCTATGAACCAATTCAAGTCGGGAAGGACTTATCATATGAAGAAGTTCCTGTTCAGATACTCGATAGGAAGGAACAGAAACTGAGAAATAAGATAATTCATTCTGTCAAAGTACTCTGGAGGAATCACGCCATTGAAGAATCTACGTGGGAATTAGAGGAGGAAATGAGGGCAAATTACCCGTTTTTATTTGAGTAACCTTATTTTTACAATTCCGAGGACGGAATTTTTATAAGGAGGGGAGAATGTAATGTCCTAGAATTTCCACATTTTTATTAATTAAAATATTAATTTAATTTCCAACGAGTTAATTTTATGAGATTATTTAAATCTTTTTATGTGATTAATTAATTATGTGATTAAATAATTATGTAATTAATTACTAAAATTAATTAAAGGGGGGTCACTAATATGTTATTAAATTAGTGAACAAACCCTAAAGTTTTAATATCAAAATAATTGATAAGTTTCCTATTAATTAAATATTCAATTAAATTGAATATAATGAGTGAATTAAATATAATAAATTAATTAATATGATTATTAATTAATGTAAATAATGTGAAATGTTAATAATAATATTTATTAGTCCATTTGGTAATTTAATACTTATGGGTTAAAATATTTAATTATTTATTCAATCTAATTATTTATTTAACATGGATTGAATAATTAATGTGTAAATTATTAAATTAGCCCAACATGGGTCAATTAGTAGCCCAAGTGAGGAATAATAAAATTTGACAATTTAGTAGCCCAAACAATTTAATAGAAGCCCAATTGGTATTTTAAATTAAAGCCCAATGATTGGCCCACTTGGAAAAACAATTAAATAACTTATTAATTAATTAAAATAAGAAAAGTGAATTGATTTTTGGACTTTTTGGAAGTCCATCAGCCGACCATGTGCAAGAAGGAGGAGAGAGAATGTGTTGTTTTATTATTATTATTATTATTATTTGATTTTCTTATTTATTTAATTAAAGGATTGCTTGGATTGATTTTTAAGGTACATAGACACCATGCTTCTTTTCACCTAATGTGGCTAACTTGTGTAAGTATCCAATAGGTGCATGATGGGCTAAAATTATTAGATATATTATGTATCTATCAATATTGCAAGTATACTTGCAAATTAGGAGCATTGTGTTAGTCATTCTTCTTCCTCCATTTTTCAAGCTAGAGAGCATTTGAGAGTGTAGAAAAATTATAGTTGAGAGCAAAAATACCAAGAGAAGGAGTTCTTGGTTCATGCCTTCAAACCTCATCACCTACTTTGGAAGAAAAAGAAAGATAGCCATTAAATCAAGGTAATGGTTATTTTAAATAAAGTTTTGTTTTTAAATTAAATAAATCACCATGTTAGTATAAGCATGTTAATATAATTATTAATGTGTAGAGGTAATATTTATGCCATGCTTGAGTTTAATATGTTTGGTTTGTATTTTGGTATATTTTATATGCTAAAATATGTATTTAGTAGTGTGTAAACAAGTTTTGAAATATATTACCAAAAATATTTTTGTAAAACTTAGGTTTGATGTTCTAATATTATAGAACATTAAATCATGAGAAAAACAAAGTTTGAATCACTCAAAATGGAGTTATACACAAAAAGTTATGATTTGTGGTAGTTTATGTGATGTAAAAATTTTTATAAAAAAATAATGATATTAAATCATGAAAAATTAATTTTTCATGTTATAAATTAATATAAGGTGATTGGTAATTTTTTTGGATTTTTATTGAAGAGTTAAAGATTTATTGAAGGTATATTTTTATTTAAAATGGGTAGCCGGAAACACTGTTCACATTCTGCTTGGAAGAGAAATTTAACACTGGCCGCGCAATGCGCGAGCCACTGTTCACCCACCGACGCGGAGCCAAACGACGTCGTTTGGCATCGGCAGAAAATTTCTTCCGCGCGTTATGCGCGGAAGCCATTTCCGGATTGCCAAAAAACGGCGCCGTTTTGGTCCGAAAATATTATAACGCGCGCCATGCGCGGTAGTTATTTTCCGGCGAAATTACAAGTTTGCCCCTCCGTGTTTTTTCCGGCAGAATTACCATTCTGCCCTCGGTTCAGTTTTCGAATTAATTACGAAAATGCCATCGGTCCGGTTTTTCAACTTATTTACGAAAATGCCATTCGGGTTAATTTTAATTAATTTAAATATTTGAAAATTAATTTAAAATTATAACAAAAATAATAATAATACAAAAATAATATTGGGGAGGATGTTTTTCAATAAGTTTAATATTTAAATATTTTAAATATTAATCTAATTAGCTAAACCATGGTTAGGTTAAATAAATTTATTATTTATTTATTATTTTAAATGTTAATAATAAATAAAGATGATAAATTAGCAATTATTATTTAATGCCTATTAAATAATATTTAAAGAGAGATAAAATTTATAAATTAATTATTTATTATTTAAATATTATTAAATAATAAATAAAGATAATTAAGTAATTAATTATTATTTAATTAACATTAAATAATGATTAATGGAAATTAAGTTAGTAGAGTAATAATTTATTACTTAATTTAAATAATAAATAAGAATGATTTGATTATTATTTAACCTTAAATAATAATTAAAATTAATTAAATAATTAATTATTATTTAATTGACATTAAATAATAATTAAAGAGGATTAAGATTAGTAAACTATTATTTAATTTCCTTAATTAAATAATAAGTAAGGTTAATTACTTGGTTAATTATTGGTTGATTAACATTAAATTAAAGAAGGTTAAAATTAAGTTAATAATTATTTATTATTTAATTATAATTAAATAATAAGTAGGTACAATTAGTTATTATTTATTTTTAATAATAAGTAGAGTTAATTAATTAATTTCTATTTAATCAATATTAAATAGTAATTAAATAGAGATTGAGTTAATAAAATAAATTTAATTTAATTATGATTTAATTAAACAATTATAATAAGTTGTTTAAGGGTTTAATAAGTGTCCAACACTTAAGAAAAATATTTTCTAACTTATTAAATTATTAACCTAAAATGATTAAGTGTCTATAAGGTTAATAATATTGTTTTGACTAATGTAATTTATGTGTTAGTACTTATGTGGTAAATAAGTTCGTTATTAAGCGTATAATTATGCAAATACGTCGTACTAATTATTAGACCGACTTTATTAATGTTAGGTCTTTCAAAGCAAGTTAGTTAAAGCTAGACAATTATTGTAGCTGAGCAAAAAGGCAAGTTCTCTAACCCTACTCAATTATTATCGTTGAACAAGTTTCCATACTTGTATTTATTGTTAAAGCTTGCAGTGGTTTAATTATTTAAAATTATTCCACATCTATATTGTTTATACAATCGCACTTAGTGCATTTGAAGCTTATTAGTTCTTGATTCATGAACTGTATTAAAAATGTCTTAAGCTAATAATTCAGCTAGACATTACGTTTCTAAATTCAATAATTTGAATACTTTTAAAAGCTTATCCAAACCATTGTTGGGTGCGGATTTCTTATATTAAGTCTGAGAATTGAACAACCCTAAATTAGGGGATTTTGTGTCGGGAAACCGACTTTGGGCGCCAGTGACTAAATGTAATGCATATACAGCGGGTTGAATAGGCTGATCCCCTTGAAAACCAAACAACTCAAAGGGTCAGAGGAAACTCTATTATACCCTAGTTAGTTCAGGGTCCTTAGTGACCACTCAGCATTTTAAGATTCAAATATTCTGTTTATTAAAATTTGAATCCTGTTTCTTTCACAATTGTTATATCTATTGTTGAACCATTGATGATCTTTCCCATTCATTCATGATATATTAAATCTATATGATTGTTATAAACTTGCTGAGCAAACTAGTTGCTCATTCTTGCTATATCATGAACCATTTTTCAGATAATCCTGATTGCTCCAGGAAGGATAAGGGAAAAGGAAAGGCCAAAGCTTAAGTAGCTTATGCATGCTAGTTAGATCTTTATTTATGTATTTACGGTTGTTAAACCTTTTGTAATTCCTTATGATAGGAACTGTTTTTATGTTAAGGTTGATAGACCCTGGTATTGTAACCTTTTGAAGGGAACCAATATGTATTATTCCGCGATATTTAAATGCAATGTATGTATTTAATTGTTAGTAATGTGTTGAATAGTGAGAACCAAACTCGAGGTTATGGAACCCGGATTTGGGGTCGTCACATTAATAGTAATAGTAATAATAATAATAATAATAATAATTGTTATTATTACTATTACTATTAATATTTTTATTATTATCATTATTAATATTATTATTGTTATTATTATTACTATTATTATAATTATTATTGTTATTATTATTATTATTATTATTATTATTATTATTATTATTATTATTATTATTATTATTATTATTATACTTATTATTATTTTTATTATTGTTATAATTATTATTATAATTACTATTATTATTATTATTATTAGTATTATAATTATTATTATCATTATTATTACTATTACTATTACTATTACTATTATTATTATAATTACTATTATTATTATTATTATTAGTATTATAATTATTATTATCATTATTATTACTATTACTATTACTATTACTATTATTATTAACTTATTATTATTATTATTATTATTATTATTATTATTATTATTATTATTATTATTATTATTACTACTATTATTGTTATTACTATTACTATTATTATTATTACTATTATTATTATTAAAAAAAATTGAGAAGACAATCCCCAAAGTAGAAAAAATTAAAAATTCAATCCCCTAATTGAAAAAACAGATAAGTCAGTCCCCAAAGTGAAAAAAATTAAAAGTTTAATCACTTAATTGAAAAAAATAAGAGTTCAATCCCCAAAGTGAAAAAACGTTAAAAGTTACTAATTTATATTTAGGCCATTATAAAAATAAAATTTTAAGATTATGATATATTATTAAAATAAGAATAATTTTATTTAATATAAATACTTTGTTAATGATTTCATCTCGACAGTGTATTAATAAAACTTTAAAAACCAAAATATTCTCGATTCAATAAAAAATGTTTCAAGGGCTATATTTTCCCGAAAGTGTTTCATATTTCTGGAAAGCTAACATACCAAGTAGCTTAATGAAACTTGCTACAAATTTTGGCCAAGAGATAAAACACTAATTACTAAATAATAAATGATTAATTACTTGCCTATAAAATGCAGACGGGAACATAAGTAGCCAAACATGCCAGCATGTACCTGCCAAACAGTGCCCATCTTTTCAAGCAATTACATGGACTATTAACAATGAATTCCCAAATAATCAACTTTTATTTTGGTAGCTTTATAGCTTCCCCAAAATGAATTTGAGCTACAATATGAAGAACTTGGTCCATACAAAACATACACCTGTGCACAATCCCCTCCTTAATGCACTGAAAATAGTAAGGATAAAAATAAAAGAACGCACATTTATTTACATGAATATGCATAACAGTGCCAATGCTCAATGGTAGCAAGGTCCACAACTAGTTTATGTGTAATAAAATCAAAAGCAATAATTTCAATCATTACAAAGTTCCATTGTATCTAGAGCACTATCCTTTTTAGCAATATGCTTCAGGTCTACAATGTGATTGTTGCGGAGAAACCCAAACCCAAATGTTCCATTGCCATACAGCCAAATCCTTCCCTCCACTTGTCGAGGATTCACATTAGTCCCTGCTAAGTCTGGAATAACCAGATCATAACTTGAATTGATGTAAAGAATGCACGAGACAGCTTCATTATCTGAATATAGTGGACACGGATGAATGCGATCTGATGCTTCAGCCGGCCGAAGATGTATGCGACTGTCATATATGTATTGTTCTTCTGGAGAAAACGGGGACTCAATAAAGGTAGTATCTGACGTCCAAAATATTGGAGCATAACCAGAAAAAGGTTTAGACGAGTCCTCAACCCTTCGGCAAGCAATACCTCCAATGTCATCATATGCCACCAAATAAAAATCCAAGTTCATGTCATCACAAATTCCCTATAGCCAGAAGCAGGCAAATGAGCTGCAATTAGTCTTTTATCATGTTACAGTCATCATATTTATAAATCCTTTACTACGATACAATTTACAGTGCTGCTAACAAGAGAGAAGCACCAAAAGCAAGCAAAATTTGAGTGGCCAAGTTCTTTTCTCAAGTAGTTTTAAATGCTAGCACAATCATAGTTGGTAATATATTTCTTTCTTAGTAAACGAGTTAGGGAATACATCATAAGGAAGGAATTAGGAGAATCAAAAAAATTAACAAAAATTCATTTAAGGTCACAAGCAATGCTATAAAATACGTAAGGTGTGATAAACTTGGAAAATCACCGTGTTTTAAATACTCTCAGCATAGCTAATGTGAAGCTACAAACTAAGGGACTGTTTGATAACAACTTAATAGGTTTGAATGAGTTAAATTCGGATTGAATAAGCTATTCAAACTATTTGGTGTGGATATAAAATGACCTGAATGAGTCTTCAAGGCTGCTGAGCGAAAAATTTAAATTTTTTGCGCTGATTTGACAAGTGATAGTACTGAATGAACTATTACCTAAACACCCTTGAACATTATAAAAATTTACTTCCAGTATCCTCTCAACAATGACGTATACCTCTCTTTCTATATCTCTGTTTGTTTCACTAATCTTCTTCTTCATCTTCTATTTATTTAAATCTTCATGTAAAAGATCAAAGAAAGAAAGATATCATGAAGGCACGAAGGAGGTTGAGGCCAGAGATGGCAAAGTAGGCAATTGATCTGATTCCAAACTCATATGCAAAAAGTCAAAATTAGGTGACAAGGGTTTTGGGTCTTCGGATTTAGAGCTACAGCAAGATAATGATACAAGTTCACTGTTGCTGTTGTATTGGAAATTTTGGAACACCCCAAGTTAATTTGGCGAAGTTAGACATTTAACAAACTTTGATTGCTTGCTTTTCAAAATTTTTAATCCTTAATTAAAGGCAAAAAGGTAAAGGATACTAGTTAGAAGCACCATATGTTTAAAATGAAAATAGAAAAGGCTAATGTTCTAGCTACTCACTTAATTTTTATAATAAAAAAAAGTTCAAAGTTTTCATTATGTTTGCATATTTATAATTATTATAAACTTGTTAAAAACAATTCGGCGTTAGAATGAGAAATTTGTGTTATTCAAATGTTTCAGATTGATCAATTATCAAACACATATTCATTCAGTGCTAGTTTGAAACAAAATCTCTATTTCATTCAAATGAACTTATAGCATTCAGAGATTTTCATTCAGTTTTATCAAATAAAACCCAAGTCTAATTAAGCAATATGTTATCATAGGGCACTATAAAAATATACTTAATGTGATAATTTTAAGCTAAGACTACTATTAATATGTAATTTCACATACTCAATCTGATACAACAAATATAGTATAATAATTATGAAGCTAGGTTACCTAAAATTGCTAATATAGTAACAAATTGCGTATTGGTACGAACGTTCTAAAACATGATACATTTTTTGTTCTGTAACACTAATTTGACGATCTAAAACTTTTTATTTTCCTTTTAACTTAAACTTCTACCGCATAAACAGGAATACAATGATTTACAAATACGGGTCATTTCTTATCTAAGCCTTGAGCCATAACAACCAATGTTTGAGATCAAATATAATAAAGGACTAGATTCCACAATCTAAAATCATCCCATAAATTCTCTATGATATTAGCAAACATAATTATCACATCTAGAACACTACTAAAAATCATAATATAAACAAGAACATTCTAGAGAATGCCAACTAGCATAGCCAAATGAACGCCTTTGCAAGCATCCAATTCCAGACATGACATTGCCTTTTTGAAAATATGCATGTCTATGTTACACACCCGGACAAGTTTAGGGATGTTGGACACTTCATTTCAGTATATAAATTTGACAAAATTGAGAAGTACCGTGTCAGACTCTTCAGAGTAATCATGTTCAGCTAGACTCGTCTATGTCCATGAGGTTAGACCATGCTTTAGAAACAATTCAACAAGTTTTAAATATATCTTAACTAGTTTTAAATATCTTTAATAAAGTTTTACCAGCATACTGTGTTCCGTATAATACGTAATGCTAAATAACTGATTTGTAGAAACCTATCCCTACCATAATCCAAATCTCCAAATAATGATGAGTGTTGTTTTTCGTTCCCATTTTCTTTCCATGTGCCCTATCAAACCACGATCCAGGTAACATAGTTATGGACCTTATGGTGCATAAGTATTAGTACTACTTTGTTGTTCTACATAATGCAAGTCTGCAGCACTTCAATCAAGCTGAAATACTAAGAAGTCCATGCTCAGTGAACAACGGCAAGACCTTTTGTTACAAAAGGTAATCAAACTAGATCGATGTGATGACATATGAATCAACAAAAATAATGAAAATCAATAATGTTAATAACCCATAACATGCATGGATGTTTATAAAACACAATTGTATATGGTAGAAGAACACAACCTTCCATAGACCCTGCAAAGGCCGCGAAGGCGTAGGTGAACAATTGACAATCTTCACGAAATGCTCCTGCTCCCACTTCATCCTACCATGCCTCTCCTTCTCTTTCCTTCTCTGCCTCCTCGACCATCTATCCCCTCCTGGACCGGTCCTGTTGGCAAAATACTGATACATTTCCGACATGAATTGGTCTGGCAAGCTCCCGGGCGAGCCACTAACATCCCCCACAACCCCAAATTCCTCTCCGCTCAAATTCCCCGAACTCAAAACCCTCATAACCCCACTCTTCCTCCCATCTGGGGATTTGGAATAAGAAAAGTTCAAATTTTCCTCAACAACAACATGACATTTCCCCATAAAATTAATATTAACTGGAATTAACTCATTTTCCACAACCCCCAATTCACAATTAACCAAATCATCGAATATATCTACCCGGCAATCAGGATCAAGGAAGTTCAAATTGTCACCTTTGGGAGACAAAGAAATCCATAAAAATGGGGCCTTTACTACATCATAATTCCCAGTTTTGGAGGGCGAAACCCTAGACCCGGTAATGAAAGATGGGCCCCACTGGAAAAAAACAAGCGGCGGGGTAGAATTCTCACCGGAGTTCTTGCTCTGTCCGCTCCGGCGCCAGAACCCGATGAGATTTTCCAGTTCGGATAGAGTTTTGTAGAGGCGTTTGTAGGTGATTTTTCCGGAGCCCCATTTTTTGATCTGGGTTTTGGAGCCCCACCGGCGGTCGCAGAGACAGAACCATAGTTTGGCGTCGTTTTGGCAGAGAGAGTAAAATCGCCGGGATGTGCAGGAAAAAGAGGAGATTTCGGAGGGATTAAGGAACGACAGGATGCTGAGCTGAACGTCTTCGGGGAAATCGGAGAACGAAATTGAAATCGGTTCGCTAAGATTCGCCATCGATTTTGCTTGATTTGAGCTTGAATGAATTCTGGATTTAATAAATTTCAAAAACAAAGATGATACTTGGGGGCGAAAGGCGGAGGCGGTGGCGTTGAGAAGATTCTTAAGAAGTGCTAATAATTTTCTGTTTCTTAGATTTGAGATGACGGCATACGCTCTGGACTAGGCATGCACAACAGGTTAAACATGTCAAGTCAGATCGAACTTTTATTTTTGATTTGTAAGTTGGGCTGAACTTGACGCTAAAAAAGAGAGCCTGTTGAGGTCTACAGGCTAGGTCAAACTAAATCTTTGGTCGACTAAGTCAGGTTTTGAGTCAAGTCAGGTCAGACCAATTCAATTCGATTCGATTCATTCAAATAATTTTTTTAATAATTTTAAATATTATTAAAATACCAATTAAAATTTTAAATTTATTTGATATATTAATTAAAAGTAATGTATTACAAATTACAAGTTATAGCTTTCAAATTATAATAATGAAAAATATTTTTTTTATTATTATTATTATTTTGCAAATGACTTTTTAGTTGTTATGTTAAGTATTTATTAAAATAAAGATGCAATGAAAGATCTATAAGAAATGTAGGTTATTAGATAAGTACGAAAAATCCTTATATATTACATTAGTCAATGCGTTTTCATGAAATTTTTTTATTCGTATATAAACAAGCATCCATGAATGAACGTATTAAAAGACGTTAATTTTATTTTGTTTTTTGAATAAGTTGTCATAAAGATGAAATTTTTGTTTACAGTGGGAGAATTGAAGTAGCAAATAAAGAAAATTGGCAGGCTGAATCGAGTTTTGGGTGAACCAGGTCAGGCCCCAGGCCTCAGGCCAGGCCGAACTTATTGGCAGGCCGGGCCAGGCCGAATCTGAGTAAAAAAAATGTGGCTTGTTCGTAGCCTTCAGGCCAGGTCGAGTCAAGCCAGGCCTTGACCAGACCAGACTTTGACCAGACCGGATCAAGGCCGGGCCGCACCACTACTTTGGATGGACGGAAAATGAAAGAATAGAAAATTTAAATTAGAATGAAAAAGAAATAAATAAAAAAATAAAAAAAATATTTGTGTTATTTTTGTGTTTTTAATAAAAAATTAAAAAATATATATTTTCTTGTATTTTTGAGTTTTAATAATAAAAAAAATATTACTTTTATAAATTTACATTTTACTCTTTTATTTTAATACAAAGTTTATTGCTCTAATACATGTATAAAAAAGTATATATTTATGTTTAAATGATAACTTAAAGGCTGCAAGTATCAATTTTACTAAGATGTGATGTTTTAGTTGGATATAATGCAGTTTATATTTAGCCAACATAAAAATTCTATAAACAAGAACAGTTAAATAAATATAAATATTACCAATACTATAGATTGTGGCAATTTGGAGTAATGTATAATAGTTGTTGTGCTTAAATTTTGTAAAATATTCGCAAGCGCACGAATCTATTGTAAAATAGTTTAATATAAAGTACGAGGTCAATCCCACGAGGATTATTGAATAATTAATTAAATTTAAATTATATTCAATTATAATCTAGTTAACAAAAGTGATTTTTGAAATAATTAAAACTAAAAACTAAATATAATGAAAATCAAAACTAATAAAATAACTAAACTTTTAATCAATGAAAGAAAGTTCTGAGGTTCGGAATCCACAATATTAATTATGTATATCTTACTATTCATTATCAATTCGGAGTAGTAATTTGAAAATCAATTCAATGCACATCAAAATAAATTCAATTAATATAAAATTAACGTAAAATTAAACTAATAAAATCTATTTTTAGAGGAATTAAATACAAATATAATATGCTCATCAAATACCTCAAAATCTAGATTTTTGCTAATCCTCGAGCAAAAGAAAAATTAAGAAAACTAAACAAACAAGTAAAATAAAATCCTAACTAATCCTAAGCCATTTTCGTAGGAAACACGATAGTATTTAGCGTATACTATAAGCCTTTAAACCCCAAGGTTAACCCAAGTGGACGAGTTTTGTCTCGTGAGGGTTTTAAGTGAATTTACTCACAAAATTCAAAATTTTAAAATAAATCTTTTTGGAGTTTAACCAATTATGAAATCGAAAGAAAACTTCTTATGTATCATGGACATTTCACAAAAGTAAGATCAAATTTAAAATCACTCTTTTATCTTATCAAACATACTCCATCTTCATTTTAAGACACCATCCTTCATAAAATTAATTTCACGTGATGCACACATATGTGTGTGATGTAACTCTTAGTAGGGACTTAACCATGAAAATCAAGCAAACTCATTTTTTTTCTTTTCTAATTTCTCACTTCTTTTATTTTTTATTTTTTTATTCTTGACTTGTGCAATGTCTATTTTTCTTAGGCTTTTCAGAGTTACTCATGTAACGAGCATTTGACCAATGACTCCCAAACCATTTGGCTTTAGGACACTAGGTGTAAAGACACCCCTAAGGGCTTACTAATTCGAGTAACAAATGCCACACAAATAAACTAGTCAAGCTGCTTATATCTATTATACCTTTTAGCATTATTTTTAATTCAATGGACATTGAAACAATATGTATATTTATTCATTTTTTAACTTTTTTTTTCTTTTCTTACAACAAGTGCGTTTTACGTTCTATCTTGTTGCATTATTTTTTCCCTTTTTATTTATTTATTTAAAGATTGTTTGACTCATAATTTATACCCCGCAACTAAGAATTAGTGCGAACGTGAAGTGCAAAAATGCATATGAATTTTAATTTTATTCAAGATGGCGTTCCAAACTAAGATTTTGTATCTTATCAAATGTTCAAGAGCTCTAAATCTTTTAATCATACTCAACGTTTTTACTCCACGGACACTTATTAGAATTAATCCAACTCATAAAAAGTTAAACAAATTTTTTAATTATTTTTAATTTCCCAAAAAGACAATAAATAAATAAATAAATAAAAATCTAAATACAAAACTAACACAAATGCAAAATTCCCCCCATATCTAAATCATACATTGTCCTCAATGTTTCTTTTCATACTACTCAAAAATGCACATGTATAAATTCACATATAAAGGAAATAAGTGACAATATCAAAGAGTAAGGGAAAGATCACACCTGGTTGATTTCGCACTGTATTCTAACAAAATAAAATCATGAACACGTTAGAATAACATTAGTACTCACAGAGAATAATGATCCTAACTAACTAAATAAGATTGACACACTACAAAGATAAAAATAAACATACACTAGACAAAAAAGAAAATATCCTAAACTAACAATGTTAATCCTGATAGACAGGATCTTCTAGCAATGTTTCCTCCACCTCTAGACTCTTTAATTCTAAGAATGGTTTTAATCTTTGACCGTTGACTTTAAAAATATCACCATTCTTAGGATTTTTTCTTTCAACAGCTTTATGAGAAAAAACAGTGTGAACAATGAATGTGCCTGACCATTTAAAGCGTAATTTTTCAAGAAATAAATGAAAACGAGAATTATATAACAAGACCTTTTGACCAGGTGTAAATGATTTTCTAAGAATATTCTTATCATGAAAAATTTCCATTTTGTCTTTATATTGTTTAGCACTTTTATAAGCATTATTCCTGATCTCTTTTAACTCATTAATTTGTAATTTTCTACGAGTACCTGCTTTGTCAAAGTCAAAATTTAATTTTTTAATGACCCAAAAAGCTCTATGCTATAACTCTACAGGTAAGTGACAAGCCTTGCCATAAACAAGTCGATAAAGAGACATTCCAATAGAGGTTTTGAAAACAGTATGGTAAGCCCACAATGCATCACAAAATTTCAAAGATCAATCTTTTGTAGTGGGGTTAACCGTTTTTTAAAGAATATTTTTAATCTTCCTATTAGAAATCTTAACTTGTCCACTCGTTTGTGGATGGTAGGGTGTGACAACTTTGTGTATAATACCATATTTCTTCATTAATTGTTCAAAAGGCTTACAAAAATATTTTTCTCCATCACTAATTATCGCACAAGGTGTACCAAAACGAGAAAATATATATTTTTTTAAAAAAATTACCACCACCTTGTGATCATTAGTTTTAGAGGAAATTGCCTTCACCCATTTAGACATATAATCCACAGCAACAAGGATGTATAACTTGCCAAAGGAATTAGGAAATGGACCCATAAAATCAATACCCCACACATCAAATAATTCAACAGTAAGAATAAGATGTAAATGCATCATATTTGTACGAGTTATACTTCCTAATTTTTGACATCTCTCACAGGAACTATAATATGCATGTGTATCTTTAAATATAGTTGGCCAATAAAAACCACATTGTATAATTTTCTCAACCGTTTTCTTTGAACTAAAGTGACCTCCACATGCATGATCATGACAAAAAGAGATAACATCATTCTGCTCATTTTCAGGAATACATCTCCTAATTATTTGGTCAAGACAATATTTGAACAGATAAGGGTCATCCCAAAAGAAATGTTTAACCCTGGATAAAAATTTAATACGATCTTGTTTAGTCCAATGTGTGGGCATTTGTCCTATAACAAGATAGTTAACAATATCAGCATACCAAGGTACTTGGGAAACAACCATAAGCTGTTCATCGGGGAAGGACTCTCTAATAAGCAATGACTCATCTATGGACTCCACAATTAACCTTGACAAATGATCAGTCACGACATTTTCAAATCCTTTTTTGTCCCTAATTTCAAGGTCAAACTCTTGTAACAACAAGATTCATCTAATGAGGCGAGGTTTAACATCTTTCTTACTCAAGAGATATTTCAATGCAGCATGATCAGAATAGACTATAACCCTATACCCAATCAAGTAAGACCCAAACTTGTCTAGCGCAAAAACTACGGCCAACAACTCTTTTTCCGTGGTGGAATAATTGAGTTGTGCATTGTTAAGGGTCTTACTAGCATAATAAATGACATGAGGTAGTCTATCAATACGTTACCTTAAAACAGCCCCTATGGCGTAATCCGAAGCATCACACATAGTTTCGAATGAAACACTCCACTCGGGTGGTCTAATGATGAGTGTAGATGTCAACAAGGTCTTGAGCTTGTTAAAAGCTTGTAGGCATTCATTGTCAAAGTGGAAATTTAGCAAGCAAGTTATACAGAGGCCTAGGTATTTTACTAAAGTCCTTAATGAACCTACGGTAAAATCCTGCATGACTTAAGAAAGACCTTATTTCTCTAACTGTCTTAAGAGGTGGGAGACTAGAAATCACATCAACTTTTGCCTTATTTACCTCAATTCTCTCGTGGGAGACTACATGTCCTAGAATTATCCCTTTCCTTACCATGAAATGACACTTTTCCCTATTAAGTACAAGAGTTTTTTCTTTACACCTAATTAATACTAAGGTTAAATGATGTAGACACTCATCAAAGCTAGATCAAAATACGAAAAATTCATCCATGAATACCTCTAGAAAAAACGCTCTACTATGTCAAAAAATATGCTCATCATACACCGCTAAAATGTAGCAGGTGCATTACATAACCTAAAGGACATACGACGGTAGGCAAAAGTACCAAAAGGACAGGTGAATGTTATTTTCTCTTGGTCCTCAGGTGCTATGAGAATTTGGTTGTAATCGGAATAACTATCAAGAAAACAATAATATGCATGTCCGACTAACCTTTCTAACATTTGGTCAATGAAAGGAAGTGAAAAATGGTCTTTCTTAGTGGAGGCATTCAATTTACGGTAATTGATGCACACACGCCAACCCGTTTGCATTCGGGTGGGAATTAACTCGTTGTTATCATTCTTGACTACCGTAATTCTTGACTTTTTAGGGATTACATGAACAGGACTAACCCAAGAACTATCAGAGATTGGGTAAATGACTCCCACATCTAAAAGTTTAATCACTTCAGCTCTTACAACCTCTTTCATAGCAGGGTTTAGTCTCCTCTGGGATTCACGAGAGGGTTTGACATTATCTTCTAGGTGAATTCTATGCATGCACACTGATGGACTAATACCCTTAATGTCTGCAATTATCCAACCTATAACTTCTCTATGTTCCCTAAGCACATTAATGAGTTTATTTTCATGTTCTTTATCTAATTCGGATGCTTTAATAACAGGCAAGGTTTCAGATTGACCTAAAAACAAGTATTTTAGTGTCTCGGGAAGAGGTTTCAAATCAAGTTTCGATGGTTTATCAACAGGTGGAGGTGGTATGGATTCAGAAGGTGAGAGATGTTCAATTTTAGCTTTTCACTTTGTAGTATTCATTAATGGGGCATATTCTAACAGAGAGTTCACCTCACTAATTGCAGTATCATCATCAAAACCCATGCTAAAATGAGCTAAACAACTCTCTAATGGATCGTCATAGGATAACTGCCTAAAGGAATCATGGACAACGCTCTCAATAAAATTAACCTCACAGAGATTGTCTTGATCAGGAGGTTGTTGACAAACGCTAAACACATTGAGTTCTACAGTCATATTTTCAAAAGACAATTTCATAACCCCATTGCGACAATTGATTATCGCGTTAGAGGTG
Organism: Hedera helix; assembly: GCA_947179155.2. NCBI lineage: Eukaryota > Viridiplantae > Streptophyta > Magnoliopsida > Apiales > Araliaceae > Hedera > Hedera helix. The sequence continues at coordinate 15,251,495 of OX359283.1, read as the reverse complement.
GCTAAGAAAAGTCGTCCTAAAATCACAGGAATCTGGGCATTTACATTCTCTACAGGTTGAGTATTTATGATAATAAAGTCCACGAGAAAGTAAAACTTATCAACCTTAATCAAGACATTCTCTATGGTATCCCTAGGAACTTTGACAGACCTATTAGCTAACTGAAGTCTCACAGAAGTGAGTCTAAGTTCCCCTAATCCTAATTGCGCATACACTGAATATGGAAATAGATTGACACTTACACCTAAATCAAGTAAGGCCCTATCGATCACATGGTCACCTATAACACAAGAAATGGTAGGACATCCGGGATTCTTATACTTGACAGGGGTTTTCATTTGGATTATGGAACTAACTTGTTCGATTAAGCATGCTGTTTTAGGGACATTTGTTTTTCTTTTCTGTGTACCTATCTTTTAAGAATTTAGCATAAGAGGGCACTTGCTGAATGACATCAAGGAATGAGATGTTTATGCGAACTTGCTTAAACACTTCTAAAATATCACTGTATGGTGTGCCTTTCTTTACTGAATCAAGTCTATGTGGAAAAGGAGCCTTAGGGACATAAGGCGTAATAGGTGTTTCGAGCTCTTTTAATTCTTTAGGAGTAGGTTTCTCATCTATTTCTTCATCACTAGACCTATTCGCACGATTATCTATTTTCTGACCAGACCTAAAGGTAGTGATGGACTTCGCTTCCTTAAAACTCCTATTAGGATTGATAACTTCATACTGACCTTTGGGGTTAGGAACGGGTTGACTAGGTAACTTCCCTTTCTCTTTCTTGCCTAAGGTGGTGGCTAATTTCCCCATTTGCGTTTCAAGCTTCAAGATAGACTGCTGGGTACCAAGAAAAGATTGCTGAGTGGTTTGCATAAATTGTTGCAAAGTGTCTTCTAAGGAAGGTTTTCTTTGAGGGCAACAAACTACGATTGTGATTAGAAATCTAGAGGATGTGATGGATTTGGGGCTGCATATTGTTGCCCTCCATAATTCACTGGAGGCTGGTTTTGTCTCTAAGAAAAATTTGGGTGATTCTTTCAATTAGGGTTGTATGTAGTAGAAAATGGACTGTCAGATGATCCCCATAAAAATTTAGAGCATTTGCTCAACATAGCTCTCTGGAAAGGTATATGGTGAATTGACAAACGATGCACACCCCTCATTCCTAGCACTCATCGCGGAATTCATAGTTTGACTTAAGGCTAGGGCTTCTACTTTCTTAGTAAGGTTTCCTAAGATATTTTTTTACATCAAAATCGTCTATTACCTCATATAACCCCCATTTCCTAGGCTTCTCTATCTCATTAGAAAAATCCCATTGCTTAGAATTTTCGGACAAAGTTTCAAGGAATCGGCAGGCATCAGTGCTACTTAAATTCAAGAATTTCCCTTTCTTCATAGACTCAATCATGTGACGATTTGACATGGTCAAAGAGTTATAAAAATTTTGTATGAGTCTCCATAATTCAAAACCATGATGTGGACACCTTAAAAGTAAGTCCTTAAATCTCTCTCCAACACAAATAAAATTGTTCACTCTCGGTTTGACGAAAATCTGCAATTTCTCTTCTAAGAGCATTTGTTTTAGACATTGGAAATTTTTTTGACAAGAATTTACTAATTAATTGGTCCCAACCAGTGATTGAATTAGAAGGAAGTGAGTTTAACCATGCCTTAGCCCTATCTTTTAGAGAGAATGGAAATAGACAAAGCCTTACAGATTTATCTAATTTTTTTTGAAATCGAAAGGTTGTGCATATGTCTAAAAATTCCTTAACATGATTGTAGGGGTCCTCTCTATCTAACCCATGGAATAATGGAATGAGTTGTATTACACTAGGTTTAAGCTCAAAATGTGTCGCTCGAGTTTGTGGTAACATAATGCAAGAAGGGTGATTAGGTGTGATGGGTAAAAAGTACTCCCTAAGTGATCTCTCCTCACGTGCTAAAGGCTCCACTACTTCATTGTTATTATTATCATCAGCCATTTTAAATGCAAAATTATTTTTTTCTAATTATGTGAGCAAATAAGCACACAAAGACAAATAAGAGAAAATAAATAAAACAAAATAAAACTAATTCTAAGGTCAACCTAAATAAAATCTAGACAACTCCTAACTGTTCCAAGTTTCTCTTTAAGGTCCACCAAATTCGAAATTAATCAACCACTAGCCAGGTAAGTGTAATAACGAGGGAGTCTCTTCGTAAATACGGTGACTAATTAAATAACCACGTGTTCTTTAGGTGTTTACCTTTTGAACCACTTGCCTAGACATCAGTAGTTTGATTAATTTAAAATTCAAACTCTTCTTAGATTCACATGTCCTAATTAAGCTCGAGAATCCTAGGGGCCAACGTCTACTTGATTTTATTTGGTCAGTTATGCAAAGTGTGGTTGTTTGTGGACCAAGGAAGGGTGATGAAATCCCCACCTTATCTTGTTATGAGTTTTGCCCTTAATGTTAAATTAAAATTAAAAATGCACAATTAAAAAAAGCGGTAAACACATAAAATGTCCTAAAACTATGTGAATTATGAATTGGAAAGAGAAATTTGACGTACCTCAATCCTCCAGCAGTCACTACAGTTTTATTTAACAAAAATAAAATAAAATAAAATCTAAGCAAGATGTGCACTATGTGAATGAATGTATGAATGCGACAATTAATTTTTAAATAATAAACTAAACTACAACTAGTAGAAGAATTAAACAAAATTTAAATTAATTAATATTTCTAATAATCCCCGGCTACGGCGACAAAAACTTATTGTGCTTAAATTATGTAAAATACTCGCAAGCGCACGAATCTATTGTAAAATAGTTTACTGCAAAGTACGAGGTCAATCCCACGAGAATTATTGAATAATTAATTAAATTTAAATTATATTCAATTCTAATATAGTTAACAAAAAGTGATTTTTGAAATAAATAAAACTAAAAACTAGATATAATGAAAATCAAAACTAATAAAATAACTAAACTTTTAATCAATGAGAGAAAGTTCTGAGGTTCGGAATTCACAATATTAATTATATATATCTTACTATTCATTATCAATCCGGAGTAGTAATTTGAAAATCAATTCAATACTTTCTCAAGATTATTCGTTTAAGTTTATAAAAATATTTCTTTTTGTAAATTCTTATTTTGAAGATTCAATTTATAAGACCAAAGCATTATATGTATCCAATATTTTGAAAAACAAATAATCTTAGTTCTTAATTAAAACTTCAAATCACAACCAGATTAAATTAAATTAATCGTAACTATTCAAAATACATGATATTATGAATGAAACAATTTAATTTAAACTCAATCAATAAATAAGAATTATTAACATTAAAACTAATTTAAGAATTAATAATAAATTTTAGAACATTACATAATTAATAATGTTTCATCCTACACCTCAGAAATAATATTTAGCAATACATAACGAAATTAAAAGCAATAAGGATCAAGCAATAACCCAACATTCACAAAGCTGATGATGCAAAACTGCTTTGGTTTCTGTGCCTGGCTGCTTGGTTAGTGATGATGAAGCTAGCTGGATTACTTTTTCTCTGTTCGTGAGGATGCGCGCCAATCTCCTTGGTGATGCTTTGTTGCTTATGCTCCCTCGATTTCTGTGCCCCACTTAAATAATACTTTTGTTACTAGCATCTTGCTGTGTAATATGTATTATGCCGCCTCCTCTTATGCATGATAGCTTCCCTTTTATAATCCATCATGTACCTTCAATAGTTAAAGAGTTGGATTTTTATTCTAACTTCTCCTCCCAATTCATATAACGTATTGGAGTCTTCTTCTTTTGTATCCTCAATTGCTGAAACTCTTCTTGGGCCTTGTGCTTGAGTTCAAAATTGGGTTTTTAATTTTCCAAAACCTGCACATCAAAATAAATCCAATTAATATAAAATTAACATAAAATTAAACTAATAAAATCTATTTTTAGAGGAATTAAATACATATATAATATGCTCATCAATAGTATTCTTGAATAGTTTTCATTTTGAATTTTGAGATTCTTTAATTTTGTCTGGTATTTATTTAAGAGATTGACTTGACATCAATACCATCCACTTGAGATACTACTCGTATTCACCCTAATTTTCTAAGCTTCTTTTACATATATAAAGACCAAGATCTTCATACATGAATATCTCCTCTTTCATGTGAATGTAAAATATCCAACAATAGTTAATATTTTTCTAAAAGAACCTAAAGTGAAGAAGTATATTATCACTAGCATACTTTATTGCAGAAAGCATTTACTATTAACATATGCTTTAGGTTCAATATCAACAAAAAAATTATAAAGGCGAGCAAAATTTCTATATATCAATGCATTCCCTACTAGTATGAAGAAAATAATATTATAATTTCTAGGGGGGGGGGGGGGGGGGGGAGAATGAGCCACAAACATACCCTTTATGTGCAAACAAAGGGACTGGTTAGGGCATGCATCACAGAATTTTTGGAATGATCAATCATTTAGATGATTTGTTTAAAGATCCTTCTGACGTGGTGTAAATTGAACTTTAAATGGGATCTCTAGATGGATCAATTCAAGAATTTAAAGTAAAAACTGAACTAATTCAAGTGGTTTCTATAGATAACAGAACAAAGATTAGTATGAAATAACTATACAAAACAAGATTTTGGCAAACACCCAAATTATGAAATTAGTTAGCCATTCTACATTATCAGTATAAACCAATAAAAAGGACAAATACTACCAATCCTTACATTATACAATGTACAAATTTAATTAAAGGGAATAACAAGAGAAGAGAGTGACTAAGTGCACCTGGAATGCTAGCTTCTTCGATTTTGAAAAATAAAAAATTTAGATCTTCGTCCCTTTTTTTTGCTAAAATAAAATCAACCCATTTGTAGATTTGTGATTCAGAGAGAAATAAGCAAATTGGAGACATGAGTTGTAATTAAAAAATTGTTATATTGTAAATTGAGGATAATATAAAAATTAAAAAAATATTACTTCTCACATTTTTTTCTTCCGTCCAAATCAGGCCAATTTTGGATGGAAAACTTTGGCAGAAAAAGTGATCAAGTTTTTTGTCTATTTTTTTCCCGTTTACTAGAAAACTCAGAAACATAAAAATTGGACAAAAAACTTAAATTTTTCGTCAATTTTTTTTTTGTCCATTTTAAAATTCAGAAACAGAGCATTTTAGTGAACGAGTTCTGGGAGTTTCAATGGAAGCATTACCATAGTAGGGGTAGTAATGGAACTTCATACCTAGCTCACCTAGGCTGGGCAGGGCATTAGGATCATTTTGGGCTGTTACTCCTCCTTCGGTCACAAATTTCTAATTCTAGGTTATATATTTATGTTTTGTTGTCCCATATTTTTTGGTCCAAAATAAAAGTCTTATGTTGTTAGATACAGAGTAAGTATACATTTAACGACATTTTTATAATTATTTTTATAATATTTAATATTTTTTTGTTTAATATTATTTGATTATTATTGACTTTTTAAAGTCAACTTAGAAATTTTTTAAACTCAAAATTAATATAGATTGTTTTAATTTTAATCAATACAATAACGAATATTGTATACTATCTAAAAATATTACTTATTGTAATTGTTTTATAATTTTTAATGAGTTATCTTACTTTTTAAGTTAAAAATGTCTCAAATTAACTTTTAAAAGTCAACAATAATCAAATAATTTGAAACGGAGGGAGTACTTTAAATGATACTTTTTACTCTGACAGCATCATTTTGCGTAGATACTTCAACCTTCTATTTTTTTTAATAAATATTGCATATCCTTTATTTTATGGAATATTTATCCTAAAATATAGAATAGTTTGTTGTAGTAATTAAACCTAGACCGGACTAGCAGTTCGACAGGTTAAAATCGAAACCGGTTGACATTCTGGTCTAGTTTGGCCCAATGAACCGATTTTTAAGTGAATCGGTCAAAATTTAGATTGAATTGATTGATCACCGGTTGAACCAGTTAAATTAACCTAGTAACCGGTTTTAAAGTATTTTTTGATGCAAAAAAAAAATATATTTTAAAATTTTATTAATTATTAATAATATAATTTTTTTTATGTATTTATGATGTCACCTCACCAGTTCAATAAAAGTTTGATCATTGGTTGAACTAGTGATCTATCTATTCTGTACCTTTTTCGAATCAATAATCAATCCGGGTCTGAAAACCATAGTTTGTTGTAAGTGAATTTAGATGCGTTTAGCATTTATCAATTTAATTATAGTAGAGTGTTGATTATATAATGCGTATTTCCTGTCTTTAATGATTTAATCCTTGAGTTAATACGTAATATTAACTAAAACTATTATCATCACCCTTTCAAATATTTATTTCATCATCATAGCGTATATTTAGCTACTCAATGTTTGTAGTGTTTAATATATTTAAAAAAAAATCAAACGTAATTGAAAAATTTGTTGGTCTTATCGTAACTTATTTAAAATAAAGGGCAAACCATAAGCATGCATGGCCGGACAAAGCCCCGCCCCATATTTTAGTTTCTTCTATATAATTATGAGTAATATATTCCGTTCAGAAAGCAGGATTTTATTCTTGATTATTAAATTTTATACTTATTTATAATTAATGTTTTATTATATAATATTTTAAATTGAATAAGTAATATGCAACCAATTAATAGGGAGACAGATAATGGTTATGCAGTGCTGTGGTGAAATATATCCTCATGCTCATAGGCTCCTAGCACTAACTGGGTTGATATTCACATGTAAAACTCATTTGATTTGTCAAGAAAAGTATTTGAGACCTCTAAACTGAAAGTAAAAGGCACGTATAATCCATTGGGTCAATTCATACATAAATATCAGAACAAATGCATCTCTCAATGCCTTCTGTATCATAGTCAACTGTAACTTTTATAATAATAATAATAATAATAATAATAATAATATAGGCGATTTTAATACCAGATCAGTTAAAATTTGGCACATTTAACATCCGTGCAAAACCAGCGCATTTAAATGAAACCTGTTTGCTAGCCTAGGCCAACAGATCATTAACAAAAATATATTAACAATGAAAGTACAAAATTAATGTTATAAAAATAATTACCTTTATCCATCGTCAAATTTCTTAGTATTGAATGACTGACACCACGGAGCAGTTATCCGTAATCTCCTTTGGTACTACGTAGGAGGTGGATTGAGGGCAATTATAATAATTTAATATTTGTTTCAGGTGGATTGATGCACTAAAAGTAAAGATAAAATTAATCAAAAAAATTACTACAAACACTGCCAATTAAACAATTTTGGGAGTTGAAGACATCGATTGATAATAAACATGTTTATTAGGAACTCTTATCTGATTACATATAGTATTCGAATTGCATTCTGTGCATCATCAGCCTCTTCCTCGGTTTTCCATAAACGGGATCGTAGTACCAAAACAAAAGGATCCACGGTTTTGTTATAAGCTTTTTGCTTTTGGGAGCTATCATGTGTTGGTCTTTGGTTTTGTTTTGTTGAGTTTAAATAGAAAAGTTAATTTTTTGACTTAAAATAAGTAAAATAATAAATATGATAGAATAAATAATTTTTGATGGTTTTATTGAAAAATAGTAATATGATTTGTATCGATGAATAATAAAGTTGAGTTTACATAAGAGAAAAACTGAGGACAAAGCAAATAAAATAAAAAAACGGAAAGACAAATTAAATTGTCTATTTAATTATAATAAGTACAAATATAATATAGAATTATAGATTATAAATTATCTGTTAATGTATTATATTGAGTTAATGTCATTACGGAAAAGTGACCCAAAACCTCCCTTGGTAGTGCGAAGGAGGTGACTTGATGAGGGAAATTTGTGATTTAATGTTTGTTTTGATACAATGGAGCAACACGAAAAATAATGGACACTATATCGGATGCATGTGGAGTAATACAAATTTATATATATGTATGCTTGAAGGGTTAGGCTTTGAATTAATGTAGGAAAAGTAATCTTTAGCTTAAAATAGAAAAAAGTAATTTTTTGACTTAAAGTAGGAAAGGTAATAAAGTAGAAAAAGTAATTTATTTTTTGATTTAAAGTAGAAAAAGTAAGAGGTCTTATTGAAGAAAAGTTGAATTAATGTACAAATAAAAAAATAATAGAATTAATGTAGGAAATGTAAAAAGTCGAACAAAAAAAGCAGGTGAACAAAAAAAAGGAAGAATTAAATTGTCTTTTTAATTATAGTATAAATTGGCCAAGACTTTTTAACAATTAATTTAAGAAAATGATAATTAAAAAAATGTTCTTTTAGTTACAAAATTAGAGAGATATTTTTTTTGTCCATTCTATAAATAGAGATTCATGTCTATTTTAAATTACAAAGTGGCAAGAAATTCTAACTTGCCATTATTTTTGCTTTTAGTTAATTGACTACTATCACTACATTTCTAACTAATGTTAAAGATAAATTGAAGATTGTTATTTTTTTAAATCATCATTTAACAAATTTATATTTATTTTTAGAACACAGAGAAAATATTAGCAATTGTTTTTTATTTTTTCCAAAAATTTATTAAATTATTGACTTTCATATTATCTTCTTTTGCTTATTATTGTCAAAATTAATTTTACTTCTTTTATCAAACCAAAATAATTTTAAAAATTATAAACATTCCTTTTTTTTACTTGGAGATTTGAAAAAAGTTGTTTTCTTTTTGTTGACAATCAATTACTTTTTTTTAATCTTAATTTTAATGAAATAATTTAATATATTTTACTGCCCACCCCCACCCCCACCCCCACCCCCGCTGTTTTGATTCCTTATTCTACCCCTGTTTAGAACACAACGCAACACAACTCAATTAGTATATGTATTCAGAATTAACAGAGTTTGATACGTTTAGAGCGTTTGAAAATTTAAAAGTATTTAAAAATTTTGTTCGCTTAATGACAATTTATTTTAAATGCAATTTATTTAACTCACAAATGTAATGTATCTCCAAACGTACCGCACCAATTTTCATCAATTGCACTCCATTGTAAAGTTGATACGAGGGCATTTATCATTTTACTTTTGAAGTAACTGTTAATGGGAATAGTTGTTTGAACGATTGCATGTCCATGTTAAATTCAAAACACAAATTTCATTTTACACAAAATATACTCAACATAGGTTAAACTTAATTCCAAACTACTAATTTTACATTGAATATTATTACTAACAATTTGTTTATAACATTAATCAAACAATTTCTTTCATACCTGACTAGCGCTCAATTTGGTCCATCGAAAGTCTTTTTTGTCACTATACCGGTCACTTTGTTGCAATAGTTCTAGAAGTAGACTTAGTCTTTGATTTCGGTTAATAAATCCCTATTGTTTAGGGAGTTGACCTGCTCTTTAGCATGATCTCTATTGTTTAGGGAGTTTGAATGTAGTGGCTTTTATTTCTAGTTTTTATTACTATAAGGCTATAAATAGCCCCATCTATATGAAATAATAAAATGAGTTTTTCCTCTCAGTTTGATAACTTTGTTTTACCAGTACTAACATCTGGTATCAGAGCCAAATCATGTCTTCAGAAAATAACTTTGTGCAGTCGGCTATTCCCCGGCTCGATGAGCATTGGAGCATGCTCATGGAAAATTTCATTCACTCCAAGGAATATTGGCACATCGTTGAAAATGGAGTTCCAGAAGAGGATGCAACCTTCACAGATGCGGAACGAAAGGTGCTTGCTGACCAGAAATTGAAGGATTTAAAAGCCAAAAACTTTTTATTCCAGGCCATTGATCGTACCATATTGGAAACTATTTTGACCAAGGATACAGCCAAAGGAATTTGGGACTCGTTGAAGCAAAAGTATCAAGGGAATGCTCGAGTCAAGCGTGGGCAACTTCAGGCTCTTCGCAAAGATTTTGAAGTTCTACACATGAAAGAAGGTGAATCTGTCAATGACTTTTTTACTCGTACTCTCACAATTACTAACAAAATGCGCAGTCTTAGTGAAAAGATGAGCGACGTTACTGTGAATGAAAAGATTTTGCACTCTATATCATCCAAGTTTGACTATATGGTATGCTCCATTGAGGAATCCAAGGATTTAGATCATATGAGTATTGACGAATTGCAAAGTAGCCTCTAGGTATATGAACAACGAATGTCTAGTCATGTCATTGAAGAACAAGAATTGAAAATTATTCATAGGGAACATTCTGGTAGTCCTGGACGTGGTCGTGGTGCCACATATGGAAGGGGATGTGGACGTGGTAGACAAGGTATAAACAGAGCTCTTATTGAATGCTATTATTGTCATGATTTGGTCACTTTTAGAATGAGTGTCCAAAGAAAAATAAGGAGTTTAGCTACGGGAGGGACTCCAAGGCTCATTTTACCGAGACGGTAGAGACGGAAGAGCTTCTACTCATGACCTGCGTTAATGATGATCGATCTGATGAGGAAATTATCTAGTTCCTGGACTCTAGTTGCAGCAACCACATGTGTGGAAGAAAAGAATTATTTTTGCACCTTGATGAGACCTTCCACAAATCTGTTAAACTCGACAATAATTCAAGTCTTCAAGTCATAGGGAAAGGACAAATCCATATGTAAGTCAACAACCTTGCACACATTGTCACAGAGGTATTTTTCATTCTTGATTTGAAAAATAATCTTTTAAGTATTGGCCAATTGCAGGAGAAAGGATTAACTATCGCAATTCAACAGAACCAGTGCAAAGTATTTCATCCAGAGAAAGAACTCATCATTGTAACCACTATGTCACACAATCGTATGTTTATTATTCGAGCCACAATCACACAATCAGATCAACCAGATCAATCATGTTTTCATCTTTTTTCTCAAAGTCTAGATCATTTATGGCATTGTCGTTATGGGCATTTGAGTCTTGGTGGCCTTAAAACACTTTATCATAGACAGATGGTCAAGGGTTTGCCTCAATTGAAGTGTTCCAATTTTTTCCGTGAAGATTGTTTAATAGGTAAACAACACATAAATTCTTTTCCACAAAAGATTACCTGGAGATCCTCACAAATTCTTCAACTTGTTCATGCCGATATTTGTGGGCCTATTTCTCTAATATCCAACAGCAACAAAAGTTATTTCTTAACCTTTATTGATGATTTTAGTCAAAAAACTTAGGTATTTTTCTTGAGAGAAAAATTAGAGGCTTTTGAATTATTCAAGCTTTTCAAAGCTAAGGTTGAAGCAGCCAAAAACACATCCATTCGAGGTCTACGTATAGACAGAGGTGGAGAGTTTAATTCTAATGAATTCACCAAGTTTTGCATGACCAACGAAATTCAATGACAATTGACTGCAGCCTATACTCCTCAATAAAATGGAGTGGCGAAACGTAAGAATCGCACGATTATATAGATGGTTCGTAGTATGCTTTCATGCAAACAAGTGCCTAAGACTTTTTGGCCCGAGGCATTAAATTGGACAGTACATGTTCTCAATCGAAGTCCCACATTTGTTATGCAAAATCAAACACCAGAGGAGGTGTGGAGTGGCACTAAACCTTCAGTTGATCACTTCCGTGTATTTGGATGTCTCGCTTATGCTCATGTTCCAGATGTCAAACGCACAAAGTTGGATGACAAGACTTTGAAGTGTGTCCTTCTAGGTGTTAGCGAGGAATCCAAGGCGTAACGATTATATGACCCCTTATCAAATAAAATTGTGATAAGTCGCGATGTTGTTTTCAATGAAGATGGACATTGGCCTTGGACAGATACACATGGTGCTACTGCTCATGACACACTTGATTCTGAAGAAGAACATACAGATTCATTTGATCCAAATATTGCTGAAAATACAACGCCTCTTGCATCTGGAAATCCAGGCATTGAAGCTGACCAAGACACTCCTCTAACTCGTGTCCATTCACCTGATGATGTAGTAGCCAGAAGATCTCATTGCCCACCACTTTGGATGAGCGATTATAATAGTGGTGCTGGTCTTTCAGAGGAAGAACAAAATGATAACTTCGCTATGTTTATTGATGAAGATCCTCTAAATTTTTCTGATACAGTTTGTAATGACAAATGGCAACTTGCCATGGATGTCGAGATTGCTGCCATTCGAAAAAACAATACTTGGGAGTTGACAGACCTGCCCAAAGGAGCAAAAACAATTGGAGTAAAGTGGGTGTATAAGACAAAGTTGAATGAGCATGGTGAAATAGACAAATACAAGGCATGTCTCGTTGCAAAAGGCTACACCCAACAACACGACATTGATTATTCTGAAGTCTTTGCTCCTGTAGCCCGTTTAGACACTATTCGGCCTATCTTTACCATTGCTGCTCAAGAAGTATGACCACTCTATTAATTAGATGTCAAGTCCGCTTTTCTTCATGGAGAGCTTGACGAGGAGGTATATGTTGACCAACCATCTGGGTATGAAGTTAAAGGTGCTAAACATAAAGTGTATCTACTTCACAAGGCTCTGTATGGTTTGAAGCAAGCGCCGCGGGCATGGTATAGCAAAATCGATGCCTATTTTTTGAATGAAGGTTTTAAAAAATGTCCATATGAACACACCTTGTTTCTCAAGCACAATTCTGCTGGTAAGATCTTACTTGTATGTCTTACGTGTGTGTTTATATGTCGACGACCTCATTTTCACAGGCAATGATGACTCTCTGTTTAATTCTTTTAAACGTTCCATGATGTAAGAATTTGATATGACTGATTTGGGTAAAATAAGGTATTTTCTTGGTTTGGAGATATTGCAACAGGACAATGGGATTTTCTTATGTCAACAAAAGTATGCTCGTGAAATCCTAGAGAGATTTCATATGGCTGATTGCAACTTAGTCCACAATCCAATTGTACCTGGATCAAAATTGATGAAGGACCTCACGGGTGAGCATGAGGACAACACTTTGTATTAACAACTCGTAGGGAGCTTGATGTATCTCACCTCCATCAGGCCGGATCTTATGTTCGTTGTTAGTATTTCGAGTCGTTATATGTCTCATCCTACTACACTACATCTTCAAGCAGCTAAACGTGTGTTACGCTATAGTAAAGGAACTATTGAATTTGGAGTGCTCTATGGTCAGGGAGGGAATCACCAGCTTATAGGGTATTCCGATAGTGATTATACAGATGATGTTGATAATAGGAAGAGCACATCTGGCTTTCTATTTTTATTAAGTTCGGGTGCAGTTTCTTGGTCCTTTCGCAAGTAACCAATTGTCACTCTTTCAACCACTGAAGCCGAGTTTGTTGCTGCTGCCTCTTGTGCATGTTTGGCTGTCTGGTTATGGAGGATGATGTAGCAACTTTTTCATGAACAACATTCCGTAACCATGACTTATTGTGACAATAGCTCAACAATTAAGCTTTCTCGCAATTCAGTTATGCACGGTCGGGGTAAGCATATTGATGTTCGTTTTCATTTTTTGCATGACCTCACTCGAGATGAAGTAGTCAAGCTGGAATACTGTCAAACTCAAGAACAACTGGCATATCTTATGACCAAGCCGCTAAAATAGGATGCTTTTGAGAGGATGCGGACACTAATGGGTGCTCGCAAGGATCGAGGAATAAACTGACATGTGGTCAGTTTAAGGGAGGATTTGTTGCAATAGTTCTTGAAGTAGACTTAGTTTTTGATTTTGGTTAATAAATCCCTATTATTTAGGGATTTGACCTGTTCTTTAGCACGATCTCTATTGTTTAGGGAGTTTGAATGCAGTGGCTTTTATTTCTAGTTTTTGTTACTATAAGGTTATAAATAGCCTCATCTATAAGCAATAATAAAATGAGTTTTTCCTCTCAGTTTGATAACTTTGTTTTACCAGTATTAACACACTTGCTACAAACATCGAACTCCTACGGACTTCCTATCTTGAAAATTAGGCTGCCCATTTAAAGCCGATTCACCACCGAAAATCTGAAGCAACAAATCTTGAATTGACTCGAGACCAATAAAGGACTTCACTTGTAACCGTGATGAATAAGTGTTCAAAAATTTAGTATAAGTAGGCACAAAAAGCTCCATAGTTGCCTCTTTCATTTGTCCCCTCAAATCCACATCAGGTATATTATAAGAACTCCTATGCCTCAATGTAATTTCATCGAACCCATTCATAAAAGCCTCTAATTTCCCCCTCACCAAAGCCCCAGTTCCTTCTTTATTAAGTCTCCCAATTTCTTCCTTGCCAAGTAATCTCACTAAACCCCCCCAAGTTTGCTTTTGGTACAAGTAAGCTGATTTCTCTACGACCATTTTGTACCTCCTTTTCATATAATTCTCTCCCAACAACTTCCTAAGTTCTGTATTTCTAGTTATTATGTAAATGTACCAATACGTGTTCATGGCAAAAATATGTGGCAACACTTTATCCTTGTAACGACCTCTTTTTGTTTCAACGTTTCTATGAAACGCTTCAACAATGTCAAAAATTGCTTCATTGAGTAAATTCTCAATAGTTTCGGGTTTGGAAAGAATCCCGGCTTTCCAAATTTGTTGTGTTCTAAGAACTTGTGCCATAGGTGCATTATAAACATTAGTAGCAAGATATTTGAGGTAATTTATAGCATATTGTACAATCTTTGGCACAGAGCCATCTTGTGGCGGAGGTAATCCGTCTTGATTGCTTTCAATTTGAAGCCCAAATTCCCAAAAAATCTTTGTAGCACAGAACCATCTTGTGGCGGAGGTAATCCGTCTTGATTGCTTTCAATTTGAAGCCCAAATTCCCAGAAAATCTTTGTACCACAGAGCCATCTTGTGGCAGAGGTAATCCGTCTTGATTGCTTTCAATTTGAAGCCCAAATTCCCAGAAAATCTTTATAGATGCATGAACAAGTAGCGTTTCAAGTTCCCTAAATCTTGTGAAAATATCATCTCCTGCTTTGCCTTTAAAAAATTCAAAAAATTAGGGCTTGAGTTTTTCTAAAGAATCAAACATGTCTAATAGCTTAAAAAGCTTTTGGGGTTCTTTGTTGCTTCTTGTAACACATTCGCCGAATATGAAGAAAACTGCCATGATTTTGTCTGCAGTTTTTACAAAGCATTCGGGCCAAATTAGTCCGTCCAAGATGTTTCCAAGAACTTTGTTTCGGAGATTATTTTCGGATATAAATACGGTTAAAAGTTTTAATCGCGAGCTCAAAATGTTGGATCTAAAGGGATATGGATGTTTCTAAGCTTTCCCATTGCATCTCATCGATTTCCTAAGGATTTTAAGTTCTTAGGTAATCTGGGTTTAACCTCATTAGTGCCTTTTTAACTCTTCTATACCTCACATGTTGAAATTGTGTAAAGATCAGTCATATAGAAAGGCAAACAATTTAACTAAGCATATCTTCTCAACAAGGTTATTACAGACTAGCCTTATATTCAAGAATTTGTCTTCCAATACTAAGATATTCATTGGAGTACAAATTATAAGTGTTAATGCTTGAATTTGTCTGCACGTTCAACCACCAACTTAGATGTGAACTTGTACAAGGAAAACCACCAGAGAGTGCTTGACGGCTTGGGTCGTCGGGAGAGTAAGTACATGTTTCAAGATGTGTTAACAATGGAGGCATAAAGTATTAAGCAGGATAAAATGAGATGTATTAAGATATGTGTACCTTTATTGTTCACCATGCATTTGTATTACTTGACTCCTCAGGGTTATGATTCCTATTTACTTCTGGATAAGTAACTTCCATACCAATTATGACTGGATATGGTAACTAGTAAGTTATCTGAAGGTGATAAGGATTCTAACCCAAGCTTATCGAACCTAAGAGTCCTCTTGTGCGTGTACTAGGCACGATGAGCTGTAAGGCTGAGCCTAACATAAACAATCAATTTATGCTAGTAAATACCCAGCCCAACATTACCCCCCACTCTTTTGATATATGAAATAGGTCAGAGGAGTAGATAGGAGGCTCCGTGAGTCTGAAGACTACAACGATCGAAGTGGGCAAGCTTTCGGGAGCCAAGATGTGTCAAACTGAAAAGAAAACTCCTTCGGGAGTCCAAAGACATTAGATCGAAGGCAAGACCCCTTCGGGAGCCCGAACGCATCAGATTGAAAGGAAGACCCCTACGGTAGCTCGAAGGCATTAAATCGAAAGGAAGGCTCCTCCAAGATTTCAAGGACCTCAAACTGAAGACACAAGGTTTCGGGATTCCAAGGACGTCAAACTAAAAGGAATAAAATTGTATTATATTCTTATTTGAAAAAACCTATTACTTTGTGGATTTCAAAATAAGCCTTCTCATAGATGGGCTTATTTGCTCAATGGATCAGGCCCAAATGCTTGTCCAAGTCTAATTTCAGGAATTTTGAAAAAGGGCTTTAATTTTAATTTTGGATAGCTGTCTAGGTAGCTTCAATTTATGGGGGAAATGTGCGTAATTTAAGAGGCAATGATTGCCTATCTGTAACCTCCAAAATTAATCCCCATCTGTTAGATTCAATTGATCTAGACCATTGAGGCCTGATTTAAATAACATAAAGAAATCTGATCGTCATTTTTGCCCAGATTCAAGATTTATAGAGAGAGAAAGCTTCATTCCTACTAAAGTTCCCTGTCATGCTTCCAATTTGTACCAATTTCTTGCTTGTACTCCGATTCCTTCTCAATTTCAAGTAAGTTCTTCATCTTTTCATTTTAAATGTCTAATATGGGCAATAACATTAAAACCTCGAAGGTTTCGACTTTATCTTCCCGTGTTAGAGATAAGGTTACGGTGGCCGTCCTTGGGGTTTCAAAGGTGAAGACCTTTAAGTTATTGTCATAAAGCGAATGAGAGATGTAGAGGCAAATAATATGATCAAGCACGCAGGCAAGGAATATAGGTTAACTAACACCTCTTCTTCCGGACGTCTATGATGTTAGAAAGACCGAGGTCGATGAAAGAATATACTGACAGCCTGAAGATGGGTGGATCCCAATTCACCGACAACTTCTTATCTTCGGTCTCCAATTTCCTCTTCTTCCTTTCTTTCTTGAACTCCTTCATGCCACATGACTTAGTTTGAACAAGTTGGCACATAACTCTTTCATCAATTTGAATACCTTTATTGCCTTTTGTATTTCTAAGTTCGTAGCCCCCGCTTTAGATTTCCTTTTCTAATTCTTCTCTATTACTACTAGTAGGGAGAAAGGGTTCCTCCAAATCATAAAAAAAATGTCGGTAGGGAAACCCTAATAGAAACTCCGTATAATAATAAAAGGGTGACATAGGGACTAGTTCTTCATTAGGGGACCAAATGCTGAGATGGTCGGACCTTGGTTCAACCCGAACAAATTTCAATTAAACCTTAACCGGATCACTAAGGGTAGACTGGAGATGTTCAAGTGTTTGTATACCAATAGGCCTTCAATGAAGATAAATCGGGAATTTCTTAATGACCAAGACTGGCTACACCTTTATGGCTGTGAGTCTCCTTAGATTTACTATCTTCCTTCTTTTACTTTGTCTTAGTATTATAATAGATCTTCTATTTACTTCTTCTGCAGTGGCAAATCAGCAAAAGAAAGATCACAATAAAGCCATTTTAGAGGCTGCCGGGGCAACAAAGATTAAGTTAACTAGATTGAGAAGATTCGGGCCGCCAGAGAAATGAAACTGCAAGAGTTAGTAGGCCCAAATAAGGCGGCGAAGCCTAAGGAGAAGGCTTCAGAGTCTTTGAAATTAAGGAAAACTTTGGAGCCATCAAAAGGGGAAAATCGAAAGTAGAGAAGCCGAAGACTAATTGGTCAAAGTCAAAGAAGAAAGCATATGCCATGACCCTGCTCCTAGGTCAAATCCTAAGGTGATTCCAATCCCAGAGGATACGCCTCTCCGTTGACCTCTAATGCTTTCGTTATTAGTTCTGGAAAACCTCTGTAGCCATCACCTATTACGGAGGAAACTTTTTAGGCTGCCGAGGGATCAGAGGTAGGTTAGAGGAAATCTAGAGAAGAGATCCCTACATCCCTTCGTAGGCTGTGAAGAAGAAAGTAACTGTAGGGAGTTCTAGATTTGATGCCCTGAAGGCCTCGATCATTCTTTTTGATACATCGGGACTGGAGGGGGAAAACCTAAAGGCCCTCAAGGATATGTTATTTCTTTTCATGCTCAGGTATCACTTTGTTCCCAGTTGTTTATGTATTTCAATTCGTGTTTTTGTTAAATTATCTTGAATAGGGGAACATTGTCCTTCTCCGTGTTTGCGATGAGCAGAAGGAATTGGAGCGTAAGCTAAAACTTGCCAATAAAGGATGTTCTGAAGCAAAGGAACAAGGGAAAAAATGGCATGACCAGGTGCATACTCAGTCTAAAGCCCTCCACATCCTGAAAAATGATAATGAGACTGCCAAGAAGGAAAAGGCCAAGGCTGACAAAGAGCTTAGTGCTTTGAAGGATGATCTAAAGCTAGTTCAGGAGAAGAGAGTGGAGTCTGATGCTCTTTCTGCGAAGGCTATAAAAAAATTGGAGATAAAAGAGAATAAATGGCGGATCTTATAGGTTGACCATGCAAAGCTTGAGGATCGGGTCAAGAAACATGATGATGTTGTCAAGCTTCAAACTGAACAGCTAAAGAACTTGAAGGACAACATCAAGAAGGTTCTAGATGGCTGGTCTTCGAGGGAAGCCGATTGGCTAAAGTGGTCTGTTGCTCCTGCTTCTCCAGGCCTTATCATCTCGGATCTTCGACAAAAAATCATTGATTATTATAAATTGTATGAGGAGTTCGAGAAGGAAATTTATCGGGAAGTGGTAAATGAATCCAATGACGGCTTCGAGTTTGCTAAACAAATGATCCAGGAGAAGGGGCACTCTCCAAAAGAGCTAGGAATAGTGTTGCTCGATTCCAAGAATTAGCTTTAGTTATCCTTCATTTCACTTGTAATTTTTTGAATATAGTTGAACAGTATTATCTGTTGTAAAGAATGTTTTGAACTTAATGAATTTTATTATATATCTTTCCTCATGTGTTAGTTCTTTGTTATCTTTTATGTGTATAACTATTTGCTAGCTTAACACTTATACTTTCTTACCCCCCTGTAGCCTTATCTGATAAATTGAGGGTAAGGCTAGAGAACAAAACTAAGTAATGAATTTTAATTTAAACATAAAGATGCAATTTAAAATAACTTCTCATTTCATTAATATCGAAAAGATAATATCATTGGTTGATAAGTAACCTCAAAATTCATTAAGTACATAACTTAATTATTGGTAATATATTCGAAGTTGAACGACATGCCATGTATTAGAGATAGGCTTTCTATCCATAGTTTGAAGCTTGTAGGTGTCAGCTCTTAAAGCTTCAATGACCATGTAAAGACCCTCTCAAGTAGGTGTAAGTTTTTCAGTCTCTTGAGGTGTAGAGGCTTCGACTTGCCAAAGGATTAGGTCTCCTACTTTAAATGTTCTAATCTTGACATTCTTATCGAAGTGTCGTGCTGTACGCTATTGATAGGTAGCTAAGTAAAGTACTGCGGTATCTCGTTCTTCTTCTAAGAGGTCAAGATTTTACCCAAGTCATTCGATGTTGAGAATTTTTTGTCGAAGTTTTGGACTTAAGGTGAAGGGATCCTAATCTCAACAAGTATCAGGGCTTTGGCTCCATAAGCTAGTTTAAATGGAGTCTTTTCAGTAGTGGTCCGAGGAGTGGTTTGGTAGGCCTATAGGATATGTAAAAGTTCTTCAGGCCATACTCCTTTAACATCTTACAGTCTTCGTTTTATCCCATTGAAGAGAGCTCTGTTAGTAACTTCCACTTGACCATTTACTTGTGGGTGAGCTATAAATGTTCGACAAAATGTGTAATTTCTTTAAGAATCCTTCGAATTTCCTTCCAATAAACTGTAACCCATTATCAGAGACCAATACCATTAGAATGCCAAACTGAAAAACTACTTGTTCCCTAAAGAATTGAAGGCATGTTTCTTAGGTTATGCGGGCCAGGGGCTTGACTTATACTCATTTGGTGAAGTAATAGATAACCACTATGATAAATTTTACTTGCCCTTTACCTTGCAAAAGTGGCCCCAATATATCTATTCCCCAGACTGTAAAGGGGATCAGAGATAGTATTGATGTGAGCTCTTTGGGAGGTTGATGTGGTATAGAAGCGAATAGTTAGCATTTGTGGTATTTCTTGACAAAGTCCTTGGCTTCTTGAAGCATTATTGGCCAATAATATCATTGTCTAAGAATTTTTGTGCCAATGTCTTTGCTTATAGGTCTCCACAGATTCCTTCATATACTTTTCAAAAGGCATAGTCAGCATCTGTAGGTCCCAGACAAGGAAATAACAGAGAGGAATAGGACCTTTGGTAGAGCTGATCATCAATAAGGTAGTACTTTGAGGACTTGTATATGATCTTTCGGGCCTGGAACTTGTCCTTAGGAAGCTCGTCATTTTTCAAGAAACTAATTATTGGGGTCATCCATGAGTCTTCTTGATCAGTGTCCATTACCTCATGGACCATTGTGCTAGACTGCTATAGAATTTCCGAGTAAACTCAGCCTTTTAGATTCCCTTTATCAATGGTTGCCAGCTTTGAGAGGGCATCAACCATTGTATTATCAGCCTTGACCACACCAATGATCTGGTACTTCAGAAAATATGTAAGAAGACTATGTACAAGCTGAAGATAAGATTAATGGTACGTTTCGCAGGCTTCATACTATCCCAAGACCTGCTTGACAACCAGTTGTGAGTCACTGTAGATAATTAAATTCTTTACTTTTAGACTTTTTGCAATCGTCAATCCAGCTAAAAAGAGCTTTATATTCTGCTATATTATTCGTGGCCATGAAATTAAACCTTATGGTCTGCTGAACTCTGAAGCCCTCAGGTGATGTAAGAATTACTCCAGAACCACTCTTCGAGTAAGCGGAAGATCCATGCATAAATAAAGTCCAGGCAGGTTCCTCTAATGCCGGTGTTGGATCAGCTATATTAGATTATTTTGAGTTTATGAGGAAAGAATGAGGGTTTGTGCTTTGATAACGGTCCGAGGACGAAATTTCAAGTTAAACTGGCTCAATTCCACCCCTCCCATACTGCTAGTCTGCTAGATAGATTACGATATAGAACTTTTCTTAGGGCCCGGTGTTTAAGAACAAGAATCATCATCCCCTCAAAATAATGTTAGAGTTTTCGACTAGAGATAACTAGTGTGTAAGCCAACTTCTTAAGGTTCGGATATCTTATTTCAGTACCTCGAAGAGCATGACTTACATAATAAACTAGTTTCTATCCTTCAGAATCTTCTCTGACTAAGGCTGATATGATGGCTAAAGGAGTTGTAGATAAAAACAAATACAAATCTTCTTCGAGTAAAGCCTTAGTCAATATAGGAGGGGAGGAAATATACCTTTTAATCTGTTCGAAGGTCTTTTGACATTCTTTGATCCATTGGAATGTCTTTTGATTTTGAGCTCCCTTTAACGTGTTGAAGAATGAGAGACACTTCTTTGTTGATTTGGCTACAAATCGCCGAAGAGCTGCCAATCTTCCAGTTAGTCTTTGTACTTCCTTAGGATTCACCTCGATCCTTCTTTGGCTAACTATATATCCCATAAATTTGCTTAACCCGAGGCCAAAAATATATTTAGTGGGATTAAGCCTTATATTGTAGCACCGTAAGTTCTGAAAACACTCATTGAGGTCAGATAAATGATCTTCAATCTCTATATTCCTAATTATCATGTCGTCAATATAGACTTCCATATTCTTGCCAATTTAATCTTTGAAGAACTTGTTCATCATACGTTGATAAGTAGCTCTGACATATATAAGACCGAAAGACATGATTTTGTAGGCATATATGGCTTTGTGGATGATGTAGGCGATCTTCGGGATATCATCGGTGTGCATTGCGATTTGATTATACACGAAGAAGGCATTAAGAAAATTGAGCATCCTGTGTCCTGCAGTGGAATTGATAAGCTGATCGATGCTCGGAAGATGATAGTAATCTTTCGGACATGCTTTGTTTAGATTAGTATAATCAACGTACATCCTCCACTTTTCATTATATTTCTTGACCAGTGCCACATTAGTGAGCCATTCTGGATTGTCTATCTAAACAATAAAGCTTACAATCAAGAGTTTACCAATTTCTTCATCGATTACCTTTTGTCATTTGGGAGCTATGTTTTGATTACCTTTTATCGTTCGGGAGCCACCGTTCTTTTGTTGCTGATCTCCTATGGATTCCTTTTTATAGTTGCCCTTCTTATTATCTTCTTTTTTATCGGCTCCATCGCCTTAAGGTCTCTCTAGTGATAATCAACTATATTTTCGAAGATCCCTGAAGGTTGGCGAGGGCTTCGTCCAGCTCTATAAATTTATTGACCTTCTTATAGGCCTCAAATAAAGTATGGGAAGGTTTGGAGATAATCTCTTCGATCAACCTACTAGATTTGTCAACATTTAATACCATAGTCAAAAATTAAATTACCTGAGTTGAATCTATTATAGTGATTTTGGACATAGCATCTCTGAATCATTTCGTGTATTGCCCAAGGGTCTCACTTAGCCTCTGTTTCACTTGAAGCAGCGACGTAATCTTCCTCACACGCCTTTTGTTACTACCGAAGTGTGTATGAAATTGCTCTTGTAGTTCTTCCCAAGAATCAATGAAGCATGGAGGAAGAGAGATTATCCATTCTCTCGCTATCTTCTTTAGGGTGGATATAAAAAGATGGCACATTACCGCTGCATGATGACCATAGAAGTGCATAACTTGTTCATAGGAAAAAGTATGGTCATGGGGGTCACCGTTTCCATCATATATCTCCAAAATAGGGATTTTAAGGGTCATGTCAATATTTGCTTCTTCAAGTTCCTTTGTGAATGGAGATACCTGTGGCTTATTTGATCTGGAATGTCCATCAAAAGTCTTCTTTAGGGATGATTCCTAAAAGTTGTTCTGGCTCTTTAGGGGTGGTGTGGTCTCCATGCTAATTCTTTTTTGGTTGAAAAAGGTCTCCACTAAATACTAGAAGACTTTCCTTCTAGCGCCAATGTTAACGCTCGAATTTGTTCGCATGTTCAACCACTGGCTTGGACGTGAACTTGCACAAAGAAAACCACCAGAGAGTACTTGACGGTTTGGGCCGTTGGGGGATACCTCCGGTGTGAGAGTAAGTACATGCTTCAATATGTGTTAATAATGGAGGCAGAAAGTATTTAGCAGGATAGAATGTGATGTATCAAGATGTGTGTACCTCTACTATTCACCATGCATTTATAGTACTCACTTGACTCCTCAGGGTTATGATTTTTTATTAGGAATCATATACTAGAGATATAGTTGGAGAAAATAACTGTGATAAGTGGATTTTATGCTTATTTATTGAATATTTTTATGCTCAATAATTTACGAGTTTTAAGTATTTTATATATTATTATGTGTTTTTATTATTTTTATTATTTTTATTTCATTTTATTTGTAGAAAAAATGAAGAAATTAATCCTTGATGGAAAAATGGTAAATAATGAGCATTTAGTGGCAATTTCGTAATTTAGCAGGGAAGGAGCTTCAACGTATGGCATAGAAGCATGGAGTCAGCAAGAGGAACGATGTCGTTTGGGCGTTAGGAGTAGCATCTAGACGCTTTCGTGCAATTCATTGAACGGAAGCTGAACGATGTCGTTTGGTGTGCGGGTGATAAAGAGTTGTGCGCAATGCGTGACCGGCCATAAAGAAGGTCTTTAATGGAACAACGTCGTTTTACTGTGCAACTAAGTACTTAAGGGCAGTGGGGGCTGTTTAGCAAACACAGAATTAGCAGAATTCAGGATTTTCAACCTTTTTGACTTTAAATTGGATTTTAATTCCTTTTATGCTAGGAATTTGTTATGTACTCCTATAAATACATTATGTAAGACACATAAAAAGGGAAATTAACATAGAATTAACATATATCTAACATAATTAGGATTAAAATAAATTAGAAGACGAATTATTTGAAGATCTGAAGAAGAATTCAACACGGAGAATTGCTAAAGAATTGGAGAACGTGCTTCAAATACAAATTTTATTCTGTAAACTCTTATATTTAATTTTTGTTATTTGTACATAATGGATTATTATATGAAATTGATTTCTTTTTCAGTTGTAGGTTAATTTTTAATTAAGATTGCAATGGAACCTAATGTGTAGTTGAATTATTATTATTTTTTTAATTATTGATGATTATATATGAATTGTTTATCATATTTTGTGCGTTCTGTATTAATTATCTGTGCAATAATTAATTGAATAATCTATATGAAATTCAGAGATAGATTATAGATTTAGATATGAGAGCATATGTTCATGTATCTATATGTGATGGATTCATGATTAGTATATAAGATAAAGATATACCTATGTATCTTATGCAACATTAAAGAGAATCTGCTTTTCAATTCCTTGTTAATTTAATTCACATAGAGATATAGTAATTTATTTAACTAGGATGTTCTTTTTAATTCTATTCCCGTAGTGGTAGATTAAGATTGATTTGTTTATATGTCATTGAGAGATGCGTATAAATACTATAATTAATTCTCGGCTAATAATTTTATATAATTATTTAATTAAGAAGGGAGTGAATAGATTTAATTGAAGTATTGAGAAAAATTGTAATCTTAAGTATTTTAAATCTGATTTTAATCCTTGTCATTAGATTAATTTAGTTTATAATTTTAATTAGATTTTATTTTATAGTTTAATTCAATTGTTTAAATAAATTAATTTGATATAAATTTAGTACTTGGTAACTGTTATTAAATAATTTTTTGTGAAAACAATACTCTTCTTACCAGTACATTACTGGTCGATCGCGTATACTTGCATGTATTACCTAAGTAGTAAATTAGGCAAACAAATTGCCATCCTATTTATTGCTGGATAAGTTACTTCCATACCAATTATGATTGGATATGGTAACTAATTAATTATTTGGAGGTGATAAAGATTCTAAGTCAAGTTTATCGGACCCAAGAGTCCTCTTGTGCGTGTACTAGATACGATGGGCTGCAGAGTCGAGCTCAACATAAAAAACCCATTTATACTAGTAAATGCGCAACCCAACAATAAGATCTAGACAAAAAGGCAATATATGCCATTAAAATTGCAAAAAATTCATATTAATTAGATATGCCCAACTATAAATCTATTACTAATAATCTTTTGAGTCCAAATTTTTTGTCTCTGTTATGCATTACTGTCATGCATAATGTAATTACTTATTCAGAGTTAATTTTTAAATAGATAAATATTATATCATCCCAATACATGAAAAATGAGACCGTGAATGAGACAAGAAAATAAACAATAAATTTGAATTCCTCTCTTCCACATAAAAGAGTTTCATTTTAAACTTTAAGATTTGTAACGTGTTTCAAAAATCAAACGATGCTCTTGTTTGGAATAAGGGAATAACTAATTTCTCAGAAAAATTGTTCTAAAATTTAGTCATATTCATAGTGTTTATTTAAGAAAAGCAACCCAAAATTAAATTCAACTATGCTTAGAACAAATTAAAATACTTACCTTCACGAAGATATCTATACAAATATCCAAACAATCATTAGCAGCCAGAGTCTCAGAAATCCTCCAAAGAGCTTCCACCTCCTCTTCACTCCCCAACTCTGCCGCTGCCACCTCCACCGGAGAATCCCCACCGCCTCCACCGTCCACCGCCCACCGCATCCCCAATATTCCGGTGCCTCAACTGCTGCAAACTACACTCAAACTCATGCTGCAACTTCAACAAAGCCTCATCAAGCAACCGATCAAACTCCATAGCATCAACTTCCGTCTCATAAAGCGCCTTCAACGTAATTAAAGTCTCTCTCAATCCATGCGTCCGGTGCTGATCCGTCGCCTTTGTCCTGCTCAAAAACTCCACCACCTCCTGCAGCCTCTGTATCGCCGGCTCGCCCTCCTGTCCAATCAAATTAATCGCCATGTTCAAATTATCCACACAATCAACATACTTTATCAGCAGCTTAACCCGCTTTTGGGGTTTTGTATTTTGGGACAATTTGGCAGCAAGTTCAATAAGCTTCCCCTGTAGCGATTCGGAGAGTTTGAAGCTGTCGAGCAGCGCAAGAGCAGGGGAAACTGTGCGATTGATCCGCGAATCTAGTGATTTTGTGGCAATTGATAGGGTTTGTAGAAGGGCTACTCGTCTTGATGCAAATGTTACCGTTTCTTGTAACACATCAAATTTTTCGTCCATTTTCGTTAGGCTTGTTTCCATATTGGAGGAGGCTTGTAAGAGGCTTTTGAGGTCGGAGCATGCGGCTTCAAGCTTGGTTATAGTTGGGTCGTCTTCTTTGGAGTCCATGGGTGTTACTTTTGGGACAGAGAATGAAGGGAAAATTGGGATGTGGGAGTTTAGTTAAGCTGGTGATATTTTTTTATTTATGATTAATTTGAATGGGGCAAAGAGGAGAAAAAAACAGAGGGAAAGAAACAAGGAATAAATCTCGATTGAAAGTAGGACAAATGGAACCAAGAGGCTGGGACATTAACGGAGATTTCTAATGGTGCAGTCTGTATTGTCTAAATCAGTCCAAAGCGTTTGTTTAAAAGGACATTGATTTGTGACCCTTTTTCTGGAAGTATAAGGTAGTGTTTGATTAGCTCTTAATACTGGCATATCTAAATCGTTAAGAGGTTATAGGTGTTTGGTTGTTTTTGTTTTTTTTGCTTCATATTGCATGTGGATCGCTAAGAGAGGAAAATTAGTCCAAATGGTTCATACCTATGTCTGAACTCATTTTATGTGCATTATCCCTCTGTTGCCCATAAACATAGAGACAATAAAGACTCTAAAATCGATCTCCGAAAGATTTGAACTCATTTTAGTGGCACCTCCTTGGTAGTTAATGGCGATACTTTGCTGTGAAGACATTGAGTGATCTATGCAGCTATTATGACCATTTGGTTGCTCAGAGGGCAAACCCCAAGAAAATTGGGGCAAATTGCAACCCCTTAGGCATAAATATGTTAAAGCCGGTAAAATCCAAGATCCATACGACTATGAATTGGTAAGATTTAGCTTCATATCCACCCAGAGCTTCTCTTAAACAAGGAGAATCAAATAGAAAAGTGGGAATTTGCTTTGATGCGTAGTTTATGGTGGAAAATTCTGATTGGTGATTCCGATGGGAGAGAAATAAGAAAGCAGAAAGACAAAATGGAAAAAGAAAGAGAGACAAATGAAAAGAAAAAGCAGAACATGGAAATGAAATTTGATGGGCAAAAATAAAAATAAAAAGAAAAATATATTAAATGAATGTATATATATATATTAGAGGGTTAAAATGGTAAATTACTGTTATTCAGACATTTTGAAACTGATTATCAAACAATATTTTTTTATTCAGATATAATTCTATTTAGATTTTCTATATTATTTAGATGCCTAAATTGTTCAGATCTTAACAGAGAATTTTATGAGAATAATCTGTAGTCTAAAGTTCACACCTATACTTCAATTTTATCTAAGTTTGTGTGTGAGGTTGTATTGTTTATGAGAATCATTTGTAGTCTAAAGGATATTGATTATACTCCCATTTCTTTTTTTGATTGAATTTTTAAGGCCAGATTGACTAATTTTAAAATTAATAATTAAATAAATTTATTAGAATTTTTGAAAAGTCAAATAAGACAAATAAAATTAGACGGAGAGAGTATATTGTTTTAGTTTTTATAGAAATATGGATTTGGTTGAATTTTATAAAATTGTCTAACTCTTGACAATATGGGATTAAGCTTCCCTCCATACACCTATTCTTCAATTTATCTCAAATATATATTCAGCGACACAATTATTATATTCAACAACATAATAAAATTTGTTTCAAATAATTATATTACTGATACCGTCATTATAAATAATATTTACGTCGTTATATGTGTATTCAGTGAAAATTAAAGAATATATATAATGGAGGGAATGTACGTAATTCAACAATATGTAAGTTCATTATTTTTTTATTACATTTATTATAAAAAAATTAACATCGCTGTTTCTCTCATCTAATGCCCTTTTGTTAGTCAAAACAGATGCAACATTTGTTATTAGTAAATATAATAATTTTTTATATGAGAATGTTACAACTTTGTAAAATCTGTATCAAAAAAATAGGACATTATTTTTGCTATTTTTAAGTCTAAATTCTACTACCAATAGTAATAATGAACAAGTTTGTGAGAGCAACATGATATGGAGTTAATTTTCAGTAAGCAAAAAACAAATCAAGTATTTGTAAATTGATGAACTTGTTGCAGTAATCAGCAAATAAAAATTGGGTCAGTAAGTTAGTGAAATTGTATTAGTAATTAGCAAATAATAATCAGAAAAAGATATGGACTATTGGTAGTAATTAATTTATGCTGATAAATATTATTTTTAAACTTTTGGTGCTATCGAATATTGATAGTAATATCCGACTTTTTTTAAAATATATTTTATTTTATAATATACAGAAAACATTTAATGAATATTTAATTGAGCTATTTTTATTTTGTCTTGATTTTTGTATATTTAGTTATTTATTACTATATATAACAAGGCAATTGGAAATTTTATTCAAATTAACTGAGTCATTTTGGTTAGTGTCGAGTTAATTCTAAGTTCATCATCTCTACCGATACAATGTATTTATATTTATACTTATACCAAACTTTTCGTATCATTTGTTTTATTATTCCAAAAATGTACATGCATGTATTAAAAAATATATATAATAATTTTGACATACATATAACTCTTCAATTTCATATTCAATATATTACTATAATTTATACTGTACTATTTATACTCAAATTATAATAGCAAATACCACAACCACAATTTTAGATTGTATTATCGATACTAATCCCTATAATTAATTAGGGTAAAATGCAACTTATCACTTGTGATTTACATGTTTTGTAAATCACCACTTATGGTCAAAAAACCACCACTTAATCACCCGTGGTTTAAAAAATTTACAAACTCTCACTTTAGTATTAACACAATTAACTAAATGTGTTAAAGTACTAAAATACAATTCTTAGATCTTATTTTACATATAACCCACCTCATTTATTATTTATCTTGTATTTTTTCTCAATTTTTTCCAACCAGCTTATAAAATAAAACTAAGAAAATCTTCAATCATCTAAATCGAACTTAATTCATTTATAACATAAATCAAGATAAATGACATTTGATTTTTAATGATTCATTACGATAAAGTTACCTTTTTACTAAAATATGATCCCCTTCTTAATTAAAGACGATGTATATTTTACATCATTTTTTTTTCATTCATATATTTTCTTTCTTTCTGGTAAGAAAAATATTTTTAATTAATAAAGTATAATTATATCAAGAATTGTGCAAAACAATCTCATTTTTGTTGAGTTTAACATTTGTACCTTATAAAACACATTATTGAATTGTTTAAAATAATAAGAAAAAGTCACATTGACAATAATCTATCCTTACAACAGATCTTAGTCGTCTAGGTTGAGATTTAGCGGTTTAAATAGCCATCGTCCGCAGTATAATGTTCAAGTATCTGAAGTATTATATTACGGGCGGTATTAAATGTATAAACTCATCGTTCACAGTATTATATTATGGTCGATAGATATTGTCTGCAGCATAATATTGCGGACAAGCTTTTAATTAAGATGATGTCGTGTCAAAGGGCCGTACCTTCTGCAGTATAATACTGCGGGCAGTTCATGTACATTCACTGAATTTGACTTAACCTAATTTGAATTCTAAGGTCAAAAGGTAGTTCCTTCCCAAGCATAAGAAATATAAAGTCAAACAAGTAGAATCTACAACAAGCAAAGTAAGGAAAGTAGGGGAGGAAACCAATGTTAAAGAAAAAAAGAGGTAGAATAACACTAAAATCTATAGAGGAAGAGAGAACTTAAAGTTTTTTTTATATACAAATTACTAGTTCAAATAATGTATCCAAATTTGAGGAAAATAGTTTTTTGGGAGTAGAAGAGTTTGTGAATGAACGACCTTTTGACCTTAGAATATAAATTGGGTTAAGCCAAATTCGGAGACGACGTCGTGTTAAAGGGTCGTTCCTTCTGCAGTATAATATTGTGGATGGTACATGTACATTCACCGAATTTGGCTTAACTCAATTTGGATTATAAGGTCAAAGGGTCGTTCCTTCCTACACAAGAAATATGAAGCCAAACAAGAAGAATCTATAACAAGTAGAGAAGGGAAAGTAGGGGAGGAAACAAATGTTAAAGAAAAAAGAGGTAGAATAATACTACAATCTATAGAGGAAGACAAAACATAATTTATTTATTTATTTATAAATTACAAGTTCAAACAGTGTATCCAAATTTAAGGAAAATAGTTTTTTGGGAGAAGACAAATTTGGGAAGGAACAACCTTTTGACCTTAGAATCTAAATTGGGTTAAGCAAAATTCGGAGACGACGTTGTTTTAAAGGGTCATTCCTTCCGTAGTATAATATTGCGGACGGTACATGTACATTTACCGAATTTAGCTTAACCTAATTTGGATTCTAAGGTCAAAGGGTCGTTCCTTCCCAAACATAAGAAATATAAGCCAAACAAGCCGAATCTACAACAAGTAGAGTAGAAGAAACAGATGTTAAAGAAAAAAAGAGATGGAATAATACTAAAATCTATAGAGAAAGAAGGAACTTAAATTTTTTTATATATAAATTACAAGTTCAAATAGTTTATCCAAATTTGAGGAAAAGAGTTTTTTGGGAGAAGAAAAGTTTGGGAAGAAACGACCCATTGACCTTAGAATCCAAATTGGGTTAGCCAAGTTTGGTGAATGTAAATGTACTATCCGCATTATTATATTGCGGATGGGTAAAAAAAATTTAATTATACCATCCGCATTATTAAACTGCGGACGGTACATGTACATTTACCGAATTTGGCTTAACTCAATTTGAATTCTAAGGTCAAAGGGTCGTTCCTTCCCAAACACAAAAAATATAAATCCAAACAAGCATAATCTACAACAAGTAGAGCAGGGAAAGTTAGGGGATGAAACATATGTTAAAGAACAAAAGAGGTAGAATAACATTAAAATCTATAGAGGAAGAAGGAACTTATATATTTTTTTTTATATATAAATTACAAGTTTAAATAGTGTATCCAATTTTGAGGAGAAAAGTTTTTTAGGAGGAGAAGAAGAAATTGGGAAAGAACGACCATTTGACCTTAGAATCCAAATTGGGTTAAGCCGAATTCGGTGAATGTACATGTACCGTCCGCAGTATAATACTGCGGATGGTATAATTAATTTCTTTTTATCTAATTAAAAAATCCCCCATTCGCAGTATTTTGCAGTATAATACTGCAGTTGAGGAATAAAAAAAAACACAGTCCAAATTGAAGTTGGGGTTATTTTGCTCATTTAGTACCGTCCGTAGTGTAATACTACAGATACCTGGATATTATACTACGGACGATGGCTATTTGTAAGGATAAATCCTTATTTACAACGTTATCAATGGATCAGTCCTTATATATATATATATATATATATATATATATATCATATTGAGATTTGAAAGATAGTTAATTAATTTTCCAAATTACTAGAAGGAGAAGGAACAGTAATGTTTGGACAAAATATATTTTTTTGTGCGTTTATTCACACTAGTATTTTAGAGTCAAAAGCATAATGTCCATGCATGTCTCGCTATAACTTAAAACTAATACATGTACATAGAGCTACAAACGAACCGAACTGTTTGCGAACCGGTTCGGTTCGGTTCGAGTTCGACTATTTGACCTTTTCGAGCCAAACTCGTACATGGTATTGAGTTCGATTGCTCGATCGAACATGTTTGCGAACCACGTGGTTCGGTTCGACTATGTTCGTGAACGGTTCAGTTCGGTTTGAGTTCAGTTCGAGTTCGGTTCGACTATACTAGTGTTCGGCGCAATTCGGTTCGGTTCAGTTCGGTTCGTTAGCTACTCCAGTTTGAATTGTATTTCTTATATGTTTAATATTTTTAAATTATAAATACAAATAATTAGTTATTTCATATTAAATTTTAAAGATTGTCTTATCAATAATTGTTAATTTTTTAGTATTTTTTTTATTACTTAAACATCTTTTTATTTTTTTAATAATTGATTAGAAGTACACATTTTTATTAAATAATTAATAAATAATAATGTGTACTTCTTCACCTGCAATTTAATTAAAATAATTGTAATATTTTCATAAATTTTTTAACAATGATTGTTAGATTATTACAATTTATATCACTGATAATTTAATAAATTATAACCCATGCCATAAATCACATAAATAATGTCATTAATCTTCATGCAATGACAATTTGACATTAATTAAAGAATGATACAATACAATTGCTTACATTTGCTTGAGTTATTGAAATTGCCAAATCAAGATAGATAATAGAGAAATCAAGTTATCAATGTATCGAGACTTCACTAATAGAATAATAATCATTGTTTACATCAACCTATCGTCCATCAACCATATAATTAAAAGTGCAAACTTGATTTTAAAATTTTTGAATTTTTTAGTGTTACAGACTTACAGTGTATATGTGAGACAGTGAGAAAAAATAATTAACTAACTTTGTTTTATGCAATTAAGTAATCATATTTAGTATAAAAAATAGTGTTTAAAAAGTTTAATAATCCAATAAAGCAATGTCACGATACCGTTTGCATGAAATTAAAATGAGTTAATAATTTAAATTAAAATAAGCAAAAAGGTGGAAAAAAAATAAAAACACAAAAAGTCTCTAAATTACTTTGAGCCTTTGATATTATAATTGTAGTTAATTTACAAAATTATAAAATTTAATATATTACTTTAGTTTTTCAGAAAAAAATTATTTAGTTTTAAACAATATAATTATGAAAATTATAAACTTTTTATAAAATAATTCTCAAGATTTATGTTATTCAAAAGTTAATTACCACATCCCTTTTAAATTAAAAATTCATACTTGAACAGTTGATCTTATTACTTATATTTCAGAACGGAAGAAGTATCTAGTAGTAATATATTTCAAAGTTAACAACTTAACAATATGAGTTTATTAGATATTGAATTAATCTAAATCAACTAAATTCACATTATTTTAAATTTTATAATTTTATTATAAAAAAAATCTCAAATAAGATTCTTTTTATGAAATAGATGGACTATTTTTTTTCTTTTGTTTTACCTAAAAGTAAAAAATACAAAAATATAAAAATAATTAATTAATTGAGGAAGTAGTAATATCGCCCTTTTTTGGGTTAATTGAAAGTAGTAATATTTATTTATTCTAGACTAATTAAGTAATTAACAATAATATTGACCACTACTACTAATTTAATATATATGAATATATTATAATATGATATTATGATATATTATATCTTATTTGGCTATTCCTAATTCCTAAATAAGCTCGAATATCTGAGTCCTCTTAGTCTTGTAATTAATTTTTTTTTTTTTTAAAAAATAAAAATATTTAGCCTAATTTCTGCGAACTCGAACATAATAGACGAACTCGAGCATTATAGGCGAACTCGAGTATGCTCGCGAACTCGAGCATGCTCGCGAACTTAAGCATGCTCTCGAACTCGAGCATTATAATCAAACTCGAGCATATAGTCGAACCCGATCTGCTCGCAAACTCGAACATGTTCGCGAACACTAACGAACCGAACTCGCACAAGTGCGTTGGTTCGATAATGCTACTCGAACATGTTCGAGTTCGACTGATGAGGTTCGAGTTCGACAATGTTCAGTTCGGTTCAGATTGTTTGCAGCCCTACATGAATATGAAGTGAGCAGATGCATGGGTTTAACTAGAAAAAAGAGCATGCATGGGTTTAATTATTACTAGTCTTAATGCACAGATTATATGTGTAAGCTAGCATCCAAATGTTTGGACAATATATATATATATATATATATATATATATATATATATATATATATATATATATATATATATGGTTTGAAAGATAGTTATATATATATATAGAGTAGATTAAGGTTTCCAAATTACTAGAAGGAGAAGAAACAGTAATGTTTAGAGAAATTATTTTTTTTTGTGCGTTTATTCACACTAGTATTTTAGAGTCAAATGCATAATGTCCATGCATATCTTTATGTAACTTAAAACTATTACATGTGCATGGAGTGAGAAGATGTATGGGTTTAACTAGGATGGTTTAATTCTACCATCTTTTCACTCGTCTTTACTCATTTTACTTTACGATCCTCCTTTTTAAATTCTTGAATCAAGTGTTACCTGATTTTTTCCCCCATTCATTTTGAATACGTCCATGAAGATCATCCTTTGAATCTCCTCAAATATACCTTATTTTCTTCTTTATGAACTTCATAGATTCAACTCTTATTGTTTAAACTCCATATGAGTTTATTCTTTCAATACCTTCAATATAGTCTCACAATTATAGCCTAAGGTACTGTTACCTAAGAACTATAACCTATCAGCTCTGATACCAACTTGTGACGCCCCGAGAATCCCCATGTTGTCCACGGGCGACCCCCGGTCGTTACGCACGACCTTCACTGAATAACCACAACATTTAATAATTTAATGCTGCTAAAACTCAATATATTAATTGATAAACTTAATTAACTTTCAAAAATCTTCTATTCCCAAAATCGCAATCTTTACATTGCTCTTTTACAACTCTAGATCATATACATTATAATTTAATATATAATCTTTATAATCCAGTAAGCTAAATATATGATTCATCAAACTAGATTATCAAAACAGCAAGCTGTAAGATACGCTAATATTGTTTGTGAAGTCACTCTACGATCGTCTGGCTTGACAGTCTACGCTCGCAGAAAAACTCGGGCAGTGGAATTTCACTCTACGATCTCACAGTGAAGTTACTCAATGACCAAGCACTCTACGATCAGTTGAGACTCACTCTACGATTGCTGAGGCTCACTCTACGATTGGTCGAGACTCACTCTACGATTTCTGAGACTCACTCTACGATTGCTGAGGCTCACTTTACGATCATGACCACAGATCAGTAAAACCAATGCAACAACTGTTTCCTATTACAACAACCTGAATTTCCTATTCAGCATACCATATATCCAAAGCCTTCAAGAATTTCTTCATTTACTTCGTTGAAAATGTTAATTTAAGCAAGAATGAGCACGACGGCTCAACAAGTCTAACATCTAACACATAACACGTATGTTACATTTAATTTATGTTTTATGGTCCATGCTTGGCATTTACATAGGCATCATGCTTATCATGCATTGCATTTATAAAATCTACACATGCTTACCATGCATGTCAATGTTACCATGTTATATAACTCATAACATGGTAACATTTACAATCAGTTAGCACATAACATGAGTGCACATTTAATAGTCTATGCATATAACCCATAATACTGAAAAACTTGTAGGGATAACAAATATCGCTGAAAGACTTGCCTGATATGCGCATTGACTTACGCTACCAGTCTGAAGTCCGCGTTCCATCATTAACGCTCAACAAATCGAATTTACTGCATCCGAAAGACCTAATTTGCTTATCTGAAAATTAGTAAAGCGCATAAGAACTTAGTTGTCATTCACAAAAGAATCGACTCTACAACATAGAAGTTCTTATTTATTAACTCATAATTTCTAAGACAATATTATTGTAAGACCCCGAATTTTATGAAATACAAAATTTAATTTTTCTTCATATATATTTTTTTTGAAACAGTAAGTGGTTAAATTAACAAAATTGAAAGTTAAGGATGTTATGTGCAAATTTTATTTTGTCGGACAATATTCGCTTTGTCGGGGAATATTCGTTTGGTCGGGGAATATTCGTGCCGTACGACGGCGCCGAAATAATAAATTATTGGTGGACCCCACAACGGAATATTTGTTGGATATAGAAAACGACAGAAGTAACCTTTTTAAATAAAAATAGTCAACGGAACTGTTAAAATACCGGTGATAAAAGAATAGTAGCATACGGTAGTTTATGGTATTTTCTGTAGCACACGGTACTCTACAGTAACACACGGTATTGCATAGTGTCTCGTATTATTGGTCTGATAATTGACACCGTAACTGTTACGCATCATTTCATCGATAATTGTCACTGCATAATATTTTATATTATCAATTCAATAATTGTTGTTACACAGTATTTTGCATTATTGATTTAATAATTGTCATTACACTGTATTTTATATCATTGAGTCAATAATTGTTGTTGCACTGTTTTTAAAATTATTGAACCTAATAATTGTCACAGTAACATATGCACAGTAATTCACATTATTGAATCAATAATTGTCATTACACAGTAACGTATGCTTTATTTTACATTATTGTTATCTCTATTATGATGTTATTTAAACAGTTGTATTTCATTAATTTATTGACTTGATATCTAAGAGCTAACTATACTGTATTTATAACAATTAGTCATAATAATTGAATTGATAAAGTTATTTGTTTATAATATAAAGTTAGGTGATTATTAGGTGATATGAAATGAATGGTGTAGATTAAAGTGTGAATTATTGTTGAATAATTGAATTGATTTGTTTATAATATAAAGTTAGGTGATTATTAGGTGATATGAAATGAATGGTGTAGATTAAAGTGTGAATTAGTGTTGAATAATTAAATTGATTTGTTTATAATATAAAGTTAGGTGATTATTAGGTGATATGAAATGAATGGTGTAGATTAACGATAATATAATATTTGAAATGGATGGTGTAGATTAAAAGATGATCTTTAAATGAATGGTTTAGATTAATTGAATGATAAGATTTTTGGCTATAAATAGAAGCCTTAACTTAAGGATTTTTCATAAACTTCCTTACTTGTTCTTTCTTTCTCTCTCTAAATACTTCTTGTGAAAGTTCTCTCTAAGTGTGCTTAAGTCATCTTGAGTATTTGTGAAGATCTATAAGTATACGTGTACTGTTCAAGTTAATCAACCTCATTTAAATCAATATCCAGTCACGTGTTGAGGTAAGGGATACCATCTTTTTCATCTTCCATTATTCAAACATACTATGGTAAGGGATTATCATTATTTGATTCTCGATAATAATATTGTTTCTTCCTTACTCATAAGACGTGCCTTTTATTTCCATGTATTAAATTGTGGGAATAACCTTACGGAGCGGATTGCCGCCTGTTGGTGAATAACCTTTCGTATTCATTCATTATTAATCTCTGAGAATAACCTTACGGAGCGGATTGCCGCCTGTTTGGTGAATAACTCTTTGTACTCAAATTCTATTAAATTGTGGGAATAACCTTACGGAGCGGATTGCCGCCTGTTTGGTGAATAACTCTTTGTACTCAAATTCTATTAAATTGTGGGAATAACCTTACGGAGCGGATTGCCGCCTGTTGGTGAATAACCCTTTGTATTAATTTCCTTCACCTTTTGTTAATCAAACCTGCTACGGTAAGGGATATTATTTTCTTTCATACTCCTAAATCGAAGTTTATTATGGAACTATTGCTTCTATAATTCCTGAAAATATTATATGTTCCATAATAGTTGAACTTCATTATTTCAACTGAACCTTCCTATTTACGTGAACCTTTCTATTGAATTGTAACCGTTATTCTGAACTGTGGATCTTGAATTTCACTCCACATCATGTTGACAATTTGGACATTATTTGAATCTGTACAAAGTAAACTTCCGATACTTATTGTTATCCTATTTCTTCTGTTCATCATTTATATCATTCTAATCATCCAAAAATCAAGCTGTTGTGAATATCTGTGGCCGGGGGCACAGATGTGATATATTTGTTGAACAGATGATAGGTTAAAGGCGAT
The DNA here is from genome assembly GCA_947179155.2 of Hedera helix. NCBI lineage: Eukaryota > Viridiplantae > Streptophyta > Magnoliopsida > Apiales > Araliaceae > Hedera > Hedera helix. Next base: position 15,213,634 of record OX359283.1, on the reverse strand, counting down.
ATGATAGGTTAAAGGCGATATAATAGGTTAAAGGCGATACATCTGTTCGGTGTCTTTTATGGCACGTGGTGAATGTTCTCTTTGGCCCGTAGTGCAAAGATGAACTGTTGTTTGGTATGATTATGACCAAAGGCTGAATCTGGTATAATCATGACCGTTGGTGCTATATTGAATATCTTTGGCCCGTAGTACAAAGATGAACTGTTGATGTGCATGATTATGATCAGGAACTGTGAACTTGTATTATCTTGACTAATGATATTTCAGATGATAAAAGTTGATGATGTTTTTCCTAAAAAGAGAACCGAGTGGACATTATAGTCTGCATTATTCTTCTAATATATTACTCATTCCGCTGCTATTATTGATCTGAACGTTGTTTAAGAATTTAACTGCAGTTTTTGATATAAACCTTGTAGTCTATTGTATTCTATCAAGAACTCAACTGTTGAAGACTAATGATAATTTATTCGTCATTATCTTAGTCATGATATTCTTTACTGGGCTATTTGAGCTCACCCTTTCTTTTGTTCCATTGTTTTTCAACAGGAGATGAAAACATAACAGGGTCTAGCCGGGGAATGGAGTGAGGGTCCGAGGAATAGTTATCATAGTCTTCACGTTTTGTAAAATAGTGTGGCAATAATAGTGAAGACTTAGTTGTGTATTATTATACACTGTATTGTTGTACGTTGTGCTTTGTTGTAATAATTTTGTTGTAGTATTTTGACGACTCAAGTTTGGGCTGTGTGGGCCCAGATTTGGGGGCGTCACAGTTGGTATCAGAGCTTAGGGATATGGTCTTTAATGGAGATCTGGGGTTAGAACTAGGAGGGGAGAGACGAATAGAATCAATCACTAGTGTGTCCTACCTAAATTAGATTTATTTTTTATCTAATGAATCGATTTTAATGTAGGAACATGAAGAGATGAGTCAGTTTATTTGAACTAACATTTATTTTGTGACCACAGTTAATTATGGCATCTGGAAATCAGGAGGTTAACTATGAAATTACCGAAACAAATGTAGCTGCAAAACAAGAGGCGACGAATAATCTTCTTACAAACTCAGAGTTGAATCATTTGCCTAAGGCAAAAATTATGCGTGTTCTATCCAGTAAGGATGAAGGTGAAAGCTCTGCTACAGTCGTTCCAGATCCATTCTTAGAAGCAATTAAAGGAAGTAACGAACTTGCGGAAATTATTGCCTTTAATTTACTCACTAATTGGGAGAGTGATATCACCTGGTTATGCTCTATAACAAAGGATCAGAATATATGGACTTTTCATATTAGTCTTTGGGATTTATGGTGTTCCAGCTATGATTTTCAAGATTATTTAAAAATGATGTTTCTATACTTTTGGGCGTTACAATTTAGAGGAATTCAGGTTAAGTTAGTCACTATCGTGGAAACTGCAGTCTATCGAAAATACTATTTTAATGGAAATCATTGGTACCTTACTACTGATGAAGTTGATGAACCCGAGAAACAGTTTGCTAGAAAATTATTCAGTGGTATTCCCATGGTTGAAATACGTGAAGATCGGAATGAAGTATTCGGGATTCGATTTGACGATAACAGTCAAGAAACCGAATGAGGTGATAACCGGTAAGCTATTCATAAATTCTCGTGAAGTCTATGCCATATTAGATACTGACTCTATCCACTCTTTTATCTCACCTATATGTACTCAACGTTTAAATTTGACTATTGAAAACTTAAATTTTGTCTTATCAGTTGAAACCTCATTGGGAGAAATACCTATTACATTTACTATCTATAAATCTTGCCTAGTTCAAATCAATAACCTCACATTACCTGTTGACCTTATTTCTTTGGAGATGCGTGAATTTGATGTGATTTTAGGAATTGATTGGTTGACTATCCATCATGCTAAAATTGATTGTTTTCATAAGATTATTAGTTTTCATATTCCTAATCAACCTGTCATGCAAATTCAAGCAACTAAACCATTGAAATCTATAACTGTTATTTCTAGCCATAAAGCCATTCGTTTATTGAAAAACGGATGTCAAGCCTTTTTAGCTCATGTCACTGATTTGGACAAAAACACGTCAAACTTGAATGATATTCCCATTGTTAATGAGTTTCCTGACGTTTTTCCTGAAGAACTTCCTGGCTTACCCCCAAACCGTGAAATTGATTTTTATATTGATCTTGAACCCGGTACCAAGCCCATTTCCAAAGCTCCCTACCGAATGGCTCCCATTGAACTTCAAGAGTTAAAAGTCCAACTACAGGAATTGTTGGATACCGGTTTCATTTGTCCGAGTGCATCACCTTGGGGTGCTCCTGTTCTATTTGTGAAGAAGAAAGACGGGAGTATGAGATTGTGCATTGACTACTGAGAATTGAACCATGTCACCATCAAGAACAGGTACCCGTTACCTCGGATTGATGACATGTTTGATCAATTGCAAGGCGCTCAACATTTCTCAAAGATTGATCTCCATTCTGGATATCATCAGTTAAAGGTTAAAGCTGAGGACATTCCAAAGACTGCTTTCAGAACTCGTTATGGGCATTATGAGTTCTTAGTCATGCCTTTTGGACTAACTAATGCTCCTGCAGCTTTCATGGACATGATGAACCGGATATTCAAGGAACATTTGGATCATTTTGTGGTTGTCTTTATTGATGACATCCTCATATACTCCAAGAGTCGCGAGGATCATGAACAACACCTGAGATTGATACTACAAAAGCTCCGTGAAAACAAATTATATGCCAAGTTGAAGAAATGTGAGTTCTGGCTTGAGGAGGTCGCGTTTCTTGGGCATGTGATTTCTAGTCAAGGAATATCAGTCGATCCTGCGAAGATTGAAACGGTACTAAATTGGGAACAACCCAAAACAGTAACCGAAGTCCGAAGTTTTCTGGGTCTAGCTGGTTATTATCGGAGATTCGTAGAAGGATTTTCTCGAATCGCCACTCCATTAACGCAGCTTACTCGGAAAAGCACAAAATTCATATGGAGCGAGGAATGCGAGAAAAGTTTCCAAGAACTCAAGAAGAGACTGGTTTCAGCTCCTGTTCTGACCATACCATCAGGATCAGGAGAATTTGTTATCTACAGTGATGCTTCTGGCAAAGGTCTAGGCTGTGTCCTTATGCAACATGGAAAGGTTATAGCCTACGCCTCTCGACAACTCAAAGATTATGAGAAAAATTATCCTACTCATGATCTAGAGTTGGCAGCAGTCGTTTTCGCGTTGAAGATCTGGAGACACTACTTGTACGGAGAAAAAGTGGATATCTATACGGATCATAAAAGTCTCAAGTATTTCTTCACCCAGAAGGAACTCAACATGCGACAACGACGTTGGCTTGAGCTGTTAAAGGATTATGACCACACAATCCAGTATCACCCGGGAAAGGCGAACGTTGTAGCTGACGCTTTGAGCAGAAAATCTTATGCAAGTACAAGTGCACTGCTGACAACACAAAAGTGTATTTTGTACGACTTGCAAAAGATGGAGATAGAGCTAAAGACACCAGGGACCCACTCGAAGATTGCTCACGTGCGAGTAGAACCAACTTTAATCGATAAAATTAAAGCTGCTCAAGCTACCGATCCGGAACTGATAAACATGATAAAGAAAGTACAAGAAGGTGCCATTCCCGAAGCAAGAATCGACGAGAAATGAATACTTCGAGTCAACTCTCGACTCTGTGTTCCTAACGATCCTGAATTAAAGCATAAAATCATGATGGAGGCACACAACACGCCGTTTGCAATCCACCCCGGAGGTACCAAGATGTATCGAGATCTTCGACATACATTTTGGTGGAACAATATGAAAAGAGAGATTGCGGAGTTTATCTCAAGGTGCCTAACTTGTCAACGTGTCAAGGCAGAACATCAAGTTCCTAAAGGTCCATTACAATCACTTGAAGTTCCCGAATGGAAGTGGGAACACATCAATATGGACTTCGTGACGGGTCTTCCAAAAGTTTCTCAAGGCTTAGATGCAATTTGGGTGATCGTAGATAGATTGACCAAATCTGCTCATTTCTTGCCTATACGAGAAAACTTTTCACTTGAACGTCTTGCCGGTATGTACATAAATGAGATCGTGAGATTGCATGGCATGCCAGTTTTCATAGTTTCTGATCGAGATCCTAGATTCACTTCACGCTTTTGGATCAGTCTACAAAAAGCTATGGGCACTGAACTACGTTTTAGTTCTGCATACCATCCTCAAACGGACGGACAATCGGAAAGGACGATCCAGACCCTCGAAGATCTTTTGAGACTTTGTGTATTAGACTTCAAAGGAAGTTGGGATAAGTACTTGCCATTGGTGGAATTTTCTTACAACAACAGTTACCAAGCAAGCATAGGCATGGCTCCATTCGAGGCATTGTATGGAAGGAAGTGTCGCTCTCCAATATGTTGGAATGAGGTAGGAGAAGCAAAATTGTTGGGACCCGAGTTGGTACGCTTGACGACCGAAAAGATCCAAATGATCCGACAACGAATACAGACCGCACAAGAACGACAAAAGAGTTATGCTGATCTTCATCGGAGAGACGAAAGCTTCAACGTCGGAGATCACGTATTCTTACGTGTTTCTCCATGGAAAGGGGTTACGAGATTCGGAAAGAGAGGAAAGCTCAACCCTCGATTTATTGGCCCATTTGAAATCCTCGATCGAATAGGAACCGTAGCCTACAGACTAGCCCTACCACCAAGTATGTCTCGCATCCATAACGTTTTTCACATATCTATGTTACGTAAATATGTGAAGGACCCAAACCACGTCATTGAGTTAGAACCAGACGTTATAGCAGAGGATTTAACATACGAGGAGGTACCTGTTAAGATCCTAGATAAGAAGGAGCAGATCCTACGCTCAAAGGTTATACCTCAAGTTAAGGTTTTATGGAGGAACCAAGATACTGAGGAAATGACTTGGGAGCTAGAATCTGAGATGAAATCTAAGTATCCTTACCTCTTCGATATGTCAGGTACGTCAATTTCGGGGACGAAATTTCATAAGGAGGGGAGGTTGTAAGACCCCGAATTTTATGAAATACAAAATTTAATTTTTCTTCATATATTTTTTTTTTGAAACAGTAAGTGGTTAAATTAACAAAATTGAAAGTTAAGGATGTTATGTGCAAATTTTATTTTGTCGGACAATATTCGCTTTGTCGGGGAATATTCGTTTGGTCGGGGAATATTCGTGCCGTACGACGGCGCCGAAATAATAAATTATTGGTGGACCCCACAACGGAATATTTGTCGGATATAGAAAACGACAGAAGTAACCTTTTTAAATAAAAATAGTCAACGGAACTGTTAAAATACCGGTGATAAAAGAATAGTAGCATACGGTAGTTTATGGTATTTTCTGTAGCACACGGTACTCTACAGTAACACACGGTATTGCATAGTGTCTCGTATTATTGGTCTGATAATTGACACCGTAACTGTTACGCATCATTTCATCGATAATTGTCACTGCATAATATTTTATATTATCAATTCAATAATTGTTGTTACACAGTATTTTGCATTATTGATTTAATAATTGTCATTACACTGTATTTTATATCATTGAGTCAATAATTGTTGTTGCACTGTTTTTAAAATTATTGAACCTAATAATTGTCACAGTAACATATGCACAGTAATTCACATTATTGAATCAATAATTGTCATTACACAGTAACGTATGCTTTATTTTACATTATTGTTATCTCTATTATGATGTTATTTAAACAGTTGTATTTCATTAATTTATTGACTTGATATCTAAGAGCTAACTATACTGTATTTATAACAATTAGTCATAATAATTGAATTGATAAAGTTATTTGTTTATAATATAAAGTTAGGTGATTATTAGGTGATATGAAATGAATGGTGTAGATTAAAGTGTGAATTATTGTTGAATAATTGAATTGATTTGTTTATAATATAAAGTTAGGTGATTATTAGGTGATATGAAATGAATGGTGTAGATTAAAGTGTGAATTAGTGTTAAATAATTAAATTGATTTGTTTATAATATAAAGTTAGGTGATTATTAGGTGATATGAAATGAATGGTGTAGATTAAAGATAATATAATATTTGAAATGGATGGTGTAGATTAAAAGATGATCTTTAAATGAATGGTTTAGATTAATTGAATGATAAGATTTTTGGCTATAAATAGAAGCCTTAACTTAAGGATTTTTCATAAACTTCCTTACTTGTTCTTTCTTTCTCTCTCTAAATACTTCTTGTGAAAGTTCTCTCTAAGTGTGCTTAAGTCATCTTGAGTATTTGTGAAGATCTATAAGTATACGTGTACTGTTCAAGTTAATCAACCTCATTTAAATCAATATCCAGTCACGTGTTGAGGTAAGGGATACCATCTTTTTCATCTTCCATTATTCAAACATACTATGGTAAGGGATTATCATTATTTGATTCTCGATAATAATATTGTTTCTTCCTTACTCATAAGACGTGTCTTTTATTTCCATGTATTAAATTGTGGGAATAACCTTACGGAGCGGATTGCCGCCTGTTGGTGAATAACCTTTCGTATTCATTCATTATTAATCTCTGAGAATAACCTTACGGAGCGGATTGCCGCCTGTTTGGTGAATAACTCTTTGTACTCAAATTCTATTAAATTGTGGGAATAACCTTACGGAGCGGATTGCCGCCTGTTTGGTGAATAACTCTTTGTACTCAAATTCTATTAAATTGTGGGAATAACCTTACGGAACGGATTGCCGCCTGTTGGTGAATAACCCTTTGTATTAATTTCCTTCACCTTTTGTTAATCAAACCTGCTACGGTAAGGGATATTATTTTCTTTCATACTCCTAAATCGAAGTTTATTATGGAACTATTGCTTCTATAATTCCTGAAAATATTATATGTTCCATAATAGTTGAACTTCATTATTTCAACTGAACCTTCCTATTTACGTGAACCTTTCTATTGAATTGTAACCGTTATTCTGAACTGTGGATCTTGAATTTCACTCCACATCATGTTGACAATTTGGACATTATTTGAATCTGTACAAAGTAAACTTCCGATACTTATTGTTATCCTATTTCTTCTGTTCATCATTTATATCATTCTAATCATCCAAAAATCAAGCTGTTGTGAATATCTGTGGCCGGGGGCACAGATGTGATATATTTGTTGAACAGATGATAGGTTAAAGGCGATATGATAGGTTAAAGGCGATACATCTGTTCGGTGTCTTTTATGGCACGTGGTGAATGTTCTCTTTGGCCCGTAGTGCAAAGATGAACTGTTGTTTGGTATGATTATGACCAAAGGCTGAATCTGGTATAATCATGACCGTTGGTGCTATATTGAATATCTTTGGCCCGTAGTACAAAGATGAACTGTTGATGTGCATGATTATGATCAGGAACTGTGAACTTGTATTATCTTGACTAATGATATTTCAGATGATAAAAGTTGATGATGTTTTTCCTAAAAAGAGAACCGAGTGGACATTATAGTCTGCATTATTCTTCTAATAGATTACTCATTCCGCTGCTATTATTGATCTGAACGTTGTTTAAGAATTTAACTGCAGTTTTTGATATAAACCTTGTAGTCTATTGTATTCTATCAAGAACTCAACTGTTGAAGACTAATGATAATTTATTCGTCATTATCTTAGTCATGATATTCTTTACTGGGCTATTTGAGCTCACCCTTTCTTTTGTTCCATTGTTTTTCAACAGGAGATGAAAACATAACAGGGTCTAGCCGGGGAATGGAGTGAGGGTCCGAGGAATAGTTATCATAGTCTTCACGTTTTGTAAAATAGTGTGGCAATAATAGTGAAGACTTAGTTGTGTATTATTATACACTGTATTGTTGTACGTTGTGCTTTGTTGTAATAATTTTGTTGTAGTATTTTGACGACTCAAGTTTGGGCTGTGTGGGCCCAGATTTGGGGGCGTCACAATTATCCTCATTGGATAATATTTTAATTACCGATCAGTATTATTATACATTAATAATACATCACCAACTGTACTCAAGTACTAAACACTACCTTAATTGGTTAATAATATTATTAAGCCCTTTAATAATATTCACCCAATTACCAATATTATTAATCCATTAATAATATTTAACTACTTACCATCAATTTTAAATCCTTTAGTGATAATTACAACATTGGTAATAACTAAAGACCCTAACAATTACCCGCCAATTGTTTACACTTTATTACCTTTAATTCCTTCACATTATTTATTTAATATCAATTGACTCACTTAACTTTACTCGTTTATTTATCTTCACATAAACAATTATTTCATTAACCTCAATTCCCTTTAATTATTATTTAATATCATTTAAATAATAATTAAATTAATTAATTAACTATCCTCAATTCCTTAATGATCCTTGAATATCATTCCAATAATAATTCTTAATTATATAACCTCATTTATTATTTAATATTAATTAAATAACAAATGATCACTTTATTAACTTCATCCCGCTTTAATTATTATTTAATATCCTTTAAATAATAATTAAATAATTAATCACCCTTATTTATTAAATAAAAGACAATTTGTTAATTATCCTTACCTATTATAAGTTAAATAATAGGCAATTACCTTATTTTATCTTATCGTTCTTTAATTATTATTTCGTCAAATAATAATTAATTATTTACTTTTATTACTCTTTAATCATTATTTAATATCAAACAATGATTAATTACTTTTATCTATTATTTAATCCCAATTAAATAATAGATAATCACTTTATTGACTTTAACTCCTCTCCAATTATTATTTAATGTTAGTTAAATAATAATTAATTAATTATCTTTATCTCTCTTTTAGTCATCATTTAATATTAGTTAAATAATGATTAATTATCTTTATTTATTATTCACATTTAATTAAATAATAAATAATTAATTTATTTAATTCTTTTTTAATTATTATTCAATATAATAATTAATTACCTCGGTATCTTTATTTATTATCTAGATAAATAATTAACTATTTTAGTTTACTATTCATTGTTCATTATTGGCATTATATTGCACCTACATTGTTCGGTCGTAGAGCTCCAAATCGTGGAGTACTACTCTACTACCAGCAACACTCTACTATCAGCACTCTACTACCAGCAGCACTCTAAAACAAGCAGTAACACTCTACTACCAGCAGCACTCTACTATCAGCACTCTACTACCAGCAGCACTCTACTACCAGCAGCAGCACTCTACTATCAGCACTCTACTATCAGAGCACTCTACTACCAGCGCACTCTACTACCAGCGCACTCTACTACCAGAGCACTCTATTATCAGCACTCTACTACCAGAGCACTCTACTACCAGTACACTCTACTACCAGAACACTCTACTACCGGTGCACTCTACTACCAGTACACTCTACTACCAGAGTACTCTACTACCAGTGCACTCTACTGTTCTTTCTCCAACTAAGAAAAATTCCCAGATTTACAATAACTTCATACAACATACCAAAACTCATTTTAACCTTTTTGGTTTACCCTTTAGACTAACACAATGTCTAACACATTACTTAAAGATGTTCTGATTTTGAAAACAGTTCCTTGGACAGAAGGTTTAACCACCTTGGTTTTCCTAGACATTTAGTCAAACACTCGGTGAACATATGGGAATATCTTCATAAATTGATTATTTACAGTAAACAAATACTCTTCCACACCTATTCTAACCTTGTATCACCTGAACCCTTTATGGTCCTTAACACAGATTTCTCCCAACAGAAAACAACATCTAACCCAAATAATAAGCCAATACACCAGTCCATTCTACAGTTTTATGAACATGAACATTGAGTATAGACCAACTGTGGTTCAGACTCTTACTGTTGACTGGGTAAAATAACCGAAACCATTATTCTAGTTCTGATTCAATCATTAACTAGTTTCACAAACATTTTTGACTATCGAGTTTACATTACACTCATTTAAACACCTCATATGCAACTCTAGCATATTCTGTCTCCTTAATCCAACATAGGATAAAACTAGTTAAATAAATAAGGATAATATCGAAATAATTGGATAATACCTTCAATCTTTGACAGATGATTTACATTCAGATTATGCCTTCTCCGAACAGCATGAACTCCTCTGAAGTTTGCATTTACTTCTCAAGCTCAATATCTCTCTTAGCCTAAATGAAAGAGAGAAGAAAATGAGGGAATGACTGAGGTTATACAACACTCTCTCAGCCTTAGACAACTCTGAGGAGTTTGGACCCTATAACCTCCCCTATGCCTAACTTGTTCCTTCTTTTCTCAGCACTGAGTCCTTGAGCTTTGCACAAACTGCGCGTGCTCTGCTTTTTCTGAGGTTTTGTCCCTAAAGGAGTGACACTCTTACTTTTCCCACCGGGTTATGTTATTACTCTTGGGCTGAGCTGCTATTTGTTTTGTTAATTAAACAATTGGTGCCCCAATTGTTACTTATATTGCAACTAAGCTTTGGGTTGCTCAAATTAAATTCCTAGTGGAAATATAAAATATTAATACCCCACTATCAATAACTTTCCAAATGGAAATAAATATAACATTATGAATGTTTACGAAATCTCATTAATTAATAACTATATTAATTAATTTGCACATCTAGCTTAACTTGCTAGCTATTTAATTAAATAATCACCTAGCTCATTTACCCTATCAAACTTTGATACTATACAACCTAGGTTGGTCCATTAATTTAATTAACCCATTAATTGAACCTTCCTTAAATTCTTTTAATTATTTCAACACATAATTAAATGAATCAAGCCATCATATAATGATTTAATCTAATTCCCCAGAAATTTATAATTACAGCCAATAATTCCATTTCTCTATATTAAAATATTTCGGGTCGCTACAGTTGAAGTTTGTTGCTATGTCATGAGTAAGAAATCCAAATTGGGACCAATAGGGATCTTCTATAGACCCAATTCCTCGTCACGTTTGAGGGTCAACGAATGACATGATTGGGCCCAATCAATCGAGATCTAGGCTTGTACAAACTCACTCGGCACTTGTTTGGAGGAGGTTATTCTATTCATCGATTACATAGGATTCAGACTTACGTAGGTTGAGGCCAGAAGAATTGCAGAACCCACAGGGAAGGACTGCACACCGTGATAAGAGAGAGAATATGTGATGCCCCCAAATTCGGGTTCCATAACCTCATGTTTGGTGCTCACGATCCATCATCTCCAAACACATTTTATAAACTAAGTGGAATATATAAACATAATTTTTTCATTACAAAAGGTTTTACAAATCCCAAGGTCTAACAACCTTAACTTAAATACAAAAAATATATATTAATTGATCAAAAGGTTTGCATAAGCAAATTACAAAAGTTAACGAAATAACTAAGCATGCACATTAATCAAATCGTGGACTTTTTCCTTGTTTTTGTTCTTTTTAGAACATTCGGGCTTAGCTGAAAAAATATCACGATATAACAAGAGTGATCAACTACTTTACTCAGCAAGTTTAAGTAAACAATGAATACAAGAATGATATATCATGATTGCAAAAGAATTAACTTATGAGTTTTCAACAATATATATAATGATTGTGAAAGAATGAGAATCAAGTTCTAATTAAAAAGAAGGTTTGAATCTTTATTGCTGAGTGACCACTATGAAACGTGAACTAATACCAATGCATATCATAAATTTAATTGAACCTTTTAGTGTTTGACATTTGAGGGGATCAACCGCTTGTACCCTATGTATATGCATAACATTTAGACATCTTACGCATGTTCGATTTCCCGATAATATTCGCCTTATTAGGGTTATTCTTTCTCAGTCTTACTATAAAAATCCACACCAACTATTGGTATGGATAAACTTTTAAAATTATTCAAGTTAATGAATTCATACGTGAATTGTCTAGCCAAAACAATTAGCTTAGGCTTTCTTCTTAAGTAGTTCACGGATAAAAGAACTTTAATGTTTCACAGTTCAATAATAAAACAATCCTTAATTGCACATAAGTGCGAATAACAATAATAATATCGATGTTGATTAATTTTCAATAATTAACCCACTTTAAAAAGTAAATACAATTCTGGGTATAAGAAACTTACATGTTCCGCTGATTACTCCTAATCAATTTAAATTAACTCCCTTTGGAAAGACCTAACATTAATAAGGTTGATCTTTCAATTAGTATAACACATGTTGGTTCATATTAATAACCTTTGTACATCATATTTTAAATTATTTAACATTTAATCATATAACTAAACATTTAATACTACATTAAACACTTAGCAATATTATCATCTTTTAATAATATTTTAATCACTTGTTAATATTATTAATCATTTAATAATACTTAAATCCTTTATTAATATTATTAATCATTTATTAATATTTTAACCATTTAAAAATACTTTAATCATTTACTAATATTATTAATTATTTAATAATATTTTAATTATTTTCTAATATTATTAATTATTTAATAATATTTTATTCATTTACTAAGATTATTAATCATTTAATAATATTTTATTCATTTTTTAATATTATTAATCATTTAATAATAATTTTTTTATATTTTAATATTATTAATCATTTAATAATACTTTAATTATTTTATAATATTATTAATTATTTAATAATATTTTATTATTTACTAATATTATTAATTATTTAATAATAGTTTATTTATTTTCTAATATTATTAATTATTTAATTGTTAATTAAATATTTCATAATATTTTAATTGGGTCTCATAATAATATTATTTAATTTGTACGTTTTCTGACCAATTTTGGTTTTAACAGACTCGACCCGACTCTTTTAACCGACCCGACCCGTTTTAAATTAAATTAACAATTCAATTTTTCGAATCGACACTGCAGCGCCCGGTTTTGTAGTACAAACTGGCGCTGCAGAGCATAAATAACTTTTAAGTTTTCAAACTTTTCTAACTTGTGTTACTTTGATTCAATCTTTAATAAAACATGTTATACACAGCCAAATTACTCCAAATTTGATTTGTTATCTTACTAATTTATTGTTCTTTAATATTTCATGAATCGATCGTATTTTTAAAAGTATTTTTGATATAAAATCCATGATCTACCATTAGAGTTTTGAAAATCAACATGTTTTGGTAAAAATCTCATAACTCATTCATTTTACCACAGTTTTCAATGATTCAAGATAGGTTATCTTTGTGACTTATAGATCTACCATATAAAAAACCAAACTCACAAAAATAACTTTCATAACTTAAACCATAAATCATCAATATACATATCAAACTAGGGTTTTCTATCGGTTAACATGCTCATTTATGTATTCGTATACTTTCTAGCATATATGGACTTATATTACCTCAAATAGCCACATAACTCATAGATCTACACAAATACATGGATGCATAGCCACATAGTTTAAAGAAAATAGGTTTTCATTCATATGTTTCAAAGCTAATACTCATACATGCTCATTTGACCTAATATGACATATAACACTTATAGATCTCAAACATACACATATTCTCCTACACATTCCCATCCTTATCTCTTCGGTACTCACCGTAGTTCTACAACACAAAGATTTCTCCCACAAACAATCATGGCAAAAGCATAACAACATACTACACTACAAAAATGAAAATGGTTTTAAGGACAAGAAACTTTTCAACCTCTTAGTTTTGGATGCTCTTTTTCTCTTTCTCCTAAAGTAAGATACAAAGCTAGATGACTCCACTTTCTCTCCTTGATCTACACCTAAAATGCTCTCCACACTTAGTGTTTTAAGCTCACAACTCTCAAAGAACACAAGAACTCTATCTATTCTCTATACTTGGTAAACTTTCAAATGAGCTAACTTTTGCTAGCATTGGTGGAGTACTCTATATATAGGACTTGGCTATGTCCACTTAAGCTTTACTAATCCACCAACACATAACTAATTTAGTATTTAATCCAACAAAAGCAAGATACACTTTTTAGGGAAAATGATTTACACTGGGGAGGGATTTATGTTTTTTTGGAGTGAATTAAGGAAGCTTGGAACATTGCACCCCCAATGGGCCCCCTCTCTCATTGTTGGCTACTTCTGTAACGCCCCCAAATCCGGGTACCTTGAACCTTGGACTCGGTACGTCACGATACATCATCTTCATACATGTTCTATAACTAATGTGAAATATATAAACATAAATTGTTTATTTCAGAGTATTCTACAACATGTCCCAAGGTTTCTAACCTTAACTTACATACCTTTAGATTCACAAAAAGGTTTACACAGTTAACTTACATCAAATAACAAATTAGTTATCATGCATAACACTATAATCTTGTCATTTGCTTCTGTCTCCGTCTTTTCTCGAATAATTGTATTAATCTGAAATTTGTTATCATGATATAGCAAGGGTGAGCAACGAATTTGCTCAACAAGTTTAAATACAATAAAGATATATCATGATTAAAAGAAAGAATAAGCTTTCGAGTTTTCAACAATATAATAATTGCGAAAGAGTACGAATCATAATTTCAATAATTGAATGACTGAATCAATTAACGTTGAGTGCCAATAATGACCATGAACAAATTTAACTGAACCTTATGGTAATGAAGGTGATCAGCCTTTCATACCGGATGAACATATGCAATATGCACTATGTGTGAATCAATAATTTAAAGAGGTGGAATAATTATAAAGAATTAAACCACTAGCATACTTGAAACATAGCAACTCAAGTTTGAGTTAAGAGAAACTTGCTCAATATAACTTTGAGTAAGGTTAGGGAAACATGCTCAATCAAATAATATATCCTGCTCGAATATAAATTGAGTAGGGTTTAGGGAACTTGCCTTGTTCGTCGATTACTGCTACATAATCTAATTTAACCTCTTATGAAAGACCTATCAGTTATAAGACTGATCTTTCAATTAGCATATCTTATTATACTTCATAACACAACTTCTAATATTTAAGCACATAATCAAATATTAGATAGTACCTTAACACCATACGTATTCATAATTCTAAGACTAGCACACATCAAGTTTTTAACAGTGTTCAATATAGTATGCTGAGTGGTTTCCCACAAATAACCAGCAAACTAGTTTCCGTCTCGTCTAGACTGTTTTCAAAATCCAACAAATTAAACTGGATTCAAACTGTACTCTCCTTTTTAACGTATTGAATTTCCAATTCATTATACAATTCAATATAGCCTATTGAATGACCAATCAATAACTTTGAGTAAGTTAGAGAACTTGCCTCAGTCGCAAATTACTCTACGCGAATTAAAATATTTCTCTCTCGAAAACCTAATCATTAATAGGTTAACTAGTAATTAGTGCTAACTCCAATTAATTCAATTAGCACATAATTGTCACATATTACACGTATGTATCACATAACACAGCCAGTATGCTATTTTGATACCTCTAGGTCGAATAAATCATGTTTCACAATTTATTCGGATTTAACTTAATTACTCATTTAATTATTCAAGATACAAACATATTTTCCAAAAATATGAAATTAACTTATTATTTTTATATCTTCTGGGAATCAGTAGCATATTGTTCCTCATACACAGCAACATTTTCTTTTAATTTTTCAACTTTTTTTACTATTTTTAATTATGCCATTTCTGTCCAAAACGGTAATAATTATTAAAAATCAAATTATTATCATAAAAATCTGAAACTTTATGGAAAGCTTTATTATACCATAATTAACCCCTTGTAAAAGTTTCAGAATATTTAGACTGTTAAAACCCAACTTATGGCAGTTTCCGTTTTTAAAACCGAAAACTTCACTCGGTCGCTGTGACCTCATCCGAAGTCGGAATGACTTCATTTTTGGACAGGAGTTTCATTTTAGTATATATTTTCATAATCCAGAAGCTAGGAATTTTTAAAGTCCTTTTAATGGTCCAAAACAGTCCGGGAAAATTCTGGACAGTAGGGTTTTCACAGTTTTCGCGTCTGGACAGTTTTATGGTAAAAATCATTAAAAATCGCTCGTAACTCGGAATTTAGTCAATCCAGTTGGGTTTGTTCCAGAACTCGAAAATCTAGGTCCCATTGTGAACGGATTTTTAAAATGAGCTACGGTTTGAAACAGTTACATGTCCAAAGTAGTTGTCCAACTTAGGGTTTTTTGTACAACATCTCAACATGCAAGATCTAGGGGTTTTTTTTTTACACATTTAAGGTCATGGATACATGTTTAAACCATGTTTAGACATCAACAAGGTATTACAACATATATTAACCATCAACATGTTTTAAAAATCATTTTTGGCATGAAAGAGTTAATAAAACATCACAAAACCCATTAAAAACACAAAAACCTAACTCCAAAAATTTAAATCTTATATCAACATATAGATCAAATTTTTCTCCATAGAAATCACCACCTTATATCTTCGGATCCTTCATGATCCCCACACATAAACTTCTTCCACAACCAACCATGGCTTAAAACTTAAAAATAAAATCAAAACCTAGTAGATCTAAGAGCAAAGAAACTTATACCTTCTTGATTGGTTGCTAGCTTGCTTCCTTGCTTTGATCTATTTAGCAAATAACTTTCCTTGATCTTGACTCGGTGACTCACTACTAGACTCACTCTTTTCTTACTCACTCAATGAGTCAACTCGCTCCAACTCACTACACTAATTTGAGAGTAATCCTTGTAACTTTCCAAAAGCTTTAAAACAAATGAGCTTGATGGCTATTTATAGCCTCCAAATCCTATAAATACACATGTTGTATATATATATATATATATATATATATATATATATATATGCCAACTAGCTAGTCACTCATTTTTCAAGTCTAGTTTCTTTTAGTTAGGACTTAGTTAGTCCTTATGTAAATGCCAACAAGTTAGCCAAAACTTGTACTCCACCTCAATGCAACAAATCAAGCAACAAGCATGAAATTTCAACCCTTGTGGGTCCCCCTAGCATGGTCGGCCACTCCCTCCTTTTCCATACATTTTTGATTTATTTTTAATGCCTAAATTGGCAAATTAAAGAATTTCTAGAAGCTTGCCAATTGGGTTATCATTTGGGCTTCTATTTAATTAATTTGGGCCATCAAAACACACTTGGATCACCAACATGTTGGGCTACCTTTTATTTCTCTTGGATTACCAATCCACCAAAAATATTAATCCCACCAATGGGCTCATTAAATAATCCAACTTGTTTGGGCTACTAATAATTCCAACTAATCTTCAAAATAAATATAACATTGGATTAATTATAAATTCAATCTATCTTTTGATCTAATAACTTAATTAAATGTATCTTGGGCTCTAAAAATAGCCACCATTGGATTAATAATTAATTTAACCCAATCTCATAATCCAATTAGACTTGCTCCCTTATGGACTATAGATTAATTATTTATTGGGCTCTAATTAAATACCCACAAGCATCCAATATAATTATGCATAAAATATTTTAATTTCTCTTCTAACTTTGATTTATCAAATTAATTAAATCATACTCCTTCAACCATTCTTATTGTCATATATGACAATCCTACAAGCTTTGATAATTAATTATCATAAGCTTAAGCCCTTTCTTGCTCACTTGATTTACATCAATTAATTCCCCTGTCCTAGATTCACTTAGTTAATATTAAAATAAATTAACTAATACGTCTTACACATATAATTCTCATGAAAAATTTATTTTCTTAATATACGCTATTTAATAACACATAAAAATCTCAATCATTACATTGTTTCATCCATCAAGGGTATTTTAGTCATTAGCCACCCTCTTATAGGGAAAAATAATCATCTCACAATTTTTCATTATTCATTGGTTATTATTCATTACCAATTGGTTATTACACCTTAGCTATTAACCATTCTCGGTTTATACATTAAATATCGCCAATCATCTACAATGCTCAACTTAAATATGGTTATTTCTTAACCACGGTCATACACAATTCTTCTAACAAAATTTTAAACGTCATTTCTTGTCCACCTTCTCATTTTGCATTTCTTATGCTTCAAATTTTTCGAAGAAAATTCTACACGTATTTTCACATATTAAACCATATAGGTTTTTCTCAGATCGTTACCTTAATAAAAATACATAATCATTTCTCCACACGTCTCTTCTCATCTCTAGGTTTTATACCTTAACCTTATGTTATTCACAATATCTATGCTTAATCTTCCTTATATAAGGATCACCGATCAAAATCAACAGATTAATTATTTAATATTTCACATTTATTATTTTCGTAAATATTCGGGATATTACAACTTCCCCCCTAAATTTTGATTTTCTTTTATTGCATATATGTTCATATATACACTTACACATATATACACCAACACATGCATCATTTAGGCAACAAATTGTATCCTAGCATTAATTTCCTTGGGCTCATTATTTTCATTATTTTGGCTCAACTTACAAAATTTAAGATTAACATTTTTTTTTATAAAACCCAAAATGGAAAACATAACCCTAAAGGGTAAAACTAAGTTGTTTTGTTAAGTTGCCTTAGTAAGTTTAACTAAGGCATGCCAAAACAAAATAATTTTTTAATTTAAAAATCGTTATTTCTCCTTGTTTTTTTTACGATTCTTACAAAGATAGTAGTTGACAATTTTATAGCTTGAAGCCGTTTGAAATTATTATTTCTCGTATACTGTACTAGCCCTAAATTTTGGTAGTAGTTTTTCAAGTTAATTAATTTAGGGCCTTTGTAAAAACTCAAAGAAATATTAAATTATGTTGCAGTACTTGCATAAGTACTCCTCATAGTCTATGAATTTGTATATGTCATTCCCTGTTTGAAAGTTCTTTAGTTTATAGCATGGCCTAGATTTGTTTCCCAAATAAGATAAGTACTTTTTCAAGTATCATGATCTTGAAAAGGGTTGTTGATTTGGCATACAGTTTTGACTGTCTTGCATGTCAATGAACATCATGCATGCATGACATTGAATATATAAAGGGAATTGATATTTTCACAAGTTAATTTGATATTTTCACAAGATCAAATGAGACCTACTTATAGAAATATTAAATTAACTTGTAAAAATATCAATTCCCATATGGAATTGATATTTTCACAAGCTAATTTAATATTTTCGCAAGATCAAATGGGACCCACTTGTGAAAATATTAAATTAACTTGTGAAAATATCAATTCCCTATATAAACAATACCCTCAGGTGTTATGAACAAAAAGGCATTTTGTAATTTTTTAATAAAGTGTTATTTAGGGAGATAACTCATGTAGAATGTGAGGTGTTGATGTAGGAGGATCTGAGTCCAACGATGCCGACCTATTGGATAATGCATTGATAACATTGAATTATCTAGAGGAAAGTGATCGGTGCAAGAATGGCAAGTGTTAATGGCTTCAGGCTACCCTTTGTTCCTTTGGTTCCTTTTTATTCCTTAGTTTATTTTCTTTATTTAACCGTAGTTGTTATAATCTTTGGAAGTTTTTTTCTGTTATTACGTGGCATAATTTTAGGAGTTATAGCTGAAAAGGAATGTGGCGTCATTATAGGACCAACTAATGGTATATCGTTAGGGATTTTATTTGAGTTTGTTACGTAGCATTTTTAGGGTATTCCCTTTCTTGTTGCCCACACTGTGATTGTAATGTTCAAAACGTAATGATTGAGGATTTACAGAGACAAGTTGTAGAGCTAACCCGATGTCTAACGTCGCAAAATCTAGGTTGTCGTGGATAGGTTCCAACTGAGGAAGTCCCACACCTTGATCGTGATGAGGAATAGTATGATTTTGAATCTAGATTTGACAATCTTTATCACCATAGGGAGCAACTATGGGAGTGACGTGGTCGAGATGATCATTGTCGAGATATGGGTTTCAAAGTAGAACTACCAGAATTTTCCTGTACGTTACAGGTGGAAGGATTTATTGATTAAGTGAATAAGGTGGATCGTATTTTTGAATACAAAGAAGTTCCAGAAAACATTAAGGTAAAAATGGTTGCAATTAAGCTTAAGGGCAGAACATCTACTTGGTGGGAACAGTTAACACGCTCACGAGAGAGGCAGGGCAGATCTAAAATCACAGATTGGAAAAGATGAAGAAGAAGATGTAGGGTCACTTTATCCCTTTTGGTTATACCCAGTCCGTGTTTAAGAGGTTGCACCTATTGAGGCAGGGAACTAGATCAGTTAATGATTACACCGAATAGTTCTATCAATTAATAACCCGTAATGATTTGTCAGAATCAAATGAGCAGTTGGTAGCAAGGTATTTGGGTGGATTGCGACAACAACTACAAGATGTATTCAGTCTCCATTCAATATTGATTGTGTCTGAAGCTTACCAACAAGTACGAGATGTGGAGTAACAATAGAACCGGAGACCGATGTTAAGGAGCAACCTAAACAATAGACCAACACCCCCTCAACAACTCCGTCCTACACCAATACAACCCCAAGGTATTCCTAGCTTTAGTATTAAATATTTTAGATGTGGTGAGCAAGGGCATCGGGCAACTGAGTGCAGAAAGCCTGCCAATCAAAAGGGCAAAAACCTTTTAATTAAGGAAAATGGTGTGGATGATATGGAAGTGTGGGAAGAATCTGTGTATGATGAATATGAGGAAGAAGATGTGTTATATGGGGATGGTTGTAAGACCCTATCCATCTGCAAAAACCTGTTGACTCCAAAAGGCGAATTAGAGGATGATTGGTTGATGACCAATATCTTTCATACAACTAACGGTGGCCGATAAGGTCTGCAAGATGATCATTGACAGTGGCAGCTGTAAAAATGCAGTGTCTGAATAAGCTGTTTAGAAATTGTAGCTGTAGACGGATCAACACCCCAAGCCTTACAATCTGTCTTGATTGAACAAAGGTAATGAGTTATCGGTAGACAAAAAATGTTTACTCTCATTTTCCATCGACAAGAAATATTTCGATAATGCTTGGTGTGATGTAGTCTCTATGGATACATGTCATGTGCTGTTGGTTGTTGGTTGTTGGGTAGACCTTGGTAATATGACCAATGTGACGACCCGAATTTTTGAAAGTATATTAAAGAATATTCAAATAATAATTTAATAAATAAAATTCTTATTCTGAGACAAAGCGGGTTTGAATGTGTAAATATATATGTGTGTGTGTGTGTGTGTGTGTGTGTGTGTGTGTGTGTGTGTGTGTGAAATATATACATATATTGGAAAATGAGAATTTAATAATTAATTAAACTATTAAATTAATTGATTTGAAATAATCAAGGAAATGAAATATAGGAGCTAAGAAAATTAATTAATTAATATTAATTAATTGGGATCAAGTTGAAATTATATTATAAATTAATACAGTTTAAATATTAAGCCTTTAAGGACAATGGATGTATTATGAATTAAATTTCATAAACGGGTAATTAATTTGCTTAATTAAATTAGTGAATTAATAGATATTTTTATGAATGAGTTAATTAAACTCATTATTTTAATATATTACATGTATTATATGTAATAAAGATTGAATGATTTAATAAATTAAATCAATGAGAATATATTAGGTGGTATTAAATGATATAAATATATATCATGGTTTAAAGAAATTAATTAAGTTTAATAATTGAGTTACGTTATATATATTAAATGTAACATGATTAATAACTTATTAATGATATTACTCCAAATGGTTATAATAAAATATGAAATGTGGGATCTATATGTATGAGTTGTATAAATATTGATTGCAAGTTAATAAATTAAATTAATATTTGATTTATGGTTAAATATATTAAAATAATATATTTAACGAATAAATAAATTATTTGGAGAATAATTTATGGAACGAAGGAGGTAATTAAATTTAATTGTACAAAATTAAAGGTACAAAATAAATTAGTTAATTAAAATAGTTAATAAAATAAATATTAATTATTTTAATTAAGTTAATCCGTTACACAAAAAGTGTTAAATTAAATTATGGATTAAATTCCATAATTAGTGAAATAAAATTTTACATAATTATAAATGTATAATTTATTAATGTGGTACATATATTTCTAATATATGTAATGGTTATAATTATATTTATATATTGTTAATTATGGAAAATTACAATATATAAATATAGAGGTAATATCTATATAATTAATATACAAGCAAAAATGCTGAAAATAATAAATATGCATTATATAATATATATTGTATATGAATAATGCAAGAAAATGCTGAAAATGAGAGTTAAAATACTTGCATGTTACTGAAAATTGCTGAGTATTAATCCATGTGGCGTGAGGAGGCTTTGTTGTCTTAAGAAGTTGCCACCACCTACCTGCTTAATGTGAGTGGAGGATTACAGTAGCAATTGAGCTTTGGTTCAGCTCATTTGGTGCTCCAAAATTCCAAAAAATGGTTAAGTCTTAAAGCTTATCCTAAGTTCCTCATAAACTATAGCAAAACTTCACTAATTGAAGCCAACCAATAATAGAAATTATTCTAACTGAGGATTGAAGGAGGTTCAGAACAAAAATTCACTCAAAGAAGAAGTTGAATTCAGTTGAATCAAAGCTCATCCATTCAAGCTTCAATTAAATTCTTTCCTCATTTAAATTCATAGAATAATTAGTTGTAGTAACTAATTGTTGTGAATTGGTGGTGGGAAATTGTTTATTGAAGAATCAGGAGGATTCTGGAGATACATGGATGGATGATATATGGAGTTTATGTGATTGTATGCTTCAAATCATTTGAAAAATGGAATTTGAATGCATCCACACCATATATTTGATTAAATGCCTAAGAGAAGACTTTCAACAAATTATGAAATTAAGGCATGATCTTGATAGTATAACATATGTATATATGTTTTCTAAGCTAAGTGGTATGTTAGGGTGCTAAGAACCATGATTTAGCTGTGATTTGAGCAAGAACAATTCTACATAAATTTGATTATGCTACTAAGCGTCGGGGCACTGTTTTAGTGAGGGAAACCAACGCCGGGGTGTTGGTTTGAAAAATTTTCTGGAGTAAATACTAAGCATCGGGGCACTTGTTTAACCAAGGAAGACAAAGCCGGGACGTTGTTTGCTAGAAATTGTTTTAAATTTTATTTTTAAAATTGAGTTTCTAAAAGTAATTTAATCCAACATGGGATGATTCTAAAGTATAAAATGAATCATATAAAGGATGATAGGTCCTAATTGATAATGAATCGAAGATGAAAAATTTATACGACATAATTGGTATATGTTTAATGTAATCACTAGCTTATATAAAGTTCAGAATACATTGATCATAGCGTGAATTAAAAATTGATAATCCAATCTAGATAAAATGAAATCTCGGACGAGATTAAAATCTTTAATAAGATTATTAAATGTGTTTTAACATATATATATATATATATATATATATATATATATATATAGGTTATTCGGCAAATGAAAGCATATGGGTTTTGATAACCAACGAATAGAGGTTAAACCACGGACGTTCGATAAACGTGTAGCATTAAGCACAAATCGAGGCAAGTTTTTATAGTAAATTGGAAACTTGTTGATATGTGAAACATATGTGATAGCATATCTTAAATATGAGTATGTGGTAGTTAGCGAAATTGTTGCTCTATGTGAACAAGGTGAGCATGTAAATGTTATGTGGTTGTAACTGATAATTGTTAAGTGGATAAATTGGAATAACTGTTGATAGTTAATATTTAATGCACAACATGAAGCATCTGAGAGATGTATACAATGCACATCATAAAACGAATATTGTATGAATGAAATATGAAGTGTGTATGCTACGTGAAACATGAAAGGTGTAAACTGTTAAACTTGCTGAGCCGTCGTGGTTATTATTGCAAATGATTTCTATTTGAAGTTAAATGAAGGCATTTATGTTGAATATGAACAGAAAGACTTGAAGCACAATAGAGAACAAACGTTTACTGTTTTCCTTGATTATGTATGTACTAAGTCAAAATAACTTATTTTGTGGAGAATTAAGCAAGTTGTAATAAACTATGAAAGTTTCGAATAAAAGAGATTCGCCTGGAAGCTAAGTTGTAAACTTTAAGCTTATTAATATATAGTAAGAGTATACAATAATATATTATATGAAAAATAGTGTTATAATTTATGTGGCTTGCTGTGTGGAGAATTCAGTTTGTCGTTTTAAGAATTCAGCGTGTTGTTTAATATATTAGTGCGCTAGGTTACAATAAAGTGTATCGAAGAATGAATCGAATATTGAAAAGTTAAATTTGTATATTTAGCTAACCAAAATAAATCATGTTATATATAAGATTTTAGTATCTACATTGATATTGAATATTGAAGGTTGTAAAAAGTTTTAAAACCACGAGTTTTTATTAATTGTGTTATCAAATATTAATATAAAGCCAAAAAGAGGTTGGATTGTGAGCATCGAACCCGAGGTCTTAGCATGGCCTACGCTGAAGACATTACAAAATGTTAGGAGCTTCCACGGGTTGGCATCTTTCTATCGTCGGGTCATCAGAAACTTTAGCACTTTGATTGCACCGATCACAGAGTGTTTGAAAGACAAGCTATTCTAGTGGTCCGAAGAGGCTGAAGCCAGTTTTTAGCTGGTTAAGCAGAGGATGACCGAAGCCCCAATATTGACAATTTTTGATTTTGAGAAGGTGTTCGACGTAAATTGTGATGCCTATGGGGTCGACATTGGTGGGATCTTGAGCCAGTTGGGTTGGCAAATTGCTTTCTTTAGTGAGAAGTTGTCGGGATCCAAGAAGAACTACTCCACTTATGATTTGGAGCTCTATGCCATTGTTTAATCTCTGAAGCATTGGCGTCACTATCTAGTGCAACGAGAGTTCATTTTTTTTTTTTTTTTTTGCTAATTGAGTTCATTCTTTTCACCGATCATGAGACCCTAAAGTACATCAATGGCCAACAAAAGCTAAATCGAAGACATGCCAAGTGGGTGGCGTATTTGCAAGAGTTTACTTTTACACTGAGCCATCAAGCCGTCAGTATGAATTGTGTGGCAGATGCACTAAACCGACACACTCTACTTCTCAGCACTTTGTGTAATCCAGTCGTAGGGTTTGAGACCTTCACCGACATGTGCAGAACTGATCATTCCTTTGAAAAGACAGTTCGGGATGTGAATGAAGGTCGACGATATGACTTTATACTTCATAACGAGTATCTGTTTTGGGGATTACAGTTGTGCATTCCAAATTGCTCATTTTGGTAACAGATAGTCAGTGAACTGCACAACGAGGGGCATTTTAGAAGAGACAAGACACTAGCTTTGGTATCGACTAACTATTATTGGCCGAAGATATCTAATGATGTAACTCATTATGTGGAGCGTTGCTATGTGTGTTAGCGGTCGAAGGGAGTCCTTACTAACGCAGGATTGTATACTCCTTTACCTGTCCTTGAAGCTCAATTGTAATATCCCAAATATTTCAAATATGATATGACAAGATCTAATTAAGGTTGTCAATTCAAAACCTAAAAACTATTGCTCGAGTATACATTGAGCTATTTTAAAGAATATATACAAATCAAATATGCGATCATATATGATTGTAGGTTAAAACCTTTGACTTAAACTATGTGTTACGTAATTAGTAAAGCTTGAATTGAGCTTTTAAATGTGTTATGTGATTATTCTATGTGTAGAATTTTATGTTTTGGTTCAAGTAGTTAACCTTAATACTTAATAAAATTCAGAAGTCAATTTAAGGCAAAAACCTGTGTAAATAATATTTGTGAGTACTGTAAACATTCAAGACATGACTAATCGATGTGAAATGGTCAAATTCTTCGTTAGGTTCCTCGGACCCAAGTACAAGCTTGTTATTACTATTTTGAATGCCAGATAAGTAAGAATATTAATATGAAGAGATATCACTATAACCAAATGTGCTTTGAGTGAAGGTTTTAACTAGTTGGGTATGTTCTGTATGGAAAGAGAATTTTGCACCAGACAAAGATATAAATATTTGTCATGGATAAAGATGCAAACACTTATCATGGATGAAGAAAGAAACATTCATCGCAAGATTCTATGTTTACAAGAACCATCCTAATGATTTAATGCCGTGAATCTTAGATATGTAAAGTTATAGAATATTTAAATCTTAAGGTTAAAGTTGGATCGTTATATATAGAGCTATCCATTTATACAGATGAATTACAAGTTGATACTTTTACAAATAATGAGATCGAGATCAAGTTAAGATCTAGGGACTAAGTAAGAGAAAATTTTAATGTATAGTCTAAAATAGACTAATTCAACCAATATGGTTATAAGATTATTGGTTAAGTTAGTAAATATATGGAGTTTAATGCACAAGGTCCACCGTAGCAAGTGCGGAAATTTTGGGAGCATTACAGTTGGTATCAAAGCCATAAAGAAAAAGCCTCGAGCCTTGAGCCGATGACTTCCGAGCAAGGGGATTTATCGACGCCAGACTCTCTATAGGGGATGCCTAAAATACAGGTGGCTAGTTGATAGGTATAAGTGTAAGGTGGGATGAAAGTTATAGTTGGTATCAAAGCAGTGGATTATAGCTCTAAGGTAACGATTATCTTAGGATATAATCTAATGAATTAAGAAGAAATGAACTTATGAAGAGTCTATATATAATTAAAAAGATATGCATAAATATTATTAAATTGTAATACATAAAAATTATTATGTGAAAGAAATATACTAAATAAAGATAATCTATTTATGAGAATATCTGAAGTTAAATGGACTCATAAAGAGTTCTCAAAGCAAGCAATAAGATAAAATAATTTTATTAATTTTCTGCGTGAAACTGTTTTATCAAAATGAAATGGTGTGTTTGGCATTATGTGTAATTATAATATTAAAACATAAAGACATGACAAAGTAAATATGTAAACTCATAGAAAAATGTAAATGATAAAGGAATGAATTAAAGAAAATTCATAGTTAGAGACTGAGTATGGATTTCAATTGAAAAGCCATGTTAGCAAAATTGAGTTGAACGATTTTCTTGTATGAGAAAAAGTTTTATATTTTCAGAAAACCGATCTAACTACACTGTTGTTGTAACACCCCCTTTGTAACGCCCCCAAAATCCCCGCGCTTTCGATGCGGCGGACCTTGTGCGTTAATTTCATACATCTATTGACTTAACCAATGATCCCATAATCATATTGGTTGAAATAGTCTTATTTTAGACTATACATTAACAATTTCTCTTAACATTGTCCCTGGATCTTAACTTGATCTCAGTCTCATAAGTATACAAGTATCAACTTGTATTTCATCCGTATAAATGGATAAAAGCATATATAACGGTTTAATTTTAACCTTAGGATTTAAATATTCTATATACGTCCACTTGTAACGGTCTCATTCGTACTACAAGTATCAATATACAAAGATATCTCTTCATATCAATAATCCTACTTATATGGTATTCAGAATAGTAATAACGAGTTATACCTGGGTCCGAGGAACCTTAACGATGGATTTGACCAGTCAACATCGCTTAGTTCTGTCTCAGATGTACAACACTCACAAGTTATTTACCGATCCTCATCCAGATAAATAGATCATTATCGATACTATGTTAAATTTTAACAATTCTAGGTTATATCAAAATAAAGACATAACAACATTCTGATGATAATTATTTATATCATTCATTCAATATTCGGTTACATGTTTGTTTGTTTGTATTACAACAGTCATTATGACATATACAAATACAATCAATTTACATGAAAACCTAATCTATGCTGCATCTTTAAGTTCATGATCTTCTTAACGTTCATCTTTAATCTGCAAATAAGGTTTTATTCGCAAGAATGAGCACGACGGCTCAGCAAGTCTAACATACAACACATACGCAGTTTATGCTTTCATATAAACTTTAACATGCATTGACTGAACATAATTCTCCATTTAATATCACATATAACTCACGTTCCAACAATTTATATCACATTGACACACAAAGTGTATAAATCATGTTCGTAAATCGTAAACATAAAACATAACAGTTAGAAGGCTTGTAAACATCAGTTAAAGACTTCACATATCATCTATTGCATAATAACATGACATTACACATCTCATTTAACATTTTAACAATACTTCACAAGTAGCACATAGCAAGAGTTAGAAGACTTGCCTTGAAACCATGTTAGGGTTTTCCCGGGAAATCGTTAAACGCCTACAAAAAGGGTTACGCGACCCCGAACGTTAGTTTATCAAATTCTCCTTTTGAATAAGTCTTAGAATAACTTAACTAGACTATTTCCATAGGTGGAATTATTTGGAAAAATGTCCAACTCAAAAACTCACTTTTAAGTCACTTTTAAAAAAATAGGCAGCATGTATGGCTGCTAGACCCCGGGTCGATCAAACGGCCACAACTTCTTCATTTTAAAACATTTTTGAGTCGTTCAAAATTTCACGCGTTTGTAACTTCCGTATCTACAACTGTCATTCATACCAAAGTTCGAGATTCCTTACTGATTTACACATATTTCGCCAGTAATGGGACTGATCTAAAACTGATTCATATTTCTGACCTCTTTTACAGTGACAGCCATAACTTTGTCATACGAAAACATTTTTGAGTGATTCTTGAGTCTAAATTTCTTAGAATTTCATGATCTACAACTTTCATTTAGGTGTCTAAGGCAGATTCAGAAATTAAATTTTCGGAAATTACCAAAAATATTCTGCTAGTATATTAGACTTAACTTTCTTTGATCCGATTGGTAAAACATGATACCTCAAGCATTAATTTGCTAAGATAACATGTTCTAACACTCCGTATCACTTCATAACATAAAAATAACAAAATCGTATACCTACTTATATAAGATTTCATGACTTTTTCTCAAGAACACGAAGAACGAATCGAAGAACACGAAGAACACGAAGAACAAAGTTTCATCGTTCTTCGTTTCGACTACTAAAACTTGATGCCACAAGCATTAATTAGCAAGGCCATCATGTTTCATCATCCCATAACACTAAATTACCAAATCATAGGCCTACTTATGTAGAAATTATGACTTTTGCTCAAGAACACACGAAGAACACGAAGAGCGAAAAATCGTACATGGTAACCACTTATGTTCTTGAGCTTTTGGATTTCATACTTGAAATAATTTGAGCATTATAACTGCTTACATATGTGATTATAACACTTTATAATTGACAAAATTTGGTCATTATAACGACTTGTTTACTTAATTATAACAATTTATAATAATACTCCAGAACATACGAAGAACACGGAGAACGGATAAACCGTACATGGATACGACGTATGCTCTTGAACTTTAAACTATGAAATGAAATTTGACATAACAACGACTTGCTCAAGTCATAAGGAACACGGAGAACGAAAAATCGTACATGGCTACGACTTATGTTCTTGAGCCTCATCGATAAAATAAAACTTTAAGCATAATAACGATTAAGAATCGTACCTTTTATTATTGCAAGCTTTAACTATTTCTTTGCAATCTCTTGATTATAGGAATTTTGCTTTGAAAATTATTGAAAAAAATGAAGAGCTTAGCTCTCTATTTATAGGAAAACCAAGGGTCGGGGTAGTTTGGTCATTAGTTTAAAAGACCAAGGGCCTTTTAGTCTTTTCTCCCTAGCGCTTGCATCATCGCTTACATCACCCTTCTTCTAATTGGTCCATTCATTTTCACTTGGATTTAGTTCAAAACAAATCGTGCTAGTTCTTTTTCAGTTAGTGTAATCGTGCTAGTTCTTTTTCAGTTAGTGTAATCATGCTAGTTCTCCCTAGTTTAGTTACACTAACTTAGTTACACATAACCTAGTTTGATTTCAACTAATTAATTAAATAGTATAATACATTAGTATTTATACGTATTTCTTCCGTATAATACATCGTATAATATTCGTATTCTACTGGTATGATACCTCGTATTATTCTCGTATAATCTTTCGTATAATCCTCGTATTATACATTACAATATACTTTTATTATTCTCGTATTCCTTCCGTATTCGCTACGTATTCATCCCGTATACGTGAATAGTAATCTCCATAAATTATTTTGGGTAAAAAATTTTGTTGGTCAAAATGCATCTACTGTCAATAAAAATGCTATTCAGGAATGTGAATTTTCAAAATTCGGAAGAAAAATTTCAAAATGAATAGTGTTTTACACGTTTCTCGAGTAAAACTTTTATTGGCTAAATAACATCTATACTTCATATAAATGCTATTTCGTGAAATACAATATGTCAAAATATCGAAAAGAACAGTCAAAAAGACGACAAACGTTTTCTTGTAAATCGTGACATTTTCGTCTTTTTCTCCAGAAAATTTTATTGGTTCTCTGGCATCTAAACCTCATATTATCACTATGTCGTGAAATACAAGAAGTCCTACAGATGAAAGAAACGATCAAACGAATGAAAAACGTTTCTTCGTGAATAGTGCTTTCACACGTTTTTCGAGAAAAAACTTTTATTGACTGTTACGTGTTTTTAAATCGTGGGAAGGTTGAATCTAGAAACAGAATGTCAATTTGACCTTCACATTTTGCTCGAGGGCCTAGGTTGTTTTCTAGGGTTTAGACCCTAGGGTTAGGGTTTAGGTTTTAACTCTTTTTCCAATTTAGGTTTTTTGCCCTAAATTGACTTCTGATTTTTAATAAGTGTTAAGGTTAACTACTTGAACCAAAACACAAAATACTACACATAGATATTTCATACAACACATTTAAAAGCTCAATTCAAGCTTTACTAATCACATAACACATAGTTTAGGTTAAAGAATTTAACCTCTTAGTTGTATACGATCGTAGTTTCGAGTCGTATATATTCTTTAAGATAGCTCAAGGTATGCTTGACCAATCAATCTTAGGTTTTGAATTGACAACCTTGGTTAGATCTTGTTAGATCACTTTTGAAATATTTGGGATATTACATTCAACCCAACTTACAGGAATTTCGTCCTCGAAATTAACTTTACAATTACTTTAGTCATTTAATATCATATTTATAAGTGCTATAAATATTCAGGATATTACATTCTCTCCTTCTTATCAGAATTTCGTCCTCGAAATTATAATATAATCATCTCCAATTTACTCTTCAATATGAATTTTCTAAATTCATCTTTTACTCACATTAAACCTCCAATACTTTGATTAGGTCTGAACAATGTTCACTTATCTCTACACATTTCCTTTCATAACTTTAGGTTTTAAACCTCTTTTCGTACTCGACATTCAGTCTCATTCTTCCTTTATCTTGGATTCTTCTCACTTATACAGCGGTCAATCAAGACCTTTACCTTATTCAAAAACTATGAATACTATATAACCCATAATTTTTAAATCATCATCCGGACTGGAAAACCATATCTTGTGTAGCAATCTATTAAGATTGAGAGCACTTCATACTTTGTGTAGCAATCAATTAAGATTGAGAACACCATACATTGTGTAACAATCAATTAAGATCGAGAACACACATACGTTGTACTTTAGGTGATTAGCCTGTCGTACCATATTATCTTTAAAGACGTGGTTTATTGCGTCTATCGAATTCCTACGTCCGTTCTTTTTTTCATAACCAAAGGTGTCTAGCCGAAACAATTGGCATTGACTCATATTTAAACCATTCAAACTTTTGAAAAGCAATTTTATGACTGTATACCGCACCTTGCAATGTGCGTTGATAACTCATCATGTATCATCTTCACACCAGGTTAAATGGGGTGTTGATGAATAAATCATTTTTATTCTTCACATTAAATCCGTCTAGCCAAAACAATTAACATAGACATATGAATAACATAGCTAGTGAAGAACTAACAAAATTTTCCAGTTCAACTAGTGAACTACTCTTTTCAAAGGCACACAAGTGCGAATATAACCATGAAGATCTAGCATAGCTAGAAGATTTTTGAAATAGCCTCAATCCTCTATCTTTTCCATTATTCTCTAACCATAACACAAGTTTTGCAAATATATAGTAATATAGTAAACTGATTGGTTGTATTAAACCAAGTACAAACAAATATATTAGTTCCCCTTCTCATCAACACGGAATTGAAATGTCTCAGCGCACATTGGTACTGATCAATATCGCACTGAATAGACAAATCTTAGCCGCATCTCACAAGTCGGTTCGACTAACATATCATAGCCCAAGTCCATAACAAGGGTTCGTTCGCTCAGTAACTAGCATACAAATATTTTTAAAGCTATAGTTATGACGTAACAACTACTAAATACTCAATATACATATGAGTGAAGAATCACCTTCTCAGAATATATACAAAGAAGAGTTGACACAAGATTTTAATTTACTTATCAATATAGCAAACTGAGTTATTCCTCCACCCAAGAACTAATGAATCAGTTCCCCGTCTCATCAACACTATCCTCAAATGATTTCATTCAGTGTGTAACCCACTTTGAGAACACTGACCATGAATCATTCATACCAACAATGTAGTTAGATCGGTTCTCTAAAGCATATTAAACTCTTTCCCATACAAGAGAGTCGTTCTACTCAGTTTTACTAATATGAGTTTTCAATTGAAATCCCTAATCGTTCTATAACTATCTTAGTCACTTTCTTTTCTTAATTCATTCCTTCATCATTTACATTCCTTATGAGTTTACTCATCTCTTTTCTTAGGTATAATTACACAACATACCAAACACACCATTTCATTTTTATGAAACAGTTTCACACAAAACCAATAAGATTATTTTATCTTATTGTTTGCTTTGAGAACTCTTTATGAGTCTATTTAACTTCAGATATTCTCGTAAAGAGTTTATCTTTATTCATTATATTTCTTTCACATAATAATTTTTATGTATTAAGATTTAATAAGATTTATGCATATCTTTTAATTATTTACAGACCCTTCACAAGTCCATTTCTTCTTAATCCATCAGATTATACTCCAAGGTACTTGTTACCTCGAAACTATAATCCATTGCTCTGATACCAACTGTAACGCCCCCAAAATCCCCGCGCTTTCGATGCGGCGGACCTTGTGCGTTAATTTCATACATCTATCGACTTAACCAATGATCCCATAATCATATTGGTTGAAATAGTCTTATTTTAGACTATACATTAACAATTTCTTTTAACATTGTCCCTGGATCTTAACTTGATCTTAGTCTCATAAGTATACAAGTATCAACTTGTATTTCATCCGTATAAATGGATAAAACCATATATAACGGTTTAATTTTAACCTTAGGATTTAAATATTCTATATACGTCCACTTGTAACGGTCTCATTCGTACTACAAGTATCAATATACAAAGATATCTCTTCATATCAATAATCCTACTTATATGGTATTCAGAATAGTAATAACGAGTTATACCTGGGTCCGAGGAACCTTAACGATGGATTTGACCAGTCAACATCGCTTAGTTCTGTCTCAGATGTACAGCACTCACAAGTTATTTACCGATCCTCATCCAGATAAATAGATCATTATCGATACTATGTTAAATTTTAACAATTCTAGGTTATATCAAAATAAAGACATAACAACATTCTGATGATAATTATTTATATCATTCATTCAATATTCGGTTACATGTTTGTTTGTTCGTATTACAACAGTCATTATGACATATACAAATACAATCAATTTACATGAAAACCTAATCTATGCTGCATCTTTAAGTTCATGATCTTCTTAACGTTCATCTTTAATCTGCAAATAAGGTTTTATTCGCAAGAATGAGCACGACGGCTCAGCAAGTCTAACATACAACACATACGCAGTTTATGCTTTCATATAAACTTTAACATGCATTGACTGAACATAATTCTCCATTTAATATCACATATAACTCACGTTCCAACAATTTATATCACATTGACACACAAAGTGTATAAATCATGTTCGTAAATCGTAAACATAAAACATAACAGTTAGAAGGCTTGTAAACATCAGTTAAAGACTTCACATATCATCTATTGCATAATAACATGACATTACACATCTCATTTAACATTTTAACAATACTTCACAAGTAGCACATAGCAAGAGTTAGAAGACTTGCCTTGAAACCATGTTAGGGTTTTCCCGGGAAATCGTTAAACGCCTACAAAAAGGGTTACGCGACCCCGAACGTTAGTTTATCAAATTCTCCTTTTGAATAAGTCTTAGAATAACTTAACTAGACTATTTCCATAGGTGGAATTATTTGGAAAAATGTCCAACTCAAAAACTCACTTTTAAGTCACTTTTAAAAAAATAGGCAGCATGTATGGCTGCTAGACCCCGGGTCGATCAAACGGCCACAACTTCTTCATTTTAAAACATTTTTGAGTCGTTCAAAATTTCACGCGTTTGTAACTTCCGTATCTACAACTGTCATTCATACCAAAGTTCGAGATTCCTTACTGATTTACACATATTTCGCCAGTAATGGGACTGATCTAAAACTGATTCATATTTCTGACCTCTTTTACAGTGACAGCCATAACTTTGTCATACAAAAACATTTTTGAGTGATTCTTGAGTCTAAATTTCTTAGAATTTCATGATCTACAACTTTCATTTAGGTGTCTAAGGCAGATTCAGAAATTAAATTTTCGGAAATTACCAAAAATATTCTGCTAGTATATTAGACTTAACTTTCTTTGATCCGATTGGTAAAACATGATACCTCAAGCATTAATTTGCTAAGATAACATGTTCTAACACTCCGTATCACTTCATAACATAAAAATAACAAAATCGTATACCTACTTATATAAGATTTCATGACTTTTTCTCAAGAACACGAAGAACGAATCGAAGAACACGAAGAACACGAAGAACAAAGTTTCATCGTTCTTCGTTTCGACTACTAAAACTTGATGCCACAAGCATTAATTAGCAAGGCCATCATGTTTCATCATCCCATAACACTAAATTACCAAATCATAGGCCTACTTATGTAGAAATTATGACTTTTGCTCAAGAACACACGAAGAACACGAAGAACGAAAAATCGTACATGGTAACGACTTATGTTCTTGAGCTTTTGGATTTCATACTTGAAATAATTTGAGCATTATAACTGCTTACATATGTGATTATAACACTTTATAATTGACAAAATTTGGTCATTATAACGACTTGTTTACTTAATTATAACAATTTATAATAATACTCCAGAACATACGAAGAACACGGAGAACGGATAAACCGTACATGGATACGACGTATGCTCTTGAACTTTAAACTATGAAATGAAATTTGACATAACAACGACTTGCTCAAGTCATAAGGAACACGGAGAACGAAAAATCGTACATGGCTACGACTTATGTTCTTGAGCCTCATCGATAAAATAAAACTTTAAGCATAATAACGATTAAGAATCGTACCTTTTATTATTGCAAGCTTTAACTATTTCTTTGCAATCTCTTGATTATAGGAATTTTGCTTTGAAAATTATTGAAAAAAATGAAGAGCTTAGCTCTCTATTTATAGGAAAACCAAGGGTCGGGGTAGTTTGGTCATTAGTTTAAAAGACCAAGGGCCTTTTAGTCTTTTCTCCCTAGCGCTTGCATCATCGCTTACATCACCCTTCTTCTAATTGGTCCATTCATTTTCACTTGGATTTAGTTCAAAACAAATCGTGCTAGTTCTTTTTCAGTTAGTGTAATCGTGCTAGTTCTTTTTCAGTTAGTGTAATCGTGCTAGTTCTCCCTAGTTTAGTTACACTAACTTAGTTACACATAACCTAGTTTGATTTCAACTAATTAATTAAATAGTATAATACATTAGTATTTATACGTATTTCTTCCGTATAATACATCGTATAATATTCGTATTCTACTGGTATGATACCTCGTATTATTCTCGTATAATCTTTCGTATAATCCTCGTATTATACATTACAATATACTTTTATTATTCTCGTATTCCTTCCGTATTCGCTACGTATTCATCCCGTATACGTGAATAGTAATCTCCATAAATTATTTTGGGTAAAAAATTTTGTTGGTCAAAATGCATCTACTGTCAATAAAAATGCTATTCAGGAATGTGAATTTTCAAAATTCGGAAGAAAAATTTCAAAATGAATAGTGTTTTACACGTTTCTCGAGTAAAACTTTTATTGGCTAAATAACATCTATACTTCATATAAATGCTATTTCGTGAAATACAATATGTCAAAATATCGAAAAGAACAGTCAAAAAGACGACAAACGTTTTCTTGTAAATCGTGACATTTTCGTCTTTTTCTCCAGAAAATTTTATTGGTTCTCTGGCATCTAAACCTCATATTATCACTATGTCGTGAAATACAAGAAGTCCTACAGATGAAAGAAACGATCAAACGAATGAAAAACGTTTCTTCGTGAATAGTGCTTTTACACGTTTTTCGAGAAAAAAACTTTTATTGACTGTTACGTGTTTTTAAATCGTAGGAAGGTTGAATCTAGAAACAGAATGTCAATTTGACCTTCACATTTTGCTCGAGGGCCTAGGTTGTTTTCTAGGGTTTAGACCCTAGGGTTAGGGTTTAGGTTTTAACTCTTTTTCCAATTTAGGTTTTTTGCCCTAAATTGACTTCTGATTTTTAATAAGTGTTAAGGTTAACTACTTGAACCAAAACACAAAATCCTACACATAGATATTTCATACAACACATTTAAAAGCTCAATTCAAGCTTTACTAATCACATAACACATAGTTTAGGTTAAAGAATTTAACCTCTTAGTTGTATACGATCGTAGTTTCGAGTCGTATATATTCTTTAAGATAGCTCAAGGTATGCTTGACCAATCAATCTTAGGTTTTGAATTGACAACCTTGGTTAGATCTTGTTAGATCACTTTTGA
The DNA here is from genome assembly GCA_947179155.2 of Hedera helix. Classification (NCBI taxonomy): domain Eukaryota; kingdom Viridiplantae; phylum Streptophyta; class Magnoliopsida; order Apiales; family Araliaceae; genus Hedera; species Hedera helix. The sequence continues at coordinate 15,176,753 of OX359283.1, read as the reverse complement.
AATATTTGGGATATTACACCCTTCCCGACTAGTGGAAAGGGAGGCTACGCACAAAGAAACTCTAAGCAGAATGTCAAAATAAAAAGGAACTCTCTTCACACTTGGCCCTTGAATCCCATTACAAACCCTGCCAGAAGAAAAACACAGCATGAGCCAAATGCCCAGTACGAATAAAGATTACAGAAATAAGAACTTAAATTGAATAACAAAATCAACTGAACTAAACTGAGATTAACAAAATTAACTAAACTGAATTACATAATCTTACTGAACTGAACTGAATAATATAATCTACTAAACTGAACTAATCTATTGAACTAAACTGATCTACTGAACTGAAATTGATCCACTGAACTGAACTGATTTACTGAACAACATAAAAGGCTGTATTGAATGATTGTGTTTATTTCATACCGAACTCAGAACAAAACAGAAATATACCTTGTCACAAAGACAAGTCAAAATACTGCCACACAGACAGGCACACATTGGACTGCAGATCCAAATGCATACAAAATCGAAAAGGTGTGCTCGGCACTACGAACAACACCAGATCGCAGAACAAAACAAAACAAAATGCTAAGGCCGACTCATACGCCTCCCATAACAAAACACCAAATGTTCACTGAAACACAAAATGGAGACGTCGTGGACTGATCACACCGCCACGGAAAGTGTCATGCCTTAGTGTCCAGAGACATGCATGTGGTACCCCCACAGGCATAACTCAGGTATACCCTACGATACTTTCTAACAAAAATATTATGTCACAACGAATACGACACAATATCACAAAAGGGGTTCTAATACGCACATGCTAAATCAAAACAAATCGACACAAAGTCTCCCAAATATACTAGCATGTACATTTCTACATAATCAAAATAAATACTAGACATGCTTAATAAGTCTAAAGAGTACAAGATAAGTTGCGAATATCTAAAATCAACAAAACTATCATATGCATTTGACTATAAACAATATATCGAGATAATATCCAAATTCTAATGAGGAACAAAACAAACAAATTAAAATCAAATGAGTATCGCTGAAGGAGTATGAAATTCGTACCTGGAATAAGCAATGTAATACCCAAAATTATACTTCAAAACTGACTCGTTAAATTCCCTCCGTCGGAACTAATTAAACAAAATAAAGGAATTGATAAATAAATAGTTAATCGATTAATTAAGTTTTACACATTTTCTTTCTCTTAAGCGAATCTGAAATTGTTCCGTTCTAAACAAAATTCTACCTAAAGGTATACATACATAAATATTTTAATAAATAATTGTATTCTTGTTCCTTCTGAAATACATATAAGTATATTTACAAAAATATTCTTTCCATTTTTAATTATGTTACAAACAAATATTATTATTATTATTATTATTATTATTATTATTATTATTATTATTATTATTATTATTATTATTATTATTATTATTATTATTATTATTATTATTGTTATTATTATTATTATTATTATTATTATTATTATTATTATTATTATTATTATTATTATTATTATTATTATTATTATTATTATTATGTCAAAACTCTAAAGTTACAAAAATAATAATTTAATATTCCAAAATGCTAATTACAAACAGAGATATACTAAAATATATAAACTAACAAACTAAATAGCATACAAAAATTAAAACTACAAAATTAAAACTAATACAGAAAATTAAATAATTACATAAATAATGAAAAATAGACATACCCGAAATTACGAGATCTGCAGTCCACCCACGTCCTCGACACCAAAATTTTTAACTAGGGAGATCCTTACTAAAAAGACCATCACACAAAAAGGTTTCCTCAAATTGGGTAAAACCTTAATGTTTTTGTAAAATAAAACAAAAGGGTAGTGTTATATTTATAGACTAAAGGAATGGAATGTGTTTTGAAAATAGGTGATGTGGGACTTATAGAAAATGACCGGGTATTACAGTTGTTATGAATGATTCAGGGTCAGTGTTTTCAAAGCGGGTTAGACACTTAATAAAATTGTTTGAGGATAGTGTGGATGATACAGGAAACTAATTAATTAGTTCATGGGTGGAGGAAACACTTAGTTCACTATATTAATAAGAAAATTAAAATCTTATGTCAAACTATTTCTTTGTATATATTCTGAAAAGATGATTCTTTTCTCATATGTATATTGATTAGTTATTAATTGTTACGTCAAAACTATGGTTTTAAATATATTTGTATATTAGTTACTGAGTGAATGAACCTTTTTATGGGCAGGGGCTATGATATGTCAGTCGAACCGACTATGAGATGCGACTACGAAATTGTCATTTCAGTGTGATATTGGTAGATTCTAATATGCACTGAGACATTTTTAATCCCGTGTTAATAAAAAGGAAAATTGATATATTTGTTCTTATGGTTTAAACAACTAACCAGTTTATTATATTACTATATATTTACAAAACTTGTGTTATGGTTAGAGAATAGTAGAAAAGATACAGGATTAAGGGTATTCCAAAATCTTCTAGTTATGTTAGATCTTCATTCATACATTCGCACTTGGGTGCTTTTGAAAAGAATTGTTCAATCATTGAACTGACAAATTTCGTTAACTGTGTCATGCTAATTTTTCAAGTTAGATAGAGTTAAATTTAATGAAATTTATCATGAACACATAGTCAAATAGTGAGATTATGATCGTAAGTCATCAACGCACTATTACCCGATGTGGGTATGATAAAGTCATAAATTTAATTTTAAAAATGAATTTTTTTTAGTTATGTTATTTATATGTCTATACTAATTGTTTTGGCTAGACGAATTTAATGTGAAGAATAAAAAAATAATTTATTCATCAACACCATTTAACCTAGTATGAAGATAATACATAATGAGTCATCAACGCACTTTGCTATGTGCAGTATACAGTCATAAGATTGCTTTTCAAAAGTTTGAATGGTTTAAACATGAGTCAATGTCAATTGTTTCGGCTTGACACATTTGGTTATGATAAAGTAACGGATGTATAAATCTGGTAGATGCAACATACCGTATCTTTAAATGATTATATGGTACAACAGGCTGATCACCTGAAGTACTATCATGAGTGTTTCTAGTCTGAATTAATTGTTACACTGAAGGGTGTTTTTCAGTCTTGGTGACATCCATAGTATTTAAAAAAGGTCAAGGTCTTGATTGACCGCAGTATAAGTTAAAAGAATCCTAAATAAAGGAAAAGTAAGACTGAAAGTCGAGTATGATAAAATATTTAAAACCTAGTGTAAGGAAAGGTTTAAATTAAACCTGTTTAGACCTAATCTAAGTATTAGGAATTTATTATAAGAAAGATGAATTAAGAAAATTCATAAGAGTAATTGAAAAATAATTTTGAGGAAGAAATTCTTATAAGAAAGAGAGAATGTAATATCTTGAATATTTATAGAACTTATAAATATGATATTAAATGACTAAAGTTAGTTGTAAGTTAATTTCAAGGATGAAATTCCTATAAGTTGGGGTGAATATAATATCCCAAATATTTCAAATTAAGATCTGACAAGATCTAATTAAGGTTGTCAATTCAAAACCTAAGAACGATTGCTCGAGTATACCTTGTACTATCTTAAAGAATATATCAAAAATACGATCGTATACGACTATATGTTAAAACTTTTAACCTAAACTATGCGTTATGTGATTAGTAAAGCTTGAATTGAGCTTTTAAATATGTTATGTGATTATTCTATGTGTAAGATTTTATGTTTTGGATGACGTAGTTAACCTTAACACTTAATAAAATCAAGAAGTCAATTTAAGGCAAAAACCTAAATTAGAAAAAGTGTTAAAACTTAAACCCTAAACCATAGGGTCTAAACCCTAGAAAATAACCTAGGCTCTTGAAGAAAATGTGTACGTCAAATTGATATTCCGTTTTAAGATTCATCATTCCCACGATTTGAAAACACGTCATAGTCAGTAATTTTTTTTTCCCGAAAAATGTGTAAAAATATTATTCATGAAGAAATATTTTTCATTCGTTTGACTATTTCTTTCATATATAAGATTTCTTACATTTCACAATATAGTATTAATATGAGGTTTAGATGTCATGGAACCAATATTATTTTTTTTTTATAAAAAAAAGACGAAAATGACACGATTTATGAGAAAACATTTATTGTCTTTTCTACTGTTCTTTTTTATGTTTTGACTTTTTATATTTCATGATATAGTATTTATACAGAGAATAGATACCAGAGAGCCATTGATATTTTTTCAAAAATAAAATGTAAAACGCTCTTCAAATAGAAATGCTTTCCACTTTTGAAAGTTCTGCAAGGGATATAATGTTTGTACGAAGCATAGATGCATAATAATCAATAAAATATTTTCTCCAAAAGCATGTCGAGAATAGGATGAAATTAAGATAAGACAAAAATTATTTTTTTCGACTATTTGATCGTCTAACCATTTTCTGAGAAATGATCGTCAAAATACTATTCATCAAAAAATGTGTCAAGTCTTTTGGATTTTTCACTTCACATAATAGTGTTTATATGAAAAAAAAACTCAGTAATATTAGACTTTTAATCAGTAAAGGTTAATTAAACTAGAAGACTTAACAATGAACTAAGTTAAAGATAATTAGTTGAAATCAAACTAAGTTATGTGTAACTAAGTTAGTGTAACCAAACTAGAAAAAACTAGTACGATTACACTAACTGGGAAAAAACCTAACACAATTTGTTTGAAACTAAATCCAAGTGAAAATGAATCAGAAGAAGTGTGATGCAATGATGATGCAAGCTCTCAAGAATATGCTAAGGTACCAAAGTGTAATTTATCCAGGTACTAAAGCGTAATAATTCAGGCCCCTAATGTGCAATTAGCGAAACTTGGTTTTCTATAAATACCAAGCTCCCCCCTTCATTTTCTTTATTAGCTTCAAGAGTAATTCAAAGCAAAAACACTCTATACATATATTAAGAGAGTTCTAGTGAGTTGTTATCAAGAAAATTGCAAAAAAATAGTTAAAGATTGTAATTACGTAAGGTACAATCTCTAGTCGTTGTAATGTTCAATTTTCTTTCATCTTTAGTGTTAATAAAGCTCAAGAACGCGAGTCGTAGCCATGTACGATTGTCGTTCTCCGTGTTATTCACGTGTTCTTGAATATTTCTTCATTTTATAATAGTTATAATGTCTAATTTCAACTCATAGTTTAAAAGCTCAAGAATACAAGTCGTAGCCATGTACGATTATAGTTCTCCATGTTCTTCGTGTATTCTTGAGCAATAGTTATAAATTGTTATAATCAATTATACAAGTCGTTGTAATAACCAAATTATTTCAAATAAAAAGTGTTATAATTACATATATTAGAAGTGATAATGCTCAAATTATTTTAAGTATGAAATCCAAAAGTTCAAGAACATAAGTCATAGCCACGTACGATTTTTTGTTCTTTGTGTGTTCTTGAGAAAAAAATCATGAATCTTTCTATGAGAAGGTTTATGATTTGTTATTTTTATGTTATAAAGTGTTATTGATTCTTATAATGTACATGATATCTTAACCAATTAAAACTAGTGGTACCATATTTCACAGATTAACCATAAAAATGTTGTTTAAAGTGTGATTACTAACTGTTTTAGCCAATTTTCAAAATCCTAAATTCTGAATCTGCCTTAGCAACCTAAATGAAAGTTGTATATCATGAAATTATAATGAATTTTGACTCAAGAATTATCTCAAAATATTTTTTTATGACAAAGTTATGACTGATACCATAAAAGAGGTTGAAGCCAAAAAATTTGGGGCTCCATTTGGGTTTGAGCAGTTAAAATTATGATTTTGAGTTCCCTGCATAACAAAATGATTCTGCAAATGAAAATAGTCTAATTAAGTTATTCTAAGACTTAATAAGAAGAAAATTTTGATAAACTAATATTCGAGTACACGTAATCCTTTATATAGACGTTTAACGATTTATAGAGAAACCCTAAAATTAGTTTTCAAGGCAAGTCTGCTAAACCTTATTCAAATTTTTATATACAAGTACTCTATCTCTTATTTGTTATGTAATAGATATTATGTGAAGCCTTCAACTAATGTTTGCAAGTTTTCTAATTGTTATGTATTATGTTTACAAGTTATGAATTTGATTTGTACACTTTGTGTGACAACGTGATATAAATTATTGAAATGTGAGTTATATATGATATTAAATTGAGAAATATGTTCAGTCAAGGCAAGTTAAAGTTTACATAAAAGCATAAACTGTGTATGTGTTATTTGTTAGACTTGCTGAGCCGTAGTTCTCATTCTTGTGAATAAAACTTATTTGTAGTTAAAGAAGAATGATAAGATGCTCATGAACGTAAAGAAGAAGCATAGACTAGGTTTAATGTTTTATTTACTTTTATTTGTATAAAGTTTTGATGACTTTTGTAATACGAATAAAATAAACATGTAACTGAATATTATATGAATGATATTATTTATTATCATAAAAATGTTGTTATGTCTTTACTTTGATATAACTTAGAATTGTTAAAAAAAAATTAATCTGAATGAGGGTATTGGTAATATGGACTAATCATGTTATGCCAATACTCTGAACTTCAGATAGATAGTAAAACGTTAATGCAGTATCGATAATGAACTACTTATCAGAATGAAAATGATAAATAATATTTGTGAGTACTGTAAGCATCCGAGACAGGACTAATCGATGTGAAATGGTCAAATTCATTGTTAGGTTCCTTGGACCTAAATACTAGCTTGTTATTACTATTCTGAATGTCAGATAAGTAAGAATATTAATATGAAGATATATCACTATAACCAAATATATTTTGAGTGAGGGTTTTAATTAGTTAGGTATGTTCTGTACGGAAAGAGAATTTTATACCGGAGAAAGATATAAACATTTGTCATGGATAAGGATGCAAATATTTATCACGGATGAAGATACAAACATTCATCATAAGATTCTATGTTCCCAAGAACCGTCCTAATGATTTAATGCCGTGAATCTTGGATATGTAAAGTTATAGAATATTTAAATCTTAAGGTTAAAATTGAACCGTTATATATGGTGTTATTCATTTATACGGATGAACTACAAGTTGATACTTGTATAAATAATGAGATCGAGATCAAGTTAAGATCTAGGGACTAAGTAAGATAAAATTTTAATGTATAGTTTAAAATAGACTAATTCAACCAATATGATTATGAGATCATTAGTTAAGTTGATAAATGTATGAAGTTTAACGTACAAGGTCCGTCGTAGCTAGTGCGGGAATTTTGGGGGCATTACTACATCAATGGATCAACGTCAGCATAGATTTTGTGTTGGGCTTACCCCGAACCCAGCGGGCGATGGATTGTATCTTGGTTGTGGTTGATCGATTTTAAAAAATGACTCATTTTATTACTAGTCGAAAGACAATGGATGCTAATCGGATCGCCCACCTCTATTTTTGGGAGATTGTCTGTCTGCATGATTTACCGAACTCCATCACTTTTGATCGGGACACTAAATTCATAAGTCATTTATGGAGTAGCTTATGGGAGAAAATGAGAACGCAGTTGAATTTTAGCAATTCATAGTGAGATCTAGCGTTAGCTCAAATTGAGTTTGCATATAACCGTTCGAAGAACCGAACTACAAGAATGAACCCTTTCGAGATTGTTTATGGTCAAAATTCTTCCGGGATTCTGGACTTAGCTCCTATTCCAAGGGTTGGCCGTATAATTTCGAAGGCCGAAGAAATGGTAGGACATTTTCAGAAAATCCATGACCAGGTTTGGCAGTCCATTCGTGATAACAATGCCAAATACAAAGGTAGCCATCGCCTTCAGGTACTCTTTAAAGTTGGTGATTTTGTTTTTGTGGTGTTAACTCATGATTGGTTTTCAGTCGGAGAATGCAACATGTGACACCCCCAAATTCAAATACCACTACCTCGAATTTGCTGCTCACGCAATAATATAAACAATCACTGCTAAATAACATTCAATACTAATGCGAAAAATAAATAAACATATGTCGTCTATTACAATGCCTTTCTAGTCCCAAAGTCTACAACTTTTACCAAAATATACATCACAAACTACAAAAGAATATCATTGTTTGCGTTATAATCTTATAAGTCTTAAAAAAAATATAAATAGACTAACAACTATCCAGATAATTAAGATTTTGCTTTTTCTTTGCCTTTATTTGTACCCGACCCCTCAGGTTTAGTTGCAATAATTTCATGACATAGCAAGGGTGAGCAATTAGTTTGCCCAACAAGTTTAAAATGAATACAAAATATGTCGTGAATAAGAATAATGACTGAAAGATTCAATAATATGAATTTGATATAATCAACACACAATTTAATGAGTGAAAATTTATTATTTAAATGCTGAGTGGTTGAATCAGTAACTTAAATGACCCCTTAGGTTACGTTTTCAGAACTGTACTTGAGGGGATCAGTCTCATGTACCACATGTATATGCATAACATTTATTATACGTGTATCGTTTGTCCGATACTTAGGTTCTTCCCCATTATGGGTTGTTCTTCTCAATCTAACAATCCGTACTACTATGGTTTGGATAGTTTTCAAAATAAACTTCATATAGGTCTAGTCGAATAAGAATAATAATAATAGTAATAATAACAACAATAAGAATAATACTAATAAGAATAACAACAACAATAACGACAAAAATAAAAATTACAATAATAATAATTATTGTGGTGGTGTGGTGAATTGTGATAATTGTTATTGATGATTGTAAGTTTTGTAGACATGTTTAAAATTTTCTGGATATCTATTTTTAAAGGAAAATTAATTATTATGGTGGTGTTGTGAATTATGATAATTGTTATGTGTGATTGTAAATTATTTTAGGTTGTAAAACGTCTTTAAGTAATGTAGTATTTTTTGAAATTTAATCAAATTTTTCGTTACGTCGTACCTTCAGGCACGGACAATTACTAGCTTTTTAATATTAGTTAAAGAGTAATTAATTAATTACATTTAGTCATTATTTAGCAATAGATAATAACTAATTATGTTTATTTATTATTTAAAGTTAATTAAATAATAAATAATTAAAGTATTAATCTTATTTGCCTTTAATTATCCTTATTTATTATTAAATCTTAATTAAATAATAAATAATTTAGTTTCTTTACTTTAATTTCTATTAATTATTATTTAATGTTAATTAAATAATTAATTAATTATCCTTACTTATTATTTAATCTTAATTAAATAATAAATAATTAGTTTTTTTAACTTTAATTTCCTTTAATTATTGTTTAATGTTAATTAAATATTAATTAATTAATTAATTATCCTTACTTATTATTTAATCTTAATTAAATAATAAATTATCATTTTAATTATTAATTAATGGTAATTAAAATTAATTATCTACTATTAATATTATTTAGTAAGGTATTTAATCAATCAATAATTTTAATAAATACATAATGACATCATAATTACCCAAACTAAATTTTATAATATTCTTTATTAAATTAGCAAAATAATTTGTTTTAGACCCGACTTGAGAACCGGTCAAACAAGACCCAAACCGGGCCCCACAAGCAAAAAAAACCGACCGATCGGTTTTTATTTAAAAACTGGCAGTATACTTCCTTCATTTTCAGATTTGGCCTCATTTGAACAAACTTGAATAAAATAAAATCTACAAGTCCGATTGACCTCAAATTAGACTTTTTGGAATCCTATCTTTATAAACTACAAGATTCCATCCTCAAACAACAAATTTGGATATTATTTGATTACTAAAAATGACCATAAACTGGACTATTTTGCACAGCCCTTCGACAGTGAGGTCCTTTGGTTCAAAAATTCATATCTTGCTCATTTCAAATCATTTTCACATGAATCTAAAGAGATTTTGTTCTTAACTTACCCATATATTTCAAGAAAATATAAAACCACAAAAATAATTTATAGATTTGAAAATATGTCATTTATTCGAACAAACTATGTTTTGTTCGTCGGTAAAAATATTTTCAAGCATTTTGCTAGATTTTTCTACATAAACCCGTACCACTACACATTTAAACCACATGGTATCCTATATAAACATGTCTAGCATGATTATAAGCATAAAGAGCTCAAAGATAACATTTCTACCATAAATATTAAAAGAAAACCAAGATTATGGTTTTTAAGTGATTTTTATAGCTTTTTGACTTGTGAGCTACTTTTCTCTCCTTTCCAAAATAGATGATGGAGTTAGATAACATCCAAGAACACCCCTTGAAGTAATCTAGCTTGACTCAGTAGTGACTCACTAAAGAAACTCACTAACTCACTACCTTTTTCTTTAACTCACCTAGTTAACTCACTCCAAGTCACAATATCAAGAACTCCAGCAATAATTTTGTAAACTCAAACCTAAATGTGCTAGCCTCTATTTATAGAAGTATAAATCTATACATATAACATATTTATGTATAGATTGGACTTCAAGCTTTTTCTATAAATGTTAGCAAATAAATTAAGTGTTTCATACACTAACTCAAGCAACAAATTGGATAAAAATTTGGAGTCCGTAGTACTCCTTCCCCTTAACCAACCATGCCCCTCTATAATGCCCCAGTTTAGCTTTATTTTGTGTGTGCACAATTTGGTAAATAAAAGACTTCTAGAAGTTTTGACAATTGGACCAAAAATTGGGCTTGCAATTTAATTCATTTGGGCCATCTATGATCACAATAATCCAACAACATTGGGTTACTAAAAATAATTCACTAGTCTTCCAATTAAATAAAACATTGGGCTCGATTAATTACATAGCCAAAAATAAAGTAATTTCCACAAGTCCATTACTTAACTTAAGTGATTGAGCTTATTAAAATAATTAAGAAACAATTTAATAATCAAATTTAATTTAATTTATATAATCCAATTAGACTTGTCATATTCAATATTAATTGAATATTTAATTAGGTTCCATAACATATTAATTCCTTGATATAAAAATATAACCTTAGGTTAGTCCAATAATTAATAACCATTCATAGGACTTCCTTTAATTAAATTAATTCAATATCCAAATATTATCCAATAAAATCAAACCACCTTGTTAGGGTTTAAATTAATACACACAATAACTCATTTAATTAGAATTTAATTTTTTAATTTTATTTATAATATAATTCAAAATTTTTGATCCTTACATTCTCTCCCCCCCCCCCCCCCGCCCCGCCCCTTATAAGAATTTCATCCCCGAAATTACAACATAAGGTCACTCAAAAAGATGCGGATAATTCGCTCTCATCTTTTCTTCGAGCTCCCACGTAGTTTCTTCAACTGCGTGGTTTCTCCAAAGAAATTCTATAGAATGTATGACCTTATTTCTTAACGTCTGCTCCTTCATGTTGAGTATTTGGACAAAAACCTCTTTGTACAATAGATCCTTCTCGACTTGAATCGGTTCGTAGGATATCACATGCTTGTAATCCGGTTTATATAGCCGCAACACTGAAACATGAAACACATTGTGAATGTGCTCAAGTTCAGAAGGTAAGTTTACTTCGTACGCCACTTCACTTTATGGTTAAATAATTTGTATATTGTTTATTTTAATATAGAATGAATTTCAATCTTGGACTACATGATCCTTTTATACTTTATGATCAAAGACAACACTGCTCTAAGGAAGTACGGAACAATAAGGAGGATTGCACTAGTAGATTGCATAGTGATGAGAATAGGATCAAACTTGACGTATTAAAGTTAACCAAAGTCCAAAATGATTTATTAGAAAAATGGAGTTTTGGGGTACTGAGCCTATAATAGCCAATAAGATGGATGCGTGATTACTCTCTGCATTATTAGAATGATGGAGGAGTGAGATGAGCACGTTTTATTTTTCCATCAATGAGATAACTATCATGTTAGAAGACGTGTTTTATATCCTAGACTTACTTGTGGTAGGAAAGCTTATTACTTGTGGGCTTTGTGGACAACTGAAGAACTTGTAGGAAACATCTGAATTACTTCTATTTTCACAAAAGGGGGATAAGGCCTATGATTGCAATGGTATAAGCACTTCTTGGTTAGCTCATATATTTGGGCTCTTACCTCGACGTGCTAGTTTTCGACTCGTTACGATATACACCAAGGCATCTAGTTTATATGTCATTGGGAGAATTTTGTTTGCAAATCTAAGTCGAAACGATAGGGAGTTTGACCAACAAACTAAGGGAACTTTAATGATAAGAGCATATATGCACCTTCTCCCTACACAACTCCATAACAATATCTACTTGGTCCATAATCTTAATTTAGCCGCGATATTTTATTTGATCTATTTGACCCAAGCTCATAGACTATGTATTAGCTGATCCACCGGTGATGATGGACGGAACAATTCAAGATAGTCCATACACACCATATACGTTTGAAACACCTTTTCGTCAAGGGTATTAAACTTATACGGAGTAGGGGATACAACTCACTCCCATTATGGAAGAGACTTTGCTTAGTGTCGAACAGTTAGAGTAACTGAGCCCAGGAGAATACACAGAGCTCCCCTTCTTCCTAACCATTGACCGTACTTAAAGGTATGATCCACTTCAACCTCTAAAATATTAGAAGGTTTTGTGGCTTAATCAAAACATGTTGTTTAAGGATGTGGATCAAAATCTTTATCTAATGGTGTATCCAAAGCACGTATACTCCTTAGTGCTCAATTTGGTCAACACTTTACGACCTAGACATGATGTATACGATTTTATCGTCGACACTTACCTCAAATTACTAAAATTAAGGGAGCGAGATATTCAAGATGGTAACACAGATCGACACAATTTCTTTTTTATGTCGTGCGTGTTGTTTCAACTCTTGACAATGTAGTGGTAGGATTACGTTGTCCTCAAATTCAATGCAAAAGAGACTCTCAATATAGATCATATCGTCCCTTACTTTGCAAATCAAGGGGATCAATGTAATTTTGGGGAGAACGACATATCATTCCTTCTAGTTTGTTCAAAAAATCACTTCTTCCTCTTTGTGGTCCTTATTAAACAATGGAGAGTGATCCTCATTGCTCATGTGTTTGATGACATTAGAGAACTTAAGATGACCTTAAGATACATGATGTAGATAACATATGTGGTAAGTGTTTTAATATATTAAGTTACCCATAAAGTCCTAATATTATGTTATATGAGTTTACTAATCATTTTTCTTTTTTATATGTAGCCAGAATATATTGCCAACACTCTGCGCATATATCAATAAGATAAAAATTTTCCAATAAATCTATATTGCCCCCAATCATGAAAGATCGCCCCGAGCAAAAAAATAAAACCGATTTGTTATTCCCAAAGGCACTCGAAATAATCTAGAAGGATGGTTAAATAGTTTTTTTTTTTAAAATTTTCTTTTTAAAGAGTAATTACCGAGAAGTTAGGCAGGTTAAACCTATTAGATTTGCACAACGGAATATAAGTTTGAAAATCTCTTTAAATATTAAATGAAAATCACAATTCTAAATTTAATGAATGTGCATAAATAAGTCACTAATGAATACACAGAGTAATTGAAAAGTAAAATACATAAAGTAAATAGCACAAATATTTTTAAGAGGTATGGAGTACAAAAGTCTTATAGTACTCTCTTCTACTCTGCAAGTAGGTATGATTCACTAAGGATGATTTGGTTCCATAAATCAAGATTCAATTAGAACTGGTACAACAAAGTGATTAACAAATAATCAAACAAGTTACATAGATTTGGTTACAACAAATCACTAAGATTTACACAATCACTAAGAATGAGATATTGTTTAAGGTCTTATTAAATTATATTTAAGTCCTTCTTTAATTGACTTAGCAGTAGTTCGTGTTTTTTAGAATCGTAGAACGGAGCTTTAAAAACTTAGACTTTCAACATTGTTTCTTTATTAATCATTATTTTTGGCATTTGATGTAGTAATCCTTTTATAGTGTCTTCTTGAGATTTGCATGTTGGATTGTTATCGTTGTTCCATTTTGTCTAGGACACTAGTCAACATTCAAATCTTTGACCTTAAATTACTGCATGCTTGGACCATCTTAGGTCATTTTCTTTAGTACTGTGCTTAATGCAGTAGCAAACAAGTATCATTTATCCTTGCAAATAAAGCTATTAGATAGAACTTTTGTTGTCTTGTTCTTATTGCAAACACACATGAAAAGCAATCTTAAGGAGCGTGTGTTTGAAGTTTATCACCCTTGTTATAACCTGCCACTAACTTATCATAATGTTGCACTCTACAATTTTGGTTTCTCCTAAGTAAAATTGTTGAGTTGATCCTCAGATAGTAGAGTATTTTTTACTACTTTTTTTTCTCTACGAATGTTGTACTCTATGATTATGGTTCTACGAACTAATGTTTACTCTGCAACCTTGGAATAACTTCAGTTAACTGTACAATCTTAGATTGGTTTTATCTTTTCTCTATGAAAAACATTTCTAGCCTTGGACAACTAAGTTATTACAAGGATTTCATTTATATGCTCTACGATTTGAATCAACCTAATAAATTTGATCCCTAACTAAGTCCTTTTATATAAAATCTTTCAAAAGGACTTTACAAAACTTATTTTTATAAATATATTTTAAATATAATCATCATCGAATCAAATAAAGGGACCACATAATGCATGTACTAACAATATTTCCCTATTTGATGATGACAAAATAAGTAGTTTCAACAATCATCAATTCCAAATATGCAAGACAATACATATATTTAAATATGACGTCGTATACAGTGAGCAACTGTATTATCTAAGGAAAGAATGAATTTTATTGATGAATTAAAGAATAGTTTATAGAAAGAATATAAGGAAATTATAAGAATTTTATAAAAAGAATAAAGAATACATTAAGCTACTATTAATTTCTTGTACGCTTAGTTGGATGATTCCTTTATTCTTCTCTTCTTCTATTATAGAGTCTCATTCCTTCTTTTTCTCTCTGTCTCATTTCTTATTTAGATTCTGTAGTCCCAAGAGAAAGTTGTATCTGCTCTTTTCCTACAATGTGCATCTTTTGTAGATTTTGATTATCATATTGAGGGTAACTGATTGTAAGGAGCCTTCTGCCGGTAAGAGTTACTCCACTTGATGATCCAAAAGCCCTGTGAGATAGTTAACTTGAAGGAATTGCTTAAAGAGAAGGAGTTACAACAGATGATTGAGAAGATTTTCTTGGTGGCGAGGTGCTATAACCTCCTTAGTCAATTGTAGAATTTTAGTCGCAAGCTCTTGGACTTGACCATTAGTTAAAGTGATTTCACCTTTGAATTTGTCAATTTTTTTGTCGAATTCCTGGTGTTGTTCATGAATGAGAGTCATAGAATTATCTGTCCGTTGAATTATATTTCTTATGAATCTTTTAAAGGTGATCAAATTTGAGCTCATGTCAAATACTTTATCATTAATGAGCTTTATTGATATAGAATTGGAGTCCTGTAGTGCATTGATAGTTTTAATGTATGAATTAATCTTTTTGAAGTATATGTTGTCTCATTTTCTCAGGGAGTCTTCAATTACCTCAACCAGTATGTATATGCGTTTGTCGAATTTCTCTATCATATTATTTGGTACATGAGCAGCTATTTTGGCGACATGAAGTAATCCCTTCTGAACTCCTTTTTTTTTGTATTCTCAAAACTCAAGCTACACTTATCTATTACTTCCTTGAGTATAAGAGTGAGCTGAATTTTGGATGGTATAATAGATAAACATGTGTAGAGCTTTTCCATCATGGCTTCGAATTTTTCTTTATTTATAATGTTGATGTCTTAAAAAATAACATCATTTGCATTGAGTTTTGTGAGAATACTAAGTATAAGCTCTTTAGAAGTAGAAGGTATAGTATAAAGTATTTGTGTATCAGATGTGAAAGGTATATTTGTACAAGTATTAAGTGACTCTACGATCAGAGACTTAGGGGACTCTACGATCGGATACTAGGTTAGAGAAGGTGATCTAGAGTATATATGTTCAGGGGTGGTTTGAGGTGAAGGAAATTTATTATGTACAGGTGAGGTAAGTATACGAGGTTGGTCAATTTGGTTTATAATCGTAGAGTGGAGAGAATAAAACAAAGGTTAAGAAAAGTAAAGTTCTAAGAATTTGTACCTTTAGTATGGTGATGCAAAGTTGGATCCTATGAACGTTTAATAGAGTAGGTTTATCTGTATTTTCTTATATTTGGCGAGCATAGCTCTAACCTTATTCATCAATGGTGGGTCAATATACAATTTTTTTTGTGAAGATCTATTAAAAGAGGATTCAGCTTCAACCTCATTAGCGATTTTCCTTCTGGAAAAATTGCATTTAGGGGATAGTGTTGAGCAAGAGTTTTGATGTCTATGTACCATTTGTAAGTCCATGAAATCCATTTATAGTCTCTTTGCACTTGAGCTCGTAGAAGGGGAAGAACTAGCTCTACGACCGGAGAGTGAAACTCTGTGATCGATTCTTCTTTATCAACAACTATTAATTTTATTTTATCTTATTTAGGTTTATTTAAACCTTTCAAGCTGGCATCTTTCTTTAGCCATTCTTCTTCTTCTTCTTCTTCTTCTTCTTCTTCTTCTTCTCCTCTATTTGTTTTACCACCCAATCTTCTACACTTAGGCCTGCTTCAGCTGTAGTTTTTCTTTTCTCTCTCTGGTGGCTTGATGGTAGACCTCTACTTCCATGGCCATAGCATCATTTCCAGAGATTGAAGGAGGTTGGGTAGCAACTTTCTTCAACCTCTTAGCCTTCCAAGTTAGCTTGGAAGTAAGATATCTTCAAGCATATTTACAACTACAACCTTTTTTTATTTTTGTGTCTCCCTATTCTCAAGAACTTGGGACTATTCCTCAACTAATGTCTTTTAAGAGTTCTTGGGAACACTTTCCTCTTTAGCTACTTTTTTAGAAAAAAATTTGAGACCATGTTTCTTGACCTTGATATTAGTAGGTGCCATCTTCACCTTCATTTGCTTTGGCTTCTTAACAGTTGAAGCCACGTTAGCTGAAGTTTCAAGGGTTACTAAACATTGAGGCTCATCTTCTTCATTATCATTTTTCCACTTCTTAAAAGCTTTAGAAGGCTTCTAGACCTCGGTGATAGTCTTTTAACTTTTTTTTGACTGCTTGGACTTGTTGAGTTCAATTAGATTCATCTTCTAGTTATCAAATAGCTTATTCCTAATCTTTTTGTTTATATTTAAGGGCTCTCCATATTTCTCCCCTATATGTTATTTTAGCTTTTCTTTAAAATGATACTGATGAACCTCCCATAAAATATCTTAAGAAGTGGCTTCCCTTCTTTCTTCTTCTTCTCATAATCTTTAAAACACTTAGACAACTAATTGAAGATTACAACCCTGTAGTTTATTTTCACTTCCACTATGATTGCGGTTAAGATCTATAACTACAAATCACTGAGGGAGTCATGGACTGAGTCTTTGCAGATGCCATATTTTCACACAATATTAACCAAGAACTCAAAGTCCTGTTTAAAATTCTTTTTCTTTAGTCCCTTGACTTCAGTATTCTTCTTCTTATATCTTATGAAGTCTAGACCTTTCGTAGTGTCAATAGTTCCAAACTCAGTGTCTCCAGCACAAACAAATCCTAGAATGAAACCTGTTTTCTTTGGCTTAAGGATCATGGTGATCCATTTTATCTTTGTCCTTATCTCTCCATCAATGATCTTTCTATTGAGATAAAATTCTTCTACCGACTTTGAATAGACTTTGGTATTCTCACTCAGCACAAATTTAAAGCCAACTTTTCGTAAAAAGTTAAAGATAGTGCGAAAGTGAGCATCAACACCATCAAACTGATCAAATCACAATTAGTTTCTAGGGACTACTTGGTTAGTTGACATGATTGTAGTAGTTGATTTGAACTAAAACAAAGATAAGTTAATAGTAGGGTGAACTAGGGCTTGTGAAAGAGATGGAGTAAAGTAAGCAGAATAAGTGAACCGATAAAAAATGAAAGTTAAATTTTGAAAGATATATATGCATCCCTCCTATTTAGTTGAGTGATACGCATATTGAATTTTATTTGTAGTTCCATCTATTATAATTATTGCATACAGTACTTAGCTTTCTTTGATGTGTTCACGTCTGTTCATTTTACCATGTGTCTTGAGATAATTTCTCTTACTCAACGATCAATTTCTAATTTGTAGAGTGGTCCTTCGTAGAGTATGTTTACTTAATGATCCACCATTCACTCTATGATTTTTAAATGGCATTTTTCATTCTATAATCTCGTACACCAAATGCCCTTCGTCCTTAGCCAAACCCCTTGAGCGCGCGAGCTCTCCTTTGGGTCTAGCCTCATTCAATAATCCACAAAAGGGAAAAGACTTATAAGGAAAGAAAAGAATTCCTAACTATTCAATGTGGGACTTTCCCAAATTTGTTTTTTTGTTTTTAGAAATACACTATAGCTCCAACACAAACCAGATAGAAGCAACCAAATAAGGTTTGAAGATAAAATACTCGCTGCAGTTGATAAGGAATCCAACGTGGAGGAAAAAATTGATGACGACTACTTATTTGAACCGATTCGTTCCAATACAAAAGGATGTAAAAAGAGCACACAGATCAAAAGTAGAATCGTGCTATCAACTTCACAAAAGTCATTGAGGAAGTATGCCATATGTGAAAAACTAATAGATCATGACAAGATAAATCATTATAAAGCATTGGGTCTAGACAAGGCATGAGATTTTGAAATAATTAATATTCAGTGTGACTATAATATTTTGTTAT
Source organism: Hedera helix (assembly GCA_947179155.2). NCBI lineage: Eukaryota > Viridiplantae > Streptophyta > Magnoliopsida > Apiales > Araliaceae > Hedera > Hedera helix. The sequence continues at coordinate 15,157,938 of OX359283.1, read as the reverse complement.
TTTTAGTACTTGTAATTGTGAAATTTATTTTATTATTTTATTTTATTTCAAATGTCTCATCAGTTTGGATTCATTGAGGGTGATCCATTGATCAGATGTGATTTCTCTTAAAAAAAAAAGAGATCTTCAAATAATAAATAAATAAGAACATGCAATCTTATGGTTTGCTAGTGGTGGTTAGTGATTTTTCAAATATTTTAAATGTTTTCAATATTTTTAACATATTGTTCAATTGAACTGACAGTTTTATTGTTAAATTTTATATCTATGTATATGTAGTGTTTGATGAAGGCTGTTAGTTATAAATCAAAAAAATTCAAAACGAACTATAGCAGGACAAAGAAATATTTTTTTAGATCTCCTAAAAATTGTTAAGTCTAAAAGAAGTTAAACAGTTAAAGTATGATACAACACATTGTCACATACATCATTGGTATTGTAACGACTATTAACAAATATACTTGTCGTCCTAACACTTTTTGGATAACTCTCCACGTTGCAACAAATTCAATACGTGGTGATGTAATAGTTGATGGTTTTCCTAACACACTACTATATGGGGACATAACTATGGGATCTGTAACCGTGCTGCACAACGCTGTAGTATTCTCCCCCAACGAACAACACATACTACTTGCGTTTGAAAATTCAAGATGTAGTTGCTTTATTTAATTGATATGTCGTAATGTATTTCGTATTTGTTATCACGATGTATTTTAAATTATGGCTGAAACTATTGTAATTTGAAATTAAATGACGTGTATTTGGTAATTTGCTTAAATTAAACTATTGTAACAAACTTAAATTACAAAAGGTTTAAACTATCGTGATTTGCTTAAATTAAATTAAATATGTAATTTGCTTAAATTACAAAATGCTTAAACTATTGTAATTTGATTAAATTAATTTAAATTAAATATGTAATTTGCTCATTTTTAAACTAAGTTGGAACTGTATTTAATTTCTATTATGATTTATAGCTTAAATTGAACTATGGTAACAAACTTAAATCACAAAAGGTTTAAACTATTGTAATTTGCTTAAATTAAATTAAATATGTAATTTGCTTAAATTATATCATGTTTAAACCATTGTAATTTGCTTAAACTAATTTAAATTAAAAATGTAATTTGCTCATGATTAAACTAAGTTGGAACATGTATTTAATATATGTTAAGTTTTTTTGGACTGAAACTATGATTTATAGCTTTCTCTAAAAATATATTAACCCTAATGCAGAACTGAGGTTCTGCATTAAATTAGACACTGTAGCATGATAATTCTATGGATAGGGATCAATAACAACTTAAAACAATACGTAGTGTTTAGCATGACTATCCTGCAAATTTCATGGACACTAGACATAATATTCTGCCTAGCTTGTCTCCCTACCGCATGACTGTTGTGCGTATGGAGGAAAATGCAGGCAAAATGTATCCTGTATTTTCTCCCGATCCACACAACACTAAATGTTATGTATTTAAAATACTTGTTAAAAACCTCTAACAACACAAGTTTTGTTCCATATAAACAACACAATTATACATAGCCTTCAACCATATTTTCAACTAGATTACAATAACTAATAAACCTTAATAATTTCTAACACACAAGTATTGTAACACCCCCTTCCTGACCAGTGGAAAGGGAGGCTACGCACGAACGAATTCTAAACAGAATGTTAAAACAAAAAGGAAACTCTTCTCACATTTGCCCTTGAATCCCCTTGCAAACCTGCCGGAAGAAAAACACAGCATGAGCCAAACGCCTAGTATGGATAAAGAGTGCAGAATTAAGAACTGAAATTGAATAACAAAATCAAATGAACCAAACTGAGATTAACAAAATCAACTGAACTGAATAACAAAATCTACTGAACCGAATTGATCTACTGAACTGAATAATAAAATCTACTAAACTGAACTGATCTACTGAACTGAACTGATCCACTGAACAACATAAAAGGCTGAATTGAATGGTTGTGTTTATTTCATATCGAGCTCAGAACAAAACAGAAATATAACTTGTCACAAAGACAAGTCAAAATACTGCCACACAGGCAGGCACACATTGGACTGCAGATCCAAATGCATGCAAAATCGGAAGCTGTGTTCGGCACAAACAACACCAAACCGCAGAACAGAACAAAACAAATAACTAGGGTCGACCCATACGCCTCCCACAACAAAACACCAATTGACCAACTCTCATCGGAGCACACAAAATGGAGACGCCGTGGACTAATCACACAGCCACGGAAGTGTCATGCCTCGGTGCCAAGAGGACATGCCTGTGGTACCCCCACAGGTGGTTATAGCTCAGGTATACCGTACGGTACTTTCTAACAAAAATATCATGTCACAACGAATGCGACACAATATCACAAAAGGGGTTCTAATACGCACATGCTAAACCGAAACAAATCGACACAAAGTCTCCCAATTATACTTGCATGTACGTTTCTACATAATCAAAATAAATACTAGACATGCTTAAGAGTACAAGATAAGTTGTGAATATCTAAAATCAAACAAAACTATCATATGCATTTGACTATGAACAATATATCGAAAAATATCCAAATTCTAATGAAGAACAAAACAAACCAATTAAAATCAAAGGAATATTGCTGAAGGAGTACGGAATCCGTACCTGGAATACGCAATGAAATATCCGAAATTATATTGCAAAACTGACTCGTTAAATTCCCTCCATCGGAACTAATTAAACAAAATAAATGAATTGATAAATAAATAGTTAATCAATTGATTAAGTTTTATACATTTTCTCTCTCTTAGGCAAATCTGAAATCCTTCCATTCTAAACAAAATTATACCTAAAGTTATACATACATAAATATTCTAATCATGGTAACGTATTAATAAATAATAGTTTTCTTGTTCCTTCCGAAATACATATAAGTATATTTTCAAAAATATTCTTTCCATTTTTAATTCTATTACAAACAAATATTTTATTATTATTATTATTATTATTATTATTATTATTATTATTATTATCTGACAAACTTTAAAGTTACAAAAATACTAATTTAATATTTCAAAATGCTAATTACTAACAAAGATATACCAAAATATATTAACTAACAAACTAAATAGCATACAAAAATTAAAACTACAAAATTAAAACTAATACAGAAAATTAAATAATTGCACAAAGAAAGAAAAAGAGACATACTCGAAATTATGAGGTTCGTAGTCCGTTCACGTCCTCGACACCGAAAAAATATTTTAACTATGGAGGTCCTTACTAAAAAGGTCCTCACACAAAAAGGTTTCCTTACATTGGGAAAAACCTTAATGTTTGGGTGTTTTAAAACTTAAAGGAGGTGGTCCTAATATATAGGCAAGTAAAGGGAGGATAGCTTTAGATATTGGTGATGTGGGACTAAAAGCAACCGGGTATTACATTATACTAAATCACATTGACAACTAATCAACAAGTATGATAACCAATATATATATATATATATATATATATATATATATATAATTAACATTACAATTGAATGTTGTTGACGCATGATTTTGTCCACTTGATGAAACCACCAAACAATGAGCAACCTGCACTAGAAACAACCGTTAGCCACCCCCAGATCAAGCGACGACTTGGGCTGTTCGGGGATGCTCTAGTGTGTAAATAAGTACAGGTTGTTAGTGTCTGCATGATTAAATTTGATGATGACATAATGGTGACATGATATGATTAATGCTTAATGTATATTTGTAAAGATATTTTTTGCAAAGTCCTTATTTGATTCATATTGTACAAGGACTTAGCTTTGAAAAGATCAAACTTGTTAGGTTGATCTTCCGAAAGAAAAAAAACTATTGAATAGAACTTAAGCAGATCATATACCAACAACAGATTGTATTGAAAGAAGATCAGATCATGAAGCTAGTCTAAATTGTATTGCAAGTACTGAAGACCGCATAGTAGAAGCTAAATTGTATTGCAAGTACTGAAGATCGCATAGTAGAAGCTTAATAGTATTGAAAGTACTGAAGATTGCATAGTAGAAACTGAATCACATTGCAAGATTAGAATGTATTGCAACATCATAATCACATTGAGAAGACATGATCGTATAGAAGAAGGGAGATCGTACAAGAAAAATAAATCCTACTATACGATCAGTTCACTTCGTAGATCAAAGGTTGTCAGACTACTGACATTGGACATACCATAAATGAAGTACCCAATGAAATCTTTCTAAGTCCAAGGTAAAATCTAAAGTCAAACCATTTAACCGGGTGCGCGTCACGTGTTACTCGCGCACAGGGGGGCTGCAAATCCGCCAAAAATTAAGCCTTGCATGCACAGTCAGTTAGCCCTTTGTTTTGCAAATTTTCAATCTGCTTCAATCAATCAAAACTGTGTGCTCATTTAGGGGCAATCTATCAACAACCGTTGGCTCAATTAAGGGGCGTACATCATGTAGGTACACCAGAAAATACCCATCTCTCAGAGTTCCAGCAATAGGTCGAAATTGTGTTTGTGTTCGTTTTTCTTCTGTGCAGGGAAAGACGAAACAGAAATTCTTCTGGGCTGTTTTATCCTAGGGACGGCGTGGTGTTTACGAACTGCTTGCGCAATCTGGGCAGAGCCGCGAAACGTCTTAAAGAGAGCGACCTAATCCGCGACTCAACCCAGACTCGTACATTCGGTAATCTGTTATTGTCATAACAGAGGCGAGGTAACTTGTTACTGTTTCAACAATTTTAAGACAATTTCTTTTCTGCCATGGATTCTGAAAACAAGATCTCCATTACCACTGATATTAACAAACCTTTTCGCTTTGAGGGTCTTCACTTCAAACGCTGGAAACAAAAGATGTTATTTTTTCTTACGACCCAAAAGCTTGTTGATTATTGTCGCTCTGTTATACCTATTCCTGTTGACCCACCCACTTCTGAAAACACCAAAGAAAGAGAAAAATGGACAAAAGAAGATTTTTTGGCAAAGAACTATATTTTGAATGCTTTGACTGATGAACTTTATGATTATTATCTGTCTTTTGAAACTGCTAAAGAACTTTGGGATGCCCTCCAGAAAAAGTATGACACCGAAGAGGCTGGGACTAAGAAATATGCAGTTAGTCGATATCTCAAGTTTGTTATGGTCGATGAAAAATCTGTAGTTTCCCAGGCACATGACTTACAAAAAATCGCACATGAAATTCTATCTGAGGGTATGTCTTTTTGTGAACAATTTCAGGTTGCTGTCCTTATTGACAAACTGCCAGCCAGTTGGAAGGACTGCAAAAGAGATCTCCGCCACAAGTCAAAGGAGTTTTCTTTGGAGACCTTAATTATTCGTCTCCGGATTGAGGAGGAGGCTCGGAAACTTGATCAAAAGGAGGAGGTTCTATTTGTCTCAAACAAGAAGAATCAAACTCCAGAGAAGAGGCATAATAGTTCGGCTGCACTCAAACCAAATGGTAGAATCACGAAGCCAAACCAGAACCGCAAGAATCAGAATAGTAGATCCAATCAGAACAAGAACCAACACCATTCAGGAGGCCAGGCACGAGACACAGACGTTGTCCAGTTTCTGTGTTACAATTGTAATAAGCCTGGTCATATGGCAAGAAATTGCAGGAACCCCAGGCGTCGTGCTGCTCCGCAGGCGAACCTGTTAGATGGAGAACCACTAGTGGCTATGATTTCTGAGATAAATCTGATAAGTGGTTCAGGAGGTTGGTGGATAGACACCGGCGCCTCTCGCCATGTCTGTCATGATCGTTCCTTGTTCAAGAGCTATTCTGAAGCAGACGATAAGAAAGTGTTGTTGGGTGATTCCCACACCACTAAGGTTCTTGGTGTTGGTAATGTAGACGTGAATTTCACTTCTGGAAGAACTGTCACCCTAAAAGAAGTGCTGCATACTCCAGAAATAAGTAAGAATCTTGTGTCTGGCTACCTCCTCAATAAAGCTGGATTCACTCAGACCCTTGGAGCTGATCTGTACACTCTCACCAAGAACGGCATGTTTGTTGGTAAAGGTTATGCTACTGATGGAATGTTTAAACTTAATGTTGACATGAATAAAACTGCTACTTCTTCTTATATTGTTTGTTCTGTGAATATTTGGCATGCAAGACTTTGTCACGTAAATAAGAAATTGATTAAAAACATGAGTAACTTAGGGTTCATTCCTAACATCTCATTAAATGACTTTGAACAATGCGAATCGTGTAGTCAAGCCAAAATCACTAAGAAACCTCATAAGTCGGTCATTAGAAAAACGGAACTGCTTGAATTAATTCATACCGATATGTGTGAACTAGATGGAGTCCTCACTAAAAATGCACAAAGATATTTTATCACATTCATAGATGATCATTCGAACTTTACATCTGTCTATTTGATGAAACACAAAGATGAGGCATTTGACATGTTTAAAATTTTTCTAAATGAAGTTGAAAATCAGTTCAATAGAAAGATTAAGAGACTTCGTAGCGATAGAGGCTCTGAGTATGACTCAAACAAGTTCATTACCTTTTACAATTCTACTGGCATCATTCATGAGAAAACTGCTGCTTACTCACCTGAAATGAATGGAAAGGCAGAACGTAAGAATAGAACACTTACTGAACTCGTTGTTGCTATTATGCTTAGTTCGGGTGCATCTTCACATTGGTGGGGTGAAATTTTATTAATTGTTTGTTATGTGCTTAATAGAATTCCTAATTCTAAATCCTTGATTTCACCTTATGAATTGTGGAAAAATCGGAAACCATATGTGTCTTATTTTAAAGTTTGGGGCTGTTTAGCTTATGTTCGTATTCCTGACCCGAAGAGGTCAAAACTTGCTAGTAGAGCTTATGAATGTGTTTTTATTGGTTATGCTACACATAGTAAAGCTTATAGGTTCTTTGACATTAACAATAAAGTAATTGTTGAATCAATTGATGCTGGTTTTTATGAAGATAAGTTTCCCTTTAAATCAAGAAATAGTGGGGGTGATAGCATACCTAGATTAAAAGAACCTAGAACCATGGACTCTAGAGACATTGAAATAGAACCAAGAAGGAGCAAAAGAGTTCGCACAGCGAAGGAATTTGGTCCTGACTTTGCATTTACCTTAGAAGATGACCCTACTACTGTTAAAGAGGCCTTAACTTCCCCAGATGCTGAATTTTGGCAAGAAGCCATAAATGATGAAATGGAATCCTTAGAGTCCAATAAAACTTGGGAACTAGTCGACTTGCCACCGGGTTGTAAATCAATTGGTAGCAAATGGGTACTTAAAAAGAAATTGAAACCTGATGGTTCTGTGGATAAATACAAAGCTAGACTTGTTGCTAAGGGTTATAAACAAAGAGAGAATATAGATTTTTTCGATACTTATTCACCTGTGACTAGAATCACGTCCATTCGTGTTTTGATTGCCATAGCCGCTATCCATAATTTAGTTGTACATCAAATGGATGTTAAAACTGCTTTTTTGAATGGTGAATTAGAGGAAGAGATTTACATGGATCAACCAGACGGTTTTGTTGTCCACGGCCAAGAACACAGAGTATGTAAGTTAGTTAAATCTCTTTATGGTCTTAAACAGGCACCTAAGCAATGGCATGAAAAATTTGATAACCTTGTTTTGTCGAATGGCTTTAAGATCAATGAAAGTGATAAATGCATATATTACAAGTTTGATAATTCAGTTTGCACGCTGATATGCTTATATGTTGATGACTTGCTAATATTTGGCTCTAATTTATCTGTTGTTAATGAAACCAAATCTCTGCTTAGTAAGAATTTTGACATGAAAGATTTGGGAGAAGCCAATGTTATTTTGGGTATTAAAATTACTAAGTCTGAAAATGGAATTTCTCTTGATCAGTCACATTACATTGAAAAGATCTTGAAGAAATACAATTATTTTGACTGCAAACCTGCATGCACTCCTTTTGATTCAAGCACTAAATTGTTTAAAAATACTGGAGATAGTGTTAGACAATCTGAATATGCAAGTATTATTGGTAGTCTTCGTTATGCTACTGACTGTACTAGACCAGATATTGCATATGCTGTGGGTGTCCTATGCAGGTTCACGAGCAAGCCTAGTATGGAGCATTGGTATGCAGTTGAGAGGGTAATGCGGTATTTGAAAAGAACCATAACCTATGGTTTGCACTACTCGAAGTATCCTGCTGTGTTAGAGGGATACAGTGATGCCGATTGGAATACTCTCTCAGATGACTCCAAAGCAACTAGTGGATATGTGTTTAACAGTGCAGGAGGTGCAGTCTCCTGGAAGTCCAAGAAACAAACGATTTTAGCTCAATCCACTATGGAGTCTGAGATGATTGCACTAGCTGGAGCTAGTGAAGAAGCAGCTTGGTTAAGAAACCTTCTGTCAGAGATTCCCTTATGGGAAAAACCTATACCGGCCATACTAATCCATTGCGATAGTACCGCGGCTATTGCTAAAGTTCAGAACCGTTATTTTAACGGCAAGAAACGACAAATACGTCGTAAGCACAGCACAGTTAGAGAGTTGCTTACTACTGGAGCTGTTAGAGTGGATTATGTACGGTCAGAAGAGAACCTGGCTGATCCTTTGACGAAAGGACTAGCACGGGAGAAGGTGTGGAACACCTCAAAAGGGATGGGACTCAAGCCCATTGAGAAATGAGTCACTTGTGATGGATACCCAACCTATAGACTGGAGATCCCAATAAATAGGTTCAAAGGGAAAAACGAGTCACATGGTGATATGGTAAGAATCATGCTATAAGGAGTTTTACTCAAGTCCATCCCTAAGAAGCATGACATCCTGTAGCGAAAGAGGTTGTGTTATTTTAACACTTAATGAGTTCTATAGATCTATGTGGAGTGGAGTACCTAGACTACAGGAGTACCCTTGATAGACTCACCTATTTGAATGTTGAAGTGTGGCCGCTTCTTGGGAGAATTGGGGCAAATTCTCTAGGTCATTCATGAAACTGGGATACTAGCACATGGCCATAAAGTGTTGGCTTTGAACATTCACAATAGTAGAGTTGTGTGTGTGGTGCACTCAGACTTAGAGTTCAAAACCACAAGTTACTCTAGTTTTCATCTGAAGCATTATCACTATGTAATGGTTCAAGTCGAAAGACACCTTTACTTATGCACTGCTCTATACCTTATTGCTCGAATATTATTTTCTTGTTTTCTTTTAAAATACAAGTGGGGGATTGTTGGAGCTATAGTGTATTTCTAAAAACAAAAAAACAAATTTGGGAAAGTCCCACATTGAATAGTTAGGAATCCTTTTCTTTCCTTATAAGTCATTTCCCTTTTGTGGATTATTGAATGAGGCTAGACCCAAAGGAGAGCTCGCGCGCTCAAGGGGTTTGGCTAAGGACGAAGGGCATTTGGGAAAACTGATCCGAAAACCATTTAACCGGGTGCGCGTCACGTGTTACTCGCGCACAGGGGGGGTGCAAATCCGCCAAAAATTAAGCCTTGCATGCACAGTCAGTTAGCCCTTTGTTTTGCAAATTTTCAATCTGCTTCAATCAATCAAAACTGTGTGCTCATTTAGGGGCAATCTATCAACAACAGTTGGCTCAATTAAGGGGCGTACATCATGTACGTAATAACAGGAGGACTGATTGCTTCTTCTTGTATAAATAAACCTGCTCTCAATTCTTTTAGGTACACCAGAAAATACCCATCTCTCAGAGTTCCAGCAATAGGTCGAAATTGTGTTTGTGTTCATTTTTCTTCTGTGCAGGGAAAGACGAAACAGAAATTCTTCTGGGCTGTTTTATCCTAGGGACGGCGTGGTGTTTACGAACTGCTTGCGCAATCTGGGCAGAGCCGCGAAACGTCTTAAAGAGAGCGACCTACATTCGGTAATCTGTTATTGTCATAACAGAGGAGAGGTAACTTGTTACTGTTTCAACAGTTTGTACTCTGCAATTACAGTCCTCTCCCTTTTTATCTTTTTTCAACATAAGAAGCACTTCAAGAACATGACGCCTCCACAGCAAACCCAAGAAGAAGCTTACACAGGCGAGCGTAACGACTTGGCTGAGTGTCTTGATAGTCAACCCCTGTTATGATAGAATATGGAGTTTTGGCTCTTGATTAATTTGCATCTATGGTCTTTCTTTTCACTATCATTCTACTTGAAATTTCTATGAAATTTTTGGAAATCATAAACTACAAAATGTGATGATAAATCATGCCCACATGTTTAAACATTTTATAGTTATACTTAATGAAGTGTGATTCCATAAAGTGGTTGATGGTGAAATATCTCTTACAATCTTCGAAGATAGCAGATTTGTAAATATGGTAAGTCTTACACTCGGCGTTGGTCAGCTCGAGAATTTTTTGTGTGGTTAACTTTTAAGATTTGGACAACTTGACTTGAAAATGCCTAGACATTTCCTTTGTATAAATTTTTACTGCAAAAAAACTACAAGGGTTATTCGAAAACCAATTTTCTACTCCTATTTGCATTGATATACTCGCAGTCCTTCTCTCTATGTATTGTTTATCAAGTGTTTCTTGGGAATTGATGACAAAGTCTTTAAGACCCGTCGTACTGCGACAGTATTCATAAAAAAACTATCCATACCCTCACTTCTCAAGGTTGTGGTCATTCCAGTTGTAAAAAAATATTTTCATATATGCCTAAACCAATTTCTTTCGAATTGCATAAAGATTAGCCAACCATTCATGATTAGGCAAATCGTAGTCCTCCATTAACAATTCCTAACCGTACTCAAACTCTTGTATACTCAAAGACTTATACACATAATTTAAGATCTGACTTAAATGTGGGATGTGAAGAATATATTTGTCCTAATTTTTTCAGGGAATTTATTGCTTATATGCCAAGTACAAAGAAAGTGGTGAGTACTTCAAAAAATCCTAACTATTTCATTTAACATTGTTTGATCTTGATCAGTGATGATAGTTATTGGAAACTTGTTATTCATTACTTCCAGCCAATTCTCAAACAACTATAAAAATGTGTCCTCATTCAGATCTCTGAATAGCGCAAACCCAAATAAGATGGAAGGGTAATATGATATATACCAGTGAATAGAGTAAATTACATAGAATACGTATTAGTTCTTTATGTGGTATCAAAAGTAACTACATCTCCAAAAAAAAATTATACGCAATAATTGACCTATATCTACCTATAGTATACTTGCAATATGATTATCATCCCCTCGTTTGATTTGTGAAGAAAATTTGGTGAAACTCTCGTGCTAAAGTTTTTCAAATACTCAATAGCAGCTTATACATCATTCAAATCTAAAGTATCATCTCGTATGTCTCTCACTATATTTCGAATATCTTTATCTGAAAAACTATATTTCGAATATCTTTATCTGAAAACCCCATATTTTTCATTCAACCACCCATTGAACTAAAAATATTCATCATCTGGCTTGCCCAAATTCTGACGTTGTTCAACATTTCAATAAGATTTCTAGCCACCCACTTATATTTTTATGTGTCTGTATTTGAGAAGTTTTACGTAGCTACACAAATTCATGATTGTGATTTAGCTCAAGTATAGACACATATCAATTATCTACATTTATATTATGAACAACGTACAATTTTGTTTTGCACTCAATTTTATCTACGAAATTCTTACTCCTCTTTTTCTTTTTATCATCATCATCATCCATAATTTTTTTTTAATTTTTTCTAATGACTTGATATCCTGCTTTCTATCATTAGTATAACTTAGAATAATATTCATCTAAGTTTACATGTTTTCTACTAGTTTTAATCTTAATTTCAAAACCAACACGCTGGGCATATCTTCTATACAAATTCTCAATATCTTCTAAAGTAGCAAAAAATTATCTAATATATGGAGTATCATATTGAGCACCACTAGTAGCATCATCATTTTTATCATATATATTTTTACCAACATATGATATAGAATGACAAGATTCAGTATCAAATAAATCCAAATCTAAGATATAAAGGTAATAAATATGATATTTTACTTAATTACCAATATTGTGGACTTCAAACAACAACAATTAATTTTTAAGAGACCTTATTTGTTGCCTGAACTGTGTTCTTCAGATTATTTGGAGTCGTACAATTAATGCAATAAATCTGAGAAAATGAGGATAAGATCTGTGATTTAGGGACCAGTACCATCCGCATAACAGTCCTGAGGACCCAGTACCTATTACAAAATTGTTATGCAATAGGTCTAATATTTCATTCGAGGGCATTCAAGTAATTTGTCATGTGAGTCGGACTCTACATAACAATTATTTTAGCTCTTAATAACTGTTATGCATCATCCAACTTTAGATGTGGATCATCCCCCCCCCCCCCCCCCCCACCCACCCACCCACATATAAGTCCGTCAATGGGTCAGATCAAAGCAAATCATGTTCTAATCCAATATGATCCATCAAGTGTGATAATGGATTAATAATTTGATTCATTATGTAATGGATCATTGATTTGCTCCATGGTTCACTCGATCCAATAATACAAATCATGATTTAAATCGATCCATTTAAAAATATATATATATAATTATATTAATTTATACAATATTATTATTATATTAAATTATTAAAGAATTTCACTTAATCTCTCTAAAACTTTTTACTTTCCCACTCCAATTTTTTTTGAACTTTCTCTCACTAAAATTTTTCGTTCTCTTTATCTAAAAATTTTATTTTAATTTTTTGTTTACTTTCTCTCTCCTTGTCTTTTATTATCTTACTAAATTTCACGTTAAAAAACATCTTGCTTATTTGGATCCAATAAGTTAATTTAAAATGTTAATTATAAACATTTTAAGTTTAAAAAACAATAATTTAAAGATAACCATATTGAGTCATTTCCATGGTCTGGCTAACTACAATGGGTTCGCCCAATAGGAATAGAAGCTCAACCCAAATCAGATCTTATTCATAATTCAAGAGGTAGCGACTAGAAGAATAGAAAGAGACGGTACATCTGATCCACTTAAAGCATCCTCTTCTACTTGGAGCTGGAGTTGGAACTGGAGAGAGTTATGGCGTTGGGATGGGGAACAAAGGAATATGCTATAGCTTTTGGATGGACTTTGGTGAGTGTTTGTCTGAAACTGAATTAGACATTTCGACAATTCGCAATTTCCATGTCCTTATTAACAACCTTATATATATATATATATATATATATATAACCAATCCTCTGACAAAATTTTCCCCAACAATTAAATGAACAAACTCATTGTCTGCAATATAATATTGCGGACGATGAAAATTGCCAAAAATGTCATTCACAATATTAAACAGCTGATGGCATTTTTGAAATATCTATCGTCCGCGGTATTATACTGCAGGCGATAAAAATTGTGAAAATGTCTTCAGTAGTTTCAAATGGAATTTTTGAAATTTTTGTCGTCCGCAGTATAATATTGCGGACGGTTGAAATTAAAAATTCCAAAGTTTGTATGACGTCATTTTAAAGAGAGCTCTCGTCCGCGGTATAATACTGCGGACGATGTCCACTTAAAACTCTTTTGTTTTTTTTGATCTTTCACATCTGAGATCTAGATGATCCAAGCACATTTGAGAGAAAAGTAACCAAGCAACCGTTCTGATCGGCACATCATGGCTACAATCCGACATCTTTGCTCTTACCCACTCAGGTAAGTTTTTATATCCATGTTTGTTAGGGTTTACGATAAGCGAAGTTGATAATATTTTTGATATATTTCTTTGTTGTATACATGATAATGGATTTTTAAACCTATTTATTTAATATTTTTGGGCTTCATTAATTGTTAGTTTTTAAGTATTTTAATTAGTTTTAGGTAATTTATTTAAGTTTATGCATTACTATTATTTTTAGTATTTTTATTTTATTTTTAATTAATTTATATCTTATTTTGTAGGAATTAAAAGTGGAATGGTAATTTTGTAATTTTTGTGAATGGCATAACTGTAAATAAAAGGGCAGTGGCAATCTCGTAAATATCCAGCAAGGGCAACAAGCGCGCCATGCGCGCAAGGAGTAAACTAGTAGCACAGGGGTACGACGTCGTTTGGCGTATCGGGCGTACAAAGCAGTCGCGCTATGCGCGGAAGATCAGAATCAATAGGCTAACACGGCGTCATTCCTGCTAGTAGTTGTGCAGGAATTGTGCAACGCGCGCGGTAGCGAGTTTGACCGGCCAACTGAGTGAAGGGGCTATTTGGCTAGAGCGTTAATTGGCCAGAACGAAATTATTCGCGGATTTTGCTAGATTTTGATTCTGAATTAGATTTCTTTTCAACATTAGCTTAGAATTATTAATGTACTCCTATAAATATACTATGTAACTTTTCTTTTCAGCAGAATATATTCTATTAAAGTAATTTAGGAGTAGAATTAGAAGCAAACATTCAAACGCGAATGATTCAATAATTGAAGGCGGAGCTTGAAAATTAGAGATTATGACCCGAGTGACAAACAGATATCAACATAGATTTGATTTTTTTCTTTTACTTTTAATTTTTGTAATTCTGAGATGTTGAATTATTTGTAGATAATTTATTATTTAGTTATAAACTAATTTTTATTTGAGATTGCAATTGAACCCAATGTGTAGTTTAATTTAATTTATTTTCTTTTTGATTATATATAAATTGTTTATCATATTTTGGGCATTCATGTAATTAATTAACTGTGGTAATTAATTGGGATTAGTTTATACAAAATTGAAAGATGGAGTGTAGATTTAGATCTAAATATGATAGTATCTATTCATAGAATCTGAAAGGGTTTATATGATTAGTATATAGGATAGGAATATACCTATGTATCTTTTGCAGTCATAAAGAGAATCTAAGCTTAATATTCTAATTAATATATTTCACATAGAAATGTAGTGATTTAATTAATTAGAGTGTTCATCTCTAGTTCTATTGTCTTAGGGTCAGATTTAGAAGGATTTGTTTATATGTCATTGAAAGATGCGTATAAATACTATAAAGAATTCTCGATTAAAAATTCTATATAACTAACTAATTAAAAAAAGAATTGAAGAGATTTAAATGAAACATTGAGAGAAATTGTAATCTTAAATATTTAAAACCTAATTTATTCTTTTTCATTAGTTTAATTTAGTTGTTAATTTTAATTAGATTTTACTTAATAAGTAATTGCAATTGTTTAAATAAAATTAATTTGATATTAAATTATTGTTTGGTAATTATTATTATTTAATTCTTTGTGGAAACGATACTCTACTTACTAGTATATTACTTGTTGACTGTGTATACTTGCATGCATATATTTATATAGAAAATACCCAACAAGTTTTTGGCACCGTTGCCGGGGAATTAATTTTAATCAAATTTGTTTTAATTTAAACGTTTTTTATTTTATTTTATTATTTTAATTTTTACTTCCTTTTCAGGTTAAACGAAGGACGAGGATAGAAAATTGTTGTGAGACTATGCGATGCCACAAGTCACTGAAATCCAATCTAGCATCCATAGGCCTGCAATTCAAGCCACGAGTTTTGAGATCAAGTCGGGCACGATACAGATGATCCAAAATTCAGTGCAGTTTGTGGGTTTGCCCAATGACGATCCGAATGATCATCTCATGAGCTTTTTGGAGATATGTGATACTTTCAAGTATAATGGAGTTTCGGATGACGCTGTAAGACTTCGCTTATTCCCTTTCACACTTAGGGATAAGGCGAAGAGTTAGTTACATTCACTTCCATCGGGATCTATCACTACTTGGAACGACTTGGCTCAAAAGTTCTTAGTGAAGTTCTTTCCGCCAGCCAAGACTACAAAAATGAAGAATGACATCACTTCATTCATGCAACATGATTCAGAATCGTTGTACGAGGCATAGGAGCACTTCAAAGATTTATTACGGAGATGTCCACCCCATGGAATACCCAAGTGGCTTCAAGTTCAAACATTCTACAGTGGGTTATTCAGTATAATGAGAACTATTATTAGTGCAGCTGCGGGTGGTGCTTTGATGGCGAAGAATTTGGATAAGGCTTCTAACCTGTTAGAAACTATGGCAGCGAATGATTACCAATGGCTTTCTATAAGATTGAATCAGCTAAAGGCAGCTGGGACAATTGAGAATAACTTAGTTTCTGTAATGGCTGAGCAAATGGCAACACTAATGAAGATGGTAGAAACATTTGCGAAAACTTGGCAGCCTAATCAACCTGTGGTAATAACTTGTGATCTATGTGCTGGGAACCACTTAGTTAATCAATGCCCAATCAATGCAGAATCGGCCCAGTTTATGGCAAACTATAATCAGCAGCAACAACCCAGTAGTTCAAATTACTATCATCCGGGGGTGAGGAATCCTTCTAATCAGTCGTGGAATAATAATCAAGCTCAATCATATGCTCCTAGACCATTATACACTCCGGGTTTTCAGAATCAACCTCCCTTACAGCCAGAAAAGCAGTCGAATATAGAGGAGGTGTTTTCTCAGTTCATGATGCAAACGACGAATTTCATAACTCGGATGAAGAATTACATGTCACAGAATGAGGTTCGAATGACTAATATAGAATCATCAGTACGGACCATTGAGAACCAAGTGGGACAGCTTGCTAGTGTCATACATAGTCAACCTCAAGTTGCATTGTCGAGTGATACAGTGATAAATCCAAGAAGGGAGGGCAATGAACAATGCAATGTAGTCACACTTAGGAGTGATAAGGAATTACATGATGATGATAGAGAAAATTCGAAAAAGGCACATCCGAATATGCAAGATAATAGTGAGGCTGAAAAGGAAATTGCGACACATGAGGTAGAGGAAAAGAAGGCAGTGAAGAATCCTAATCAGAATCAGTTTGTGCCACCCGTGCCATTCCCGCAAAGACTTCAAAAGAACAAGCTCGACAAACAATTTTTAAATTTTTTGGAGGTATTCAAGAAATTTTATATTAACATCCCATTCGCAGACACATTAGAGCATATGCCTAGCTACTTAAAGTTCATGAAGGAGATTTTGTCTAAGAAAAGGAATCTAGGGGACTACGAAACAGTGGCTCTTATGGAGGAGTGCAGTGCCATATTGCAAAATAAGCTACCACCAAAGCTTAAAGATCCGGGTAGTTTCACCATTCCGTGCACCATTGGGAGCCAATTCTTTAATCGATGCTTATTTGATTTGGGAGTGAGCATAAATTTAACGCCTATATCAGTTTATAAGAAGCTTGGTTTGAAGGAAGCAAAGCCCACCCATGTCACCTTACAGTTGGCAGATCAGTCATTTACATATCCAAAGGAGATTGTTGAAGATGTTGTAGTGAAAGTGGATAAGTTTATCTTCCCCGCGGATTTTATTATGCTATATTTTGAGGAGGATAAAAATATAACGATTATTCTTGGGTATCCATTTTTAGCTACGGGATAAGCGTTGATTGATATGCAAAAAGGCGAGTTAACTATGAGAGTTCAATATGAAGAGGTGGCCTTCAAGGTGTTTAATGTAATGAAATTTCGAATTGGTCAAGAAGAATACTTTCGGGTTGATGTTGTGGGATTGAAAGGTCAATTTTATTAGAGGAAGAAGGATGAACACAAGTTTAGGGATCTCAAGTCTCAAGGAAAAGTTGAGCAAATGGTTCAGGCATGACTTCCAAGGCGATTCATCAAGCATAAATTCGATCCGGGCAAGAGAAAATGGAGTAGCAGGCTTAGACTTTAAAACAAGCACTTATTGGGAGGCAACCCAAGTTTTAGTTTTAGTTTTTAGTTTATTTTTATTTTTAGAAAAAAAAAATAGTAGCAAAATTTAGTTTTATTTATTTATTTTTATTTTGTTTCAGGTTTATTCAATGCAGCTCAAACTTAGTAGATGAGGAGAAAAAATACTACATATTCAGGGGAGTCTTCTTAAATTTTTTTATTTTATACATTGAAAACAATGTCTGTTTTAAGTTTGGGGGTGTGGGTAAATTTTTATAAGAATTTTTAAATTTTTTTAGGTTTTTTGTTAGTTTAAAATTTGGAATTTTGTGGGTGTATTCACTGCAAACCCTCATGAGACACAACTCGTCCACTTGGGGTAACCATGGGGTTTAAAGGCTTATTGCACATGCTAAATACAATCGTCTTTTCTATGAAAATGAGATAACTTAATATTAGGTAGAGTCACTTGGGCAATGAATTAGTTGAATTTAAATTATGGTCAATGATAAAAAATTTAATTTTTATTTAATAACTTTTGAAAAAAGGGAAAAAAATTGATTAGTCTAAATTTTGGCTTTTTATTGGTTATTATTTTATTTGAGATCCTTTAAATTTTTATACACATGTCCATTTGTTTGAACTAGTTTAACTTAAGTGAAGTTTATTTGGTTAAATGCTCATAATAGATATTTTTGAATTCTATATTTTTATTTGGTCGTAACTTAAAGCGAAATTGTGGTAAATATAATTTAGGAGATATGATTTAAGTAAATTTTCTGGAATTATTAAAATTAATTTATCTTATGGAGAGAAAAAAAGTTAAGAGAGTTATGTGAAGAAAAGTGAGATGAAGCGTAAAAGGCACTCACTTGTGAGATGTAGCATAAAATGCACTCACCGAGGTTGAAAAAAATAATAATAATGAAAAAAAAATGGGATGGAACATAAAATGCACCCATTTAATTGAAGAAAAAAAGTTTAAAAGAAATTATTAATCCTAATGGTGCTTAAAAGATTAAAAACTTTTTGATCCCCTAAGTTATATTTGCATGTATTAGCTTTGAGTTATGTAAAAAATAAAAATATAGAGTTTTGTTGTATATATATTTTTTGATATCTTTTATGTGACATTTAATTACATGAGCGGATCTAAGTTTTTTTCGTTAGTTTGATACATTTGGATTTGCACACACACACGAAGGGTCTTGAGTAGAGTACGATTAATAAATATGTTGAAATATTTGACATTACATGATTTTAAAATTTTCTTTGCGTTATCAGTTGTGAAATCTTTTAGGCTAAAGTTAAAATTCATATTGATTCATTGTTTGGGTTGTTGAGTTAGTTGAGTCTTAGATTTTATTTTTGTTTTGATTGAGGGCAAGCAAAGAGTTAAGTTTGGGAGAATTTGATAACGGGTTTTTATACCTATTTATTTAATATTGTTAGGCTTAATTAGTTGTTAGTTTTTAAGTATTTTAATTGATTTTAGGTGATTTATTTAAGTTTATGCATTATTATTATTTTTAGTATTTTTATTTTATTTTTAATTAATTTATATTTTATTTTGTAGAAATAAAAAGTGGAATGACAATTTTGTAATTTCTGCGAATGGCATAACTGTAAATAAAGGGGCAGTGGCAATCTCGTAAATATCCAGCAAGGGTAACAAGCGCGCCATACGCGGGAGGAGTAAACCAGTAGCACAGGGGTACGACGTCGTTTGCCGTATCGGGCGCACACAATAGCCCCACCATGCGCGGAATCTCAGAATCAACAGATAACACAACATCGTTCCAGCTAGCAGTTGTGCAGGAATCAAGCAACGCGCGTGGTAACGAGTTTGACCGGTCAACTGAGGGAAGGGGCTATTTCGCTAGAGCGTTAATTGGCCAGAACGGAATTATTCGCGAATTTTGCTAGATTTTGATTCCGAATTGGATTTTTTTTCCACATGAGCTTAGAATTATTAATGTACTCCTACAAATATACTATGTAACTTATATTTTCAGCAGAATATATTATATTAGAGTAATTTAGGAGTAGAATTATAAGCAAATATTCTACGCGAAAGATTCAATAATTGAAGGTGGAGCTTGAAAATTGGAGATTGTGATCCGAGTGACAGACGGATATCAACACAAATTTGATTTCTTTTCATTTACTTTTAATTTTTGTAATTCTAAGATATTGAATTATTTGTGGATAATTTATTATTTAGTTATGAACTAATTTTTATTTGAGATTGCAATTGAACTCAATGTGTAGTTTAATTTAATTTATTTTCTTTTTTATTATATATGATTATATATAAATTGTTTATCATATTTTGGGCATTCACGTAATTAATTAATTGTAGTAATTAAGTGCGATTAGTTTATACAAAATTGAAAGATGGAGTATAGATTTAGATCTGAATATGATAGTATATGTTCATAGAATCTGAAAGGGTTTATATGATTAGTATATAGGATAGGAATATACTTATGGTTTTTTTGCAGTCATAAAGAGAATCTAAGCTTAATATTCTAATTAATATCTTTCACATAGAAATATAGTGATTTAATTAATTAGAGTGTTCCTCTCTAGTTTTGTTGCCTTAGGGTCAGATTTAGATGGATTTGTTTATATGTCATTGAAAGATGCGTATAAATACTATAAAAAAAAAAATCGGTTAACAATTCTATATAACTAACTAATTAAAAAGGAATTGAAGAAATTTAAATGAAGCATTGGGAAAAATTGTAATATTAAATATTTAAAACCTACTTTATTATTTTTCATTAGTTTAATTTAGTTGTTAATTTTAATTAGATTTTACTTAATAAGTTAATTGCGATTGTTTAAATAAAATTAATTTGATATTAAATTAGTGTTTGGTAATTATTATTATTATTTAATTCTCTGTGGGAACGATATTCTACTTACTAGTATATTACTTGTTGACTGTGTATACTTGCACGCATATATTCATATAGAAAATACCCAACAATACAAAAGATTAACCTTATGTCTGTAGTTTTTGTTTTTGTTTTTTTTTACAAAGTTTTTTTGTATACAAAAGTGTTGTTGTATACAAAAGATCAACCCTATGTCTATATTTAAGCATACCTCTTAAGTTAGGGTTCTTAATAATTTTATTTTATATGTAATGATAATACCATAAATTTTATGTTGATAGTTATCAAAATGAAATTCAATTCTAGATCAGTTGATAGTTCTGTATTGTAGAATCAGGCTAACGACATCACCAATATCGTATAAAACATTCCTCACTTTACACGTTCCTTAAGAATAGATGAGAGTGGAAGATCTATAGAAATGTGGGTGTTAAATGATGCCCAAAAATAGCTATTACAAGAATAGGGGTTCGGGGTATTTTGTAATACAAATTTATGTAACCAATTAGATGTTAGATTGATTGAAGTTTTGGTGGAGCGTTGGCGGAGTAACACAAATATGTTTCATTTCCTAATGGGTGAAATGACAACAACCTTAGAAGATGTATACTTCATTCTAGGATTACCTATTATAAATCAACCAATCACATGTACATTAATAAAAAGTCCAAAAAACATTTTTGAGCATAGTGAATTTAGTACATATGTATTGAATAAAGATAAACCATATAGCTAAAGGGATATTGTCTTATCCTGGTTAGTCACCAGATTTTGTAAACTGCCCCTAGATGCCGACATGGAGATGGTAGTGACGTACATAGACCTGGCAAACGGGCGGGTCGGGGCGGGCCAAAAACGACCCGGCTTTTTGCAGGCTACAAAAAGTTTGACCCGTGCGGGACGGTCCGGCCCGCGGGCCATTTGTGTAATTTTTTTTTATTTTTTTTTTTAAATTTTTTTTATTATGACTTATAATTTAAAATATTAAGTAAGACATGAAATCTTCTTCATGTGTGTCATGATTTCTTTTTCCAACCCACGAAAAAGCATACATAACTGATTAACTTTTAATATTTGAAATAATTATTAACACTAATTATTTACAATTATAACACATTATTTTTTATATTCTTCATAATTCTCTATTTGATTCATTTTCTAAGTTGTTTTTTATTTTTTGTCAACAATGTCAAGCAATATAAATTTTAAAAATAAATAAATAAATAAATAAAATTAGCCCACGGGCCGGGCCAAAAATGGCCCAGCTTTTTTTAGGCTATATAGGCCCAAAGCCCGATTTTTTTGGGTCGGGCCGGGTCGCGGGCCCCGGGCCTTTTTGCCAAGTCTAGACGTACACCAAAGAGTACGTGCTATATATATTGGGGAAGATTTTAATTACATCTCCTTCTTGCAATGTCATACACCTCATATATCTTTTATTTCAACAAGATGTTGACAAAGTTTGCGATTATATATGGGGAGTTGTGGTTTTAGCTTGTTTGTACCACAACTTACATAAAGCCACCCGCCTCAATACTAAAAGCTTTTTGAGATGTTTAACACTTCTCTAAGTATCTTATTTACTCTACTTAAATGTGAATTTACTTTGATATTAAATTTACCTCGTATTGTATTTGTAATTTCTAACTAGAGTAAATGGTACACAATTCTGGGCTTACGAATGGTTGGCAATCAGGAGGCCTAATTCTGGAAGAGGAGTCAACCACTGGTTGCCTCGGACAAGAGTCTAGTTATACAAAAGAAATAAGGACAAAATTAAAGAGTCTAAAAGACCATACCCCCATCACAATCAAATTTTTTATCGAGGGGGTTTTGATGGGATAACAGCTGCAATGGTGCGCTGGATGCCGTATTCAGATTTTGACAATTTAGTGGCTCAAAAGTACCAGGCAGCTTGGTATAGTGGAGCCTTACATATTCCCCTGATTTGACTCGATGTCGTACAATTTCAAATGTCAGATCGCGTGTTGAGACAATTTGGAGAAGTACGAGATATTCCCGAGGCCCCTATAGAAATGATTGAACTCCGTCGAGAGCGGGATCTTTTCATCTCCGTAGATTATATACAGTTGTGGGACGACAACATAGCCACGTGGAATGTGTGGCAAGATGTCATTCTGGATTTTTCTGTGGCTACTAGACAGGAGATTTATAACGCCCCGGGAATCCCCTTACTAGCCACGGGTGACCCCCAGTCGTTAACGAACAACCTTCTCATTACTATTCACAACATTATACAATAATATGTTGCTAAAAACTAATTAAATTTAAACTTTTATAAGATTCTTTTGAACTCTACCTTAGAATCGCAATCTTTACATTTATCTTACAATCTCAGATCATTTATAGATGACCTAGTCTATTACAATCCTTGTGAGTATACAAACGCTCACACTTCAACAATAAATATTTAGTATACTTACAGACTTTTCTAATCTAATCAAGTTCACAAGTATATATACAACTGTCTTTCACTACTATTACAAGGCTTTAACTCAAGAATAATACCAATTTATAATTATTCCAATATATTACATCAAAAGATTTAAATCGTTCTAACAACAAGGTTTTATAGCAATTATAACTTCAATAATTTCCTTTGCGTTTACCGGGATCTTCAAATTCCTCGCACTTTGCTGAAATTATTTAATTATAGCAAGAGTGAGCACGACGGCTCAGTAAGTCTAACAGTTATCACATAACACGTAGTTCACATTTAAGTCATATTTTATGCTTCATGCTTCGTATTTAATATATGTATCATGCTGCTCATGCTATGCATTTATCCAATTACTTCATGCATACAATGCATATCAATATTTCCAAATTACATAATTCATATAACACTGTTCAACTCATAGCATCAATTGTATATCAGCTATTCACATCATATGACTATACAAAGGCATATTTAAAATCAATTAGCACATACAAAAAGTGCACACCTAACAGTTTATACATATAGCAACAAGTTTGCAAGAACATCACATAGTACTGACAAACTTGACTGAATTGATTCATCGCTTACGCTTACACAATTCAATTTACCTCCTTTGAAAAACCTAATATAATTATCTTTCAATTAGTAACGCATATAAGGATTCAAATATTATTCTCAAATAAATTGACTCGACAACACATAACTCTCTATTTACTAACTCATAAATTATAGGATAATATTATCACCTTTGAATAATATTTTAATTACCGACTAGTATTATTATACATTAATAATACCTCATTAAATTAGAAACGTTATTAAGTATTGAACAACATCTTAATTGGTTACTAATATTATTAAGCCCTTAATAAAATCCACCCAATTACCAATACTGTTAATCCTTTAATAATATTTCATCACTTGCTATTATCATTAAATATTTAATAATAATTTACTCCTTTAGTAATATTTAAAAACTTAAACAATTAAATGTAAATTATTTAACCACCTCCTTATTCATTTAATTTCTTCCTTTAATTTATTTAATATTAAATAAATAATTAATTTAATTAACTTTACTTATTTATTTATCATTATATAAACAATTATTTCCTTAATCTTATTTTCCTTTAATTATTATTTAATATCATTTAAATAATAATTAATTAATTAATTATCCTCAATTTCTTTAATGATTATATATTGAATATCATTTAAATAATAATTTCTTAATTAATTAACACCATTTATTATTTAATATTAATTAAATAACAAATAATCATTTTATTAACTTCATCTCCCTTTAATTATTATTTAATATTCTTTAAATAATAATTAAATAATTAATCATCCTTATTTAATAAATAATTACTTATTAACCTTTCTTTCTTTAATTATTGTTTAATATCATTTAAATAATAATTATATAATTAATCACCTTTATTTAATAAATAATTATCTTATTAAATTTATCTTTCTTTAATTATTATTTAATATCATTTAAATAATAATTAGATAACTAATAACTAATATTTATTATTTAATATTACTTAAATAATAAATAATTATTTTATTAACTTCATATACTCATTTACTTTATTTATCATTTAGCATTTAAATAATAAATAGTTAATTAAATTATTTTAATTAATCTATTTATTATTTAATATTAATTAAATAATAAATAATTACCTTTATGTATTGTTTAATTAAAATTGAATAATACATAATTATTTTATTCTATTATCCTTGTTTTTCTTAAGTCCTTTGTATTTATTAAAAATACATAATTGACTTATTATTTTTATAAATCTTGTATATCTTTAGTATATTTTATTCCATATACAAAATAATTTTTCTTTAATTTTCTAATTTTATTTACTATTTTTAAATAGTCCATTTCTGTCTAAAATTTTATGTATTTATTAAATACTTATTTTTCATCAAAAAATTATGAAATTTATATGACAGCTGTCTGCCATCCTAGAAAACATCCAGTAAAAATTTCATAATATTATGAGTTGTACACATCAAGTTATTACCAACATAATTTTTAAAACGTATGAAATGGTTTGGGTCATAACTCACTCATCCGAGGTCGGATGCTCAAATTTTTACAGTGGCTATTCTATACCATATACTATCACATATAAAATGATTGGAATTTTTGGAGCAAGTAAAGTGGCCAAAACAGACCGTTTAAAAATCTGGACATTAGCTTTTTGGCATTTTTCCAGCAGGAACTGTTTTGTTAGAAAAATCACTATAAATAGCTCGTTTAATATTTTTAAATCGTTCCACTTAAAAAATATTTTTATCTTATAGATCTACCACCCAAAGTTGACGGATCATGAATACGACTTATGAAACATGAACAGTAATTCCGGGAATGGACTGTTTAGTTTAAGGATTTTTCGGTAAAGTCAATTTCATTCTTTTGATCAACTTTTTCAACATAAAAGCATATAAATACCCATGCTAAACCAATTTAATCATAGATCTACTAATATAACATGGATATAAGTATAAAGAGTTTGGAAAATAATTTTCTATCATAGAAATTAAATATCTCAACAAGAGAAGCATAAAAACTAGAGTTTAAAGTGTTTTTATACCTCTTGCTCTTATGTGCTTGCTTTCTAGCCTTCCTAAAGTATGAAATAAATTTTGAGGACATCCAAAGACCACCAAGGTTGCCGACTAATCCTCTTGGATCCCTCTTGGTGTTTTTATTTTATAACTCTCAAGAACACAAGTGTTTTTTTCTTTTTCTCCAAAGCTCTCTAGCTTTCTATACTTGGTGAAGGCAACAAATGAACAACAAACTTTAAAAGGCGTATGATAGGTTCTATTTATAGAACTCTAGGAACACTCCATTAGTACTCTTAAGCACCCAACGCTTGGTTAATTAGGCACTAAACCATCTAGGAACAAGATCCACAAAATTAGGAAAATAGGTTGCCTTGGGAGAGAGATTTAAGGAACTAGATTGTGTTGGAGTAATTTAAGGGTTTCTTGAGCTTTGCACCACATTGGGTTCTCCCCCTCTAGAAATCCGACCCCTCCCCTCCATTTTCCTCCAAATTTGCTTTAAATTTTAATCCAAAATACTATATATATATATATATATATATATATATATATATATATATATATATATATCACCCAACACTTACACCATTTGGGCTACCCATTGGACTTTGAATTAACTTTCATTGGGCTACAATTTAATTATGTTTGGGCTCCCAATTTACTTCCTATTGGACTATTAGATTAATTCTTTTAGGGCCCCCAACAATTAAATCGCTTGGACTCAAGGTTAGGATACTGAAATTAATTCATTGGGCTAGGATTTGGGCCCTTATTTACTAAATCATTGGACTTGAAATTAATTCCTCCATTATTGGACTCCTCTAACTCACATTGGGCCTCTAATTGAATTAGGTTGGGCTAATTAATACAATCTACAATAATTTGGCCCTAAGCTTTTAATGAATCTAGGGTTTGAGCTAATTAAATCAAATTTCACTCCCAATGGCAAATTTGTCAAATCCTCCTCACCAACCAAGGGTAAAATGGTCTCTAGGTGATTATTAGGATATCATGGTCATTTCAAAATACTTTAGGACAAAATGGCCATCTCTCATTTTCTCTAAACTTTCCTTTTATGAAAACTTTCCATTTATGGAAAGTTCCTAAGCTTTCCATTAATGAAAAGTTTCTTCCTCGCATCTATTTCGCATCTATGAATAGTAATTTCCGTTAAAATTTTCATTCTACAATAGAACTCTTATTCCTTTTATTAATCATCATCGATTTACTAGTGCTAGGCTTTTATAACTTAACTGTTAATCGCGTTCGATTATATTTTCGAATCTTATAAAAATTCGAGATATTATATTCACCCCTACTTATAAGAATTTCGTCCTCGAAATTACAGCAGCATATCTCTACTTATTTCATTTACTGAAACTAGGTTTTACCTCAACCTTTAATTAATCATATTTGATTTCTTCTACAAATCTCATAAATATTTGGGGTATTGCAAGATTAGTTTTGCAAAATACATAAGGTGGTATAGGCGCATTAGTCGTACAAGAATTAGTCGACAAGTTGAACCAGACGAGACATATACACCACATGGCTTATTTCTGCAATACGAGGTTGGAAACCTTGTACGTCCAATTTTTATTTTTATTTATTAAATATTATGATTTATTTTCTTGTTTGCTAAGCATATATCTGCGATTTTTCCCTACAAGTTAATGCAGCTCAAGATTTTGTGAGGAACATTCTTAGTGTAACACCTGTGCACAACCCTCGGCACGTGTATGAGGAGTGATATACAAGGTCTATCTTGTTCAAGGAAGAAAACCAGGGCATATTTGAGGACCCGAATGACTCGATCCCCCATATCACTACACCCAAGAAAAGCCATTTTCTAGTCCTGATTATTTCAGCCAAGTATCCCCTTACTTGCTTGACATCCCATTTCAGAATTCACCGAAACCCAAGATGCAGTTAACACCTCTGCCCCCTGATACATATGATTGGACTCCCTTTGGTAATGCTGAGGATATGGGACAAGTGCAGTCTATGCAATTGACTCTAATATTTGAAGAGATACCCGTCCTTGAATCTCATTCGGAAGGAGTATATCACTATCTTCCTGGATAGCTACAGGTGGAGCGGGCATCTGTGTTTAAGAGGGATTTGGTGAAACCATTGAAGGCAGCAAAGGTAGAGTGGCTGAATCGCAATTGGTTTTCGGATGTGGTGGATCAGTCACAGTTCCTTCACAAAAGGCCGAAGGACGAGTACAGATTAGTGCATAAGGATGTACTCTGGCTTCGGCTAGAGAACTTAATATAGAATCAAACGATCTACGCTTATATCAGTTTGTTAAAGTTACGTGAACATCGTTTGTGAGAAGGGCGATACGAGCTTGCAAAGTTTTATTTCATGCCCTGTTGTTTCTTCCAGTTAGTACAAGGGTGGTGCCCGGCTTACAGCAAGCTATCTACCTCATAAAAGAATAAATACGACATTTTCGATATGTCTCCGTATTTTTTTAACCAGGGACTACAACCGGAATTGTCCGAGTGTGATTTTGCATTTTTTTCCCATTAATCAAAATAATTAGCATTATTTTTTATTCGTTCTAGACTTCAATAAATAAAGAGTTGTAATTATAGATTCGTACCACGACGATGTACCGAACCATAAAATAAGCAGTCGACTCAAGTTAGAATATATGGTAAGTCACTACTTTTGACTATTTCAATTTTTAATTTCATAGATTGTATATCACAAAAGTACTAACAAGATTATTTTTTAAATGTACAACGTGATTTTGTTGCCAACGCCAATCGGATTTTCAGTCCAAAAAGAAATTTTCCGAAGAGAAAATTGTCCTGGGCATTCAAGTCTGCTAGACCTAAACAAAAGAATGGTGTTGATTGCGGAGTCTACATAATGAAGTACATTGACTACGTTGTCTAATGAGTATCTATAGGACCGCTTGACTGGTCCGAGGATGACGCTTCGCAATTTAGGTATAAAATTCCCATGAGTTACGTAAGCATAGGGCTAGAGACGTGAGTTTTTCACAAATGACTACGACTGTTAATAATATATCATAAATTGTATATTATATTGAAATTTAATGTTGGATATAAATTTGGATGCATATACACTTGGATTTATTGGATGGATGTTAATATACTATTGGACTTCATGGATTGTTCATTTTGTTAGTGCATTAGCAGTCTGGTTTTCAAGTATTGTAATGGATACAGGGGCACAAGCATGTTAAAAATTCTAGTTAGCTACCGTCCGCAGTATTATACTGCAGACAACAAAAATATTTCCAAATTCCCTGGATGTTATGCACACCGTTCGTAGTATAATATTGGGAACGGGTAAAATGTTTTGAAAATCCCTGGATGCTGTGCACACCGTCGGCAGTATAATATTGTGAACGGGTAAAATATTTTAAAAATCTCTAGATGCTCTGCACACCGTTTGCAATATAATACACGGGTCAAATATTTTCAAATTTTCTGGATGGTTTACACACCATCCGTAGTACAATACTGCAAACGAGTGGAAAAAAATTAAAATTAAACTTCTACCCATCCGCAGTATTAAACTGTGGACGGTATCCCACTTAGTAAACTATATAGACGAGTGCAACATTAACTCCTCACAATTTTTTAATAATATGAGTCAAAAATATCAATTTAATCAGAACATAATATGACTCAAAAATAACAATTTAATCAGAACATAAATTTATTTAAAGAATTCACGACGTACAAACATTTTATTTAAAGAATTCAAAAATTACAAACAATTTATTTGAGAAAATGATTCTATAAAGGTCAAGGATTTCTCAATCCTAAAACTTTGTCATGCTTACGCTTATCATAGTTTGTTTATATTCCACATGTTGCACACTTTCGAAGTATTATACTACAGATGGGAGAAAACTCCTTAAAACGACGTCTCAATTAAAAGGTCGTCCGCAATATTATATTGCGGACGATATCCATCGTCCACAGTATTATATTGCGGATGATAAGTTTGCTCATTTAAATATTGAGAATATTTTAGACATTTAATATCATCCGCAGTATAATACTGTGAATACCTAGATATTATACTGCGGACGAGAGTTATTTAAATTGTTAGATCTCAGTCTAGACGGTTGAGATCTGTTGTAAGAATAGATCTATTTTTACAACGTTATTGATAAATCAATCTCGTATATATATTGATTCTTAATGTAGTCGTCGCCTCACTTAAACCTTGTCTAAAGAATTCGATGAGATAAAACCTTTGGTGAAAGAAAAATGATAAGTCTTCTCCTAAAAAAGCCCACTATTATCTAACATTTTGAGTCGACACATATTATGTGCCACATTTTTTTCATATGATGATTACAAATTCAACATTATAGTTTTAATAATTATTTTCTTATAATAAAGATTAATATACTAAAAGCTTATAAAATTGCTTACCAAATACTCTCTTTGTCTTGTAAAAATTAGTTTAGTTTGATTTTTTAGGTCAAAATTCACCATTTTTAAATTTAATAATTAAGCAAATTTATTTATATTTTTGAATTTTCAAAAATTGAATGTTTTAGTAAATTAAATGTAATTTCTTATGGTTATAATATTTTTACTTATATTTTGAAAAAAAAATGGAAAAAATTATTCTACAATTGGTCAATTTAATTTTAAAATTGAAACTAAGTCAATTTTTACGGGACGGAGAGAGTACTTTTTACTTTTTAAAATTGCTTATAAGCAAGTTTAAGTAATTATAAGATCTCAGTCACTCTTTAAATATTTCTTTTAGTAATTTTAATATTAAAAAGCAAAAGTTTTATAAATGAATAATTCTCTTTTTGTGTGGCTGGAGGAGCAAAAGAAATAAAGAATATAAAGAAGATATTATATCGGATTGTGTCCGCGTCTGTATTTTTGGTCTTCTACTAGCTCTACCAAGTCTCATCCGACACAATAATATAATCAAGGCCCATTTCTGATTTATATATTAATAATTTTGCAATTCAATTTTATTATTTTTATATTTCTTATTTATTACTGGTTTAAAATTTCTAAACAAGAAAAATTCTGAAGCATGTGACATTTGAAACTACACACGTGTTAGGCTTGACTTTGGGATTAATCTCACTGTTAGTCCACATGAGTATTGAATCTTGATATCTGCTTGAATTTTCGTTTATTATTTATGGGAATTAATATTTTCATAAAAAAAATTAATAATTTTATAAGATTTATTTCACATAAATAGTAAATGAGTTTTATATTTATGTGAGAGAAATTTTGTGTTACTTGAAAATAAAAATTCTCATTATTTATTTGTTATGCATGCTTTGAATTAACTTAAAATATTCTCTCCATTCTAAAATATAAGATCGTTATTGATTTTATAAAGTCAATTAAAGACATTTTTAAACTCAAAATCGAACCTTCATCTTGTTGCCACAATAATATTTTTAAATTAAACTAATCACTAACCATTAAACGGGACGGGCTTGGTCTATTCTGAAATTTTTTTAAACCTATAAATTTTTGACATTTTTTTTTAGCCTTCCAAAATTTATGGAAAAGAAATAAAGTATATATAATAATACTCTTTAAGAAAATGTAAGACTACTTTCTCAGTTCTAAATATAAGAATTATTTTTAATTTATTTAAAATTAACTTGAATACTAGTAAATTGATAAATATATCACACTTTCTATCTTTTATGTATCATTATACGAATATCAAATTTTATGGTCTCTCTTCCTTCACTTCGTGTATTATAAAGAGTTCGTATATGCATAATGACCGTAAAGCCATTATGCATCGACCTCTTCAAAAAGAATTTTGCCTTCATCCCTAGATCGTTGTTATGAAATGAAAAACATAATTGAAATGAATCAATTTAGTTATAACCGTGATATTATTGAAAGGAAAATATATTTGAGATGAACTATTTTTATTACATGAGATTTTAAAGAGTACAATTAAATTGGGATGATATGATATGAATGAGGCGTATATAGTGAAAAGAAAAGTTTGAGATAAAGCCATATAGTCTTTGTTGATAGGAAAAAAAAAACCCTAAGGTTTTACATGGTTGCGTGATAGTGAAGGGAGATTTGACTCCTATGAAGTAGGCTCGGGTTGTTTTCAACGGAACCCTAGCTCATTAATGAAAAACATGTTGAGTGTGTCCTATTGTTGGATGCAATTGGATTTGAGGAGACTTGTGAATCTGAAAAAGTAGTGAATTTTTTTATAGCCACATTTTATTTTATTTTATTAATTATCTTTTTATTATTTTTTATTTTTTGGGATTGGAAATTAAATACTGATCAGTGACCACAGTTGACTACACATTTTTGATGGACCACAATAACCTAAGAGGACTGGAGCAAACCATGCTGGATCATTATGTTCCCATAAAGTAAGAAATATATAAAAATGGTCAAATATGCATGGGTTGAACTAGAGTGGAAATCTTGTTTTTTCAGTGTCCAAAAGAAGAAAAAACACTTGGCTGGAAATAAATCCACTTGTCATATGCATAAATTTCCATTGACAAGAAAGCAAGTGATAAGATGCTTTACCAAAAAATTTGAGAGATAGAGACTCGGTTCGTTTAATAATTCTTTCTGCTTTTATATTTATGCTTTTTAATTTCGTTTTCATATATTTCTATTTTTACTTAATTTTACTATTGAAAATAATTTTCAGACAACGTTGTTTGTTAATTATATTTAAAAGTACTTCTATTTTATTTTTAAAATAAGTAGAGTTTAAAATTTTATTGTTAACAAAATTCGACTACTAGATCTCATTAGAGTTGGAGTGGCTTTTTTTGTTTGCCAAAATTGAAGAAGTAATTTGTTTGTGTTTTTACTTGAAAGTTGATTTTTCTTTCACTTTTTTCAAAGTACAAACAGTTATCAAATACTATTTTTTATTTCTAAACTTCAAAATGTGAATGTTAAAATAAAATTTTAAAAGCAAAAATAGTTACCAAACGGCCCGCATTTGTTTCCTTACATAAATTTTGGTTCCTTTCTCTTCTTTAATTCAATTCAACTACAACATTTTTTATCCAAACTAAGTTTAAATATGCTAAATATGAATCAGATGTCGATAACCTTTTTTTCTTTTTTCTTTGCAATAGCTTTTGGATTTAAATAAAAAAAAAAAAAAAACTCCAAATTTAACTTTAAAGAGTCAATTCATGAAATTCTAAATTTTAAAATTTATTTAACTATTACAAACAATAAGTTTGGTAATTTCCATCTTATTAATTTTGATTTCGAAAAATCATAAACTGGCATTAAGACTTCAAACAAAGAGACTGAGGTTTAAGTCTCTGGTTCTAGTATCGGCTTTGTGTGAGTTTAATGACTGACTATTGTAATTATTCATTGTTAATGTAAATTAACTGATATTATAATTATAAGTGTGTAGTTGATATTGATTATAAGAGGCTAAGAGCACATTATTGTACTTACATTCCAAAACGGTGCTTCTATAATTATACTCTTTTTGTTTGGTATAAGTCTACATACATAATATTTAAACACTATATTTATTTTAATTATTAAAAAATAAGATATAATACAAATTTCAATATCGTATTTCACTTTTTAATACTAATTAAAATAAATATAATATTTAAATATTATATAATTATACTTATTTTTTTATATAACAAAGGTAACATAGTAAATGCTCCCAAGTAATAAAATTGCACTCATTAAATTTCAAGAATTTTCACATATTTTATCATTGTCTTGAGTTAAATGTGTATTTAGTCGGTGTACTTTATGTCAACTTCTAAGTAAATAATTAATTTATTTATTTTTTATATTAGACTCACTAAACTGCAATTTATTAACAAAAAATTAAAATTCTACCAAAAACGTTAAATATTTTAACGAAAGTATTAATATGTAATGTCACGTTCCAATTAATCTTAATTGACATTCACTTAATCCTGGTTGGATTCAACAACAAAAAAAACAAAGTCAGCTTAAAAAAAAAAAAAAAAAAAGTCAGCTTTCATCATCAAACTACTTTCTCTCTCCTCGTTCTACATCTTAAGCCAATTACATATATGTAGATCAAGTTCTCCATCTTAAGCCAATTAAGCCGATTACAGCTTTCCATCTTAAGCCAAAATCCTCTGATAGTTAAATTTTCTATATATGTAGATCAAGTTCTCCATCTTAAGGCAATTACAGTTTCTCTTGGATCTAGATTTTTTTTAGATGAAATATATCAGAACACCTAGAAACATCACATCCCCTGGCATTTTGGTGTTTCCATTTGACAGAGTATTTTAGCTTAGAACAAATAGGTTGGTCAAAAAGCCGATCTTCCCTTTCTATTTCACGTGATTATCTCAAATAAAAAAAATAGAGGATTTGTTGTCAAGATGAGATTTCTACACAAAAAATCACAATCGGAGAAGGCAATACTATTTTGGTACAAATATTTCAAATGGGTTCTCTGATTTTCTCTCTCCTTTTACTTCTTCACCTCTTTTCTCCCCAATCCCCTCAAACCCACTTCTTATCTCTCTAAACCCACCATTTCTCATGCCCTATTTGAATCGCAGTTTGATTGGGCTTCGATTAGGCTCTTCTCCAATCCAGGAATGGGGTTGTTTAGATTTTACCTGGTTTTAATTGTAGGGTTCTTTACATAAATATACAACAATTAAAAAATAATTATATCATTAGTATATCTACAAAATAATTACAAAAAGAGGGTAAAAAATTGAAACCATTCAATTTCACATTAATAAAAAAATCTAAAATCAAGGATAAATAACTGTCATAATTAATAATTCAAATTCAAATCTTTGATATTTAACAACAAAAATAAATTCATAATACAAAATTCAAATCAAAAGGAATGAAAAACAAAAAAAATTATCTTATCTATCATAATCTTTATCACCCTTATCATCTTCCTCTGTCACCTCCTCACCCTCTTCATCACCGTCTCCGCCTTGAATCTCTCTCTACCTTCCATTCATCATCCTCTTTCGCCGTCTCACCTTCATCATTATCTTCATCATCCTCCTCCGCTGCTGCCTCCCCTTCATCATCCTCTTCCGCCGCAAATCTCCGGCAATCTTTGGTTGCGCCGCCGCTATATTATCCTCCTCCACCGCAAATTGCTGGCAGTCCAGGTTTTGGTTACCTTGATATGAAAAATTGGTTATCAACTGTGTTTGGTTACCTAAAGTTACCTGTACGAAAAAACTAGTTACTACACATTCAGGAATTGGTTACCTCCATACTAGTGTTTGGTTACCTAGATTTATTGCAACAAAAAATCGCAATAATAATCTTTGGTTACCTCCATAATAGTGTTTGGTTACCTCCATATTAGTGTTTGGTTACTTAGAAAAATTGAGAAATCCAACCATAAACGTGAAAATTCCATTGAAGCCACCATGAGCATGAATATGAAGGCATTGGAGGGGGCGCCGAAGGCAAAGACGAAGCCGAAAAGGTAGTAGAAGAGGTCGCCGCCGCCGGCGTTGAGGACGTTGGTGAGCATGATGTTCATGGTATTTTTGGCACGGACGGAGCCGGCACAGAGCACGGCAAAGCCGAGCTGCATGAAGAAGACGAAGTAAGAAGAGAAAAGGAGGTAAGTGGAATCGATGGCATAACCGGTGTCGTTGAAGCGATTAGAGACGGCGGTGAACTGGTCGTAGATGAAGGTGGCAACGGCGGCAGGGTTAGTGGTGTTGGCACCGAAGAACTGCGATAACCTTCATACTAGTGTTTGGTTACCTAAATTTACTGCAACAAAAAATCGTCATAACAGTATTTGGTTACCTCCATAATAGTGTTTGGTAACCTCCATACTAGTGATTGGCTACTTGTAGTTGATTTTTGCCATGGCTGGCTGATTTACTTGAAAGAAAATACTGAGAATAGAGAGAAATTTGAGAGGTTCAGTTTAATTGGATTCCTTTTTATTGATAATTTGTTTGACTTTTCATTCAACTTTTTATTTCAATTTTTTAAGTAATTTGAATTTTAAATTTTGAAATTTGGAACCAACTACCCATTAAATCACCTAACTAAATTAAAGGAATAACAATGCACTAATTTGGAAATTAAATATTAAAGATGCACTAATTTTGTAAATATTTTATGTATGCACTTTGTTGTAATATTTTTTAAAAATGTACTAATCAATGTAAATCTCTCTTAATTGTAATCACAAACTTTATTTGGGATTGGGCTTCGATTTAATATAATTTTTAATTATATATTTTTTACTGATTTAAATGGCATGGTTTGTTAAATTTAATGAAAAGTTATGGGCATTTTAGTATTTGTTAAAAATATTTTTTTTAGCAATTAAAAGGCAATTTAAAAATTATGCTAAAAATATATTTTTTAGTAATTAAAATGCATTTTTTAGCAATTTTATTTTTTCATAACTTTTTAATTTACTCGTCATCTTTTCTTTGCAAGTCAACTTTTTCTTCCATGACACATCAACACTACGAGTTCCCAGAAGCACAAATGATCTAGAAGTGGGGTGGGGGGAGGGGGTGAATAGATCTTTTAAAAATATTGTGTTTGTTTGTTTAAGCACAACGGAATATTTATTTGATCAAAAATCCTTTCACAGATCTGAGAAAACTTCTAGTTCTGAGTTTAGCAATTTTACTGAAAGTCATTACACACCGTTAATGTATGTTGCTGAAATGTAGAGACGGAAAAGTAAATGGACGCAGAAAATTTTAAGTGGTTCGGAGTACAAAGATCTCATATTCCACTCTTCTACACTACTGGCAGAAAATTCGCTAAGGATGTAGGTCAATAAGACCAAGGTCACTAAGGCCAATTGCAACAATGAATCACTAAGATTCCTTCAAGTCACTCAGACTTAGCAGCTCTGGGGTCACTAAGACCAGATCACTAAGATCTCTTCAAGTCGCCTAGACTTGGTGTTGCCTAATTTCTTACTAGCACTGTACACGCAAGTATACGTGTTCGATTATAATACTCAGCAAGCAAGGTATCGTTCCCATGAGGAAATAAATCGATAATTATCAATACCAATATTAAACTAAATTAACCCTATTTAAACTTACGATTCGAAATTACAAATTTAAACTAAAAATAATTAAAACTAAATAAAAATTAAATACTGAAATAAATAACCACGAAATAAAATACAGATGTGATGGATTAATATTACAACTTCCCCTAGTGTTTCATTTAAACCAATTCACTCCCTTTTCAGTTGATTAATTAAATTGGATCGCTAACTGATAATTCTTTATAATATTTATACACCACTTCCGCTAGCCATATAAATAAATCTTCCTTAATCTGACCATAAGGCAACAGAATTAACAAGAAATACCCTAATTAATTAAATCACTATAAATATGTTAATTAAGATTTGAAATTCAGATTCTTTCTATGGCTACAAAAGACACATAGGTATATTCTTATCCTATGTACTAATCATATAAACTCTTTCAGATTTTAGGACCAGATACTATCATACCCAGATCTAAAACTATATTCCATCTTCCAATTTTGCATAGATTATCGCGATAATTGGTGCACTGTCGCAGGCACCCAAAAATAAAATCTTACTTTGAAAAATATTTATGTAGTAGTGCAAATAAGAGTTGATCCCACAGAGAATGATTAGTTTAATTTAATATTTTCGTAAACCAAAATTAGGAGGTTTTTAATTAAAGAAATAATTTAAATAACGTTAATTAAAATAAACAAATATGCAAATAATTTAATGAAATATATTAGAAGAAAAAACCTTGGTTTAAGTTAACATTCATCATCAAGAATTTATAACTGATCATTGATACAAGAATAGATCAATTTATATTTTAAATATTCACCGTGAAATAATTACTCTCATTCGAATAATTTTTCTATCACTCTTTAATTATAGTTAAGTAATAACAAGTGATCTAAATAACACTTACTACTAAATAATCGCAGACAAGAGATAAAAATTTAACCTAGTAGTAGCCTTAAGAAATGGAGAAATCGTTGAACTAAACAACACAAGCACAAGCGATTACATTTAATTTAGATAAATATTATTCCTAAGATATAATAATCTTTTGATCTGCAAAATAATTATTAAAATTAGTTGTTTCATAAATTAAAGTGACCAAATAATTACAGATTTGATATTTAATTTAGTAGGTGATTAATGCGAATAATAAATTAGTAGGCCTCCTAGCAATTTAAACGAATCAATTATATAAATAAATACAGAATATAATCCAATACTCAAAATATAAATTGAACAATTAAAATAAATTAGATCTCACTATATATTAATCTTGATGACTTCACTTACTTAAACCATGAAAAATAATTTAGTCACACAGTCATAAAAAGCACCAAAGAAATAATAGAGAGAATTTTCTAGCAAAAGATGTGATCTCAAATGTGTATTACATCCTCCATTTATAGGCTACATAATTTATCCTAACCTTAATAGGAATTATTATTTTCAAACCTTAATAGGATTTAAAATACAAATATAAAAATTCCTATTTATTTTTTCAATTCCAAGTTTGCTAAGGACTTATTAATTCCATCCTTTAATTTATTGCAACTGAGACCCACACAGAAATTGAAAGCTACTGCATGCTGCTGATTTGATGATGAAATAGGAAGGGGACTCGCGTGAAAATAAAGGAGGGGAAATAAGGTGTAGCCACCTCTTTCAGATTTTCGTTGGCGCGTGTTCACTACACGCCTGTACCAATCTCACATGGTCGCGCTCCTCCTTGTTGCTCATCCGACTCCAAACGGCATCATCCCCTTTTTCAGTTGCTGAACACCTTTATGCGCCATGCGCGCTAGCTTTGTTCTTGTTATTACGGTTTTGCCATCAGGATCCAATTTTCCTACAAAATAAAAATTAAAAATAAATAAAAATAAAAATAATAAAAACACATAATGACACATAAATTACCTAAAACACTAAAAATATTTTAAAACCCACAAATAATTAAGCATAATAATACTTAATAAATAGATATAAAACCTATTTATCAAATACTCCCACACTTAAATTTTTTCTTGTCCTCAAGCAAAAAAAGAATAAAAATTATAAAATTAAAACTCTATTAAATAAATCAATTAACCTGACTGACAACCTAAGCAACAAATAAATGTGAATTTAATATTAGCATCAAAGATTTTTTAAATTATAACTTAAAGAAAATTTTAAAATCATGCAAAATCTAGAATTTTAACATATTTATTAATCTTACTTTACTCAAGATCTTTTGTATGTATGTGAATCCAAATACATCAAACCAATCAGAACTCAAATAAATTTATATAATCAAATGCCAAATGAGAGACACTCAACACTCTATACACTCAATCTTAACCTATCTCAGAGCTACTAAATACAAAATAAAAATTAAAGGATCAAAAGTATTTTTCTTTTTGCTTTTCTCAATAATATTTTTTTATTCATATATAATTTCTTTTCATATTTCACCCTCTTTTTTTTCTTAATGAGTGCATTTTATGCTCCATCTCACTTTTTTTTTGCATACTTGACTGTGCAATATTTAATTTTCTTAGACTTTTCAGAGTTACTCATGTAGCGAACTTTTGACTAATGACTCCCAAACTAGTTGACTTTAAGGCACTAGGTGTATAGACACCCCTAAGAATCTATTAACTCAGGTAATAAATGTTAGGGTTTCGACACAGTGAAAGCAGCGGAATTTAAAATTTTTCCGAAACCCTAAGACAGGATCCATGCGAAAACAGATTAATCAGAGGTTTATATTATTTTACCGATTATCTGAGATGTTGAGAAGACGATGGAATTCTGGAACGGCTTCGAATCTTCAACGCAATCCAGTGACTACGTCTCTACGGTATCCACACGAACGCTCCGCGAATCGTCCCACGATCTGCAGCAAAAGGAACCGCGGTACTGGCCACCAAGATCAGGATTTCTAACCTATTTTTCTCTCTAGCCTCTTTCTGAAAGCGGCTAGGGTTTTAGTTTTTCCTTACGTAACTTTTAGACTACTGATATATCATATATATAGTAGTTAATAGGAATTAACTAAAACCTAAAATCAATAGAAAAATAAAATCCGAATTTATATATATTATATTTTAATTAAGTCTTACTTAATTAATATACATATATACAAATTATCCTATTAATTTAAATTCGTAATTTTTAAATACTATCAATCATATTGACATATTTAAAATACTTACAATTTAAATTAATTCCCTTTTAATTACGTTCTAAGTGTGTGACCCTATAGGTTATTATTATGTTGGCAATAATTTTAAAATCATATTATAAAATTATAAACAGTGAGCGGCATCTAGTAATGCATCACTGTTACCCAAATAATAATAAGATCGGTGATTCGATACAACCTTTTCGTGACCAATGTTTCAATGTAATTTAATCCTTTTAACCTTATATCCTAGATTAAACTCGAGGCATGGAATGTGTCATACTCTTCATAATTTAATCTGAGTTTTCTTGATCAATGAGTAGACTATATGAAACAAATCAATATTTGAGCATGGCCATGCATTTCATAGTCCTACTCAATCAAGAGGCCTATGGATATCACCCCTAATATATAGGAGGGTTAAATTCCATCTAGATCACTCATATTCCTCACACGATTCATGATGTACCCAATAATCACCTTTATTGTCCACCCTATTAAAGGTGACATTTGATGATATCAAAGTACACAAATTCTCGTGTAATAATATAGTGACTTCAGGTCGAAGGATCATTACATCATTGTCACTATAAGAATTTCTTATGACACTTTGCATAATGCTCCATGTAGAATTCTCATGGTGGGTCAGTCCAGTACATTGTTCTCTAACATGTACCTATGCATTGACTCAAATATCTCATATATTTATGACCAATGAGATTTGGCCATCAGTCAATCCACATACTAGTCTCAATGCATCATTGTTGTCCCATTAATAATGATACTCGACTAGGGACATTTAAGAGCAATGATACTAATTATAATTATATAATCTCATGTTCAAGTCACATACTTAAAGCTATATAATTTGTATCATTATTCTAAGGGCTTTTATTATGTTAACATTTATATAACGCAGTAAATGAAATCATAATAAAATAATCTATTTATTCAATCAAATATAATATCAAAAATGTTAAGCAATTATATCAAATAATTTGCCTCTAGGGCATAAACTCTAACAATAAATGCCACAAAATTAAACTAGTCAAATTACTTTTTACTTACTATTTTTTCCCTCTTAATCCTCCAATCATATATTTTTCCATATCAAACTTTAAAACATGATCAAAATAAGGTATAGAGAAAATTCACGTATTCCACAAGCAATTAATCACATAAACTTCCTCCAAGTTAAAACTAGTTCAACATATATGAATATGTTCATAAAAATTTAAAAAGTCTCAAATATAGTAAATACTAATAATATGTCAAAAATTTAGACTAAACAAAAATTTATCATTTTTTCAAAAGTTATTAAATAAAAATTAAAATTTTATCATTGGCCAAAAATTAAAATCCAATTAACTCATTGCTCAAGCGACTCATCCTAAAAATAAAATAAAATAAATTACCCCATTTTCGTAGGAAAACATAATTACACTTAGCATGTGTAACAAGCCTTTAAACCCCAAAGTTACCCCAAGTGGATGAATTTTTCTTGTGAGGGTTTGCAGTGAATATATCCACAGAATTCAAAAAAAAAATAAAAAAAATTAAAGTTCCCTAAAAATAACAAATATTCTAAATCCTTTCACCCACACTTAAAATTTATATTGTCCCAAATGTAAAATAAAATGCAAAGAAAAATGCACAAATAACTAAAATATAAAAACAAAAAATAAAAATAAATAAAAGTATACTTCCCTTAGGTTACCTCCCAAGTAGTGCATTTGTTTATTGTCATTAGCTCGATAATATTCTTAAACACTACGTCACTCATTACTCGTGAATTCTGAAAATCTCATCCATATTTACTCCATTTATCATGGACATGTTTAAACTCCCTTGCAATTGATATAAAGGTTCTACTCCCTCTTCAATGAACATGCATTTGAGATTATTATGGAGATGCTTCAAATTTGGAATGTGATCCAGCAAAACAGAAGGTAAAGACTTCTTGTTAGGAACTGATAAGTCAAGATATGGATCATTACCTGTTTTCGGAGAACCATTTAAAGCCGCAATAGTTTCCTTCAAATCTGCACTCAAGACTAACTTCTCAATCTCTTTTCCAAGATTCTGACTAAATGTCATTTCCAATTCATCATTTCGATCAGTTTCAAAAACTTTTTGTACTAAAGAATCAATCACATCAACAGAGTAAACAGGAGTATCATCATTAAGATATTTCATGGCATCAAAAATATTAAATTTAACAATTTTGCCAACAAACTCCATTGTAAGTGTACTACTATAAACATCGATCTTAGTCTTGGATGTCTTTAAGAAGGGACTTCCTAACAAAATAGGAGCATTTTGATCACCATTCTCCATATCAAACACGTAAAAATCAGCAGAAAAAATTAAATTATTTACTTGCACAAGAACATCCTCTACTACACTTCTAGGATAAGCGTTAGATCTATCAGCCAACTGAATCACAGTACCAGTTTTATTCAAAGGTTCAAGTTTCAAAGCAGCATATTTAAAATATGGCATAACATTAATGGACACTCCCAAGTCTAACATAGCCTTTTCAAATCTAGTGTCACCTATCTTGCAAGAGATAGTAAACATTCCTAGATCTTGGCACTTAGTAGGGAGTTTTCTTTGACTTATTGCAGACACATTCTTTTTTACTTGTACCTTTTCATATCTTTTAAGTGCTTGTTTCCTTTTGTGTGTAGACAATTCTTTCAGAAATCTAGCAAAACGAGATACTTGTTTGGAATATTTACCTCGCAAATCTGAATTTTTCTCATATTTTCTTTTTTCTTTTAAAGCAAAAAAAAATAAGGAACTGGTTTATAGTC
Source organism: Hedera helix (assembly GCA_947179155.2). NCBI lineage: Eukaryota > Viridiplantae > Streptophyta > Magnoliopsida > Apiales > Araliaceae > Hedera > Hedera helix. Next base: position 15,115,280 of record OX359283.1, on the reverse strand, counting down.
AGAAAGAGGTGAAAATTTACGCTTAGGGGTACCATTGTCACCTAGAACACTGTTGTCCTCTTTACTATTATCTGTTTTTGTGTTGTCCGTTTCTACTTTGCTTTGCTCTTTTGATGCGGACTTTATCTTTTTTGGAGTTTTTATCTCTATACCGCTTCTCAAAGTGATTGCACTAATATTCTATTTTGGATTCACTACCGTTTGAGAGGGTAATTTTTCAAAACCTTGCGTCTCTAATTGACTGATTGCATTTGCCATTTGTCCCATTTGCGTTTCCAAATTATGCATATTTTCCTTCATGTCCTATTGAAATTGCATAGTGTTAGTAGTAAGTTGTTTAACTAAATCCTCTAAAGACATATTAAAATTAGATGATTGGCCCTGTTGTTTGTTAGTATATGACTGCTTGTACTGTTGGTAGCTTGGAAAATTTTGAGTTGCAGACGGATTTCCTTGTGGCTTTCCATAGTCAAAATTAGGATGATCTCTCCACCCTGAGTTATATGTGTTTAAATAAGGATCATATCTCATTTGTGGTTGACTAAAGAAACCACCCGTTGTATTCACTTGTTCATAGAACTCCTTTTGAAGAGTGGGGCACATATCCATTCGATGTCCTACTGTCGCACAAATTCCATAAGTTTTCACTTGTTGTGTATTACCTACAGCCACTTGACGAACAAGAGAAGTTAAACTAGCCATTTGTTGTTTAAGTGAATAAATTTCTACCTCATTGACATTCTTAGATGAGAAATATAGCCTAGTGCCAAATTATTGGGAATTAGCCGTCATATTTGCAATCAAGTTCCTTGCAGCTTCGGGAGTCTTATCCACTAAAGCTCTTCTGCTAACAGCATCAATCATGCTTCTATTGGTAGACTCATGTCTTTCATAAAAATATTGGATAAAGAGTTGCTCGCTAATTTGATGGTGGGATAGCTTACACACAATTTCTTAAAACGTTCCTAATACTCATATAGGGATTCTCCATGGTTCTGTCTCACACCACAAATTTATTTTCTTATGTTGGTTGCCCTTGAAGCTGCAAAATATTTCTCCAAAAATAATCTCTTTATCTCTTCCCATGTGGTAATGCTTCTGGAAGTTAGATAATAGAGTCAATCCTTAGCCAAGTCTTTCAAAGAAAATGGAAAAGCTATTAAATTATTTTACTTTTCAGTCACTCTAGAAGGTTTCAGACTTATACATAAGATATGAAATTCTTTTAAGTGTTTGTGAGGATCTTCACCTATAAGACAATGAAAATTAGGTAATAAATGTATTAGACGATACTTTAATTCAAAGGAAGTGATAACATCTAAAGTAGGAAAAGTTATGCTTAAAGATTGTTGGTTCAAATTTGGGGCCACAAGCTTTTTCATAGTTCAATTTTTAGCTATTATTTTTATCCTTAACCTACACAACTCAAATAAAATATGGAAACTATAAAAATAATATTTAAAAAATCTAAAATAAAATTACTAAATTAAAATCAAATTTACAAAAGCACAAAAATAAATAAAATCACTCACTGACAAAGGCGCCGCCAAAATTTGGTTTGTTGTCACAGGTACCCAAAAATAAAATCTTACTTTGAAAAATATTTATGTAGTAGTGCAAGTAAGAGTCGATCCCACAGAGAATGATTAATTTAATTTTATATTTTCGTAAATCAAAATTAGGGGGTTTTTAATTAAAGAAATAATTTAAATAATGTTAACTAAAATAAACAAATATGCAAATAATTTAATAAAATAAATTAGAAGAAAAAGCCTTGGTTTAAATTAACATCCATCATCAAGAATTTACAACTGATCATTGATGCAAGAATAGATCAATTCATATTTTAAATATTCACCGTTGAATAATTACTCTCATTCGAATAATTTTTCTATCTCTCCTTAATTATAGTTATGCAGAAACAAGCAATCTAAATAACCTTTATTACTAAATAACCTCAGACGAGAGCTAAAGATTTAACTTAGTAACAATTTTAAGAAATAGAGAGATCGTTGAACTAAATAATACAAGCACAAGCGGTTACATTTAATTTAGATAAATATTTTTCGTAAGATATAATAATCTTTTGATCTGCAAAATAATTATTAAATTTAGTTGCTTCATAAATTAAAATGACCAAACAATTACGGATTTGATATTTAATTTAGCAGTAGATTAATGCGAATAATAAACTAGTAGGCCTCCTAGCAATTTAAACGAATCAATCATATAAATAAATATAGAAGAATATCCAATACTCAAAATATAAATTGAATAATTAAAATAAATTATATCTCACAGTGTATTAATCTTGATGGCTTTAGTTACTTAATCCAAGAAAAATAATTTAGCCACACATAACCATAAAAAGCACCAAAGAATAATAAAGAGAATTTTCTAGCAAAAGATGTGTTCTCAATTGTGTATTACATCCTCTATTTATAGGCTACATAATTTATCATAACCCTAATAGCAATTATTATTTCCAAACCCTAATAAAATTTAAAATACAAATAAAACAAATATAAAAATTCTTATTTATTTTTTCAATTCCAAGTTTGCTAAGGACTTATTAATTCCATCCTTTAATTTATTGCAACCGAGACCCACACGAAAATTGAAAGCTACAACATGTTGCTGATTTGATGATGAAATAGGAGGGGGGCCGTGTGAAAAGAAAGGAGAGGAAATAAGGTGCAACTGCCTCCTTCATATTACCGTTGGTGCGTGTTCACCAAGCGCCTTTACCAATCTCACGTGGTCGTGCATTGCACGCCATGTTATTTGCTGAAACAACCCTCGCGCATTGCGTGCTCCTCCTTGTTGCTCATCCGACTCCAAACGGCGTCGTCCCCTTATTCAACTGTTGAACACCTTTATGCCACATGCGTGCCAGCTTTGTTCCTGTAATTACGGTTCTGCCATCAGGATCCAATTTTTCTACAAAATTAAAATTAAAAATAAATAAATAAATAAATAATAATAATAATAATAATAATAATAATAATAATAATATAAAAATAATAAAAACACATAATGACACATAAATTACCTAAAACACTAAAAATACTTAAAATCCACAAATAATTAAGCATAATAATTGTAACGCTCCCGAAACCCCATCATTTGCTAATGGCGATCTCATGTGTTAAAACATTAGCTTTTACTTTTAAAATTATTCATTAAAACATATTACAGTTCATAATCTTGTTTGTTAAAGCTTACCTTCATCATCTGTCTCAAAATCATAATATTTACATTCTAGACATTAGAACTTATGTCATACATACATAAATCGTGACTTAGTCTATTACATTTCAAAATCAGATATGTTATGATTTAACTTAACTTACTCTATCAATACAATCACTAATCATATCCATCTTGTCGATTTGCTACTCCGAGCTCTATCTATTAACATTAAACATATTTATTATTATAGGATCATAATACGTTCTATAACTTTTTCAAACTTAAGCCATAATCACTTAGTCATTAGTCTCTATTCATTACACTTTTGATGTATTACACCTTATATAGGTAAATAACATATCCTAACTCGTTACCAACCTTTAACACAAGCATAATCATGCTTTTACTTAGCTTTTGGATATGTTAAATTATACCGTATCTTGTTTCGTTATACATTAACACTCCTTATATCAATTTAGGGCTTATATAACATATCTTTATCTTTTCACATCAAAACATAGCTTTTTAGACACTTAAAATTTTTTCCATGAATAGTAACTTCGCCTTAGCGAGCTCTGATTTCGCTGGCCATGAATTCTTCTCGGTCGTGAACAGTAACTTAGCCCCGGCAAGATGTTTAGTGCAAAACATCTCGCCTAGGCGCAGTTCTACAGAATCTGAAATTTTAATTTTTGCACTACCATTGCTAATTTTTAACTCATTCATCTTACATCTAATTAAGCTCAAATTTGAACCATGGCTAGGTCTTACTACCTAGTATTTTATAAAACTATTACTTGGCTCATTTGGCTTCTTAAAATTATTGAAGCAATCGCCCATAAAAGGGCATTCAAACTCGTTTTCACACTTAACTCAATATTTATCAACTTTGTGATTTTTGGCCATTTGTTTCTAAAATTCATTCCAATACTTAATATAGTCTTTATATATCATATAAGACATGGATATACCTTTAAAACAACTTAGGTTTTTAAGAGGTGAGTTTTGTCTGTAAAAATCCGTTTTAGGTTGAAACGATCGATTTCGATCGTTCGAAACGCATTTTCATTTTAACTTTTATCTGTTGACTATGAAATCAACATAGACACGTGTAATAACATAAAACTAACTCATTTAACTTCATTTCACCATTAATTACTCAAAAATATCAAAAATCACCTCTAACTTGAATTTTCATCAATTTTTCATAATTTTTCATAAAATTAAATTTCAAGTCCTTAAACTTCACTTAACATGTACTCATTTAAAAGTTCATTTTCAACCTTTGTAGACTTATATCACACATAGATGAATTGTTCCAAATTTATTTACCTTTAAAATATGTTTATATTAACATATTACTACAATAGCTAGTTTTAGCTTTCAAAATCAAACTTTCTATACATTTAAGTATTTAACATGTTATCTTTCAAGCAATTAACCCTTATACCACAATACTCAACCTTATAGCTTAAGGTTTCACCAAAATCTTCCAACTCTAGACACATATTCTTCCATAAATCATGATATTAACCATACATACAAACATAGACTAACATAAATCAAAGTTTTAAGTGTAGAAAACTTTTATACCTTCATGGACGATTAATCTTCTTACATAGAAAGTTTCACCATAGTGAGAGCTTCATCTTTTTTTCTTGCTCCAAGATCATCCAAGTTACCTTAATCAAGCTCTATCTTACTTCATCCATGGCTTCTCTCTCTCTTTCTCTCTCTTAGGGCTAATTTCTAGCAAAAATAGAATGATGAAGAAGAGCTCACTTGCTTTACTTAAGTTATGATACTTTACCCAAGTTGGGTTAAGTCAGTTTAACCATAATTAAACCAATCAATGGTATTTTGGTCATTTCACACATTAAGTCAAGGGCATTTTTGTCATTTCACCTCCTGGGACACAACAGTCATTACCTAATTTGTCAAGGATATTTTGGTCATTTTGCCCTTTAGGACACAAAGGTCATTAAATAATTTGTTAAGGACATTTTAGTCAAAAGCCAATTTGGCTAGATTTTCATTTTCATGGAAATTCCCATTTAAGGAAACATTTATAATTTTCTCTTATTAATTTATTTCATGCTCATTTAAATTGATTTTTCTTTCAATCGACCGACTAGGTCATTCATTTTTCACTGTGTTATCTTCACGTAGTCTCATTTTATAGTTTAATTAGTCATTTAATCGTAAATCGATTAAATAACTTTTACATAACTTATAATTACGTTTTTAATTTCTTACGATCCTTCTCGGTTCCACATTTAATAAATTTACATTCATGTCATTTCAAATAGTCGAAATGCTCACTTTTGTCATTAAATCGTTTTCTCGAAAAGCAAACCCTAACCGGATTATCAAAAATCCATCATTTTACCATTTCAGCTCCTTTACGTTCTTTCATTCGTTTACTTAATACACATATAATAATTTGAATCATAAATGCACACTACATTCCTTCTACTCATTTTCAGGAGTATTACCTTCTGTATTTATACGTAGTATAAATACTCAATTCATTTTAATCAATTAATATAGATTTATTAATCCATTTCAAACATTAAATTTCATAATTCTTATTATTCAGTTAATTCCTAATATACGGATTAGGTTAAACTGCTCTTTTTTCTACACATGTTGTCATACATTACCTTGCCATTCTCGTAACCTAGCATCTCAAGACCTATTTATCAAGCTAGTTATTTTTTGTTTATAACTAAAACTTAATTTACATATTCTTTCATTATTTTACTTTTCTCTCTAAATCTTAATTTTCCTTTTATTCATTAGATTAAATATATGTATTTAACTATATACATATATTTAATCTATCATATTCTGACATATTACAATGTCTTACAATAATTCTTTTTTGACTATCTAATCATAGGTATTATAATCTATCTTTCGTCCTTAATCTATTCTATTTTCATTAAATCATAGTAAATTATATTATATATAATTTCAATAAATATCAAACCACTAATGTACCTTAAATTAGTGACTGATCCTCATAACCTCTATAGAGCTTTACTACTTCAGGAGTCTCTTTTTTTAGAAATTAACCACATAGGTCATTCTTAACACATTGATTAAATAATAATTTCAATTTAATCACTTTTCAATACTTTCTATCCTTCCAAACTAGGTTTTATCTTCTAACCTTCACTTATTTAACCAAGATTCTTATTTAGAAATCTTGTCAAAATTTTGAGATATCACAATAATGCCTAATAAATAGATATAAAATCTACTTATCAGTAATTTTTTATCAGACAATTAAACATTGATGCACAACATATGATAAATGATCCATGAATAATTAAATCAAACTAAAAAGAGTGGGATAAATTTAAACTACACATTAAGTTCCATTGCAACCTTAATTACAAGTTTAGTTCATATCGTTGAAGAAAAATATCATTAAAATAATAATTAAGCACATCCCAAATATTACAAAAACTTAAAGTAAAATAAAGGAATAAGATAAAACTAAAATAGTCACTCTAATTATACTCATATCTTCAAGCTTTGCAAATCTTATTCGTGTTCTCTTTCATTTTCCCCTTGAATCTGTAACTCTTCAATGGCTTTGCTTTCTAGGGTTCTATATATATCTCTAAGCTTTTTAAGTCTCTTATTTATAGTTTACATACAAAAAGCTAGCCAAAGCAACGTTTACATGCAAATAGAACTCTAAATTCTGCTTTAAATCACTTTTGGGACCCACATGACAAGTCTAACAGTAACTAAAAATCGACACCGACGAAGTTGTGGTCAACCCGAACGCAGTTGCACTCCTTCAAAAATTCCACCAGTGCAGCTGTGGTCATGCCCAGCGCAGCTACACTCTATGCTACTGTTTTCAGTCTTCGTTTGCTCTGTACCAGCACAGCTGCGGTCCACTCCAAGCACAGTTGCGCTTCCCTTTTTGCCAAAAATTACCATTTTTCCATTAAAATGTAATTTCCTGCAAAAATTAAGAAAAAACACAAAAACAAGTAAAACCAAACATAAAATGACATGAAAACTCACAAATAATCAAGTTAAACATATCCAATTCGTAAGTATAAAATCCACTTATCACTTAGCAGCTCTGAGGTCAGTAAGACCGGATCAGTAAGATCTCTTCAAGTCATTTAGACTTGGCTGCTCTGAGGTCACTAAGATTAAATCACTAAGATCTTTTCAAGTTACTTAGACTTGAAATAATGTCACTAAGACAACACAATATAATTGATTTGATGTTGTGAGTAGCTGCTAAATTGGCATTTATGTTCTTTTCTTCTAATAAAACTTAGCAGCTGAACGAGTAGTCCCTGATCGTAGAGCTTTTTGAACTTTGAATAGAAATTCGACTTCTAATCTCCTTTTTCTCGTCGTGTTGAATTGAATCTTGATGTCTTTTTATGTAGGGTCTTGAGATTTTCCCATTGACAAGTAGTCGTTACTTATTTAATACCTTGATTTTTGAGATCTCTACAATAGACATTTTGGTGTTAAGCAAAATAGTTTTCTACCGTGTTAACTTATTAGAGTTTCAAATATAGTAATTATTTGGCTGACTTTTCAACATCAAATTAGCCAATAGACTCAAGCAGCTCTGATCTTCAGATTTCACCTTGGACTTTAAAAGATTGCATTGGGCACTTCAAACTGTGGTACATCCAATGTCAGTAGTTTGACCGCTTCTACTCTACGGCAGGAACTGAAGATTTTGCAGTACAATCAGAGCTTCAATACGATTCAACTTCTACTATACGATCATTACGATTCAGCTCTTGCAATACGATCTTGATCCAGCATTACGATTCAGCTCTTACAATACGATCTTGATTTAGTATTACGATTTACCTTCTGTTATACGATCTGAACTCAAAGTCAGTCTTGTGATATTCATTTGCTTTATGATTTCAAAGTTTACTTTACGATCTCATTTTATGTCAAGTCATACTCAGCAATAGATTTCAAGCTTTACGATTCTGGAGTAGATTATAAAGAGATATGTTGTCTTTGCGATCGGTCATCTTAACATTTATACATACTTTGAATTTCATAAGATCAACTTCACAAATTTGATCTTTCTATTCTAAGTCCTTATATATCAATTTCATCAATAAAGACTATACAAAAGTTATTAGTTACAAATATACATTTATCAATTCAAATCAAGTCATCATTAAATCATTCAATTATGCATTTGTACTTAACAAGCATTTCTGTTAAATATTTAACGTCCCTGACAGAATTTTAATTTTTGGTTAGTAAATTACAATTCAGTGAGTCGAATGTAAGAAGAAAAAAAATTAGTTATCCTCTTATAAGTTGACATAAAGTACAGTTACTTAATACACATTTAACCCTCATTGTCTCACCTTGGTTTAGTAGTTTTTTAAACAGTATATATATGTCACAAAAGAGTTTAGGGTTTGTTCGGTTACTAGCATTTTTAATGTTTTCAATGTCTGGATTTCTAAACGCATTACACTATTTTTGATATGTTACGTTTGAGTCTCAAACGCTATATTCATGAATTAAATAAACTGAATTTAAAAAAAGTTGATTGTAGACGAACAAGATTTTTTAGTACGTTTAGACTTCCAAATACTCTAAACACTAGCTCCAAATTCCCAGTATCCAAACATACACTAACTTGGCAACTTCTTTATTCTAGGAGATCTTCTTTTTTTATTTTTATATGATAATATAAAATAACTTAACATACTCAAGTTTGCTATCATCATTTCATTATCACATCATCATTACTAAACTAAACACAAAATAAATCTAAGAACAAGTATGTAATGAAAATAGGCGATTGATTTTGCCAAAGAAAAATTATATTGCCATGGCAATTATTATCGTTTGAAGTGTTAAGTGCCGCTATAATAATTATAAAAATATTGTTAAATGTATATTTTCTCTGACAATATAATTTTTACTCTGTTATTATCAACAATCTAAAAAATATATTCTTAAAATTTATAAAATTTGTGAAGGAAAGAGAGTAAGATTAGTGTATTAAATAAATCATGTAGTTCAAACCACACAACCCACTAATTAATAATTCCCAGAGAAATTAATTTATAGCTAGCTGGTTCAATACGAAAGGCTCATATTAGGGCAGCTAGCAAGGGAAAAAACATGGGCACGTGAGATGAGTGAAGACTAGTTGTTGACGGAGGACAGTGCCCTACAAGCAGCCCCCATTACTTGGTTTGCGTATAGAAAGAGTCGTTCCATCACTTTAGCTATAAGGCTATGTGGTTGTGGATCTACTTTTGGCTCATAATAATAATAAATTTATATACCTGTATTTTCCTCCTGGATAATGGTGGTGTCTCTTTTGATTCGGGCAGGATGCATGGTGCCTCTTTATTATTTCTTTATTGCATTGCTTGCACATGTAAAAAGTCCTTTTCTTTGTATTATGAGGGCTTAAGAATTGGAATTACACTTTTCTTTTCAAATAACTTCCATGTTCATAATTCTACTACATTATTAATTAATTTAACACCACATTCAATTTTATAACTAAAATTAAGGGCTAAAAAAATTATGATCTGATTTAAGAGTGTAAAGTCAAACTGAACTGAACATCCATTTGTTTAGATCCAACTCATATTTTATTTGATTGGTTTAAATTCGACTCGAATTCAGATTGATTTTCAATTTCTTGATCAAATTCGAGTTGACTTAATACTCCGTACTACTTGGCTAGTATAAGTTTTGACTTACAAATTGGTTGCAAGGTTCTTGCAACTCTAGTTTGAAAGAGATTTGAATATTTCAAATTATGGATGTATTCAGACTAATTTGTGGAAGTCTTTTACATGTATATGATGATTTCAGTCATTATTTAGTACCCTCGAGACTAGATAGATATATATTTGTCATGAACTCACTTAAGGGGGCGATTCGATATCGATAATATAGGATATTAGTTTGGTGATAATATTTGATCTTTCAGGTGTGTGTCTCAATCGTCACATCTAACTTGCACAAAATGTTCGCACGGTAATGGCGTTGAGCTGTCTTGGAACGCCTCCAACGTGAGTGTTAGTAAATGGTTTGAAAGATATTATCAATCTAAAGTTTTCAAGTATTAAGAGTTGGTAATCTTATCAATGTTGGAAGGCTTCCTTTCATAGGCTCATTTAGATAGTGAGATTTTTCCCTGCGGCACATCTCATCCACTGGTAGCTAGGGACAAACCCATATGGGTAAGGCAACCAAGTCCCATCAAGGTGCAAAGACCACTGTAATACCCGGACATTTTATCCCACATCGCCAAAGCTATTAAAACATTCACTTCCCTTAGCCTATATATTTGGACCACCCCATTTAATTTTTAAACCACTCAAACATTAAGGTTTTTCCCAATGTGAGGAAACCTTTTTGTGTGAGGACCTTTTTAGTAAGGACCTCCTTAGTTAAAATATTTTTTTCGGTGTCGAGGACGTGGGCGGACTACGAATCTCATAATTTCGGGTATGTCTCTTTTTCTTTCTTTGTGTAATTATTTAATTTTCTGTATTCGTTTTAATTTTGTAGTTTTAATTTTGTAGCTTTAATTTTTGTATGCTATTTAGTTTGTTAGTTTATATATTTTAGTATATCTTTGTTAGTAATTAGCATTTTGGAATATTAAATTATTATTTTTGTAACTTTAGAGTTTTGGTATAATATAATAATAATAATAATAATAATATAATAATAATAATAATAATAATAATAATAATAATATTTGTTTGTAACATAATTAAAAATGGAAAGAATATTTTTGTAAATATACTTATATGTATTTCAGAAGGAACAAGAATACAATTATTTATTAATATATACGTTACCATGATTAAAATATTTATGTATGTATAACGTTAGGTAGAATTTTGTTTAGAACGGAAGGATTTCAGATTCGCCTAAGAGATATAAAATGTGTAAAACTTAATCAATTGATTAACTATTTATTTATTTATTCCTTTATTTTGTTTAATTAGTTCCGATGGAGGGAATTTAACGAGTCAGTTTCGCAATATAATTTTGGGAATTACATTGCGTATTCCAGGTACGGATTTCGTACTCTTTCAGCGATATTCCTTTGATTTGAATTTGTTTGTTTTGTTCCTCATTAGAATTTGGATATTATTTTGATATATTGTTCATAGTCAAATGCATATGATAGTTTTGTTTGAGTTTAGATATTCGCAACTTAGTTTGTACTCTTTAGACTTGTTAAACATGTCTAGTCTTTATTTTGATTCTGTAGAAACGTACATGCAAGTATAATTGGGAGACTTTGTGTCGATTTGTTTCGGTTTAGCATGTGCGTATTAGAACCCCTTTTGTGATATTGTGTCGCATTCGTTGTGACATGATATTTTTTTTAGAAAGTACCGTAGGGTATACCTGAGCTATAACCACCTGTGGGGGTACCACAGGCATGTCCTCTTGGCACCGAGGCATGACACTTCCGTGGCAGTGTGATTAGTCCACGGCGTCTCCATTTTGTGTGCTCCGATAGGAGTTGGCCAATTGGTGTTTTGTTGTGGGAGGCGTATGGGTCGACCCTAGTTTCTGTTCTGTTCTGTTCTGCGGTTTGGTGTTGTTTGTGCCGAACACACCTTCCGATGTTGCATACATTTGGATCTGCAGTCCAATGTGTGCCTGCCTGTGTGGCAGTATTTTGACTTGTCTTTGTGACAAGGTATATTTCTGTTTTGTTTTGAGCTCGGTATGAAATAAACACAACCATTCAATTCAGCCTTTTATGTTGTTCAGTAAATCAATTCAGTTCAGGAGATCAGTTTCAGTTCAGTAGATTAGTTCAGTTTAGTAGATTAGTTCAGTAAGATTATGTTATTCAGTTCAGTTGATTTTGTTAATCTCAGTTTGGTTCAGTTGATTTTGTTATTCAATTTCAGTTCTTATTTGCGCACTCTTTATCCGTACTGGGCATTTGGCTCATGCTGTGTTTTTCTTCCGGCAGGTTTGCAAGGGGATTCAAGGGCAAGTGTGAAGAGAGTTCCTTTTTGTTTTGACATTCTGCTTAGAATTCGTTCGTGCGTAGCCTCCCTTTCCACTGGTCGGGAAGGGGGTGTTACAGAGTTGGTATCAGAGCTAGGGTTCTTTCTTGTAGAAACCTATTTAGGTTTGACCTGTGAGTTATGGGTAGACATATGGGATAGGTTTTTGTTCTATTTAAAATTCTGTTCAGCTATCCTATCCGTTTGAATTCAAATTTGCCTTAAATCAATTTCGCTTTCGTCCGTTTTGTTTTGTCGAGGGTTCGTAAAACCACTAGAGGTGGTGGAGGCGTCGATAATGGTGACAATGTTGGTCTGCCTTACGGAGGACGTGTGTTCGCCTTGTCATCTAATTAAGTTACGGATGCGCAATATTCTATTTTGGTACTCTTTTAGTTAGCAGTCGTGAGACTTTTATTGAGTTTGACTCTACTCATTCGATTATTTCGTATTCTTTTGTTCGGCATCGTGGTGTGTCATTTCAGTCTTTAGATTCTGCTCCGATGAGAATTTTATTTGTTATCTCTGATTTGTACCGAGGTTGTTTCTATTAGTTTTGGAAATAAAGATTTGTGGGTCTAATTTTCGGTCGATGCGTATGTACGACTTTGATATGATTCTTGGGATGGACTGTCAAAGCTTAGGTTATGATTATGTAGATTGCCTTTAGGCTTGATCTGTGAGTTATGAGTAAATCACTAGGCAGACATATAAGTTTGTTTCGATTTGGTTCTCTGTTTGGTTGGTCTTGATTTTGACCAAATGTTAATCTGTTTTGATTTGTAGTTGATATGAGGAAAGTGAGATAATTTTCCAGGTTATTATTGTTATACAATGGAGTAAGGATATTAGTTAAAAATTGTGATTGGAGCATTAAGGAAAATAAAGTTATATTTTGTACAGTTAAGAAATGATCATATATGTAATATGGTTATGATATGAGTATTTGTATCAGCAAGTATTTGATTTTGGAGAATTAATCGTTAGAGTGCTTTTAGTAACAATCTGTTATGATCTTAGACTTGAGGATTTGATATGGGTTGTGTTGGATTTATATTAAGCTCGTGGATGATGTGAGGTAGGTATATTGATGAGACAGTATGATAAGTGAAAACTATTAAGTATGTATAAATGATCTCTTATAAACTTGAGTTATAGATATTCGAGGTAATTAGATTAATCATTGAGACAAATGATAAATTTTGCAGTTATTTTGGAGTTTTGTTATATAAAGACTAAGGTTTGCACTAAGAAATGATTGATTTATTTAAATGGTTATATATTAAGTGAAGAAATTCTATAGATTTTGAGACCTTAAATAGTTTAGAGTATGCAGTTTGTTTATGCAGATAATGAAACATGACTTGGAGTTTAATATGGTGATTTAGATATTTTAGTGGTATATTATTTGGAGTAATAATATTTGAGAACTAATTCGAATTGAGATTGTGATATTTTGAAGTGCTTAAGGTGCTAGGGAAACTACTCAGTCTGTGTTTTATTGTCCCATTTGAGATTTTAGAAAGGGTTGACGAAGTCGCATTTCGGTTAGCTTTGCCTCCACAATTAGCTTATGGGTATAACGTATTTCGTGTCTCAGAATTGAAGAGTTATCTTTATCATCTGTTGCACGTGGTGCACAATCTGTTTTTATAAGATTTCAGAGTAAAACTATTTTGTTTGTTTTGTGAAAATTTTATTCGAGCGAAGTATTCGCATCTTTTGATAATTAGGTTTGTCCCATTTTTTTTTTATTCCGGGGACGGAATCCTTTTTAAGGGGGAGGTAATGTAATACCCGGACATTTTATCCCACATCGCCAAAGCTATTAAAACATTCACTTCCCTTAGCCTATATATTTGGACCACCCCATTTAATTTTTAAACCACTCAAACATTAAGGTTTTTCCCAATGTGAGGAAACCTTTTTGTGTGAGGACCTTTTTAGTAAGGACCTCCTTAGTTAAAATATTTTTTTCGGTGTCGAGGACGTGGGCGGACTACGAATCTCATAATTTCGGGTATGTCTCTTTTTCTTTCTTTGTGTAATTATTTAATTTTCTGTATTCGTTTTAATTTTGTAGTTTTAATTTTGTAGCTTTAATTTTTGTATGCTATTTAGTTTGTTAGTTTATATATTTTAGTATATCTTTGTTAGTAATTAGCATTTTGGAATATTAAATTATTATTTTTGTAACTTTAGAGTTTTGGTATAATATAATAATAATAATAATAATAATATAATAATAATAATAATAATAATAATAATAATAATATTTGTTTGTAACATAATTAAAAATGGAAAGAATATTTTTGTAAATATACTTATATGTATTTCAGAAGGAACAAGAATACAATTATTTATTAATATATACGTTACCATGATTAAAATATTTATGTATGTATAACGTTAGGTAGAATTTTGTTTAGAACGGAAGGATTTCAGATTCGCCTAAGAGATATAAAATGTGTAAAACTTAATCAATTGATTAACTATTTATTTATTTATTCCTTTATTTTGTTTAATTAGTTCCGATGGAGGGAATTTAACGAGTCAGTTTCGCAATATAATTTTGGGAATTACATTGCGTATTCCAGGTACGGATTTCGTACTCTTTCAGCGATATTCCTTTGATTTGAATTTGTTTGTTTTGTTCCTCATTAGAATTTGGATATTATTTTGATATATTGTTCATAGTCAAATGCATATGATAGTTTTGTTTGAGTTTAGATATTCGCAACTTAGTTTGTACTCTTTAGACTTGTTAAACATGTCTAGTCTTTATTTTGATTCTGTAGAAACGTACATGCAAGTATAATTGGGAGACTTTGTGTCGATTTGTTTCGGTTTAGCATGTGCGTATTAGAACCCCTTTTGTGATATTGTGTCGCATTCGTTGTGACATGATATTTTTTTTAGAAAGTACCGTAGGGTATACCTGAGCTATAACCACCTGTGGGGGTACCACAGGCATGTCCTCTTGGCACCGAGGCATGACACTTCCGTGGCAGTGTGATTAGTCCACGGCGTCTCCATTTTGTGTGCTCCGATAGGAGTTGGCCAATTGGTGTTTTGTTGTGGGAGGCGTATGGGTCGACCCTAGTTTCTGTTCTGTTCTGTTCTGCGGTTTGGTGTTGTTTGTGCCGAACACACCTTCCGATGTTGCATACATTTGGATCTGCAGTCCAATGTGTGCCTGCCTGTGTGGCAGTATTTTGACTTGTCTTTGTGACAAGGTATATTTCTGTTTTGTTTTGAGCTCGGTATGAAATAAACACAACCATTCAATTCAGCCTTTTATGTTGTTCAGTAAATCAATTCAGTTCAGGAGATCAGTTTCAGTTCAGTAGATTAGTTCAGTTTAGTAGATTAGTTCAGTAAGATTATGTTATTCAGTTCAGTTGATTTTGTTAATCTCAGTTTGGTTCAGTTGATTTTGTTATTCAATTTCAGTTCTTATTTGCGCACTCTTTATCCGTACTGGGCATTTGGCTCATGCTGTGTTTTTCTTCCGGCAGGTTTGCAAGGGGATTCAAGGGCAAGTGTGAAGAGAGTTCCTTTTTGTTTTGACATTCTGCTTAGAATTCGTTCGTGCGTAGCCTCCCTTTCCACTGGTCGGGAAGGGGGTGTTACAACCACTCTGTAGTATTCATGTTTATTAGCAGGTAATGCTATGGTGGCAGAGAGAATCTTGATGCAAGAGGCTCCTATTTTTGCTTCCTGGCTTATTAGAACATAGAAGAATCAAATGAAAGAACTGAATCCAGTTGAATTTTTTTGTTCAATATTCAGACCTTGTAGATTTAATCATGCAGGATTTCAAGCAGAAGATGCTTGCTGAGGCAGGCGTTGTTTAACTAGAGCAATTGAAGGTCGTAAATGTTTTAACTTTATCCCAGAAATCAGTGAAGATTGTAGGAGTCCAAGGTATTTCAACTTGTATCTAAAAAACTTTATAAAAAAAAATAAAAAAAAAAGAGGAGAATGAGCGAAATGCAAAGCAAGTAATACTAAGAGATTTGGGGAGCTTTAGATGGTGGATGAAATTGTGCACAATGGGATAATTCTTGAATTGTATATGCTCTCAGAAGAAACAATGGTCTAACAATTCTTGTTGTACCACGTGATGGAAAGATTATATATATATATATATATATATATATATAAAAGAGTAATCTTTTGACGACGGATGGATGGATATGTACTATTTATGCTGTCGGCGTATGTAATCCAGTTCGTGGAGGTATTATTTCATGCTAAGCTTGAGTCGCTAAGGAGAATCCATGTAATTAAGAGGACTTAAAAAGTATGGAGGTATTAACAAGTCTCAGAGTTGAATTTCTCAAGTCAAGCAGACAAGTCCAATGTTGACTGCCCAAGAAGACCAAGCCGCTCATTTATAAGCATATAAAATCCGAAATATAATCAACTTTTTGTGTCAACAAAAATTGATATTGAATTATCAATGTGCCTTTGCAACAATTAACTTGGTCCAAGTAAACCCTTGAGACCACTAGCTTGGCAGACAGCAGAGAATCAGAGTTTTCTTATTATCCAAACTAACCACAAGTTGACAGCTACCAGGATTTCCTAGTGTCACGCAATCTTGTTTGTTTTGATTTTGTAGGGGTATATTTCATAAAGGTTTCTCACTGCTCCTAGATTAAATATCTTGTTCAAAAGGACATCTTGAAATGTAGACAGAATCTCTCATAATATCATCATTCGTGGTTGTATTTACAAGGGGCCCAATTAGATAAGGTGGCCACCCAAAATATGTTACTTCAGATACTCATGAGTAAACTCGTGGTTAATAATATAATAACAGAACCCTCCTCTTTTAATTCCAATTTGGATGCAACTGTGGACAATATGAGCCACTAAGTGAGGCTCAACCGAAATTTTAGAATAATCGGTGGGGTATTAATTTCAATGAAACGGGATTTATTGTAATTATGATCTTGATTATGAAACTTTATATATTTGTGATATTTCATTCTATGGCTATTTTCAGAAAATGAAAAATTCAACCAAAATGAAACAAAGGTGGTTAAACTATATACTAAAATGTATGAAGTGTACAAAAGGTAAATCCTAAAAGTCATCATACCAGCTCAAATGTGCTGCAGATTTGGATTATTCATGATATGATGTATAGCCAAATAGCACAATGCAGATATCTATTTACATTTGTTCAAAGATGGATCCACATTATTGGAGTATGTTCGGTTATTAACACTTATAATGATACGTTTATAATGATACGTTTAATGTTTTTAGCAAGTAAATAAATTGTATTTGAAATAAACTGTTTGTTGACAAATAAGATTTTTAAATGCGTTTGGAACGTCATTAAACAATCAAACACTTGATGAATGATTCAAATCTTGTAGCAAATGAAGATACTCTAAGGTGAAAATTTTACTAAGCCATGTGAAAGTAACAATGAGAAATCAGAACATGACTGCAGTGAATGGTATTCCTTCTGTCCCGAAATGAGTCCCATTTGAATTTTTACCATTCATATGATCTAAAATCAAATGTCAATTATGACAGTCATTTTGGGACAAAACGGGTCTCCATCTATGGTTGAGACTAGAACAGAAACACCGTACCGATGAGCTGGCTCTTGCACAAATGTGGTTGAAACTAATAACTTTCCCCGTAGTCCCCATTTGTTACCTTACCCTCCCGCCCCCCTTTCAATTCCCAATATACTCAATTATGTAGAATTCTATACAAACAATTCAAAATGGGTAATTCATTTAAATAATTTATAAAAATAAAGTTGTCTTTGATGTGACAATTGATATCGTTAGGATAAAAATGATACTATCAGGATAAATATGTATTTAACAATATTTTTATAGTTATTTTAACGTCGTTTTAATACTTTAAACGACACTTATTGTTCTGACAACATCACTTTTACTCGGACAATCAATCGTCTTTTATATAACTAAAGTTATAATTGTATAATATTTATATAAAAAGATCAACTTTTTACTGTATAAAATATAACTTATTTCCATCAAGTGTTCAAACCAATTATTCATATCCCTTTATCTCTCCAACACCATAAGCCAACTGGCAATTTTAATTCACTCACAAAAGAGAGAAAATACAAGGCCAAAGGATATAGCAAAAGGCAAACAAAGTCTAGGATTTGAATGTGATTCTTTTGATTCTTTTTTCATCACTCCCAACTTCTTCCTTCTCTACTTACAAACACAATCCCAAAAAAAAAAAAACCATCAATCTTATTACTTCCAGACTTCGATCAAGCTATTTCTCTCACTATTTCTTTCTTTCCTTTCTTTTTTAGAAAAAAAAAACCTATTTGGATTGACTGATGAATATATCAACTTCTGAATGTAGTAGTGGGTGTGAATCCGGGTGGACTACTTATTTGGATCAATCATCAAATTCTGCAGATCAATACCCAAGAGCTAGTTATAAAAATAATTGGGGCAGAGGGATTAGTGTGTGTGAGGAAGAAGGAAATGATGAGGATTTGTCCATGGTTTCTGATGCATCATCAGGGCCAAGACATTTTCATGAAGAGGAATATTTATATGGCAAAAGTGAACATTATTCGTATGCGGATTTAGAGCAGGGGAAAACTAGCAAGCAGAAGAAGAAAGTTAAAGAACAGAGAGATGCAGGGAAAACACAGCAGGATTCTAATCTTGATGACACTGCTAGTTCCTCTGTTTTGAGCTATTATTCCAAGGTAAGTTCAACAAAACAGAACTCCCCTGTTTTCAATTGTTTTAATTTTCTTTAATTAACCAAAATTGTTCTTATATTTCAGAAGAATTTAGCATTTCCCAACAACCAAGCTTCAATGACACACGAAACACTGCAGGGCTTCTCTGAAACACATTATAAGGTGCTAATTTTTTATTTAATTTCTCCGACCCTGATTTACTTCAAAATTATATTATATGTTTCTTGAAGCTTTTTGTTATGTTTTTTTTTTTGTAGGAGAAATCATCATTGAAGAAACATTTTGGTTTCTTGAAATCCTCTGTTTCAGGGAAAGCAGCCTCAGAAAAATCGGGTAACTATGTGTGTGTGTAAATATATATATAGGCTGTTGATAATGCCTAAGCAATATAAAATACCGTCAAAACAAATATACATTTAGCGACATTATTACACTTGTTTCACATACATTTCAAACTTTTAATGACACTCATTGCTCTAACAACATAATTATTGTCCCGGCAGTATAACCGTTACTCTGGCATTTTCACCTGCCTAGATATATGTATAAACACATTGTTGATATAATAGTAGGTCAAAAAGCTAGGTATTGTAGGTAGTTTGCAGGGAAGAAAGAGGTAATGTGTAAATGGTCAGTCTCTGCTGCTGTAGCTCCAGCTGCTCAAGGGAGAGAAAAGATGCATTAGATTTCAAGGATCCTGTTTTTTTTTAACTTTCTTCTTTATTTATTTGTTCCTCTTGTTATTTGTTCCTGTCTATGCAATGGGAAACAACCTAAGCACATAAATATTAAAACCAAATAAGAAAAGAAAACAGGTAAATAAATTCCTTTCTTTTGTTTTTACTTTTTCTTTCTGACATATCCCAAATAAAACTTATGTGAACGAGACATTGCACAAACCATGCTTCATTCCAGCTATGCTCCATACTCTTCATTCATTACCATAAATATCTAAATTTTCGGATTACTGCATGATAATAATCTGAAGCAAAATTTAAGTACTAAACAGCTACTATGTACAAAAATGATTGGGCCGAAAGGAAGTTAATTATATGTTAGAAAATAACATCGCAGCGAAACAACAAAAAGAAATCGGAAAAAAAAAAACAATAACACTTGAGACAAAAAAAATTATGTAATTCTCGCAAATGTTAGGTTACTCTACTACGGTCGGCAGCATATCAGTCTCACTGTCTCATAATATTGTATATAATAAAGTATACGATCCTCTACTTATATAATGTAATAAGAACCCACACTTGCCCCAAAACTATAAAACTACCCTAAAAAATTTGGGTCAAGGGCACTGCCTTTGGACCCTTGCTTAGTTATTCATAGCAACAAACAAAAGTAGATATGCTTTTGGACCGTTCCTTCTGCTTCGGAAATAGGCTCGATTACTTTTTAGGTAACTTTAAAATCACCTTTGAATCAAAATCGGATTAGACTTGACCAATAACATTAAACTACTAACAAATTTAAATTAACCAATAGTAGTTAAGAAATTTGAAGATGAACGAAGCAAGAAAAAGAAGGGTGGTCCTCAGCCTAGAAAATGCACCTTCTCTACTAATTAATAACACATAACTTACGCGGTCTGGTGGGCACATACAGATAAACAGAAACAAAAAATAGGACCATCATGAAGATCAAACCTAGAGGCCAGTAAGTGCCACAGTCTTCTACTATGAGCATTGCCAGCAAGCCTAACTAAAAACTAAATGATGCAAGTAAATTTGGTAATATAATCCAATCTAAACTCAAGCAAGACAATATTTATGATGAAACTTTGATACAAATGTCTCATTTTCCACCAAAAGCCACACCCCACCACCTTATGACAGCTACTCATTAAGAAGTATGTGATCCATGAATAATTGAATATGTTTCGGTGGGGATTTCTTCAAAATCTTTATTCAAGGGCTTACCATTCTTAGAATTTGAATGGAAAATGACATAAATTCAAGAAAAGGACAAGGCCTCCCAGCTAGCTATATGTCTGGGCTACTCAATCTCTAGCTCATTCTGGTATTCTATCTAATTACTTTGACAATATCATATGGTAAAACAGATTCTACGTTGATAAAGTGAAATATCGTAGAATTTGTTGATAGTATACATAGAGTTGTAAATGAATCAGTCTGCCCCGACTTGATTCGGACTTAGCTTGACTAAGCTTGACCCAACTCGGCTAGGCTCAACTACGTGGGTCAGCTCAATTAAGCCCCCACTCGACTAAACTGGACTAAGTCCGACTGGTTTGGCTCAACTAAGCCTCTGAGCTCATTAAACAAGTCAACTCGATTGCTTGTTTAGTGAAACGAGCCGCACTCACATTATGTGAAGCTCGTTTAGCATTTATTTTTTCTTATTTTTCTACTAAAAAAGTTAAACGAATCTAGGCTCGACTTGCTTGAGCTAGGCTCATTTTCTAAATAAGCTGAGTTTGTACCTTTCATCTCAAACTCATTTAAAACCCAACTCCTTATTTAACTTTTAAACGAGCTTGAACTCGACGAATCAAAGCCTGACTCGGCTCGTTTACAACTCCAAGTATACATGAGAGACTAAGGTGCTGTTTGATAAAATTCTGTATTAAGATCTGAATAATTTAGACATCTGAATAATATAGAGCATCTGAATAGAATTGTATCTGAATGAAAAAATGTTGTTTGATAATCAATTTTTTCAGATGTCTGAATAACAGTATTTTACCATTTTAACCCTATGAACAGTTGAACATTATAATAATAATAATAATAATAATAATAATAATTATACTAATAATAATTATAATTAATAATAATAATTATAATAATAATAATAATAATAATATTAATTATAATAATAATAATTATTATAAAAATAATAATTATTGTTATAAAAATAATAATAATTATTATTATTATAAAAATAATAATTATAATATTAATGATAGTGCTAATAATAATACTTATAATAATTATTATTATAATAAAAATTATGATAATAATAATTATAATAATAATAATAATCATAATTATAATTATTATAATAATAATAATAATTATAATAATAATAATTATACTAATAATAATTATAATTAATAATAATAATTATAGTAATAATAATATTAATTATAATAATTATAATTATTATTAATAATAATTATTATTACTATAATAATTATTATTATTAATAATTATAATATTAATATTAATAAAAATAATAATTATTATAATAATAATTATACTAATAATAATTATAATTAATAATAATAATTATAGTAATAATAATATTAATTATAATAATAATTATTATTATAAAAATAATAATAATTATATTAAAAATACTACTACTACTACTACTACTACTACTACTAATAATAATAATAATAATAATAATAATAATAATCATAATTATAATAATAATAATAATAATAATCATAATTATAATAATAATAATAATAATAATAATAATAATAATAATAATAATAATAATAATAATAATAATAATAATAATAATAATAATAATAATAATAATAATAATAATAATAATAATAATGATAATGCTAATAATAATACTAATAATAATAATAATTATTATTATAATATTAATAATAATAAAAATAATAATTATTACAATAATAATTATACTAATAATAATTATAATTAATAATAATAATTATAATTAATAATAATATTAATTATAATAATAATTATTATTATTATTATAAAAATAATAATAATTATATTAAAAATAGTACTAATAGTACTAATAATAATAATTATTATTATTATTATTATTATTATTATAAAAATTATGATAATAATAATAATCATAATAATAATAATAATAATTATTATTATTATTATTATTATTATTATTATAAAAATAATAATAATAATAATAATAATAATATTTATTATTATAATAATAATAATAATATTGAGTGTTGGATATAAAAGGAATTTGTTAATATTGAAGAGGATATTTTTGTCCAAGTTCATTAAGATGCTCCTCTTAACGGTTTAGATTTGATTTTGTATCTCAACCATTTAGAGGCATTCAGATGTAACAAAAAAAAAAACAAACAACTTTGTTCCTCTTAGCGATTAAGAGGTTGTCCATTAAGAGCCATTAAGACACAAACAAACAGCACCTAACTCTATTTCTGCAGGATTTTTCACCCAAGTATCTTGTTGCTCATACTTGTTTATGCCCCCCCCCCCCCCCGCCCCCCCCTTCCCCTTTTTCTAGACAAAAATAAAGTAATGTTACTAGTTTTCTTCATTTCAATTTTCAAGTCCAACTCTTGTCCGATCCCAATACAAAAAAAAAACTGTCCATATTGCATAAAAAATTAGGAGTAGTTTAGCTTTTGATCTGTCATTAGCTTAATTAATTGATAAAATTAATGCGCACGCGTGAATACACAAACTGCAGGAAGTCATACTATTCAACGGCATGTAAACTATGAAGGATACATACATATCTAGCTTAAGTACTATAATCAGCACCAAACAAGCATGTGCATAAAACAATCAGATTATGCAAAGATGTGCTCAACAATAAAGAGACAAGGATCAATGCTTAAAACTTCTCTTGGCCTATAAAACAAAAAAAAAAACTAGTCCCTTTTATCTGTGATTTAGGGCACGTTTGGAGATCCAGTAAAAGAGAATTTAGAAAATCAAATGACATGAGGTAATTTAGAAGAAAATCAAAAGTATGTTTGTTTGCAAAGATGATGAGTGTGAAACGACTATTTGTATTAATTTATTATCACTCCGGACTATTTGTTATTTAATTTCATGGACTATGTTTTGTCATTTCTAAGGCTATTTAATAAGATATTTTAATCCAAAGTAAAACATCTATAATATAAAATAGAGTGGCTCAAATCCCAAGTCTTCAACATCTAACGGCCTCAAATCAATTTAGGTTTCAACATCCAACGGTCATTAATCTATCTCTCATTTTTTCTCCCAATTAAACATCTTTTTTTCAAAAATCTACCCACTCACATTTTTCGTCCAAATCAAATTCACCACTACACTATAATAATAATAATAATAATAATAATAATAATAATAATAATAATATAGTAATAATAATAATAATAATAACAATAATAATTATTATTATTATAATAATAATAATTATAAATAATAACAATAATATTATTCCTATTATTATAATTATTATTATTATTATATATATATAATTATTATTATTATTATTATTATTATAGTGTAGTGGTGAATTTGATTTGAGCAGAAAATGTGAGTGAGTAAAATTTTTGAAAAAAAGATGTTTAATTGGGGAGAAAAATGAGAGATAGATTAATGACCGTTGGATGTTGAAACCTAAATTGATTTGAGGTCGTTAGATGTTGAAGTCTAAATTAATTTGTGGCCGTTGAATATTGAAGACTTAGAATTTGAGCCGCTCTATTTTATATATATATATATATATATTCACTCAAAGATAGTAATAATTATAATAATAGAAATAATAATTATTATTATTTCTATTATTATTATTATTATTACATTAATTATTATTATTATTATTATAGTGTAGTGGTGAATTTGATTTGGGCGGAAAATGTGAGTGGGTAGATTTTTGAAAAAAAGATGTTTAATTGGGGGGGGGGGGGGGGGAATGAGATAGATTAATGACCGTTGGATGTTGAAACCTAAATTGATTCGAGGTCGTTGGATGTTGAAACCTAAATTAATTTGAGACCGTTGAATATTGAAGACTTAGAATTTGAGCCGCTCTATTTTATATATATATATATATATATATATATATATATATATATATTCATTCAAAGATAGATTACACCCCCCCCCCCCCCCCCCCCCCCCCCCCGCCCCCCGGCGAAGGCCCTTTGTCTACCTCTCACTAGTCATTAGGCAAACGAGTGACTTAGAAACAAACCTAACCTAAAAGAGCTCGAAACTTACTCTCACTAGTCATTAGGCAAACGAGTGACTTAGAAACAAACCTAAAAGAGCTCGAAACTTAATAAGACAATTTTCTGATGAGCGGATCCCTAGCCTAAAAATGTCCCACCCACCGGTTTGATAGCTGCCGATTAAAAAAATGATTGATACATCACACAACTGTGCAATTATTGAATTTGTTTTGTTTGAAGATACTAATTGAAGAAGGAATTCTCATCCTCAAAACTAACTAGACCCCATATATTTGGAGATGACTCACACTCTGGCCTCTAGTGAAACAGACAATATATGCCTAATTATCTTTCCTCGGAATAAATATAAGCTAGCTAGGCAATGAATAAAATACCTATGCTTAGGAGTACTCAATTCTAGGTGAGAAGAAAGAAATAAAACAGTAGATGTTTGAAAATATGTCATAACAAAAAAGAGATGTTTTCATTCTTTCCATCAATTAAGATGTAAAAATATGTTACTATTTTTCTTTTAAAACCAATTCAAGAATTTAATCTCTTGAAAACCATCAACTTCTCCAAAGATGTCATTATAAGCAAGTTTCAGCAATCAAACTTGCTTATAATCAGTTTTAAAAAGGTTAAAGTTTTTTATAATCTATGTTTTGAAAATGCTTATAATCACTTTTTTATAAAAAAAAATAATCATAAGCACCAATTTTGAGCTTCTCATTATTTGTCAAAATCTAATAATCAAGTTCGACCAAGTATATTATTTATTTTATTTTATTTATTTTAATAATTCCGCCCTCTTTACTTTTGAGAACATTCTATTTTAATAATTTACACTTGAAATAAGTAATACCAAACATTTTTTACTTTTTTATTAGCCGAAATGATTTTCATAACCAAACACAAAATGTTTTTAACGGCATACAAGCCAAAAAAAAAAATCAGAATCAATTATAACATTGCTCAAGCAAATCCCAAACATGCTTTGAGTCGTTCAAAAAGGATTTTACATGTGCCATCTTACTTTCATGCTTATCCTTCTCTTTTCTTAATTGAATCAACACCTAACATAATAATGCTTGCTGATAGTAATGTTGCTGCTACTTAGAAGCAAATGAGATAAGGAATTGAATGTTGTTTATCCTCTCACTTAAACCTACTAGGGCTCTTAAAATACTCTGCATGCATAACCCTACCCCAGAAAGATATAGATAAAAATACAGCAGTGCAATTATGGCATGATGAAGACCACCGCCTTCTAAAATCAACAGCATCTTCAATTCAATTCAGAATACAATAAAAATATCTACCAACTATCAGGACTTTCTTGATTAGAGAGATAATTATTCATTCCATAATAGACCTCGTATATTAAAAAACAACCCGAGAACTCACCAACTCTCTGAAGATGATAATAAAAAAAAAACTATATATGGTTTGTTCGATTAAAACGAGCAAGGTCAGGCTCAACCAACGACATCTGGTCTGGATCAGAGCAGCAGTGTTGACCTTCTTACTTCCCTTCTTTTTGAACCTATGGCATTTGTAACGTTGCGCGGTAGTTTTAGGTGCATTTAGAACTCCAAACTCTCCTCACCATTTTTCGTACAATGCATTTGAATCTCAAACACTACATATGTGACTTAATTAAACTACGTTTGAAATAAATTACTTTTAGATGAACAAAATTTTTAAATGCATATAGACTTCCAAATGCTGTATGACCAAGCATACACAATAATATTTGTTAGTGATTTTTTGTATCTGAGTTCAGGTCCAGTATTCGATTTTCTGAGAGATTTTTGCAGGAATTCCTTTTGTTAGAATTCTAACACCATAAATCTCAGTAGCTATGAACAAGGTTGTCCCAAAATCCACTTGACATATGTCCGTTTTTATGGGTCCTCTATTAGCTGTTGTATTATGTCCTATTCCAAGAAAAGTCGCAATACCTCGTATGCTACTAGGGTGAGTCAACTACCCCAATTTTTAAAGGGGCATTTTCCTGATAAGGATTTCTTCATTCTTACTATGCCTAGTCAAACACTTGAATAATAACTATTGTTGACGGAAAGGCTTTAGCCGTCAGATGATTATGTTAGCAATTCCTTCACTGATTTTAGTCAATTCCCTTTAGATCAAATTTTAATCAAATTTTTAGCTTCTTCAATTCCTTTTCACATAAATCCTTCACAATTCCAACGAGAGTAAACTAAAAACCATTACACAAGAAAAAGGACGTGAACCAAGTGCCCAGCAAGACAAATTAAATACTTGTCCACAAATAACGATATATTGTCCTGTGTTACTTACCATCCACACCGCAGACCTCAAAGATTTTATTAGTCTGAAGATCTTTGGCAATAATGCGCATATAACAAAATAAACACACAAACAGACTAATATATGTAGATCAACTGAGCAGTAGTATCCAGCTAGGTTAAAATACTAACTAAACTTGAGGGAACTAAAAGCCACCATCAACATACATTGAATCTCTTTTTCACTACATCACAAAGAACTTGGAAAGAAGAAGACAAACAAATTAAGCTTCCCAAATTACTTTTTACTACAAGTGAAGGTTTAGTCCAGACTTACAGAGGTCATCAGGATTCTGAAAAGAGAAACTTGAAAGTTATTCTTGGAAATAATCAAATATATTAAATCATCATGAAGTTCTCACGTCTTTAACAAATTTGCCACGGAAAGTATTAACGCACAATATTCGGGATGATTATAGAAGATAGAAATAATATATTGAAAGAAATCTACTTTCTAATGTTAACAAAATCATGGAATACATTGCACAACATGCTTCAGACCCCCAATGGCCACATAAGAAAATGTGACGTCAAATAGCGGGTCAACTGCTATATTTGAACTCTCCCACCTAAGCTATCAAAAACCACCCGTTAACATGGGGTTATGTACCGTAGATATGTCTGTGCACAGGCGGAGCATCAAATGTTTTAACCACTTGCATCCATGGTTTGTCTATGATCAACACAGAACCTTTTGAAAGATGTCCAACAAATAAAACAGGATCTCTAAAAGCACAAAATTCAAAATTCTTTCTGCTATTGTGTTTAGTTTCTAATTCACGCCCTTTTAGCTTACGTTTCAATCTTCCATTAATTGGAGAACTTTGTAACTTGCTCAATGCTGGATCCTGAGCATTAACTAAGTCATGGTCATCATCTCGATCAACTGGTTTTCCAAGGTCAATCAAGCACATGGCCCTGAAGCATGAACCATAAGATAAAAATCAGTATGTTCATTTAGATAAAACATCATTACGTGTTTTAATGGTAAAATCTAGTAAAAGTAGTATTCAACAAAACCTCATTCTAACTTCTCTACAACAAAGAAGCATAACAAATAAGGACGACGGTATTATACAGGTATCACTCGAATTTTGTTTGAAAAGTACTGCAAATGTTATAGGAATATTGTTTGCAGCCCCCAAGACATTCTCAACCAAAACCTTACTTTCAAGATTTAGCGGAACAAATTATGATTTAATTCTTTTTCGCCAACAATAGGTGTTACATGAACTACCTACTCAAGAGCGACTCAGGACTGTCTCAATTCAAGGATCTATCCGCACCACCTATAAGATAAATGAACCAAAGATTAATGAACCAAGCCCTACACTAATGTCACTTAAAAATATTACTTAAAATGACTCTGATGAGGAATCAGGTCTAAGTAAATTACTGTTCTTTTTGATAGCTAATTGATTAGTTATGTAATAAGATGAAAGATTAATCTGTATTTTGTAATGTAACTTTAATTGGTGATTATCAGGTTTCTAAGTTAATTTTGTTGTTCAAACATTATTGGCATCTGCTTTTCTAGTATAAACTGTTTAGGTAATTGGAGTTATTTCCTTGAACGAATACTTATGTTAGTAGTGTGCAAGTATTAATTGGTCCAAGTCCTAGGTTTCCTATACAGGTATTGCAATCCCCACCAGGTTAATATAGAACTTAAAGCTTCTCCCCTTCGTAATCTGAACGCTCTCTATCCTACATCAGATTGTCGTCAATCCTAAACACTATTTCAAATGTACTGTGCACAGTCACTCAACAACCCTCTTTGATCACCAAACCATCACAAATTAATACCTAATGTCATCCCTAGTCGAACCAAAAACCTATAACTACTCTCCTAGATCACTAAATCCCAACCCCAGAAGCTTATTTCAAAAGTACCCCGACACAAAATACCCTATAGGCAACCTTGTACATAATTACATAAAGATGTCCACAATCAACTTGGTATCAGAGCTAATAAGTGTAGAGCTCATCAAAGAAAAGAAAAGGAAAACAGAGGCTTAATATTTTCCTTCTTCTTTCTTTCTGATTTTCCCTTGTGTTTATTGTATAGTTTATACAAGAAACCGAGGTTATCAATGCTCAATAAACTACTTCAGTTGTTAGGTGTTTATTTTTTATCAATCTAGGCACCCCACAACTTTGAAAGGGTTCATGGCTGATGGGGGACAAGGGTTTCACCCGTTAGGGAAGTAAGGTAATTCTCACACAACACAATTCTTCGCGATCTCAATTAGTTCTTATTATTCAATATACCAAAAATAATAGAGTATATTCCTATTTATAACAATCTTAAACAACTTTCTTAACCCAAATTGGATTCTAACAAGATAACTACTAAAACTACAAATAAATTAAATTAATTAAACCCTAGTAGAATTTTATTCTATTTCCATGGGCTTCCAAAGCCTGTAATATTACTCCAACCAAGTCTAGCGGACTCGTCCAGCATTCGTTGAGTTAAGAACATCAATACAAGAGGAATCACGCTGAATCACCGAGGAATTCTTTGCACGCTTCAAAGTTGACATGTTGGTAGCACGAGTGAATTTGGTCGTCTTTAATAATCGCATAAGTATTAGCACGTGCATCATGTTGTGCCTGATGATCTCATAGCCATGTACGCCCTAATATAATGTGACAAATTAAGGGGAAAAACATCCCACAACATTATCGCAAAGTTTGCCGGTGAAAAATGTGACCAAAAATATTTGGGTTTGGTAATCCATGCAACATCATGCGGCTTCAGGTGAGGCTCAACTTTAATCAAAGTTTCTTAACTGTGTCCTCATATAACATCAATATAACTCCCAAAATCAATCACAAGAGAGCATACTTGTCTTGCACATTTAAGTCTCATTTGGAAAATCCGTCCATGATTGATTTTAGGATCATCCTTCTGTTTATGAGCAATAAGTAAATGTTGAAAAATATGTACCGTCCGTCCAAATAAGTATCAGCATCGCAAACCTGTTCAACAGGCACATATTCGACATAAGCAGGCTCACAAACCTCTTCGTCCAAATCTGTTTTCCCGATCTCCTTTTCAACTATAGCAACCTGCCTAAATGTAGGTGTAAAATTCACCTGTGGAAAATTTTATACCCAAATGTAGGCCTCTTGCCAACATAAGAAGAAATCGGAGTGCAATTAAAATTGCAAGCAACTAAAGGGCTTCCCGACGACTTTTTAATCGACTTTCTTCTAACATGCACCACAAAAGTACGCCCAGTCCTAATTTGCGCTAGCATCGAAAGCCTAACATAAATCGTCCTTTGTCAGGGCCCTGTAGGTACCCGACCTGAGATTAGAGATAGAAATAGAGATGGATAGATTAGATAGAATTAAGAGAGAAAGGGGAGGAAGGAGAAAAACTCAGTGACCCATCACCGAGTTCGTAAGGAAGAAGAGAAAAAAATAAGGAGAAAACTTAAATATGCTTGTCTTTATTTCATTCATAATGCTTGGAGAATAGCTCTCAGTTACAACTATTTATAGAGAGAGAATACTGAAAAGTAAAGCTACTACCTTATAATACTTTTCTTATCCTAAACTCAAGTAACTAACTACCCATGTGCCCACATGCTCATTCAAAATGTACCACCTACTAGAATCTACTAATATATCCCTTGCTGCCCAAAATGCCCTTTGCCTGACATTCCCTCCCCCTTGAAGGCATCCATGTCCTCCTAGATATTGCAAATTTTGTGCTTTCCAATCTTGGTAGCTCTCACTGCATTTCTAGTGTCAAAAACAAAACTCGGGAGCTTGTTTAGCTGAACCTTCCCATAGCAATTCTTTGAAACTTCTACATTCTCATATTCCCCGGTATCAAAAGTTAACAACCACAACTTCGGATTTTGATTTATTATAATTTCTCCATTGCAAAAGCTTGCCTAAGTATTAGCTTTAGCATGCCTTGATTTCCTAAATTTCTTTTCCTTCAAACATAGCCACATTGATACTTGCTAATCACCATCATAACTAGCTGATAACTAATAGCACCAAGGTTAGTAGGACTTAGATAATTCAAATAAACCATGTTGTTGTCTAATTCCATTGATACGGGTCTGTTAGCTTAAGAGAATCTCCAAGGAAGAAGGTTGAGTTTAGATCCTGCCTCACACATTCCTTTGTTTGATCATCTTGTCTTGCAAATGAACTCTCAAACTGAAAATTTTGGAGTTGTATTCCATTTTTATCTCTCCAAGGAATAGGCCTAGTAATCCCAGCCTCTTTGAACTACTGCACCACCAAAATGATGCTAGCCATAAAAGGAAGGACCCTGGTCGCATGAGTGTGAATTCAGGTTCCCCAATAAAGAGATTGATACGTAAGAATCCTGAAATTTTATGCTCAAGATGGAACTCAACAAGTAGTTGAGATTCTTCCTTGAACTGCACCACTCTTGGCTTTCACAAAATTCTTTTTCAATAGATTTATGGCTCAACACCAGCTTCCTATTAGATGAAGAGTGAGCTAATGTTGGCACAACTTTAGTTCTAGAATGTAAGGAACAAGTGTCAATAGCTCTAGGAACAAGTGTCGATGGCTCTAGGATAGGATAAGAGCATTGGTTTGTCGGTGGAGGTTGTTACCTTGTATTTTGATTGATGTTTGGGGAGAATGGGAACAGTATTTGAGAATCATTTCCCGTTTAGAAGAAACTTGTCCTTAAGGTAAGCTATAGTCCTGTAAAATAATAACTCATTGGTTGCATTATCAGCTTGTGATAAATTTATTAATGTATACCAGCTAGTGACGTGCTTTACTCCATCCAAAGGATTCTCATGTACCATCACAAGATGTTCTTCATCAGTTACTGCGATTCATCAGTTACTGCGATTCCTTCCTTCAAAGCTTCTATACATTCTGCTTGTTCATCTTTTAAAGGATTGCCTTCATATTCATCATCAGCACAAATTGTTTCTTCATCATAAATTGGAGAGTCATAAATTTCAGCCTCCTTATCTGTTATAATTGTTATGAAGCATTGAGGTGTCTTACAGTTGTGCTGGCTTTCAACATAGTAACAATAAAATCCTTTGTATGCAATGAGGGATCTAGGTACTGAAATAGGAACATAAGGAAATAGGTTGTACTCAAGGTAGGGAAGAAATTTGGGTGTACCAGTTTCCTTCAAATGTGAGTTTTGCACAGAGGTTTTGACCTTCTCTCTCCAAGGTTCAAGTGATACAAACCATTCATTTTTGGACTGTTTTGGATAACATCACCTATAGTGAATCCCATTTTCTCAAAAAGTGTTGTATAATTCTTTGGACCTTGTGGAGCTGAAATTAGGTGACTTTGTCATCATTTTCTGGTTCATCTTGCAGCATGTAAGCCTGGTTTGACAGCTCCCATACCAAGGAACTCTCTGCTGTTGTTCAGGAAGTGCCAACACTCCATGTACCTTCATGAATCCTTGCTCCACTTCAAAATTATTGTCAAACACTGGGACTTCATTATTCTAAAACTCTTCTTCAAATTCTAGTTGTGTAGCACACTGTTGAATGTTGTCAATGAATCCAGTTTCTTCATCAAATAAATGGTTCCCTTCATATTGTGGTGGTTCATCATGGGTGGGTGGACCATCATAACATGGAGTCTCCTCGTAGTCCTGCACCCAACTCCTAGCATCATTAATTATTGGAGTCCCCTTGAATTCATCATACTCATCATATATAGGAGCACCTTCACAATTTTCTTCTTCACATTCCATGATCTAGTTCCTAGCATTATTAGCTTTAGTGAATCATGGGAACACAACCTCGCGATGCTTGAGTTACTTTTCCTGCTCATTTTCTTCAATAATGTTGTTCCTCCTCCCCCATTGGACATCATCTTCTTCATTTGTTCTGGCCCTTAACTTCTCAATATGGCTGGGATTTCTAAAAAGTCCTTTATTTTCTCTATGGCCCATGTGAACCGGCATCTTGCCCTTCCTTTTATCTCTAACCGAATAAATAAAAACCCACCTCATAGTCTGAGCCTTTTTACTTCAACAATTCATTCATACCACTTATGAAGTAATTCATTTTTTCATTAATTAGCTGCAACTTTTCATTGGTATAATCTCTATCGCTCATAAAATCTTGTTAAAACATTTGGTTGAACATTTGGTGTGTAGGCTCAGCCATGGTTCTCAAAAATTTAGAAATGAAATGAATCACAGGACAGGTGTAATTCTGAGTGAAAAATTTATCAAGTAGGAACACTACTACCTGATTATGAGTAAGGGAGCTTGAGTAGCTTTATAAGTGAGAAATGGATCTCCTCAGTGGAACAAACAAAGTATCCCAAATAGAACAAAGTTAAAATTCAACTAGCTACAGCTAGTTGAATTTTTAAGAGTAAATGAGCACACAAAAAAGCACAAGCGCCAAAGGATCAAAGGATCAAAGTAAAATATTAACACTAGTTACCCAGGAAATAACAAGCACTAATACTAGCAATATAGAAGAACTGTTTAGTTTATTTGGAATTTAAAACAACTGGAAAGTTGGTAAATATGTTTTTTTTGGGTTTTTGAATGTTTTAACTAATGCTAGATAGGTTGAACAAGTTAATTCAGATCACTCGACAAATCTGGAAATTTTTTGCCGACAGAAAAGTCGAGAATTATGGATTAAATTATGTTTGGGTGTTGTTATTTGTAAGAAATATGGTTTGGGCTATGTTAATATGACTGAAACGAGTAGAATAGAAGTGACTAATACCTGTTATAAGTGATTTAACACTTCTGTTTGCTCAGTTGCAGGAACTGCCAAAAAACAGAGCACCGGAAATCCTTTTTCTGCTGCTTTGTAGCTGTGATCTGCTGTAGTTGTTGATGATTCTAGGCTATTTCTGGGTTGTGTTTGAAGAGTAGAAGGGAGTAGATGAGATGGAACTTAGCTTGGTCTTGTAGAAGAGAAGAAATTAGAGGTTGAAGATAAAAGAAAACAGAGGATTTAGAAGAAGAAGAAGATGATGGTTATGGAACAAACCAGCTCTAATACCAATTTGTCAGGCCCCTGTTGGTACCTGACCTGAGATTAGAGATAGAAACAGAAAGAGAGATAGAATAGATAGAAATAAGAGAGAATATGGAGGAAGGAGAACTCAATGACCCATCACTGAGTGCATGACGAAAAGAGAGAGAGAGAGAAAAGGAAAAAGTTTAAACAAGCTTCTCTTCATTTCATTCATTCACTTCATTCATTTTCGGTCACAACTATTTATAAAGAGAATGCTGAAAAGTAAAACTACTAACCCACACTACTTTTCTTATCCTTCACTCAAAAGTAACTAACCATATGCTCACATGCTCATTAAAAATGTACCACCAAGAATCTACTAATATATCCCTTGCTGCTCAAAATGCCACCTACCGGACATCATTTTCAAATTATCCTCTAATTGGATGGCAACTTAAATGGCATCATTCAAGCGCAAGAGTTTACCTATGACTCCACCACCTTAATTCTCTGGATTTAGTCCACGATAGAACATGGATATCAACACTTCAACAACCCAAGGGAATTCATACTATATAAAATTATAGAACATTAAAGTGTTCTATTACAAATTTACTTCCTTGAACCAACTCAGTTAACTATAAATATTCTCATTACTTATTATCTAAAGGCACAAAGCTTAACACAGCTTTCATATCTTCTCATCTTCTCGCAACTATATATAAATTTTGTTGATATAAACCTCACCAAATTTGAGGAGTTCCTTTCAATTTTGCTTCAGCAAATAAAAGTTACCATCGGCTAGCTCATACCAGTGAAAGAAATTTTCCAAATTGCAAATCCAAACAAAGAATGCTTCAAAGCCAACATCATTATTAATCTCCCACCATCTATTTTTGTTCCAACATCCACTCGATATAACATTCTCATGCTCAGCTTCTTTTCCTTTATCTATGTGTTCCAAAAAAATATCAATTTTTGTAGTAAGTGTAGTAATGGATGCTTGAACATTTTCTTTGAGTGTTGTAATGGAGTACTCAATTTGTTTAATATGGTTGTCTTGTTGTATAGCTTATAAGTATCAAATTTATGTCAACTTCTCCAGTATTTTACAATGATTCCTGCAAATAAAATAATATTTTCCCTAGGGAACTTACTGAAAGAAAAGAACAAAATATTGTTGGCATGTAAAGCTAATGAAAGGAAAACCTTCACAAAAACAAGTAATTAATAGGACTA
Organism: Hedera helix; assembly: GCA_947179155.2. NCBI lineage: Eukaryota > Viridiplantae > Streptophyta > Magnoliopsida > Apiales > Araliaceae > Hedera > Hedera helix. The sequence goes on along the minus strand of OX359283.1, from coordinate 15,079,869 downwards.
AATTAAAAATTATAAAAATGACTTGGAGGAAAAAAAATTGAGGGTTGATCATAAGAAGCAATCTGATACCGAGACAGAAGGAGATGGCGGTCATTGAAAGCAGCAACGATGGTCACCGAAGGCGACGGCAAAGATAGGTTCATCTTTTTCCTCCATCTTCTCCTTATGCTACATTGTTTAGTAGAACCAAAACAACATTGTTTCATTAAGTTCTTAGAAAAGCTTCCCTAAGGCTAGACTTGAAATCAATTTCCCCCTACATAAAACCGACTTCTACCTAATATTAAATAATTTTCCCGCACCAAATGGCCTTTAAAGTAAAAATAAAATAGGACAAAAATACCCATACTTTAATTATCCCATGTATAATCCCTTTTGAACAAACCTGCAACTATTTTTTAAAGGATGAAATAGTGACTAGGATTACTAATCTAGCACCATAGCCCATTGGATTCTAGTTCCTTCGATTGTAGTCCCTTGAAAATAGTCATTACAAACAAACATAGCCTAAATATTAGGTTTCAATAAAGTATTTTAATCGAACAAACCTGCAACTATTTTTTAAAGGATGAAATAGTGACTAGGATTACTAATCTAGCACCATAGCCCATTGGATTCTAGTTCCTTCGATTGTAGTCCCTTGAAAATAGTCATTGCAAACAAACATAGCCTAAATATTAGGTTTCAATAAAGTATTTTAATCCCAACAAGTTTAATATAGAGTATAACTTTTTTGAGATTAAAGCTATGTTCTTTGGCAGTTGTTGTCCTGGCCAGCAGGCATTGTAGATCCTGAAAGGGTGAAGCACTCTTCTTCTCCCCTTTCTAATGTGCTTTGTTTATTCAACATAAGACTGTCACAAAACCTAAAAATTATTTCCAAGTTAATGTTCACAGTGCCACTGAACAGCCCCTCTTTGAACCCAACCTTCACATATTAATTCCTAATTCAAACCTAATCCAGCCCCAAAAACCTACATCTCTCCTCATATATCATTAAACCTCAATCGCATAAGCTTCCTTCAAGTCTAACACTCTAACCCCCCACAAAATAGTCTGCCGTAGGCAGAAAAATACATAATTACCTAAACATGTTCTACATCAAACTCTAAGACCCCCATGCTCAACAAGATCTCAAACTTGGATTCAGGTCAACCTCATTGGAAGTTCATTAGAGATCAACTGCATTATAAAATAAGCCAATAACCCAATACTTGAGAGCAGAATGCTTTCAAAGCATCTCAAGCATTCTTCTACTCAACTCACCTGAATCGCTACCAACTATTGTTATTCAAGGCAAGAGAAGCACTGAGGCACAAAGGTCTCCGTGGGGCCTAAGTGGGAGAGAGTACGCCATTTCAAAGTGAGGCGCACATACTAAAAAATACAACAAAATATATATAGAAGTACATATCAACTAATTATTCAAACTCCTAAGCAAGATCAAGTAAAAGAAGCAAAACTAAAACCAACTAGTAGGTAAAAATATCCAATAATCCATCTAATAATTATCCCAAGCAAAAAAAAAATTATGTATTATACTTTTATTTACATGAAGGATAGCTAAAAAAAAATCCTGAAGGATGCAGTAAAAATACAAAGCACCACAGCAATTCAGCCATCATTATCATCAACTAAAAAAGAAGAAAATATATGTATATACATATATACATATATATATATATATATGCACACACAGTAGTCAGTACACAGCAAGCGGGATAAAGAGAGGATATAAAGCTGGTCCAGCAATCCAACAGAAGCGCAGATGAAAGAGAAAAAAAAGATGGAAATAAGAAGTTCTGACCAAGAGAAAGAGAAAGATGGAGAAAACCCAGATGGATAAATTCTGACCGGGAAAAAGAACAAGATGGAGAGGAGATTACTTACCGTCATCGTCACGGATCGTCAATAACAATTTGAGAGAGGTGCAGTGATCTCTTTCTTTCCTTCTCTGTATAAACCCCGATGCCCGATCTATGTTCCTATTTTCCTTTTAGTAAAAACGACAGCCCAGATGGAGCTTTGATTAAATAATCAACGATTGAAATTTGATAGTATACCTTCCAAGAGGCGATCGCCTCAGCCACCTCTCACCTCAAACAACAGAGGTGTGCGCCTCAAGGAGGCGAGGCCCTGTCCTCATGCCTTGCTGCACCTCGAGCCTAGGCACGCGCTAGGCACGCCTTTTATAACAATGCTACCAACTGCCAGTTAGCTTTATTCAGCATTCCTCTCTTGTAATTACTAAATCAAATTGGCAAAAGCTCTACAATGACATTTTGAACAAAAATCAAAAGGCAAACTCGCCATGAGGACTTATTCAAGAATAAGTCATGCCTAGAAAAGTTTCAGAATAGGGAGCCATTATCCCACACATCTGAGCACAAAGGGACCCCAAAAATAGCAAACACTTTTCCTTGGCCAATACCCCTAAGAATCTAAGACCCACAAGAACTTTGATAGTTTTAGAAAGGCAGCTGGACACTGAACTTAAATTAAAGACCATTAAGACCAATCACATTAGTATCAAACAGGGAGGAAGTAAACCTGGCACTGTAGATGATAACAGATGACGAATTCAAGGATGGTGGAAATGAAAGCCCAATAACTTCTCCCGGAAACTCTTGGAATCTCCGAGGCATAATAAATGTGTTTCGAATGGACCATTCCCCCAACTGCTTCGCATCCACATCAAATGCATATACCTGGTTTGAGGAGGTGGAGATTATAAGGATGTTGCTGTTTCGAGGAGTAAAACCACCAGCTGTAACTGAGGCACCATCTAATCTTGATATGAACCAGTGCTGCCTGTCACAGAAGTATATTATTAATCTATATCAGACACTGCACTAAAGATTGTGGCGGGTATAATAAAGGGAAACATGGAAATGAAAGGAAAACAAATGCTATATGTAACACCCTCAGGCAGCTGAAGAGACGCCCAAGTTTATAAAACTAGTACGGAGTATATCAAGGTAAAGAACATATTGGAAAAAATGAAAGTTCTAAGCTTTTAGCCATATTTAACACATCGAGGCTTGAAAGTTTCTCACCAGATGCATTCTATTGATGGTTAGGTGTGTTTATGAGATGGTAGAATGTCTTAGACTATAAAATTGTTTTGAATGAAAAAGATTATTGATTTAGCTAAAAGTGTTATAGAACCTAACAGGAATATCCAGAGTTGCATAAATTACTTGACCTATATTATATTGTCATTTCTTTTAAATAAGAAATTATCTGGCATGTAATTAAAATGATGATCCAGGAACTTTTGTAGTTACTTTTATGAGTATCAGTTTTTCCCACCTTTGTATCTCCAGATTAAATACATAGACATCTCCAAAGCAATTAATTGCAGCTAACCACTGCCCATCAGAACTAGTGAACATTCTTGTTATGGGAGGTTCAATAGGTGGCATTTCAACATCAATCGCCTTACGACAAGGGGTAAATGTATGGATCAGTATCAAACTTTCCACATCTACAACCTGCATCACAAAAAAAGGTAAAAAGAAGTGAACTTTTGAGAATATTTAAATGAATCCATTAGGACCCCAGATATTGCTAAATCTTATCGCTTCGAATATTTAACTTCTTAAGCTGATTAAACCCTTAAGCCCGACAATGTGGAATAAGCATATTAAAGATCGTACATAACAAATAATAAAGAGTAGAGAATAGGAGAAAGAAGGACAAAGCAAGCATGCATAAATACAGCACACATAATTCAAAAGGACGTGCTTATATGGACGGAGACTCCAAAAAAAACTCTCATTGAATCTACAAGGAACATTCCGCTAACCAACTCGATTCGGCAAACCAAGTTTGACTCTAACGCCTGGGCTTTTGCTTGGTCAATAATTCTTACCATACTCAACAATAGCAATTCATAGAAAATGCAGCACCCTAAATAAAACTCCTCACTATACTAGCATTGTGCTTAAATTAAAATTAATTTCAGCAGTGACACGATCTCAGGAATGAAAGCACATACACCCTGTGAAATCATTTTCACAACATTTTCTCTTTATTGCACATTTAAACATTACGGTTTGGGGATGTTCAACTTCAAACCCTTAACCTCTTGATGATGTTGGGTATGAATTTATAGCCTCAAAAATCCCCTAGCCAACAGTACACACTAGGTGATCCATAATCGTCCTTTGAAAAAAAAAAGAGATAATTATGAGGAAATATAGCGTAATCTACTTAATGAGCGAGAGACAGAAGTAATTAAAATGAAAATACAAAGCTTACATATATCCTTCTATCATGCCCAGCTATCATCAATCGAGAAGAATCAAAACTGAAAGCCATGGAATGGGCAAATGGTAATTTTGAAGTAAGTTTCATTTTTTCAACAGTCCATGCACTTTTCCCAGGTTCACTTTTTCTAAGTTTAAAAAGGCTAGGCTTCTCATTGTCAGAATATGCAAATAATGCCCCCGAGTTGGACATGGTGCTACAAATGATTTTTCGAGAAGCCTTACTCTTAACTCTGGCCAACAAATTTGTGGTTGCAAGGCCACCAGAAGGTCCAGAAACCATATCAGGGTCAACACCGATTTTTGCACGGACACAGAAAATATCTAACCAGTAAGAGGCCTGGATCAGAAGCAAAGAAGTCTGATTGAAAACTGTATTTAGCACTAGTTGAATGGGTGGTTTCTGTGGTGATGGGCAGATATCATGTGGAGAGAACTGGGTAAACTCATTGGCAGAATATGAAAAAAGCTTGGTGTCATCACCAGCTGAGATGAGCATGGGAACACCCATATGAGCCCACTTATGGTAACTAAAGTCAAGGGGCTTCTCCCTCGCACGAACCCTCTTCAACTTTTCTTCGGGTAACATATCTGCAAATGCAAGTAATGAGGCAAGAAGGTACTGAAAGACTACAAAGACCAAAAAAGAACAATTCTATCAAACAAAACTAAATTTTCAAAATCACTTCAAACCTTCTCGACTGATGGGTACCGCAATGGTCAAGGCCCTCACATCATGGGTATGAGCTCTTACATAGCCAACATAGACCCATTTCTTCATTACGTTAATAGAGGATTTGTCATCAGTAGATCCAACTGAATGTCTAGAGAGCTTATATAGTACAACCTACAAAAAATATTCACCTATAAATACCAATATAACACCTCACTGACTAGGATCAGATAGAATTGTACATTAGTTAATTGAAGATAAATTTAGAAAATCATAAACAATAAATAAATAAGAACTATTGAAAAAGACAAAGCAGATCATTAGTGAGAGAGAAATCCTGAATGGCATTTTATCTAAAGAAATTCATCTTGAATTCTTGATAAAAAGTTTTCTGCATGCTAATCTAAAGTCACATCATAAGTACATTGCCCATACATCGGCATGTCAAACCGAGATTGATACTAAAGACGCATCGAGAGCTGGGCAAAGGAATTAAACACTAAAATTTGAGCAAGTTCAAGGAATCAATCATTCATTAAACAAACATAGGTACTTTAGCGATAGGGCTTCACTAATGTGCACAACATGAACAAGACATGCCTACTGAAATCAACAACCTAAATATACCAAAAATCTCATAACACCAATGGAGCATGTATAAATCACTTTTTTATCCCAATATGTATGGCATTTGTGAATCATGACAACCACGTCGTCTCACAGCCATAATGTTCGGTAACAATTACCCCTTTTAACATTCATCTCTCTGTATATAGTCATATCTTTGAACTGCTATTTTTTATGTAGTATCATTAAAGTGTTATTCAAAAAAAATTCTGACTATCTAAAGCCACATTTTAATTTCCTCTGAATTTCTTATGAACGCAAAATAATGATGAGTGGATTATTTTTTATTTTTTATTTTTTGTTAGTAATGATGACGGAGGAATTAGATAGTAATTACACTCAATTCGTACCCTATGCACTTGATTGGAGTCTATAAGTTACTTGAGCAAGAGTAAAATCAAAAAATTAGAAGAGGTCAATGTTCTGAAATTTATGTTAACTTAGAATCTATGGTTTAGACTTTAGAGTCTCTAGCTAGTTCAAATAGTCTTTCTAATTTTAGCATTTAAACTAAAGTAAATTGAGTTTCTAGAAGGGTCATGTGAAGTTAAATTAATTCAGTTTATGTTTGTTCCTATGGTTTCTTCCAGCTCAGATCGCTAAATCTTTATTATCAGAGTATTTCTTTAAGATCAATCCATGTAAGTGGAATCCTCCCACACTCTTTACTATCCTTGGTATTCCCTCCATCCATTCTTCTTCTTTTTTTCTATCCTTAATTCCTGTACATCAGCTCATTTCTTAGACCATCATCTCACGTAAACACACACTTGTTCACTTCCCATTCAACAAAAAATTAAAAACATAAATTGGGCAATTTTTGTCCATGTAAAATATGGCAAACTTCAGAAAACTCAATCTAGTACAGCAAAGCTCACTAAAAGATGGAAATAAACTCCTCCAGTGAACCAATGGAGATAATTACATGATAATGGAGTTTCAGAGATATGATGAAAGCATCTATTAGGTGTAAGGCAGCAAAATAGTCATCAGCTAAATGCATTGCTAGTAACCTTGACGCGAGCTTGGGGGTGGAATAGAATTTTAGTACATAAAAAAATTATGAATGAAATGCATACAGTTCCACACCTGACCATCTGAACCAGCAGAAAAAACCCTGTTATGGCTTGGAACTGCAGCCAGAGCATTCACATCACCCTTATGACAAGAATGCGCCTGCAAAAGGGTACCAAGCTGACTATCCCAGAATTGGACGCTACCACTACTATCTGCACTGACAAGAGTACCACACCTGAAACCATAAGGATGAAATCATTAGCATCATGAAACAGATCAACAACCTAAACATGTGCTCTCGCAGAGTTAACTTCGAGACTAATTATCCACATCTGGCTAGGTGGGGACAATTCAGCTTCTACCTTAGAGCAAGCAATGACCATATGCAGAGTTCAGGTCCACTACCCAAACCTCCAAGTCCAACTGTTATCCTGTAGATCTCATAGGCATTTCTAGCATCCCAGCATCTTATAAACCTGAAAATTTCCACATTGATCTGATAAACAATTAGTAACAAAAACAATGGTAATGGCTGATTTGCAATAATGTACACAGTAAAAGTATATCTAAGGTCAATGCATTGAAAATGTGAACATTGTTGTTCTACGTAAATCATGCAGCAGAATAAAGTAAACCAAGGGGAATGAATCGATAATGCCTTGTACATTTTATCCATCTCAATAATAAGACATACCCATCACTACTCCCTGAATATATCTTATTTGCATCAGGACTCCAAGTCACACTCAAGGCGCGCCCTGCGTAAATAAGAAATCACTATATGACAAATGTAACAACCACCAAACATAGCTCTTTAGACAAAGGGGGAAGCTATCTCACCACTGACCCTTGGCAACGATTTGTTGTAAATTAATTGGTTTGAGTTAGAGAAACAGTAAATTCGCAAACAACCATCATCGCAAGCAATCGCTACACTCATATTATCAATAATATCCAGTTCCTCTCGTAGCTCAACTGAGTCATCATCATCTTCACTTGCGCTGCTATCATCATCATCACTACCACCATTAATCCTATCCCTGACATGCCCATTTTCAGTAAAATCCAAATCCTGCTTGTCATCACTATGGGAAGTAGGGTAAGGCGTGGCAGCCATCTGCCAAATTGAGACACCAACTGAATCTACCACAATCTGCATACACAAATACAAAAAAGGCAAACTTTATTTTATTAAATCCAATCCCTTTTTAACAAATAGCATACCACTACTTTTTTCTTTACCATCAATTGTTTTACAGTGCAACACATACAAAAGCCAGGTAATAAAGGTGATTTTCATTATAAATTAATTAGACTTCGTTCATTTCTTTATAATCATGTTTTTCGCTGCAAATTTCTCATTCTACTGCATTTAAAAGATGCTCCTTTTTTAACTTTACAAAGAAGGTACTCAAATTCTGCATTGATATAATTAAAATACGTGCTCAAAATGAGTAATACATTAGGTATATATACATATATATATATATATAGACAGACCTTCTGTGTCAAATCAAAAAGGTCCCACTCAGATATTGATCCATCAATGCTGGATGAAAACAACCTACCGGCCGCCGGCGAGCCATTTGAACCAGACCGACACCAAACCAGTGACGAAACTCTCGAATTAGGGTCCCCATGAATAGTCTATACAGTATATAATCAACAAATAAATCCCAAACACAATAATAATCAAAAACCCATAGCAATATTCCAGAAATAACTAAACTTGTGAAGAATTAGACGATAATACCAGCTGACGATGCCAGCCAACTGAGCCGGGGGAGACAAGCCAAATCTCAAGAGAGCCGTCTTCGCGAGCGGCGGCGACTTGAGAGTCGTCGGCGCTGGTGGCTAAAGCGACGACAGGAGACGGCTTCCATTCAACGGAGCTGCTCCGATAAACTTCGAGCATTTCCGTGAACTGATTATCGAAAATCACAGAATCAAAGGAAGGGTTTTGGCCAATGATTCTTTCCCCAATCGCTATCTTCACTCTTCTTGTCTCTGTGAACGGCTAGCGGTACTACTGAGCTCAAAAATGAACCCTAATAACATGTTGGCGCACGAAAAGGCACATAGATACTTAACTATGGTTAAAAATATATATATTTTTAAAATCCTTTGGTAATTCCTCCTCGAATAAAAACAAAAAATTAAAGAATATAATATATCTCTAATTTTAAAATATAAATATTTATAAAATCTATTATATATACTAAAATGCAGTACATAACACCGTTACTTGACAAGTGGCTTTCTCACAATGAAAAACATGTCTTACATTTTTAATACCCTCAATCCTTACTACGATTTTGGGAATTTACTCTACTTTTTGTAATTTTCGAATATTATACATTTTATATAATTATACCATACATATAACTTACTTCCCAAATTACTAACCATAATTACCCATTAAATCCGACTTTTGAAATTTTAAAATATTATATACCATTTATAATATTATATTTTACATTATATCATACATATTATTATTAAATAAATAATAACAAAATTGAGTTGAACAATTACTCCTGTTTTTCGTATTTTATAATATTATACTACACATTATACCTTAAACAAGTAAAAAAAATACAATTTACTAACCATTATATACCATTTACAATATTATACCACACACAAATAATAACAAAATTATTTTTATAAGGCATGGTATAATCTGCACGATCACTACAAATTTAAATTTAATTATGTTCAAACATAATTATTATATCCTAAAAACAAAATCAGTACATATCTAAACTATTTTGATAATCTCAAGTGCTCTGTTAATCTCAATTGCAAAAATGTTATCATTACTAATTTAATTATATTATAGCGTAATATTATACCATTTATTTATACTTATATAACAACATTAATTATATTACAACGTAATATTATACCATTTATCTCAATCCCACGTTAAATCTAAACTTATGCCACGTGTCGCTCTATGATGAAACATTACTGAAAATGTTGCTCGCAGCTTGCACTTTCAGTGAAACCTTAATACACCCATTTTTTTAATTATTTCACATACACAGAATAATTCAACATATCACCAATTTTGTTATCACCAATTGTAATATAACCAATAAATATGTTGCGATTATAAAATTGCATCAAATTCATGTTATGACTGTCATGCAACAATTTCTATTTTTTTTTACATATAATATTATTAATAAGACGAAGAATTAATTAGTTGATGAGTTCTAATTTTCTTTTACTTTTTTATTGTTTGATTATTTAGCTGGCGCAACTACTAAATACAATTGTGTTGCTAACATCAGTCCTGTAAACAGAAACGTGAAAAATTAAGGCACAAATAATTAAACTCTGAAATATGTCTTGCTTCTATAAAGGTGACTACATAAACAGTATTAAGATGATATTGTTGAATAAGAAGATATAGATACATACATAAATTTTACATTTACTATAACAACTTGACATCTACAAATTGTTTACCTTTATTATAACAACTTAACATCTACAAGTTATTCCTTCGTAGGATGGCAGAATACAAGCTAATATCAAAAGAACACTTTAAAATAAATTTCAACCATTGGTCAAGGAAAACAAAGTTTTTATTATCACCAATTTTGTTGTTAGTCAGAACGGTGGTTCTTTTAAAGCTACCAAACATCCATATAAGATTAATTTTGTATATTCCACCTCATTGCAAGAGTCCGATGATGCTTCAATTCATACATATGGACTCCAATTCAGTCCATTTGATCAAATACTAGCTAGCGCGATTGATGATTCCTACTTAGTTGGTATGTTTCACAATGATTTTGAAGCCATTGGAGACTCAACTAATTGCAATTGGAGATTTACAACTCAACACAAACAATGAAAAACAATGTAAGAGAGCTAATATTGAATTAACTGATAACATGTAAACTATACATATTGCTCAAAACTACAATTATACAATAGATTCGTATGAATTTTTTGTTCTAATGTTGTATTCATATACCAGTCAAACTATATTGACTTGCCGCAATTTCAAATTGATATTATCCAATAATTTGATTTTTGAATTGTTTTATTATCTCATTTTTTGCTAATAACTCTGACACATAAATATGTAATATTATCCCATCATTGGGCTTTAGAACTTTATTTACAAAAAAAATTCATGCATAATTTTTAAAATTTTTAAATTCCTTAATCAGATAAAAAAATAATAATATTATCTCATAAATACAAATCTAAACTGATATTATATCCCAAAATTGCATCAAATCTAAATTGATATTATATTCCATAATTTTATTTTTATATTATCTCAAATTGATTGGTGATTAATCTAAACAATTTTTAATTTTTTTTAACAAAACGAATAATCCCGCCGCAACGCGCGGGGTTGTATCTAGTAATTACACTAATTTGGTGTAATAAAGGTTCTCTCAAAGCTATGTCAATGTTTTATTCCCCTTCTCCTCTCTTATCCATATTTTTACTTTTTCATTTTCTCATAATTTCTTTTTCTTTAACTCTTATTTTTAATTTATTTTTCACACACATAATGTCTGATGACTAGTAATAATAATTAAAATTTTAAAAAAATTATCGTAATTGATATATGGCACTAAAAAGGCCTACATACATTCAATAGTATTTAAAAAATAAATAATTTATAAAATCTTTGGGTAAGTACTCCACTAGTAAAAAATATATATTTCTTATTTGGAACATAGATACTTATGAAAAAATTACACTAATTAGGTGTAATAATATTTCTTGATGCATCTGTTCCAGATGATAGACAATAAAATAAATTGTATTTTTGGTCATAATCAGTCACTAAATATGAATTCAACCAATTATTACACATTATTTAAAACATAATTTGAGATAAATTATTTGAGACCTTGACATTTTCCTTTTTTAAATATTCTAATTAATGAGGGATTAAATCGAATATTTAAAAAAAAAAAGTTTGAACTTGAGGCAAAATAATGTATTGACAAATAAGGTTTTTAATTTGTACCTTTAGTTATTAATTTAGTATAGAGCATGTTTATTTACACGACTTGATTACAAAAAAACTATTAATCCCTTGGACTATTTCTTTGAGATTATTTTTTCTAATTAAATTAAATGAGACTATTTTATTACTTGTTTGTTTTACTCCGGATGATAGTTCAATCCAACAATTGTCTTAATCAGATAATCTCATTTAATATTGGACTATTTGTTAAAAAGGCACAAATACTTTAATCAAATAATTTCAAACATTCTCACACCAAAAAATATATTTCCTCCACTTTAGAAAAAATTATTATTATTAGCACAACACTTTGATTGTTTAATAACATTTAACTAACTATACAAAATATAGAATAATCTTATTAACATAAAATAAATTATTGAATTACTTAATTAACATAAAATAGAAGTATTGTTGTAAATGTCAAATACCAACTAAATATTCTTTATATATGTCAATAATAATAATTTGATCTATAAGCACCAAAAAAAAAAAAAAAAAAAAGAATCGTTAACTAAATTACTTTTTTTACCCCAACTATTTGTATCTCTTTGATTTTATTTGTATAAGAAAAAAAAATTCTAATTATACTTTTCAACATAATTCTTTATTACACGTGGTTAAAGATATAATTTGCATGACAATAATAATTTTACGAATAATTTTTTTCAAGAAAAACTTAGTCCCAAACAATGGACAATGAAACTCACCTCCTTCCCTCCCTCTAATTATTATCTTATATGGTGAATGTTTGTTTGTATGTCTGGATTAAAAATGAATTAAAAAAATTATATATGCAAGAGAATAATTAATCAAGTGATTAAGAAATTGAGTTATGAATTAACTAAGCTTGAATGTGATAATGTAAGAGGCATAAGATGAATTATAAACTAAGCCTTGTGAGAAGAATAAGAAATGTAACAATGTGATTAATGGACTAACTTAAGTGTTAGGTCCAAGCTTTAGTTTAATGAAGGTAATTAAAATAGCTCAATGTGATGTAATGTGATTAAAATGAATGATGACCCAATGTGTTATTCAAGATACTAACAAACATAAGCCCAATAGAAATTTAAGGTAAGTCCAAGTAATTAAGGTTTGCTTGTATACTTAATAAGCCCAATGTGGATGCTTGTGTGTAATATGAGATAGCCCAATAGAAGTAAGTGTTAAGCCCAATGGAAATTAAATTGGTAAGCCTAAGGATTAACTAAGCCCAACTTCATGGCCCAAGATGAGGAATCCAATTTCTAGAGAATATATATATATATATATATGTAAAAAGAAAAAAAAAAGGAATCAAGAATCCTACCATGCCTCCCCATCATATGAAAAATGTGAAAATTTTGGAGTCTTGTGTCCCTTAAATTACTCCCAAGAAATCCCAAGTCATGTTTCTTTTTCTTTAATGATGATGTTAGTTAATCTAATTTTTTTAGTCTAAGGGTTCATGCCTTGTATGGTGTATTATATACATGTATAGGTATGTGTATAGGTATGTCGAAGCCCCCTATAAATAGGACTCCCTTAATCTAATTCTAAAAGTTTGCTTCATTTGCACAAGTGAGGGCTAAAATAAATAGAGAGCAAGTAAAAGCAAAGACATGGAGCTTAAGAGAAGAATAGTTAAGTATGGGGGAAACTAACAAAGGAAGACTAGGAAGGAGAACTTTTGGGAGAGGAGCCTAGCAAGCCACAATCATCAACCATTTATCAAGAAGAAAAAATCATCCTTTAAGGTTTAAAAGTATTCTTAAACCCTAGCTTGTTCATTTTATGTTGTAGTATAGCTATGCATGTTTGGTTGTGGGAGAATTATGTGTTATAAGATAATGAAGGATCTGAAAGTATAATGAGGGATATATGAAGGAGTTATGTGCTTAGTTTGTGTTATGTTACTTAAAAATGCAAGAAAAATGTGTATGAACATGTAATATGCTTAAATCAAGTGGTAACATGAGTTTCAAAACTATGTAAACCAAAATTCGTATGTTATTTGTAAGATCTACGAATTACATATTGTAGATCTAAAAGATACGAAGATAATCAAAGTGAAATGGAAGAAAAATGAGTTAAAGTGGATTTGTAGTGATTTTTTCTAAATAATTGTGTTTGATTTGTTATGAAACCTTTAGATTATGGTAAATCATGTATTCAACTAGTTATAAACAAAATTTGAACTCAATGGAATCAAGTTATAAGCCTTTAAAACAAAAAGGATCAAAATCGATAAAAGTTGGAAAATGTTGAAAATTAGGACAAGCATTCTGCCTTCGAGCGTCGGGGAGTGATCCCAAGCTTAAATGTAAGACCCCGAATTTTATGAAATACAAAATTTAATTTTTCTTTATATATATATTTTTTTTGAAACAGTAAGTGGTTAAATCGATAAAGTTAAAAGTTAAGGATGTTATGTGCAAATTTTATTTTGTCGGACAATATTCGTTTGGTCGGGGAATATTCGTGCCGTACGACGGCGCCGAAATAATAAATTATTGGTGGACCCCACAACGGAATATTTGTCGGATATAGAAAACGACAGAAGTAACCTTTTTAAATAAAAATAGTCAACGGAACTGTTAAAATACCGGTGATAAAAGAATAGTAGCATACGGTAGTTTATGGTATTTTCTGTAGCACACGGTACTCTACAGTAACACACGGTATTGCATAGTGTCTCATATTATTGGTCTGATAATTGACACCGTAACTGTTACGCATCATTTCATCGATAATTGTCACTGCATAATATTTTATATTATCAATTCAATAATTGTTGTTACACAGTATTTTGCATTATTGATTTAATAATTGTCATTACACTGTATTTTATATCATTGAGTCAATAATTGTTGTTGCACTGTTTTTAAAATTATTGAACCTAATAATTGTCACAGTAACATATGCACAGTAATTCACATTATTGAATCAATAATTGTCATTACACAGTAACGTATGCTTTATTTTACATTATTGTTATCTCTATTATGATGTTATTTAAACAGTTGTATTTCATTAATTTAGTGACTTGATATCTAAGAGCTAACTATACTGTATTTATAACAATTAGTCATAATAATTGAATTGATAAAATTATTTGTTTATAATATAAAGTTAGGTGATTATTAGGTGATATGAAATGAATGGTGTAGATTAAAGTGTGAATTATTGTTGAATAATTGAATTGATTTGTTTATAATATAAAGTTAGGTGATTATTAGGTGATATGAAATGAATGGTGTAGATTAAAGTGTGAATTATTGTTGAATAATTAAATTGATTTGTTTATAATATAAAGTTAGGTGATTATTAGGTGATATGAAATGAATGGTGTAGATTAAAGATAATATAATATTTGAAATGGATGGTGTAGATTAAAAGATGATCTTTAAATGAATGGTTTAGATTAAATGAATGATAAGATTTTTGGCTATAAATAGAAGCCTTAACTTAAGGATTTTTCATAAACTTCCTTACTTGTTCTTTCTTTCTCTCTCTAAATACTTCTTGTGAAAGTTCTCTCTAAGTGTGCTTAAGTCATCTTGAGTATTTGTGAAGATCTATAAGTATACGTGTACTGTTCAAGTTAATCAACCTCATTTAAATCAATATCCAGTCACGTGTTGAGGTAAGGGATACCATCTTTTTCATCTTCCATTATTCAAACATACTATGGTAAGGGATTATCATTATTTGATTCTCGATAATAATATTGTTTCTTCCTTACTCATAAGACGTGCCTTTTATTTCCATGTATTAAATTGTGGGAATAACCTTACGGAGCGGATTGCCGCCTGTTGGTGAATAACCTTTCGTATTCATTCATTATTAATCTCTGAGAATAACCTTACGGAGCGGATTGCCGCCTGTTTGGTGAATAACTCTTTGTACTCAAATTCTATTAAATTGTGGGAATAACCTTACGGAGCGGATTGCCGCCTGTTTGGTGAATAACTCTTTGTACTCAAATTCTATTAAATTGTGGGAATAACCTTACGGAGCGGATTGCCGCCTGTTGGTGAATAACCCTTTGTATTAATTTCCTTCACCTTTTGTTAATCAAACCTGCTACGGTAAGGGATATTATTTTCTTTCATACTCCTAAATCGAAATTTATTATGGAACTATTGCTTCTATAATTCCTGAAAATATTATATGTTCCATAATAGTTGAACTTCATTATTTCAACTGAACCTTCCTATTTACGTGAACCTTTCTATTGAATTGTAACCGTTATTCTGAACTGTGGATCTTGAATATCATTTTTAAATTTCACTCCACATCATGTTGACAATTTGGACATTATTTGAATCTGTACAAAGTAAACTTCCGATACTTATTGTTATCCTATTTCTTCTGTTCATCATTTATATCATTCTAATCATCCAAAAATCAAGCTGTTGTGAATATCTGTGGCCGGGGGCACAGATGTGATATATTTGTTGAACAGATGATAGGTTAAAGGCGATATAATAGGTTAAAGGCGATACATCTGTTCGGTGTCTTTTATGGCACGTGGTGAATGTTCTCTTTGGCCCGTAGTGCAAAGATGAACTGTTGATTGGTATGATTATGACCAAAGGCTGAATCTGGTATAATCATGACAGTTGGTGCTATATTGAATATCTTTGGCCCGTAGTGCAAAGATGAACTGTTGATCTGCATGATTATGATCAGGAACTGTGAATTTGTATTATCTTGACTAATGATATTTCAGATGATAAAAGTTGATGATGTTTTTCCTAAAAAGAGAACCGAGTGGACATTATAGTCTGCATTATTCTTCTAATAGATTACTCATTCCGCTGCTATTATTGATCTGAACGTTGTTTAAGAATTTAACTGCAGTTTTTGATATAAACCTTGTAGTCTATTGTATTCTATCAAGAACTCAACTGTTGAAGACTAATGATAATTTATTCGTCATTATCTTAGTCATGATATTCTTTACTGGGCTATTTGAGCTCACCCTTTCTTTTGTTCCATTGTTTTTCAACAGGAGATGAAAACATAACAGGGTCTAGCCGGGGAATGGAGTGAGGGTCCGAGGAATAGTTATCATAGTCTTCACGTTTTGTAAAATAGTGTGGCAATAATAGTGAAGACTTAGTTGTGTATTATTATACACTGTATTGTTGTACGTTGTGCTTTGTTGTAATAATTTTGTTGTAGTCTTTTGACGACTCAAGTTTGGGCTGTGTGGGCCCAGATTTGGGGGCGTCACAGTTGGCATCAGAGCTTAGGGATATGGTCTTTAATGGAGATCTGGGGTAGAATTAGGAGGGGAGAGACGAATAGAATCAGTCACTAGTGTACCCTACCTAAAATAGATTTTATTATCTAATGAGTCGATTTGAATGTAGGAACATGAAGAGATGAGTCAGTTTATTTGAACTAACATTTATTTTGTGACCACAGTTAAGTATGGCATCTGGAAATCAGGAGGTTAACTATGAAATTACCGAAACAAATGTAGCTGCAAAACAAGAGGCGACGAATAATCTTCTTACAAACTCAGAGTTGAATCATTTGCCTAAGGCAAAAATTATGCGTGTTCTATCCAGTAAGGATGAAGGTGAAAGCTCTGCTACAGTCGTTCCAGATCCATTCTTAGAAACAATTAAAGGAAGTAACGAACTTGCGGAAATTATTACCTTTAATTTACTCACTAATTGGGAGAGTGATATCACCTGGTTATGCTCTATAACAAAGGATCAGAATATATGGACTTTTCATATTAGTCTTTGGGATTTATGGTGTTCCAGCTATGATTTTCAAGATTATTTAAAAATGATGTTTCTATACTTTTGGGCGTTACAATTTAGAGGAATTCAGGTTAAGTTAGTCACTATCGTGGAAACTGCAGTCTATCGAAAATACTATTTTAATGGAAATCATTGGTACCTTACTACTGATGAAGTTGATGAACCCGAGAAACAGTTTGCTAGAAAATTATTCAGTGGTATTCCCATGGTTGAAATACGTGAAGATCCGAATGAAGTATTCGGGATTCGATTTGACGATAACAGTCAAGAAACCGAATGAGGTGATAACCGGTAAGCTATTCATAAATTCTCGTGAAGTCTATGCCATATTAGATACTGACTCTATCCACTCTTTTATCTCACCTATATGTACTCAACGTTTAAATTTGACTATTGAAAACTTAAATCTTGTCTTATCAGTTGAAACCTCATTGGGAGAAATACTTATTACATTTACTATCTATAAATCTTGCCTAGTTCAAATCAACAACCTCACATTACCTGTTGACCTTATTTCTTTGGAGATGCGTGAATTTGATGTGATTTTAGGAATTGATTGGTTGACTACCCATCATGCTAAAATTGATTGTTTTCATAAGATTATTAGTTTTCATATTCCTAATCAACCTGTCATGCAAATTCAAGCAACTAAACCATTGAAATCTATAACTGTTATTTCTAGCCATAAAGCCATTCGTTTATTGAAAAACGGATGTCAAGCCTTTTTAGCTCATGTCACTGATTTGAACAAAAACACGTCAAACTTGAATGATATTCCCATTGTTAATGAGTTTCCTGACGTTTTTTCTGAGGAACTTTCTGGCTTACCCCAAACCGTGAAATTGAATTCTGTATCGATCTTGAACCCGGCACTAAGCCCATTTTTAAAGTCCCATACCAAATGGCTCCCATAAAACACCAAGAGTTGAAAGTTTAATTACTAGATATCGGTATCATTCATTCTAGTACAAAACTTATATCGAGCGAGGAATGCGAGAAGAGTTTTTAAGAACTCAAGAGGAGACTTGTTTCAGCTCCTGTTCTGACCATACCATCAGGATCAGGAGAATTTGTTATCTACAGCGATGCTTCTGCCAAAGGTCTAGGTTGTGTCCTTATGCAACATGGAAAGGTTATAGCCTACGCCTCTCGACAACTCAAAGATTATGAGAAAAATTATCCTACTCATGATCTAGAGTTGGCAGCAGTCGTTTTCGCGTTGAAGATCTGGAGACACTACGTGTACGGAGAAAAAGTGGATATCTATACGGATCATAAAAGTCTCAAGTATTTCTTCACCCAGAAGGAACTCAACATGCGACAACGACGTTGGCTTGAGCTGTTGAAGGATTATGACCACACAATCCAGTATCACCCGGGAAAGGCGAACGTTGTAGCTGACGCTTTGAGCAGAAAATCTTATGCAAGTACAAGTGCACTGCTGACAACACAAAAGTGTATTTTGTACGACTTGCAAAAGATGGAGATAGAGCAAAAGACACCAGGGACCCGCTCGAAGATTGCTCACGTGCGAGTAGAACCAACTTTAATCGATAAAATTAAAGCTGCTCAAGCTACCGATCCGGAACTGATAAACATGATAAAGAAAGTACAAGAAGGTGCCATTCCCGAAGCAAGAATCGACGAGAAAGGAATACTTCGAGTCAACTCTCGACTCTGTGTTCCTAACGATCCTGAATTAAAGCATAAAATCATGATGGAGGCACACAACACGCCGTTTGCAATCCACCCAGAAGGTACCAAGATGTATCGAGATCTTCGACATACATTTTGGTGGAACAATATGAAAAGAGAGATTGCGGAGTTTATCTCAAGGTGCCTAACTTGTCAACGTGTCAAGGCAGAACATCAAGTTTCTAAAGGTCCATTACAATCACTTGAAGTTCCCGAATGGAAGTGGGAACACATCAATATGGACTTCGTGACGGGTCTTCCAAAAGTTTCTCAAGGCTTAGATGCAATTTGGGTGATCGTAGATAGATTGACCAAATCTGCTCATTTCTTGCCTATACGAGAAAACTTTTCACTTGAACGTCTTGCCGGTATGTACATAAATGAGATCGTGAGATTGCATGGCATGCCAGTTTCCATAGTTTCTGATCGAGATCCTAGATTCACTTCACGTTTTTGGATCAGTCTACAAAAAGCTATGGGCACTGAACTACGTTTTAGTTCTGCATACCATCCTCAAACGGACGGACAATCGGAAAGGACGATCCAGACCCTCGAAGATCTTTTGAGACTTTGTGTATTAGACTTCAAAGGAAGTTGGGATAAGTACTTGCCGTTGGTGGAATTTTCTTACAACAACAGTTACCAAGCAAGCATAGGCATGGCTCCATTCGAGGCATTGTATGGAAGGAAGTGTCGCTCTCCAATATGTTGGAATGAGGTAGGAGAAGCAAAATTGTTGGGACCCGAGTTGGTACGCTTGACGACCGAAAAGATCCAAATGATCCGACAACGAATACAGACCGCACAAGAACGACAAAAGAGTTATGCTGATCTTCATCGGAGAGACGAAAGTTTCAACGTCGGAGATCATGTATTCTTACGTGTTTCTCCATGGAAAGGGGTTACGAGATTCGGAAAGAGAGGAAAGCTCAACCCTCGATTTATTGACCCATTTGAAATCCTCGATCGAATAGGAACCGTAGCCTACAGACTAGCCTTACCACCAAGTATGTCTCGCAACCATAACGTTTTTCACATATCTATGTTACGTAAATATGTGAAGGATCCAAACCACGTCATTGAGTTAGAACCAGACGTTATAGCAGAGGATTTAACATACGAGGAGGTACCTGTTAAGATCCTGGATAAGAAGGAGCAGATCCTACGCTCAAAGGTTATACCTCAAGTTAAGGTTTTATGGAGGAACCAAGATACTGAGGATATGACCTGGGAGCTAGAATCTGAGATAAAATCTAAGTATCCTTACCTCTTCGATATGTCAGGTACGTCAATTTCGGGGACGAAATTTCATAAGGAGGGGAGGTTGTAAGACCCCGAATTTTATGAAATACAAAATTTAATTTTTCTTTATATATATATTTTTTTTGAAACAGTAAGTGGTTAAATCGATAAAGTTAAAAGTTAAGGATGTTATGTGCAAATTTTATTTTGTCAGACAATATTCGTTTGGTCGGGGAATATTCGTGCCGTACGACGGCGCCGAAATAATAAATTATTGGTGGACCCCACAACGAAATATTTGTCGGATATAGAAAACGACAGAAGTAACCTTTTTAAATAAAAATAGTCAACGGAACTGTTAAAATACCGGTGATAAAAGAATAGTAGCATACGGTAGTTTATGGTATTTTCTGTAGCACACGGTACTCTACAGTAACACACGGTATTGCATAGTGTCTCATATTATTGGTCTGATAATTGACACCGTAACTGTTACGCATCATTTCATCGATAATTGTCACTGCATAATATTTTATATTATCAATTCAATAATTGTTGTTACACAGTATTTTGCATTATTGATTTAATAATTGTCATTACACTGTATTTTATATCATTGAGTCAATAATTGTTGTTGCACTGTTTTTAAAATTATTGAACCTAATAATTGTCACAGTAACATATGCACAGTAATTCACATTATTGAATCAATAATTGTCATTACACAGTAACGTATGCTTTATTTTACATTATTGTTATCTCTATTATGATGTTATTTAAACAGTTGTATTTCATTAATTTAGTGACTTGATATCTAAGAGCTAACTATACTGTATTTATAACAATTAGTCATAATAATTGAATTGATAAAATTATTTGTTTATAATATAAAGTTAGGTGATTATTAGGTGATATGAAATGAATGGTGTAGATTAAAGTGTGAATTATTGTTGAATAATTGAATTGATTTGTTTATAATATAAAGTTAGGTGATTATTAGGTGATATGAAATGAATGGTGTAGATTAAAGTGTGAATTATTGTTGAATAATTAAATTGATTTGTTTATAATATAAAGTTAGGTGATTATTAGGTGATATGAAATGAATGGTGTAGATTAAAGATAATATAATATTTGAAATGGATGGTGTAGATTAAAAGATGATCTTTAAATGAATGGTTTAGATTAAATGAATGATAAGATTTTTGGCTATAAATAGAAGCCTTAACTTAAGGATTTTTCATAAACTTCCTTACTTGTTCTTTCTTTCTCTCTCTAAATACTTCTTGTGAAAGTTCTCTCTAAGTGTGCTTAAGTCATCTTGAGTATTTGTGAAGATCTATAAGTATACGTGTACTGTTCAAGTTAATCAACCTCATTTAAATCAATATCCAGTCACGTGTTGAGGTAAGGGATACCATCTTTTTCATCTTCCATTATTCAAACATACTATGGTAAGGGATTATCATTATTTGATTCTCGATAATAATATTGTTTCTTCCTTACTCATAAGACGTGCCTTTTATTTCCATGTATTAAATTGTGGGAATAACCTTACGGAGCGGATTGCCGCCTGTTGGTGAGTAACCTTTCGTATTCATTCATTATTAATCTCTGAGAATAACCTTACGGAGCGGATTGCCGCCTGTTTGGTGAATAACTCTTTGTACTCAAATTCTATTAAATTGTGGGAATAACCTTACGGAGCGGATTGCCGCCTGTTTGGTGAATAACTCTTTGTACTCAAATTCTATTAAATTGTGGGAATAACCTTACGGAGCGGATTGCCGCCTGTTGGTGAATAACCCTTTGTATTAATTTCCTTCACCTTTTGTTAATCAAACCTGCTACGGTAAGGGATATTATTTTCTTTCATACTCCTAAATCGAAATTTATTATGGAACTATTGCTTCTATAATTCCTGAAAATATTATATGTTCCATAATAGTTGAACTTCATTATTTCAACTGAACCTTCCTATTTACGTGAACCTTTCTATTGAATTGTAACCGTTATTCTGAACTGTGGATCTTGAATATCATTTTTAAATTTCACTCCACATCATGTTGACAATTTGGACATTATTTGAATCTGTACAAAGTAAACTTCCGATACTTATTGTTATCCTATTTCTTCTGTTCATCATTTATATCATTCTAATCATCCAAAAATCAAGCTGTTGTGAATATCTGTGGCCGGGGGCACAGATGTGATATATTTGTTGAACAGATGATAGGTTAAAGGCGATATAATAGGTTAAAGGCGATACATCTGTTCGGTGTCTTTTATGGCACGTGGTGAATGTTCTCTTTGGCCCGTAGTGCAAAGATGAACTGTTGATTGGTATGATTATGACCAAAGGCTGAATCTGGTATAATCATGACCGTTGGTGCTATATTGAATATCTTTGGCCCGTAGTGCAAAGATGAACTGTTGATCTGCATGATTATGATCAGGAACTGTGAATTTGTATTATCTTGACTAATGATATTTCAGATGATAAAAGTTGATGATGTTTTTCCTAAAAAGAGAACCGAGTGGACATTATAGTCTGCATTATTCTTCTAATAGATTACTCATTCCGCTGCTATTATTGATCTGAACGTTGTTTAAGAATTTAACTGCAGTTTTTGATATAAACCTTGTAGTCTATTGTATTCTATCAAGAACTCAACTGTTGAAGACTAATGATAATTTATTCGTCATTATCTTAGTCATGATATTCTTTACTGGGCTATTTGAGCTCACCCTTTCTTTTGTTCCATTGTTTTTCAACAGGAGATGAAAACATAACAGGGTCTAGCCGGGGAATGAAGTGAGGGTCCGAGGAATAGTTATCATAGTCTTCACGTTTTGTAAAATAGTGTGGCAATAATAGTGAAGACTTAGTTGTGTATTATTATACACTGTATTGTTGTACGTTGTGCTTTGTTGTAATAATTTTGTTGTAGTCTTTTGACGACTCAAGTTTGGGCTGTGTGGGCCCAGATTTGGGGGCGTCACATTAAATGTAGCGTCGGGGCGCTGCTCTGGAGTCTCAATTAACTGAATTCGGTCAAACCGAGTCAGGTTAGGGAAAAAAATAAAATAAAATAAAATAAATATTGATAAATAAAAATAAAATAAAAAGAAATGAATAAAATATAAACAAATAAAATAATAATAAAATATTATTTTATTTGTGAATTTAGAAGATAAATTAAAATAAATAAAGCTTAAATAAATAAAATAATAAAAAGCTTATTTTATTTGTAGATGGTGAGGGTAAATTAAATAAATAAAGCATAAATACATAAAATAATAATAAGATTATTTTATTATTATTGGAGCATTATGTCCCTTAAATTACTCTCAAGAAATCCCAAGCTATGCTTCTTTTTCTTTAATGATGAGATTAGTTAATCTAATATTTTTAGTCCAAGGGTTAATGCCTTGTATGGTGTATTAGGTACATGTATATGTATGTGTATAGGTATGTCGAAGCCCCCTATAAATAGGACTCCCATAATCTATTTCTAAAAGTTTGCTTCATTTGCACAAGTGAGGGCTAGAGAAAATAGAGAACAAGTAAGAGCAAAGAGAGGGAGCTTGAGAGAAGAATAGTTAAGTGTGGGGGAAACTCTTGGTCGAACAAAGGAAGACTAGTAAGGAGAAACTTTAGGAGAGGAGCCTAGCAAGCCACAATCATCAACCACTTAGCAAGAAGAAAGAATCATCCTTTAAAGTTTAAAAGTATTCTTAAACCCTAACTTGTTCATTTTATGTTGTAGTATAGCTATGCATATTTTGTTGTGGGAGGATTATGTGTTATGAGATCATGAAGGATTCAAAAGTATAAGGAGGGATATATGAAGGAGTTATATGCTTAGTGTGTGTTATATTACTTAAAAGTGCAAGAAAAATGTGTATGAACATGTAATATGCTTAAATCAAGTGGTAACATGAGTTTCAAAACTATGTAAACCAAGATACATATGTTATTTGTAAGATCTACGAATCACATGATGTAGATCTAAAAGATACAAAGATAATCCAAGTGAAACGAAAGGAAAATGAGTTAAAGTGAATTTGTAGTGAATTTTCTTATAAAAGTGTTTTAATGTAAACCCTAAAAATTTGATCTACGATTTGGCTAAATAGTTTTGTTTGATTTGGTATGAAACCTTTAGATTATGGTAAATCATGTATTCAAATAGTTATAAACAAGATTTGAATAAAATGGAATCAAGTTATAAGCCTTTAAAATAAAAAGGATCAAAATCGATAAAAGTTGAAAAATGTTGGAAATTAGGACAAACATTCTACCTCCGAGTGTCGGGGAGTGATCCCAGGCTTAAATGTAGTGCTGGGGCACTGCTCTAGAGTCTCAGTTGATTGGATCCGGTCAAACCGGGGTAGGTCAGGGAAAAAAATTAAAATAATAAATAAAATAAAATAAATATTGATAAATAAAAATAAAATAAATAAATGAATAAAATATACACAAATAAAATAATAATAAAAGATTATTTTATTTATGAATTTAGAAGATAAATTAAAATAAAGAAAGCTTAAACAAATAAAATAATAAAAAAGTTTATTTTATTTATAGATGGTGAGGGTAAATTAAATAAACAGAGCATAAATAAATAAAATAATAATAAAATTATTTTATTTGTAGATTGTAAAGATAAATTAAATTAAATAAAGCATAGACAAATAAAATAATAATAAATGTTATTTTATTTGTGGATTTAAATTGTGAAAGTAAATTAAAATAGATGATGAATAAACAAATAAAATAAAGAATATTTTATTTGTAGATTTCAATTGTGAAAATAAATTAAATAAGTGAATAAGTAAAGGATAAACAAATAAAATGATGATAAAGATTATTTTATTTGTAGAATTCGGTTGTAAAAAAATAAAACGAAATGAATGAAAAATAAAGAGTAAACAAATAAAATGATAATAAGAATTATTTTATTTGTAAAATTTGAATTGTAATGATAAATGAGATTAGTTTATGAGTCGAATAAAATTAAAATGTAGAATATGATAGTAATTAATCGGTAGATCGATTTATAGGTCAACCGAAGGATGAGAAGTTTAAACTATAATTGAATAACACATTAGGCAAGTATCATGAACCTACTCTAATATTATATTGTGCAAGTTTATTGATTAAAACATCCTTAAAATTATTCCATGTTGATAACGAATTTTATTTGAAAGATTAGTCCATAAAGAATTCTTGTAGCATAATTGTTCTGACATTCATGAACTATTTTAGAAGTTGGTATGTGCCATTTGTTGTGGCTAGATAAATGTTAAATAATTTATCGAATAGATATAATTTTTTGTGAGCTAATCCAAACCAATCGCCTTGGTACAGACTCTTACGATGAGGCTGAGATGAGCTGTAACGTCCCCAAAATCCCTGCATTTACTACAGGCGATCCCGTACGTTAATACATAACATTTTTCCTTTGATACCAACTGTAACGTCCCTGAAACCCCCGTATTTGCTACAAGTGATCTCGTACGTTAAAACATAAAATTTATCTTTAAAACTACATCATACAATCATAATACAGTTCATAAACCTGTTCATTTAACTTACATTCATAACCTGTCTCAGAATCATAACCTCCTTCACATTCTTTATACTAGAACTCAGATCATATATACGTAAATTATGACTTAGTCTATTACAGTTTAAAATCATATATCTTATGATTTAACGTAACTTAACATGTAAATACAATCACCATTCATAACTATTCATACATAACCCTGCTTACACATATTTGTTCTATATAGGCGAGTTTATTACATATAATACTCGACTTACAATGATACATTAGTCGTATCCCAATACAAGTTCATTTAATACAAACTTATATACATAACTATCCCAACGGATTTACAAAATATACATCTCAAAATTAACGACAACGTTTAATCTTAAAACAAAGACGTTAAACAACTTATACCTTTATAGGTTTACATTTTTCTAATGACTTGTTATATTACACAAATGAACATAACACCTTTCTTCACATTTTTCTATGCATTTACAATTCCTTACCTTTTATCTTTACCGGAACCTCCGACCTTTTCGTACTTAGCTGAAAATATCAGTTAAAAGTAAGAATGAGCACGACGGCTCAACAAATTTAACTATTAACATATTTTATACTCCCAGTTCATATACATGCGTCATACATTCCTTACTCTATCATGTCGTGCATTTTCAAAAGATAAATGTCACATATTGTATTTAACCATTAAAATACATAGCTGCACGAAGTGCACATTGCAAAACATATTCACGTCGATTTTAGATAACACAGAAATCTTACACATAGTCTGTCAAATAGTTCATATAGAACAATTATTACATTTCAACAAGTTCTGAAAAACTCGTTTGTACCTGTACTAAACCTTTACGCTCCTCGAACGTCTTTTCACATTTCATCTTGTCGGTTTGTTAATCCGAATTCTATCTGTCATTGTTCAACCTATAAATCATAATAGGGTCATAACACGTCTCATACATTCTTTAAACTTAATCCATAATTACTAGATCACTAGTCTCTAATTAATACACACTTGACGTATTACACCTTACATAAGTTAATAACATATCCTAACCCATTATCGACCTTTTACACAATCATTATCATATTTTTACTTAGCTTTAGGTATGTTAAATTATACTGTTTATTGTTTCATTATACCTTAACATCCACCATATTGACCATTTTTATCCATTTAAGGTTTACATAACATATCTATATCACATTACATTAAAACATAGCTTTTCAGATTAAAAAAAAATAAAAAAACTGGGCTCAGGGCACTGCGCCCCGGCGCTGTCTGACTTCGCCCCCAACCAACTCTTCACAGTTAACTGCGCCTCGGTGCAGTGTTTAGTGCAAAACACTATGCCTAGGCACAGTCTGCAGAATTTTGAAAAATTGATTTTTGCAGTTACTTTGCTGATTTTTAATTCCTTCATCTTACATCCAATTAAGCTCAAATTTGAACCATAGCTAGACCTTACTACATAGTATTTTAAAAAAATACAACTTGGCTCATTTGACTTCTTAAAATTATCAAAGCATTAGCCTGTAACATAGCGTTTAAACACATTATTGACATTTTTCGTCAACTAATGATTTTTGGTCATTCACTTTTAACTTTCATTCCAACATTTGATTTAGCTTACATACATCATATAACACTTGTATAAACCTTTAAAACAACTTAGTTTTGCATAAGGCAGTAATTGTTCGTAAAAATAGTTTTAACTCGAAATGATTGATTTCGATCGCCCGAAGCACATTGTTGTTCTAACTTTCATCCGTTGTCTACCAAATTAACGTAGACACGTGTAATTTCATAAATGTAAGTCATTCAAACTAGTTTCATCATTAAATACTCAAAATTGTCAAAAATTACATTTGAATTTAATTTGAATCCACTTAACAAAACTTTTCATGAAACTCATTTCAAATTCTTAGATTTCACTTTTCATACACTCATTAAAAGTTCATCTGTAACCTTTGTAGACTTATACTACACATATATGAATTGTTTCAAATTTATTTACTTTTAAAATATGTTTTATGGACATATTAATACCATATCTAGTTTTATCTTTCAAAATCATACTTGCTATACATTATAGTATTTAACATGCTATCTTTCATGCAAATAAAGACCATACCATCATGCTCAACCTTATATCTTAAGATTTCACCGTGAACTTCCAACTCTAGACACATAACTTTTCATAACTCATACTTTTAATCATAAATACATATATAAATATACATAAACTAAAGTTTAAAGTTAAGAAAATTTTTAAACCTTATTGGATAATCAATTTCCTTACATATGAAGCTTAATCATGACGAGGCCTTCATCTTTAATCCTTGCTCCTTGATCATCCAACCATCCGATCATCAAAAGCTCTAGCTTTTCCTTTTCCATGGCTTCCTCTTTTCTTTCTCCTAGGGCTTTAATTTCCAGCAAACCCAAATGAAGAAGACTCTTGCTTTGCTTATTTTATGAGACTTAACCCAAGTTGGGTTAAGTTAACTTAACTATAATTAATTTTAACCAAGGGTATTTTAGTCATTTTACATACTTAGTCAAGGATATTTTAGACATTTCATACATTAGAACACCAAGGTCATTACCTAACTTGTTAAGGACATTTTGGTCATTTGCCCAATTTCCTAGACTTTCCTTTTATGGAAAGTTTCCATTTAAGGAAACTTTCCTTATTAAGCAACTTTTCACTTTTGGAAAGTTTCTAACTTACTTCCGCCATTTTATGCGCACTTGGATTGTGCTACTTTCAATTTTCCGACTAGATAATTCATTTTCGTTATTTTCGTTCATGCTACTATCACTTAATTTCATTTAAATTGCTTTGTTAGTTAATTAGCCATAATTCAACTAAACCACTTTCTTTAACTAGAATTATGTTTCTAATTCCTTACGAACCTTGTCGGTTTCACCTTTCATCATTTCCAATTCCCGTTATTTCGATTAATCGAAATGCTCACATTTTTCCTAAAAAAAATTCTCGAAAAGTGCACCTTCGCTAAAAATAAAAAACATTCAAATCGTGCATATTGATTCTCGCATCCATCTTTCAATAAAATATATATTTTTTAGAATTATATAACACATATTTTGTGTCATACCATACCCTGATCGGTTTATCAAATCCATTCTCGTTTACCATTTATGCCCATATTATCTTTTTTACGACTTTTAGGTCATTTGCTTAATACATATATGATAATTTGCATCATACATGCAATCATCATTCATTCAACTCATTTTTTGGAGTATTATTTTCTGTATTTATACGTCGTATAAATACTCGACTTAGTTCAATAAATTAATGTAAATTCATTAATCAATTTCAGATATTTAAATCTCATAATTCTTATTATTTAGTTAATTCCTAATATACTGATTAGGTTAAACTGTTCTACCATTTCTGCACATTTTGCCATATTTTATCTTGTCATTCTCTCAAGGCCTATTCATCAAGTTAGTTATTAAATTTCATAACTAAAGCTTAATTTACACATTCTTCAATCATTTCCTTTATTCTCTAAATCTTAACTTTCCTTTCATTCTTCAGATTAAAAATATATATAAATATATTCAACTCATCACATTCTGACACAACACAGTGCCCTATAACAATTCCTTTCTAACTATCTAATCGTAGGTATTACATTTTTTCCTTTGCCTTTAATCCGTTATATTTCCTTTCAACTGTAATAAATTATATTTATTATAATGTCATTATCTATCAAGTCACTAATGTACTTTAAATTAATGACTGATCCTTATAAACTCTATAGAGCCCTTGCTACATCAAGTGTCTCTCGGTATAAATTAAACCACATAGGTCATTCTTAACACATTGATTAAATAATATATTAAATGTAATCACTTTTTTACACTTTTTGTCATTCTAAACTAGGTTTTAACTTCTAACCTTTATTTTTTTAACCAAGATTTTGATTTAGAAATCTTGTCAAAAGTCTGGGATGTGACATGAACAAACTCTTACATAAGGGGTATTATTTGTTGGCAAATCGACTTTACACGTGATGTTTAAATGTTATACATAACATAAGGTATAATAGACTGATAACATAAATACTTGCAGGGAGTGAAATTTAGTCCATATGGTTAACGTCCACTCTGGGGTAATACTGATAATTTCTCGAGAAGTTCATGGTAAATAGTGACCTTTTAATATGAAAACTAAAATCCTTCTTCATTAGATTCAATTTGTTATTATTTCCTTATTACTAATTGTTGAAGCTTTAAAAATATTGAATAATCCTTTATTTGAATTCATATTTCATTTTCTGTTATATACTTATTGAGCAATTAGTTGCTCACTCTTACTTATCATAAATTTATAGTTCAAACTGAGAAGTCCGGTGGATCCGACAAAGATAAAGGAAAAGAAAATGTGGAAGAGTAATCAAAACTTAAACTATTTGTAATGAACTTTATTATTAGGACTTATGAACTATGTTGTTATGTATTTGCAAAGGTTGTACCTAAGATATTATATGACAATGTAATATTAATTAGCTTATGAATTTGTATTTAATTCTGCATTAAAGTAAAAGTAGATGCGATGTGTGGGTTGGACCATGTGACGCCCTCAGATTCGGGTCTCAAATACCCGAATCCGGTTATCACGATCCAATACAAACATCCACCTCTAAACAACATACATTAACTAAATGCAGAATAATAAATATATGTTGTTCATTCAAAAGGTGTTACTAGTCCCAAGATTCGATAACTTTAATACAAAAGTACAAACTTACCTTAAAACAGTAATTAGTGTTCAAATTACAATAATAGTAAAGAAACTAAGTATAAAATAAAATGCTGCTGCTAGAAGTCTATTACTTCATCTTTTCTTTACCCTTGCCCTTCTCTGAAGTCTCGGGTTTAACTGCAATAAAGTTCATGATATATCAAGAATGAGTAACTAGTTTGCTCAACAAGTTTAAATAACAAGAATAAATAATATATCATGAATGAAGGGAATATCTGAAAAGAATTCAACACTATGAATAACAATGCTTTTAGAATAAACGATAGTCAAGTAGACCATGAACAGTAAACTTCCAATGGAATCAATAGCTAATTGACCCTTTGGTTACTAGCTCAGAAATATGTATTAGAGGGGATTAGCCTCTTGTACACTATATGTATGCATAACATTTAATTTATGTGTTTTGTATCTTATATTAGATACGTGGGGTACTCCCCTATATTTAAGGGGTATTCATAACAGTCTAAGAATTCGCACCCTCAAATAGTTTGGATGGCCTTTAAAATCTTTAACATAATTGTCTAGCCGAACAATGACTTAGCCTTAACTCAGAAGTCAAAAACTGTACAAACTCAATTGCACAAAGTGCGAATCACAATAATATCAATATGGAATAATTGTAAAATAATTAATCCACTTAAAGCATGCTGGGGAAATAAAGTTCAAACTTAAATAAATAACTTGCACAAAGTAAAGTTTGGGTACAAGGGCAACAATCTAGCTTTTAATTAAATGGCTTTGAAGGACCTAACATTGATAAAGTTGTTCTATCAATTAGTACTGCGTATTTGCATGTCTATATGCTCACTAAAGACTTATCTATCAATTAAGTCTAACACATAATTCACATTACTCGATATGCTATCATTAACCCTATAAACACTTAAACAAACTTAGTTTAATGATTTAATAAGTTAAGAATATTTTTCTTAAGTTTTAAACACTCATTAAACCCTTAAACAATTTATTATAATTGTTAAATAAATGCATAATTAAATTATTTTATTCACTCTATCTTTATTTAATTACTATTTAATCCTAATTAAATAGTAATTAATTAATTATCTTTAGTTATTAGTTAAAAGTAAATAATAACTAATTACACTTACTTATTATTTAATTATAATTAAATAATAAATAATTATTGTTTTAATTTTAACCTCCTTTAATTATTATTTAATATTAATTAAATAATAATTAACTAAGTAATTATCCTTACTTATTATTTAATTTAAAGAAATTAAATAGTAATTAAATAGTTTACTAATTTTAATCCTCTTTAATTATTATTTAATGTCAATTAAATAATAATTAATTAATTATTTATGTAAGACCCCGAATTTTATGAAATATAAAACTTAATTTTTTCTTCATATTTTTTTTTCATGAAATAGTAAGTGGTTAAATTAACAAAATTGAAAGTTAAGGATGTTATGTGCAAATTTTATTTTGTCGAACAATATTCGTTTTGTCGGGGAATATTCGGGCCGTACGACGGCGCCGAAATAACTAATTATTGGTGGACCCCACAACGGAATAATTGTCGGATATAGAAAACGACAGAAGTAACATTTTTAAATAAAAATAGTCAACGGTGTTAACTGTTAAAATACCGGTGATAAAAGAATAGTAGCATACGATAATTTATGGTATTTTACTGTAGCACGCGGTACTCTATAATAGCACACGGTATTGCAAAGTGTCTCATATTATTGGTCTGATAATTGACACCGTAATTGTTGCGCATCATTTCATCAATAATTGTCACTGCATAATATTTTATGTTATCAATTCAATAATTGTTGCTAAACAGTATTTTGCATTATTGATTTAATAATTATCATTACACTGTATTTCATATCATTGACTCAATAATTGTTGGTGCACTGTAGTTTAAAATTATTGAATCTAATAATTGTCACAGTAGCAAATACACTGTAATTTATATTATTAAATTAATAATAATCTGTAACGTGTTTATTACATTATTATTGAATTATTGTTGTAGCATTATTTTAGTTATCGTATTACTAATTGGTATTTTTATTAGACAATAGTATAATAAAAAGATATTTGTTTTATTAAGAAAATATATATATTATTATTTTTTTAAAAAGTTACTATTCACTCCCGGAAGTTACTATTCATTCTCGGAAAAGGTACTATTCACTGACGGAAGTAACTGTTCACCTCGGAAAAGGCACTGTTCATCTGCTGACAAAAGTTACTGTTCATTACTGTTCACTTTTTGAAAATTTTAAAGTTACTGTGCAAGTATTGAAAAAAATTTAAAAACATTTGCGCAGCCTCTGCTGAAATTTTTTCAGCCACCTACCGCGCATAGTAACTTCTTTTCTCCTATAAATAGCTTGCTCAGCTGAATAGAAAAATCACACCTAAAACATAAAATTTTTCTATAAGAATTTTATGAGTTTTCTCTGAGAATAGTAAGGTTATTTTGAGTGTTGGAAAGCCAAAAGGAGTGCAGAAATTTTTCAAGTAAGTCTTTTATAAAAAAGTAGTAATTTCATAAATTCCTATTTTTCACGGTATTCACAAATCTTCCTTTAGAAGATTCTTCTTTGAGAAGATTCATTTTTAAAAGCTTTCTTTGGAAGATTTATTTTAGAATATTATTTTAAAAACTATTTAAAAGTAGTTATATTATACTACAAAAATTATGTTAAATATATATAATTTTGATAATTTATATTATACGAGTTATCATACACCTTGAAATTTATATGTGGTAATTACTAATTTTATTATAAATATATAGGTTGATCAACCTCATTTAAATCAATATCTAGTCACGTGTTAAGGTAAGGAATGTCATTTTTTTTTACTTGTAAGGAATATCATCTTCTTTCATATTCTAACTTACTACGGTAAGGAATGTCATTTTTTTTTTGAATATCATCTTCTTTCATATTCTATTATTTAAACTTACCACGGTAAGGGATTATCATTCTTTGATTCTCGAAAATAATATCGTTTCTTTCTTAAGATGTGCCATTTATTTCCATGTATTAAATTATGAGAATAACCTTACGGCACGGATTACCGCCTGTTTGGTGAATAACTCTTTGTATTCAAATTGATGGGAATAACCTTACGGCGCGGATTACCGCCTGTTGGTGAATATCCTTTCGTATTCATTCCTTATTAATCTCTGAGAATAACCTTACGGCGCGGATTACCGCCTGTTTGGTGAATAACTCTTCGTATTCAAATTCTATTAAATTGAGGGAATAACCTTACTGCGCGGACTACCGCCTGTTGGTGAATAACCCTTTTTATTTGTCTCGTGTGGAAATAATTTGTCTACACGAATTATCACATGACACTTTTATTCCATATTCATTTGTAATATCATTTTCTTTCATATTCGTAAATGTTATTATTTTCTTTTATACTCATAAGGGATACCATCTTTTTCATCTTCCATTATTCAAACTTACTATGGTAAGGGATATTAATTTTCTTCACCTTTTGTTAATCAAACCTACTACGGTAAGGGATATTATTTTCTTTCATACTCTTAAATCGAAACTTATTATGGAACTATTGCTTCTATAATTCCTGAAAATATTATATGTTCCATAATAGTTGAACTTCATTATTTAAACTGAACCTTCCTATTTTCTGAACCTTTCTATTGAACTGTAACCGTTATTCTGAACTGTGGATCTTGAATATCATTTTTAAATTTCACTCCACATCATGTTGACAATTTGGACATTATTTGAATCTGCACAAAGTAAACTTCCGATACTTATTGGTTATTCTGTTTCTTCTGTTCATCATTCGTATCACTGTTATTTGTATTAATCTTCAAGAATCAAGTTGTTGTGAATATCTATGGCCGGGGGCTCAGATGCGATATAATTGTTGAACAGATGTTAGGTTAAAGGCGATATAATAGGTTAAAGGCGATACATCTGTTCGGTGTCTTTTATGGCACGTGGTGAAAGTTCTCTTTGTCCCGTAGTGCATAGATGAACTGTTGTTTGGTATGATTATGACCAAAGGCTGAATCTAGTATAATCATGACCGTTGGTATTTTATTGAAAGTTCTCTTTGGCCCGTAGTGCATAGATGAACTGTTGTTTGGTATGATTATGACCAAAGGCTGAATCTGGTATAATCATGACCGCTGGTGCTATATTGAATATCTTTGGCCCGTAGTGCAAAGATGAACTGTTGATTTGCATGATTATGATCAGGAACTGTGAATTTTTATTATCATGACTAATGATATTTCAGATGATAAAAATTGATGATGTTTTTACTAAAAAGATAAGCGAGTGGACATTATAGTCTGCATTATTCTTCTAATAGATTGCTCATTCCGCTGCTATTATTGATCTGAACATTGTTCAAGAATTTAACTGCAGTTTTTGATATAAACCTTGTAGTCTATTGTATTCTATCAAGAACTCAACTGTTGAAGCCTAATGATAATTTATTCGTCATTATCTTAGTCATGATATTTTTTATTGGGCTATTTGAGCTCACCCTTTCTTTTGTTCCATTGTTTTTCAACAGGAGATGAGAACGTAGCTGGGTCTAGCCGGGGAATGGAGTGAGAGTCCGAGGGATAGCTATTATAGTCTTCACGTGTTGTAAAATAGTGTGACAATAATAGTGAAGACTTAGTTGTGTATTATTATACACTGTATTGTTGAACGTTGTACTACTTTGTAATAATTTTGTTGTAGTCTTTTGACAACTCAAGTTTGAGCTGTGTGGGCCTAAATTTGGGGGTGTCACAATTTATTTTACTTTAATTATTATTTAAGGTTAAATAATAATCAATTTATTTATCCTCAGTTATTATTTAATTTTAATTAAATAATAATTAATTTACTAACTTAAATTCCATTTAATTATTATTTAATGCTAATTAAATAATAATTAATTTCTTAATTATATTTATTTATTATTTAAATAATAAATAATTAATTTATAAATTTTATCCTCTATTTAATTATTATTTAATATTAATTAAATAATAATTAGTTAGTTACTTATCTTTTTGATATTATTATTAAATAAATAAATCACATATTTAATAATAATTTATTAGAAATTTTATCTAATTATTAACTAATGAATAGTTAATTAGTGTACTTTTTACACGTTGAATACTATTAAAAATAATGAATTTGTTAATTAATCTTATTTATTATTTAATGTTGCTTAAAGAATAAGTAATTAATAGTTTTATGATTTTTCAGAAATTTAAAATATTAATTTAGCATTTTTCGTTTAATTAGTAAGGTTTAATCACATTTTAATTATGGAAATTACCAAATGACCTGATAAAAATCCAAACTCATTTTTATAAAATAGTATACGAAAAATCGAGCAACTTCCGTCAAGGACACTTCACCGGAACCGGTTGTAATTCTGGTGAACCGGTGGTCAGAATGTTCCAACCGATTCACACAAAAAAAATCGGCAGTAACTTTTCTAGAATCTGTCAGCTTTGGGGTCTTGGGAAAAAATATTAATAACTTGAGTTCTATAACTCCGATGGAGCTCTACTAGGTATCGATGGAATCGTGACTTTCCGAACTACAATTTTTCATCATTAAAAAGAAAATTTGGGTTTGTGTTGTTCACTGAAAATGACCTCAAACTGGACTGTTATGCACAGACCCGAAATCAGTGGGGTGTTTTGTTAAAAAAATCATGTCTTGCTCATTTTAAATCAGTTTTTAGTTGTTCCACTTGAAAAATCTTAATATCTTATGGATCTATCACCTGGAGTTGATGGATCATGATTCCGATTTACGGAGAATGAACAGTAACTCCGGGAGCGGGTTGTTCATATTTTGTTTTCTGGTAAAAATATTTTTGACATAAACACATACTAATACACAAGTTAAACACATGTTAACCTATATAAACATATTTAACATGATTCCGGTCATTTCAAACTTGAACTTCATAAATCTAACATAAAAATAACCCATAGCATGCAAGTTAGGGTTTTTAAAAATAACTACCTTGTTTTGATAGCTATTTTCCTCCTCTTTCCAAAATTAGTGATAGTGTGGGATGACATGAACAAACTAAACTCCTACTCCTTATTCTTGCTATGCTCGGCTCCTCCCTCCTTTATTTTTCTCTCAAGTATATTAGCTCAGAAAGCTTTTCTCTCAAAATGCTCTCTAAACTTATAAAAGAAGAAGATGAAAATGACTAACTTAAAACTCACTAATGCAAGTATACTTGCAATAGTTATTAGATATAGGAAATGTATATATCTATTTTAGCATCATTAAGCTAGTTGTGTAGGACTTACAAGTTAGGTGGCTAAATGACTATGTAGGAGTCTATATCATCAAGTCTAGTGCACAAGCTCCAAGCAACTATCAAATAAATTTTATAAAATTTCAAATCCATGCCTCATTCTCCTCTCACTTTGCCTGCAATTGGAGTATTATTGTCCCAAATTGGTTGTCATCTTATTTGCTTTAATTAGTTTAATGAGCTACACAAATTAAATACCAAGTGGCTAAATAATTTGGACCATATTTAATTTTTATTTGGGCTCCCATTAAATGAGTTGGACTACTAGTTTGCCAAGTTTAATAGTTCCATACTTGGGCCACTAATTAATCCATGTTGGACCAATTTAATTAGTTTACATATTAATTATCCAAGTCCATGATTAATTAAATAATTGGATTGGCTAAACAATTAAAACTCTAGCCCATTAGTATTAAATTACTAAATGGACTAAAGAAATATCATTATCAATATTTCACTTTGTTTACATTATTTAATAATTATATTAATTAATGTACAAAATTTAAATTACTCCTTGTATTCAATTTAATTGAATATTTAAATCAATGGACAACTTTATCAATTCCTTTGATATTAAACCTCAGGGTTTGTTCACTAATTTAATCAACATATTAGTGACTCCCTTTAATTTACTCTAGCACTTAATCACATAATCAATTAATTACGTAATTAATTAATCACACAAAAGGATTAAATAACCTTACCAAACTAACTTATTAAAAATTAAATACTTTATAATGACGTTTGAAATTCTTGGTCATTACAGACCGTGAGCACCATACCCGGAGTTAGAGAACCCAGATATGGGGGCTTCACACTATTAATCCCTCAAACCATTTCTCCGCACTAAATTAAATGAAACTATTTTAGTAGCTAGTTGTTTTGCTTCGGATTATTGTTATGGACTAGACTAGATAGTCAAATCCAACGTTTGTTTCAATCAAATAATCTCATTTAAATTTTTTTGGATTATTTGTTAAAAAGATTCAAATACCCTAATCAAATAATTTTAAGTATATATATATATATAT
The DNA here is from genome assembly GCA_947179155.2 of Hedera helix. Taxonomy (NCBI): domain Eukaryota; kingdom Viridiplantae; phylum Streptophyta; class Magnoliopsida; order Apiales; family Araliaceae; genus Hedera; species Hedera helix. The sequence continues at coordinate 15,041,838 of OX359283.1, read as the reverse complement.
ATATATATATATATATATATATATATATATCCACCAAAAAAATACGTTCTCCATTTTGGACAAAATCATAGAATAATAGTTATAATGATGCTGATGATGTTGATAATAATAATAATAATAATAATAATAATAATAATATTTTTTTTATATAACCGAAAGAAGGAGAATGGATAACTAAATGTATTTTTTTAGTGTTAGAGAATTTTTTACCTCAAATTATTTGTCTCTCTTACTAAAATCTCTTTAATTTTATCAGTATTTGAGAAAATAAACTCTTCCTAATTACATATTTCAACATAACTTTTTATTACACTTAGTTAAAGAACTATAAATTTGTAAGACAATAATAATTTTACACTACATTATGCGGAAAATTATTTTGAATAAATTATTATTTTGTCTTGAACTCTAAATAGCAACCCTAGAGTTTAGCAATTGAAATATATATAATATTTTTATTTATTTACTTAAGAGAGAGATAGAAATGAAGATTTTATTTGGAGTATATAAAGATGATACTTTAGAGATAAAATTGATTTATTAAATGTTATTGAGTAATAAAATGGGGTATTTCTAAAAAACTTAATAAAAATAATTATGAAATATTAAAAAATAATTGTGATAATTTGGTCCATGAAAACTTAGTCTCAAACTTTAGACTATGAAACCTACTCCTTCCCCTCCCTCTAATGAATTTCTTATATGGGGTACTATTTTTTAAATGGAACTAATAGTCCAGTTTAGGGATAACAAAACAAATATACTATTATTTTTTAACAGTTCAGTCCCATGCTTTAATCCTTTAAACAAACGTACTTATGGAGTATTATATTTTAAACAGACAGTTCAATTCAGATATAACAAATAAAACACAGTACATACTCTTTTTTTTATATGGGATTTGTAACGACCCGGAAATTCGCGTGCTGGTCACGCCGGATCCCGCTCGTTAGACGCACAACCTTGTACTTAAATCCACAATATGCCTCAATAATATAATTGATCAAACTAGTTTATTTTTAAAACTATTATAACTTCATTCATAATCTACAACTACAACAATCTTATAGTTGTTAAAACACAATTATGCTACAACAGACTTGGTTCGTAAAGTACATTCTCATTCTTATCATCTACTATATTTATCAATAATTTAATTGTTAAACTAATTAATTAAAACTTTCAACAATTTTCTATTCCCAAAATCGCAATCTTTACATTGCTCCTTTACAACTCTAGATCATATACATTATAATTAAATATTTAATCTTTACTTCTATAAGTTATTCTTTATAATTCGGTAAGCTAAATAGAAATACCATTACAGCAAGCTGAATTACTAAAACAACAAACTTTTTTTCCCATTTCAGTATCTTGGATTTCCTATTCAACATACCATACATTACAACAAGCTGAACTACTAAAACAACAAACTGTTTTCCCATTTCAGCATCCTGGATTTACGATTCAACATACCATATATCCAATATAGCATCCTACATTCCAAATTCAGCATCTTGAATTCATTATTTCAGCATACCGTAATCTTGACATATGCTAATTTACTTAAAGTATTTCATTTGTATAAGTTTACATTGATAAAATGTAAAGTATACAACTTATTTTCATAATGAATATCTTTTATTCATTTTACCAAAATTTATTACAACTTAATTCATTTTCTTTACAACAATATGAGTAATTCTAGCTCACAATTTAACTTCATAAATTTATGCAATAATTCTTATTTACTTGTTCGTTCAGAACACGTAACATTTACAAATTGTTTATTGATGAGTAGGTTTTATACTTGCAAATTGAATGCTTAAGGCTTATTGATTTGTGTTGTTTTCATTTATTTTTATGCTCTATGGTTGTATTTTACTTACTTTTGGTAATTTCCCTTTGATGTGTAGGAAAAAGAGCTCAAAATGGCAAAATGGTGATTATCCCTGTCAGACAAGGGCCTAGGCGCTCAGTAGGCGCTCGGTAGGCGCTCGGTAGGCGCTTGGCAAAACCTCTGACCAGACCAGGTGAGCGCCTAGGCGCTCGGTAGGCGCTCAGTAGGCGCTTGACAAAAACATCCAACCAGAGAAAGTGAGCGCCTAGGCGCTTGGTAGGCGCTTGGTGGGCGCTCGTCGGGAAATGTCACGAGCAAAGTATTCTTTTATGGGACCCAAGCACGAAATTAAATGAGGGACATCCTCCAATACGTGGGAACGGTTAAATTGAGTGGGAGGTTGAGGAAAAGGGCGTGAGAACAGAGAGATATACAAAGGGGGAGACCTTAAGCAACAGGAGAGCTGGAACATCACAGGGAGCAGAGAATAGAGCAAAGGGTTCAAGTATTCAGCAGAGGAGGAATCAACGTTGGAGTTGAAGGACAATTCAGAGTGACAACTGAGTTCTACCTTCTCTTACCCCTCTTACTTTGATTTATCTTAATGTTGTTAAACTTGTATCATGGTTATTGAGTTAGTGATGAACTAAACTTCAGAATTAAGGTTGTAATGGAACCTAGCATGTAAATTGATGACAATTCATTTCCTCTTTATGTAAATTGATTGCGTTGGAGTTAATTGACATATCTTATGCTTGAATTATAATTATCTGGCCAGTAATTAGCTTGACAGTTTATATGAAATTGACAAATGGAATGTAAACCTAGGTCTGGGTATGTTGACATATGTTCTTGCCATTCTACATGTGATAGACTGCATGATGTGTATATAGGATAGACATATACCTATATACCATATGTAACCTATAATGAAATCTGATTTTAATGACTCCTATTTAATGTTAAATCTCATGGACACATAGTGATATATTTAAATAGGTGATATTCACTTGACCATCGACAGAGGCTAGTGAGTACACATGATTTTCTGGTTATTAAATCCACGTGTTTGATGACATAAAGAGGGAATGAAAATGTTCAATTGAAGTGTTAGGGGAAATTATAACCTTAACGTTTTACAACTTGACAACAAATCTTGGTAATTTAGGTTTCGTTAATTTAATTAATTTAAATCATTCACTTAATCAATATTCATCAACTTTGCGTAGTCGTTTAACTAGGATTGGAGCACTTTATGATTAGTATTTTGGTGAATTAATAGTAGATAGTCCTTGTGGGATACAATACCTTGCTTGCTATTTTACTATAGTTAGACCACGTATACTTGCGTGTTTTACTGGGTCAGATTTAGGCAAACATTTATCATAACTAAAAGCTTTACTAACTGAACAACAATAAGTTTAAATACTAAGACAATTATATTGAATGACATTTTAACAACGCCACAATATTCATCTTTCATAATCCAGTGTCTTTAAGAATTTCTTCAATTACTTCGCTGAAAATGTTAATTTAAAGCAAGGATGAACACGACGGTTCAACAAGTTTAACAGTTTCACATAACACGTAATCGCATTTCATCATGCTTAATGCTTCATGCATCTTATACTTTGTAGTGAATACATATCTCATACATATCATGTTTTACATTAAATCTGTGCTTCATGCTTTTATGCATGTCCTTTATCATGTCATATATTTCAATATAGAACAATCATAATAAGTCATCTACTACATATTAACAGTTCATTTCACCTCATTGCACATAGGCACATTAACACGTCATTGCACATAATAACATATGCACACATAACAGTTTAATAACAAATTTATAAATTATGCACATAATGCAACACGTCCTAAAAAACTTGCCTGATAAGTTTATCCGGCACACGCTAACATTACATTCCTCGAATAACCTACAATCATAATGTGGTTGACATATTAATATTAGTCACAATTTGACGCATTACAAGTCTTAATTATGACCCTAGCTTCCAATTGTTTTAACTTTTACATTAATCGATTTTAAATCTTAGTTAATTTATAACTCCTTCATACCAACTTAGAATTGGCTCATCTTTATACAGTGACCCATCTATAACATGGTCTAACTATCCCCATAGGTCTCATAAACCCCAAATTACTTGAACTTAAAAAAGTTCCAAAATAGCCCACTCAAAACAGTGAGTGGCAGTGCCGGGGACTATTGTATTATTATTATTCCAAAACTAATTATAGTCAATTTAATCTTAGTTAAACAGTTTTTCTTTTTGTTCTTTTCAGGTATCCGAGTTCGTGTATGCAAACACGTTCGAAAGGATTGGAACCTGTACCAGTCGAAGACGAGATTGAACGAAGGTTCCGTCGGATCCGACGCTTTGTTCAAGATACAGTACAACATCAAGCAAAGATGGCGGAAGAGGAACAGAAATCGCTTAGAAACTTTGCTATGCCTCAGATCACTGAGCTACAATCAAGTATTCAAAGGCCAGCGATTACCGCTACAAATTTTGAAATTAAGCCAGGAACAATTCAGATGCTGCAAAATTCAGTTCCATTTGGGGGTTTACCGAATGATGATCCGAGTGAACACTTAGTGAGCTTTCTTGAGATTTGTGATACGTTTAAGTTTCATGGAGTAAGTGAAGATGCAATAAGACTGAGGTTATTTCTGTTCACACTCCGTGATAAGGCGAGAGCTTGGCTTCACTCCTTACCCCCTGGTTCAATAACGACGTGGAACGATTTGGCACAAAAGTTCCTTGCCAAATTCTTTCCACCAGCTAAAACAGCCAAGATGCGGAATGACATTACGAGTTTTGTTCAACATGATTCGGAGTCGCTATATGAAGCATGGGAAAGATTTAAAGACTTAATGCGCAGATGTCCTCATCATGGGGTACCACAGTGGTTGCTAGTTCAGACGTTCTACAATGGATTGGTTAATGCTACACGTACCAGTATTGATGCAGCAGCAGGAGGAGCTTTAATGGCTACATTTTTTGATGAAGCATATAAATTGCTGGAGACTATGGCAGCCAACAATTATCAGTGGACAACTGCAAGGATGAGCCAACCACGGGTAGCCGGGATCATTGAGGTGGATGCAGTTACAGCGTTTTCAGCTCAAGTAACATCTCAGATTGCGGCTTTGACAAGAAAAATTGATGCTATGGGTGCAAAGGATGTGCAGAATGTAGCAATGGTGTGCGAGTTATGTGCTGGAAGTCATTCCAGTGATCAATGCGCCATTAGTTCAGAGTCAGTGCAGTATTTGGGGAATTATAACCGACAATAGAACACTAGCAACCCCAACAGTTATAATCCGGGGTGGAGGAACCACCCGAACTTTTCATGGAGAGATAATCAAACCTATCCACAAAATGCTCCAAGGCAATCCAACCCCCCCGGATTTCACGATCAACCCCTTCAACAACCAGAGAAACAGTCACACTTGGAAGAAATGTTGGTAAAATTCATGGCTGGAACAGAGTCAAGGATGAGTGCGCAAGACAAGATTATGAATCAGATGGACATGAACATAAAAAGCCAAGCAGTGTCAATTCATAACTTAGAGAATCAGATGGGACAGTTGGCAAATGCAATGAATAACCGTCTTCATGGAAATTTGCCAAGCGACACAGAGGTGAATCCAAAAAGAGAAGGGAAAGAGCATTGCAAAGCTATTATGCTTAGAAATGGGAAAGAATTGCAAGAGGCAAAACAGGAGTTGCCAAGAGAAGAGAAAAAGAAGAAAGAAGAAATCGAAAAAGAAGTTGAAGAAAAGGGGACTAAGTCAGATGCACAGGCAAAGGAGAAAGCTCAAATGGATAGAAATGCTTCATTGGTACCGCCTGTTCCATTTCCACAGAGATTGCAAAAACGGAAATTGGACATGCAATTTTCAAAATTTTTGGAGGTGTTTAAGAAGTTACAAATTAACATTCCATTCGCAGATGCATTGGGACAGATGCCTAGCTACGTCAAATTCATGAAGGACATTTTGTCAAAGAAAAAAAGGTTGGGAGAATTTGAAACTGTAGCTTTAATGGAGGAGTGCAGCGCCATCTTACAAAAGAAACTTCCACCGAAGCTTAAGGATCCGGGTAGTTTCACTATACCATGCACAATTGGGAGCCAGTTTTTCAACCGGTGCTTATGTGATTTGGGTGCAAGTATCAACCTCATGCCTTTCTCGGTTTATCAGCAGCTTGGTTTGAAAGAAGTCACTCCCACAAATGTAACTCTTCAGTTAGCAGATAGATCACTCACTTATCCGCGGGGGATTGTGGAGGATGTCTTGGTTAAAGTCGGCAAATTCATATTTCCGGTGGATTTTATCGTGTTAGACTTTGAGGAGGACCGAGACATTCCAATCATTCTGGGTCGACCATTTCTTGCAACAGGGAGAACATTGATTGATGTTCAGAAAGGACAGCTGACTATGCGGGTGCAAGACCAAGAGGTAACCTTCAACGTGTTTAAGGCAATGAAATTCCCCAGTGATGTTGATGAATGCCTCAGAGTTGATTTGGTTGATGGAGCAGTTAACGAAATGCTTGCAAGTAATAATGCTCTTGATCCTCTTGAGACTTCTATTGTTAATGAAGAAATTTCAGAAGCTATGGAGTATGTGCAACTGCTGGATTCTTCACCAAGGCACTCTCAGTTTCAACAGCAATTTGAAGCACTTGATTACTCGGGGAAGTCTAATGTTAGAGCTAAAACTTCATTAGTGAAACTGCCACCTTTAGAGCTTAAACAACTACCTAAGCATCTTAGGTATGCATATTTGGATACAAAGGGAAATAGTCCGACTGTTTGCATGCACAAGATTCTACTCGAAGAAGGGGCTAAACCAGCTATTGAGCATAACGCGTATTGGGCTTTCCAAAAGCTTAATTTTGATGCAACATCAGCGAGTGAAAAGCGATTATTGCAATTAAATGAGCTTGATGAATTTCGTCTCCAGGCCTACGAAAGCTCTAAATTATATAAGGATAAGGTAAGGAAATGGCGCGACAAGAAGATCATCCCGAGGAATTTTGAGCCGGGTCAACAAGTTCTTCTCTTCAACTCCCATTTGAAACTCTTCCCAGGAAAATTTAAGTCGAGGTGGTCAGGTCCGTTCTCTATCATTCAAGTATTTCCACATGGAGCGGTGGAATTGGAGGATTTAGCTACGAAGCAAACTTTCAAAGTGAATGGCCAAAGGTTGAAACATTATCGGGGTGGTGATTTTGATCGTCAGAAAATCTCAATCATCTTCGCCAACGTTGATTGAAAAGGGCAAAGTCGGGCTGATGACTTAAAACCAAGCGCTGTTTGGGAGGCAACCCAAAGTGTTAATTTTATAGTTTTAAGCTTTTGTGGAGTTAAATTATGTTAAGATTTCATAATTTGTAGTTAGATTATTTCTAAAAATCATGTGTTGTTAATACGAACTATTTGTCTCATGGTAGGTACAAGTAGCATACACAAGGAGGGAATTAATGCAACAAAGGAGGCTGAGAACAGGAGCTAAGAGCGCCTAAACGCTGGTAGAGCGCCTAGTAAGCGCCTACCAAGCGCCTAGGCGCTTGACTGGACTGCCCCAAAAATAGGAGCTGCACGTGCAAGAGAGGGAAATAAGAGTCTCGACTGGGGTTTGAGTTTATTGTGCAATCCATCAACTATTCGAACTCTAGAGCACACTCCCAACCTTTCATCTTACAATCTAAGTGCAATAAGGAAGTTTCAAACCAACCTATTCCAAACTTAAGCCTCTATATTGCTGAAACCAAAGAGGACTCGCCAAAGTCAATGAGGTCTCCCTGAGCATTCTGCCCTCTTGTTCGTTTATCCCACCAACGACTTCAATTCAAGGCTTGGGTACTGCATTAAAGTTAAGAACAACATCTTTAACCCCCAGTTGGAAGAGTAAATGTTCTTTTTGAGTTTGAATTTACTCTGTAATTGGGCTTCGAATATGTGATTGGGTTGCTCAAATTGATAAACCCACAGTGGGTGGTAGAATCCAAGTTTGGGGGAGCATCTTTGGTTCATGATTTTAAAGGTGCACACCAAGTGTTCGCTAAAATTCCTGAAAGAATAAAGTGTGCTTATTTGGCTGCAATTTTCTGGAGTAAGGTTGGGTAATCACCTTGCATTTTGTTAGTGAGCCATAGGACCAAAAAGACAACGTGGTGAGAGTTCCCAATCCTCGTACGACACAGAGATTTATCAGTTCCATGACATAGCTTGATAAAATACACCAATAACTCAGCGACAAGATGTGATGCACGAATTTAATGTGAATGTCGCTCAGGCCTTAGCTCATGCACTCTCCAATATTCAGCTTCCCGATATTCCTCAAATCCCAACATTCCCACGGCTTGACCACGGATGAGGAGCACAATGATGATAACTAAGCAATTACAGGGAAGTCTTATGTATTACATTTCTTTCTTATTGCAAATTGAGGACATTTCGCTGTTTATGTTTGGGGGTGGGATAACTTGCTGGGATAAGTGTCATATCCTGCATAGTGTCGTGTCTTGTATAAATGCATATAGTTATTTGCATGTTGTAGTTTAAAAATGTTGTAGTTTAAAAAAAAAAAAAAATTAAAAATTTAAATTGTAATTTAGGACAGTTGCATTTAATTTTAGAATTTTGTGGGTACATTCATTGCAAACCCTCACGAGACACAACTCGTCCATTTGGGGTAACCTTGTGGTTCAAAGGCTTTACACGTGCTAAGTGTAATCGTGGTCCCTACGAAAGTGGGTTAGTCTAGGTATTATGCATAGTTAGGCATGTTAGAGTAGTGAATCAAGCAATGAAGTGGTATAATCTTATGTTTGCTGATGATGATAATTTGATGAATTAGTTAGCGATTTGGGTGAATTGGATAATGAGTGTTAGTCTAATTTCTAACTGTTACTAGTGACTGCATTGCTTCAGACCCCTGACATTTATATGCACATATTCGGTGTGTTCAAATCGTTGAACTTTATGAGAGGTTGATTGAATTAAGTGCCTGTTTCGATAAGAACAACCTCTATATGCTTACTTGTTTAAAATTTTTTTTTAATAATCAAATAAATAAAAAGAGAAAAAAATATGGATAAGTATGATAGTTAAAAGTAACTTGGCTAGTTTGCTTTTGTGGCCTTAATTACTCGAACAAGTAAGCCCGTAGGAGTGTCTCTACACTTAATGCCCTAATGCCAACTGGTTTGGGAGTCATTAGTGGAAAGTTCATTACATGGGTAGTTTTGAAAAGCCTAATAAAAGTAAACATTGCTTATGCCAAGATTAGATGCGAGATGGAGCGTAAAACGCACTCGTGATAAATAAATAAATAAAAAATTATGTGCAAGTAAGCATATGGAGGACTTATGCATATCCTTCTGTTAATTATCGTCTATGGGCATTGAAGTTAATTAACTTATCTGAGTTTTGGTGAATTTGACGCATTGAGTTCACACACACACGATATGGGTTGAAAGTAATGCCCTACTAGTAATGTGTTGGGAATGGGCGAAACATGATTTTGAAATTTTGTCTAAATGGTAACTAAGGAATATCTGAGGCATATGTTTAGATAACCGTTGGTTCATTGTTTGGTTTGTAGGTTGATATTTAGTTCAAGTTTCATTTGTTTTGTTTTATTTTGTTTTTGATTTGCTTGAGGACAAGCAAAAAGCTAAGTTTGGGGGTATTTGATGAGTAGGTTTTATACTTGCAAATTGAATGCTTAAGGCTTATTGATTTGTGTTGTTTTCATTTATTTTTATGCTCTATGGTTGTATTTTACTTACTTTTGGTAATTTCCCTTTGATGTGTAGGAAAAAGAGCTCAAAATGGCAAAATGGTGATTATCCCTGTCAGACAAGGGCCTAGGCGCTCAGTAGGCGCTTGGTAGGCGCTCACTAGGCGCTCGGTAGGCGCTTGGCAAAACCTCTGACCAGACCAGGTGAGCGTCTAGGCGCTCGGTAGGCGCTCAGTAGGCGCTTGACAAAAACATCCAACCAGAGAAAGTGAGCGCCTAGGCGCTCGGTAGGCGCTTGGTGGGCGCTCGTCGGGAAATGTCACGAGCAAAGTATTCTTTTATGGGACCCAAGCACGAAATTAAATGAGGGACATCCTCCAATACGTGGGAACGGTTAAATTGAGTGGGAGGTTGAGGAAAAGGGCGTGAGAACAGAGAGATATACAAAGGGGGAGACCTTAAGCAACAGGAGAGCTGGAACATCACAGGGAGCAGAGAATAGAGCAAATGGTTCAAGTATTCAGCAGAGGAGGAATCAACGTTGGAGTTGAAGGACAATTCAGAGTGACAACTGAGTTCTACCTTCTCTTACCCCTCTTACTTTGATTTATCTTAATGTTGTTAAACTTGTATCATGGTTATTGAGTTAGTGATGAACTAAACTTCAGAATTAAGGTTGTAATGGAACCTAACATGTAAATTGATGACAATTCATTTTCTCTTTATGTAAATTGATTGCGTTGGAGTTAATTGACATATCTTATGCTTGAATTATAATTATCTGGCCAGTAATTAGCTTGACAGTTTATATGAAATTGACAAATGGAATGTAAACCTAGGTCTGGGTATGTTGACATATGTTCTTGCCATTCTACATGTGATAGACTGCATGATGTGTATATAGGATAGACATATACCTATATACCATATGTAACCTACAATGAAATCTGATTTTAATGACTCCTATTTAATGTTAAATCTCATGGACACATAGTGATTTATTTAAATATGTGATATTCACTTGACCATCGACAGAGGCTAGTGAGTACACATGATTTTCTGGTTATTAAATCCACGTGTTTGATGACATAAAGAGGGAATGAAAAGGTTCAATTGAAGTGTTAGGGGAAATTATAACCTTAACGTTTTACAACTTGACAACAAATCTTGGTAATTTAGGTTTCGTTAATTTAATTAATTTAAATCAGTCACTTAATCAATATTCATCAACTTTGCGTAGTCGTTTAACTAGGATTGGAGCACTTTATGATTAGTATTTTGGTGAATTAATAGTAGATAGTCCTTGTGGGATACGATACCTTGCTTGCTATTTTACTACAGTTAGACCACGTATACTTGCGTGTTTTACTGGGTCAGATTTAGGCAAACATTTATCATAACTAAAAGCTTTACTAACTGAACAACAATAAGTTTAAATACTAAGACAATTATATTGAATGACATTTTAACAACGCCACAATATTCATCTTTCATAATCCAGTGTCTTTAAGAATTTCTTCAATTACTTCGCTGAAAACGTTAATTTAAAGCAAGGATGAACACGACGGCTCAACAAGTTTAACAGTTTCACATAACACGTAATCGCATTTCATCATGCTTAATGCTTCGTGCATCTTATACTTTGTAGTGAATACATATCTCATACATATCATGTTTTACATTAAATCTGTGTTTCATGCTTTTATGCATGTCCTTTATCATGTCATATATTTCAATATAGAACAATCATAATAAGTCATCTACTACATATTAACAGTTCATTTCACCTCATTGCACATAGGCACATTAACACGTCATTGCACATAATAACATATGCACACATAACAGTTTAATAACAAATTTATAAATTATGCACATAATGCAACACGTCCTAAAAAACTTGCCTGATAAGTTTATCCGGCACACGCTAACATTACATTCCTCGAATAACCTACAATCATAATGTGGTTGACATATTAATATTAGTCACAATTTGACGCATTACAAGTCTTAATTATGACCCTAGCTTCCAATTGTTTTAACTTTTACATTAATCGATTTTAAATCTTAGTTAATTTATAACTCCTTCATACCAACTCAGAATTGGCTCATCTTTATACAGTGACCCATCTATAACATGGTCTAACTATCCCCATAGGTCTCATAAACCCCAAATTACTTGAACTTAAAAAAGTTCCAAAATAGCCCACTCAAAACAGTGAGTGGCAGTGCACATTTGTCTCAACCTGTTTCACGGTAAAATTCATATAAAATAATCTATAAGGAATTTTAACGTCATTCTTTTTGCTATCTCTTCATAACTTCTATATCTACAACTTTTGTTTAGGTTTGAGAACCTAATTCAGTACACACAAGGCCGTACACCTCAAATAATAGCTAGGTTAAAAATTGTCCCGAGAAAAATTGGCAGTCAGACCCTAGCTCGCTATAAAATTCATAACTTCTTCGTTACATGTTCGTTTTTGATCAACTTTATATCAAATTAAACCTTATAAAGTCTAATTTAAATATTATTTAGGTCTTAACTTCATCCAATGTACCAAACAACACAGATCTAATCATTTACACACCCTATCCAGAGAATAGAACTTCCTAGACAGTCACACAACTTAAATTTTTTCAAAAATGTTCTAGTCCATAAAATCGTTCAATCTCCTGGATACTTATAGATAACTTTCATATCTACAACTTTGTAGTTTACACCAACACCAAATTCGAAACACGATTCTGGGCAGATTTTTACAAGCATATAATTCGTGGCAGATTCTGGGCAGACAATTTTCGGTTCGACCCAAACTGCTTCAATCAGTCACCACGAACAAACACTAAGTCATTTCTGTGATCTAAATTTTTCAACTTGTAGCTTACTTCTATACCTTTGATTTGACATATTACCCACCCTCTAACTCCAAATATTCAATTTTTTAAAAATCATGAACCAACAATAACAAAACACACTGTTTCTGCGAATTGAGCTTCAACTTTTCTTTCTTTTTCATTTAATCCGTAAATCACATACTAGATTCAAGGCCATCTATGGTTAGACATTTATACACAAGGTAATCCATGATCTAAAACCAACAATTTTACAACCCACAACATATACCCAAGAAAAATTAAAGATTTAACAAGGGTTTAACAATATACCTTTTTGGCTTAACTTTTCTTACATTTCTTCCATGGCAGCCTTCTTTCCCTTCTTTTCTTTCTCAACCGCGAGCTTCCTTTCCTTTCTCTAAATGTTGAGAATGCTTTCAAGTGAGTGGGTTTAATTAGTTAACTTTAATGATATAATTCAAGATAAGAGGTGAGAGGTGAAATAAATTTTGATTAGTGGATAGTAGATTTCCTTAAGATAAGATAAGCTATGATTGGCTCCTATTAAGCCACCTCATTAAAAATCTGAGATACAGCTGGCCCACTAAAAACCTGTGGATTAAATTATCTTTTGGGTCCCTCTTTTAATTATCTGACCTGCTTTTTGACTGTCTCACCCAAAAACCAAAATTTCAATATTACAGTCAATTTATACTAATTTGGACGTTCCCGACGTCATGGTAACATCCGTTTCTTCAAATTAACTTCCAAACTTTAAGTTTGACCTTTTTTCTTAAAAAGTCAAACGGTCAACTTTGACCATAAAGTCAATTGAAACGCATATTGTGTTTACAACCCATACTTACTAAATTCGACGTTCCCGTCGCAACGGTGAAGTCCGTTTCTCAAAATTCTTTTCCAAACTCAAACTTTGACTTTTCACATTTACAAGTCAAATAGTTGACTTTGACCAAAAGTCAACCCCGACACCAAATTGTGTCTACTACATCTCTTCGTTAAATTCGACGTTTTGAACTCAATGGTGCAGTCCGCGTCTCCAAATTCTCTTCCAAACTCCAAGTTGGGATTTTCTTGACTTTTCTCTCTTTTCTTTAGTCAAACTTTGACTATTTACCCATTTTGGTCATTTCTTGACATTTCGATTTGTTAACTTGTCTTTACACATGTAATTATACTTGTGTTATCAGGTATACATTACATCATTCTCTTCACACTACTATTTTATGTAATTACAACCACGCAGGGTTCATTCTTAATTTGAGACATGTCTCATTAATAACTTGGCCATACATATAAGTCTTACAATTATTAAATGTGTAGGCTTATTCACTATATTCATATAGTTTGACATATAAATTAATCTGACTCGCCATAACCTTAATCCATGATGGACTATTATTTAATTTTCAACACTTGATTATTAGGTTGGATTTAAACTTAATTTCTACCACAATACATAGCTTGTCTCTTCCCAACTTACTAATTTGGGTTATCTTAATTTACCATTCAAGGTTTAACTTTTCATAAGCTTATTTAATTAATATATTAAGCTTTCTATTATTCTTGATGATTTATTCCGCTAATCATTTATCATGATCGGCTAAAATATAATTAGCGCACCTCCAAGTATATACGTATCTATACATATACACTTTCACGTTAACTTAAAAATATCTCACTAATTGAAATTTATTTCCATAATAAATTTCCTCATACCTCAAAGTAAAAACTTCTTACATAATCTCTTTTAGTCCAATAAATTCATCGAACTTTAAAGGTATTATATTACCTTATTATCAATATACCTCCAAGTATACACATAATCAAATTTTAGGTTTTAAAATTTAGAAACCTCCAATCACTTACATTTAAATCCTAACACCACATTAGGGTCAAATATTTACTACTTTCTATACATTTTATTTTTTCAAATCTAGGTTTTAAACTCCAACATTTATTTCAACATCAAGATCTTATTTATAAATCTTGTGAAATATCCGGGATATTACAGGATTAATAGTTTAGCCTTATTCTCTAATTTCTCAAACTGACATACCTATAATATTAAAAAGGTGTTCAGTATATAGTAAGTGTAATTTAAATTCTTTTAGAAAAGAAAAGAAAATAGCTTATAATGTTCAAATCAACAAGTTATTTTGTCGAAAACAAAACAAGTAGCTTATTTCGAAAAATATGGTTTAAAAATATTCATACCAATGTCAAATTACCGAATTACATTAATCAACATTAAATTTGGTTAAATGTTATATGTTGACTTGTGTTTATAATATAATTGGTTAAGGATCACTTTGATACAACTAAAATGATGACCAATTTCGTTTATATTGTATTACTTTTTTTTTAAAGACATTTTGTTATGGGAATTGATTTTTTACAAGTAAAATCGATATTTTCTCAATATATCTCTCACATGAGTGTGGGACCAATTTATTATTTATGTGAGATAGATCTTGTAGAACTATTATTTTTATTTGTAAAAATTCAATTCCATTTATCATTAACTAGTCGCTGAGGCAAACACGATGCGTGTGAAATAATTAGTAAAATTATTAAATAATATTGAACATAAAATAATAGTGTTTCTCGCTAATATAGATTTTTTTTTATTGAAATAAAGCACTTTTACATGCTTATCAGAAACTTTAAAAAAAATTATATTTTCTTGTAATTCACAAAAAAAAAACATATTTATAATTTCAGATAACATAATAACCTTAATTGTAAGGAAGTTTATTTAAAAAACATATTTAATATAGATAAAATAAGAAACAAAAAATTGATAATAGTAAGAAAATAAGAAAGAAAAAATGTTAGAGAATAAAAAAGATGTAATTGCTTACTTGATGAACATGGCATAAGAATTACGACTGCTATGGAACATCCGATGGAGATTGTGATATTTGGTGAATAAAATATTTCAATAAACATGGGTGGTGGTGGTCTTATGGTGAAACCGTGAAAGCAGTGAAGAAACAGAAAAAGATTTTTCTTTTCGGTAAAAAAGAGAGAGAAATAATTATGGATAAATGAAAATTGATATGGGTGAAAACTGAAAAGATAAATGTTGACACCGGGGAATTTCGAGTCTTTCCCTAAAGTGTCCCTTTTTAGTTATTGTGTTGTTACTTATTTCGTTAAAGGGGTGCTTGTAGAAAAAAGTCGGCATAAATGTCGACGAGGTTTTTGAAAGGTTGATTTAAATGATGAGCCGATTGATCAAAGGCACCAGTTGGTAAAAGTTTAAATGGATGTACCAACTCATCCAAATTTTATGTTTTCCTAAATCGAGATTACTCATTTGTAACTCCGATTAATTGGTCTGCAACCGAGATTCATATAGTTCAGAGGATTGCTTAAGCGAGAGGAGGGTGTTAGGCACCCCCCGACTTCCGTGAAAATATGATTACCATTTTCTTAATGCTTTTCTTAAAATGCCTTAAATGTGAGAATATGTGTGTGGGTGTGTGTATGTGTGTGCGTGTGTGTGTGTATGTTTGTGTGATTTAGTAGAAAATTTAGAATATCACCACTTAGCTTTTGAATCAAAATCGTGAGAAGTGCGTTATGTTGAAAGCAACTTCAAACCTCTTTGAGCCTACACATGAAGGATTTGCTTTTGAGAAAAAGATTCGTTCTAACTCTTGTTTTGATAAAATTCCTTTAATTTATCACTCATTTGATTTGAAAAGATTAAAAATGTATTTGTATGCCATTTTCAAAAATCGTTTGATTTGAAAAGATTTGTCTTAATAAAACCCTTTGAATGGTATTTTGAAAATCATTGTTAAAATAATTAATCATAGTTTTGTTTCAATAAAACGCTTTTGGGTGACGTTTTGAAAAACATTATTTTAAACTCTTCGTCAAATAGGTATTGAAGTCCTTTATTACTTCCAATTTTAGCTTGCGGATCTAAATACCCTAAGTTGATTCAATTTTAGAAGATTTTTATCACATTATGTTTGAAAATCGTTTTGTGTATCAAGAGATAAAATCAACCAATCACAAATATGTTTAGAGCTACCCACGGGCATGTAAGCCATCAAAATAGTCCCAAACACCAAATAAAGTTTTCACTATTACGGGACCTTAAATCCGCCTGTCGAGATTCTCGATGTCGCTTTAAGGCCCAAGATTACATGTTACAAGGAAATGCACTTATCAGCATTACATCTGAAAATCGTCCATCATCAGAATTCCGCCCATATTTGATTTTCTTCCTAGGCTCACATAATAGAAATTTCATTAAATGATAATAAGTTTAAAAATAATAGTATTAAAATATTGATAAAATTAATATGAGGTTGAAATGCAGTTAGATCCACACAATTGTGCGGATAAGGACTTTCAATTTCATTCCATTGCTAGGAGTTCTGCTTGGCCAAACTTTGGGATTAGCTACACCGCTAGATATACAATCTAAGATGGGGAGATTTATGGGTAAAATATAGTAAAAATTAAATCTTTAGTATCTTAAAACATTAAAAATAATAGATATGAGGTAGATCTATGGATAAAACATATAAAGATCACATTTTAAATATCGTAATATATTGAAAATGCTAGATTTATAATAGATCTATATATATAGCATAACAAGATCAAATCTTTAATCACAACAATAGATCTATATATATAGCACAACAAGATCAAATCTTTACTCACAACACATTGTAAAAATTACAGATAATGATAGAACTATGCTAGATCTATATAGAAATACTCAAAGATTGGATTTTTTTCACCTTGGGGTGATGGAGAGAGCCTCGTAGAGCGTGGATGTTGCAGAAATCACTCTAATTTATATATGAGATTGACAAAATATAATAGATCTATCATTTCTCTCACTAAAATTGGAGCATCTCTCTATAAAAATGGCTCTCTCCTGCAAAATGAACTGAAATCGCCTATTTATAGGCTTTGGGACCTGTCGCAGATCACCTGCTGCTTGTTTCAGGTAGACCTGCGGCTGATTGTTTTGGTTCCACGTGCCTCAGTTTTTGTGCAGCATCGTTGGGTTTTCGTCTTTCAAGCTGGAATGTCCATAATTTACAATCCGGGAAGAGATAGGAGACTTGTTATACCTTTCCGGAAAGCTCTTTCTGAGGGCTACATAATGACATAAGGCACACCAACTTTGGATCTTGTGCTTGGCTTTCAGGGGTGCTGTTCCCTTGTAACCCCCACCAGCTCACCTGTGAGTTGGGTAGCAACTCGCTCACTAGGGAATGAGACCCCTAACTACCTTGTCGGAGTGACCATTAGTCGAATTCATATAAGTATGAGCTAATTCCAACACATCCACCTAAAGATATCGGTTAGTCACTTGTTTTGCCTTGCATAATCCGCTGCTCAAAAATTGTCGTGATAACTTCAATTATAGATTGTTGTGATAGCTGTGGATACACGTATTGAGGTCCGCCATCCTTGCACGAATATCTTGGCGTCGTTGCGAAATGACAATTCTACCCTCCTGCCATGGTTAGAAGATAAGTAAAATTTTTTGGGTGTTTATAATAAATTGTGTGAAGTGAGTGGTTATTTGACAGTTTATGGAGTTTTTTTTTCCTCTTGTGATAACTATTTTACCAATTTTAATTGGATTATTCTTACTATAAGATGTGACTAAATTACACTAAAAATCAGTTAAAAAAATATATCAAACTTTATAAATATAAATACATTTCACTAAATGACCAAATTCTCTTCGACAAGCAGGAACATAAAAGCGTCACAAACATAAAAGCACTCCAAAGATACATCATAGATTTAGCCATAGTATGAAAACACCCATGGACAAATAGCAAAACACTCTAGAAATTTTCTTAAAATTCATCGACGCGTCCTAAATTTAGTTATATTATTAATTATTTGTCAAAATCCTAACACCACTTATATATACTATGACGACCCCAAATCCGGGTTCCATAACCTCGAGTTTGGTTCTCACTATTCAACACATTACTAACAATTAAATACATACATTGCATTTAAATATCGCGGAATAATACATATTGGTTCCCTTCAAAAGGTTACAATACCAGGGTCTATCAACCTTAACATAATAACAGTTCCTATCACAAGGAATTATAAAAGGTTTAACAACCGTAAATACATAATTAAAGATCTAATTAGCATGCATAAGCTAACTTAAGCTCTGGCTTTTCCTTTTCCCTTATCCTTCTTTGAGCAATCAGGATTATCTGAAAAATGGTTCATGATATAGCAAGAATGAGCAACTAGTTTGCTCAGCAAGTTTAGAACAATCATATAGATTTAATATATCATGAATGAATGAGAAATATCATCAATGATTCAACAATAGATATAACAATTATGAATGAAACAGGATTCAAATTTTAATAAACAGAATATTTGAATCTTAAAATGCTGAGTGGTCACTAAGGACCCTGAACTAACTAGGGTATAATAGAGTTTTCTCTGACCCTTTGAGTTGTTTGGTTTTCAAGGGGATCAGCCTATTCAACCCGCTGTATATGCATTACATTTAGTCACTGGCGCCCAAAGTCGGTTTCCCGACACAAAATCCCCTAATTTAGGATTGTTCAATTCTCAGACTTAATATAAGAAATCCGCACCCAACAATGGTTTGGATAAGCTTTTAAAAGTATTCAAGTTATTGAATTTAGAAACGCAATGTCTAGCTGAACTATTAGCTTCAGACATTTTTAATACAGTTCATGAATCAAGAACTAATAAGCTTCAAGTGCACTAAGTGCGATTTTATAAACAGTATGGATGTGGAATAATTTTAAATAATTAAACCACTTCAAGCTTTGACAATAAATGCAAGTATAGAAACTTGTTCAACAATAAATGAGTAGGGTTAGAGAACTTGCCTGTTTGCTCAGCTACAATAATTGTCTAGCTTTAACTAACTTGCTTTGAAAGACCTAACATTAATAAAGTCGGTCTAATAATTAGTACGACGTATTTGCATAACTATACGCTTAATAACGAACTTATTTACCACATAAGTACTAACACATAAATTACATTAGTCAAAACAATATTATTAACCTTATAGACCCTCAATCATATTAGGTTAATAATTTAATAAGTTAGAAAATATTTTTCTTAAGTGTTGGACACTTATTAAACCTTTAAACAACTTATTATAATTGTTTAATTAAATTCAATTTATTTTATTAACTCAATCTCTTTTTAATTACTATTTAATATTGATTAAATAGAAATTAATTAATTAACTCTAGTTATTATAAATAATAACTAATTGTACTTACTTATTATTTAATTATAATTAAATAATAAATAATTATTAACTTAGTTTTAACCTTCTTTAATTTAATGTTAATCAACCAATAATTAACCAAGTAATTAACCTTACTTATTATTTAATTAAGGAAATTAAATAATAGTTTACTAATCTTAATCCTCTTTAATTATTATTTAATGTCAATTAAATAATAATTAATTATTTAATTAATTTTAATTATTATTTAAGGTTAAATAATAATCAAATCATTCTTATTTATTATTTTAATTAAATAATAAATTATTACTCTAATAACTTAATTTCCATTAATCGTTATTTAATGTTAATTAATTACTTAATTATCCTTATTTATTATTTAATAATATTTAAATAATAAATAATTAATTTATAAATTTTATCTCTCTTTAAATATTATTTAATAGGCATTAAATAATAATTGCTAATTTATCATCTTTATTTATTATTAACATTTAAAATAATAAATAAATAATAAATTTATTTAATTTAACCATGGTTTAGCTAACTAGATTAATATTTAAAATATTTAAATATTAAACTTAATGAAAAATATCCTCCCCAATATTATTTTTGTATTATTATTATTTTTGTTATAATTTTAAATTAATTTTTAAATATTTAAATTAATTAAAATTAACCCGAATGGCATTTTCGTAATTAAGTTGAAAAACCGGACCGATGGCAGTTTCGTAAATAATCAGAAAACTGATCCGAGGGCAAAATGGTAATTTCGCCGAAAAAAACACGGAGGGGCATAAATGTAATTTCCCCGGAAACAGTTGCTCGCGCATTGCGCGCGGTACGCTGAAGCAGGACCAAAACGGTGCCGTTTTGGAGTCACTGCTGTTGGCTTCCGCGCGTACGCGTGGCGTAATATTTCTTGGAGGCTAAGCGACGCCGTTTTGGTCTCCGCGTCCGACTGTGCACAGTGGTCCGCGCATTGCGCGGAAACCTTTAATTTTTTTGTTCTTCCACAGAATGTGAACAGTTCCGGCTATACACACTTTAATTAAAATTATACCTTCAATAAATCTTTAACTCTTCAATAAAAATCCAAAAAAAATTACCAATCACCTTATATTAATTTATAACATGAAAAATTAATTTTTCATGATTTAATATCATTATTTTTTTATAAAAATTTTTACATCACATAAACTACCATAAATCCTAACTTTTTGTATATAACTCCAATTTGAGTGATTCAAACTTTGTTTTTCTCATGATTTAATGTTCTATAATATTAGCACATCAAACCTAAGTTTTATAAAAATATTTTTGGACATAAATTCCAAAACTTGTTTACACACTATTAAATACATATTTTAGCATATAAAATATACCAAAATACAAACCAAGCATATTAAACTCAAGCATGGCATAAATATTACCTCTACACATTAATAACTATATTAACATGTTTATACTAACATGATGATTTATTTAATTTAAAAACAAAAAATATTTAAAATAACCATTACATTGATTTAATGGCTATTCTTCTTTTTCTCCCAAAGTATGTTGTGAAAAAAGATGACATGCACTAGCTTAGCACTCATTCTCCTTCTCTTGCTCTCTCTCAAAATATTTTGCTCTCAAACTCTCTCTAGCTTGGAAAATGGAAGAAGAAGAAATGACTCACTTAAGCTCCAAAATTGTAAGTATACTTACAATTTGGATATATATAAAATATATATCTATCAAAATTACCATCATGAGATAGCAATGATACTTACACAAGAAAGCTAGTCCATACTTAGTTGGTGAGGATTTTGTGGGAAAAGACTTTCCCAAAAATCAAAACAAGCAACCTAATATTAATTAAATGAAAAATAAAAGAAAATAAAAAAAAAACTCATTTTCTCTCTCCTTCCAAGCACATGGTCGGCTGATGCCACTTTTCATTGTCCCAAAATTATTGACACATTTTATTTTTAATAATTAATAAGTTAATTTAAGTATTTTTCAAGTGGGCCAATCATTGGGCTTTAATTTAAAATACCAATTGGGCTTCTATTAAATTGTTTGGGCTACTAAATTGTGAAATTTTATTATTCTCCACTTGGGCTACTAATTGACCCATGTTGGCTAATTTAATAATTTACACATTAATTATTCAATCCATGATTAAATAAATAATTAGATTGAATAAATAATTAAATATTTTAACCCATTAGTATTAAATTACTAAATGGACTAATAAATATTATTATTAATATTTCACATTATTTACATTAATTAATAATCATATTAATTAATTTATTATATTTAATTCACTCATTATATTCAATTTAATTGAATATTTAATTAATAGGAAACTTATCAATTATTTTGATATTAAAACTTTAGGGTTTGTTCACTAATTTAATAACATATTAGTGACCCCCTTTAATTAATTTTAGTAATTAATTACATAATTATTTAATCACATAATTAATTAATCACATAAAAAGATTTAAATAATCTCGTAAACTAACTCGTTGGAAATTAAATTAATAATTTAATTAATAAAGATGTAGAAATTCTAGGACATTACATTCTCCCCTCCTTATAAAAATTCCGTCCTCGGAATTGTAAAATAAGGTTACTCAAATAAAAACGGGTAATTTGTCCTCATTTCCTCCTCTAATTCCCACGTAGCTTCTTCAATGACGTGATTCCTCCAAAGTACTTTGACAGAATGAATTATCTTATTTCTCAGTTTCTGTTCCTTCCTATCGAGTATCTGAACAGGAACTTCTTCATATGATAAGTCCTTCCCGACTTGAATTGGTTCATAGGAGATAACGTGCTTGTAGTCTGGTTTGTATGGCCGCAATACCGACACGTGAAACACATTGTGAATATGTTCCAATTCAGGAGGTAAAGCTACCTCGTATGCTACTTCACCCACTCTTCTCAATATTTCGAACGGTCCTATGAACCTTGGACTCAATTTCCCATTCTTTCCAAACCTGATCTTCCCTTTCCAGGGAGATACCTTAATGAACACAAAACTCCCCACCTCGAAGTCTCGTTTCTGTCGATGTAGATCGGCGTATTTCTTTTGACGGTCTTGAGCTGCTACTAGCCGAGCTCTTATTACCTTGATAATTTCTACCGTCTGTTGAACCAATTCTGGCCCCAACAGTCGGCGTTCTCCTACCTCATCCCAACATAGAGGTGTTCTGCATTTTCTGCCATATAAAGCTTCGTAAGGCGGCATACCTATGCTCGCATGATAACTGTTGTTATATGCAAACTCAACTAGTGGTAGATGGATTTCCCAACTGCCCTTGAAATCCATCACGCAGGCCCTGAGCATATCTTCCAATGTCTGAATTGTTCTCTCACTTTGCCCATCAGTCTGCGGATGATACGCTGTACTCATTCTCAACTGTGTCCCCAATCTCTCCTGAAGACTTCTCCAAAATTTTGACGTGAAGCGCGGATCTCTGTCTGACACAATCGATACCGGCACCCCATGTCTTGAAACTATCTCTTTGATGTACAATTTGGCCAACTGATCCAAACTGAACCTAATCTTGATCGGCAAAAAGTGCGCTGACTTTGTTAGTCGATCCACAATCACCCAAATTGTGTCATATCCCTTCTGTGTTGTTGGAAGTCCTACCACAAAATCCATTGTGATATGCTCCCATTTCCACTCAGGAATTTCTAACGGCTGTAACAATCCACTTGGTCTCTGATGTTCGGCCTTTACTCTTTGACAAGTTAGGCATCGGCTGACACATTCTGCAACCTCCCTCTTTAAATTCGACCACCAAAAATGCTGACGTAGATCTTGATACATCTTCGTACTCCCCGGATGTATCGAGTATCTCGTACTGTGGGCCTCTTGCAAAATTTCCTCTCGTAATTCAGGCACTAGCGGTACCCAAACACGATTTTCAAATCTCAGCAATCCCATGCTATCAATTTTAAACTTGACCTCTTCTCCATCGGTCATCCTCTTCCGAATTCTGTCACATTCCTCATCTTTGTCTTGAGCCTCCTTCACCCTATCTAACAAGGTTGGGCTCGCCTCGACTTCTATTGACTCATTTGGATTTCTCACCTCCAACTCCATTCGAGCCATCTCTTGAACCAATTGTTCTTGATCTGTCAGTATGAATAATTTCTCCCTGCTCTTTCTACTCAGAGCATCCGCTACTACGTTGGCCTTGCCGGGATGATATAGAATTTCACAATCATAATCTTTGATCAATTCCAACCATCTCCGTTGCCTAATATTCAGCTCCTTCTGTGTGAAGATATACTTCAGACTCTTATGGTCTGTGAATATCTCACATTTTTCTTCGTACAGATAATGTCTCCAAATTTTAAGGGCAAACACTACCGCTGCCAGCTCCAAGTCGTGGGTAGGATATCCCTTCTCATAATCTTTTAATTGTCTGGACGCATACGCAACGACATTTCTGTTTTGCATAAGCACACAGCCAAGCCCCTTGTGCGATGCATCACTGTAGACCGTAAAACCTCTTGTATCGTCTGGTAAGGTCAATACAGGTGCTTCACTAAGTCTTTTCTTTAACTCCTGAAAACTTTCCTCACACTTCTCCGTCCACACATATTTTACCGTCTTTCTTGTTAAGTTGGTCAACGGTGTTGCTATCTTTGAGAAGTCTTGAATGAACCTCCGATAGTAACCCGCTAACCCTAAGAAACTTCTTACTTCTGTCGGCGTCCTTGGTTGTTCCCAATTCATTACCGATTCAACCTTTGCCGGATCAACCGAAACTCCCTCCTTGTCAATAACATGACCTAAAAATTGAACTCTTTCCAACCAGAATTCACACTTTGAAAACTTAGCGTACAACCGCTCCTTCCGTAAAATCTCCAACACCAATCTTAGGTGTTCAGCATGCTCTTCCTCCGTTTTGGAATACACCAAAATATCGTCAATGAACACGACTACAAATTTATCCAAGTATTGCTTGAATATTCTGTTCATCATGTCCATAAATGCAGCTGGCGCATTCGTTAGTCCAAACGACATCACCAGAAACTCATAATGCCCATATCGAGTTCTGAATGCCGTCTTGGGTACATCCTCCTTCCTGACTTTCAACTGATGATAACCAGTCCTTAAGTCAATCTTTGAAAAGTACTTCGCCCCTTTCAATTGATCGAAAAGATCGTCAATTCGTGGTAACGGGTACTTGTTCTTAATTGTCACCTTATTCAGCTCTCTATAATCCATACACAATCTCATCGATCCATCCTTCTTCTTTACAAACAGCACCGGTGCTCCCCATGGAGAAACACTTGGCTGAATGTACTTATTATCTAACAACTCCTGCAATTGCACCATCAATTCCTTCAGTTCTACCGGAGCCATCCTATATGGTGCTTTTGATATCGGTGCTGTCCCCGGTACTAAATCAATCACAAATTCTATCTCTCTGTCCGGCGGTAAGCCCGGCAGTACATCTGGAAAAACATCCATAAATTCCCTAACTACTGGTATTTGCTCCATCTCGGGACTCACCACTTGTGTGTCAACCACATGAGCCAAATACCCTACACAACCTTTCTTCAATAATTTCTTGGCTTGCATCATCGTCAGACAAGAAGACTGTCTTGACGATTTGCTGCCATAAAATACGACCTTAGACTTATTTGGTGTCTTAAGGTGTATGCACTTCTTCTGACAATCAATTATCGCCCCGTGGTTAAACAATTAATCCATCCCAAGTATTACATCAAATTCCCCCAGACGTATTGGAATTAGATTCACATTTAATTTCTGACCCCTGATTTCAGCACAACAATTTCTATGTATGTACTCTACCGGAATCACCTCTTTATTAGCAACTTCTATGTTCATTGAGT
Source organism: Hedera helix (assembly GCA_947179155.2). Lineage (NCBI taxonomy): Eukaryota > Viridiplantae > Streptophyta > Magnoliopsida > Apiales > Araliaceae > Hedera > Hedera helix. The sequence goes on along the minus strand of OX359283.1, from coordinate 15,016,227 downwards.
TTTCTAGTTTGTCCCTAGGCAACTCTAATCGTCTAGCGAAATCATCAGACACAAATGAACAGGTAGCACCCGAATCAAACAATACATATGCATTTATATTATTGATCGGAATAATACCTGACACCACGTCTTTTGACCCCACGGCATCCTGTACCGTCATATTGAAAGTCCGGGCTGTCGGCTTGCTCTGTGGTACCGGTCCCCCGATCGCCAATTTGTTGTTATTGCCCTTGTAGCCGCTACCCCCGTCATTCTTCTTCTTAGGGCAATCCTTTATCAGGTGGTCAGATGCTCCGCAAGAAAAGCATCTCACTTTCTTTGGGAGGGGACAATTTGGAGAAATATGTCCCACCTGACCACAATTGTAGCATGTATTCTTCCCTTTCCTGCACTCCCCGAAGTGGTTCTTCCCACATATATTGCATGCTGGCTTTTTCTGAACACTTCCTTGTTGATTCCCCGAGCTCTTGTCGTTACTGTTGTTGTCCCATTTACGCTTATTGCTGTTATTGTTATTATTGCCTCCACTGTTGCTGTTCTTGCTTCCCCCTTCATTTTTCTTCTTGTTTCTCTCCTGGTTGTACTTGGTTAATGCATCGCTTCCTCCTTCAGCAATGATTGACTTCTCCAACAAAGTTGCGAACGAGTCAATCTGCAGTACCGCTACCTTGTTGAATATCCAAGGTCTCAATCCATTCTCGAACCTCCTGGCCTTACGTTCCTCCGTGTCTACCTGATGTGGAGCGAACCTGGCCAGCTCATTAAATTTTGCCGCGTACTCCGGTACCGACATGTTCTCCTGTTTCAGTTCTAGAAACCTTACCTCCATCCTACTTTTCATACTTTTCGGGAAATAATTCTCGTCGAATATTTCCTTAAATTTTGTCCAGGGCACCACACCATCCCCAACCCTATTCTGATTGGCTTCCCACCAGAAATTGGCTTCGCCCTTCATCATGTAGGTAGCAAAGACTGTCTTTTGCTCCACAGCTACTCTTGCGATAACGAACGCTTTTTCTATCTCCTTTATCCAAGACTGGGTCTCTATCGGGTCCGACGTTCCCCTAAACTCTGGCGGTCCCACCGCTTTAAAATCTTTGAAATTTGCCAACTGAGTTGGTGGTGGTGGCGGATTTGCTACTACAGGGTGGCGGTTTTGCATTGCCTCAGCTAGCATGTCGACGAAGTTTTGCATAGGGTCTACGTTGCGTCCCCCCGCGTCGTTGTTAACTGACTCTTCTACCCCCTGGTTCCTTGGTGGTTGTCTACGTGGCGGCATTTTCTGTTATAAACAAAAATTTACATTATTATACTTATTTCATATTTTTCATCTCATTACTTTGTATCTTAGGCAATATTTAGCTAAAATACAAATAATTATTTCAACACACATATAAACATAAATTTGACTGCATTTATATTCATATGCTAAAACAGTAGTGCATAGCACTTTACATCGACAACATACTGCTATAAATGCTTCTATCCCTGAGAAGCTACAAAAGATGGGATCTGACATATCCTACAACTTCCTAGAGTTGGGATTTAGTGACATATTAACCCTCTAATAAAACAAAAGTTGGGTTTTATTGCATCTATTTACATACGAAATTAGAAAACAACTACTACTACTACTGAATGCACATCCCCCTACGGATCGCGTCGTCATACTCCTTATCCCTGATGGCCATCACCACACTCCTGCTGATGGTGTGCATAGACTGGCCCTCCTCAGCTGGGTAGTAGTGCACCCTGCTCTGAAGCCTACCATATGAAGATCGGTAGACGTAGCTAAGTCTATCCGTCCTCACCCGCTTCTTGCGGACCTCCTCCTCTAGCTCAATCATCTGACCATAAGCGGCATCCCGCTGTCTCTCCATCTCCATACGGTCCTCTATCGCCTCCTGCCAGTGTGCACGGATGGCGGCCTTCTCTGCCTGAACCTGCTGAACCTTCAGCTCAGCCTCGGCTAACCTAGTCTCAGCTACTGCTAACTTAGCCTGCAGCTCCACATCCTGATCTACCAGCTGATGTGTCAGCACTGCAAAGTGCTCCACCGAATCCTCGTACTCCTGTATCTGATCCTCAAGTCCTACAATCCTCTCCTTCAGCTCTGTGTTCTCGCCAGAGAACTGATAAGCCGCATCCCTATACTGATCCTCCATGTGCTGGTGGGTCAGATTCTGTTCCTCTAGATGCTGGACCCTTGCCTCCAGCCCCTCGTTCCTATCGGTCAGTCCCTCTATGATGTCAGCGGCAGTGGTGCCCATGCCATCAGCTGACTCCTCCTCCTCAGACTCCTCTGACTCTGCCTCATCCTCACTGTAAGGCCTCATGACTCCGCCCCAGACGGGCTCCACACGATCCCCCTCCTCAGGATCTGACTCTGGCTCCTCTACGGGTGCAGCCACCAGCGGCTGTGCAGTATCCATATGGATATCAATGTAGTCCTCCTCAGCAGTGCGACTCGACTGTCCGATCTCTGCCATCCTATATCATAAAACAATAACACACGTTAGTACAACAATAAAATATATTCATTGATGAAATGAAATGATATTTTATCATGTACATCTCGGCTCGATGGATTTTCTCAATCCATCTCCAAAAATACACAACATGATGAATCTCCCCGATTCATCTCCTAATACACTCGATATGAGTTTAATACTAAGGTTATAACTTAGGTTTCGTAAATCCTAACGTTTCTAACCTACAGCTCTGATACCAACCTGTGACGACCCCAAATCCGGGTTCCATAACCTCGAGTTTGGTTCTCACTATTCAACACATTACTAACAATTAAATACATACATTGCATTTAAATATCGCGGAATAATACATATTGGTTCCCTTCAAAAGGTTACAATACCAGGGTCTATCAACCTTAACATAATAACAGTTCCTATCACAAAGAATTACAAAAGGTTTAACAACCGTAAATACATAATTAAAGATCTAATTAGCATGCATAAGCTAACTTAAGCTCTGACTTTTCCTTTTCCCTTATCCTTCTTTGAGCAATCAGGATTATCTGAAAAATGGTTCATGATATAGCAAGAATGAGCAACTAGTTTGCTAAGCAAGTTTAGAACAATCATATAGATTTAATATATCATGAATGAATGGGAAATATCATCAATGATTCAACAATAGATATAACAATTGTGAATGAAACAGGATTCAAATTTTAATAAACAGAATATTTGAATCTTAAAATGCTGAATGGTCACTAAGGACCCTGAACTAAATAGGGTATAATAGAGTTTTCTCTGACCCTTTGAGTTGTTTGGTTTTCAAGGGGATCAGCCTATTCAACCCGCTGTATATGCATTACATTTAGTCACTGGCGCCCAAAGTCGGTTTCCCGACACAAAATCCCCTAATTTAGGGTTGTTCAATTCTCAGACTTAATATAAGAAATCCGCACCCAACAATGGTTTGGATAAGCTTTTAAAAGTATTCAAGTTATTGAATTTAGAAACGCAATGTCTAGCTGAACTATTAGCTTCAGACATTTTTAATACAGTTCATGAATCAAGAACTAATAAGCTTCAAGTGCACTAAGTGCGATTTTATAAACAGTATGGATGTGGAATAATTTTAAATAATTAAACCACTTCAAGCTTTGACAATAAATGCAAGTATAGAAACTTGTTCAACAATAAATGAGTAGGGTTAGAGAACTTGCCTGTTTGCTCAGCTACAATAATTGTCTAGCTTTAACTAACTTGCTTTGAAAGACCTAACATTAATAAAGTCGGTCTAATAATTAGTACGACGTATTTGCATAACTATACGCTTAATAACGAACTTATTTACCACATAAGTACTAACACATAAATTACATTAGTCAAAACAATATTATTAACCTTATAGACCCTCAATCATATTAGGTTAATAATTTAATAAGTTAGAAAATATTTTTCTTAAGTGTTGGACACTTATTAAACCTTTAAACAACTTATTATAATTGTTTAATTAAATTCAATTTATTTTATTAACTCAATCTCTTTTTAATTACTATTTAATATTGATTAAATAGAAATTAATTAATTAACTCTAGTTATTATAAATAATAACTAATTGTACTTACTTATTATTTAATTATAATTAAATAATAAATAATTATTAACTTAGTTTTAACCTTCTTTAATTTAATGTTAATCAACCAATAATTAACCAAGTAATTAACCTTACTTATTATTTAATTAAGGAAATTAAATAATAGTTTACTAATCTTAATCCTCTTTAATTATTATTTAATGTCAATTAAATAATAATTAATTATTTAATTAATTTTAATTATTATTTAAGGTTAAATAATAATCAAATCATTCTTATTTATTATTTTAATTAAATAATAAATTATTACTCTAATAACTTAATTTCCATTAATCGTTATTTAATGTTAATTAATTACTTAATTATCCTTATTTATTATTTAATAATATTTAAATAATAAATAATTAATTTATAAATTTTATCTCTCTTTAAATATTATTTAATAGGCATTAAATAATAATTGCTAATTTATCATCTTTATTTATTATTAACATTTAAAATAATAAATAAATAATAAATTTATTTAATTTAACCATGGTTTAGCTAACTAGATTAATATTTAAAATATTTAAATATTAAACTTAATGAAAAATATCCTCCCCAATATTATTATTATTTTTGTTATAATTTTAAATTAATTTTTAAATATTTAAATTAATTAAAATTAACCCGAATGGCATTTTCGTAATTAAGTTGAAAAACGGGACCGATGGCAGTTTCGTAAATAATCAGAAAACTGATCCGAGGGCAAAATGGTAATTTCGCCGAAAAAAACACGGAGGGGCATAAATGTAATTTCCCCGGAAACAGTTGCTCGCGCATTGCGCGCGGTACGCTGAAGCAGGACCAAAACGGTGCCGTTTTGGAGTCACTGCTGTTGGCTTCCGCGCGTACGCGCGGCGTAATATTTCTTGGAGGCTAAGCGACGCCGTTTTGGTCTCCGCGTCCGACTGTGCACAGTGGTCCGCGCATTGCGCGGAAACCTTTAATTTTTTTGTTCTTCCACAGAATGTGAACAGTTCCGGCTATACACACTTTAATTAAAATTATACCTTCAATAAATCTTTAACTCTTCAATAAAAATCCAAAAAAAATTACCAATCACATTATATTAATTTATAACATGAAAAATTAATTTTTCATGATTTAATATCATTATTTTTTTATAAAAATTTTTACATCACATAAACTACCATAAATCCTAACTTTTTGTATATTACTCCAATTTGAGTGATTCAAACTTTGTTTTTCTCATGATTTAATGTTCTATAATATTAGCACATCAAACCTAAGTTTTATAAAAATATTTTTGGACATAAATTCCAAAACTTGTTTACACACTATTAAATACATATTTTAGCATATAAAATATACCAAAATACAAACCAAACATATTAAACTCAAGCATGGCATAAATATTACCTCTACACATTAATAACTATATTAACATGTTTATACTAACATGATGATTTATTTAATTTAAAAACAAAAAATATTTAAAATAACCATTACATTGATTTAATGGCTATTCTTCTTTTTCTCCCAAAGTATGTTGTGAAAGAAGATGACATGCACTAGCTTAGCACTCCTTCTCCTTCTCTTGCTCTCTCTCAAAATATTTTTCTCTCAAACTCTCTCTAGCTTGGAAAATGGAAGAAGAAGAAATGACTCACTTAAGCTCCAAAATTGTAAGTATACTTACAATTTGGATATATATAAAATATATATCTATCAAAATTACCATCATGAGATAGCAATGATACTTACACAAGAAAGCTAGTCCATACTTAGTTGGTGTGGATTTTGTGGGAAAAGACTTTCCCAAAAATCAAAACAAGCAACCTAATATTAATTAAATGAAAAATAAAAGAAAATAAAATAAAAAACTCATTTTCTCTCTCCTTCCAAGCGCATGGTCGGCTGATGCCACTTTTCATTGTCCCAAAATTATTGACACATTTTTATTTTTAATAATTAATAAGTTAATTTAAGTATTTTTCAAGTGGGCCAATCATTGGGCTTTAATTTAAAATACCAATTGGGCTTCTATTAAATTGTTTGGGCTACTAAATTGTGAAATTTTATTATTCTCCACTTGGGCTACTAATTGACCCATGTTGGCTAATTTAATAATTTACACATTAATTATTCAATCCATGATTAAATAAATAATTAGATTGAATAAATAATTAAATATTTTAACCCATTAGTATTAAATTACTAAATGGACTAATAAATATTATTATTAATATTTCACATTATTTACATTAATTAATAATCATATTAATTAATTTATTATATTTAATTCACTCATTATATTCAATTTAATTGAATATTTAATTAATAGGAAACTTATCAATTATTTTGATATTAAAGCTTTAGGGTTTGTTCACTAATTTAATAACATATTAGTGACCCCCTTTAATTAATTTTAGTAATTAATTACATAATTATTTAATCACATAATTAATTAATCACATAAAAAGATTTAAATAATCTCGTAAACTAACTCGTTGAAAATTAAATTAATAATTTAATTAATAAAGATTTGATATTTTAGTTGATCTCGTGTCAACTCAATAGTCTAAATTTAATAACTTGATAGCCCAAAAGTTTTTTCTTTTTCTTTATTTTATTTTTGTTATCTTAACTCAATTCTTAGTGACAAAGAATACATTGTATCTTTAATAATAAATGTGTACTGAAAATTTATGAAAAACTTAACTATTGAGTTGACTTTTGAGAATACCAAAATTTACGATTAAGAAGATATGAAAATTAATTTTTTTTAAAAAATAATCACTTTTGAACTATTGAGTTATCAATTTTGAACTGTTGAATTGACTTAAGACCTACCAAAATGACTAAGTCTTTGGCTTATTAAATATTGGTATAGATAAGTTTTTCTTTAGAATAATTTACGGTGACTAAATTTAGTATTAAAATGCAGTGACAAAATTCCGTGGCAATATCATTAACCCTTAAAATGAGCCCATAATTTTATTAGTTGGGTTAAATTAACTAGCTTGCTGAACTTGGTTTTTTTTTTTTAACCTAAACTATTACAATGTAGTTGATGTATTAAAAATGAGTAACTATAGTGTAAAGTATCAAATTGAAAAACTAAAAAGTACATGTCGAATAATAGATAATAGAATAATTTTAACTATCCTTAATTTTGTATTTCAGGTAAATTACAAATAATAATAGGAGAGACGATTAATTAACCAAACAATACAAACTAATAATTAATAACGAAAACTATCAATAAAAAAAAAATACTTATGAATTTGAATCTACTAAACATTAACATAATAAATAATTTCTTATTTTTAAAATTAATTCAAAATTTTATTTTGATTTTTATATTTAATGTGAGTAAACATAGATTATGAAAAATACACAAATGAACTATAATTTATCAAAACTTCTTAACTAAAATAAAAATTATAAAAGAATTTTGCACAAAGGTAAATATGAAGGTAAAATCAATTAAGTCTTAATATCAGAACGAAAAGAAACTAATTATTATGAAATACTTAGTTTTGTCATCATCCTAGATATTAAAAATTTAGTTAGCCATACAATTCAAAATAAAAACAAATAAGATTAGTATTTCTAATGATTGCATAAAGTAAAATAAAACTATTCTTATAAGTATCAAATAAAATGAAAAGAAACTACTAAACTATTTATTATAGGTATGTAATTATTATAAATACAAGTTTGATAGCCCGTGTGAGGCACGAGCCAGTTTGTATAATTTTTTATTTATTTATAAATATTTAACAATTTGGTTTAGCATATTCTAGTACAATTGACACGTGACTAATAAAATTGACTCAGAAAATTGAATTATGAATCACCTCTTGCATTATTTAATCAAGTAATAATTTCATTATAATATCTAAAAGATAGAATATAGGTAGTCTAATATCACTTTCTTTCTTTCTCTGTCTCAAATTAAAATATTGTTATTGACTTTTGAAAGTTAATTTAAAATATTTTTAATCTCAAAATTAATAAAATATATTAAAAATTATGAAATAACAAAATTTTAATTATTAGTACATTTATACATTTAAATTTTTTATCATTATATTGATTATTGATACTTTTAAAATCTTATAATGATGATTTTAGATAATCTTGTAATTAGGTATTTATTAATTTTTTAAAGTAAATTTAAGACATTACAAACTTAGCTTAAAAAAAATATCAATAATCAACATAATGATAAATATTTAAATTGTATAAATGTACTAGTAATTAAAATTTTGAAATTTCATAATTTTTAATATATTTTTTTAATTTTCAGATTAAAAATATTTTAAATTAACTTTCAAAAGCCAATAACAATATTTTAATTTGGGACGAAGGAAATACATAATTTTATTCAATAAAAAAAAATTAAATAAACACATAATTATCAATTAGACCTAACTAGATAAAATTGAGAAGACAATTCCTAAAGTGGAAAAAATTAAAAGTTCAAGTCCCTAATTGAAAAAACTGATTAGACAATCTCAAAAGTGGAAAAAATTAAAAGTTTAATCACTTACATGAAAAAATTGAGAGTTCAATCCCTAAAGTGAAAAAACGTTAAAAGTTCAGGGTATTAATCTATATTTAGGCCAATAATAAAAAATTAAATATATTAATTATTATTGTGAGGCCCCCAAATCTGGATCCACACAGCCTAAACTTGAGTTGTCAAAATACACAACAACTAATGCAATACAACGTATAACGTACCATAATACGGTATTCAAATAATACACAACTAAGTCTTCATTATTATTGTCACACTATTTTATAACTTATGAAGACTAATACAGTTACAACTCGAACCTTCACTCCATCCTTCGACTAGACCCAGCTACTCTCTCATCTTCTCTTGTAAAACAATGAAACAAAAGAAAAGGGTGAACTCAAATAGCCCAGTAAAGAATATTATGACTAAGATAATGACGAATAAATTATCGTTAGCCTTCAACAGTTAAGTTCTTGATAGAATAATTTAAACAACAAGTTTTAATTCAATAACTGTAATTAAATTCTTAAACAAAATTTAGATCAACAACTGCAGCAAAATAACAATCATTAGGAAAATCATATGGACCATGATGTCCACTCGCTTATCTTTTTAAGAAAAAACATCATCAATTTTTATTATCTGAAACACCACTGGCCATGATAATACAAATTCACAGTTCTTTATCATAATTATGCAAGTAAACAATTCATCTTTGCACTACGGCTAAAGATATTCAAATATAACACTAACGGTCATGATCATACCAGTCTTCAACCTTTGGTCATAATCATACCAAACAACAGTTCTTCTTTGCCCCAGGCTAGAGAGAACTTTCACCACATGCCCTAAAAGACACCTAACAAATGTATCGCATTTAACCTATTATATCGCCTTTATTCTATCATCTGTCCCAGGCCATAGATATTCACAACAACTTGATTCTTGATTAGTACAAATAACAGTGATACAAATGATGAACAGAAGAAACATAATAAACAATAAATATCGGAAGTTTACAATTTTATTTTGTGCAGATTCAAATAATGTCCAAATTATCAACATGATGTGGAGTGAAATTCAAAAATGATATTCAAGTTCCACAATTCAGAATAACGATTATGATTCGATAGAAAGATTTAGAAAAATAAGAAGGTTCAATTGAAATGATATTAAATGAAGCGCAAACTATTAAGGAACATATAATCATTTCAGAAGTTTAGCCGAATAATACTTACCATAGTAAGTTTAAGAGTATAAAAGAAATGATATTCCTTACCGTAGTAAGTTTGAATAATGGAAGATGAAAAAGATGGTATCCCTTATTGTAGTAAGTTTAAATAATAGAAGATGATACTCCTTACTTTATCACGTGACTGGATATTGATAAAAATAAGGTTGATCAACCTATATATTTATAATATAATTAGTAATTACCACAAATAAATTCCAAAGTGTATGATAACTCATATATATATCAAAATTATTTATATAATATAATTTTTTGTAGTGCAAAATAATAACTTCAAAAATAATTTTTGAAATAATATTTCAAAATAAATCTTCCAAAGAAAGCTTTTTAAAATAAATCTTCTAAAAAAAGAGTCTTATAAAAGAAAATTTGTAAATACCATTTGAAATAGTTATTTGTGCAATTACTACTTTTTAATAAAATACTTACTTGAAAAATTCATGCACTCCTTTTGATTTACAAACACTCAAGATAACCTTACTATTCTCAGAGAAAACTCATTTAATACTTGCAGAAAAACTTTATGTTTTAGGTCTGATTTTTCAATTCAGTTGAGCAATCTATTTATAGGAGAAAGAAAAGCACTGTACATGTGATAGGTGAGCTGCTGGCGTGCTGCACGTCAGCCAGAATTTTCCATAAAAGCAGCACAGCCTGTATGCCTTTTTCCTTCACCAACTTCTCCAGTAAAGTTCAATTCCAATTTCCATTCTTCATGTGGCCCCCACAGAGGGTCCATATACTATTCAAATATAATAATAAATTTTATTTATTTATTTATTATTATTATTATTATTATTATTATTATTTTCTTTTTGCGGGTCCTACATATAAAATAGTGCTACAATAATAATTCAACAATAATATGAGAAACACGTTACAGATCAATATTAATTTAATAATATAAATTACTGTGTATTTGCTACTATGACAATTATTAGATTCAATAATTTTAAAATACAATGCAATAACCATTATTGGTTCAATGATATGAAATACAGTATAATGACAGACAATTATTGAATCAATAATGCAAAATACTGTGCAACAACAATTATTGATGAATATTGTGCAATGACCACGTTATCAGATCAATAATATGAGACACTGTGCAATACCGTGTGCTACTGTAGAATACTGTATGTTACAGTAAAATACCATGAAACACTGTATGATACTATTCTTTTATCACCGGGTATTCTAATAGTTAAAAGTGAAAACACCATTGACTATTTTTATTTAAAAATGTTATTTCTGTCATTTTTTATATCCGACAAATATTCCGTTGTGGAGTCTACCAATAATTAGTTATTTCGGCGCCGTCTTACGACCCGAATATTCCCCGACAAAACGAATATTGTCCGACAAAATAACATTTGCACATAACATCCCTAACTTTTAACTTTGTCAATTTAATCACTTACTGTTTCAGGAAAAATATATATGAAGATAAATTAAATTTTGTATTTCATAAAATTTGGGGTCTTACAACCTCCCCTCCTTATGAAATTTCGTCCCTGAAATTGACGTACCTGGTATTTTGAAGAGGTAATGATATTTAGATTTCATCTTAGATTCTAGCTCATAGGTCATTTCCTTAGTATCTTAGTTCCTCCATAAAATCCTGACTTGAGGTATAACCTTTGAGTGTAGGATCTGCTCTTTCTTATCTAGGATCTTAACAGGTACCTCCTCGTACGTTAAATCCTCTGCTATAACTTTCGATTCTAACTTAATGACGTGGTTTGGGTCCTTCAAATATTTACGTAACATAGATATGTGAAAAACGTTAAGGATGCGGGACATACTTGGCGGTAAAGCTAGTCTGTAGGCTACAGTTCCTACTCGATTGAGGATTTCAAATGGGCCAATAAATCGAGGGTTGAGCTTTCCTCTCTTTTTGAATCTCGTAACTCCTTTCCATGGGGAAACACGTAAAACTACATGGTCTCCGATGTTGAAACTTTCGTCCCTTCGATGAAGATCAGCATAACTCTTTTGTCGTTCTTGTGCGGTTTGTATTCGTTGTCGGATCATTTGGATCTTTTCTGTTGTCAAGCGTACCAACTCAGGTCTCAACAGTTTTTCTTCTCCTACCTCATTCCAACATACTAGAGAGCGACACTTGCGTCCATACAAAGCCTTGAATGAAGCCATGCCTATACTTGCTTAGTAACTGTTGTTGTAGGAAAATTCAACCAATGACAAGTACTTATCCCAACTTCCTTTGAAGTCTAGTACACAAAGTCTCAAAATATCTTCGAGGGTCTGGATCGTCCTTTCCGATTGTTCGTCCATTTGAGGATGATATGCAGAACTAAAATGTAGTTCAGTGCCCATAGCTTTTTATAAACTGATCCAAAAGCGTGAAGTGAATCTAGGATCTCGATCAGAAATTATGGAAACTGGCATGCCATGCAATCTCAAAATCTCATTTATGTACATACCGGTAAGATGCTCAAGTGAAAAGTTTTATCGTATAGGTAAAAATGAGCTGATTTGGTCAATCTATCTACGATGACCCAAATTGCATCTAAGCCTTGAGAAACTTTGGGAAGACCCGTCACGAAGTCCATATTGATGTGTTCCCACTTCCATTCGGGAACCTCAAGTGATTGTAATGTACCCTTAGGCACTTGATGCTCTACCTTGACACGTTGACAAGTTAATCACCATGAGATAAACTCTGCAATCTCCCTTTTCATATTATTCCACCAAAATATATGTCAAAGATCACGATACATCTTGGTACCTCCTGGGTGGATTGTAAATGGCGTGTTGTGTGCCTCTATTATGATTTTACGCTTCAATTCAGGATCGTTAGGAACATAGAGTTGAGAGTTGACTTGAAGTATTCCTTTCTTGTCGATTCTTGCTTCGGGAATAGCACCTTCTTGTACTTTCTTCATCATGTTCATCAGTTCCGGATCAGTAGCTTGAGCAGCTTTAATTTTATCGATTAAAGCGGGTTCTACTCGCACGTGCCTTCAATTGGGTCCCTGGTATCTTTATATCAATCTCCATATTTTGTAAATCATACAAAATGCGCTTTTGTGTTGTCAGCAGTGCATTTGTACTCATATAAGATCTTCTGCTCAAAGCGTCAGCTACAACGTTCGCCTTTCTCGGGTGATACTGGATGGTGTGATCATAATCCTTTAATAACTCAACCAATGTCGTTGTCGCATGTTGAGTTCCTTCGGAGTGAATAAATACTTGAGACTCTTATGATCTGTACATATATTCATTTTCTTTCCATACAAGTAGTGTCTCCAGATCTTCAATGCGAAAACGACCGTTGCCAACTCTAGATCATGAGTAGGGTAATTTTTCTCATAGTCTTTGAGTTGTCGAGATACATAGGGTATAACATTTTCATGTTGCATAAGAATGCAACCTAGACCTTTTCCTGAAACATCGCTATAGATAACAAATTCTCCCAATCCTGATGGTATGGTCAGAATAGGAGTTGAAACAAGTCTCCTATTGAGTTCTTGGAAACTTTTCTTGCATTCCTCGCTCCATACGGATTTGATGCTTTTCCAAGTAAGCTGAGTTAATGGAGTGGCGATTCGAGAAAATCCTTCTACGAATCTCCAATAATAACCAGCTAGGCCTAGAAAGCTTCGGACTTTCGTTACTGTCTTATGCTGTTCCCAATTTAGTATTGGTTCAATCTTCGCAGGGTCAACCGATATTCCCTAACTAGAAATCACATACCCAAGGAATGTGACTTCCTCAAGCCAGAACTCACATTTCTTCAACTTGGCATATAACTTGTTCTCACGAAACTTTTGGGGTATCAATCTCAGGTGTTATTCATGATCCTCACAACTCTTGGAGTATATGAGGATGTCATCAATAAAGACAACCACAAAATGATCCAAATATTATTTGAATATTCGGTTCATCATGTCCATGAAAGCTACAAGAGCATTGGTTACTCTAAAAGGCATGACTAAGAACTCATAATGTCCATAACGAGTTTTGAAAGTAGTCTTTGTAATGTCCTCAGCTTTAACCTTTAACTGATGATATCCAGAACGGAGATCGATCTTTAAGAAATATTGAACACCCTGTAATTGATCAAACATGTCATCAATCTGAGGTAACGGATACCTGTTTTTGATGGTGCCACGATTCAATTCTCGGTAGTCAATGCACAATCTCATACTCCCATCTTTCTTCTTCACAAATAGAACATTAGCACCCAAAGTGATGCACTCGGACGAATGAAACCAATATCCAACAATTCTTTTAGTTGGACTTTTAACTCTTAAAGTTCAATGAGAGTCATTTGGTATGGCGCTTTAGAAATGGGCTTAGTACCAAGTTCAAGATCAATACAGAAATCAATTTCACAGTTAGAGGTAAGCTAGTAAATTCCTCGAGAAAAACGTCAGGAAACTCATTAACAATGGGAATATCATTCAAGTTTGACGTGTTTTTGTTCAAATCAGTGACATAAGCTAAAAAGGCTTGACATATGTTTTTCAATAAACGAATGGCTTTATGGCTAGAAATAACAGTTATAGATTTCAGTGGTTTAGTTGCTTGAATTTGCATAACGGGTTGATTAGGAATATGAAAATTAATAATCTTATGAAAACAATCAATTTTAGCATGATGGGTAGTTGTGACGCCCCCAAATTCGGTTCTCAAATACCCGGATTCGGTCATCACGATACGATACGAACATCCACCTGTAAACAACATACAATAACTAAATGCGGAATAATAAACGTATGTTGTTCATTCAAAAGGTGTTACTAGTCCCAAGATACGATAACCTTACACAAAAGTACACAAATACCCTTAATAAAGTACTTAGGATTTATATTACATAATAAGTAATTTAGTTAACTAAAAGGCTGCATCCTGAAGTCTATCACTTCATCTTTCCCTTACCCTTGTTCTTCCCAGAAGTCTCAGGTTGCACTGCAATAAGGTTTCATGATATAGCAAGGGTGAGCAACTAGTTTGCTCAACAAGTTTAAATAACAACAAGAAATAATATATCATGAAAGAAAGGGAATAACTAAACAATTCAACAATATGAATAACATAAGCATGAATAATGATTTGCTTTTAAAATCAAGATAGTCAAATAGACTATGAACTATTAATATCCACTGGAGTCAATGGCATGTTGACCCAATGGTTACTACCAAAAATATGTACCTAAGGGGATCAGCCTCAGTACAATATGTGTATGCATAACATTTAATTTCGATGTTTTGTACCTGATATTAGATACAGGGTACTCCCCTATAATAAAGGGGTGTTCATAATAGTCTAAGAATCCGCATCTTCAATGATTTGGATAACTTTTAAAATCTTTAGCATAAATTTCTAGCCGAACAATGACTTTGACCTACTTTGAACAATTTTTTAAATAGTAGAACATTAAATAAGGTACAAGTCAAAGACTGTACAAGATCAAGTACACCAAGTACGAATAACAATAATATCGATGTGGAATAATTGTAAAGTAATTAAACCACTCAAAGCATACTTGGAATTACAGTTCAAGCTTAAATAAATAATTTGCTCAATGAAATGAGTTTAAAGATAAGGAACTTACCTGTCTGCTCAGCTACAATTAATGTCTAGCTTTAACTAACTGGCTTTGAAATACCTAATCATTAATAAAGTTGGTCTAATAATTAGTACGACGTATTTGCACAACTATACGCTCACTAAGGAACTTATTTACCACACATAAGTACTAACGCATAATTTACATCAGTCAAAATAATATTATTAACCTTATAGATCCTCAATCAAATTAGGTTAATAATTTAGAAAATATTTTTCTTAAGTGTTGGACACTTATTAAACCCTTAAATAACTTATTACAATTGTTTAATTAAAGTATAATTAAATTCCAATTAATTTATTAACTCAATCTCTATTTAATTACTATTTAATCTTGATTAAATAAAAATTAATTAATTAACTTTAGTTATTATTTAAAATAAATAATAACTAATTGTACATACTTATTATTTAATAATAATTAAATAATAAATAATTATTGATTTAATTTTAACCTTCCTTAATTTATTATTAATCAACTAATAATTAACTAAGTAATTAACCTCACTTATTATTTAATTTAATAAAATTAAATAATAGTTTACTAATTTTATCCTCTTTAATTATTATTTAATGTCAATTAAATAATAATTAATTATTTAATTAATTTTAATTATTATCTAAGGTTAAATAATAATCAATTTATTTATCCTTATTTATTATTTAAATTAAATAATAAATTATTAATCTAATAACTTAATCATTATTTAATGTTAATTAAATAATAATTAATTACTTAATTATCTTTATTTATTATTTAATAATATTTATATAATAAATAATTTATTTATAAATTTTTATCTCTCTTTAATTGTTATTTAATAGGAATTTAATAATAATTGCTAATTTATCACCTTTATTTATTATTAACATTTTAAATAATAAATAATTAATGAAATATTTATTTATTTAACTTAACCATAAATTTAGCTAACTAGATTAATATTTAAAATATTTAAATATTAAACTTAATAAAAAATATCATTTTTGTATTATTATTATTTTTATTAAAATTTTAAATTAATTTTTAAATATTTAAAGTAATTAAAAATATGCAGAATGACAAACTTGTAAATAAACTGAAAACTAATCCGAGGGCAATTTTGTAATTACGCAGAAAAATGAACGGAGAGGCAATATCGTAATTTCCTCGAAAGCTGGCTCCCGCACATTGCGCAAGCCTAACACCAACAGGTCCAAAAACGGTGCCGTTTTGAGGAATTCGCAGTCGGCTTCCGCGCGTAACGCGCGGAGTAAGTTTTCCTTATGCCAAACGATGCCGTTTTGGCTCCGTGTCCGCGGCAAACATGCCTGCGCGCATTGCGCGGCTAGTTCTAACTTTTTTTTCCCTTTCAGCAGAATGTGAACAGTGCTCAAAAATACACCACTTAATAAAAATTATACCTTCAAGTAAGCTTTAACTCTTCAATAAAAATCCAAAAAAATTACCAAACACTTAATATAATTTTATAACATGAAAATTTAATTTTTCATGATTTAATTCCATTTTTTTTTCATAAAAATTATTATACCAAATAAACTACTATAAATCATAACTTTTTGTGTATAACTCCATTTTGAGTGATCTAAACTTTATTTTTCTCATGATTTAATGTTCTATAATATTAGAACATTAAATCTAAATATTATAAAAATTATTTTTGGTCATTATTTTGAGACTTGATTACACACCACCAAACACATGTTTTTAGCATATAAATTATACCAAAATACAAACCAAGCATATTAAACTCAAACATGACATAAATATTACTATTACACATTATTAACTATATTAACATGTTTATATTCACATGTTGATTTATTTAATTTAAAAAACAAAACTAGATTTAGAATAATCATTACCTTGATTTAATGACTATCTTCCTTTTTCTTCCAAAATAGGTTGTGAAAGAAGATGATATGAACTAGCTTAGAACTCCTCATCTCTCTCTTAGTATTTTTGCTCTCAAATATTTTCTTACACTCTCAAATGCTCTCTAACTCTCTTGAAAATAAAAGATGATAAATGACTAATAAAAGCTACTAAATTATAAGTATACTTACAATGATTATAGATATAAAATCTATATCTATTAAAAATACCATCATGAGGGTAATTGGAGACTTGTGCAAGAAATTTAGGCCAATGACTAAGTTGGTGAAAAGAAGAATGGTGTCCATGTATTAAAAAACCAAACAAGCAACCTAATATTTAAATAAATAAAAGTAAAATAAATAAAAAACACATTTCATGTAATATCCCAGATATTTTCAGGATTTTAAATAATATCTTAATTGATTTTATTAAAGGTTAAGGTTTAAAACCTAGAATGTGAGAAGTAAGATGTGTAGAAAATGGGTAAATATTTTTTTTAACATAATGTATTTGTTAAAAATTAAATGTGAAAATATTTTATTGATGCATGTAGAGAATTTATTAAGGAAATAAACTCAATTGAGAAGTAAATGTGATTATATATATATATACCTAAAGTGTGCTTGTTAGCCAAATAAGAAGATGAGTAAATTAATACTCAATTAAACTAATAAATTAATTAGTTTAAGTATGAATTAAGAAGAAAAGTCAGGTAATATAATTAATTGAGTTAATTATATGAGTCTTGAATTAAAGCTAAGATTAGCAAGTAGAGAAGTAGAATATTGTCTAGAATGACAATATTAAGAAGATAATTAATTAAGTAATTAACTTAATTATTAAGTTGTTATATAAAGTCCATTAATGGATTTAATACAAGTCCAATATGGGAATACTTGCATGAAGATGGATAATTAAATAATAAACCCAAATATTATAGTCCAAGAGGTAATTAATATAAGTCTAATTAAATTATGTTGGCAAGTATTGTATATAATGTGGTGGTAGTCCAATTAAATTAATTACCTAGCCCAAGTTATAAAGATGTGTGAGTTGTGTTGGATAGCCCAAATAATTAAATAAGGGAGCCCAATGCAAAATAAACTAGTAGCCCAAATATTGAGTCCAAATTTAAAAGTCAAATGTTGGGAGAATAAATTCAAGTATTGTTAAGTGTAGAGAAGTAACTAATGTAGGGTTAATTGAATAACCCTAGTTGGTAGACAATAGAGAGTATTAACCAAACATTGGTTAATTGCTAGGTGAATGAATGTGATGATGAGAATTAACTATGGATGAGTTAATTGAGTAACCCTATGTAGTAAATAAATTAGAGATTGAACTATGCATGGGCTAGTTGTAGGAAGAATATTATAGATACAATTATGTATGTATATAATTCACCAAGGTAGAATTGGTAGGTAACCATGGGTTGCATGTTGTAGAGAATTAACCATACCTTGGTTATTGGTTAGTAGAAATTGCAAGTATTATATATATATATATATATATATATATATATATATATATATAATAAAAATAAAGGAAAAATGGTGGAGTGTTGACTAAACATGGGGTCCCACTTGGAGATTGAGTAAAAAAGTATGTTGCTTGTATTCAATTTAAATTGGTCAATTCAAGCTATGATGTAATTTAAATAAAAGATTATTGGTAAATATGTAGAGATATATATGTTGTAAGTATATGAATTGGTAGAGAGTTAACCAATGTTGGTTAAATGAATTAACCAATGGATGGTTCACCAACCCTAGTCAATAAAGATGATCAATTCTTATGAATTTATGTTGTAGAGAACTAACCATTGTTGGGTTACTTATTAACCCTAAGTGGTAATAAAAATTAAATCTTAACCAATGTTAGATATGTATGTATACTTGATTGTAGAGAATTAACCCTACTTAGGTTATTTGGTGGAAGATGTGTGTATGTTTAATTGATGAGTTTAGACTATGGTTGGGTGAGTGAACCAACCTAGGTCATTTTAATGTAGAGAATTAACCACATTGTGGTTTGTTGTTGTGAGATATATAAATAAGATGAGCCCTAACTAAGGTTGAGTTTTAAGTGACCAAGGTTAAGTGTAGTACTTTAACCATAGGTCTTATGAGAGTTAATCACATGTGGGTTGAGTGTTGGGTGACTTGCTCACCAACTACCCAACCACCCTAGTCAATCAAAATTGGCATTCATGGTGGTGAATCACTTGGTCAATCACCAAGTCCATCAAGTAGTCATTTACTAAAATAGTAAGCATGGATTAACCCTTTAATTCACTTATGTTAGTTGATTAGTGGATGATAAATGAGGTTAGTTGAGTCCTATAAATAGAATTCATTACCAAGGCTTGGAAAAGTTTGGTCATTTGTTCATTTCACCAAGTTATAGAGAGAGAAGTATTTTAGAGAAAAGAGATATCATTCAAGAGATAAGGGAGATCATTGTTGGAGATTGCTAGAGGATGATCAAGGTGGAGTCACAAGCCAAGATCATAGTTAAGTGATGAAAAACATCCAAGATCAAGAGGTTCAAAAGTGATCTAACCTTCACCTATTTCATTTTTATAGTCTATATAAATTTTAATCGGTTAAAATATATTTTTAACCGATCAAAAGTTATTTTGATGCTCTAAAAGTATAAAACTATGATATATAGGTATATTCATAGTTTGATATAGTTAATACATGTATTTGTATGGGAGTTATGCAAAGAATTAGAAGAAAAGTTCATATTGAACTTTACCGGTAAAACCCTAATGAAACATGTTATATTTAATATGGTAGATTGAAATGTACAAGTTGGAAAATTGATTTCTATGGCTAGAAAGTTACATATATGAGTTTTTAAGAAAACCCAACTTGAAGCTTTCAAAAATATGGAAAAGCAAAGAAGTTATGACTTTTACCGCAAAATAAGTCATTTTTAAACCCTAAAGGGTTCGATCTTTAAATTTCATGTCAAACGTTTTAAAAAATGCGATCGAACCATGAAATGTTGTAATACAAAAGGTTAGAAAGATAACAACACTAAGTTGGTGTCATTTGGATGAATAGATTTCATTTTATTCAAGTTTGAACCTTTAAAACCAAGGATTTGTGATTTTAGTTTTCACTTTGTCCTTGTGAGCAGTTTTTAGTCCAGTTCTGTTTGGAATTTGGATTTGTGA
Source organism: Hedera helix (assembly GCA_947179155.2). Classification (NCBI taxonomy): domain Eukaryota; kingdom Viridiplantae; phylum Streptophyta; class Magnoliopsida; order Apiales; family Araliaceae; genus Hedera; species Hedera helix. The sequence goes on along the minus strand of OX359283.1, from coordinate 14,995,715 downwards.
TCAAAAGAGAAATTGTAGATCATGAAATTATAATGAATTTAGACTCAAGAATCACCTCAAAATATTTCCGTATGACAAAGTTATGACCAAACTACTGAGAGAGGTTCCGATAGCCAAGTCCCGACGTCTAGACGCCCAAAATACGCCCAGAATACGCCCATATTCTGCCCATGGGCGTAGATACGCCCCAAAAAGGCCTTGGGCCGGCGTAGATACGCCCATGCTTGAAAAAATAAATTATTTTATTATTTTTAAATCAATAAATGTATTTTTAATGATAAATAATTGATTTAATAATTAAAAGAGGATAAGTATTATCAAATGTTTAATATTATAATTAAATATTATTATTAATATAATAATATTATAAAATCATGAAAATATTATTAAATGAGTAATAATATTAGCAAGTGAATAAAATATTATTAAATGATTAATAATATTAATAAGGTAGTAAAATATTATTAAATGGTTAATAATATTAATGAGAGATTAAAATATTATTAAATGGTTAATAATATTAATAAGTGATTAAAATATTATTAAATGGTTAATAATATTAATGAGAGATTAAAATATTATTAAATGGTTAATAATATTAATGAGAGATTAAAATATTATTAAATGGTTAATAATATTAATGAGGGATTAAAATATTATTAAATATTAATATGTGATTAAAATATTATTAAATGATTAATAATATTAATAAGTGATTAAAATATTATTAAATGGTTAATAAGTGAGTAAAATATTATTAAATGATTAATAATATTTGAATGTAGTTGTATATTATCAAAGGTAGATAATAGCTTGGGGTATTTGGTACATTATTAAATGTCCAAATCATTAAGTTATGTAAAAGAAGAAAGTTTAATTGAATTAAACAAATGTAAATAGTCTGCTTGTGACTAATTTAGACAACTTAATAAAAGTGGGTCGTATGAAGAACGTGTAGTGAAAGCGTAAGTTGGTTATGTATACCCGACATGTCCAACTAGGTTTGGGCTAGGGTTTTTGTCCGGAACTTAAATGTTCATTTGTCGGACAACTAAAAAGTTAATAATTTGAAGTTAATGTCTTAAGTTAAGACTAATTAATAGTCCTGGTAGCTAATGTTTATGTCAATTTGTTATATAAATTGTAGGTTAAGCAAATGACGCAAATAGGCGTAAATGGTAGAAGTTGCCAGACAAGTTTTTTAGAACTTGTTTCTATGTGTATTAACATGCTGCAATGTGATATTTAATTGTTGATAAGATAATCTAATGATGATTTTGTGATATGTGAAACGCATGAAGTATGATTACATGAAAAATATGTACAAGAATGAAACAGGATTTGCTAAATGCTAGTTGGTTATTGTATGAAATGCCTGAGAAGCATGATGTAAGTATAAAATGCATAGTATGTTTAATATGTGAAGCATGCAATGTGTTATGTGTAACTGTTAAACTTGCTAAGCCGTCGTGCTCACTCTTTCTTAAAACCAACATTTGCAGATGGTGCAAGTTAGGTGAAGTTTTCGATAAAGATCAAGGAACAGGAAAGCATATTACTTTCACTGAAGATCTAAATATTTGTTGTAGATATCAGTCCAAATTAGACAGGTAAATGATTGTGTAGTATAATACTTAGTTGGTATATTATATGAGTGTTAAATACTCAATTTGATTGTAATAGAATGTCGTATCATGTATGATATTGAGACATACTAGGAATGTATAAAGATTGCGATTCTGGAATAGAAAGAGATGTTGTAAAATTGTAAATAAATGATTATTTATCAATTATTATATTGTTGTAATTCATGAACAATAAGAAAAATGTAGTACTCGTGTTGAACCGGATCCGAGGTTCAAGGAACCCGGATTTGGGGTCGTCACATTTCACCCTACCTCTCTCCTCCTTGCCGGCAACATGTGATGCTTGTGTCCCAAAATGGTGTCACATGCTCACTTTTTAATCATTAATAAGTTACATAATTATTTTCCAAGTGGGCTCAAGCTTTGGGCTTTATTTAAAATACCAATTGGGCTCCTATTAAATTGTTTGGGCTACTAGTTTGCCAAGTTTTATTATTCTTCATTTGGGCTACTAATTGATCCATGTTGGGCTAATTTAATAATTTACACATTAAATATTCAATCCATGATTAAATAAATAATTAGATTGAATAAATAATTAAATACTCTAACCCATTAGTATTAAATTACTAAATGGACTAATAAATATTATTATTAATATTTCACATTAGTTACATTAATTAATTATCATATTAATTAATTTATTATATTTAATTAACTCATTATATTCAATTTAATTGAATATTTAATTAATAGAAAACTTATCAATTATTTTGATATTAACATTTTAGGGTTTGTTCACTAATTTAATTAACATATTAGTGACTCCCTTTAATTAACTTTAACAATTAATCACATAAACGTTTAATCGCGTAATTAATTAATCACACAAAAAGATTTAAATAACCTCGTCAAACTAACTTGTTATAAATTAATTTAATAATTTAATTAATAATGACGTGAAAATTCTAGGACATTATAGTAGTCAACCAATCAATTCCTAAAATCACATCAAATTCATGCATTTCCAAAGAAATAAGGTCAATGGGTAATGTGAGGTTGTTGTTTTGAACTAGGCAAGATTTATATACAGCAGATGTAATGGCTATTTCTCTTAATGCGGTTTCAACTGATAAGTCAAAGTCCAAATTTTCAGGAGTTAAGTTTAATCGTTGAACACACATAGGTGAGATAAAAGAATGGGTAGAACTAGTATCTAGCAGGACATAGACTTTACGAGAATTTATGAATAGCTTACCGTTATCACCTCGTTTGGGTTTCGTGCCATTTGAGATGTCACAACAAAAACTCTCCCTTGAACTACAGATTTTTCCTTATCCGCGCTAGCCTTTGGTATCATCATTGCAGCTGAACTTAATTTTGTAACAGGACAAAATCGAGCAACATGTCCCTCCTTCCCACAACTGTAGCACAACTTGAACTGCTGAATACAGTTTGGGGTGATGTGACCTTCCTGACCACACCTATAGTAGCTCACTAGTGGTCGATCTCCTCCCCTTGAAACTAGTGCTGGTACTAGTACCGGTGTCAGTGCCCTTCCATAATCGCTATGGAATTTCTTCCTCTTGAAGTTATTTCCACTGGATTCCCCTATTCTGTTATTTGATGCGAGATTACCGCCAAAGTGCTGGTTACATCCTCTATGGTTCTCGTTCATGTGGTTGTTGTTATTTCTCTCTTTATGCTAGTCATTGACTGTCGGCTGAAATATTTTATTTTCCTGTTCCACCATTTGAGCCCTATCTACAACATCTATATACAAACAAAATTTATGAGAGCTAAGGTGTTGGCGAATTTTGAGTCTCAAACCTCGCAAAAACATATGACTCATTTGTGCTTCGTCATCCACTAAATGGGTCGCAAAAATAACTCGGCAAACTTAGCTTCATATTGAGAAACTGTCATGTTTCCTTGCTCTAGCTTAATAAATTCTTCCTCTTTCATATGCGGATTCTTTCTGAAAAGTACTTCTCGTTAAACAGCTCTTGAAATTCTATCAAAGACATCTCGAGTGCTGAAGGGTGGATACGTTTTACCGCCTCCCACCAATGGTCCGCCTCACCTTGTAACAAAAAAGTGGCGAATGACACCTTCTGATCATCTGCACATTGTAGGACATCAAATATTTTTTTCGTCTGCTTCAGCCACACCTCTACTTTGAGTGGGTCAGGCTTCCCGAAAAACTCAAGTGTTCCCAACTTTTTAAATTGCTTATCGGTGACAATCCTTGAATTATCAGCGTTTTTACCGTTATTGTTGACTGAATTTTCTCTTGCTTGATTTTGCATGAACTGCATGAAGTTCTTAAAGAATCCATCGTTCATCATGTTATCAGGAACATTATTTTCTGAGTTGGCAGGAGGATTGTTTGTGACCTCTTGATTCTCAGCTATATTGGCTTCGGGCATTCTATAGTCAACTTCCTGATTTTCAGATGTCATACTTAATTGTAGTCACAAAATAAATGTTAGTTAAATAAACTGACTCATCACTTCCTGTCCCTACATTCAAATCGACTCGTTAGATAATAAAATCTAATTTAGTTGGGACACACTAGTGACTGATTCTATTCATCTCTCCCCTCCTACTTCTACCCCAGATCTCCATTAAAGACCATATCCCTAAGCTCTTATGCTAACTGTGACGCCCCCAAATTTGGGTCCATACAGCCCAAACTTGAATTGTCAAAATACACAACAACGAATACAATACAACATATAACATACCACAATATGGTATTCAAATAATACATAACTAAGTCTTCATTATTATTATCACATTATTTTATAACTTATGAAGACTAATACAGCTACAACTCGGACCTTCACTCCATCCCCCGACTAAGCTCAACTACCCTCTCATCTTCTGTTGAAAAACAATGAAACAAAAGGAAAGGATGAGCTCAAATAGCCCAGTAAAGAATATCATGACTAAGATAATGACGAATAAATTATCGTTAGCCTTCAACAGTTAAGTTCTTGATAGAATAATTTAAACAGCAAGTTTTAATTCAATAACTGCAGTTAAATTCTTAAACAAAGTTCAAATCAACAACTGCAGTAGAATAACAACCATTAGAAAAATCATATGGACCATGATGTCTACTCGCTTCTCTTTTTAAGAAAAACATTATTAACTTTTATCATCTGAAACACCACTGACCATGATAATACAAATTCACAGTTCCTGATCATAATTATGCAAGTCAACAATTCATCTTTGCAGTATGACCAAAGATATTCAAATATAACACCAACGGTCATAATCATATCAGTCTTCAGCCTTTGATCATAATCATACCAAACAACAGTTCTTTTTTGCCCCGGTCCAAAGAGAACTTTCATCACGTACCCTAAAAGACACCCAACAGATGTATCGCCCTTAACCTATTATATCGTCTTTATCCTATCATATGTGCCACAGGCCACATATATTCACAACAACTTGATTCTTGATGATTAGTACAAATAACAGTGATACAAATGATGAACAGAAGAAACAGGATAAACAATAAATATCGAAAGTTTACAATTTTACTTTGTGCATATACAAATAATGTCCAAATTGTCAACATGGTGTGGAGTGAAATTCAAAAATGATATTCAAGTTCCACAGTTCAAAATAACGGTTATAAATCGATAGAAAAATTTAGAAAAATAAGAAGGTTCAATTGAAATGATATTAGATAAAGCGCAAACTATTAAGGAACATATAATCATTTCAGAAGTTTTACCGAACAATACTTACCATAGTAAGTTTAAGAGTATAAAAAGAAATGATATCCCTTACCGTAGTAAGTTTGAATAATGGAAGATGAAAAAGATGGTATCCCTTACCGTAGTAAGTTTAAATAATAGAAGATGAAAGAAAATGATATTTCTTACCTTATCACGTGACTGAATATTGATAAAAATGAGGTTTATCAACCTATATATTTATAATATAATTAGTAATTACCACAAATAAATTTCAAGGTATACGATAACTCATATATATATCAAAATTATTTATATAATATAAATTTTTGTAGTGTAAAATAATAACTTCAAAAATAATTTTTGAAATAATATTTCAAAATAAATCTTTCAAAGAAAGCTTTTTAAAATAAATCTTCTTAAAAAAGAGTTTTCTAAAGGAAGATTTGTGAATACCGTGTGAAATAGGTATTTGTGCAATTACTACACTTTAATAAAATACTTACTTGAAAAATTCCTGCACTCTTTTTTGGTTTATAAACACTCAAGATAACCTTACTATTCTCAGAGAAAACTCATAAAATACTTGCAGAAAAACTTTATGTTTTAGGTGTGATTTTTCTATTCAGCTGAGTAATCTATTTATAGGAGAAGGGAAAGCACTGTGCGTGTGGTAGGTGAACTATTGGCGTGCTGCATGCCAGCCTGAATTTTTCACAAAAAGCAGAATAGTCTGGCTGCCTTTTTCCTTCACCAACTTCTCTAGCAAAGCTCAATTCTAATTTACATTCTTCATGTGGCCCCCACAGATGGTCCACATACTATTCACATATAATAATAATTTTTTTTGATTTTATTTATTTATTATTAATATTTTTTTTCTTCTTGTGGGTCCTACATATAAAATAATATTACAACAATAATGTAAGAAGCACGTTATAGATCATTATTAATTTAATAATATAAATTACTGTATATTTGCTACTGTGACAATTATTAGGTTCAATAATTTTAAAATACAGTGCAATAACAATTATTGGTTCAATAATATGAAATGCAGTGTAATAATAGACAATTATTGAATTAATAATGCAAAATACTATGCAACAACAATTATTGATGAATACTGTGCAATGACCACGTTATCAGATCAATAATATGAAACACTGTGCAATACTGTGCTACTGTAGAATACCGTGTGCTACAATAAAATATCATGAAACACCGTATGATACTATTCTTTTATCACCAAGTATTCTAATAGTTAAAAGTAATAACACCGTTGACTATTTTTATTTAAAAAGATTACTTATGTCATTTTCTATATCCGACAAATATTCTGTTGTGGGGTTCACCAATGATTAGTTATTTCGACGCCGTCGTACGACCCGAATATTATCCGACAAAATGAATATTCCTCGACAAAACGAATATTGTCCGACAAAATAAAATTTACACATAACATCCTTAACTTTGAACTTTGTCAATTTAACCACTTACTGTTTGAGAAAAAATATATATAAAGAAAAATTAAATTTTGTATTTCATAAAATTCGGGGTCTTACAATTATTATATATTATATATAATATTTAGTAAGTAAAATTAATCAATTTATCTGCACACAAAAAAAAGTAAACCTATTTGTACAATGTTTATTTTATATAATTCAAATAAATATTAAATTTATATAAATAAATAAAAAGATATTAAATCATGATCATAACTCAAAATTCAAGACTCAAAGGTGATAAAATCAAACACAAATGAACATAAACATCTTTAGGATACATTCAATCAAATTCGGTAAAATTAAATAAATGTATTTGTATAATGTCTACTTTATACAATTCAAATAAATACTAAATCTATATGAAAAGAAAGATATTAAATCATGATCATAACTTAAAACTCAATTAAGGACAAATGCTTAATTTTTTTTTTAAAAAAGAAAAAGGTAGGGAACCGGTAAAACTGGTGATCAGGTCACTGGGTCGACCGATCTAACTGTCGGGTCACCAAGTTTTGACCAAAATTGGTTTTTTGGCTTGAACCGGATCGGAGAGCTGACTGGTTCTAGTTTTTTCTGGTTGGACCGGTAGTCCATTACGGGTTTAAAAACCATGCTTGTAGTATTCTTCGTATTCGTCTCGTATTCACGAATAGTAATCTCCTAAAATTATTTTTGGTAAAAAATTTATTGGTCAAAATGTATTTATTGTCCGTAAAAATGCTATTCAGGAATGTGAAATTTTTAAAAAATAAAAGACGGTTTTCACGTGAATAGTGTTTTTCGGCATTTTTCTTTGGGAAAATTTTTATTGGTTCTCTGACATCTATACCTCATATTAATAATATTTCATGAAACAAAAAGTCTAAAAGACGTAGAGCGTTTTTTCCTATGAATAGTGATTATCGCTCATTATCACTTATTTTTTGGGAAAAACTTTTATTCATTATTATGTGTTTTTACTTCGTAGGAACGTCACATCTTGAAATGAAATGTCAAAAAGACGTATACGTCTCTCTAGAGAACCTAGGTTATATCATTAGGTTTTAACCCTAGATTAGGTTTTAACCTTAGTTTATTTTTTTAATTATTTAATCTTTTAAGATCGTAATAATAATTTTAATTAAATTTCGGGATCTCACATTTTCAACAGGAAACATGTGGTCCTATTGAACTTCTACCCTAAAAATAGAACTTTGGCCTTATGTTCCTATGAACTAAGTTCCTAGATTTCCTTTGGATACAATCGCAGTAATATTTTAATTACTATCTAATAATGTACATAAAGATTTGTTGCAATTTCTTTTCCCCCTCAACCATATTCCTTATTAGAGAACCACTCCCTGTCCACAGGCCACAGACTAGAAAAGGTAGACATGCTTTTCGAGTACATGCTACCTACAAAAACATTAAAAAAAAAAAAAAAAAAAAAAGCAACTTAGGAGATTAGGATCATTTCCATTATATTTTTTATCCAATTTTTTAAATACATATTTAGCAACACAAATATTACTTTTAAAATAATATGTTACTAAGTGAATATATACTCCCATTGTCCTAATTAAAAAACAGTCATCATTTGTTTGAATATGGTCTCATTACGCTAAAATTGGTACTATGCCCAAATTGGCTTGTATTAATGGACCCAAGGATATGTTGTTGGGATATCAACCCAAGCACCAAAGCCCAAGCCCAATGCTCCCAAGGCTAAACTAAAGCCCACACTCTTAGACCAATCATTTGTTAAGGAGTTTGTCTGAAGGTACCATATATCTCGGTGACCCAAGCCTGAAGATAGGTCCCAAAACCCCTCCCTTCACTACCTATGGTTTATAGGGTTCATAACTACTTCTCTTACTACAGGACGCTTACTTAGTTAATGCTTAGATCCGACTAGCTCTACCTAAACTTTTTTAGTTCACTCCAAAATTCCTTACTTGTCCAACTGTTATTGAGCAATTTTTGGATATCAAACGGACCTCAACATGTCCCAATGGCCTAACATTAAAGCATGACTACCAGGGTAGAGTCGCGTCTCAGTGGCCTGAGGATGACACAATGTGTCGTTACAGCTCGAGGTTAGGGATAGTGGAGTAGTCTCTGGCGCTCAAGTAAAACTTGTCGAACACGTGGTCCGCAACTTGCTAGTCGATCCATGCCGAGCGCACGTGACAAACCTGATCACGCATATTTATAAAGGACACCTATATAAGGCTCTCTAATATTTCTCTAAAAGACACAACTGGCTAATCGATCAATGCTAAGCGCACGTGACAAGGTGGTCACGCCTATATAATGGACACCAGCCTATATAAGGATATCTACAGGGATGAAGCTACATGGCTTTATGTGAGGTCAATTAACCCCCACAGGAGAAAAATAATTGCTTTATAATGTGGGGGGATTTTTTAAAATTTTAAGTATTATATATAAATTGATCCCACTCAAATTTTATAAATTTTCTCATATACACGACCAAATTAAAAATTTATAACTTTGTCAATCAAATTTTAACCCGATGTGACTCATATCCCCTCAATATATGCATCTCTCTATAATATCTTTAAACTAAATAATAATCCAATTATTTTTCAAAACAAGTAAAGAATTAACTACTTATAAACAAATTGTGATTAAAAAAGCCTATTATGAGTCAATATAGTGTATATATATCGTATGTTATTAGTTATTATATTGTCATTCTAATATTGTGTGTGTGTCTGTGTATATATATATATATATATATATATATGGGGACTGATCCATTGACAATGTTGTAAAACTAGAATTATCCTTGCAAAAGATATCAGCCGTCTAGGCTGAGATCTGATGGCTTATATAGCACTCGTCCACAGTATAATACTGCGGATGAGATAACTAATTTTTTTTACCGTCCACAGTTTAATACTGCTGACGAAGTCTACTCGAGTGAGTCCAAGATATCTGGGTAAAGAATTTTTGAAGAATTTTATTAAAAAAGCAGCAACATCGTTTTTCATAACGATGTTGCTGCGTTCTTACATATATTCTTCAATAATACTTCACCTAGATCTCTTCCATCCTCCTCGAATATAGACCTCGTTCGCAGTTTAATACTGCAGACTGTAATTTTTTTTAATTACCCAGATCGATTGTCAAAACAATTAGAACAATGAATAATAAACAATATTTAAACAATGAAGAACATGGACATGTACAACAATCATGCCCATAAAAAATATATATTTCTTTTCGTTCTGAGAGTTTTAAGTATTAGAGATAAGGTAACAATCTCTCATCTTATTTATAGTGGACTGAATTACTCAGATTCAAAGAACCGATACAATTTTCTCGCCATTAATGTGGAAACGATTGATACCCCAACGTAATAGGTTGAAATTTGCAATAATTGATTGCAACAAAAATCTAGCGATCTCAGTATAATATTGCGGACGAAGGGCAGACATAAGCACGAGATCGTTTTAGACTATGTCGTTGATTTTGAAATTTAAAAATATCGTCGTTTAAAATAATGTCATGCATTTAATTAAACTAGTAATGACGTTATTGTAAATATTTCTGTCCGCAGTATTATACTGCGGATGGATCTTTTAAAAACTACTGGTTTTATTTTTCTCCTGTATAGTACCGTTATAGATTCATGTTCTCTGGGATGATTGACAAACATGAATTAGTAAGAATACTACACATGAAGAAAACTTAATAGCTTTAAGTCGAACAACCCAGATCTGTACTGTCAAAACGAGATAACGAAAGAAGTTTTATAGTTAAGGCTATTAATTTTTCATTTCACTTATTCTATTTCTTCTGCATTACAATGTTGCATATTCATGTTATCTGCAAGAAGAATTAAAAAAATTTGATAGCGATAATTATAACTACCCAAATCGCTATAATAAAATTGAGGTGAGATCCAAAATGATTGATATGAACAATGACGAACGCAGTTTTGTAATTAAACTAGCATCCGCAGTATTATACTATGGATAGTAATTATCCCATCCGCAGTATAATATTGCGGACGATAAAATTTTAAAATGTCGTCATTTATACTACGAACGGTGAGTGTATTACATGTATGATAGGGGTATTTTGGGCAATATCCCTTGTCCGCAGTATAATACTGCGAATACCTGGATATTATACTATAGATAAAGACTATATAAGCATTCAGATCTCAGCTTAGATGGTTGAGATTTGTTGTAAGGATAATTTTAGTTTTACAACGTTGTCAATGGATCGGTCTCATATATATATATATATATATATATGTGTGTGTGTGTGTGTGTGTGTGTGTGTGTGTGTGTGTGTGTGTGTGTGTGTGACCCGAAAGTACAAAAGTATTAAAAAAATTAGCTCAAAAGCATTGCCCCCAAACCCCTCATCAAATTATTTAAAACTTAATAATAATTTTGACCCTACTGAAAAAAAATTCTAACTTCGTCACTAGATCTCTAATATTTCTCTGAAAGACACTGACCACCATACCGGAAGCGTCCCATGGTAGCCACGACCATTAACACACCTCAGGAACATTATGTGCAAGCGTTCCAAGCCTGAGCTACCACCAGGATCCAATCCGAAGGACCAGATCATCAATGCCAATAAATTAGCCAGTTATTTACAGTTGTACAAGGCATAAAAGAACCATTTTGCGTTTGCCTTACTTATTTGGTTTGGCATTTGTTTTAAGGATAATTCTAGTTTTACAACGTTGTCAATAAATCGGGTCCCATATATATATATATATATATATATATATATATATGTGTGTGTGTGTGTGTGTGTGTGTGTGTGTGACTCAAAAGTATTAAAAAAAATTAGCTCAGGTACATTGCCCCCGAACCCCCATCAAATTATTTAAAACTCAGTAATAAATTGGACCCCACTGATTTATTTTTTTTAACTTCGTCACTAGATCTCTAGTATTTCCTTAAAAGACACTGACCATCATACTGGAGGCGTCTCATGGTGGCCACGACCATTAACACACCTCAAGAACATTATGTGCAAGCGTTCCAAGCCTGAGCTACCACCAGGATCCAATCCGAAGGACCAGATCATCAATGCCAATAAATCAACCAGATATTTACAGTTAGTTATACAAGGCATAAAAGAATCATTTTGCGTTTACCTTACCTGTTTGGTTTGACATTTGTTTTAAGGATAATTTTAGTTTTACAAGGTTGTCAATGGATCAATCCCATATATATGTGTGTGTGTGTGTGATCCGAAAATACAAAAGTACTAAAAAAATAGCATAATTTTGACCCCACTGAAAATAAATTCTAACTTCGTCACTAGATCTCTAGTATTTCTCTAAAAGACACTGACCACCATACCAGAGGCATCCTGTGGTGGCCACGACCGTTAACACACCTCAGGAACATTATGTGCAAGCGTTCCAAGCCTGATCTACCACAAGGATCCAATCCAAAGGACCAGATCATCAATGCCAATAAATCAACCAGTTATTTACAGTTATACAAGGCATAAAAGAACCATTCTGCGTTTACCTTACCTATTTGATTTGGCATTTGTTTTGGCTTAATGTTAATGAAATGTGTAATTATATCCACGCAGTAAACAAATTATTCAAAGGTATTCCCACTTTTTATTAATTTTTAAAATCTAGTTCAATTGATTTATAAGTTCTTTCTAACATTATTTAATTTGTGGCTATAAAAAACGTTTACGAACAATCTCATAATATGAACTTGGAGATCTTGTTTTGCGCTATATCTGATTTATTGGGGCGCGCCAGACTTTTATTAATTGAAACTGAATAAACCTAAATGCATGTTTAGGAGCTTGAGGTTGATTATAGAGGTTCATGTGATATCCATCGTCGGAACATTGCGTAACATTCTTGAGGCTTGTATTCTGGAGCTGTATGGCCTCCCCCCTGAAAAAAAAGAGAAAAACTGTAATAGGTTGCTTAAAGTAAATAGTATACAAAAGAGAAAAATATATAGGATTTAGATTTCCAGGTAGTTTAAAATGACAATCAATAGACGGTGCATTTGTATAGCCGAGAGATACAATCGCATAATATTTAAATAACAAAAGTTATTCAAATGCAATTCTCTGCGATATCAATGCCAATCGTATTTATTGTTTGGAATCATGATCGAAAAAGTTAAGGTCATATTAGTGTCCTCAATTTCCCAAAAAAAAATTAAGGATAGAGTCAAATGAGGTGCAGAGATTTCTTGCCTTCACTGTTGCAAAAGTCATTTTGTTGGAGTAAGCCCTTGTATAACTGCACACCCAGAAAGAAACATATCTAAAGTTAAATTTTCTAGATTATTAAGTTTAATCATAAATAGTATTTCCTTCATTTCAAAATATAATATTCTTATTGACTTTTGAATTCAATTTTGGACATTTTGAAACTCAAAATTGAAATGATTCATTAACAATTATGAACAATAAATCTTACGCTGAGTAACACTTTTTAAATAGTTTACAACAGTCATCATTATATTGACAAAAATTAATGAAATTCTTGTCAATTTAATTTTGCGTTTGAAAATGTCTTAAGTTGACTTCAAAATGTTAATTATGATCTTAAATGTTGGCATTAACGGAGGGAGTATAAAGTAGCTGATGCTTAACATGGAACTCACCCTGCATATTGGTCTTCGACAATCCAGGGACGCCAGTCTTCGATAATGGAGTAGTTTAGATCTCTTATCCAAGCTTGAGTTGATTGAAATGGCACAACCAGGTCATGGTCACCACTGTTGATCAACACTTAAAAAAAAACATAAATTCAATGAGAAAATTTATTTCAGTTTTGGAAATAAATTTCAAAACACTTGCATCGATAAGCGCTTTGAGAAATGCTAATGTTACAACAAACTATGACAAACATAGAAATCGACGAAGGAAATTAAAGACGAACACAAAATTTACATGGAAAGTTCACATAAAAAAAAACACGGGCTACAGACAATATATTACTATTTCAAAATGTAAAGAGTACAATATGTAAACTCTCTCTAAAGGCGGCTAAAATTGAGAAGGAAAAATTAATAGATACCGAAACCCTAACTACTATAATATATGGGAATGATCTATAACAAATATTTGCTATGGATCAAAAATGGGCAAACACCATCTTTATCATCCTATACAAGAATAAAAGATCGAGATTAGAAGTGAATTTACATCTACAGTAATTAGTAGCGAATTAGATGTAAATCATCCGCTACTAATAATAGCGGATGTAATCCATTATTGTCCGCTACTATTAGTAGCGAATGACTTAATCATCCGCTACTATTAGTAGCAGACAACGGGTTTTAATTTTTTAATCTCGATTGTTGATTCGTACATTGAATACTATTTGTCCTATCTTGCTCTATAACAAATACTTACTAAGAATTGTGTATATATATATAGTCAGACTAACAATATAATAGGCCCAAATAACATAACAGGCATTTCTATCACCACTAAACCTCATTTGTTTTTTCCTTTTGGGTCACAAAAAAAAAATGTCAACCAGGTGTCTTAAACTCTGTATTAACTCTAAATCGGCCAATGTATATAGTTGATTTTTCCAGGAGCAATTCAAATCTGCATAGAAATATTTATTTCCATATCATGTATTGGACTTCTAGATCAACCAAATAACAAAATAACATATTCTTTGAGACTAATCACTTAAGAGATTACCACAGTCTCACTCAAATAATTAAGACAAACAACAGCTCATTGCAGGGAATAGAGTAATCAAATTTACCTGTATATGAGAGACCTATAGCCCTTTCTGCTAAGATTCACATGATACGGTCTACTGTCCAAAGTTGTAATTTCGTAAGGCAAATTACGGTTGCATCTAACCCATGTCTCTATTGTTCCCTGTGTTAAAAGTCGAGAGTTTATTTTATTGCTGCTAAAATCTTCCTTTAATTAAAGCTATGTTTGTTTTCAAAAAAATACGAGCATGATATGATTATTTATACTAATTTAATATAATTACTGACTATTTTATCCCATGAACATTCATAGACTATATTTTGTCATTTCTAAGGCCATTTGATTATATATTATAATACTAAATCAAAATATAGTATTATATAATCTCCTTTTGCAGTATTAAATGACCTTAAAAATGATAATAAATAATCCATGAAATTAAATTAAGGATTAACTATGTGATAAAATAGTTTTTAATAGTATTAAATTAGTACAAATAATCTTATTATATCCATTTTGCAAACAAATGAAGCCTACGAGTACTTGTCAGTGCACCTCTCTGATATGGAGTGCTTTGCGAACATTCTCGTCATTAAACCAGTAATAAGAAAGCCATCTTGCCTCTACCTGCAGTCATTGTTTATGCATATTTTTTGATATTTATATAATGCTGAATGGTCATGAAATATATGCGAGTATATTTTTCTAAGTTAGATTTGAAACTAGTCACTTAGTGTAGCCAAATGAGCACCTTGCATGTGTCAATTAAGCAATGACATAGTGTAATCTCATTGAAAACTCAACGAGTTTTAACTATAATTTCGCTAGTTTAAACTCCATCGTTTCAAAAATCTTCAGTGATAATCATATTTTGTAAAAACTAAATGATTCGAATAAACTTACCCCTACTGTATTTCATACCATGAAAAGTGACTTTTTTGTTCTCAATTACATTTACAAAATTGAGCTACAATATAGGTAACCGAGATTTATATTTGTTTAGTTTTGCAAAATCGAATAACAATATAGGTAACCGAGATTTGTATATACCCCAAAATGACTTAGTTGATTTTGATTAATAAAACAGTAAGATAATAATGATGTCATTAATGAAATAAGGTTTTTTTTTTTCTTTTGATCCGCAAAAGAAATTTTATTGATATTTAAACTAATCAAGAACGGATCTAACCAACAGATTTGGATAGATTCTGAGTTAAATACTAACAGTAAAAAATCACAATTTAGGACTCAACACATAACCAAAGTTCCAACTCCTACTTAATTATATTAGCATATTGTCTATGTTCATATGAAGTAAATCACACACTTGTCAGTTGTCACCTGCCCATGTTATAATACTTGGGCCACAGCTAGAATGACTGTGGTAACCACAACCATCAAGCACAAACTTGGTTCCATAATTTTTTAGTTTCACAAATTTTTGGTTCAATCTTTTTTCTTTTCTATCCAAATTCGTAAAAATTACTAATTTTTGGTTCACCTTTTTTCTTTCCTATCTAAATTAGTATAAGTACTATCCAAATTTATAAAAATTAAATACTATCAAAATTTACAAAGTATTCAAAAAGAAATCCAAATTGTTAAAAAGAAGATGTTTTTTGTTTTCATATCTCTTAATAAGAAAATAAATTTCTAAAAGAAATTCTATTTTTGGTTTTACCAATTTTAACACAAATATTTTTTTTATCACGGATTTATGTAGGATAATATATCTTAATGAATTTTATGTAGAATGATTTTATTTTTATAATCTTATTAAGATGTCAAAAAAATCTCTTAACATATCACGCAATGGAATTATATTAATATTAGTCATGAATTTGATTATTAAATTGATTTCTTAAGTAAATTGAATTCATTAAAATTTAAAATTTTACCAAATCACACGATTAATTGTATAGTAATATATGCAAAATTAGTTGAAAATTATAATGGATTCATTACTAACTAATTTTCATAACTAAATTAAAACTTATTAAAACTTGAGTTTTATAGTTATATTCGGATTTTATTTCAAACAAATTTTATCAAAATAAACACTAATATAGAATTTCATTACAAACTTAATTAAAAATTAAAATAATTATTTTCTCATAATCATAACTAAATAAATTTACTCCATTCAAATATTTAGCTTAATAATTGATCGAAAGAACCTACATTAATTAATATATAATTCAAAAATTTATTATTTAAAGAAATATTTTATAATTTAATAACTACACGTATCTTCTCTAAATCCTAATTAAATACTTATCATACATTAACTAATTATTATAATAATTAACATAATAAATTATTATTCATGTCACTCGTGCTTTGCAAGGGGTTAGTGTTCACATTTCTCACTTATTTATCAAAAGTTTAATATTAAGCATACGTTGAGACTATACAAGTAAAGGAAGAGGGTTGATGAGATCTTACCCTAGTGATTAAGACTGACGTATTGTGATCTTTATGTCTAAGGTTCAATTCTCACTTTAGGTGAGTTTATTTCTTCTCTTATGTGAAGTTTGTTAGTGATTTTATTTTTTTCTTTTCTAGTGAGGTTTAGTTGGTTTGTAATAGTAAATGACGTACTTGATTATGAGATTATAATGTACTTTCCCAAAAATTGGGACTTCGAAAAAAAATAGGTAAAGAAAGTGGAGTGCTTACCCGACAGTCAAATGCAGAAAGTAATGATTTAGGAATATTTTGTTCCCCAAATCTCTCCACAAGATCTCTTCTTTCACCGGAGAATGATCTGCGTAGCTGAGGAGAATCACTGCCACAATTTTTTTCCAAAATTTGTGGCTCATTAATTCCACTAAGACACTGCAAAATTGAAAATATTATGAACTTTTATCAATTAAGTGACAAATGCAAGTCCCTCTATTTCAAAATATAAAATCATTATTTAATTTTTTGAAATCAATTTGAGACATTTTTAAATTTAAAATTGACATAGATTCATTTAAGTTTAAATAATACAATGATTGTAAAGTATTTAAAAATTACTACTAATTATAAAATCTATTGTTTCGTAATTGTTAATGAATAATATTAATTTTGAGTTTGAAATTATCTCAAATTGACTTTCAAAAGTCAGCAAAATTCTATAATTTGAAATAGAGGGTGTCTTAAGTAAACAACAAAAAGGGTTTGCGACATTAAGCATGTCTTGTTAACCTGATCAAGAGCCTCTAAATCACGCGAACACTTTGCGCTATTGAGATCTAACTTTTGATAGTCAACCCCACAATTTATCCTCAATGACTGTCAATATAGAGAAATTTGTCAGTCAATCCGGTTTTCATTGCTAATGACATTTAAATCCATAAAAAGTTTAGGAGTCTTGATAAAAGAAACTAACCGCATAAAGTTCGTCTGAAATAAGTCCCATTCCATGAGCAAAAAGGATTTGGTAATTTTCCTCGGCAGGGAATGTTTTAGGATTCCCAAGTATGTAACCCTGAATTCCAGATCAGAGGCACAACCTACTTATTAGGAACTTTGCAGATGGTTTTTCTGCTCAAATATTAAATTTATGTACATGGTTATGCAGCGTTCATTCATTTCCATTGTCATGCAATCAAGATTTTTTTGGCTACAATTCTCATTTATTTACACGATTTATTGTTTTCTAAGTTAAATCAAATTTGACTTCAAAAATATCTTAAATTGATTTTGAAAAGTTAAACTTGATCGTCTATTTTGGAATGAAAATGCCTTTACTAAAACTACTTCAAATAATGCCTCCAATGATACTCAAACTTAACCACTCTGTGGGTTTATGCTAAAATATTAAATTTTTCAATTCAATTTTTGTATGTAATTAACGTTGCGTTTATGAGTTAAATAATATGCGTTTAAATTAAGTTATTACTAGACGAACAAGATTTTCAAGTGCCTTTGAGCTTCCAAATGCCCGAAATACACCAAACGTTGAGTAACCAAACATATACTATGTTTAGTAAAGTTGACTAAACATGAAGGTAACACTTTTGCGGATTTCAAAGTCGTTAATTTGTAAAAAGTGCTAATGATTTTCTGGTAATTTCAAATTAAGCTTGAGGTTTTACTGCCCTAAAATTTCCGACACAGTTCATACTTAGACGAAGCCAATGAATATCTATTGCAATACAACTATTTGGTCTATATCGCGATTTTAAGTTAAAATTTTGCATATTGAATGATAATCTAAGTCTTGAAACAGAGGATATAGATAACAAAACTACAAACCTTGAGATTGATATACTGTCCAATGCCTGCTTCATTTTCTGCAATATCATCAAGTTAGATACTCTGATATATCCAAACTTTTCCGACAGAAATATGTATATTATGCTTACCATTTGAGATCAATTGAGTGATAATTGGTACAGGTAGTCCCGAGTAAGAGTCTCCGCCAACATAGAAGGGATTTGAACGGAAATCAGGATGAGTAATAAACCACTGCAAAATGCTTTTAAGAAATCATATTGTAGATAACTAGTTGAGGTTTTCTGAGAAAAGTAAGGCAAGTTCCAGGGACATATTGTAAGATTCCTACCTTACCAAATTTTCTTGATTAATGTGTTGTTGAAAGTCAAATTTAATTAAATTTTCTAATTTTAGAAAGATTTTTTCCCCTTACATTTTATGAATTTTCTAGCTCTAGTTCACTTGTCCAACAAAATGCATTCATCGTAAGTTCAATATATTCAAATATAGTATAATTCACATCATTGTAAAGTTTCGCGGGTGTTGATATTGTCAAAGTAAAAATAATATTGCCAAAATAAATATAAAAATAACAACACTTTTGTAGTTATTCTAACGACATAATACTTTAAGCAACACTTGTTATTCTAAAAACATAATTTTTATGGCAAAACATAGGATTACCTCACCGGGATTGTCCCATTTTCAGCATTTGGTCACTAAACTTTAAAAAAATAGAATTAGGTCACTGTGATTTTTAAAAACTATAAATAACTCCATTCCGTCAATTTTTAGTGGTGTCCGTCTAATTTGCTGGGTTTTTTTCCTATGTGACTTTTAAAAAAATGAAAAATGACATGTAAATTCTTATATGGATGATATGGCTTATCATTTATTTCCTAAATGGCTTATCAGTTAATTCATTTTCTTTATAAATAGATATAAATTAATATATAAAAAAGTAAAAAGATATAAAAAAAAAGTAATTCATATTTATAAAAATAATTAAAGTTTAAAAATTAACTATTATTTTTAGAAAAATCTAGAAAAATAAATTTAAAAATTAGTGAAATCTCATAATAAATATATTCAAAACATTTAATAAAATTAAGTAAAATAATTAAAATTTAAATAAAACAAAAAAACCAACAAACTTAAATTTGAACAATAATTATTATTTTTAGCAATATCAACTGCCTATTTTTATCAATAGCTAAAGTGATATCTGGCTAAGAGGTTACAAAGTATTTACCTTCCGTACAAATTCGAAAGCTTGAGCAAATGCTTGGTAGTCAATGGAATGAGAAGCAACAGAAGTCCTCCCGTATGAAAAGCCAGTACCAACAGGCAAGTCTAGAAAAATTATGCTTGCTATCTACAAGTACATTCCCACCATCCAAACTTAAATCAGTTGATCGATAAAATGTCACAATATCAAAGTGCTAGTTCAATTTTACAAGTAAAATAAAAAAAAATTAAGAAAAATTTAGCTTCAACATAATCAGAGACCAACATGTAGTATTATTATCATGGATTTACTATTTTTTTTTTTTTTTTGAGTTGAACATCTCAGAAAGAGTTTAGAATCTCGTTTAGATAATTACTCTTTTTGGGGAAGAGTCTCCTACTTATTTGTTTTTTCTGTTTTATTTATTTATTTTTTATTTTTTTAATATTAAGGGACAGAATTACCACTTTAAGCACATGGGCAAAAGATGACTCTATAATGCAAAAGATATTCGTACATGATAATGCAAAAGATGCAGTACTTAATAGGCTTGTCAATCGAAAAATTATTCAATGGCGCAGGATTACTGAATAATTACTCCTGTCAATGGGGTAATTATTGACCATTACCCAACTATTTTATTGGATTAAATTTCCGCTTTATTTTGATACAATTATCTGCGGTATTGATATTAACTAGTCTATTTGGTTGTTTTTCTATAATTTTTTTTGATAATTTAATAATTTTTATGTATAGTTAATTGTAGAAATTCAGTAATCAAATATGTAAAAATTATCTAAATAAAAATAACAGTAATTATTCAAATATATAATGATAGTAAATTTTTATTTTGTACCTAATTTAATTTATTATATTTGATAAAAGTCCATGATTAAATGTGATTATAATTAGATTCATTTATAAAATTCAAGCAAGAATGTCTTATCTATACATTCATGAAACTCGAAAAACGAACAAACATAAGATATCTTACCCACATTTGTTCGTTTTTCAATTTTTATTCTCGTATTTATATATATAACTGAAGATATATTATTACGTCAATTTAAAAATTAGATATATTTATGAAACTTGAAAAACGAAGAGACATGGATAGAATAATACAAAAATTAACAAAATTAATCTAGCTAAACATTTAATACTATCGAGTCAACTTGGTCAAATAATACAAATTACTACCAAGTTAACTTAGTTTTTTCCTTCAATTAATTGAAAAGTAATCTCAAGTCCTTCTTTAAATATAGGCATTGATTTATTGGGTCAAAATATTAAATCGACCAAATCATGGATTATATTTGATTTTGTCCACTGATCTATATACTTTTAAGGTTTTTTTTTTCACTTTCTATCACTGAATTTTCTCATTTCTCACTTTCTCTCCCTAAAATTTTCTCACTTCTCACTTTCTCTCCCTAAATTTTTCTCACTTCTCACTTTCTTTCTTTTTTCTTTTATTAATTACATTCTCAATATAATATTTTCTTCACCTCTAACTTTTTTGTTTACTTTCTCTCTAATTTTTTTAATCACTTCCTTTCTCTATTCTCTCACATTTCTCTAAATTTTGAATTCTTCTCTCATTTTCTCTCTCTAATTTTGTACTCACTTTCTTTCTCTGAAGTTTCTCCTTTTCCTTACTCTGCTCTAAATTTTCAGCTCACTTTCTCTCTAAAATTGTTATGCTCCTCTCACTTTCTCATCCGAGGGACTATTACGATAACTATCTGTTAACAAAAGATGAATAAAAATATATATAAATTATCGGAAACAAATGAGAAAAAATACGAAAAGGTTTATTAACGGGCCAGCTTTAAAGACTTTCGGAATATTTTTCTATTCCTTTACTTAGTGCTCCTAATTTTATGACGTTTGACAAATTTATGTTGATATTAGATTTCAACCTATAATTGAAAAAAAAAATTAAGAAATACATTACTATTCTATCTTAAAGTTCCAAGTTAATTGTAATCTAATTTTGTTGTGAGATTCCTCAATACGTGTACGTGATATATGATCTTGAGAAAAACAGCAGTAGCAGTCCAACAGTTAATTTCGTCACTTAAATAAATATTAAAGAATGAAAAGCAATAAATTTTAATAAATTACCAATTCAGCTTTCTCTTTCCTCAATAATTTATCAATTTAGCTTTTTCTCCTTAGTGACATTTCTGTTACAAGTTAAACTTATTTAACGATTTTGTAATATTTTGTAAAAAGATATTTATTTGTATATAAAAATAAATATATTTAATGTATTTTGTAATATTTATTTTGTAATATATAAGAAATGAATAAATATATTTTGTAATATATAAGAAATTATTTATTCAAATAAATATATTTTGTAATATTTATTTTGTAAAGATATTTTTTTGAGTTCTGTAAGTCAAATAAAAATAAATAAATTATGTTATACAAACCAATATATTTATTTGTATAAATAATTTCTTAAGTAAAAAAATTTAACATCATCAATTATATTTAATGTATTTATTTTTATAAATAATTTATTAAGTACTAAAATTTAAAATTATCAATTATATTCAATGTATTTATTTGTAAAATAATTTCTTAAATAATAAAATTTAACATTGTCAATTATTGTGGTAATATGATTATTTAAAATTTAAATTCCATATATATTGTAATACAATTAGATTTAATTAATATAAATTACATTACAAATAAATACATTAAATCTAACTAAAATAAGGGTATTTAGGACATTTATCAATGCCTCTGTTAAGAGTAGCGGCAGATAAAAAAAAAAATTCCTCCTACCACAACTTTTAGTAGCGACATATATGTTTTCTGAGCATTATATCTCGCATTGATAGTTGGATATGGATTTATTGTAATAATATCTATACCAACCATTTGTTATTGATCACTATTCCTTATATATATGTGTATATATATATATAATAGTGATCAATAAAATCTAGTAATGCCTCTTCAACATTAAAATTTTGGAAAATAATACATTAGATATTTAAAATCACTGAAAATTATGTTTCCTAAGAAAAATATTTGCTCAACTATTTTTTTCATGTTTTATTCAGTTTCAAAATCTTTCCATATATATATATATATATATATATATATATTCAACTATCATAATTATCTACTTATTATTATCTCTTATTCTCATATATTTTGTTAGTGTTCTTTGAAATCCACATTCTTAGTACAAATAATACTAAATTATACAATAATTTTCTATTATCAAATTATTAGTATAATTTATTCGAGTTTAAATAAAATTTTATTATTACATAAATAGTTGAATATACAAACGTATGAATCATTAATTTAAAGACGAATACTATTATATAAATTATATGTATAAAAGACTTATTATTGTTAAATTTATTTGTTTTTCATTAAAAAATAGTTATACATTATTAGTTTATCAATATATTTTAAAAGAAAATAATTTTTTTTTTATAAAATCATCTTGTACAATATTTATCTATTATTACTATAATTAATATGTTATTATAACATAATATAAACAAGTATAAAAATATAAATTTTATAACAAAACTTGTATTTCGCAAGAATCATGACTTAGATAGTCCTCAATAATGCAAAAAATGTGGTACGTGTGCACTTAATAAAATTGGAGTGGGTTAAGAATCCAAATGATGTGTGTAGAACTTAATAAAGCAAATCCTATATAACTTATTTTTCACTCTCCTCATCGTATGCTACCCCATTGACATAGCTAGAGACGATCTTTACTCTCTCGATCCCCTAGAAAAAGACCAATTAGCCTATCTTTTTGATCTGCTTTCTCTTTCTCAATAATCCATCAATTTAGCTTTTTCCCCTTAGGCCTAAATATAGATTAATATTATGAACTTTTAACGTTTTTTCATTTTTGGGATTGAACTCTCATTTTTTTCAATTAAGTAATTAAACTTTTAATTTTTTCCACTTTGGGGATTGTTTTATCAGTTTTTTCAATTAGGGAATTAAACTTTTAATTTTTTTCCATTTTAGGGATTGTCTTCTCAATTTTTTCTGATTACGTCTAATTGATAATTATGTGTTTGTTCAATTTGTTTCTTTTTATTGAATGAAATTATGTACTTCATCTGTCCCAAATTAAAAGATTGTTATTGACCTTTGAAAGTTAATTTAAAATATTTTTAATCTCAAAATTAATAAAATATATTAAAAATTATGAAATATCAAAATTTTAATTATTAGTACATTTATACATTTTAAATATTATCATTATATTGATTATTAGTACTTTTAAAATCTTGTAATGATGATTTTAGGTAATCTTGTAATTAGGTATTTATTAATTTTTTTAAATAAATTTAAGACATTAAAAACTCAGCTTCAAAAAATTCATCAATAATCAACATGATGATGAATATTTAAAATTTATAAATGTACTAGTCATTAAAATTTTGATATTTCATAAATTTTAATATATTTTTTTAATTTTAAGATTAAAAATATTTTAAATTAACTTTCAAAAGCCAATAATAATCTTTTAATTTGGAACAAAAGAAATACATAATTTCATTTAATAAAAAGAAACAAATTAAACAAACACATAACTATCAATTATACCTAATCAGAAAAAATTAAAAGTTTAGTTCCCTAATTGAAAAAACTAATAAGGCAATCCCCAAAGTGAAAAAAATTAAAATTTTAATTACTTAATTTAAAAAATTGGGAGCTCAATCCCCAAAGTGAAAAAACGTTAAAAGTTCAGTATATTAATCTATATTTAGGTCTTTCCTCTTAATGGCACTTCTGTTAAAAGTCAAATTTACTTAACAAGTTTTGTAACATTTTTTAAAATAATAAATTATAATAAAAAATGAGTTCGAGGTACAAATATAAATTAAACCTCAATTCAATGATTAAAAAAAAAAACATTTTAACACAAAATAAAATAAAAGTTATTAAGTGCGGATATTATTACACACCTGTGTCCATGCATTAGGATTTAACACCAGCCCGGGCAAGGTCCCATTGTACTCAACTTCCTCGAAATATAATGGACCTTCATTTATACATGGTCCACCACGTTAAGCAAAATTAAGTAAGCACTTCAATTATTTCCACAGCAAGAGAAACGACAAAATTACTATTGTTTTATCTCTCTGTCAAAGTTGACAAAGGGGCATTAGGTAGCCAACCTTTACCTTCAAAAAAGGTGGCGACCCATTACAAGAAGTTAACTCAATAAAAAAAAGTGTTTATTTACTAGTGTAAGTCAGATTCAAATAATATATAAAAATAATCGAAATACATCTAATTGTAGAGAAAAAAATTTTTGCCTTGGTTATTTTTTTTCATTAAAGAGTTGAGAAAAAACTAGCCACCTAATCTTTTCATCTTTTAATAATGGTCATTATGCAATTGCTCCGTTTTGGCTTGTTTCTTTAGAATGGATCCTGATTCCAAGCCGTTTAATTTGCAATGCGGAGTCCATTAAGACAATTTTTAAAAACGAGTTGCATTGATATGGTATACAGCTGTATTTATAAAGCTGACGACTTGGAATCCAAATATCATCCGAATCGAGAAATTAAGTCGGTGTTTGGAAGTCTAAATTAAGGGGTACCTATTTCATAAGCAAGGCCAGTGAAGGAAGAACAGCCTGGCCCCCCAGTGAGCCAAAGAATAACTGGGTCCTCCTTAGGATTCCTCTCAGATTTGACAAAATAATAGAACAGCTGAACATCCTCAAATTCATCCACCCCAACATACCTACGAAACATTATAGTAAACGTTTTCCATCAAAAATCATAATATTACATCCGTGTATATGTCTATGTGTTTGTGTGGCAGATCCATAGGACTATGGATCGATTTATGGCCATAGATATCTACACCATCTAGTAACAAAAAATTATTATATATATTTATTGAATGCAGATCTATTTAACCATATATGTATACACATACCCAGTTTCGAGTTGAAAAGGGAGGGGTCCATGGAAACCGGGCAGGGACTTGATTGTTGATTGAGAGACTGCAAGCGGAGGAAAATCTTGGATTCCAATCAGAAGAAGAGGAAGCAAAAATAACTTGGAAAATTGAGACTTGACCAAAAACATAGAGAGCTTGGTTTTTGAGTTTGATAATACTGCCATCTTCACTGAAGGTTGTGTTTGTCGAGGTTCAGATATATTTAAATAAGCAATGTGTTTCCTGAGTGTCGATATTCAAATAGGGACTTTTATATATCTAATATAATAAAATGCAAAACACTTTGAATTTCCCCCCAATTTATTAAATCATCTGGACCGTTCAAAGTTTGACATAAATCTAACCGTTCATTCACTTTATATCCCATCTCTCTTCTTCATTCTTCATCCTTCATCCTTCATCCTTCATCCTTCTCCTTCTCCTTCTCCGCCCTTCATCCTTCTCCTTCTCCTTCTCCTTCTCCGCGTGTTTCAGTGCCGTAGGCACGGGTGTCCTCTAGTATATATATATAGATTCCATCAATGGCACACCGTTGTTGTTAGTGACAATTAAAATTGGTCTGTCACAAGAAAGGGTAGCGACAGAGCCATAAAACGTAAAAATTAGCTTGTCACAAAAAAGGGTGACGACAGAGCCAATTTTATGTACAAAATGGTCTGCCGTAAGAAGGAGTAGCGGCATAATCAATCTACAATTAAAAATACACATTGTATTGGTTGCTGAAACAGTACCGTGACAATTATTTGCCACAGATGGGGACCCATATATATGTATATATATGAGGAATAATCCATAGCAAGTTTGCTATGGAACAAGATAGGGAAAATAACATTCATAGCATTCATTATAGGGGATCAGCGGTTGAGATTAAAAAATTAAAATTCGTCGTCCGTTACTATATATTACTAGCAGATTACTAAACTATCCACTAATGATAGTAGCAGACGATGATTTATGTATGCTAGTAATAGTAGCGGACATCCGCTACTATTACTAGTAGACGCCGCATTCCCCAGTTTAATTTCGACCGTTAATATTTGGAACAGATGTTATAGATGGTGGTATATGCCTACTTTTGAACCATAATAAATACATGCTATGGATCATTATCCTATATATATTGATTAGAATATTAAAATGCGTGTCTTATAGTAACGAACAATTTTTATACGAAAATACCCTATAATTCAACTCTAGCAGGGTCAAATAAGGTATAAGATGAGAAAACTTACTTGTCCGCTACTAATAGTAGTAGACAAACATCTTCTGATTCAGAGAACATGTACTGGTCAGTTAAGCGGGGCCCATAAGTTAGTAAAGTGCTCACAGTATCTTCTGTTTGTCCAACTCTATCTACACACTAGGGATAACTCATGCATGAAGGCACAGTGCAACTAATATAACAGTTTAGTACTGTATCTAATATTTTTAGATATAAAAATTTAAAACTGTTGTGAACTCTCGGTTTCATAATAAAATTGAAAGTCCAATCATTAATACAAAAAGATCGATATTCAATCCAGTCATAGTTTCTTTTTGAGGCAAACATTAGTGTGCTACTCATTTCTAACTTCAAATTAGTTCTTGACATATTTGAACAATTAATTGATTGGCGATAGCGGGTTCAAATTTGTGTAATATAGTATTTTCGGGTATCTCACACACCTTTTCTTTATTGACAAAACAGAATGAGAAGTTAACAACATTTATTTGTCTCAAGTATCTTTAACCATCGATTAATATGATCCATGGACAGTATTTCCTGTAGAAAAAGGGTAGTACTACAAGCCATTTGGTGAGAAAAGATGTAAAAATTCAAAAGAAAGGTTCTTGGATATATACCTAAAAGTATAAAATGAGTCATCTAAGTCCAAACAAAAAAGTATTGTCATAACACCAACTAAATCGCATCACAATAATATTTTTTCCTCTATATTTTTTCTTGAAATTGGACAAAAAATTCTTATACCATGAGTCAGAGCCTACTACAATAGTTGCTCTCGATATAGCCTGCAAAAATACCAAAGAGATGACACGTAATTGCCCATGCCTGAAGGCACAGCGTAGATTGAAATTCCAAAAATACTCTATTACATAAAGACTATTTGCAACCTAAAATAAATTACAAATCAAATAGAATAAATCTGAACCGTCCCTGTGATTTCCTGCCCAAATTAATTTTCATGTGGAAACATAACGACCGCAATACCTGAAAAATAGGAAAATGGCGTTAATGTTAAAAGAGTGATCCATGTTGCTTACATGCAATTTTTTTAATTATAATTATAATTGTAATTATTATTATTATTATTATTACTACTACTACTACTACTACTATTATTATTACTATTATTATTATTATTAGTGGTGAATTTGATTTGAGTGAAAAATGTGAGTGGATTGATTTTTGAAAAAAAAGATGTTGAATTGGGGGGAAAAAATGAGAGATAGATTAGTGACCGTTAGATGTTGAAGCCCTAAATGATTTTTGACTATTGGATGTTGAAGCCTAAATTGATTTGAGGCCATTGGATGTTGAAGCCTTGGGATTTGAGTCGCTCTGTTTTATATTATAGATTTATAAAGTACAAAAGCTTGATCCTTGATATTTAACAGTAACTTACTTATAGTGCCCCGATATTCCAACATTCTTTAATTATATCCGATTATCTCTAGATAACATAATCATTAACTTTAAATTCATTTTTTTTAATCATAAAACATATTTACGGCGATCTCGTGCGTTAAACTTAACCTTTAATCTTTAAAATCTTTATTTAACCATAAAACAGTCCATATTTTTTATTTTTAAAACTTACAATCAATACCTACCTCAGGATCGCAACGTTCACTTACCCTTTATTAAACTTAGGTCAAACATTAATAATTTGTGACATATTATAATCATATATATATATATATATATATATATATATATATATATATATATATATATAATCTGAAAATAAAATTTTTCCATGACTTATTCGCACATGGCCCTATTTACTCATACCTGTTCCTGTTCACTTGAATCTTTTTCCTTACGGTTATCCATCATGTCTATCCAAATATACATTCTGTATATACATGTTTATCCATACATATGAGTTTATTACATATCAAACTCGACTATCAAATATACATTAATTTTACATTAATATAACTTTTCCTGATTCTTACGTACATACAAAATCTATCCCTATAGACTCCCAACATTTATTGCTTGCACATAATACCAATTATATATAACAAATTTGCTTCTCGTCTATCCCTCTATTCACATTCTTTACTTTAGCTGCACCGGAACCTCAGACCTTCTTGTACTTTACCTGAAACGTTAGTTCATAGTAAGAATGAGCATAAAACTCAACAAGTTAATCAGATAGCACATTTCATGCTCACAGTTCATAATATGCATCATGCATCCTTTACCTTAACATTGCACATAAGACACATTTCAACTCATTTACTATCACATAGTTCACTTAGAACATCTATTACACTTAAGTCTGAAGAATTTGCCTGAACGCTTTTATTTTACTTAACCTTTACCACCTCGCTTAATCTTTATATCCTTCCTTGTCGGCTTGCTTATTTCAAACTCTGTCAGTCAACATATAACTTATATGTCATTATAAAATCATAAAACTTTATAAAACTTGTCAAACTTAATCCATAAATAATCAATCATTCGTATCTAATCATATCACATTTGATGTATTATACCTTATGTAGGTTAATAATACATCCTAGCTCATTCCCGACATTTTTTACAACCTTAAACATGCTTTGGTTTAGCTTTAGGCATGTTATATTATATCATTAATCATTTCATTATGCATCAACACCCTTTATATAGTCCATTTTTATCTATTTAGGATTTACATAATCTACTTTTATCATTCCATATCAATATATAGCTTTTTGGAAGCTTAAAAAAATTTTCAAATGCACAGACATTGCGCCCCGACGGCTTCAGAGCTCGTTGGCCGCGAAGTGTTCTCGGTTGTGAACAGTACATTGTGCTCCCAGCGCAATGTTTAGTACAAAACATTGCGCTGGGGCGCAATGTTTAGAAACAGAATTTCTGATTTTTGCACTACCTTTGCCGATTTTTAACTCCTTCATCTTACATCCAAATAAGCTCAAATTTGGACCACATCTAGACCTTACTACATAGTATTTTACAAAATTTTCTCTTGCCTCATTTGGCTTCATTAAAACATAGAAAAATTAGCCCGTAGGAGGGCTGTTCAACTCAATTCCAATACTTAGAAAAATTTTCAGAACTTTGAAATCCCACTTTTCCAACTTTGTGATTTTTGGCCATAAGGTTTAAAACTCAATTCTAACACTTGACACAGTTCACATAGGTCATATATGACATGTCTAGGCTTTCAAAACCATAAAACTTCGTACGAGCCGATATTTGTCCGTTAAAATCCGTTTAGGGTTGAATCGATCGTTCGACTTGTCATTTTGTTCAAATTTCAACCTGTTGATTCCCAAATCAACCCTAACATGTATATTTTCATAAAACTTAAGTGTTTAGCCTCATTTGACCTTCAATTACTCAAAATTACCAAAAATCACCTAGAGGTTGAATTTTATCAACTTTTGCAAACTTTTCAATTTCCAAACTTAAACTCACTTGACAACTTAATCTCAACACACCACATAGGCAATCATATACACATTTAACAATCTTATAAGTCCATTTAACTTCTAACTGTACATTTTAATGCACTTTATAGATTTCGATTCGGCTTAACTAAATTTTATAGCCTAATGTTGTAATCTATTCATACCAAATCATGTTTTTCAATTATCAAAGCATCTTGTATGCTATCTAACAAAATAATATGCATGAATCCAACATGTTCAACTCTTCAAACTAGGTTTTCATTAAAACCCTTAACTTATTACATATAATCCTCTACAAATCATGGCTTAATATTACATTTTCCTTAAACAAAACATGTTCCTCTTTCATTTGAGCACTTAGGATGATCCTTATCATAAAAATATACATATATCATACATGTTCAACACTTTGAATTAGTTGTTTATCAAAATTTTCAATAATTAACATATGATCATCCTTTAAATCATAACTTCTATCTTAAATTCATGCATGAATAATATATCACCTTGTTTATACCACTTGAACACTTAGGGTTTCATAAAAATTACATACATAACCTGTAAATCACATAATCAACATGTATCTCCATAGATACATGCATGGCTTCCTCTATGCTTGAATTTAAACACATGAATAATAAATTTAATAGCTTGAACATAACTATACCTTCTTGTAACTTCCTTTTCTTCATGCAACAAGGCTTGCTAGAGCTTGAATCTTTACTTTGATTGCTAAATCTCCATCTCTTGCTCACTTTTCCAACAAAATTCTTGAGCTATCATGAAAACCCTAGCTCTTCTCTTGCTATTTCTCTCTTAAGCTCTCTCTCTTGCTAGAACTTTCAAAAATGTTGAAAATAAAGAACTTAGCCAACTTAATACATGCTAAATATATACATACATGCATTATATCTAATGTGATAACAACTAACCATCATTAGTTTTCTTAACTCATGTAAGGTTAAGGCATTTAAGACATTTTCCATTATAAAACAAGGTTTGCTTGGTCATTATACACCTCTAAGACACAATTGTCATTCTTTAAGATGTCAAGGACATTTTAGACATTAGTCGCAAAAAAGGACACCATGGTCATTTCCCAAATTGCTAAGGGCAACATTGTCTTTTCTCCAAAAATCTAGAAATTTAATTTCCTTTAAATCATAACTCATTTAATTCCAATCCAATTCAAGCCCTTTTTGATCCAAATTTGTTTCATTATGCTTGAATTTCATTCTAGTATCAAATACTCTATAACTTGCTTGTCCCATATCACTTGTCACACTTTAACATTGGATTTCATTAACAATAACAATTACAACTTTTTCCAAAATACATATATTACCTTCTTAATTATTCTACGAACCACATTAGGTTCCACATTTCACATTTTCAATTCCCGACATCTCAAATAGTCGGTTTACTCACCTTTTTTCATAAACCGCTTCCTCGAGAAGCGAACCTCGACCGAATTATCAAAATTCATCATCATTTATCCTTTTAATCTCCTAATATCATTTTACGATCTTTACGTTCTTTCGTTTATTTACTTCACATATATAAACCAACTTTGCATCTTAATTGCATCTAACATGCTTTCTATTCATTCATGGGGTATTACATTCCGTACCTACGAATCGCAATAACGATAATCATATAACAATCAATTAACATCAATTTCATGATAACTTTCAAATATGCATATATCATTCCTTTAATATGCCAGTTAGGTCAAACTGTTTCTTCCTTTCTGCACATACCTACATACCTTAACTTGTCATTTTCATATCCTCGCCTCTCCAAGCCTATTCATTTTGCTTGTTGTCAATATCCATAACTAATGCATCAATTTCAATATACCTTACCCATTTCCTTTATTCTCTAATTGTAACTTTTCTTTCTCTATCTGCTCAAATATATACATATACACATAATCATACATTCCCTGCCGACACATTAATGTACCTTACCTTAATTCTTTTTAAACAACCCTATTGTGGGTATTACCATCACTCATTCATCTTAAATCCGCCATATTATCATTTAATCAACGAATTTTATACTCATTATTATTCCTTCGTACATCAAGTCACTCATGTACTATAAATAGCTGATTGATCCTTAAACATTTTATAGACCCTTATTCAAATCAAGAGTCCTTCTTACTATTTCAACCACACAGGTCATTTATATCACATTGCTCATATAACAATTCACATTAATCACTTATCATTATACTCTATCCTTCAAATCTAGGTTTTATCACATAACCTTTGCTTAATTCATCATAATCCTCATTTGGCATTCTTATAAAATCCTGAGGTGTCACATTACTAATCTCAACAATTCCTTGCCCATAATGCAACCATTGAAACTTTAGTACTTCATCCTTATCTAACCCGAGACGATCAACAAAGTTAAGGGCTTCTTGATACTTTCTACCACTAATTAATATATCATACATCTCAGGAACAAATCTTTTTGAAAATGACATCAAGCTCCAATGCAGTTTAGCAATGTTAGGCTGATTATATTTATCTACAGTAACCTGCTCAGAGAGATGGAAGTTGTTTGGTTCTTTTTCTTGAGATGGTTCACTGTTTTGCATTAGTTGATGCACTCTGCAGAAGAAGAAGGTGTCCAGGGAACTATTGTACTTGTTTAAAACATGCATTGAATATACATGATCACTTTCTGAAAGTCTTACTCCATTAAGAATATCAAACATGGTGACCCTGCCACCCCTTTTAGCAAGCAATTTTGCTATGAGTGATGACCCATGCAATGATGGGTACAATGATCCAATGTAAAAATAGTGGGACCCACAATGTAAAAATGGTGGGTCCCACCATTTTTACATTATATCATTGTATGTGTTATTACATATTGCAAAGCTCTTTAGCAAGAGTAATAATATTGTCATACTATTTAGAAGCAGTTCAAGGGAATAAAGGAAAAAATATTATTTTCAGTAAGGCTTGAACCTAAAATCTCACATTTTAAACTTGGACCCTAAGACCATCAAAGCACAAAAGACTTATCTACTAATTTTACCCAAAAATGGATCATATATTATATTTACAAAATAATAATAATAAGATACATCATATAACTCAACCTTCTCATCAGAAGCTCTCTTACAAAACATATCCACTGCATGTCATTGAAAAAATATATATCTTAAAGGATTTTAACTATACACAAATCTTAATCTATGTAAATATCCTTAGTACTTGATGTAATACTTGTTTTAGAAGTCTTGAAATAACAACTGAAATTCATCTTAAAAAATATATCTTAGTACTATGTCTTAGATCACACATATATATAATACTTTTTTTAGAAGTCTTGAAATAACAATTGAAATTTATTAAGTTTGACCATCACTTACTAAGGATCGAAAGAATACAAGAATGAATTTCTTCCAACTCAGTAAGTAATAAAGGAAATACTACAAGTTTGAGATAATTCTGCTAACACATGAGAAACCTAATTACCACTTCTATGCACATGGACAAAAGATGTAGCACTAATAAGGCAAAATGTATTACTCCCTCAATATCCCAATTCCATTATATAGGTCATTTAAGACATAATTACACATATTAAGAAGTCTCATTAACACTAATGTTAGGTAAGTAATGTTGGCTTGAAATTTCATTACTACCTATGCACTAATTAATTACTTCTCCTCTATCTCAATTCCATTATATAGGTCATTTAAGACATAATTACACATATTAAGAAGTCTCATTAACACTAATGTTAGGTAATTAATGTTGACTTGAAATTTCATTACTACCTATGCATTAATTAATTACTCTTCCTCCTCGCTCTCAATTACTCTATCTTTAATGGTAAAATAGGAAAAAATTATTTTTTCCTCCTAAATATATGTAAAACGTCTTATATTTTGGAAAGATTTTTTTTTCTAAAATGACCTAGATAAAGGAAATGAGGGAGTAATACTTAATAATGCAAAAGATGTAGTATTTACATTAAAAAAAAAATAATAGGAGACACAATGCAAAAGTTGTACTTATAGGTAGCTAGACAACTTTTGTCTATTTTATTTAGGCAAACTTTTAGTTGATATCTGTACAACCAGAAAATACTCATCATGTATTAACAGATTGTGAAATATAATTAACTAAAATTTGTAATAATATAACATAGAGTTGCATTTCGGACAACTTTTGTTATTCAATTGTAATTCATAGCTATACAAATATAACTTATTTCTATAATATTGTCCAAGTAAACTGTCTAATTTGACTTGTCTATAATCCAATTTTCATCCTCGGGAAATCAAGGCAGTGTCTGGAATTCTGAATTAAGGGGATCATACCTATTTCATAAGCCAGTCCAGTAAAGGAAGTTCAGCTAGGGCCCCCAGTTAGCCGGGGGATAATGAGGTCCTTTTTAGGATTTCTCTCAGATTTGACAAAATAATATAACTAAACATCCTCGTATTCATCCACCCCCACACACCTACCAAACTTGAAATATTATAAACATTTTACTTCAAAAATCATAATATTCCATATGTCCCAAAGTGAATGTCATATTAGCATAGACACAATCATATCAATATTTATATATCTTTACATATATGTGCACATGTAGCTAAGTCTAGCTATATGCATACATACCCAATCTCGAGTTGAAAAAGGAGGGGTCCATGGAAACCAGCCAGAGACTTGATAGTTGATTGATCAGAGACTGTAAGCTGAGGAAAATCTTCGATTCTAACAACAACAACAACAAGAAGAATCGAAAATAAATTGAAGGAAAATTGAGAGTTGACCAAAAATATAGAGAACTTGGTTTTTGAGTTTGATAATACTGCCATCTTCACTGAAGGTTGTGTTTCATGAGTATCAATATTCAAATAGGCAAGTAGATGACTTGTATATATATACTAGGGATAACCCGTGCCTGAAGGCATAGTGCAATTAATATAACAGTTGAGTACTGTATCCAATATTTATAGATTGAAAAATTTAAAACTGTTGTGGACTCTCAGTTTCATAATAGAATTGAGAGTCCAACCATTAATACAAAAAAGATTGATACTCAATCCAGTCATAGTTTCTTTTTTAGGCAAACATTAGTGTGTTACTCATTCCCAACTTAAAATTAGTTCTTGGCAGGTTTGAGCAATTAATTGATTAACGATAGTGGACTCAAATTTGTGTAATATAGTATTTTCGGGTATCTCATACACCTTTCATTTACTAACAAAATGGAATGAGAAGTTTGACAGCATTTATTTGTCTCCAGTATTTCTAACCATCGATCAATATGATCCATGAACAGTATTTTCTGTGAAAAAAATGGTAGTACTGCAAGCCATTTTGTGAGATCCAATGAGGGGAAAAAAAGATATAATAATTCAAAAGAAAGGCTTTTTGCATATATACCTAAAAGTATAAAATTAGCCCTCTAAGTCCAAACAAAAAAGTATCGTCATAACACCAATTAAATCGCATCACCATAACATTTTTTCTATTATATTTTTTTTGAAATTGGACAAAAGATTCTTATACTTTAAGTGAGAGTCTACTACAATAATTGCTCTCGATATAACACGCAAAAATATCAAAAAGATGACACGTAATTGCCCGTGCCTAAAGGCACAATGTAAATTAAAATTTCAAAAATACTTTATTACTTAAAGATTCTTTTCAACCTAAAACAACTTACAAATTAATTAGAATGAATCTAAAACGTCCTTGTGATTTTCCGCCCAAATCAATTTGCATGTGAAAACATAACGACCGCAATACCTGAAAAATAGGAAAATGAGGTCAATGCTAAAAGGGTGACTCATGTTATTTACATGCAATTTTTATTTTATTTTATATTATAATTATAATTATAATAATAATAATAATAATAATAATAATAATAATAATAATAATAATAATAATAATAACTACTATAATACTAATAATAATACTAATTATTATTATTATTATTATTATTATAATAATAATTATTATTATAGTGTAGTGGTGAATTTGATTTGAGCGAAAAATGTGAGTGGATAATTTTTTTTTTTAAAAGATGTTGAATTGGGGGGGGGGGGGGGGGGAATGAGAGATAGATTAGTGACCGTTGGATGTTGAAGCTCTAAATGATTTTAGACTGTTGGATGTTGAAACTTAAATTGATTTGAGGCCGTTAGATGTTGAAACCTTGAGATTCGAGCTGCTCTGTTTTATATTTTAGATACACACTCCCTTCATTTCGAATACAAATATTATACTGAACAGTTTCTCAGTATGGGTTTTCCCTTTGGTTTTATAAGATAAATAATGACATATTAGTTTAATACATAAAGGAATTGTTTCCAACAGGAAACATGTGGTACTATTAAACTTTTACCCTACAAATAGAACTTTGGCCTTATATTCCTATGAACTAAGGCTGCATTTGTTTGTAAAAAATATACTTAAGATTGCATTATTTATTTTAATTTAACACTACTTCAGACTATTTTATCCCATGATGAAGGATTAAAAGTCCTTCAAACATTCCTATGAACTTTTTTTTTATCATTCTGAAGGCTATTTATGTGGGATTATATAATCCCATAAAAAATTTGGGATTAATAGTTCCCATCATTTTAAGCTATAAAATAATTTTATGGGACTAATAGTCCAACATTAAGGGATTATTAATCCCCCAAAATGAGATAAAAATAGTCCGAAGTAGTGTTAAATTAAGGTAAATAATCCAATTTTAAGAATGTTTTTTGTAAACAGACATAGCCTCAATTCCTAGATTTCCTTTAGATACAATCTTAGTAATATTTTAATTACTATATAATAATGTACGTAAAGATTTGTTGCAGTCTTTTCCCCCTCAACCA
This sequence comes from Hedera helix, assembly GCA_947179155.2. NCBI lineage: Eukaryota > Viridiplantae > Streptophyta > Magnoliopsida > Apiales > Araliaceae > Hedera > Hedera helix. The sequence goes on along the minus strand of OX359283.1, from coordinate 14,958,261 downwards.
CATTCCTTATTAGAGGACCTCTCCCTATGCACAGGCCACAAACTAGAAAAGGTAGACATGCTTTTGGAGTACATGCTACCTAAAAAAACATTAAAAAAATTATAAAAAAAATAGCTTAGGGGATTAGTATCCCTTCCATTATACTTTTTATCCAATTTCTCTCAATAAATATTTAGCGGTACTAATATTATTTTTGAAATGGTATGTCATTAAGTGAATATATACTCGCACTATCCTAATTAAAAAACAGTCATCATTTGTTTGAATATGGTCTCATTAAGTTAAAATTGGTATTATGCCCAAATTGATTTGTATTAGTGGACCTAAGGACATGTTGTTGGGATATCGGCCTAAGCACCAAAGCCCAAGTCCAAGCCCAGTGCCCCTAAAGCTAAACTAAAGCCCACACTCTTAGGCCAATCATTTGTTAAGGAGTCTGATAACCTGATAACCTAGGCCTAGAGATAGGTACTGAAATCCCTCCCTTCACCACCCATATGGGGATGGTCTGTAATGACCTGATTAATTGCGACGTTTCTTTTAAAGTAAATATTAAATAATTAAATAAGGTTAGAGATTTAAGCTAGTTGGAAATAAGGAAAAGTGTAGAAACAAATTATTTTTTTTAATCTATGTGTTATAAGAACCTATAACGGTATAAGATAAAAAAAATTAAAAGAGAGACTTTTAATATAAAAAGCTCTAAGAAGAAAGTGTTGTGTGAAACTATTGTTGTGCTAAAATGTAGAGGAAAATAGGTATATATTCATTTACCAAGATTATTAAGGAATGAAAAGGGGATACCAACATATATTATGTTATTTGTGCGTTAGGAATGCGTATGGTAATTATGTGGTGAAAGAGGAAATGTAATTAATAAAGTAAATTTAATTACATTATATATGAAACAACAAGGGAAGCCACGTATTTTAATTTATTCAATTAATTACATGTGCTAGACTAAAGGTTTAAGTTTATTAAGGAACTAATATGATTTGTATGCCATGAAATAATGATTTGAATTAATGAGGACCCAAATTATAATTTAATTAAGGGTTATGTTGAATATGGGTGGCAATTTAAATTTTGTGTCAAGCATTACGCTAGATTGTATTTCAAAGCCGAATGAATTAAATTTAAACCTAAGTCAATTGTTTTCACATTTCGGGTGGGGTGCCTTCAAGTGGACCAATGTCTTGAGTCATGTTAAGTTATGATGAAAGTTGATTTAGTCATGTGTATATTAAACCAAGCCCAAAAGTTGGCTATGTAATGACCACAAATTTTATTAGATCTTGTAATTATGATTATTAAACAATTAGCAATGAATTAAAAATTTTGTACTAATTAATTGTGTATTAGATAATTAAATAAATGTACTTGTGTATGTGTATATTTATTCAAAGAAACAAAGCAAGGTATTATCATTAATTAAAGCAAGTCTAATTGGATTATATTTTTAATTCAAATGGGGTATTAAACTAGGTCAATTATATCAACCTAGTAGCCCATGTAATTAATTAAACAAGTCCAATGCTTGATTTAATTAAATGTAACCTAAAATATTTAATGTTAGCCTAATGTTACAATTAAATGGAGCCCAACCAAATTAATTGGATGAGCCCAATATATTAAATCCTAGAGTCCAATATGGAGGCCAATAGAAAATCAAAATTGGTTAAGCGATATATATATATATATATATATATATATATATATATATATAGATAGATAGATATATAGATATGTATAATTAAAGCATTAAAATTAAAGCAAAAATGGGTGATTAAATCCCATTTTCTAGCAATTTAGGGGCCCCCACTTAGGTTGCTTGATTTTACAAGGTTGCTTCACTTATACACATTGACATGGTGGTTGAGCTACCCTAGTCAATCACCTAGTCATTCTAATTGGTCATTCATGAAATAGTAATCCAACTTAAGCTTTAATTTGACTATGTTAGTTGATTAGGAGAGCTAATGAATGATTAGTAGAGTGTTATAAATAAGACACTCCATACTTGTGCAAGGTTTGTTAGTTCATTTGCTAGAGTTCTAGAGAGAAAAATAGAGAGCATTTTCTAGAGAGAAAGAGAGAAACACTTGTAAGTGTGAGCAATAGCTAGAGGTTGAGCTTGGTGAATGTCACAAAGCATCATCACATACTTTGGTAGAAGAAGAAGAAGAAGAAGAAGAGCACACAAGTCTCAAAGGTTTAAAAGTGTTCTAACCTTCTTAAATTTCATTTTTGTAGTCTAGAACGATTTTGAATGGTTAAAATCTAGTTTTAACCGATAAAAACTTATTTTGATGGTCTTGAAGTATTTAACTATGTAATATATGTACATTCATAGTTGATGTGTTTATATCATGATTTGGTATGTGTAAAAAGTATAAAATTGGTAGAAATGTTAATAACACACTTTACCGGTAAAACCCTAACGAAGCATGTTATGTTTAATGTTGTAGTTCGAAATGTACAAGTTGAAAAATGAATTTTTATGGCTAAAATGTTACATATATGAGTTTGTAAAAAAATCTAACTTGAATATTTCAAAAATATGAAAAAACAAAGAAGTTATTGCTTTTATCGCAAAACATGTCGTTTTGAAACCTTAGAATTTTTCAATCTTTCATTGTAAGCAACTTTACGGCTATTTTTGTTTGGAATTTGGATTTATGATCTAAAGAGAAATTGTAGAGGGGGACATTCTGATGAGAATGGACTTAAGAATCACCTCAAAATATTTTAAAATGAAGAAGTTATGGCTGTCAAAGTGGCTGGAGGTCGGACAACCCATTTTAGGGTTTTTGTTTTCTGCTTTGGAAGCCATGGCACCCAGAATAGCCTTTGTTGAGTGCCGGGGCATTCAAAACAGTAGGTAAATATTGTCCGGGTTGGGTCAGTCCGGGTCGAGTTTTATTAAAAAGTTTAAGTTGAACTAATTGTAAAATGAATGTATTTGTGTATTGAACCAATATATGGATTATATTTAAAAATAATAGGTAGCAAAATGTTTAAAATAAAGGTTAAGGTAAACACAATTAAAAGGTTAACTATTGATATTGTTTAAAAATTATTACTAAAATATTATTAAATGATTAATAATATTAGTATATGATTAAAAAGATATTAAATGATGAATAACATTGTAATTGTGTAAAATATTATCAAATGAGTAATAATATTAGATAATGATTAAAATATTATTAAATAATTAATAATATTAATAAGGGAATAAAATATTATTAAATGATTAATAATATTAGATAATGAATAAAATATTATTAAATAATTAATAATATTAATAAAGTAATAAAATATTATTAAATGATTAATAATATTAGATAATAATTAAAATATTATTAAATAATTAATAATATTAATAAGGGAATAAAATATTATTAAATGATTAATAATATTAGATAATGAATAAAATATTATTAAATGATTATTAATATTAATAAAGTAATAAAATATTATTAAATGATTAATAATATTAGATAATGATTAAAATATTATTAAATAACTAATAATATTAATAAGGGAATAAAATATTATTAAATGATTAATAATATTAGATAATGAATAAAATATTATTAAATGATTAATAATATTATAAGGTTAATAAAATATTATTAAATTATCAATAATATTAGATAAGAGTTTGAACTATATTAAATAACTAATATAGGTTTTATGCGATTGAAATATTATCAAGTGATGATAATATTTTCTAAGTGTTTATATACCTTTAGCTACATGATTATTTGGTTAAGTGTTAGAGGTGTAAGAAGTATAGAGGTTATTATATGAATGTATATATGATACTAATTTAAAGATCAACTTGATTAATTGTTAGGTCTACTCAAAGAGAAATAAATTGAATTGGTTAGCAGTAGACTACGCACGAGGCAAGTTTTTCTTAACCCTAACTTGTATTTATTGTAGCAAGTTTTCTTCAACCTTATTTACATTGAACAATTCAATTATTGTTGAGCAAGTATCTACACTCGTAGTTATTTGACAGAGTTTTAAGTGGGTTAATTATCTAAAATTATTCCACATCATTATTGTTATTGTACTCTCACATAGTGTTGTTGCAAATGTTTTAGTTCATTAATTCAAGAACTGTTTAATAATGTCTAAGCTAATTGTTTCGGCTAGACAATGCATGTTTAAATTCATCAAATTGAATATTTTAAAAGCTTATCCAAATCATTGGTTGGTGCGGATCCTTATAGTAAGACTGAGAATGAACAACCCTAAATAAGGAGGATTTTTATTTGTTGGGAAATCGAATTTGCGCAAGATGTCTGAATGTTATGCGTATACATATGGTACAAGAGGTTGATCCCCTCAAGTACTAGTTTTTCGAGGAGTCAGATATATACAAATGTCTGTTCTACCTTAGTAGCAGTTCATGGTCCTTAAAGACCACTCAGCAGTAAAGAGTCAATCCATTCTTATATCGATACATTGATTCTTGATTTCTTTCACAATTGTTATCTATTGTTGAAAACCCTGATAGTAATTTCCCTTTCATCATGATATATCCTGCTATTTGCTTATAAACTTGCTGAGCCATTTAGTTGCTCATTCTTGTTATATCATGACTTATTTTAGCTAAGCGAGAGTGTTCTAAACAAGACAAAGGCAAGGAAAAAGCCAAAACTTAAATTAGCTTAATGCATGCTAGTTAAATTACTTTTTATGAATTTTTTTTTGGTAAATCTTTTGTATTCCCTTAAGATATGTAATGTTTATGTTAAGGTTAATCGACCTTAGGAAGTGTAGCCTTTTTATAAAGAACCTTTTGTATTATTCCGCGAAGTTTAAATGTAATTTATGTATTTAATTGTTAGTAAGTATTGTACAGTGGAGAACCAAACCCGAGGTTATGGAACCCGGATTTGGGGTCGTCACATGTTGATATCAGAGCTGTAGGTTAGACACGTTAGGATTGCGAAACCTAAGTTATAACCTTAGTACTAGACTCATATCGAGTGCGTTAGGAGATAAATCGAGGAGATTCATCATTTTGTGTAGTTTTGGAGGTGGATTGAGAAAATCGATCGAGCCGAGATGTACATGATAAAATATCATTTTATTTCATCAATGAATATGTTTTTATTGCTGTATTAACATGTATAATTTGTATGATTGTAGGATGACGGAGATTGGACAGTCTGGTAATGTTGTGGAGGAGGTGGTTTACATGAATATCCATATGGATACAACACAGCTACTGGTGGCTGCACCTATTGAGGAGCCTGAGTCTGATCCAGAGGAGGGAGATCGTGAGGAGCCCGTCAGGGGTGGAGTGATGAGGCCATATAGTGATGATGAGGCCGAGTTTGAGGACGAGGAGGACGAGGAGCCAGCAGAGTACGCTGATGGCATGGGCACTACTGCCATTGACAACATCTATACGCCGACCACGATGAACGATGAGCTGGAGGATAGGGTTCAACACCTAGAGGAGCAGAATCAGATTCACCAGCAGACTGATGACCAATATAGGGATGCAGCTTACATGTTCTCTGGCGAAAACATGGAGCTGAGGGAGAAGATGGCCGAGATGGAGGCCAGACTAGCAGCAGCTGAGCTGAAGGTTCAGCAGACACAGACAGAGAAGAAGGCCATTAGAGGCCAGTTGCAGAAGGCAGTAGATGCTAGGGTGGATATGGAGATCCAGCGGGATGTAGCTCACGGGCAGATGCTAGAGCTGGAGGATGAGGTGAGAGAGAAAAGGATGAGGATAGACAGGCTCAGTTATGTCTATCGCTCATCGTTCGGTAGATTCCAGAGTAGGGTGTACTATTACTCAGTTGAGGAGGGCTAGACCATGCAAACCATCAGTAGGAGCGTGGTGATGGCTATGGGAGATGAGGAGTATGATGACGCCATGTGTCGAGGGATGCGCAGTCAGTAGTAGTAGTTTTCTTTAGTTATGTTGTATGTATATAAATGCAGTAGAAACCCAATTTTTGTTTTGACAAAGGGTTAGTATGATGTAAATCCCAACTTTATGAAGTTGTGGGATATGTCTTTAGTTAGATCCCGCCTTTTGTTGTATTTCAGGGATAGTAGCATTTGTAGCAGTATGCTTATGATGTAAAAGTGACATGCACTATAGTTTTAACATATGAATATAAATGCAGTTCTATTTATGTTTATATGTGTCAAGTTGATTACTTGTACTTTAGTTTAAATTGCTAAGCTACAAAACAAAAGTGAAAAGATGAAACGACTTTAATAATTAAATTTTCTTTATACAGAAAATGCCGCAACATAGAAGAAATCAACGACTACCCCCACCAACACCAGAAGAGTCGGTTAATGCAGGAGGGGTACCGCCAAACCCAGTACAAGAGTTTGTGGAAATGCTTATGGGAGCATTCTACGGACGAAATACTACTGCCACTGGAGCACCAAACCCTGCCGCTCCACTAGCAAACTTTAAAGACTTTAAACTGATAGGACCACTTAAATTCTGAGGAACCAAATATCCTATAGAAGCACAGACCTAGATAGAGGAGATGGAAAAGGTATTCAAGGTCGCACGAGTAGCGGAGGAGTAAATGACCTCATTTGCTACCTTTATGATGAAGGGGGAGGCGGATTATTGGTGGAAGGCCAATAAGAGTAGAGCAGGAGAGGGAAATATCGCTTGGGCGCGATTTAAGGAAGTATTCTTGGAGAATTACTTTCCAGAAAGCACACAAGCCAGGATGGAGGTCAAATTCCTGGAACTCAAACAAGGAAACATGACGGTATCTGAATACGCCGCCAAGTTCAACGAATTGGCAAGATTTGCTCCACATCAGGTGGACACTGAAGCAAGGCGAGCAAGAAGGTTTGAGCAGGGGCTGAAACTGTGGGCTTACAGTAGGGTTGTCTTTCTTCATATTACCAACTTCGCAACTTTACTAGAGAAAGCTATAATCGCAGAAGGGGAAAATGAAGCCCTAAACAAACATAATCAGGAACGTAACAAGAAAAGGAGTGAAGGAGGAATTAGATAAGGTAACAGCAGTAGGGGTAGCAACACAAATAAACGCAAATGAAACAGCAACAACAGCAGCGGTTCGAGGACAACTCAAGGAGGCGAACCGAAAAAGGGAAACAAGTGTAAAAACTACGGAAAGAATCACGTGGGGGAGTGTATGAGGGGAAAGAATGTATGCTATAACTGTGGAAAAGAAGGGCACATCGCTCCTAATTGTCCCACACCAAAGAAGAGGGGTTGTTTCTCATGCGGAGCTGTGGACCAATAGTTCAAGGATTGTCTGAAGAGGAAGAATGACAGTGGAAGTACTGACTATAAGGGAAGCAACAACAAGCTCACCATTGGAGGCCCAGTGCAATAGAACAAACCAACAACACGGACTTTCAACATAACGGTGCATGACGCCGTTGAATCAAAAGACGTGGCGTCAGGTATTATTCCGATCAATGATATAAATGCATATGTATTGTTTGATTCGGGTGCTACCTGTTCATTTGTGTCTGATGAATTCGCTAGACGGTTAGAATTGCCTAGAGAGAGACTAAAAAACCCAATGAACATAGAAGTTGCCAATAAAGAAGTGATTTCTGTAGAGTATATACATAGAAATTGTTGTGCATAAATCAGGAGTCAAAAGTTGAATGTGAATCTAATTTCGATACGTTTGGGGGAGTTTGACGTTATACTTAGAATGAATTGGTTATTTAACCACGGAGCGATAATTGATTGTCAGGAGAAGTGTATAAACCTTAAAACACCAAACAAGTCTAAGGTCGTAGTTATCAAGACAATCTTCTTGTCTGACGATGATGCAGGCCAAGAAATTGTTAAAGAAAGGTTGTGTCGGGTATTTGGCTCATGTGGTGGATACACAAATGGTGAATCCCGAGATGGAGCAAATACCAGTAGTTAAGGAGTTCATGGATGTTTTTCCAGAGGAACTGCCAGGTTTACCACCGGATAGGGAGATAGAATTTGTGATTGATTTAGTACCGGGGACAGCACCGATATCAAAGGCACCATATAGGATGGCTCCGGTAGAAATGAAGGAGTTAATGGTTCAGTTGCAGGAGTTATTAGATAGGAAGTACATTCAGCCGAGTGTTTCTCCATGGGGAGCACCTGTGCTATTTGTAAAGAAGAAGGATGAATCGATGAGACTTTGTATGGATTATAGGGAGCTGAACAAAGTGACAATTAAGAACAAGTACCCATTACCACGAATTGACGATCTTTTTGATCAGTTGAAAGGGGCGAAGTACTTTTCAAATATTGACTTAAGGACTGTTTATCATAAGTTGAAAGTCAGAAAGGAGGATGTACCCAAGACGGCATTCAGAACTCGATATGGGTATTATGAGTTTCTGGTGATGTCTTTTGGACTAACGAATGTGCCAGCCGCATTGATGGACATGATGAACAAAATATTCAAGCAATACTTGAATAAATTTGTAGTTATGTTCATTGACGATATTTTGGTGTATTCCAAGATGAAGGAGGAACATGCTGAACATTTAAGATTGGTGTTGGAGATATTACGGAAGGAGCAGTTATATGCTAAATTTTCGAAGTGTGAATTCTAGTTGGAGAGAGTTCAATGTTTAGGTCATGTTATTGACAAGGAGGGAGTTTCAGTAGATCCAGCAAAAGTAGAAGCGATGATGAATTGGGAACAACCAAGGACGCCAACGGAGGTTAGAAGTTTCTTAGGTTTAGCGGGTTACTATCGGAGATTCATCAAAGACTTTTCAAAGATAGCAACGCCGTTAACCAATTTGACGAGGAAGACAATGAAATATATATGAACGGAGAAGTGCAAAGAAAATTTTCAGGAGCTAAAGAAAAAACTTAGTGAAGCACCTGTAGACTTTACTGGACGATACGGGAGGTTTTACAGTCTACAGTGATGCATCGCATAAGGGACTAGGATGTGTGCTTATACGGAACAGTAAGGTCGTTGCGTATGTATCAAGACAATTTAAGGACTATGAGAAGGGATACCCTACTCACAACTTGGAGCTGGCAGCGGTAGTGTTTGCCCTTAAGATTTGGAGACATTATTTATACAGAGAAAGGTGTGAGATATTCACAGATCATAAAAGTCTGAAGTATATTTTCATATAAAAGGAGTTGAACATGAGGCAGCGGAGATGGTTGGAGTTGATCAAAGATTACGATTGTGAAATTCTATACCATCCCGACAAGGCCAACGTAGTAGCAGATGCTATAAGTAGAAAGAGTAGGGAGAAGTTGTTCATATTAACAGAACAAGAACAATTGGTTCAAGAGATGACTCGAATAAAGTTGGAGGTGAGAAATCCAAAGGAGCCAATAGAAGTGGAAGCAAACCCAACCTTGTTAGATAAGGTGAAAGGGGCTCAAGACAAAGATGAGGAATGCAGCATAATAAAAAAGAGGATGACCGATGGGGAAGAGGTCAAGTTTAAAATTGATAGCATGGGACTGCTAAGGTTTGAAAACTATGTGTGGGTACCGCTAGTGCCTGAATTACGAGAGGAGATTTTGCAAGAGGCTCACAGTACGAGATACTCGATACATCCGGGTAGTACGAAGATGTATCAAAATCTACGTCAACATTTTTGGTGGCCAAATATGAAAAGGAAGGTTGCAGAATGTGTCAGCCGATGCCTAACTTGTCAAAGGGTAAAGGTCGAACATCAGAGACCAAGTGGATTATTACAGCCGTTAGAAATTCCTGAGTGGAAATGGGAGCATATCACAATGAATTTTGTGGTAGGACTTCTAGCAACACAGAAGGGATACGACGCAATATGGGTGATTGTGGATCGACTAACAAAGTCAGCGTACTTTTTGTCGATCAAGATTAAGTTCAGTTTGGATCAGTTGGCTAAACTGTACATCAAGGAGATAGTTTAAAGACATGGAGTGCCGATGTCAATTGTGTCAGACAGAGATCGACGCTTCACGTCAAAATTTTGGAGGAGTCTTCAGGAAAGATTGGGGACACAATTAAGAATGAGTACCGCATATCATCCGCAGACTGATGGGCAAAGCGAGAGAACAATTCAGACATTGGAAGACATGCTCAGAGCCTGTGTAATAGATTTCAAGGGCAGTTGGGAAGACCATCTACCGTTAGTGGAATTTGTATATAATAACAGTTATCATGCGAGCATAGGCATGCCGTCTTACGAAGCCTTATATGGGAGGAAATGTACAACACTTCTATGTTGGGATGAGGTAGGAGAACGTCGACTGTTGGGACCGGAATTGGTTCAATAGACTGTGAAAATTATCAAAGTAATAAGAGCTCGGCTAGTAGCAGCTCATGATCGTTAGAAGAAATATGCAGATCTACATCGACAGAAGCGAGATTTCGAAGTAGAAAGTTTTGTGTTCATGAAAGTATCTCCTTGGAAAGGGAAGATCAGATTTGGAAAGAAGGGGATATTGAGTTCGAGGTTTATAGGACTGTTCGAGATATTGAAGAAAGTGGGTGAAGTGGCATACGAGGTAGCTCTACCTCCCGAACTGGAACATATTCACAATGTGTTTCACGTGTCAGTGTTGCGGCCATACAAGCCTGATTACAAGCATGTCATATCCTATGAGCCAATACAAGTGGAAAAAGACTTATCATATGAAGAAGTTCCTGTCCAGATATTAGATAGGAAAGAGCATAAACTGCGAAATAAGGTTATACATTCTGTTAAAATCCTTTAGAGGAACCACAACACTGAGGAAGCTATGTGGGAGCTTGAAGAAAAGATGAGGACTAGCTATCCGTATCTTTTTGAGTAGTTTAAATTTGAAATTTCGAGGACGGAATTCTTATAAGGGGGGAGAATGTAATGACCGCGAATTTTATTAGACATTGTAATTATAATTATTAAACAATTAGCAATGAATTAACATTTTTGTACTAATTAATTGTGCATTAGATAATTAAATGAATGTACTTGTGTATGTGTATATTTATTTAAAGAAACAAAGCAAGGTATTATAATTAATTAAAGCAAGCCTAATTGGATTATATTTTAAATCCAAATGGGGTATTAAACTAGGTTAATTATATCAACCTAGTAGCCCATGTAACTAATTAAACATTAGCCCATGTAATTAATTAAACAAGCCCAATGTTTGATTTAATTAAATGTAACCTAGAATATTTAATGTTAGCCCAATGAGACAATTAAATGGAGCCCAACAAAATTAAATGGATGAGCCCAATATATTAAATTCTAGAGTCCAATATGGAGCCTAATAGAAAGTCAAAATTGGTCAAACAATATATATATATATATATATATATATATATATATATATATATATATATATATATATACGTATATGTATACATATGTATGTATATGTATATACATATATATGCCTATGTATAGGTATATATATGTATACGTATACATATGTATACGTATACATATACATGTATATGTATACGTATACATATGTATACGTATACATATGTATACATATATATATACATTAGATTAGATCAAGAACATACCCTCTTAAACAACATACCCAACATACCCTCTTTAGCGACGGACCCGGCGACGGTTTGGTCCGTCGCCATAGGTTCGTCCGTCTCTAAATGTTTTAGAGACGGATTTTGTTGTCCGTCTCTAAAACATTTAGCGACGGACGAACCTATGGCGACGGACCAAACCATCGCCGGGTCCGTCGCTAAAGGGAGTATGTTGTTTAAGAGGGTATGTTCCGGAACGGCTCTCATATATACATATACATATATATACATATGTATACATATACATACATATACATATGTATATGTATATGTATGTACATATGTATATATATGTATATATATATATATATGTATAATTAAAACATTAAAATTAAAGCAAAAATAGGTGATTAAATCTCATTTTCCAGCAATTTAGGGGCCCCCACTTGGGTTGCTTGATTTTGCCTGGTTTCTTCACTTATACACATTGACATGGTGGTTGAGCTACCCTAGTTAATCACCTAGTCATTCCAATTGGTCATTCATGAAATAGTAATCCAACTTAAGTTTTAATTTGACTATGTTGGTTGATTAAGAGAGTTAATGAATGATTAGTAGAGTGCTATAAATAAGACACTCCACACTTGTGCAAGGTTTGTTAGTTCATTTGCTAGAATTCTACAGAGAAAAATAGAGAGCATTTCCTAGAGAGAAAGAGAGAAACATTTGTAAGTGTGAGCAATAGCTAGAGGTTGAGCTTAGTGAATGTCACAAAGCATTATCACATACTTTGGTAGAAGAAAAAGAAAAGCACATAAGTCTCAAAGGTTTAAAAGTGCTCTAACCTTCTTAAATTTCATTTTTTGTAGTCTAGAACGATTTTAAACTGTTAAAATCTATTTTTAACCGATCAAAATTTATTTTTGATGGTTTTAAAGTATTTAACTATATAATATATGTACATTCATAGTTGATGTGTTTATATCATGATTTGGTATGTGTGAAAAGCATAAAATTGGTAGAAATGTTAATAACACACTTTACCGGTAAAACCCTAACGAAGCATGTTATGTTTAATGTTGTAGTTCGAAATGTACAAGTTGGAAAATGAATTTTTATGGCTAGAAATTTAAATATATGAGTTTGTAAGAAAACCCAACTTGAAGCTTTAAAAAATATGGAAAAACAAAGAAGTTCTTGCTTTGACCGCAAAACATATCGTTTTGAAACCTTAGAATTTTTCAATCTTTCATTGTAAGGAATTTTATGGCTATTTTTGTTTAGAATTTGTATTTGTGATCTAAAGAGAAATTGTAGAGAGGGAAATTCTGATGAGAATGGACTCAAGAATCACTCCAAAATATTTTAAAATGAAGAAGTTATGGCTGTCGGAGTGGCTGGAGTTTGGATAACCCATTTTAGGGTTTTTGTTTTTTGCTTTGTTGAGCGCCAGGGCATTCAAAACAATAGGTAAAAAAATTTCGGGTCGGGTTTTATTGAAAAATTTAAGTTGAACTAAGTGTAAAATGAATGTATTTGTGTATTGAACAAATATATGGATTATATTTGAAAATAATGGGTAGCAAAATATTTAAAATAAAGGTTAAGGTAAACACAATTAAAAGGTTAACTGTTGATATTATTTAAAAATTATTACTAAAATATTATTAAATGATTAATAATATTAGTATATGATTTAAAAGATATTAAATGATGAATAAAATTGTAATTGTGTAAAATATTATCAAATGAGTAATAATATTAGATAATGATTAAAATATTATTAAATAATTAATAATATTAGATAATGAATAAAATATTATTAAATGATTACTACTATTAAATAATGAATAAAATATTATTAAATAATTAATAATATTAATAAGAGAATAAAATATTATTAAATGATTAATAATATTAGATAATGAATAAAATATTATTAAATAATTAATAATATTAGATAATGATTAAAATATTATTAAATAATTAATAATATTAATAAGAGAAAAAAAATTATTAAATGATTAATAATATTAGATAATGAATAAAATATTATTAAATTATTAATAATATTAGATAATTAATAGAATATTATTAAATGATTAATAATATTAGAAGGTTAATAAAATATTATTAAATTATCAATAATATTATATAAGAGTTTGAACTATATTAAATAACTAATATAGGTTTTATGTGATTGGAATATTATCAAGTGATGATAATATTTACTAAGTGTTTATATACCATTAGCTACATGATTATTTGGTTAAGTGTTAGAGGTGTAAGAGGTATAGAGGTTATCATATGAATGTATATATGATACTAATTTAAAGATCAACTTGATTAATTGCTCACGAGGGAAATTTTTCTTAACCCTAACTTGTATTTATTGTTGCAAGTTTTTTTCAACCTTATTTACATTGAACAATTCAATTATTGTTGAGCAAGTATCTACACTCGTAGTTATTTGACAGAGTTTTAAGTGGGTTAATTATCTAAAATTATTCCACATCATTACTATTATTGTATTCGCACATAGTGCTGTTGCAAATGTTTTAGTTCATTAATTCAAGAACTGTTTAAGAATGTCTAAGCTAATTGTTTCGGCTAGACAATGCATGTTTAAATTCATCAAATTGAATATTTTAAAAGCCTATTCAAACCATTGGTTGGTGTGGATCCTTATAGTAAGACTGAGAATGAACAACCCTAAATAAGGAGGATTTTTATCTGTCGGGAAATCAAATTTGCGCAAGATATCTGAATGTTATGCGTATACATATGGTACAAGAGGTTGATCCCCTCGAGTACTAATTTTTTGAGGAGTCAGATGTATACAAATGTCTGTTCTACCTTAGTAGCAGTTCATGGTCCTTAAAGATTACTCAGCAGTAAAGAGTCAATCCATTCTTATATCGATAAATTGATTCTTGATTTCTTTCACAATTGTTATCTATTGTTGAAAACCCTGATAGTAATTTCCCTTTCATCATGATATATCCTACTATTTGCTTATAAATTTGCTGAGCCATTTAGTTGCTCATTCTTGCTATATCATGACTTATTTCAGCTAAGCCAGAGTGTTCTAAACAAGACAAAGGTAAGGGAAAAGCCAAAGCTTAGATTAACTTAATGCGTGCTAGTTAAATTACTTTTTATGGAATTTCTTTTGGTAAATCTTTTGTATTCCCTTAATATATGTAATGTTTATGTTAAGGTTAATCGACCTTGAAAAGTGTAGCCTTTTTATAAGGAACCTTTTGTATTATTTCTCAAAGTTGAAATGCAATTTATGTATTTAATTGTTAGTAAGTATTGTGCAGTGGAGAACCAAACCCGAGGTTATGGAACCCGGATTTGGGGTCATCACAGGCTAGCCTTGTGCTCCATTTCTAACCATATTTCGGTATCATTGTGGATCCAATTTAGCTATTTGGTTGACCCAAATTAAAACAGCCCAAGGAATGAATTAGAGCTTAACTTTGGGCCAACCTTGTTGCCCAATTGATGCTCCATTTCAGCAGACTTGGTAAAGTCAAGCGAGCCATATTACTTAAAACAATGTAGCAGCTCCGACCCATGAGTGACTTTCCAATTAAAAATCCAATGTGACTCCATTTTTGGGACATGACATTGGCAAGAAGTAGGGGAACAAGGAAGTGACTGCTTAGACTCTTTCTTGACAGCTATATGTACAGCTGAGATAGAATAGTTTAGGGGATTTGTAGAGGTCCTTTAGGGGCCATAATAGCTGGGTTCTAGCTGTGTAAAATAGCTGAGAAGAAGGGGGAATGCTCAGTTTTTATCCTTAGCCATAGGGATTAAAGACTAAGAGCATCTCCAGTAGGTGGATTATTCTGTAAATTATATTTAGTCCATATGACATCAGCAGATGTCCTTTAGTCTTCAATTCTTCCAGCAGATGGACTATCCCGTAGACTATAATATAAAAAGATTAAAATAATCAATGAATTCAAAAAAACTCCAATCATACTTCTATCCTCCCATTTGAATATATTTAAAATTATAGTCCATGGACTATCTTGTTCCTTGATATAGTCTTTTTGATCCGCTGAAAAATCCCATAGATTATATTTAGTCTTGCTGTCGGAGATGGAGGATGAGTAATATAGTCTAGGATTGATAGAGCTCCGACCTGTTGGAGATGGCCTAAGACCTATCTCTTTTAGCAAAGAAAAAATGGAGCAAATAATTGACAAGGAAGAAAGAGCATTCCAACAGGCTGTGAAGGAGCAAAGGAGGAGCAATTATCTTGCTTTCGTATCAAATATAAAGCTAACACTTACAGGTTTAAATTACTTTCTTACATAAACCTCCTTTATTACTTAAGTTATGGTTTTATATCTCTATATGGACTAATTTTGCGAGGTTGTGTTTGGTTGTGAATTTTGGGATCATGGTGGATCCATAAGAAGGTATAAGGGTGGGAATGGCTAGAGCTATGTGATTCAATGTGTTATTTGGGTATATGTTAATTCCTAAAAAAAAATAAAAAAAAATAAAAAAAAATGCACACTAGGTGTTTTCTTAAATGCTCAAGTGAAGAGCTTTCATTAAATTAAGGTTCAAGGTAGTGACTTTCAAATCAAAATGAAATTTCTATGTGTTGTTTGTTATATTAATCCATGAATTCCATGATATATAACATTGCATCCAAGGAATGAGATCATGGGAAAGATGTGTTTGTCTAACTCTATATGATATGTGTAAAATGATATTTCAAAACCCCAAAATAGTATAATGAACAGGAAAATGAAGTTCTAAGTAACACAAAAAGGAACTATTTCCTAAATTAATTTGTTCAATGTTGATGTTTATGTTAGTAAATTTCATCACAATTTATTCTTAAGAAACCAAGATTTAAGTCCATGTGATTTATGTGTGTATATGATTATAAGAGTTGTAACGATAACACACTAGGTACTTGTTAAAAGTCCTAAAAGAAATCAAATTTCAAAAATTAGGATTAGTCAAGTATAGCTTTCAAACTAATGAAGTTCTATGTGGTAAATTATGAAATCTAGGGACTATGTGCATTGTATAGATCAAAAGATAAGGTTTTGTGTCAAAACTATAACTATCAAATGTTAGTTCATTAAGATGATTGAAATACGTTATATCAATAAGCGTATGTGTGGCTTAAATAATGTATGTGTATATGAGTATATGATGATTTAAGCTGTGAATAAAAGGTTTGGTTTCAAACACTTTAGTATGTTAAAATATGGGTTCTCATTATTATGTGTTATGAGTTCTTTTGAAATCCATGTGTGGTGGCATGGTATGCCTGTTAAGGAAATCAAGAATCAAAGATAAGTTCGGTATAAACCTCTTAAATTTCAAATGATGGATTCATATAAGAATGAAATGCTTTGACAAGTGTAAGGCTTAACTGGTATGCTAAGTTTCAAAGCTTAAAAGAATATAGGTTGTATATGGTTAGTTAGAAAACTAATCTTAATGAAATGAAAGGAAATGTATCATGAACCATATTGATGAGTAATCTTTGTAAATAAGTTATATTGTTTTCAAAACTTATAAGGTTGTATGTATGATTTGTATAATAAAAAAAAGGCCTAGTTGAGCTCAAAAGGATTTTTCCAAACAAACTAGACCAAGTGTAAAATCTATGTTCAAACAAGCCATTTCAAGCCTAGGTCTTCATGCCTTAATGAAATCATTTTGAGCATCTTATATTTTTGTAAAATACTATGTAGTATGTTATAGATTGTGTCCAAATATAGAGGCAATCAGATGAAAATTGAGTAAGTTTAAAATTTGCAAAGTTGGTATGAAAATCTACAAGTATAAAATTCTGGAGCAGAGCAGTACTGAGTGGGTGCTGACTGAGCGCCTAGGTGCCTGAAGCTGCTGTTCAGATTTTTATTTTTATTTTTATTATTTTTTTTTAATTTCATGATTTTATTTCAATGTTATGCGATCAAGATAAGTTATGGCATCCTAGAAATGCATAAATTAACCTGGAATGTGTGAAGACTAAGTTATTATTACATTGTAATACTAGCATGATAAACTGGTATGTATATGGTTAAATGATAACGATTTGAGGTTATGTGCTTAATCCAAAAGAGAATGAACATATGTTACATGACAACTAATTAACATAATATGTATAAAGTGTATGTATGCTTATGTTAAGTTGAAAATATAACAAGCTAGTACATTAAATGATTGAAATGGAAATAAATAATAGTAAGGTTTTAACTAATCAACTGTTGGATAGTACAAGAATAGATACATTACAAGACTAATGTAATGTATTAGTAAATGTATGGTTACAAGATGATGAATGAGTATGTATGTGCATGGTTGAAATGATTGAGTGAAATGGATATATCTAATCCAATTTAAATGAACCTAGATAGTATGTATTTAACCAATTGTGGTGCATTATAATGGTGTGTTTTACACGCATTGAATTACAAGTGCAATAAGTTAGCATATGTGGTGAGGAAAGGGAAATGAAACTGAGTTATATAAACAACAAAAGTTTTATGCCTATAAAGGCGATACATAAGACGATATGCTAAAGATATAGTCCATGAAGGAAGAAATGGGTAAATAGACCGTACAAAGAATAATAAATTAAAGTAAAGGTCTTAAAATAAGATTAAGCATTGAGTTAGACTTTAACTGATCATTGTACTGTTGATCTTACATACCGTGTAAGTCATATGAGGGATGCAAAAGGTTAGTGTAATGGTAAAACACTGATACATGCAAGTTTTTTAGAACTTGCTCCTATGTGATAATTGTTATTATGAATAAACTGTTGTTATATGCAAACATGAGTTAACGTGTTTTTATGCTATGAGCAAAATGAATTGTTGTTGTTCAACTGATAAGTTGAGTTAACCGTTCTTTGTGAACTTTATAAATTGTGAAGTGACAAGCATGATAACATGAATCATAAATTATGTTTTAGCCTATATACATGTATAAAATGTCTTACATGGATATATTGATAAGCATGCATGATGCATGAAGTATGTGTTATATGTAACTATTAAACTTGCTGAGCAACATAGTTGCTCATTCTTGCTTAAATAAATATTTTCAGCTTAATGCAAAGCATCCGAGGTTTCTAGCAAAGTTCAAGGACAGGGAATGCTTATGGATTACCACATGAGATCTAGATAATTACTGATAAACTCTTTTTGGGGGTAAATAATGTTACTGAAAGGTATAGACTGTAATGAAATGTTAGTCTAACATTTAAATCTTTTGTGTACTAAAGTGAGGTGCTGTATAATTATGTATAAAAGTGTCAGATTGAAATAAGTCATGATTGTTAAATAGACTTAAAAGATAAGTGTAAAGTTAAGGGCAACTAAACTGCATGTCTTATGTATTGTATTAGATCATGATATGCATGATCTTGAGATCAAGAAAAATGTATGTAAATATTTCGATTCTGAGACAAATGATCAAGGGATTATTTGTAAAAGTTTAAAATTTATTGAGTTTTTAGCAACACATTATTTTTTTTTATGTTATGATTGTTAAGGAAAATGTTGTACATTCACGCACGAGTAGCAAGTACATGGAATTTAGGGGCGTGACATGGTCTACAGGGTTCATAACTATTCCTCTTACTACAGGATGCTTACCTAGCCAAAGCTTAGATCCGGCTCAACCTAAATTTTTCTGGTTCATCTTAACATTTTCCACTTGTCCGACCATTGCTAAGCTATTTTTGAATATCAAATGGATCTCCATGTATCCCAATGGCCAAACACTAAAGCATGCACCCAGGGCAGAGACACATTTTAGTGGTTTGAGGATGACACAATGCCGTTGCACCAGCTCGAGATTAGGGATAGTGGAGCAGTCTCTGGCGCCCAAGTAAAAATTGTCAGATAAGAGGCCCGCAACTAGCTAGTCAATCTGTGTCGAGCGCAACTAGCTAGTCAATTCGTGCTGAACACACGTGACAAACCTGGGCACGCATGTATAAAGAGGTGATAATTAGATTTTATATCTATTTATTGAATATTTTTAGACTTAATTATTTGTTAGTTTTTAAGTATTTTTAGTATTTTAGGTATTTTATTTATTATTATGTGTTTTAATTATTTTTAATTAATTTTGCGCCTGGTGTTAAGGTGTAAGAAATGCTGGGCCAGATGGCGTCGTTTGGTTGATTGTGTAGCAGGGATAAGAAGTTGGTTGCGCCATGTGCATGGTGTCTTTGAACCAGGAACGTTACGTCATCGTTTTAGCAGGCAGAGCAGTGGATGAACACGCGCTATGCGCGAGCGCTGAGTGAATGAACTAAAGTACGTACTGAAACGACGTAGCTTCATGGACCCGATTTAAAGCAGTTGACTTGTCAGAACACGTTAAGGCTTTGTTTGGCTGGAAGGAAATTAAGCAAAAACTGTACAGTTGGTGACGCTTGAAAGGACGATTGACACTATTGGGAATTGAACCATTTAAAATGCCTATAATTAGCAGCAACTCATTTACACCCCAAATTGCTATCAGTTGGGTTGACAAAATCATCCAAATTTTTCATGGGACTACAATCAAACTTAATATTATGTTCCAAACCCATTATATCATTTAGAATTCTCGTATCAACAACCTTCATCGCCACAAGAGGAAAATCAAAATTGGTGGCACTTCTTACACAATTCATAGAGGAAAATGCGTTATGGAGAAATAACCACGAAGTTGCAATTCAAAATCTTCATAACCAAGTGGGACAATTTGTCGATGCTATCATAAATCACTCATAAAGAACTTTACATTGCGATACATAAATTAATCTTGAGGAGGAAGGTAAAGAGCAGTGTAAGATAGATATATTAGAAAATGGCAAGGAATTACACAAGACTGTTAGAGTAAATCTAAAGAGGTCACATTCTAAGGAGGAAGATGATGAAAAGAAGAGAAGCAAAGTTTGGGAAAAGAAAAAGAAGGATGTGGATGATCAAGCCTTAAATTTGAATGATATTAAACAAAATCTAATTGTGCCTTCTATGCAACAATTTTAAAATTCTAAAGAGTACTATTGGGTTGACTTTGTTGAGGAATATAGCTCGGATGAATTCAAGTTTGGGGATGCTCCATGCAAGTTGTAGTTAACATTCCAAAATTAATTCTTACTTTTACTCTCTGAACACAAAATTCAGTATAGTGACAAGCAAGAGTCGATCCTACAGAGAATAATTAATTTATTTTTATGCAATGTAAACTAGAATGAGAGGTTTTAAATTAATTATAATTAATTAAATAAACAAAAGTAAACTAATAAATTAAAGACTTCAGTTCTTCAGTTCAATATCACCTTTTCCCAATAATAATATAATCAAGTTAACCAATATTTATCCATTTAATGAAATTAATAACCCTATGTAATAACAATCGTTAATTACCCGAAATTCCCCTTAAGTTTTAAATTTAATGTGACAATCTCCCCCGCTAGACCCTAACTATCATACAACCTAGAACTATTAGTCTAGATTTAATATAACAGTAACATTAAGAATTAGGGAATTAGATTATTCCAATCAACAATCACACAATCACAGATTATTTAACTTACCATCTTAATAACCATAATAATATTCAAAAGTTTGACCACAATCAAATATTACTAATCGCTATTTATGATCAGATACAATATCGTTTGCTTAATATTATATCTTAATCTTGCAGATGATAATAATTAGATTAATTTAACAGGCCATTATCAAATTAATCAATTATAATATATCATCAAGAATAAATCTCATAAAAGAAGAAATAAATAATAATAACTTAATTAAATCATCAATTGAAAATAAAGTTCAACATCTCCTTAAAACTGAATAAGAAAAACTAGCCAAACATAATAGAAAAATAATAATGTACAAGAAATTTGAGAGATATGAGATACCTAAGAGAGCTCCCAAATTATGTATAATACTATTCTAATAATCTGCTAATCTTTGTTAATATGCTCTCATAATGTATTTATAGGAGTACAATAATAATCCTAAGTTAATGTGAAATTAAAATCCAATTTGGAATCAAGTTAAAGCTCAAAATCGCAAATAATCCTGAATTCTAGTAAAAACGCGTTGCCAAACAACCTTAGACACGCCATTGACCGGTCAAACGCGCTCGGTGATGTCATCCATGCATCACAACTGCCTAAGCCACACATGGCACGCGGTCTGCTTCCTTCAATGAACAAAGTGACGCCGTTCCTTTGTAGCTGTTGTCCAAACGTCTGCCTCCACATTGCACGGCCTTCCCTGCCACCTAATGTAAAGCCAGACGATGTCGTCCCATATACTTGCTGCTGACCTTTAACCTCTCGCGCGCATGGCGCGATCCATCCATGTTGCTATTATTACGAAAATGCCACTGTAGCCATTAATTACCATTATGCCATCCAGTGCAGCTTATTTACAGAATTGTCACTAGACTTTTATTTTTCCTAAAAAATCAAATTAAAAATAATATAAAAGTACTAAAAATAATAAAAACACATAATAATAAATAAATTACCTAAACTGTTAAAAATACCTAATATATAGGAATAAAATTCACTTATCAAATACTCTCACACTTAAATCTTTGCTTGTCCTAAAGCAAAATAAAAATAAAAACTATAAGATTAAAGTTACTAACCAAACAACTTACTCGAGCAATAAATCAATATGAATTTCACATTAGCCTCAAAGATATTTTAAATGATAATTCAAAGAAAATTTTAAAACCATGCAAAATCAAAATTGTAACATATTTATTAATCTTACTTTATTCAAGACCCTTCATGTGTATGTGAATCCAAATGTATCAAACTAGTAAAAAAAAAATTAGATCCGCTCACATAATTAAATGTCCCATAAAAAATATCAAAAATTGTTAGTAAAACTCTATACACTCATTTTTCACAACACTCAAAGCTAATATAAATAAAAATATATTAGAAGATCAAAATGTTTTAATCTTGATAAGCGCACTAAGATTATTAATATCAATTTTTTCAAGTAATTTTTTTCTATTTTTTCTCTTTCTTTTAAATGGGCACATTTTATGCTCCATACCATTTTTATTCTTTCTTTCTCTTCGGTGAATGCATTTTATGATCCCTCTCACTTTTTCATGTGTTTATGAGTGAGTGCATTTTACGTTCCATCTCAACCCACCATATAATTTTTTTTTTTTCACTTTAACAATCCAAAAAAAATTATCTAAATCATCTCTCCCAAAATTATATTTTGCCTCATATTTCACTTTAAATAATGATCTAATAAGATATAGAGCTCAAAAATATCCTTTATAAGTATTTAACCAAATAATTTTTTTCTAAATTAAAACTAGCTCAAACAAATGGATATAAGTGTATAAAAATAAAGAATCTCAAACAAAATAATAACTAACAAATAATCAAAATTTAGACTAAGCAAAAATTTATTCTTTTTTCAAAAGTTATTAAATAAAAATAAAAATTTTATCATTGGCTAAAAATTAAAATTCAATTAACTTATTGCTTAAGTGATACATCCTAAAAAAAAACTAACTAAGTGCCTATTTTCATAAGAAACACGGTTACACTTAATACGTGTAACAAGTCTTTAAACCCCAAGTGGACGAGTTTTGTCCTGTGAGGGTTTACAGTGAATATACTCAAAAAATTTAAAAATTAACCCTAACAATAGAACCTAATTTTTTAATTTTTTTTTAAAATATTTACTCATACCCCCAAACTTAAAACAGACATTGTCCTCAATGTATAAAATAAAGAAACTAAAAACCAAGGACTCTCCTAAATATGTAGAATTTTTTTCTCATCTGCTAAGTCTGAGTGTATTGAATAAACCTAAAACAAAATAAAATATTAAAATAAATAACTAAATAAAAATCTAAAATTTACTACTAATAAAAATCTACTTAAAATAAAAACTAAAGTAAAAATAAAAACTAAAATTACAACTAAAATTTGGGTTGCCCCTACTAGACCCTAACTATCATACAACCTGGAACTATCAGTCTAGATTTAATATAAAAGTAGCATTAATAATTAGAGAATTAGCTTATTTCAAGCAACAATCATATAATCTCAAATTATTTAACTTGCCCTCTTGATAACCATAATAATATTCAAAGGCTTGACCATAATCAAATATTACTAATCACTACTTATG
The DNA here is from genome assembly GCA_947179155.2 of Hedera helix. Classification (NCBI taxonomy): domain Eukaryota; kingdom Viridiplantae; phylum Streptophyta; class Magnoliopsida; order Apiales; family Araliaceae; genus Hedera; species Hedera helix. Next base: position 14,934,593 of record OX359283.1, on the reverse strand, counting down.
ATCAGATACAATATCATTTGCTTAATACTACATTTTAATCTAGCAGATGATAATAATTAGATTAATTTAACAGGTCATTATCAAATCAGTCAAACCAATTATCATTAATCAATTATAACAGATCATTAAGAATAAATCTCATATAAGAAGAAATAAATAATAATAACTTAATTAAATTATCAATTGAAAATAAAGTTCAACATCCCCTTAGAACTGAATAAGAAAAACTAGCCAAACATAATAGAAAAATAATAATGTACAAGAAAATTGAGAGATATAAGATACCTGAGAGAGCTCCCAATTTATGTCTAATACTATTCTAATAATCTGCTAATCTCTGTTAATGTGCTCTTATAATGTATTTATAAGAGTACAATAATAATCCTAAGCTAATGTGGAATTAAAATCTAACTTGGAATCAAATTAAAGCTCAAAATCGCGAATAATCCTGAATTCCAACAAAAACACTTAGCCAAACAACCCTTAGACACGTCATTGACCAGTCAAACGCGCTCAATGATGTCATCCATGCATCATAATTGCCTAAGCCACACATGGCGCACGGTCTGCTTCCTTCCATGAACAAAGCAATACCGTTCCTTTGCTGCTGCTGCTGTCTAAACGTCCGCCTGCGCATTGCGCGACCTTCCTTGCTACCTAATGCAAAGTCAGACGACGTCGTCCCATATACTTGTTGCTGACCTTCAACCTCTCGGGCACATGGCGCTATCCATCCATGTTGCTATTGTTACGAAAATGCCACCGCAACCTTTAATTACCATTATGCCATTCATCACAACTTATTTACAGAATTGCCACTAGACTATTATTTTCCCTCCAAAATCAAATTAAAAAGAATTTAAAATTATTAAAAATAATAAAAACACATAATAAAAAAAATTTAGTTTTTATTTATTTGTCTTAGTATTTTATTTTTGTTTTGTTTTAGGTTTATTTTATGTAGTCCAAACTTAGCAGACGAGGAGAAAATTTCTACATATTCAGGGGAATCTTCTGTTTTTAAATTCTTTTATTTTATATATTAAGGACAATGTCTATTTTAAGTTTGGGGTTGGGTATACTTGGGCAATGCGTTAGTTGAATTTTAAATTTTTGGTCAATGATAAAATTTTAATTTTTTATTTAATAACTTTTGGGAAATTGATAAATTTTTGCATAATTTACATTTTGGCTTTTTATTAGTTATTATTTTGTTTGAGATCCTTTATTTTTACGCACTTATATCCATTTATTTTGAGTTAGTTTTAACTTAGAGAAATGTTATCTAGTTGAATGCTTATGACAGATATTTATGAACTCTATATCTTATTTGATTGTGTTCCAAAGAAAATTCTTTTGGCAAAATATATTTGGGGGAAATGATTAAGGTAAATTTTTCTAGGATTATTAAAATTGATCTTTCCCAGGTAAAAAAATAATAGAAAAAAATAAATATAAAAAGTTATGCGGTGAATTGAGATGGAGCGTAAAACGCACTCGCTCATGAACACATGTAAAAACGAGATGTAGTATAAAATGCACTCATATTAAAAAAGTAATATGTGAGATGGAGCATAAAATGCACTTACCTAAAGGAAAAAAAGAGAATTGAAAAAAGAAAACTAAAAAAGGATGGCCACCTATTTTAGTTATATACTTAGGAAATTATGTGGTTAATGCAAATAATAATCCTAGTGTATTTAATGCATTGAAATCTTTTGATCTTTTAGTTATATTTTGCCTGTATTAGCTAACAGACGCGGAAAAGTAAGTTTATAGAGTTTTGCTTTGTAATTCTTTTATTTTGTAATATCTTTTATAAAGCATTTAATTACATAAATTTATCTGAGTCTAAATTAGTTTAATGCACTTTGATTCACACACACACGAAAGATGTTGATTAAAGTAAGATTAATAAATTAGCTGAATTTTAGGCTTTGCATGATTTTGAAATTTTCTTTGAGTTATCATTTAAATAATCTTTTATGCTAAAACTGAAATTCATATTGATTCATTGCTTGAGTTTGGTTTATTTAGTAGAGTCTTAGGTTTATAGTTTTTATTTTTGTTTTGCTTGAGGGCAAGTAAAGAGTTAAGTTTAGGGGCATTTGATAATTGGATTCTATAATTATTTATTGAATATTTTCAGGCTTCATTATTTGTTAGTTTTCAAGTATTTTTAGTATTTTAGGTATTTTATTTATTATTATATGTTTTTATTATTTTTAATTTATTTTTAATTAATTTATATCTAATTATGTAGGTAAAATTATGTGGATGGAAAAATGGCAAATAATGAAGTCCAGTGGCATAATCATAATTAACTAGAATCGTGGCTAGCGCGCATGGTGCTAAGGTGTAAGGAATCTTGGGTCAGATGGCGTCGTTTGGCTGATTGTGCAATAGGGATAAGAAGTTAGGCGCGCTATGCGCATGGTGTCTTTAGACCTGGAGTGTTACGTCGTCATTTTAGTAGGCGGAGCAGTGGATGAACGCACGCCATGTGCGGGCGTTGAGTGAAGGAACTAAAGTGCTGAAACGACATTGCTTCATGGACACGATTGAAAGCAGCTGACTTGTCAGAACGCGTTAAGGCTTTGTTTGGCTAGAAGGAAATTAAGCAGAAACATATTATTTTTGATATTTTTTTATTCCTAGTGCATATTTTTTTATATTTATATAATGCTTAATGGTGATGAAATATATGTGAGTATATTTTTCTAAGTTAGATTTGAAACTAGTCACCTAGTTTAGCTAAATGAGCCCTTTGTGCGTGTCAATTAAGCAATGACATATTATAATCTCATTAAAAACTCAACGAGTTTTAACTATAGTTTCACTAGTTTAACATCCATCATTTCATAAATCTATTTTCAACAATAATCGTATTTTGTACAAACTAAGCGATTCGAATAAACCTACCCCCTACCGTATTTCATACCATGAAAAATGACATTTTTGTTTCCAATTACATTTACAAAATCGAACTAAGATATAGGTAACCGTGATTTATATTTGTTTAGTAAAATTAACGTGCACACACATCCATGCACAAACACACTTATATATATATATATATATATATATACCCAAAATGACTTAGTTGATTTTGGTTAATAAAACAGTAAAATAATACTAATGTCATTAATGAAATTAGGGTTTTTTTTCTTCTTTTGAACGACAAGAAATTTTATTGATATTCAAACTAGTCAATAAGCAAGGATCTAACCAACAAATTTGGATAGAGACCGAGTTACATATTGTGGACTCAAGTACAAATTAAGGTTTACATTTAACTTAAAGAATTAAATGAACTAAGACGGAAAAGTCAAAAATAAATGAATGAGATTCGAGAGGGGCCCCTATGAGTTCCGAGTCAGAAGGCTTAAAGGGCAACTCATTTTGGGAATTGATTAAAGGATTAGATTGGCGGCTGAAGAACAGAGATATTTGGGCATTACTTGGGTAACTATGGGTATTCTAAAAATGTTCCTATTATTAAGGGTATTTATGAAATTTTTTCAAGAGTCACACGCCTCACACATGACCACTTGCTAGGGAATTCTATAAATACCTCCCTTATTTCATAAGAAGGGATCTTTTGGCCACTTTGAGAATTCTCTCTAGACCCAAGAGAGCTTGAATCATCTCTGAACTTGTTGACGACTTAGAATTCAGTGACTTGAGACACTCGTGATTACACTTAGACCTTCAAAGTCGAACTTGGATTCCCTCGAGATACCCCAAACATACGAGAGACTTTTGGACATTAGCAATTACGCCGAGACCCCGAGAGTTCTGCGTAGTGTTACTCGAGTAATTGTTCACCCGTTTTTCTCTCATTTTCAATCAATCAATCAATTTTATACTCTTTGTGGATTCCTCGCCTCCTTGATCGATACGAAACCCTAACCCTAGCGAGGAACGAAATTCATTGCCTACATTATGGTGCTCATATTGTAACGTGCTTTTCTTAACCGAAATCGCCAGATTCTTTAACAAGGTGTTGACTTGCAATCAAATTTATCATTCGCACGTTAATTGTGTAGACGTGATTGTTTTAATATTATAATAATATAATGAAATTTTTAAAAGTTACAGTCCGTACTAAGTGCAGATTTTGAAAGACATTTTGGTTAGTTTTGAGTTTGTACTTTAGTTGTGTGGGCTCTCCTGGGTGATAATTTTCACTATTAAATCTGTAATTAGGCGGCCACGATCGGTTGTACGAATAACCTTAAAATTATAATGTTGACTGTGGATTAATCTCATATATATATATATATATATATATATATATATATATCGATCCATAGTATGTATTTGCTATGGATCCTTATAGGTAACGACTAGAATTAGAGACGTCTACTACTATTAGTAACGGACTATAAAAAAAACATGTTACTATAGACGCTAATTAGAATAAGAGTTTAGCTTTATTAACTAGAATTTAGAGTTTATTAATAAGGATTTAGGGTTTGTAAATCATGGTTTATAGTTCATAAATCAGGATTTATAAATCATGGTTTATAGTACTTGTTATGGAGTAAGATATGACGAATAATATTCATACCATCTATTATAGGAATCAACGACCTAAATTAAAACTGTAAAAACGTTGTCCGCTACTATTAGTAGCCTATCATCGTCCCTACTATTAGTAGCGGACGTTAGTCATCAACCACTATTAGTAGTGGACGTCGGGTTTTTATTTTTTAATTTCAGTTGTTGATTCCTATAATAGATGATATAGATGTTATTTACCTTATCTTGCCCATAACAAATACTTGTTATGGATCATTAACCATATATATATATATATAGGTGATGCTAGGTGTTTCAAATTTTTTGTCTTAAAAAATATTTCAACTGATGTGTCATTATAACACTGATTGGGTAAATCTTATAGGATTGACTATGCCATAAAATATCAGTAAAATATTTCATATCATGTCATTCGAGACATATTTGAAACAAAAAAATTGAGACTCTTAGCATTACTCTATATATATACTAGTTACCTGACACACACAACTGTGTGTGTAAATTAAAAAAAATAATGGGTAATGGGTGAGATAAATTAGGAGTTGATGGATCATGGGTAGAGTTGAAGAAATAAAAGAAAAAATTAGGATAATAAAGTTAAAAAGAATATGAGAAATCAAGAAGTCCAAAAATAACCGCTATTATTGCTCTTCCTTAACATATATATATATATATATATATATATATATATATATGGGGACCGATCCATAGAAAGTATTTACTATAGATTAAAATGGATAAACACCATCTAATGCGTTGATTTTTATAACGAACGGGCAAGATTAAAAAGGGGAAATCGACGTCCGCTACTATTATTAGCGGATGGTTTATTAGTGTTTGTGCCCACTAGTGTCCGCTAATAATAGTAGCGAACGTCAGCTACTATTACTACGGACGGTTTAGTAGTCCGTTACTAATAGTTGCGGATAGTGGATTTTAAGTATTTAATCTTAACTGTTGATCCCTATAATGGACAGTATGAATGACATTTGCCCTATCTTACTCCATATATAGCAAATACATACTATGGATCGGCCATATATATTAAAGCGGGAGGAAGGAATGGCAATTTTTTTGTATATAAATAAAAAAGTGAAGCTTTTTTAACTTTTCTATTTTACCCTGTAAACTCTCTTTTTTCACATTTTGCCTTTTCTCTCTCACATCATCTTTCATCTCCTATTTTTTAGTATTCAATTTTCTCCTTTTTAACACACACATAGTGAGTGCCTATAAACTAATATAATATAAAGTGGGAGGAGTGTTGACAATTATTTTGGTGTAAACAAAATAATAAACATTTTTACCCTTTAAAAATAGGAGCAGTTATTTCTTAAACTCAAAAAATTTTATTTTCTCTCTCCTCACTTCTTTATCAACTCCTATTTTCTCTACAACTTGTTCTAGTTCATTCCACACATACGCCATATGTGCCAAGATATTAGTCTATTAATAAAGGAATAAGTTACTTATACAAATAACTAAATACAAACACCAAACATAAATTTCATCTCACTATTAAAAAGTAGGGTCTGACACGAAAATTCGTGTCAGACCCTACTTTTTAATGGTTAAGACATAGTTTGTGTAAAAATTTATGTTTGATATTTGTGTGTATAGAGTTGTCCTTAATAAAGTCAGGAAAAAAAAAACTTCCTTTTGGTATAAACAATTTTGTGAAGCATTTCTTATTTCCTAATTTACCCTTTAAAAAATAAGAGCAATTATCATAATACTCAATAACTCCTTTTCTTTCTTTTAACTCATTATCAATCCCTATTTTATCTCCAATATTTTTTTATTTATTTTCTCAAAAATTATTTAAATATATTATTTTAATTACACACACGTATTGTGTGCAAGGAATACTAGTTTATATAAAAGCTCTATCCGTTTTGGATTATAAAATCAATTGGACTTTTAAAAGTTAATTTAAAACATTTTTAAATTTAAAATTGATATGATTTATTTAAATTTTAAAAATGTTAAATCTTAAAAGTAGTAGTACTTTTTAGGTGTATAATATTTATAATTATATTTACATAAATTTAATTAGAAGTTTAAAAATATTTGAAATTAACTTTAAAAAGTTAATATTGATCTTGTAATTTAGAATAAAAATAGTTATAGAAGTTTGTACGACCACTACATCTTATATTATTTATTATAAAATTTAATAATTACGGTTTAAAAATACAAAGTCGTTTGAAAGAGTACAATCTATGATGCGGCAGGGGACTATAGTTTTAGCAAGTTATTGAAAAGTAATTAACGTGGTGTTTGATTGGATTTAATTATTTCTTAAAAGACATCCATCTAATTCGCTAAGAGACTGAACTTAGTTGGTAAAAATAAAAAAAGTATTCGTGTAGTGCCTTTATTTCGCTAAGAGTTACCTCAAAGTTGAAATTATTAAGTGCCTCTTATTAAAAATTTTAAATTTATGGACAAAAATAGCCTCAATAATATTATGCTCCCTCCATTTCAAATTCTAAGATCGTTATTAATTTTTGAAAAGTCAATTTGACATATTTTTAAAATTAAAATTGGAATGATTAAAAATTATAAAATAATAAATCTTACAATAAGTATTATTTTTTTCAATATTTTTCAATATTCATCATTGTATGAACTATAATCAAAAAATTCATGTCAATTATGAGTTTAAAAATATTTTAAATTGACTTTAAGAAGTCAATAATAATTTTATATTTTGAAACGGATGAAATATAATTCTTCTTTGAACCATTAAGTTGTGTTCTTATTCTGTTAAACTTAATACATTTTTTTATCTAATATAATAGTCATCATATTATGTATTGTCACTAATTTTTTTTAAGATATTTGTTTAATATTTATTCACCATAATATATGAATATTTTTATACAAATACGTTCAAAAATATTATTTGCTCTTTCTTTATTAGACTGTATATTTAAAATTATTAAATAAATTTTTTAAACAACTCAGATGATTAAAATAGTAAAATATTGTTATTCAGATATTTTTAAAAAATTAATTATCAAATATTTTTTTTTATTCATATATAATTCTAGACACATACTCTACATTATTCAAATATCTAAATTTTTAAAATTTTAATATTTAATTTTATCAAACACAAACTAAGTCTATGTTGAAATAACACTATTACACAAGGAGCAAGTTAACTATTACTAGAAGATAATAAAGTCTTTATCCAAAAATATAATATTGCGGCAGGAAAATACATGTGTGGTTACTAAAAGACGTGAAGTAATATTTAAGGACAAAGAAGGTCTTTTCACTTGTCCGCAAGACATCTTCATGTTTTTCTGATTTTTTTTAATTACCGTGGTTGCCATGTAAATAAACGTGTCTTGTTGTATATCGCTAGCAGCTACTCGTGAGAGAAGTCTTTGCTGCATTTTGTTCTATATTCTACAATATTTATTGTTCTTTATCTTTATGTCATTTCAAATCAAGAAGAGTAAATTTAGCAACAAAAAATAAATAAAAATTCAAGAAGAGTATAATGTCATTATGTCAAAAGATTCCTGTCATCTGTAACGAAATTTTCTTACCGACTTGCAGTTATGACATATGTCAATTATTAGGTTGACTCAGTGTTAATGTGTTCAAGCTTGAATGTGAACTAGTAAATAAAAAATTAATAGAAAATATTTGACAGTTTAGACTGTCGAAAAATACATCTTGTGACGCCCCCAAATCTGGGCCCACACAGCCCAAACTTGAGTCGTCAAAATACTACAACAAAATTATTACAACAAAGCACAACGTACAACAATATAGTGTATAATAATACACAACTAAGTCTTCACTATTATTGCCACACTATTTTACAAAACGTGAAGACTATGATAACTATTCCTCGGACCCTCACTCCATTCCCCGGCTAGACCCTGTTATGTTTTCATCTCCTGTTGAAAAACAATGGAACAAAAGAAAGGGTGAGCTCAAATAGCCCAGTAAAGAATATCATGACTAAGATAATGACAAATAAATTATCATTAGTCTTCAACAGTTGAGTTCTTGATAGAATACAATAGACTACAGGGTTTATATCAAAAACTGCAGTTAAATTCTTAAACAACGTTCAGATCAATAATAGCAGCGGAATGAGTAATCTATTAGAAGAATAATGCAGACTATAATGTCCACTCGGTTCTCTTTTTAGGAAAAACATCATCAACTTTTATCATCTGAAATATCATTAGTCAAGATAATACAAATTCACAGTTCCTGATCATAATCATGCACATCAACAGTTCATCTTTGTACTACGGGCCAAAGATATTCAATATAGCACCAACGGTCATGATTATACCAGATTCAGCCTTTGGTCATAATCATACCAAACAACAGTTCATCTTTGCACTACGGGTCAAAGAGAACATTCACCACGTGCCATAAAAGACACCGAACAGATGTATCGCCTTTAACCTATTATATCGCCTTTAACCTATCATCTGTTCAACAAATATATCACATCTGTGCCCCCGGCCACAGATATTCACAACAGCTTGATTTTTGGATGATTAGAATGATATAAATAATGAACAGAAGAAATAGGATAACAATAAGTATCGGAAGTTTACTTTGTACAGATTCAAATAATGTCCAAATTGTCAACATGATGTGGAGTGAAATTCAAGATCCACAGTTCAGAATAACGGTTACAATTCAATAGAAAGGTTCACGTAGATAGGAAGGTTCAGTTGAAATAATGAAGTTCAACTATTATGGAACTTATAATATTTTCAGGAATTATAGAAGCAATAGTTCCATAATAAATTTCGATTTAGGAGTATGAAAGAAAATAATATCCCTTACCGTAGCAGGTTTGATTAACAAAAGGTGAAGGAAATTAATACAAAGGGTTATTCACCAACAGGCGGCAAACCGCTCCGTAAGGTTATTCCCACAATTTAATAGAATTTGAGTACAAAGAGTTATTCACCAAACAGGCGGCAATCCGCTCCGTAAGGTTATTCTCAGAGATTAATAATGAATGAATACGAAAGGTTATTCACCAACAGGCGGCAATCCGCTCCGTAAGGTTATTCCCACAATTTAATAGGATTTGAGTACAAAGAGTTATTCACCAAACAGGCGGCAATCCGCTCCGTAAGGTTATTCTCAGAGATTAATAATGAATGAATACGAAAGGTTATTCACCAACAGGCGGCAATCCGCTCCGTAAGGTTATTCCCACAATTTAATACATGGAAATAAAATGCACGTCTTATGAGTAAGGAAGAAACAATATTATTATCGAGAATCAAATAATGATAATCCCTTACCATAGTATGTTTGAATAATGGAAGATGAAAAAGATGGTATCCCTTACCTCAACACGTGACTGGATATTGATTTAAATGAGGTTGATTAACTTGAACAGTACACGTATACTTATAGATCTTCACAAATACTCAAGATGACTTAAGCACACTTAGAGAGAACTTTCACAAGAAGTATTTAAAGAGAGAAAGAAAGAACAAGTAAGGAAGTTTATGAAAAATCCTTAAGTTAAGGCTTCTATTTATAGCCAAAAATCTTATCATTCATTTAATCTAAACCATTCATTTAAAGATCATCTTTTAATCTACACCATCCATTTCAAATATTATATTATCTTTAATCTACACCATTCATTTCATATCACCTAATAATCACCTAACTTTATATTATAAATAAATCAATTTAATTATTCAACAATAATTCACACTTTAATCTACACCATTCATTTCATATCACCTAATAATCACCTAACTTTATATTATAAACAAATCAATTCAATTATTCAACAATAATTCACACTTTAATCTACACCATTCATTTCATATCACCTAATAATCACCTAACTTTATATTATAAACAAATAACTTTATCAATTCAATTATTATGACTAATTGTTATAAATACAGTATAGTTAGCTCTTAGATATCAAGTCAATAAATTAATGAAATACAACTGTTTAAATAACATCATAATAGAGATAACAATAATGTAAAATAAAGCATACGTTACTGTGTAATGATAATTATTGATTGAATAATGTGAATTACTGTGCATATGTTACTGTGACAATTATTAGGTTCAATAATTTTAAAAACAGTGCAACAACAATTATTGACTCAATGATATAAAATACAGTGTAATGACAATTATTAAATCAATAATGTAAAATACTGTGTAACAACAATTATTGAATTGATAATATAAAATATTATGCAGTGACAATTATCGATGAAATGATGCGTAACAGTTACGGTGTCAATTATCAGACCAAAAATATGAGACACTATGCAATACCGTGTGTTACTATAGAGTACCGTGTGCTACAGAAAATACCATAAACTACCGTATGCTACTATTCTTTTATCACCGGTATTTTAACAGTTCCGTTGACTATTTTTATTTAAAAAGGTTACTTCTGTCGTTTTCTATATCCGACAAATATTCCGTTGTGGGGTCCAACAATAATTTATTATTTCGGCGCCGTCGTACGGCACGAATATTCCCCGACCAAACGAATATTCCCCGACAAAGCGAATATTGTCCGACAAAATAAAATTTGCACATAACATCCTTAACTTTCAATTTTGTTAATTTAACCACTTACTGTTTCAAAAAAAATATATATGAAGAAAAATTAAATTTTGTATTTCATAAAATTCGGGGTCTTACAACCTCCCCTCCTTATGAAATTTCGTCCCCGAAATTGACGTACCTGACATATCGAAGAGGTAAGGATACTTAGATTTCATCTCAGATTCTAGCTCCCAGGTCATTTCCTCAGTATCTTGGTTCCTCCATAAAACCTTAACTTGAGGTATAACCTTTGAGCGTAGGATCTGCTCCTTCTTATCCAGGATCTTAACAGGTACCTCCTCGTATGTTAAATCCTCTACTATAACGTCTGGTTCTAACTCAATGACGTGGTTTGGGTCCTTCACATATTTACGTAACATAGATATGTGAAAAACGTTATGGATGCGAGACATACTTGGTGGTAGGGCTAGTCTGTAGGCTACGGTTCCTATTCGATCGAGGATTTCAAATGGGCCAATAAATCGAGGGTTAAGCTTTCCTCTCTTTCCGAATCTCGTAACCCCTTTCCATGGAGAAACACGTAAGAATACATGATCTCCGACGTTGAAACTTTCGTCTCTCCGATGAAGATCAGCATAACTCTTTTGTCGTTCTTGTGCGGTCTGTATTCGTTGTCGGATCATTTGGATCTTTTCGGTCGTCAAGCGTACCAACTCGGGTCCCAACAATTTTGCTTCTCCTACCTCATTCCAACATATTGGAGAGCGACACTTCCTTCCATACAATGCCTCGAATGGAGCCATGCCTATGCTTGCTTGGTAACTGTTGTTGTAAGAAAATTCCACCAACGGCAAGTACTTATCCCAACTTCCTTTGAAGTCTAATACACAAAGTCTCAAAAGATCTTCGAGGGTCTGGATCGTCCTTTCCGATTGTCCGTCCGTTTGAGGATGGTATGCAGAACTAAAACGTAGTTCAGTGCCCATAGCTTTTTGTAGACTGATCCAAAAGCGTGAAGTAAATCTAGGATCTCGATCAGAAACTATGGAAACTGGCATGCCATGCAATCTCACGATCTCATTTATGTACATACCGGCAAGACGTTCAAGTGAAAAGTTTTCTCGTATAGGCAAGAAATGAGCAGATTTGGTCAATCTATCTACGATCACCCAAATTGCATCTAAGCCTTGAGAAACTTTTGGAAGACCCGTCACGAAGTCCATATTGATGTGTTCCCACTTCCATTCGGGAACTTCAAGTGATTGTAATGGACCTTTAGGAACTTGATGTTCTGCCTTGACACGTTGACAAGTTAGGCACCTTGAGATAAACTCCGCAATCTCTTTTTTCATATTGTTCCACCAAAATGTATGTCGAAGATCTCGATACATCTTGGTACCTCCTGGGTGGATTGCAAACGGCGTGTTGTGTGCCTCCATCATGATTTTATGCTTTAATTCAGGATCGTTAGGAACACAGAGTCGAGAGTTGACTCGAAGTATTCCTTTCTCGTCGATTCTTGCTTCGGGAATGGCACCTTCTTGTACTTTCTTTATCATGTTTATCAGTTCCGGATCGGTAGCTTGAGCAGCTTTAATTTTATCGATTAAAGTTGGTTCTACTCGCACGTGAGCAATCTTCGAGTGGGTCCCTGGTGTCTTTAGCTCTATCTCCATCTTTTGCAAGTCGTACAAAATACACTTTTGTGTTGTCAGCAGTGCACTTGTACTTGCATAAGATTTTCTGCTCAAAGCGTCAGCTACAACGTTCGCCTTTCCCGGGTGATACTGGATTGTGTGGTCATAATCCTTTAACAGCTCAAGCCAACGTCGTTGTCGCATGTTGAGTTCCTTCTGGGTGAAGAAATACTTGAGACTTTTATGATCCGTATAGATATCCACTTTTTCTCCGTACAAGTAGTGTCTCCAGATCTTCAACGCGAAAACGACTGCTGCCAACTCTAGATCATGAGTAGGATAATTTTTCTCATAATCTTTGAGTTGTCGAGAGGCGTAGGCTATAACCTTTCCATGTTGCATAAGGACACAGCCTAGACCTTTGCCAGAAGCATCGCTGTAGATAACAAATTCTCCTGATCCTGATGGTATGGTCAGAACAGGAGCTGAAACCAGTCTCTTCTTGAGTTCTTGGAAACTTTTCTCGCATTCCTCGCTCCATATGAATTTTGTGCTTTTTCGAGTAAGCTGCGTTAATGGAGTGGCGATTCGAGAAAATCCTTCTACGAATCTCCGATAATAACCAGCTAGATCCAGAAAATTTCGGACTTCGGTTACTGTTTTGGGTTGTTCCCAATTTAGTACCGTTTCAATCTTCGCAGGATCGACTGATATTCCTTTACTAGAAATCACATGCCCAAGAAACGCGACCTCCTCAAGCCAGAACTCACATTTCTTCAACTTGGCATATAATTTATTTTCACGGAGCTTTTGTAGTATCAATCTCAGGTGTTGTTCATGATCCTCGCGACTCTTGGAGTATATGAGGATGTCATCAATAAAGACAACCACAAAATGATCCAAATGTTCCTTGAATATCCGGTTCATCATGTCCATGAAAGCTGCAGGAGCATTAGTTAGTCCAAAAGGCATGACTAAGAACTCATAATGCCCATAACGAGTTCTGAAAGCAGTCTTTGGAATGTCCTCAGCTTTAACCTTTAACTGATGATATCCAGAACGGAGATCAATCTTTGAGAAATGTTGAGCGCCTTGCAATTGATCAAACATGTCATCAATCCGAGGTAACGGGTACCTGTTCTTGATGGTGACATGGTTCAATTCTCGGTAGTCAATGCACAATCTCATACTTCCGTCTTTCTTCTTCACAAATAGAACAGGAGCACCCCAAGGTGATGCACTCGGACGAATGAAACCGGTATCCAACAATTCCTGTAGTTGGACTTTTAACTCTTGAAGTTCAATGGGAGCCATTCGGTAGGGAGCTTTGGAAATGGGCTTGGTACCGGGTTCAAGATCAATATAAAAATCAATTTCACGGTTTGGGGGTAAGCCAGGAAGTTCTTCAGGAAAAACGTCAGGAAACTCATTAACAATGGGAATATCATTCAAGTTTGACGTATTTTTGTTCAAATCAGTGACATGAGCTAAAAAGGCTTGACATCCGTTTTTCAATAAACGAATGGCTTTATGGCTAGAAATAACAGTTATAGATTTCAATGGTTTAGTTGCTTGAATTTGCATGACAGGTTGATTAGGAATATGAAAACTAATAATCTTATGAAAACAATCAATTTTAGCATGATGGGTAGTCAACCAATCAATTCCTAAAATCACATCAAATTCACGCATCTCCAAAGAAATAAGGTCAACAGATAATGTGAGGTTGTTGATTTGAACTAGGCAAGATTTATAGACAGTAGATGTAATGGTCATTTCTCCTAATGGGGTTTCAACTGATAAGTCAAAGTCCAAGTTTTCAGGAGTTAAGTTTAAACGCTGAGCACATGCAGGTGAGATAAAAGAATGGGTAGAGCCAGTATCTAACAAAGCGTAGACTTCACGAGAATTTATGAATAGCTTACCGGTTATCACCTCGTTCGAGTTTCGCGCCATTTGGGATGTCACAACAAAAGCTCTCCCTTGAACTACAGATTTTCCCTTATCCGCGCTAGCTTTTGGTATCATCATTGCAGCTGGACTTGATTTTGTGGCAGGACAAAACCACGCAAGATGACCCTCTTTCCCACAACTGTAACACTTTTTGGACTGCAGTGTACAGTTTGGGCTGATGTGACCTTCCTGACCACACCTATAGCATCTCACTGATGGTCGATCTTCTCCCCTTGAAACTGGGGTCGGTGCTGGTGTTGGTACTGGTGCTGGTGCACTTCCATAATTATTATGGAATCTCTTTCTTTTGAAATTGTTCCCACTAGATTCTCCTCTTCTGTTATTTGGTGTGGAATTACCACCGAAGTGTTGGTTACCTCCTCGATGGTTCTCGTTCCTGTGGTTGTTGTCACTCCTTTCTCTATGCTGATCATTAACTCTTGGCTGCAATGTTTCATCTGTTTGCTCCACCCTTTGAGCCCTATCTACAACATCTGAATACAAACTAAATTTATGAGAGCTAAGTTGTTGACGAATTTTGAATCTCAAACCTCTTAGGAACATCCGACTCATTCGTGCTTCGTCATCCACAAGATGGGTGGCAAAGCGAGATAACTCGGCAAACTTGGCTTCATATTGGGAGACTGTCATGTTTCCCTGCTCCAGCTTAATGAATTCCACCTCTTTCATATGGCGGATGCTTTCTGGGAAATACTTCTCGTTAAACAGTTCTTCGAATTCTGTCCAAGACATTTCGAGTGCTGAAGGTTGGATACGTTTTACCGCTTCCCACCAATGGTCCGCCTCACTTCGTAACATAAAAGTGGCAAATGGCACCTTCTGATCATCAGCGCATTGTAAGACATCAAGTATTTTTGTCGTCTGCTTCAGCCATGCCTCCGCTTTGAGTGGGTCAGGCTTCCCGTGGAATTCAGGTGGTCCTAATTCTTTAAATTGCTTAACAGTGACCATCCTCAAATTGCCAGCGTTTCTACCGTTATTATTGACTGGATTTCCTCTTCCTTGATTCTGTATGAACTGCATGAAATTCCTAAAGAATCCATCGTTCATCATGTTATCAGGAACATTATTTCCTGAGTTGGCAGGAGGATTGTTTGGGGCCTCTTGATTCTCGGCTACATTTGCTTCGGGTATTCCATAGTTAACCTCTTGATTTTCAGATGCCATACTTAACTGTGGTCACAAAATAAATGTTAGTTCAAATAAACTGACTCATCACTTCATGTTCCTACATTCAAATCGACTCATTAGATAATAAAATCTATTTTAGGTAGGACACACTAGTGACTGATTCTATTCGTCTCTCCCCTCCTAGTTCTACCCCAGATCTCCATTAAAGACCATATCCCTAAGCTCTGATACCAACTGTGACGCCCCCAAATCTGGGCCCACACAGCCCAAACTTGAGTTGTCAAAATACTACAACAAAATTATTACAACAAAGCACAACGTACAACAATATAGTGTATAATAATACACAACTAAGTCTTCACTATTATTGCCACACTATTTTACAAAACGTGAAGACTATGATAACTATTCCTCGGACCCTCACTCCATTCCCCGGCTAGACCCTGTTATGTTTTCATCTCCTGTTGAAAAACAATGGAACAAAAGAAAGGGTGAGCTCAAATAGCCCAGTAAAGAATATCATGACTAAGATAATGACAAATAAATTATCATTAGTCTTCAACAGTTGAGTTCTTGATAGAATACAATAGACTACAGGGTTTATATCAAAAACTGCAGTTAAATTCTTAAACAACGTTCAGATCAATAATAGCAGCGGAATGAGTAATCTATTAGAAGAATAATGCAGACTATAATGTCCACTCGGTTCTCTTTTTAGGAAAAACATCATCAACTTTTATCATCTGAAATATCATTAGTCAAGATACTACAAATTCACAGTTCCTGATCATAATCATGCACATCAACAGTTCATCTTTGTACTACGGGCCAAAGATATTCAATATAGCACCAACGGTCATGATTATACCAGATTCAGCCTTTGGTCATAATCATACCAAACAACAGTTCATCTTTGCACTACGGGTCAAAGAGAACATTCACCACGTGCCATAAAAGACACCGAACAGATGTATCGCCTTTAACCTATTATATCTCCTTTAACCTATCATCTGTTCAACAAATATATCACATCTGTGCCCCCGGCCACAGATATTCACAACAGCTTGATTTTTGGATGATTAGAATGATATAAATAATGAACAGAAGAAATAGGATAACAATAAGTATCGGAAGTTTACTTTGTACAGATTCAAATAATGTCCAAATTGTCAACATGATGTGGAGTGAAATTCAAGATCCACAGTTCAGAATAACGGTTACAATTCAATAGAAAGGTTCACGTAGATAGGAAGGTTCAGTTGAAATAATGAAGTTCAACTATTATGGAACATATAATATTTTCAGGAATTATAGAAGCAATAGTTCCATAATAAATTTCGATTTAGGAGTATGAAAGAAAATAATATCCCTTACCGTAGCAGGTTTGATTAACAAAAGGTGAAGGAAATTAATACAAAGGGTTATTCACCAACAGGCGGCAAACCGCTCCGTAAGGTTATTCCCACAATTTAATAGAATTTGAGTACAAAGAGTTATTCACCAAACAGGCGGCAATCCGCTCCGTAAGGTTATTCTCAGAGATTAATAATGAATGAATACGAAAGGTTATTCACCAACAGGCGGCAATCCGCTCCGTAAGGTTATTCCCACAATTTAATAGGATTTGAGTACAAAGAGTTATTCACCAAACAGGCGGCAATCCGCTCCGTAAGGTTATTTTCAGAGATTAATAATGAATGAATACGAAAGGTTATTCACCAACAGGCGGCAATCCGCTCCGTAAGGTTATTCCCACAATTTAATACATGGAAATAAAAGGCACGTCTTATGAGTAAGGAAGAAACAATATTATTATCGAGAATCAAATAATGATAATCCCTTACCATAGTATGTTTGAATAATGGAAGATGAAAAAGATGGTATCCCTTACCTCAACACGTGACTGGATATTGATTTAAATGAGGTTGATTAACTTGAACAGTACACGTATACTTATAGATCTTCACAAATACTCAAGATGACTTAAGCACACTTAGAGAGAACTTTCACAAGAAGTATTTAGAGAGAGAAAGAAAGAACAAGTAAGGAAGTTTATGAAAAATCCTTAAGTTAAGGCTTCTATTTATAGCCAAAAATCTTATCATTCATTTAATCTAAACCATTCATTTAAAGATCATCTTTTAATCTACACCATCCATTTCAAATATTATATTATCTTTAATCTACACCATTCATTTCATATCACCTAATAATCACCTAACTTTATATTATAAATAAATCAATTTAATTATTCAACAATAATTCACACTTTAATCTACACCATTCATTTCATATCACCTAATAATCACCTAACTTTATATTATAAACAAATCAATTCAATTATTCAACAATAATTCACACTTTAATCTACACCATTCATTTCATATCACCTAATAATCACCTAACTTTATATTATAAACAAATAACTTTATCAATTCAATTATTATGACTAATTGTTATAAATACAGTATAGTTAGCTCTTAGATATCAAGTCAATAAATTAATGAAATACAACTGTTTAAATAACATCATAATAGAGATAACAATAATGTAAAATAAAGCATACGTTACTGTGTAATGATAATTATTGATTGAATAATGTGAATTACTGTGCATATGTTACTGTGACAATTATTAGGTTCAATAATTTTAAAAACAGTGCAACAACAATTATTGACTCAATGATATAAAATACAGTGTAATGACAATTATTAAATCAATAATGCAAAATACTGTGTAACAACAATTATTGAATTGATAATATAAAATATTATGCAGTGACAATTATCGATGAAATGATGCGTAACAGTTACGGTGTCAATTATCAGACCAAAAATATGAGACACTATGCAATACCGTGTGTTACTATAGAGTACCGTGTGCTACAGAAAATACCATAAACTACCGTATGCTACTATTCTTTTATCACCGGTATTTTAACAGTTCCGTTGACTATTTTTATTTAAAAAGGTTACTTCTGTCGTTTTCTATATCCGACAAATATTCCGTTGTGGGGTCCACCAATAATTTATTATTTCGGCGCCGTCGTACGGCACGAATATTCCCCGACCAAACGAATATTCCCCGACAAAGCGAATATTGTCCGACAAAATAAAATTTGCACATAACATCCTTAACTTTCAATTTTGTTAATTTAACCACTTACTGTTTCAAAAAAAATATATATGAAGAAAAATTAAATTTTGTATTTCATAAAATTCGGGGTCTTACACATCTAGTATGAGAGAAAGAATAGATTTCAAAATGTTATGATAGTCAAAAATATTTAGTATGATAGAATATCGTGTCTCATACCTCTATTGTTTATCCGGTATTTATAGTAGTCACATATTCTTGATAGAATTACAATTCTGAAAAAAAAAATTGTATAGTAGAGATCCTATTAAAAAATATAATTACTATACAAATTAGTATTGAATATGATAATTAGTTAACGCCTTGCATGATAAGGCGGTGAGCCCAAACTTATTGGACTTAAGAGTCCTATGTGAGTGCACTAGGCCTAATGGGCTGTAAAGATATGCCCTAATATATGCAACTCATGTACGCTAGTAACTATGCAGCCCAACATTACCTCAACTCCTTCAACATATGAAGTAAGGTGGAGGAATAGAGTAAAGAAAAAGGTTTCGAGAAACCCAGAAGGCTTCTAAGACCAAAGGCAGAGTCTAGATGAAAGGGATCTCAATTTATAATTGAATGGGTCACCCTCAATTTAGAAGCGATACATTTATTCCTTTTAAAAGGAGCAATCTGTTTACGTGTGGGCTAATGGGTAACCACATAATCCATACGGACTTCTAAGAAGTGTACACTTTGACTCAAATGACAGACCAGGCCCAATTTTGAGTTTAAAAGGGGAGCCCCACGGTCTGAGTTACCCGAACGTGTAGAATATCAAGGGGTTCTATCGGCTTAAGGGGGAATCCTCAGAACATACGTGTGCGAGTATAGGGAATCATGCTCCATTACCCTTCCAACCGTAAGATCGTGGTTAATTAAATCATCAATTTTGGGTATAAGTAGAGAGAGTAAAAATTATTTCACTTTCTGGCATTTGTGAGATCAAAAAATTTGATGAGAGAGAGAGAATAAAGCCCTAGTTTCTTTCTAGTAGTAAAGTCAATGTCGATCATTTCATCAATCTCCAAATTTTCTTCTGGTCTTAGTAAGATTCTTCTATTCCTCTTAATTTCACTTTCATAACTTGTAAATGGCTAGTTCTTCTCAAAATTTTGGGTCGTCTCCATCATCCCGTGCTGAGGTTGAAGTTACTGTAACAGTGGAAGGGATCTTCGAGGGGCAGACTTATAAACTTTCCGTGGTAAAATACTTTAGGATCCCAAGAGAGGTAGAGACGCATAATAGAGCCAAATATGCTAATGATGTTTATAGTACAACAATCACCCCTTCAGACATCTCAGAAGTAGATATAGAATTGTTGAAGACTGAGTTTTATATTCGTATAGATTACGAGATTAGGAAGCCTAGTGAAAAGGAGAGGATGTATTGGCAACCCGAAGAAAGGGTGGATAGCCATTTTCTTCTTTTTAGTCTTCGCTTTCCACTTCAAGAATTTGTTCTTGAACTCCATACTGTTGGTCTCAGTTTGAACCAATTGGTACCTAATTCTTAAATCCATCTTTATAGCTTTATGGCCTTACATCATTCTTAGGGTGTGAAGCCCTCTTTGAATTTTTTATATCAATTCTTCTTCATCAGTGCTTGTAAGGAAAATGGATTATATCAGTTTATTAAATAGGGAGGTAGAGAAGTTTTGATGGGAACCCCTTCGAATAATAAAGGGATTGAATATCGAGTTGATTGGTCCATAGGCAGAGCTGAACCAATCCCAGGTGAACCCTGTTAAGAACAATAGGGTCAGATTGGGAGAATTCAAAACTTTGTACTCTGGAAGACAAAAAAGTTCTGAACGATCAAGGCAGGCTATTCAGCCATGACTGTGAGTATTTAACTTTTTGCTTACATAATGCTTGTATACATGCTTATGTAACTACATATGTTATTGAATGTTTTGGCACTAACACTAACTCTTTTTTTTTTCTTGTCATGATTATAGTAACGAATCAGCTAAAAAAGGCATTGAATGAAACTATTTTGGAAGCGATAGGGGTGCCTAGAAAGCCTATGACCTCGCCGAGAAGCATAACTTTGCCCAACAACACAAAAAGAAGGCTACAAACGGTCATGACAGTTGAGGTTATTATATATTCTCATACTCCAGTTATTTTTAGCCCTACTCACTCTTCTCCGGTCATTGACATGGATGAGCCTTTGTAGATACAACTAATTAGAGAAGTGGCGATGAATCCAGATGTCGAAGAGGCCAGAAAGGAGAAGAAGAAGGCCCCCCATCAAGGATGAAAAAATTTAGACCTCATAGCTACCTCTAAAAGGCAGAAGGTGATAACCTGGAGGCCCCAATGGAAGGTTAAAGTCGATGCTTGCTACTTTGGGGATTTTAAGGATTTTTCTATCAGCTTGTACCACGGCTTCAAGCTGCCAACTGACAAGCTAAGATATGAGGGATGGATCTGAAGACCTTCATCGTTCTATAAGGGCAACAATTAGGCCAGAAATCCCTGCCTGTATCTACTCCTATTTTTTTATATTTATCTCAGTTTCCTCTTCTGTGATAACTATTTGGTGAATAATTCTGAACATGTTAATGCCAAAGAGGTCAACTTGAAGGTGGCTAATGAGTTTAACAAAGGCTTCGAGTATGCTAAACAACCGGTTCAAGAGAAGGGGCTTTTCCCTGAGGAAGTAGGGATTGTAGATCCTTAGCTTTGTAAAAAGATTTTCTTTTTATTATAAAACAACAATTCCAAAATACAATTTTCTTCTCTTCATTTTATGATGGATGAATCTCCTCTTCATTTTATGGTAATCTCCTATAAGGGTCTGAGAAGTGGTTCGATAGGTCCATAAACTTACAAAATCTCTTTCGGCTACCTAGCTTTAGCATCTTCTAAACTTTTTTTAATTTCATTGAGGAAAGTCCTATTAGTAACTTCAACTTAGCTATTGGTTTATGGATGGCCAACAAAGGTTCGATGGTGTTGAATGCGTAATTTTTGTAGGAATCCTTCAAATTTATATCCCACAAACTTTAATCCATTATCAGAAACCAGGACCATGGGAATGTCGAAGCGGTGGACCACCAATTCTTTAGAGATACTGTTGGGTTATGGACCCAAATCGGAGCGCCCATGGAGCGGATGACCCGATGGGTATAACCCACATTGTTCATTGTCTAGATACAATGAACATGTGATCATAACCTCTCCATTGAAGCTATTGGGGGTTTCATGAGTTACATGGATGAGAGTTATATTGCTCTTAAACCTATTTGGGAGTTACATAGGTTACATTGCTCTTAATTCCTTTGGGAGTTACATGAGCTACTCTTCTTAGAGTAGTATAAAAGGAGAGCAATGCTGATCATTGTAGACACCAAGAAACCAAGCAACAAAAGTTATTTTGAGAGCAATATAGAGAGCTTCATATAAGCCATTAGAATAGTCATTCTAAAGCTTGAAAGTTTGTAGCTTCTAGAATTGTGGGAAATAATTTAGCACTCGTTAGTAGTCTAAATTATCGCTGAGAATTATTGTTCGTTGTGCACGAGATTCTAGCCGTTCGTTGTTGTGGGCATACGCTTCAAAGGTAATCGGAAATATGTAATTACTTTTTCGATTCATTTCCGCTGCATGTATGCTCTATATTATTACATTGGTATCAGAGCAGATGCGTGCGAAAATTTCGTGCAAAATGGCTTAGTATTTTGGGAGAAAAATCAAACCCTAGTTATTTTTGAAGCATTTGTTTTTTCAAAAACTGTTTTTCCACGGACACTGTATGAAAATTCTGATAACATGGTTGCGTAGAACTTTTCGATACGATTCCGTGGATATGTGGATCGCATTTTTTCGACTTAAAATGAGAAAGTTATGGCCATTTTAAAAAAAGGGTACTAAACTGTAATTTGCCATCTGAAAACCCTAGCTGAAGGTTGAAGATGATGACGAGGCAGCCACGTCAGCGCCACGTGTCAGACACGTCAGCACTGCGTGGCAGCTCTGTCGACGCCACGTGGCAGACACGTCAGCTGCCACGTCAGCTGCCACGTCATCCGTGGTCACGGATTGACTGCCACGTGGACCAATCAGATGGTGACACGTGGCAGGAGTGCCACGTCAGCGACGAGCTGGCAGTCAGCCGCGCATTGCGCGGACTTTACGCTGAACCCCACGCGCGGTAGTGGCGCGTGTTATACACGCGCCGCCTTCCCGATTTTTCCAGCCAATAAAATTTTTACAGTAACTTTTATGTCTAATTTCTGGGTTTTCTGTATATAAAAATTATTTTTTTGATATACTTGGAATTTTCAGAAATTAGTTTTATAGTTAAAAATTGCTTTAAAAATTGTTTTAAAAATATTGGGAAGTTAGTTTTCTGTCCAAAATTTTTTTTTAAACAGCAGAAACTTATTTTATCATTTATCCACCAAGGGTGTTGAAAAATGTTTTGATAAAGTGGCCTAAACTTATTTTCTAGTCAAAATATGCATGAACAATTTATTTGTATAAATTGTGTATTTTTCAGAAAAATCCAAAAAATTTACAGAATGTTAATAAGCTGTTATTATGCTGTTAGAAATTTTTTTGGTAGCTATATTATGTGGTTTGCATGCTATTACATATTATTTGGAATAATATGTGTAATTATTTAATCTTTACAAAATATTTGGAATATTTAAATGTTTTTTCAAGTTTGTAAAAGCATACTAGAGATTAAATATATGCTAGAAACACATATATATATGCTTGAACTTAGTGGGAGGAATTTAAGAAAATAAAACTTTTGTTTAAATCTTAAATTCAATGTATATTTTTGCGTTAAAATAAACTATAATAAAATAGTTAAATATACACACAAATTGTGATTCCCAAGCTTAGCAAGGTTTCCTTTTTTTGTGTTTATACTTTGATTATTTTAAGAAGTTTATGTTATGCAGCAAAGATAAGTTAATACTGTGGTGAACTCTTAAATGTTTTCTAATAAAGTTCTCTCGATTATTTAGATGGCTTCAAAACAAATTATTGCCGATCTTAATAAGGGTAACAAATTCGATGGGGATAATTATGATGTTTGGCATCGTAAGGTCCGCATGGTCCTTGAGGAGTTGGAAGTGGAAGAGACTTTAATAACAAAAGAAACGAAACCCACTGAAAATGATGCTGAGAATGCTGATAAGCTTGCTGCCTTTGAAAATTGGCGCAAGAAAGATAGAATTGCTCGCATCACTCTCTTAAGCAGTATGAACAATGAATTCTTGTTTGAATACGAAGAGTACTCAACTGCTTATGAGATGTGGGAAGCTCTCAAAACCAAATTTGGAGGCACCTCACTGACTAGGTTGCGCGGCTTAACTATCAGGTTTGATGGTTATAAGAAGGAGGCTGATCATTCAATGAAAAAGCACCTTCGAATAATGTCAAACATGATTCGAGAGTTAAAGGCTGCTGGCAATGACTTGTCTGATGAGCAGCAGATATCAGCTGTGGTTCGCTCACTCCCAGATAGTTGGGAACATATGCGGGTTAATATGACTCACAACCCGAATATCAGAAACTTTGACGATATTCGGCGTCACTTGGAGCTTGAGGCTGAGCGCTTAGAAGCTGCTAGGCCATCCAAGGCATATGTTGCTGAGTCAAGTTCTCGCAAAGGGAAACCCAAGCGAAAGAATAATGGAAAGAAAGCTGCTGCTACTCCTGCTCCGGCGCCTAACAAGGCAGCAAATGCAGGTGACAAGAGAAAAAGAGGAAAAAGAGGTGGCAAGAAGGACAAGGCTAAGATGGCCTGCTACAACTGTGGCAAGATGGGGCACTTCGCTCGTGAATGCACTGAGCCGAAGAAGGTACTTCCTAGTTTTGATCAAACTATGTGTAATGTTACTTCTAGTACTTTTGTTGCTCAATCTCTCCATATGTGGATTGTAGATTCCGGAGCAACGGACCACATAGCCAGAGATCGAGCTGGGTTCGAAGAGTATCGCCGCATTCCAGCTGGCAGAAAAGTATACATGGGGAATGACTCTAGTGTGGACGTGCTAGGAATTGGCACTTACAAACTAGAAATGCGAGGATGCTCAGCATTAATTCTGCATGATGTACTTTATGCACCGGATGTCCGGCAGAATTTATTTTCTGTTCTTGCTAGTCTTAAATATGGTTTTTCTGTGGTTTTTGAGAAAGAACGAGTTATTATTTCTCATGGGACAAATATTTCTGGTTTTGGTTTTATTAATAATGGTTTGATGGTTTTGGATATCATTAATTCTAGTTGTAATATTGATGATTCATATACTTATCTTACTTCTGTTGAGAGTGAACATAATAGTTCAATTAAATGGCATACTAGATTGGGCCATATTGGACAAGACAGGATGACCAGGTTAGCTCGAGAAGGTCTTCTAGGCCCACTCGCTAAGGTCAACTTGCCTACTTGTGAACACTGCTTAGCAGGTAAGTCTACAAGAAAACCATTTGGTAAAGCCACAAGGGGCAGATACACCATTGCAGCTTATTCATTCGGATATATGTGGTCCAATGAATGTGAAGGATAGACGTGGTCATTCTTATTTCCTTACTATGATAGATGACTTCACGCGCTTCGGGCACACGTTCTTAATCTCTCATAAGTCAGAAGCACTTGACTGCTTTAGACGTTATTTGATTGAGGTTGAGAATCAGTTGGAGAAAAATGTTAAAGCACTCCGAACTGACCGAGGCCGCGAGTATTTATCTGATCAGTTTAAAGAACTTTGTAAGGAAAAAGGAATTATCAGGCAACTGACAATTCCTGGTACTCCGCAACAAAATGGTGTGGCGGAAAGAAGAAATAGAACACTACTTGACATGGTAAGGTCTATGATGGCGCAAGCTAATTTGCCTATCTCTTTTTGGGGAGACGCATTGTTAACTGCGACACGTATACTTAACCAAGTTCCTTCAAAATCAGTACAGTCCACCCCATATGAATTGTGGACCGGCAGAAATCCTGATTTAGGCAATTTGCGGCCGTGGGGTTCGGCAGCTTATGTTCACAACACTTCTCATAAGTATGGGAAGTTGGGCCCAAGGGGTAAGAAGTGTATCTTTATAAGGTACTCTGAACACTCCAAAGGCTATGTGTTCATTGGAGAGCAGCCTGATGGGACTATATCTGAAATTGAATCACGAGATGCAGAATTTCTAGAAATGGATTTTCCGAGTAGAGGTGATGTTAGCAAGGATAAAGACTTTTATGAGATGGAGGAAGAAAATGGCGCACCTAATCAGATGGTTGAGACTGAGGAACCTATTCCTTTGGCTCCTATAGATAGTGGGAGTGACATACTTTCAAGTACTCTTCCGTCAAATGAAGAGTCACCTGTTCTTCAAATGCGAAGAAGTCAAAGAGGCAATATTCCACGTCGTCATTTTGAGATTGAGGGGAATGCTTTTATGGCTAATACGCAAGATCATGATGAACCTCGATCTTATCGAGAAGCTATATCATCTGCATTAAGTGAAAAGTGGAAAGTTGCAATGGATGAAGAAATGGAATCTATGAGGACTAATCAAGTCTGGGACTTGGTTGATCTTCCAACTGGGCGAAAAGCTGTTGGGAACAAATGGGTTCTCAAAGTTAAACGCAAGGCTGATGGTTCCATTGAAAGACATAAAGCTCGCTTAGTAGCCAAGGGTTACACACAGCAAGAAGGGATTGATTATGAGGAAACTTTCTCACCTGTTGTGAGATTTGCCTCGATCCGTCTTTTATTAGCTATTGTCGCACATTTGGATCTAGAACTATACCAAATGGACGTAAAAACGGCGTTTCTCAATGGAGAACTTGCCGAAGAGATATACATGGAACAACCAGAAGGTTATATTGAAAAAGGTTTTGAGCGCAAAGTTTGCAAGCTCAAACGTTCCATTTATGGCTTGAAACAAGCATCTAGACAATGGTATCTTCGGTTTCATCGAGCAGTCATTGATGATGGGTTTACGATGATCGAAGAGGACCATTGCGTGTATCTCAAAAGGTCCAATGGAAAGTTTCTTATCCTTTCAATGTATGTTGATGACATTCTACTTGCTGGGAATAATAAGGAGATGATTGTCGCCACTAAAAGGTGGTTGTCCTCTAATTTTGAAATGAAGGACATGGGAGAAGCAGCTTATGTTCTTGGAGTAAAGATCTTTAGAGATCGATCAAGAAAGCTCATTGGTTTGTCCCAAGAGACTTACCTTAAGAAGGTTCTTGAATTATTCCAGATGAACAACTGCAAACCTATAGACACTCCTATTGCAAAAGGTGATGCTATTGGCCCTGAGCATTGTCCTACCTCTCCCGAGGAAATTGAAAAGATGTCCCGTGTTCCATACGCTACAGCTATTGGAAAATTGATGTATGCAGTTCAGTGTACACGACCAGACATTGCATTTGCAGTTCATGTTCTTGGTCGATACCAGTCAAACCCTGGATATGCACATTGGAGAGCAATTAAGAGGATCTTGCGATACTTGAGAGGCACATTAGATTACATGTTATGCTATGGAGGACCTGATCTTCACTTAGTTGGATACTCCGATGCTAGTTATGGAGGCGATCGTGGGAACCAAAGATCTACCTCAGGATATGCATTCTTGCTAAATGGAGGTGCTATCACCTGGCTAAGCAAGAAACAAACTTGTGTGACTTTATCCACGATGGAGTCAGAGTTTGTAGCATGTACATCTGCCGTCCAAGAATCTTTATGGCTAAAGAGGTTCTTTGAGGATCTTAATCTTGTACCTCGTGCTTCGGATCCTGTGACAGTTTTCTGTGATAGCACATCGGCACTTGATTTTATCAAGGATCCCAAGTATCACGGCAGGACAAAGCATATTGATTTGAGGACATGCTTTATTCGAGAGAACGTAGCAAATAATGAAGTGGTACTAAAGTACTTACCTACCGATCAGATGATTGCTGATCCCCTAACGAAACCGATTCCTAGGGATGCATTTCAAAGACATGTTCGTTCATTAGGACTTCGTAGGGTTTGATGTACTTATGTCGTTTCGGTGTATCACTTATTATTTGGCTTATATTAGAAATTAATATCATTGGATATAATATTGGAGTTATTTATCATTCAATGCAAAAGACTTTCTATTTCCCACATTGTCTTTATTGGTATATGATAAATTGAGTTCACACAGTTATTAACTATAGCTACATATTATATATGTATTTTATAATTGTATGTCTAACAGGTTGATTGGCTCTCTCACACGAGCAATCGCTTTTGGCGCTTTAGATAGCGAGCAATTGATGTTTAAAGTAAACAATCAGTTGGCGCTGAAAAGCGAGCAAAGATGAGATATTTCATTTATTTTTACTTTGGATAGCGAGCTATTGACGCTTCGGATTGTGGTCAATCGGCGCTTAGTAGTGAGAAAAATGATATGTTAATATATCGCCTTGGTTAGAACCAAGATGAGGTCAAGTATATTTGACCGAATATGGTAAGTCCCACTATCCATATTAACCTGGTAATTAACCGGATGCGAAATATCAGAGTTGGCGCTTAAAGAAGCGAGCAATTCAAGAATTCGAGTTAGGCACTCGAGGAGTGACTGAACTAAGATCCGCACGGTATGACTGTATGACATATACTCACAGTTGTGAGATTGTCTACCGTGACATGTTAAGCGAACGTAAAATTTCAAAATTGGCGCTTCAAGAAGCGAGCAATTTGAAGGTTTTAAGTTAGACACTCAGGGAGTGACTAGACTTGAGTTCACACAACAAGACTATTTAATTAGTAGGTTGTGAGAATATAACATGTGTTTTAGCGACAAAATAAAGGAGGTGAGAAAAATAATCCCTACTTTCTCACTGTGTGTTGTTCTTTTTTCTTATAAAGGATAAGACATTCCTTGATCCTTTTATTAAGTACTCTTTGTGATCTTTGACTATGTTACAAAGAGATGAATTAATGTTGCTACTTTGGTTTCATTTCCTAAAGTCTGGACTATGAGACTATATGGGGTGATTCTGGGAAAGCAGTTGATTCAGATTTGAGTAACATTAGGGCAAAGGGAAGATAACTTAATTTCACCCTGCTCTGCACTTATTGTCGACAACTATAACGTTTTTGAAAACGATATAGTAATAAGTGAGATGCAAAACATAAAAGGCCTAAAGGGGTTAAGTACGGTTTTCTGAGGGATCAGAGATACTTAACAAGGTGAAAATTAAAGTTAATCTGGGGTACTCTGAGTTTGAGAGGTTGTAGCCTTAATGCAAACCTTAACCAGTTTAGCATGACGGCTCCCACATTGCATATTTTGTTAAAAGGGTTGATGTCTCTATTTTGGCCCTAACAGGTTTGATTTAGAGCTCCCGCATTGCAGGTAAACTCAGCGGTCGCACGATTCGGTGGCTAAACAAATTTTCAACTTACACGTTTGGACTTTATTGGCTTATATGATAACAACGTCGTCCTCGCCATGGGCGAGTGGGAGATGTTGGGTTATGGACCCAAATCGGAGCGCCCATGGAGCGGATGACCCGATGGGTATAACCCACATTGTTCATTGTCTAGATACAATGAACATGTGATCATAACCTCTCCATTGAAGCTATTGGGGGTTTCATGAGTTACATGGATGAGAGTTATATTGCTCTTAAACCTATTTGGGAGTTACATAGGTTACATTGCTCTTAATTCCTTTGGGAGTTACATGAGCTACTCTTCTTAGAGTAGTATAAAAGGAGAGCAATGCTGATCATTGTAGACACCAAGAAACCAAGCAACAAAAGTTATTTTGAGAGCAATATAGAGAGCTTCATATAAGCCATTAGAATAGTCATTCTAAAGCTTGAAAGTTTGTAGCTTCTAGAATTGTGGGAAATAATTTAGCACTCGTTAGTAGTCTAAATTATCGCTGAGAATTATTGTTCGTTGTGCACGAGATTCTAGCCGTTCGTTGTTGTGGGCATACGCTTCAAAGGTAATCGGAAATATGTAATTACTTTTTCGATTCATTTCCGCTGCATGTATGCTCTATATTATTACAGATACATTTCAATTTTTAAAATATTAAATGACATGATGATCTTAATTTGTCATTATTTTTTTATTAGCATTTATAATATCATACTACCATTACTTAGCTAATATTATAATCCCTCCATTATAATTAATTAGTTATTTTAAGACTCTTTTCCTATTTCAATTTAATAGTCGTTTTCTCTTATCTAGAATAGAAAGTAACTAGATACAACCCCGCGCGTCACTGCGGGATTATTCATTTTGTTGTAAAAAGTATGTAATTAAAAATTATTTAGATCAATAATCAGTGTAAATTTTTGATGGTGGATGTTAATTTAACCAATGTTCATTATTCTAATTTATTTCATTAATTTATTTTGCGTAGTTAGTTTCGTATTATTATTTTTTTTATTTAAATTATATTTTTTAATTAAAAATCCCTCAATTTTGGGTTATGTAGCATAAAAATTAAATTAATCATTCTCTGCGGGATCAACTCTTGCTTGCATTACTACATAAATATTTTTCGCATCAGGATTTTATTTTTGGTTGCCTGCAACAGCACACCAAATTTTGGGCTTGGGGAGTATTTTAATTTATTTTTGTGTTTTTTTAAACTTTATTTCTATTTAGTAATTTTTTATTTTAGTTTGTTTTTCATCGTTTAATTGAGCTATGTAGGTTAGAAGATGACTTCATGACTGAAAATCGAACTTTGAAAGAGCTTGCGGCCCCTGATTTGAATCGATAACCTTTATACATAACCTTTCATACTTTAGATATTAATATTACGTTTGAGTTAAAATCTGGTCTAATACATCTATTGCCCACTTTTTATGGCCTTGCATGTGAAGCTTCTCACAAACATTTGAAGAAATTTCATTTGGTGTGCACAAGTCTGAAACCTTTTGGGGGTGACTGAAGAGCAAATTAGTTTAAGAACTTTTTTATTCTCTTCGAAAGATTTTGTTAAGGATTGACTCTACTATCTATCCTCTGGAAGCATCACCACATAGGAAGTAATGAAACGATTATTTTTGGAGAAATATTTTTCAGCTTCAAGAGCAACCAACATTAGAAAAGAAATTTGTGGAGTGAGGCAGAACAATAGAGAATCCCTATACAAGTATTGGGAACGTTTTAAGAAGTGATGTGCAAGTTGCCTCCACCATCAAATTAGCGAGCAGTTTCTTATCCAATATTTCTATGAAGGACTTTTATCTACCTATAGAAGTATGATTGATGCTTCTAGTGAAGGAGCTTTGGTGGATAAAAATCCCGAAGCTGCAAGGAACTTGATTGCAAACATGGCGGCTAATTCCCAACAATTTGGCACTAGACTTTATTTTTCATCTAAAAATGTTAATGAGGTAAATACTTATTCTTTTAAGCAACAAATTGCTAGTTTAACCTCTCTTGTACGTTAAATGGCTGTAGGTAATACACAACAAGTGAAATCTTGTGGGATTTGTGCGGCAGTATGACAACTAACGAATATATGCCCCACTCTTCAAGAGGAGTCCTATGAACAAGTAAATGCAACATGTGATTTTTTTGGTCAACCACAAAGGAGATATAATCCCTATTCAAACACGTATAACTCGGGATGGAGGAATCATCCTAATTTCAGCTATGGGAATTCACAAATGAATCCACTTATAAATCAAAATTTCCTAAGTTATCAACAAAATCAACTATATCCTAATCAACAAAAGGGTCAATCATCTAATTATAGTATATCTTTAGAGGATATTGTTAAATCACTTACCACTAACACTTTGCAAGTACAATAGGAAATAAGGGCAAATATTCAAGAAATAAGGGTAAGTGTTCAAGAAATGAGGGAAAATATTCAGAATTTGGAGACATAAATAGGACAAATGGCAAACGTAATAATTCGGTTGGAGGCACAAGGTTATTTAGTAGTAAGAGTTATTTAGATTACGTGTTTCTACTTAACTAAAATTAAGGAGATGGGAGAAAAATTATTCCACTAGCGAGTAATTATTTTTACGGCGAATATTCAAAATATTTATTAATTTATGTTTAAGTCAATGATCAGTGTAAATTTCTGATAATGAATGTTAATTTAACCAAGGTTCATTATTCCGATTTATTTCATTAATTTATTTTGCATAGCTAGTTTTATATTATTTTTATTTTTAAATTTTTATTATTTCTTTTAATTAAAAACCTCCCAATTTTGGTTTACGTAGCATAAAAATTAAATTAATCATTTTATGTGGGATCGAATATTGCTTGCACTACTACATAAATATTTTTCTCTGTAAGATTTATTTTTAGTTGCCTGTGATAGCACACCACCAATGCTCCTTTATATGGCTCTGGCATATCGAATAGTCGATACTTACATTTCCCCCCATTTAGGGTTGTTCTTCTCAGACTTACTACAAAATTCCGCATAAATTCTCAAAGAATACTTGAATTTTCATAAACATTTGTCTAGTTGAATCAAATAGCTTAGACTTATACCAATAATTCAGACATCAATTGAAACATTTGTCTAGCCACTTTAATTGGCATTGACTTATCTTTGAATGGTTCAAAACTCTGAAAATTATTTTATAACATAATGATACCGCATTGTCTCGAAAATACGTTGAGGATTCCGTCATTACTTTATAACTTCATGATACCGCATAGTCTTGACAGTACGTTAAAAATTCTGTCATTTTCATATCCACACCACATAGTGTGTTGATGTTTTAGAAATACATTTTGATGTTTTTAAATCATTCTAGTCTAGCCGAAATAATTAGATTAGACCCTCATTTAAACGTTTCAAAAACAATCGAAAAATCATCATTCATTATTTTTAAAAGGCACATAAGTGCAAATTTTGGCACGATTTTAAGAATTTCAAAGTCTAGCATAACTAGAAGATTTGGAATATCTTAAAACCTTAAAAAAAATCTCCAATCTTACTCCTAATCTTTTTCTAGCTTAATAACTATATCCAGTATAGCTTTAATCTTGTTACTTAACTCTATCCACACTCACTGTTCATCAAACTTACCAGACATTATGAGTTCAGGAACTTACCACAATCATATAGTTTGAGGAACTTATCCTAGTCAGACCAAAATCATTCATTTGCTGAGGGGCTCCACCATACGATTATGAGTCACGAACTTACCATACGTGTGAGTTTTAAGAACACACACCTACCTAAACATCATTTATCTATTTGTTATACACATGAAAAAAGAATCACATTCTTAACATACATATAGCGAATAATGCGACACCAGGTTTCAATCGATTATCACTATATAAAGCTAAGTGGTTGTCAAACTAAGCACAATCTCCTGCCCATACAAGAAATTTGTCAACTCGGCCACTAATCAATATAGGAAGTTAAGCGGTTGTTAAACCAAGAACAAATCCCCTGCCCATACAAATGACCGTTCAACTCAACCACCATATTAATATAGGAAGCTAAGTGGTTCTAAAACCAAGCACAAATTCCCTGCCCATACAAAGAATCGTACAACTCAGCCACTAACATGAGTCCCCAATTAAAAACCCACAAACCTCTAACTGCTTCTTAACTTGATATGAATTTTCTTAATTCATAACTTATCACATACAACGCTTTACGAGTTCTCCTCTTACTATTTCATAATACCTTCCTTCTTATAGCATCATGATATCTATACATCCTCTTAATCATTTAACAAACCTTCTGTCATTCCATGATTTTACTCTGATAACCTTGTGATCTTGTTTTCACAACTGATTTCACTTTAAAATTTCTCATTTGTTCTAGGATCGCTTAATTCTAAAATATCCTCACTCCTTTTTGTTCATCTTACTGTACGATCTTTCCTTTTAAATTCTTGAATCAAGTTTTTCCTGATTCTTTTCCATTCATTTTGATCACATCCTTGAAGATCCTTCTTAAATCTCCTTAAATATACACTTATTTTCTTCTTTATCAATTTCATATATTCAGCTCTTATTGCTTAAACTCCATTTAAGTTTATCCTTTCACCGCCTTTAATATATTTTCACGATTATAGCCTAAGGTACTGCTACCTAAGAACTATAACCTATCAGCTCTGATACCAACTATAACGCCCCGAGAATCACCTCGCTGGCCACGGGCGATCCCCGATCGTTAACAAACAAGCTTCTCCTTAAAACCACAACATTATATAATACAATGCTACTAAAAACTCAATAAATTTAAACTTTTATAACATTTCTATGAACTTTGTCTCAGAATCGCAATCTTTACATAAATCTTTAAACAACTCAGATCATATATATATCATGACCTAATTCAATAAAAAAGATATGCAGATTAACTACCCTTAACTTTACAATTATCTTTTAAGTCTATTTATCATTCAAAACTTATTTCAACCTTTCACTCTTACACATAACTACACAGCACTTCGCCTTGGTACACAATAGATTTAAATGTTAAACTAACATTTCAGTATAGTCCATACCTTTTGGTAACACTGTTTATCCCCAAAGGGTTTATCGAAAAATATCTATATCTCCTATGATAGTGCATAAACATTCCATGTCCTTGATCTTTACTGGAACTTGATATGTCACGCACGTAGTTGAAAACATTTATTTAAGCAAGAATGAGCAACTACGTTGCTCAGCAAGTTTAACAGTTATACATAACACATAATTTATGCATCATGAATGTTTATCAATATATCAATGTATAACATTTTATACATGTAGATAGGCTAAAACAAAATTCATGATCCGTATTATCGTGCTTGTCATTTCACAATTTATATAGTTCACAAAGAACAGCTAACTCAACTTATCAGTTGAACAACAACAGTTTAATCACATTACGACATAACGACACATTAACTCATGTTTGTATATAAAACATTTCACACATAATGATAATTATCATATAGGAACAAGTTTTGAAAAACTTGTCTGCATCGGTGTTTTACTATTACGCCAACATTTCTCGTCCTTCGTATAACCTACACGGTATGTGAGATCAACAATGCATAATATTAGTGGAAATTGGATCCTAAGCTTAATCTTATTTTAAGATTTTAATATTTTTTGTCTTTCTGTGTACCGCCTTTATGCTTAGCAACATTGGTTCCTTATGGTTTACTTATGACTATTAATCAGTTTTATTTTGGTCTTTACATTATTCCAAGTACTAACTTATCACACTAGTAGCTCATTGTGTGTATAACACACTACACAACCTTACGCACTTGGTTAAAAGATCACCCATCTAGGAATATTTAACTTAGTTTATTACAATAAAACTAAGTTAGTAATACATTTACTCTATTCCTAAATCAATTACGATTCAGTCATTTAATCAATACAAGTTGATGAACTTAAATCGTTTATCATATGTTATGCTGGTTGTTTAGCCTACATAGGCAATAATGTTAGTACACAATTAGATTCACGTATAAACACCTAATAATTATCTCTTTTAAAATACACTTTGATGTAGTATACATTAGTCGCTTTGTAATATATTATTACATCTTTTGTAATTTACATTGCGTATTAGATTTGACTATAATCCATTTTCATTCCGCTTATTTCACGTGTTCGTCTTACATCACAATACAAGCATTACACATAGCATTAATTATACCTACATATAAGTCGTTAGTATAACTCTTAAAAATTTTCATTTAAATTATCTCAACTATTAGTTTTAGTATACTAATATTTGATCTAACATAGCCCCATCCATCACACATCCCATGCTGCTAAATTTACTATCATATTCGTTTAATACCCATTTAGAGTTTAAAATAGATTCTTATAAGCTTGCTTGGTTCATGGACTTTATAACATCAAAGCTTAAATCTTTCATTATAATATAAGTAACCAAAAATCATGGTTCAACATTCTAACTTTTTAAAATATTATTCTAGACTTTTTGACCAATTGTCACATTTTTCAAATTATCCAACAATTTCTATAACTATTTCCTTTTTATTAAAAACTATCATTTAATAGTTTCAAAATAAAAATAATAACTCAATATACTTTTATATCCTCCAAACACCATAAATATTAATCTTATATTATTATAAGATTTTTCACAAAATTTCATAATTTTTCACCATTCATAGAATATTCTCCGAATTTTCATAAATTTTTAAAATACAATAAATACATCTTCACTTCAATAATTTTCCAAAACTTTCCAGAAATTCTGAAATAATATTATAGGATTTTTCACCAAGTTTCATAATTTTTCACTATTCATAGAATTTTCTATAAATTTCTACCATTTTTAAACTAACTTTAAATGGCTTAAAAAGTACAATAAATACATCTTCGCTTCAATAATTTTCCAAAGCTTTCCAGAAATTCAGAAATAATATTATAGGATTTTTCACCAAGTTTCATAATTTTTCACAATTCATAGAATTTTCTATGAATTTCTACCATTTTTAAACTAACTTTAAATGGCTTAAAAAGTACAATAAATACATCTTTGCTTCAATAATTTTCCAAATATTTGCCGTAATTCATAAATACTATTATAAGATTACTGTAAATTTATTTCAAACCAAAAATTATTTTCAATAATTTATTTATAATTTTCAAAGTGTTGAAACTTCAAAAATTCATAATAATTAGCCCTTTTATCAGAAAATTACGAATCTTATATCCATGTCGCATGAAATTAAATTATCTACGACTTTCTAATACAAAGTTTGTTCAAATTATGGTCGAAAATAGTCTCAAACGTCTCTGCTGGAAAGTTCACCAACGGTGACTTTCCGGCAACCTAAAAAAATTTCGGCGAGTTTTTCATAATTTTTTCTACCCAGATCAGATCTACTATATCTTAGGATTCCAACCATATTTTTAGTTCCAAAATTCGTTAGAGATCTTATGTTGCAACAACATCCGAAAATATTTTTCGCCAAAACTTTTTCTTTCATTTGATTTCTTGATAATCCATCTTTAAACCATCATAGACATGATTAAGTATAATCTAATCTTCATAAATATTCTAAACATAAATCAAAACATAAAAATTCAAAGGAATAAACAAGGGTTTTGAATATATACCTTCATAACATCATTTTCCTTCTTCATTCTTCAATTTATCTTCTTCCTATTCTCTTTTTCTTCTACCCATGAGCTCTCACTTTCTCTCTCACTCTCTCTCTCACTCTATATGCTGACAATGCTCTCATGAATTGGTTTAATCAATTAAATGACCATGCTGATAATGCTCTCATGAATTGGTTTAATCAATTAAATGACCAAGATAAGATAAGAGAAATAAGAGATGAGCTATGATTGGTTGAGCTTAGATTACATAGGATAAGAAATGAAATGATTGGCTCTAAATAAGTCCACCTCATTAAAAATCTCAGCAATCCAACTGACCCACCTTAGAAATCTGTGGATTTAATTTATCTTTTGGGTTCCATTTTTAATTATCTAACCCGCTATTTGACTGTTTGACCTAAAAATTAAAATTTTAATATTACAGTCATTTTCTACTAATTTCGACGTTTCCGTCGTTATGGTAACATCCGTTTCTTCAAATTCATTTTTGAATTTCAAGTTTGATCTTTTTTCCTAAAAAGTCAAATGGTTAACTTTGACCAAAAAGTCAATGAGAACACATATCGTGTTTGCAGTCCATACCTACTAAATTCGACATTCCCGTCGCAACGGTGAAGTCCGTTTCTCTAAATTCTTCCCCAAACTCAAACTTTGACTTTTCACCTTTACAAGTCAAATAGTTGACTTTGACCAAAAGTCAACCCCGACACCAAATTGTGTTTACTATCTCTCTTTGTTAATTTCGACGTTTTGAACGCAACGGTGCAGTCCACGCCTTTAAATTCTCTTCTGAACTCCAAATTAGAATTTCCTTGACTTTTCTCTCTTCCCTTTAACCTTGACTATTTAACCACTTTGGTCATTTCTTAACATTTCGATTTGTTACATTACCTTCACATATGTAAGCATACTTATGATATCAGGTATACATTACCTCATTTTCTTCATAGCGCTATTCCATAAAATTACAACCACACATGGTTCATTCTTAATTTTAGACTGCCACATTAATAACTTGGTCATACGTACAAATCTTACAATTATTAACTATGTAGGCTTGTTCACTATATCCATATGGCTTGCCATATATTAATTTGACTCGTCATAACCTTAATCCATGTTGGACTATTATTTAATTTCTAACACTTGACTACCAGGTTTGGTTTAATTTTAATTACTACCACAATACCTAGCTTGTCTCTTCCCAATTTACTAATTTAGGCTATCTTAATTTACCATTCAAGGTTTAACTTTCATAAGCTTGTTTAATTCTTATACCCAGCTTTACAGTATTTGTTAATGATTAATTCAGTTAATTATTTATCATGATCGACTAAAATATAATTACCGCACCTCCAAGTATATACATATCTATACATATACACCTTCACGCTAACTTAAAAATATCTCAATAATTAAAATTTATCTCCTTAATAAATTTTTATATACATCGCATTAAAAACTTCTTACATAATCTCTTTTAGTCAAATAAATTCATCAAACTTTAAAGGTATTATATTACCTCATTAATAACATACCTCTAAGTATACATAATAATCAAATTCTAGATTTTAAAATTTAAAAATCTCCATTTACTCACATTTAAATCCTAACACAAAGATTAGAGTCAAATGCTTACTCCTTCTACACCTTTTACTTCTCCAAATATAGGTTTTAACTTTAACCTTTATTTCATCATCTAAGATCTTATTTAAAAATCTTCTGAAATATCTGGGATTTTACACTCTCCGTCTTCTAGACATGATACGATACCGCCATGATGTCTGCACCATTCCTTCATTTTTTCCCGAATTTTCTTTTTAGTGTTCCTCTCGTGATGACATCAATCACCCGACGAGGCCGAACCTCCTACTCAGTTTCCCGATCCTCAACCTGCGTCTGGTTCTGTGCTAGTGCCTCTTGACCTTCTACATATCGGATCAACTCCCTACTTTGTACCCTCCTTTCAATCATGTTCTTCAACCCAGTGCATGTCTCTGTTGCATGTTCATCCACCCGATGATACTAACAATAAAAATTATTGTTCTTCCTCGATCTTGATGACATCAACTTAGTCAAACTCTTGATCGCCTCCAGAATCTTCGCCCAGTCTGTCTTCAGTAGGGTATACACCTTATTTTCAACTTGGGGCTGAAAAGGTGGTTTACTTACAACAGGCTACCTTCCTTTTTGTCCGATTCGATCCCAGACATTCGCCTTATTATCTCTAGTTCTGTTGTTATTGGGTCGGTCATTCCCCTTGTTAACCTGTGGCAGACTCGTCATAACCTCCTCAATTGCAATGAAATTTTTAGCCATTTCTTATGCATCAGAAAGATCCTTTGGAGGGTTAAACATGATGTCTTTCATTAACTTCTTATTCCGTCCCATATCTAATCCCGTCGCAAAGAATCCTAGAGCCTATGTCATATTTAGATCAGTAATTGTACCCACTACATCTCTGAACCTCTATACATACTAGCTTAATGACTCTGCAGGCTTCTATTTAATCTGTATTAAGGATGTTGTGAGTTTTCCTCTCTTTTTATTGCTCCTGAACCACTCATGAAACTTGTCACACAACTCTTTCCAAGAATTGATGAAGTTCAGCGGTAGAGACATCATCCATTGTTTAGCTTCCTTCTTTAAAGTAGTGACGAATATCTAACACATCTCTGCCTCTAAGTGTTTATAGTGCCGCATTACACGCTAATAAGCATGTGTATGGTCATAAGGGTCTTTTGTGCCATCGTATACCTCAAACAGTAGCAGCTTCTTTTTTGGGTTGGCCCTCTCCTGATCAATGGCCGGGGAGAAGAAAGGATACTTCAGATCTAATGGTTGTAGTGTGGCCAGAGTCGCCACAATCCTCTGTTCTAGCTCTATAAATCTTTGTAAGATGGGCTCAGGAATAACCACTTGTTGAGCCTCTTGCTGATCCTGAACTTGTTTCATCCTTGTATCGCCATGATTCCTCTTATCAATTGGAGATCGTGTCCGTCTCTGATAATACCGACTAAGTGAGCTGAGTTGCCTTATGTCTTTATGTTGGTACTGGTTTGGGGAATCGGGTTGCCTTATATCACCTTTATACTGACTGAATCGACCAAGTTACCTTATATCTTCTAGATGGTACCGGTTTTATAGACTGGGCTACCTTATATTGTGTTGATTTCTTGTTCGAAGTTGGCTCTGGGGAGCTATCTCACGCTCTCCTCCTTTAATTATGGTTGGTGCCTCTGTTTGCCTCCTGAGTTCGGATAAATGTGTATTCCATTCTTGTTGTCGATGCCGATGTCGTAAGGTCTCCAACTCGACTTCTGCTTCTTTAATCTTTTTCTTCCTAATCCAATCTCGTTGTTTGAGTTAGGTTGATCCCCTATCTTGATCTTCCCAAACAGGGGAGCATAAATTCGTCCTCCTCCTATGCAAGTTTTAATCCAATGAAATTGATGGTGTGAATAACCCCTGTCAGATAAGTGTCGATTGGGTCATAACGGGCTTATATCTTGGTTGATTGGGACCAAGTCTATCCTTCACCGAGCCCCGAATACGACGTGTTATGGGTACTGTAGAGGATCCCTCCTGGTCCTGAATCAAATTTCCCTTATTTTCCATAGCAACAATCTTTTTAAAATAAAACATTGATTTTATCTCAAATATCAACCGAGACCCTCTTTCTAGTGCCAATGTTAACACCTAATTTTTTCTATCACTAAGCATGGGAAACAACCTTAAACAATCCTTAAGACTCAGCGGTTTGGGCCGTACGGAGATGCTCCGACGTGAGAATAAGTACAGGACAAAAGCGTAAACAATATAAAACGTTAAACTGCTGAAATAATATTTATATTTGATGTAAGAATAATAATGTGCTTTATACCATAATTCTCTGCTTGTGGCTGTATTTATACTTTTCTCAACTGCCTAAGTATCACGCATCTGTGGCTAATTAGGATTTGAAAGTCCTGATTAAAATCCAATTGTGAATATGATGTTGACCTGTTAATCCTTATCACCCCTAAGATCCGAAATCATAATCTGATTTGGAATCATAAGTCAACAAGGACTTTGAATCTCCTAATTTTGTCAAGCCGCCAAAGGACACTTGAATGAGCTTACCCCAATACCGGGCCCATCATAGTGTGTACAAAATAGTCCAACCCATACTCCAAACTGTGCATGAATCCAGGCCCGCACCAGATCCAGGGTTCAAATAATTACATCCTAACAATGAGTATTAATTAGAAACTTTATATAAAGTGACATATGATCTTACCTAACAATGAGATCATATTTGTTTTAATATTTAATAAAACACTTTGATAATCTAAAAAGAAAAAAGAAAAAAAGAAAGAAAGAAGAATTGTAGCACCGCCTTCCTTACATAGGAAGGGAGGTTGCACACAACATAACAGAACTAGCAAAATAATATCCAAAACTTTAATCTGTAACCGAATAGTCTAAATAAATAATAAATGCAAAATTGGCTTTAACCACAATATCTTATTTACAATTCTAAACAAAAAGTAAAGTATCAAACCTAAACAAAATATCTAAATTGTCCAGATGTAGGGGAGGTCTCATCACACTTGCCCTGATCCTCCTAAGTACCTGCCAGAAGAAAAATACAGTATGAGCCAAATGCCCAGTACGGATATTGAGTGCAAAAATAAGATTGAAATAAATAACATAATCAACTTAACTGAATTGGAATGAATAATGTAATCAACTGAACATAACTGAATAATGTAATTAACTGAACTTGACTAAATAATATAATCAACTGAACTGAACTAAACTGAATTAAACTAGACTATCATAATAAATAATAGGATGAATTAAATGGTTGGGTGTTGTTTCATACCAAGCTTATAACAGAATAGAAATATACATTGGCATATAGGCAAGTCAAAATAATGTCACACAAGAATGACATATATCGGACTGTGCAATTCAAATGTATGCAAAATCGGAATGTGTTCAACACAAACATCACCAATCCGCAGAACGGAATAGAAAAATATGGTCAACCTATACGTCTCCCATAACAAAACACCAAATGGCCAACGCCCACTAGAACACAAAATGGAAACGCCGTTAACTGATCACACTACCACGGAATGTGTCATGCCTCGGTGCTAAGAAAAAATGCTTGTTGTGCCCCCATAGGTAGTTGTAACTTAGGTATAGCCTACGGTATAATCTAACAAAAATATCATGTCACAACACATG
Source organism: Hedera helix (assembly GCA_947179155.2). Classification (NCBI taxonomy): domain Eukaryota; kingdom Viridiplantae; phylum Streptophyta; class Magnoliopsida; order Apiales; family Araliaceae; genus Hedera; species Hedera helix. Next base: position 14,892,299 of record OX359283.1, on the reverse strand, counting down.
TGACACAATACCAACAAAAAGGGGGGGGCGGTTATAGTACGTACACGTTAAACTAGAACGAATTAATACAAAATCCCTAAAATATTAACATATGCATTCTACAAAATTAAAACAAATACTAGATATTCTCAACATGTCTAAAGAGTACAAGTTACAATGTTCTTAATATCCAAAACAAAACAAAACTATCATATGAATTCAACTAGGAACAAAGTATCGAAACAATATCCTAATTCTAATTGAGAAACAAAACGAACAAATTAAAATTAAAGGAGTATCGTTGAAGGAATACGGACTCCGTACCTAAAGTAAGTAATGCAATACCAGCAATTACAAATGCAATTTGTTAGACTCGCTTAATTCAATCTATTCACAAAAATAATATATTTTTATTAAGTACTAAAATAATATTATTTAATTATTTTATATATTGAACCCTCTATATTATTTTATTAATAATTTAAAGAAATTATTTTCTTTATAATTAAACTACTTAAAATATGGCCAGAACAATACCAAAAATATCTACTAATAAACTAAATAAAATACAATAATTAAAACTACAAAAATTATATGTAGAAAATTAAATAAATACATATGGAAAGAAAAAGAAACATACCCGAAATTATGAGGGTCGCAATCTTCTTATGTCCTCAACAAAAAAAAAAAAAAAAAATTAACTAAGAAGGTCCGGTCTTATCTAAAAAGTCCTCTTACAACAAGGTCATTTCTCACAATAGAAGGTCCTTATTGTTTATGAAGTAAAACAATGATTAGGCCCCCTATATATAGCCTAATAAAGGAGGAAAAGCTTTTATAAATAGGTGATGTGCGACTAATGTATCCTTAAGAAAGAAAAAAGTAATGGGTATTATATTACCTCCCACTTAAAAAGGATTATGTCTCTAAAATCAAAAGAAATTAAACGTGCCTAATTATCAAAAAGATACAGATACTCCGCTCAGATAAACTCCTCTAGATCCCAGATATTTACAAGAATTGTAAATAAGATTTGAAATAATTAATTAAAGATTATGGTTTAAAACCTAGAGTTGTCAAAAGTGAGATGTGTAGAAAATGGATAAACATTTTTTTTTGACATAATTTATTTGTTAGAAATTAAATATGAGAATATTTTTAATGATGCATGTAGAGAATTTATTAAGGAAATAAATTCATTTGAGAAGTGAAGGTGGATATATAAATATATATACCTAAAGCGTGCTTGTTAGCCAAATAAGAGAATGATTAAGTTAATACTCAATTAAACTAATAAATTAATTAGTTTAAATATGAAGTCATAAAATATAATTAATTAGGTGAATTATATTACTATGAGTTAAAGTTGTGAAAAATTTAGGATGATTGTCTTGGATGACAATAATGTGAAATAATTAATTAAGTAATTAAATTAATTATTAAGTTGTTGTATAGAGTCCATTAATGAATTTAAAGCAAGCCCAATATCTTATTTGTTAAAAGTCTTGTTGGTAATATTAAAGAGGTCCAAATAAATTTAAGGATTTAGCCTCATGAAGAGTACAAGTAATTTAATTACTACTAGTGGACTAGTCCAAGAGGATTATAAATGTTAGCCCAATATGGGAAAATTTGCATGAAGTGGGTAATTAAATAAGAGAGCCCAATAAAAATTAAGCTATGTAGCCCAAATCATTTAAAAGTCAAATAATGGTCAAAGTGTTGGGAAATATTGTTGAGTATAGAGAATTCATCAATGTAAGGTTAATTGAATAACCCTAGTTATTAGGCAAGAAAAGGCATTAACCAAATATTGGTTAATTGCTAGGTGGGTAAATTTGATGATGAGAATTAATCATGGATGAGTTAATTGAGTAACCCAATATAGGAATAACTGTATGAGTATGGGTAATTATATTATAAACTCAAGTTAATGATAAAAGGTAGTTAATGAATTAAATTTAATCAAGTCGAAATACTTATATTAATGTGTATTAAAATCAGCACTACCGCCGCAGCGGTAGGTTTCACCGTCGCAGCGGTGAAACTTTTTGGAATGTGAAAAATAGAACTACTGCTGCAGCGGTGGTAATCACCGCCGTAGAGGTGGTAATCACCGCCGCAATGGTCGTACAGACTGTTTGAAAAATAATAGTTTATTCAATCAAATTGAAGTACTAGTATGTATGAGCATTGGGGTTTTTATTAAATAAATCCAAGATATATTAAGTGTTAGCGATTTAATCAATTAAGTAGTCCAATGGACTTATAGATAGCAAGCCTAATTAGATTATGTAATTAGCTAATGTGTTTATTTAATAAACCCAAGGTGGTAGAATAATTTAAAGCAAGTCTAATTGGATTATATTAAAAGTCCAAATGAGGTATTAAACTAAGTTAAATAAATTAACCTAGTAGTCTATATAATTAATTAAACCTTGATCTATGTAATAATTAAACTAGCTCAATGTTTGTTTTAATTAAATGTAACATAGGGTATTTAATGTTAGCCAAATATAATAATTAAATTAAGCCCAAACAAATTAAATGAATGAGCCCAACTTATTTAATTCCTAAGTCCAAAGTGGAGTCCAATAGGAAGTCAAAATGTTGGTCAATGGTTATATATATAAGCATATATATATATATATATATAGATGTGTGTATGTATATATATATATATATATAAGCTATAAAAAATAAAGAAAAAATAGGGGATTTAATCCCATTTTGTGAGATTTAGTGGGGCCCCAATGGGGTGTCTAGCTAGCTTTGTGGTTGAGTGAAAAATACTCCATTGGTTGCTTGTTTTGAGTTTTGATGGAAGTAATTCATATTGGTTATTCAAGATGGTCAATCAAGCTAGTCATTCATGAAAATATTAAGCATACTTAGGAGCACTAATTGACTAGTGTTGGTTGATTAAGGGAGCTAATGGTGTGTTCCTAGACTTTTATAAATAAAGAGGAGCAAAACCTTGTATAGGTTGTTTGTTCATTTGCTTATTTTTACTAACTTATAGAGAGAGAAGTTTTAGAGAGAAGCTAGAGCTTTTGTAAGATGAAGGTTAAGTCATCAAGGAGGATAGCTATGTTCAGGTAGATCAAGAAGATCAAGGAAGAGATCCAACCATTTTCAAGAAGAAGATTTTCTTTTAAAGGTTGAAAAATTTTCTTAACCTAGATCTTGTTATTTATGCTGTTAAATGTTGAACTATAAAGGTTATAAATGATGTATGATATGTATATGATGTATGTAGAGTCATAAAACATGATGGTCTAGCAACTAATGCTTGTAGCATCATGTTTGAACCAATCGAACTAAGGATTTATGAAATTAGTTTTCATTCTGTCCTTGTAAGCAATTTTAGGCTTAGATCCGTTTGAAATTTAGATTTGTGATATAAAGAGAAGTTGTAGATGGGGAAATTATGATGAGAATGGACTCAAGAATCACCCCAAAATATTTTGTAATGAATAAGTTATGACAGTTTTAGTAAAGGAGGGTCGGACAGTCCTCAAGTTAGGGTTTCAGAAATTTTGTACCACCGCCGCAACGGTCAAACATTCTGCCAGAGACATGTTTTAGCCGTCCGGGTCGGGTCGGGTCTGTCCTGGTCGCGTCGGTCCGGGTCGAGTTTTTAGTGAATGTAGACACCCAAATTTTGCACTTCTCTACTAACCCTGGCAGGAGGGCAAAGTCGTCACTTAAGTCGGCATGCGAAAAGGAAGGTGGACCTCAACACGAAGCCACCCCAACGATTTAAGGTCAAAGCCGCCACAACAAATAACGAGCATCAGGTTACTTGAGGCAAGGCAAACAATTGATCCAGAAGAACCTGATTTGAGCACAAAAGACGACTAATGACCTCTACATCAAGTAACAGCCTTCCGAAATAATACAATAGAAATTGACGATTCAAGGCTGCGTGGCACGGAAATCGAGAAAAGCCAGCTGGGCAGCCGCAGATGCATCTGCGGCCACCGACAGAGGTGACTTTTGCACGGCTCGAGGGCGGCACACGGCAGCCGAGGATTCGGCGCGGGCGACCACAGCAGGCAGCCGCAGATGCACCTGCGGCCAGCCGCAGTTGCACCTGCGGCTGCCTGCGGAAGCCTATACAGCGGCCATTTCCACCCGAGAGCTGAAGAAGAGGAAGAGAAGAGAAGAAATTAGGGAGTTTTAGAGAGAGAAGGACGCGAGAAGGAGAGAGAAAGGCTCGGGTGGAGTAATTTTTTGTGAGAAATTGTTAGTTTTTGCTCAATAGTTAGGCTTTCTTGTGGTTGGTGCTCAAATCTTGGAATACAAAGCTTTTTTTTGGTCTATTGCAAGGTGAAAATGGTGTTTCTTTTGATATTTTCTTGTTTGTATTAATGTGATAATCTTGTGTTTTGGGTTTGTTTAGCATAGTGTGTTGTTGTATTAGTGATGATCCGTGGATTAGGGATCATTAGCGAGGGTTCTTTTGGAACATAATTTCCTCCTAATGCCCCGATGACATCCGTACGGTGAGATGTAGTTCGTCGTGTTCATGAATAGTTTGTAATGTTGGCATTAGGATTTTGATTCATGTAGCACCATAATGAGTTTAGTATTGTTAGATTTGTCGTAATGTTGGTTGTGCAACGATTTGGGTAAATGTGAGCCTAGGGAGGAGATCCTCGTGGTCAAATCCCGACGATGGACATTTGTTGGCGTATGTAATCGTTAGATAGGATTCATGGTTGTATATATGTAATATCAGGCCTTAAAGCGATACCAAGTCGTGGTCGGGTTAAGGCCCCGTAATAATAAAGATATGTGATTGTGGGTGTTTGGGGTTGTCTGGATGGCTCACATGCCCATGGATAGCCCCGACACGTTTTGAATGTTTGTTTGGATTTACGACGCAAAAAACGGTTTTCCAAAATAAGGCGAACGCGAAAGATTTTCTAAAAAGAATCAAATTAGGATATTAGATACACGAGGTTTAAAAAGTAAAGAGTTTTGGCGAAACTTTGATCCTTGTTTGACGAAAAGGCTATATTTGGTTTTGAAATGTCATAAAAGATATTTTCGGAAAAATAAATAAACGTTTTCATTAAACTTTGTGCATAGGGTTAAAGAGTTCTAGAAGTTACCTTCATTTTATTTATATTTATTGTTAGAAGGCAATGTATAGTCTCGATTCCTATTTGACAAAAGTTTAAAAACTATTGCTTTCTAAAATGACATCTAATAAAAAACCATCATCGTTTTCGAAATTAAAATCAAACTTTCTTATAAAAAGCGAAGCCTCGTCATTTGGGTCAAAAGACGTCTAAGCGCTTTACCGACAAAACATAATTTGCCATATAAAATCAAAGCAACTTTCATGCAAAATTCACCACAACCATCACCTAGGCACGCACGCACACACACACAACTCCCATATTTTTAGGATTTTTAAAAAGATAGGAAAACATCGAGATTGCGGTAACCGTATTTCACGGAAGTCGGGGGGTGCCTAACACCTTCCCCTCGCTTAAGCAAGCCCCCGAACTTTATGAATCTCGGTTTGCGGACCAATTAATTCGGAGTCACATATGAGCCAGCAATTACGAAAATAAAAAATTCGGATGAGTTGGTATGTCCATTTCAAATATACCAACTGGCGACTCTGGTCAATTGGCTCATAAAAATTCGACATTTCAAAACCCCGTCGACACTAAGCCGACCCTTTTCAAAAGTCACATCTTAATCTAAAGGCTAAAATTGGAAAGGGCATTTTTAATTATTAAAAAACGAAACGACTCAAAATCCCGGCGTCGACAGTGAACATTTAAGTTGAAATACATGTAAAATGAATGTGTTTGAATACTAAACCTATAAATATTTAGTTTATTAGTGACTTAATGGTATCTAAATATACAAAATAAAGACTAAAGTTAACACAATTAAAAAATTAACTATTGGTAATGTTTGAAGAATATTAAAATATTATTAAATGATGAATAATATTAGTATAAGATTAATATGTTATTAAATAAGTAATAACATTGGTATATACTAAAAATGTTATTAAATAATTAATGACATTAGTAAATGATTAAAATATTATTAAATGATTAATAATATTAATAAGTGATTAAAGTATTATTAAATGATTACTAATATTAATAAGTGATTAAAATATTATTAAATGATTAATAATATTAGCAAGTCATTAAAATTTTATTAAATGATTAATAATATTAATAAGTGATTAAAATATTATTAAATAATTAATAATATTAATAAGTGATTAAAATATTATTAAATGGTTAATAATATTAATAAGTGATTAAAATATTATTAATTGGTTAATAATATTAAGAAGTGATTAAAGTATTATTAAATGGTTAATAATATTAAGAAGTGATTAAAATATTATTAAATGGATAATAATATTTATAAGTGATTAAAATATTATTAAATGGTTAATAATATTAATAAGTGATTAAAATATTATTAAATAATTAATAATATTTGAATGTAGTTGTATATTATCAAATGTAGATAATATTTTGAGGTATTTGGTACATTATTAATTGTCCAAATCATTAAGTTATGTAAAAGAATGAAGTTTAGATGAATTAAACCAATGTAGATAGTCTTTTCTGACTAATTTAGACAACTGATTAAAAGCGGGTCATATAATGACGTGTAGTGAATGTGTAAGTTGGTTAAGCGTACCCGACATGTCCAAAGTATATTTTTGGGCTAGGGTTTTTGTCCGAAACTTAAGGGTTCGTTAGTCGAACATTTTAAAAGTTAATAGATTGAAGTTAAGGTCTTAAGTTAAAACTAATTTATAGTCATTATAACTAATGATTATGTCAATTATATATATAAATTGTAGGTTGAACGAATGACGCAAATAAGCGTAAATGGTAGAAGCGAGCCAGACAAGTTTTTCAGAACTTGCTCCTATGTACATTGTTATGCTACAATGTGTTATTAAATTATTAATATGGAAATATATTGATGATATTTGTGTTATGTGCATAACATGAGATATGGTTACATATGAAACATATCCATATATGAAGCATGTTTGATAGATGCTAGTTGTTTATTGTATGAGATACATACGAAGTATGAATCATTTATAAAATGAAAAGCATAAAATGCATAATGTAAGAATAAAATGCAGAGCATATATAATATGTGAAGCATGTAATGTGCTACGTGTAACTGTTAAACTTGTTGAGCCGTCGTGCTCACTTTTGCTTAAAACCAACATTTTCAGATAGTGCAAGTTATTCTAAGTTTTGTTACAAATCAAGAAACAATAATGCATATTACATTCACTGAAGGTCTAGCACGACCATTGTAGATATCAGTCTGAATTGGACAGGTAATATGATTGTGTAGTATAAGAATTGGTTGGTATGTAATATGAGTGTTAAATACTCAAATTGATTGTAATAGAATATCGTATCATAAATGATATTGAGACATACTAGGAATGTATAAAGATTGCGATTCTGGAATAGAAAGAGATGTTGTAAAATTGTAAATAAATGATTATTTTTCAATTATAATATTGTTGCAATTCATGAACAATAAGGAAAATATAGTACTAGTGTTGAACCGGATTCGAGGTTAAAGGGACCCGGATTCGGGGTCGTCACATCCACAAAACCTTAACAAAAGAAATTGTCTTCCTCCTCATAATCCTCTCTTAACGATCCAAAATTGCCTAGGCTTGCTCCTCACAAGTAAAATCCTCTCAAATCTTATCACATGGATATTAAACCACATGTAATGAGTGATAATGATAACTCCTTATAACCGATACATAAAACACGTTATGCACATGGGCTAACTGTGGAGGTAAAGCTAATCAATATGCAACTTCACCAACCCTTTTCAAAATCTCAAATGGGTCAATATAACGTGAACTGAGTTTACCCTTCAATCCAAATCGTCGAATACCTTTCTAAGGAGAAACCTTCAAAAATACATGCTCACCAGGTTTGAACTCTATGATCTTCTTATGCTTATCAACATAACTCTTCTGCCGAGATCGAGCAAACCTCAATTTTTCCTTAGCCACATCTACCTTTTCTACAGTGATTTGAACTAACTCAAGCTTTTCTATGGCCTTCTCACCAACCTCATCCCAACAAGTTGGTGCTCAACACTTTTTACCATATAACCCTTCAAATAGAGCCATATCAATACTTGCATCCCAACCGTTGTTATAAGAAAATTCAACTAGGCTCAAGTAATTATCGCAATTACCTGACAACTCTAATGCCCAATGACCTCAACATATCTTCTAAAATTTGGATAGTCCTCTCAAATTGCCTATCAGTTTATGGACGGAAAGAAGTACTGAATTAAACCGAGTGCCCCAAGCTCGTTGAAACCCTCTCCAAAATCGTGAAATGAACCATGGGTCCCGATCTAAAACAATTAACATTGGAGTTTCATAAAGTCTAACAATCTCTTGTTGAAAGATTTACGCTAACTTATCCATGGTAAATAGCCAAGAAGTGAGTCACTTTGGTCAATTGATCTACTGCAACCTAAATAAAATCATTCTTCCTAAAAGTCTTTGGCAACCCAGTCAAAAAATCCATCGTAATATCATCTCACTTCCAAACAGGCATATCTAACTGTTGTAGTAATCTACTAGCACGCTAATACTCAATCTTCACTTGTTGGCAAGTAAGACACTTTCTCACATATTCAGCCACATCTCACTTCATCCCATTCCACAAAAAATTCTTCTTTAAATCCCTATACATCTTCGGAGAACCCGAATGAATAGAAAATAGTGAATTATGAGCCTCGACCAATATTGTCGCTTGAATAGTTAAATCTAACGGCATACACAACTGCTTACCCAACCAAATCATTGTCATCAATAGGGAACTCAAGCTATTTGCCCTCTTCCAAATTCTGCACCATAGCCCATGACTCACCATATTATTTTTTAGCTTACTTAACTTACAAAATAAGAGAGGGCTTTATTCTTATACCTGCCAAATTCCCATCTTCACCTTGCACATACAATTCTAACTTCAACCATTCCATATCTGAAATAAGTTATGGTTGTGTAATAAGGGTTGCTACACTCTCTAAACTCTTTTAGCTAAGAGCATCTACAACCACGTTCGCCTTTTCGAGGTGGTACTAAATTCTAGCATCCAATCTTTGAGAAACTCCAATCAACGCCTCTGCATCATATTAAGCTCCTTCTAAGTGAAAATATACTTAAGACTTCTATGATCGGTGAAGATGTCACAAGTCTCGCCATATAGATAATGCCTCTAAATTTTCAAGGCAAATATTACTGCTGCCAACTCCAGATCATAAACGGGGTAGTTCACCTCATAAGGTTCAAGTTGCCTAGAAGTTTATGTAATCACCTTACCGTCCTGCATCCAAACACACCCCAAGTCCTTCTTAGAAGTATCACTATAAATTTGATAACCACATGTACCTGATGGCAAAATAAGCACTGGAGCTGTCACAAGCCACTTCTTTAACTCCTCAAAACTCTTCTCACACTCTTCATTCCATACAAACTTTGTGCCTTTTCTCATCAACTAAGTCAATGGCAAGGCAAGTAAAAAGAACCTTTCCCCAAATCACCTATAATACCCTGTCAATCCCAAGAAACTTCGAACCTCAGTCACCATGCTAGGTCTTGGCCATTTAGTGATATCCTTAACCTTTACATGATCCACCTTAATGCCTTTAGTAGACACCACATGACCCAAAAATGTGACCTGCTCCAACTAAAACTCGCATTTAGAGAATTTAGCATATAACTTCTCTTTTTGAAAAATTCTCAAAACTGTGTGAAGATGTTCCTTATGCTCCTCTTTAGACTTAGAGTAAACCAAAATATCATCAATAAAGACAATGACAAATTGGTCCAAGTACTCCCTGAACACTCGATTCATCAAATCCATAAACACCGCTAGAGCGTTGGTTAACCTGAATGACATCACTAGAAACTCGTAACGCCCATAACGAGTGCAAAAAGCTGTCTTTGGGATATCCTCATCCCTCACCCTCAACTGGTGATTACTTGACTTCAAGTTTATTTTTGAGAAATTCTTCGCCCTCTAAAGTTGGTCAAAAAAGTCATTAATCATCGGCAATGGATATCGATTCCTGATGGTAATCTTATTTAACTCTTTGTAGTCTATACATAACCTCATAGACCCATCCTTTTTCTTTACAAACAAAATTAGAGCTCCTTACATTGAAACACTCAGTCGAATAACACCACGATCTAGCAATTCCTGTAACTGCTTTTTCAACTAATGGTACCATCTTATATGGTGCCTTAGAGATAGGTTATGCACTAAGAATAAGCTCTATGGTAAACTCAACTTCCCGTTGCGATGACAATCCTTACAATTCCTCAAGAAACACATCACAAAACTCACGAGCAACTAGAACATTCTTAATACGAGACTCTTCCATAGATGTATCCTTCATAATCGTCAAATATCTATCACAACCCTTAGTTACCAACTTTCTCGCTTTCAAAGCTAAAATCAATTTTACCATCTTAGTTGGTCGTGAGTCTTGAAACACGAAATCTAGAGACTTCAAATGCGCAAAGATAACTTTCGTCGATTGGCAATCGATAGTGGTCTGGTGCTTATACAACCAGTTAATCCCAAGAGTCAAATCAAAATCGTGCATACCTATTGGCAAAAGATTAGCCCCATGAATCTTACCTCCAAAACTAATAGGACAATCTCAATACAAATCAGAGATAATAATTAAAAATTTCATCGAGGTATTAATAGATATAGTAAAATCTCAAGGCTGAGATGGCACACTAAGATATTGAACAAAAGAATTTGCAACAATCGAATATGTAGAGTCAGTATCAAATAAAATAGATGTTTAACAACTGCCAACATAAGGAGTGCCAAAAATATTACCTGGCGCACCTGCTACTTGATTATGTGTCAAGGCAAACGCCCGCCCACCATGGCCTTTAACAACATTGTCACTATTATCACCACATCCACATTACCGCGTGGTATGGTATAATCTCTAACAAGATGACGCATCTGCCTACATAAGAAGCATGCACCAGTAACCCTATGACAAGGTCTCCCTAGATGATTATCCCCATAAGTAGCATAATGATGTGCTGTCGCAAGCAACCAAAAATAAAATCTTAGTTTAAAAAAATATTTATATAGTAGTGTAAATAAGAGTCAATCTCACAGAGAATGATTGATTTTATTTTATGCAATGTAAACTAAAATTGGGGGTTTTTAAATTATTTATAATTAACTAAATAAACAAAAGTAAATTAATAAAAAGATCAACCAATAAATTAAAATTTTCAGTTCTTCAATTCAATCTCACCCTTATAATTAATAACTCAATCAATCAAAATATATTTTTATCCTTCCATGAAACTAATAACAATAAGCAACAACAAGCTCTACTACCTGAAATTTTCCTTAATTGTAATCTAACAAAACAAGTTCTTCATTAGATTATAACCATTATATAACCTATAACAAGCTCTCTAAATTTAATATAATGAAAGTATTAATAACAAAAAAAAAAAGATTATTCTAAACAACAATTTCATAAGCTCAGACTATTTAACTCATATCATGATAACCATAACAATAGACAAAAGTTTGACCATAATCACCTATCACTATTCACTACCAACGATTAGGAACAATATCAATTACACGTAATATAATCCCTAAATCTAGCAATTGATACTAATTTGATCAACTAAACAGGCCGAAATTAAATCAATCAAATCTAATATCAAATAAACAATTAAAACATATTATCATGAATAATTTCATATAAGAAAGAAGAAATAATATTACTGAATTAATTCAATCATTAATCACAATGGAGTTTGAAATCCCCTAAAATTGAATTGAAAAACTTAGCCTAAAATACTCTGCATAATACTTTATATGAATAAATGTGTGAATGTATCCTATAATTGTCCCTATCATCCTTTATTTATAGTTACATAAATAATCCTTAGCCTTAAAGGAATTAAAATACAATTAGGAATCTAAATTCATCAATAAACCACGCCTAGGACCCACAGAAAAGTCAAGCGCACTTTGACTAACGCCAACCGGTACAGTTGCCTCAATACTCCACATAGTTGTGTTGAAGCTTATAGTTCCCATTCTCAGGTACAGACACAGCTACGTCGCTTCCCACGAAGATGCCTCGACTAGCGCAACTGCTACATTCTTCTACGCAGCTACCTCATTAGCTATTGTTTTCAGGTTTTTCAATTTCTAGCACTGAAACAGCTGCGTTATCTAGCCACGCAGCTACCTCAACTTACAGTTATTTACAATTTTGTCATTTTTCATTATTTACTACCTATAAAATCAAATAAAAATGAATTATAAATATAATTAAACATAAAATAATTATAAAAACTAAGAATTAAGGGATAAAAATATAATAAAATTCATTCCTATCTAATTTTTCCACATTTAGCTTTTACTCGTCCTCGTGCAAAATAGAAATATAAACTATAAACTTAAGACTAATAACTAAACAACTTACTTAAACAATGAATCAATATGAATTTTAACATTAACCTCAAAAAAAATTAAATGATAACTAAAAGAAAATTTCAAAACCATGCATAAACCCAAAATTTTAACATAATTATTAATCTTACTTTAATCAAGACCCTCCGTGTGTGTATGTGAATCCAAATATATCAAACTAATTAAAACTCAAATAAGTTTAGGTCATTAATTACCTTATGAAAGATATACAATAAAACTCTATATACTTATTTTTCACATTACTATCAGCTAATACAGGTAAATATAAATTAGAAGATCAAAAGGTTTCAAATAGTTAAGTACACTAGGACTATTAATATCAATTTTTTAAATATTTTTTTATTTTTTCTATTAAATGGGTGCATTTTATGCTCAATCCTATTTCTTTTTATTTACTCTCGATGAGTGCATTTTATGTTTTATCTCACCAGTGAATGCGTTTTATACTCCCTCTATTTTTTTGTGCTTATGAATAAGCGCGTTTGACACTCCATCTCAACCCACCACAAGATTTTTTTCCTTTCTCTTTCCAATTTAACAATCCCAGAAAAAATAACTAAATCATATTCCCTAAATTATATTTTGCCTTATATTTCACTTTAAATTACGATCAAATAAGTTATAGAGCTCAAAAATATCATCTATACGTATTTAACCATATAAATTTTTTTTAAAATTAAAACTAGCACAAACAAATGGATATAAGTGCATAAAAATTTAAAGAGTCTCAAATACAGTAAATAGTAATAATAAGTCAAAAATTCATCCTAAGCAAAAATTCATCCTTTTTTCAAGAGTTATTAAATAAAAATAAAAATTTTATCATTGGCCAAAAATTTAAATCCCATTAACTCATTCCTCAAGTGACACATCCTAAAAAAAACTAAATTAATTAACTACTCATTTTCGTAGAAAATACAGTTACAATTAGCATGTGCAACAAACCATTTAAACTCCAAAGTTATCCCAAGTGGACGAGTTGTATCTCGTGAGAGTTTGTAGAGAATTTACCCATAAAATTCAAAATTTTAAATTTTTAAACCTAAATAACATATTAAATAACCTAAACCTAAATCCATTCCTCCATACTTAAAACTTACATTGTCCCCAATGTAAAGTAAAATGTACAAATAAAAATAAAAAGAAAAAAAGAAAGGAAATTCAAATCTGGTTTCTTGGGTTATCTCTAAGCAGCGCCTTTGTTTAACGTCATTGGCTCAACTTTATGCGTAAACACTATGTCAATCCAATTTCATGTATTTTGAGTATCTCATCCATCACGTTATCCTTCATAAGTAGGTTTAATCTCCCTTACGGTTGACATGAATGTTTTATTCACTCTTTAAGTAACAGGTATTTGAGATAATTAGGGAGAGTCTTTAAATTTAGAATGGGATCCTACAAAACAAAAGATTAAAATTTCTTATGAGTAACAGGTAATTGAATGAAAGATACTGCATACTTATCTAAAATCACTGACAAATAATGTAATGCAGTCACAGCCTCTTTCAGATCGTGATTTAGCTCAATTTCTTCTTCTTTCTCTAACTCCAAATTGTTTTCAATTTCTTCTTCCTGCTCTAACTCCACACTGTTGGTAATTTCATCAACTAAATTTTTCTTATCTATTTGCTCAAAAACTTCCTGCAGCTTATGTATGTCATCACCAAAAAGAACATCAATGTCTACATTGACACTGTCCGCTTCTGCATTGATGTTGTCTGCTTCCTCTTACGTCGACGATGTAGGGGAAGTCTTTTATGAATTTTCATCATTTTGACCACTTCTCAAAACAGTTGCACTTGTTTTCTCTTTTAGATTCTCCATTTTTTATAGGGTAGTGGTTCACAATCTTGCTCCTCCAACTGACTGAGTGCAGTTGCCATTTATCCTATCTGTATACTTAAATTTTGAATCCTTGCCCTCGTTTTCTGTTGAAATTGCAAAGTGTCAGCTTCAAGAGCTTTAATAAGTTCTTCTAAAGACATATTAGAATTAGACGATTGGCCCTATTTTTTTTGATATGACTGCATGTACTGTTGATAATTTGGAAAGTTCTTATTTGCGGACAAATTCACTTGTGGATTCCCATAGCTAAAATTAGGTTGATCCCTCAATCCCAAATTATATGTGTTTGCATAAGGATCATATATCCTTTGTATTTAACCAGGAAAACCACCTGCTGCATTCACTTGTTCATATGACTCCTCTTGAAATATTAGGTACATATCAGCTGGATGTCGTACCATCGAACAAATCTCACAAATTTTCGTTGGTTGCACATTACCTATAGCTAATTGACAAACAAAAGAAGTTAGACCCACAATTTGCTGTTGAAGAGAAGAAATTTTTTCCTTAGTAAAATAATCAGGGGCTGTCATGACTTCCTTCCTTAACCTGTACAACTCAATTAAACTATGAAAAATAAACTAGAAAAAATTAAAAAATAAATAAATAAAATAAAGATAACAAAAGCACAAAAATAAATTAAAAGCACTCCCCTACAATGAAGACAAAATTTGATGTGTTGTTGCAAGCACCCCAAAATAAAATCTTACTTTAGAAAAATATTTATGTAGTAGTGTAGGTAAGAGTCGATCCCACAGAGAATGATTAATTTAATTTTATGCAATGTAAACTAAAATTGGGAGTTTTTAAATTAATTATAATTAACTAAATAAACAAAAGTAAATTAATATGAAGATTAACCAATAAATTAAAAGCTTTAGTCATTTGGTTCAATCTCACCCTTACAATTAACAGCTCAATCAATCAGAATATATTTCTATACTTGAAACCAATAACCCCATGCAACAACAAGCGCTGGTACCTGAAATTTTTCTTAATTGTAATCTAACAAAACAAGTTATTCGTTAGATTCTAACCATTATACAACCTAGAACAAGCTCTCTAATTTTAATATAATGAAAATATTAATAACAAGAAAATTAGATTATTCTAAGTAACAATCTCATAAGCTTGGACTGTTTAACTCGTACCATGATAACTAGAGCAATAGATAAAAGTTTGACCACAATCACCTATCACTATTCCCCACCAATGATTAGGAACAATATCAATTACACGTAATATAATCCCTAAATCTAGCAATTGATACTAATTTGATTAACTCAAAAGACCTAAATTAAATCAATCAAATCTAATATCCAATAAACAATTAAAACATATTATCATGAATAATTTCATATAAGGAAGAAGAAAAAATATTACTGAATTAATTCAACCATTAACCACAATCGAGTTTGAAATCCCCTAGAACTGAATTGAAAAACTTAGCCTAACATGCTCTGCATAATACTCTCCATGAATGAATGAATGTGTGAATGTATATTCTAATTGTGTCTAACATCATCTATTTATAGTTACATAAATAATCCTTACTATTCCCGTTCTCAGGAACCGACGCAGCTGCGTTGCTTCCCTACGCAGTTGCCTCAACTGGCGCAACTGCTCTATTCTTCCATGCAACTGCCTCATTAGCTACTGTTTTCAACCTTTTCAATTACTAGCACAGAAGTAGTTGCCTCGTCAGGCCACGTAGCTTCCTCAACTTGCAGTTATTTATATTTTTTCCATTTTCAATTATTTACCTATAAAATCAAATAAAAATGAATTATAAATATAATTAAAACCAAAATTATTGTAAAAACTAATAATTAAAGGATAAAAATTTAATAAAATTCATTTCTAGCACACAAGGAACTATCGGAATAAGATTAGGGCTACCCCCACTTGTTGGCCCTAGGTAACGACCTTAACTTTGCCCTTACTGGCGAATATGACCTTGTTGGGGCAACAGAAGTTGATGATTATACCCCTGCTGAGGCAATTGTTGATAACCTCTATTCCGATTCTGGCCACACTATTATCCATGTTGACTACCTCGATTCTTGTTCCATTGACCACTTTAATTTCTCCTCTGCTGACCCGTAACTTAACCCTACTGGTCATTTTTATCCCTTTTCCGGCTTCCTTCCGGTTTAAAACTTCGAAAGTCCTTTCTCTTTATCTCAATATTCTTGGTTGCATTAACCACTACTGACACGTCTTCATATTTAGTGTTAATGAGATACTGGTGATACTTATAATGAATTCTCCACTTAAACTTTTCTGTTTGTTCTGTTGCAGTTCCTGCTAAGGTTCACGCAAACCTTGTTATCCTAGTGAATCTCGTCATGAAATTCGTGATGGGCTCATTATCCTTCTGTCGAATAGACAAATACTCCCTATCATAAGCCTCCTTATCAATAGTTGAGAAGTACTACTGATAAAAGACATACCAAACTTTGCCCGCGTAAGTGCCCTAATAAATCCATCACCCTTTGTTACATTCATTATTTTCCACCACCTCTGTGCATCCCCCTCTAGTTTATAAGCAACCAATAATATTTTTTGGTTATTCGAGCACCCCAACACATTAAATATCTTTTCTAAATAGGTAATCTAATCCTAAACATCAATTTGAGTTGGAGTTGAGCTAAATGAATGTGGTTTCTGTTTCTGAAACCTTTCTAACCACATATACATTGAAACAACATATTGGTTAACCTTAACATCATTCACTTCCTCTTCATTTGCCTATGAACCACTATTCCTTATGTTCCCTTGATTATGAATTTTTGGCAGCTGTTGCAACATCGCCTGAACATCCTGTGCCACCAATTACTGTAAAGTCTGATTAACCGTCTGATTTACCAAAGCTGTTAACTAAGCATTATCCTAATTATTCGACTCAACATCAGGCTGCATATAGGATTGTGCATCAGATTGGCCCACGCTTCTTCCCCTACTACTACCTCGCCTCCCAACAACTATAGCGGATCTACGAGCCATCTAATATGGAAAATAACAGATGAAAGAAAAATATATTGATTACAAATTGATATGATAGCTGAAAAGAATATCAAACAGAACAAAACCTAACCCAAAAGTCTACCATAACTCACACGTCAAACCTACATAGGTTTTCTACAATAACAAAATCTAGCTCTGATACCAACTTTGTAACACTCCCTTCTCAAAATAGGAAGGGAGGTTACGCACAGAACATAACAGAACTAATAAAATAATATCCAAAACTTTAATCTGTAACCGGATAGTCTAAATAGAAAATAAATGCCAAACTGGCTCTAACCATAATCTATTATTTATAATTCTAAATAAAAACTAGAGTATCAAAACCTAAACAAAATATCTAAACTGTCCAGATGTAGGGGGCCCTCATCGCACTTGCCCTTGATCCCCTTGAGTACTTGCCAGAAGAAAAATACGGCACGAGCCAAATTCCCAATACAGATATAGAGTGTAGAAATAAGACTGAAATAAATAACATAATCAACTGAACTGAACTGGAATGAATAATGTAATCAACTGAACTGCACTAAATAATGTAATCAATTGAACTGAATTGAATAATGCAATAAATTGAATTGAACTGAATTAAACTATCACATTAAATAATATGCGGAATCAAATGGATGGGTGTTATTTTATATCGAGCTCAAAATAGAACAGAAATATACATTGCAACATAGGCAAGTCAAAATAATGTCACACATGCATGACATACATGGACTGTGCAATCCAAATGTATGAAAAATCATAATATTTGTTCGGCACAAACATCATAAATTCGCAGAACATAATTAAAAACTAGGGTCGACCCATTTGCCTCTCACAACAAAACACCAAATGGCTAACATCCATTGGAACACAAAATGGAGACACCGTGGACTGATCACACTACCACAAAAGGTGTCATGTCTTGGTGCCTAGAGAAAATGCATGTGGTACCCCCGTAGGTAGTTATAGCTCAAGTATACCCTACGGTATAATCTAACAAAAATATCATATCACAACACATTATAAGAAAAATGGTTATCAGCGACCGTAATTTTTGTTGCTATTACTAATTAATAGCGACCGCATAAGGATTTCGTCGTTAAAACTAATAGTGATCATAGTCGGTCGCTAAAATCGTTGCTATTGTCACTTTTATAACTAAAAAAGCCCTAGAATGTTGGCGCCAAAGTTTGCAACTGAATTTCTGTGGCTGAATCGGTTGTTAAAAGTGTTAGCTCATTAAAAAAAATAGTAACCGAAGTCAATTGCTATTATGTTCAGCCCTAATCAAGTGCCCTATACGAAGAAACAAAAAGGAAGGAAGAAAAAAGAAGAGGAAAAAAAAGAGAGGGAAGAAAGAAAGAAAAAAAAAGACCAGCCCCTACCACTGTCGAATGTCGCCTTCCCTCCTGCCCGTGCCTCTTCCAATTTAATTTCTCTCTATTTCTGTTTCAACATCTGAAATACATAATTTTCATTTTTCTTGTTCATATTAAGCCCTAAATGACCATTGTGGAGATAGAATGGTAGATTGTTGTTTATTTTGTTGTGATTAAGTTCAATTTATGTTAATATTGTGATTAATGTGCTTATTGGGTCCTTTTTTTTTGTTAAAGTTCTAGTATTTTTTGTTAAATTAGGGAGTTGGTTTCCATGTTCAAAAATGGATCTGGGGTTTAGTAATCCTGTTATTGGGTAAAAAAAATTTGAACCCTTTGTTTGTATTTTGTTAATTTATGTGGCTACTTATATTTTGTATTATGTTAATTTTGGACATTTGTATAGTGTTTGATTGTGTCCTGTGTGTGGAAGGATTCTGATTTTTTTTACCCAGTAACAGGATTACCAAACCCCAGATCCATTCCCAAACATGGAAACTAACTCCCTAATTTAACCCAAAAAAAAAAAAACTAGAACTTTAACCCAAAAAAATACCTATGTATGGAAAGGTTATGATTTATTTGTATACATGTAGATCATTCGATGCCGAGTTAAGAACAAATCAACACAACATCACTAATAAAGATATTGAATTAAGTCGAGATCAAAATTTTGCAAAGTAGCTAAAGGGCAAAGTAAGTTATTTAACTGAATTAAGTCATTTTATTTAATTTATTAAACACTTATTCACACTTGTATTAAACAATTGTAGGCTCTTAACGATGGTACAATTCTTTCAAATGTACAAGTCTTAGCTATGGGCCCAGACAGGGACCAAGTCACTCGTAATGGTTATAAAGTAAATGGCTATAACTTTTATACGAAGACATATGTCATCGGTAAAAGAACAACCAATGTTGTAGTGTTTGTTCAATGAGATTGTTACAATGAGGTTGGTCGTGCCTTTTATTAGGAGTTTAAGGAGATCATTGATTTGTCATACAAGGGTACCTACGAATGTCAGATTATTCTGTTTAAGTGTCATTGGTTTGATTCAGAAAAAGGGATACGTGTCGATCGACATGAAATTGTCGACATTGACCTCAACAAAAGGACATATATGAATGCACTATTTATGTTGCCAACTCAAACACAAGTATATTGCACTCTTACTCCTATTCGAAAAAGGCATAGTCTGCCCACAGATTAGCAAGCTGTCATTCATACTCCCGCACGCAATCGTGTCTAATTAGTAGACAGGAAAGTCTATTAAGAGGAGACGTTATATAACCTTCCTATAATAAATGTCGATGACAACAATCAGCTTAACAATTTAGAGGGTGGAGGTAATGATGATGAATCGGATCCCGATTCAGTACAATAATTAAATAACAGTGATATTGAGGAGGAATAGTTATTAAGTGACACCGACACTGAATCTAAAGCAGGAGATGGTTATGATTCTCCACATATTGTTGAAAATGATTCTGAATCTGACAGCGATTTTCGTTAAAATGTAAGTTTAATTTTATTTGTATTAAGGAGAGTTATATATATATATATATATATATATATATTAATGTTTTATATACACTTGTTATTAATAATTGCACACATTTTACATAATATTATCGATTTGCCATAAACCATTGCACACATATCATAATCATTTATATTTTATTTATATTTCACTTATAGTTGCACACATGTCTCCTCAATTTTATTTGTGTAATTATTATTATTATTATTATTATTATTATTATAAGTCACATGAATATGTCATTTTTTTTTTAATAGATGTCATCTTTAGCATCGGCTAGAAAGCACGGTTTGGGTAGTGGTCCAAATCAGATCTCGAAGGCCCCAGATAATCCAGATAACTGCATCCTATTGTAGATTCGCCTTAACTCAAACACCACATAAGTTATTAACCATATACTAGTATTAAAATAAATTTAGTATTGTTGTATATATTAATGTAAATTATTGTATATTTCACCGATTTTACAGATGTTAGGGTATTCAAATATATTGAATAACTATGCCTACAAAACTGACCAGCCCTAGCTGTTATGTGGGCCAACACACCGCTCACCCACAAAGAGGCATATTGGCAAGTGTTTCAGGTATTTTTTTTCTCCACATAATTTACAGATATTCTATTCAATCAATGTCTAGTATTATCAGATTATAATTGAACTATTTTAATGTTATTATTATTTTTTAATTTCAGAAAAGATACAAGTGTGAGGCACAATCAGGTGTTATACAGACACTGTTATGGCAAAAGTGTGTTATTCAGACAAAATATAATATAAAGAATGATCGAAAAAAGGCATTCCATAATATTGACATAGACTATCCTAGCTAGGCTGAGGAGTATATGTATGAGTACGCCCTGTGGTGGTGCTCACACAATATCTGGGCTAAGATGTGTCAGCATTGGCGGAGTGAGCAATGAGCGAGGAAAGGTAGGACTGCTACTAGGAACAAATTCGTTGGTGTACTTGAATGGAAAAAGACAAAGGGTACATATAAAGGTGGTAGTATATCGCAGGCGTAACATTTCCCTCAATAGGTACAGAGTTCGTCAAATTTACTTTATTCATGTTTCCAATTATTTTATTAATATGCATTTGCATGATATATATATATACACATTTGTCATATTTGTAATTTGTTAGGACCAAAGGCCAGACTGTAAATTGGTTGGATATGTACGTGGCGACCCTTAATGGTCTGTCTGATGCTTTGCGGATATAGGTATATTTTTATTTACGTTATATGTTTATAATTCTTTGACGTTATTCTTAAGCTTGATTATTTACTTGTAACTATTCAATGTATAACTTGATTACAGGACATTTATAATCAATTAGTGGACGAGCGGTATCCCCATGGCAGTCGTCGCCCACTGATTAATCAAGAATTATGGGAAAGGGTATTGATTGTAAGGAAGAATTTTGTCAAGGACTAAGGACAGTGAAGACGACCGAGTATTAGTGCTTCTGGCAGCTCGGGTAGCCACTCTACGCAAGCATCATACAATCCAATGACACATAATGTTGCGGAGTATGTTAGAGTCATATGTAGAGATCCTGCCCTCCTGCGTGGAATTGCAAGATCATTTGAAGGTGTTGAGTCCTAAGTTTTTAGCCGATGCAGTGGCAACAACAGCAAGTCAGCTGGATCAGGAAGAGGCTTCGCATGACAATGTAATCTTATCAATTAATACAATTAAATTAATCACTCAATAATACTATCTTCAAACATGTTTCATTTTTTTCTTACAGGAGCACACGTAGCAAGTTTATAGATCGATGATGCTTGATGAGCTGCATGTCGTTCTTGTATTCCATTTTGTTCTCATTTTATGTTGTACCACATGCACGATTGAAAAAAAATAAAACCTTTTTTTTAAAACATTAGCGACTGATTCGGCCGTTATTGTATTTAGGCTTTTTTTTTATTTAAAAACAGCGACCGCATATGGTTGCTGATATTATTCGTCGCTGATATTTGGTAACTTATAGTCGGTCGCTATTGTCAGTCGTTGACACGTGGAAACACGTCATAAAAACGTTGACTAGGCTCTAACAACCGATTCGATCGCTGATAAGTCAATCACTATTGTCGATCAGTAATTTACCATTTAGCGACCAGCCTAGGTGCGACGGACATCAGTGATCAATTTTGGGAGCTAATACCTTTCAGCGACATATTTCGATCGTTGATAGCTCTTTTTCTTGTAGTGACACACGTAACACAATGCCAACTAAAGAGGGGGGGTTCTAATATGTGCATGTTAAACTGGAATGAATCAACACAAAATCTCCAAAATATTAATATGTACGTTCTACAAAATTAAAACTGTAATAACCTGGATATTTCACAAGACTTTTAAATAAGATCTTAGATGATGAAATAAAGGTTGAAGTTAAAACCTAGATTTGGAGAAGTAAAAGGTGTAAGAAAATGAGTAAACATTTTACCATAATCTTTGTGTTAGGATTTAAATGTGAGTGAAGGTAGGTTTATAAATTTTAAAACCTAAATTTTATTTTTATGTATACTTGGAGGTATATTAATAATAAGGTAATATAATACCTTTAAGGTTCGATATATATATTTGACTAAAAGAGATTATGTAAGAAATTTTTAATATGATGTATGCGAAAATTTATTAAGGAAATAAATTTCAATTGGAGAGACATTTTTAAGTTAACGTGAAAGTGTACATGTATAGATACGTATATACTTAGAGGTGTGCTAATGATATTTTAGCTGAACTTGATAAATGATTAACTGAATTAATCATCAAGAATACTATAAAGTTTAATCTATTAATTAAATAAGCTTATGAAAGTTAAACTTTGAATGGTAAATTAAGATAGCCCAAATTAGTAAATTGGGAAGCGATAAGCTATGTATTGTGGTGGCAATTAAGCTTAAACTCAACCTAGTAGCCAAGTGTTAGAAATTAAATAATAGTCTAAAATAAATTAAGATTATGGTGAGTCAAATTAATATATATGACAAGCCATATGAATATAATGAACAAGCTTAAATATTAAATAATTATAAGACTTGTATATATGACTAAGTTATTAATGTGGTAGTCAAATTCAAAATGACCCATATGTGGTCGTGTTTACATGGAATAGCGGTGTGAAGAGAATGAGGTAATGTATACCTAATAACACGAGTATACTTACATGTGTGAAGGCAAGTTAAACAAATTGAAATGTCAAGAAATGACCCAAAATGGTTAAATAGTCAAAGTATGACTAAAGGAAATGGAAGAAAGTCAAGGAAACTCAATTTGGAGTTCGAAAAAGAATTTAGAGACGCGAACTGCACCGTTGAGTTCAGAACGTCGAATTTAACAAGAAGAGATAGTAAACACAATTTGGTGTAGGGGTTGACTTTTGGTCAAAGTCAACCGTTTGAATTACAAAGGTGAAACGTTAAAGTTTAAGTTTGAATTTTTTTTTTGAGAAACGGACTTCACCGTTGCAACGAAAACATCGAATTTAGTAAGTATGGACTGTAAATACGATAGGTGTTTCGATTGACTTTTTGGTCAAAGTTGACCGTTTGATTTTTTATGGTAAAAGGTCAAACTTGAAGTTCAGAAGTGAATTTGAAGAAACGGATGTCGTCATGACAACGGGAACGTCGAAATTAGTAGGAAACGACTGTAATATTGAAAATTTGACTTTTTGGGTCAAAAAGACAGAGCATGTCAGATAATTAAAAGTGAAACCCAAAAGCAAAATGAATCTCCAAATTTTTAAGTGGGGCCAGCTGATTCTCAGATTTTTAGGAGTAGAGATTAAATTAGAGCCACTCATTCCTTATCTTATCATATATAATCTATTTCAACCAATCATAGCCCATCTTATCTCTTATCTTTGTTATATCATTTAATTGATTAAACCTATTTCATGCTACCAAAGAAATTAGCATTTGAGAGACACAGAGAGAGAGCTCACGGGAGAAGAATAAAAAGGAGAAGAGAAAGAGAAGCTTAAGCTATGATGGTATATTACTAAACTCTTGTATAATCTTTGATTTTCTTGGGTAGATGTTAGCTTTTAATGAAATTTATTGTTGTAGATCATGATTAAACTTATATGTAAGGGTTTAACCATGGATTTTCATAAATCTAGTAGATGATTTAAGAATTGAATTAAAATAAAAGACAAGTCGAAGAACAAAAGTCGTAGAAAATTGTGTTATTTTGCTGTGGTTGTGAAAAATCATATAAAATCAAGTTTTTGGAGTTAGAAAGTGGGCCATATATCAAATTAAAGGTATGGAAGTAAGATTTACAAAGAAATTTTAAATACACAGAAATTCCTTGTGGTTTGTTCATAGTGATCGAATGAAACAAGTTGGGTCGGATCAAAAATAATCTGCCCAGAAAATTAAAAAGTCTACACGATTTCTAACCTTTTAAAAATTATATAAAATCATGTATTTGGAATTTGAAGTTAGTGTAAACTGTGAAGTTGTATACATGGAAATTTTTTAGAAGTACTCGCGAGATTGAACCATTTTATGGAGTAGAGAATTTTAAAAAAAAATTAATTTTGTAAGACTGTCTAGAAAATAAAATTTTCTGGACAGGTTGTGAAAACATTTAGATCTGTATTTTTTGGAGAAGGGGATCAAGTCAAGGCCTAGATAAGATTAAAGTAGACTTAATAAGCTTTTATTTGATGTAAGGATGAACGAAAATGGACATGTAACAAAGACGTTATGATTAAAATAAAAATAGTGTTTCGTAAAAGAAAATTTATGAATAAACAGTCAGGTAAGGCTGTCTGTTTTAGTCTATGTTCATGTCTGTAAGAATTTGTTAATAAACAAACAGGTAAAGTTGTCTGCTTTGGGGTGTCTGTTTTAGTTTTGTGAATAAACAGACAGGTAACACTGTCTACTTTAGGGTGTCTATTTTAGTTTTGTGAAGAAACAGACAGGTAAGGCTATTTGCTTTTGGTGTCTGGATTGATCTATTATTAAGAAACATAAAAACTATGTCATGTTTTGGGCCATAGAGTAGTTTTTGCTCGTTGGGCAATTAAGTTAACCAGAACTCAATCAGGTATGAACCAAACTAACGTTTGAGGTAATAAATCGAACTTATAAAGGATTTAAAGACTAGTAAAGTAAACTAGTAAGATGTTATTGCTGGAAAATAATTAAAAAGAATTAGTATAACATATCATGTTGATAACTAATGTGAATACTGACATTATTAAAAATGTAGGTCGTGCAAGAAACGCAAGGCGTTAGCATAATAAGCAAGATAACAGAGCCAGTCAAGTCTTTCAGAACTTGCTCCTATATGTTATGTGTTTTTATGTGTAAACATGAGTTAATGTGTCTTTGTGCAATAATATATTATAAATGTTTGATGTGCATTTAATGATAATAGATACATGTTCTATTTGAACTGTATGATATGATAAATGTTGTGCATGAAAAGCATGAAACATAGATTTAAATGAAATATAGATTTAAATGCAAGGCATGATATGCATAAGATATGTATAAGTTGCAAAGCATAAGATGCATGAAGCATAGATTTAAATGCAAGACATGATATGCATAAGATATATATAAATTGTAAAGCATAAGATGCATGAAGCATAGATTTAAATGTAAGGCATGATATGCATAAAATATGTATAAATTGTATAGCATACGATGCATGAAGGATGATAAAATGTTGTTATGTGATATGTGATACATGTTGGACTTGTTGAGCCATCGTGCTCACCATTGCATAAAACTAATATTTTCAGCAAAGTACGGGAAGACCGGATGTTTCTGATGAAGTTAAAGAGTAAGGATGAGTTATTGCTTAGATGCAAATGAAGAATAATTCGTTGTTATACCAAATTGGGCATTATGACAAATATGTTATATTAATGTAAGCCAGATAAGGTATAGAATTGTTCGGCACTATTTTGTTGGTATTAAACTCTACCGTTAGAAATGTTTTATATATTGTTGGAAGCCTGTTGAGATAGTCTTATTGTTTATAGTAGTAAAAGTTATAAAACTGGTAATAGTTCGTATAATTTTTTACTAAGCTAAACGAGCGTCGTTAATAACGAACTCGAAAGGCAAGAGAAGATTTTGTATAACAGATAGACTTAAAGTCAATTGATGAGGTATTAGTTACTCACCACTTTGTAATTGGACAAATCATAATATATATATGATTTTGTGAGTTAAGAAAAGATGTGAGGATTGCGATTATGAAACAAATTGATGTTGAAAGCTTCAATTAAGCAAACTTAATAAGCTATATAGTTAGCAATAGTTGCTAATCTTTGAGATAAAGTTATTGTATTCCTGTAAAGGTTAATACACTTGTTTTAATGTAAGGATATTTTGTAATAATTTTAATTACTTAATGTCTTTAAGTTGTATTTATGAAAATAAATGTTGGCATCTGAGGTTTACAGTAAAGACCAAGGAACAAGAAATGTTTAATGACATAACAAGATTGAAGTTTTAATTTGGTAATAACTTTGTTGTCGGAATTGATAATGAATATCAAGGTAGCCCTAGTAGTGTAACTATTGTAAGACCCCGAATTTTATGAAATATAAAATTTAATTTTTCTTCGTATATATTTTTCCTGAAACAGTAAGTGATTAAATTAACAAAATTGAAAGTTAAAGATGTGCAAATTTTATTTTGTCGGACAATATTCGCTTTGTCGGGGAATATTCGTTTGGTCGGGGAATATTCGGGCCGTACGACGGCGCCGAAATAACTAATTATTGGTGAACCCCACAACGGAATATTTGTCGGATATAGAAAACGACAGAAGTAACCTTTTTAAATAAAAATAGTCAACGGTGTTAACTGTTTAAATACCGGTGATAAAAGAATAGTAGCATACGGTAATTTATGGTATTTTTCTGTAGCACACGGTACTCTACAGTAGCACACGGTATTGCACAGTATCTCATATTATTGATCTGATAACGTGGTCATTGCACAGTATTCATCAATAATTGTTGTTGCACAGTATTTTGCATTATTGATTCAATAATTGTCATTACACTGTATTTCATATCATTGAGTCAATAATTGTTGGTGCACTATAGTTTAAAATTATTGAACCTAATAATTGTCACAGTAGCAAATACACTATAATTTATATTATTAAATTAATAATAATCTGTAACGTGTTTATTACATTATTGTTGAATTATTGTTGTAGCATTATTTATTATATGTTGGACCCACAGGAAGAATAAATAAATAAAATAAAATAAAAATATTATTATTTTATGTGAATAGTAACGTGAATAGTAAGAAACATGTGGACCCATTGGTGGGGCCCACATGGTTGGTGAAGAAATTGAAGAAGGATTTTGCACGAGGCTGCTGGCTGCTGAATTATTCAGCGTTGGCATGCCAACAACCCCCACCTACCACACGCACAGTAACTTCTTTTCTCCTATAAATAGCTTGCTCAGCTGAATAGAAAAATCACACATAAAACATAAAATTTTTCTATAAGAATTTTATGAGTTTTCTCTGAGAATAGTAAGGTTATCTTGAGTGTTTGAAAATCAATAGGAGTGCAGAAAATTTTCAAGTTGATCAACCTCATTTAAATCAATATCCAGTCACGTGTTAAGGTAAGGAATATTATTCTTTTCACACTCTTAAATTTATTACGGTAAGGGATACCATCTTATTCATCTTCCATTATTCAAACTTACTATGATAAGGGATTATCATTATTTGATTCTCGAAAATAATATTGTTTCTTTCTTACTCATAAGATGTGCCTTTTATTTCCATGTATTAATTTGTGGGAATAACCTTACGGCGCGGATTACTGCCTGTTGGTGAATAACCTTTCGTATTCATTCCTTATTAATCTCTGAGAATAACCTTACTGCGCGGATTACCGCCTGTTTGATGAATAACTCTTCGTATTCAATTTTTATTAAATTGTGGGAATAACCTTACGGCGCGGATTACCGCCTGTTGGTGAATAACATTTCGTATTCATTCCTTATTAATCTCTGAGAATAACCTGACTACGCGGATTACCGCATGTTTGGTGAATTACTCTTCGTATTCATTTCTTACTTGTCTCTTGCTGGTAAAGTTTCCTGAAATGAATATATATTCTTTAATAGTTTGCGCTTCATCTAATATCATTTCAACTGAACCTTCCTATTTTTCTAAATCTTTCTATTGAACCCTAACTATTATTCTGAACTGTGGATCTTAAATATCATTCTTGAATTTTAGTCCACATCATGTGGGCAATTTGGACATTATTTGAATCTGCACAAAGAAAAATCATAAACTTTTGATATTTATTGATCATACTGTTTCTTCTGATTCATCATCTATATCACGGTGGTTATTCTAATCATCAAGAACCATGTTGTTGTGAATATCTGTGGCCTGGGGCACAGTTGATAGGATAAAGGCGATATAATTATTGTGTCTTTTAAGGCACGTGGTGAATATTCTCTTTGGCCTGGGGCAAAGATGAACTGTTGTTGTTATGATTATGACCAAAGGCTGAAAACTGGTATAATCATTACCGTTGGTGTTATATTTGAATATCTTTGGCTCGTAATGCAAAGATGAACTATTGACTGGCATGACTATAATTAGGAACTGGAAATTTATATTATCATGACCAGCGGTGTTTAAGATGATAAAAGTTGATGATGTTTTTCCTAAAAATAGAAGCGAGTGGACATTATAGTCTGCATTATTCTTCTAATAGATTGCTCTTTCCGCTGCTATTATTGATACAAAGCTTATTGTCTATTATATTCAATTAAGAACTCATCTGTTGAAGGCTAATGATAATTTTTTTGTCATTATCTTAGTCATGATATTTCTTACTGGGCTATTTGAGCTCACCCTTTCTTTTGTTCCATTGTTTTTCAGAAAATGAGAGAGTAGCCGGGTCTAGCAGGGGAATGGAGTGACGGTCTGAGTGATAGCTATTGTAGTCTTCACATGTTGTATATAGTGTGGCAATAATAGTGAAGACCTAGTTATGTATTATTGAGTTTGTATTTCTGTTCTATGTACTATTTGTATTAGAAATTATGTATTTTATAGCGTCTCAAATTGGGCTATGTAGGCCTAGATTTGGGGGCGTCACAACTATGGTGTGAGATAATAATATCCATTAGATGTAACCTTTTTAGGATACTTTTTCTGTTGTAATATTCTTGGTTAGAGATCATGTAATTATAATAAAAGACAAACTTACGTTAGACGAGTGTTAATATTATTGGATTCGATCAGATAAGAAAAGTCAATGTATAATTATAATGACTTATTGTTGAAGTATGAGTTTTTGTGTACTCATAATTATTGTAATGAATTAGATCATGATATGTATGATCTTGAGATCAAGAAAATTGATATAAAGATTTTGATTCAGGGAATAAATAATGTTATAAAAATAAGTTTAAAATTTATTGAATTTTAGCAGCATTTTGTTATTCAATGTTATGGATATTAATGAGAATGTTGTGCCTAACGACGGGGGGTCGCCCGTAGCTAGTGCGGGGATTCCTGGGACGTTACAAAAACAAATACTAGATATGCTCAATAAGTCTAAATAGTACAAGTTACGATGTTCCGAATATCCAAAATCAAACAAAACTATCATATTAATTCAACTAGGAACAAAGTATCAAAATAATATCCTAATTCTAAATGAAAAACAAAACGGACAAATTAAAATAAAAGGAGTATCGCTGAAGGAATACAGAATCCGTACATGTGATAAGTAATGTAATATCTGCAATTACAAGTGCAATTTACTAGACTCGCTCAATTTAATCTATTCACGAAAGGAATACATTTTTATTAAGTACTAAAATATTATTATTTAATTATTTTATATATTGAACCCTCCATATTATTTTATTAATAAATTAAAGAAATTATTTTCTTTATAATTGAATTACGTAGAGTATAGCCAGAATAATGCCAAAAATATTTACTAATAAACTAAATAAAATACAATAATTAAAACTACAAAAAGAATAATGCAAAAAATTAAATAAAAACAAAACGAAAGAAATAGAAACATAATAAAAATTACGAGGGTCGCAATCTGCCTATGTCCTTAGTAGGGGTGCATACAACACTAAAAATAACCGAAAAATCGACCGCACCAAACCGAACCGTTAACAAGCCAAACCGAAATTCACAAAATCGAAAAATCGAAACATATAAAACTAAAAAACTAAAATTATATTGGTCGGTTTCAATTTGATTTATTCAAAAACCGAAACCAACCAAACTGACCAAACTGACCGAACGCCTTAATATTATAATATAATTTATATATTTTTTTAATAATTGTTTATTTTATATAATTATATATTCATTATATGCTTTTTTTATGATTTGGTGACATATCAATTCTCTATTATCCAACAATACATTGCTTTAAAATTTAGTGATATGTCAATTCTATCTTTTATATTTAAGTTTTAATAACCGAATAAACCGATAACCGATTACGAGGTAAAAATTTAGGAGGTTTTGATTTTTAATTTTTTATAACCGACTTAAATAGTTTGATTATTTTTTTATTTACTAAATTGAACATTATGTACCCCTAATTCTTAATACCAAATTTTTTTAGTTAAAGAGATCCTTATTTAAAATATTCTTTTATAAGAGGATCATTTCTCACAATAAGAGGTCCGTATTGTTTATGAAGTAGAACAAAGGTTACGCCCCCTATATTTAGCGTAATAAAAGAGGAGAGTTTTTATAAATAGGTGATGTGACACTTCTGTGTTCCTGAGAGAGAAAAGAGTTAGAATGAATATTACAACAATAATTAAAAATAAATAAATTAAAAATCAATTTACTTTCTCTCTAACATTATTATGCTCCTCTCACTTTCTCATCCTTGGGACTATTACAATAACTATCTGTTAACAAAAGAAGAATACGAAAAAATATATATAAATTATCGGAAACAAATAAGAAAAAATACTAAAAGGTTTATTAATGGGCCGGCTTGAAAGACTTTCGGAATGTTTTTCTATTCCTTTACTTGGTGCTCCTAATTTTATGATCTTTGACAAATTTATATTAATATTAGATATTAATGTTTGTATATATATAAAACATAAAAATTAAAAACAAATTATATGTTATTATTCTATTTTAAAGTTTCACATAATTTAATTTTATTATAAAATTCATCGACATGTATATTATTTTTCTTACACACATGATATATGAAGAAAAACAGTTAATTTCTTCACTTAAATAAATATTAAAGAATGAAAGCAATAAATTTTAGAGATAGAAAGGAAGGATAAATTACCTATTCAGCTTTCTCTTTCCTCAATAATTTATCAATTTAGCTTTTTCTCCTTAGTGACTTCTGTTACAAGTTAAACTTATTTAACGATTTTTATAATATTTTGTAAAAAGAGAGGTTTCACTAAGTCAAGTATGAAAAAATAAATTAAGTGAAATAAATCTATATTATAAAATGGGAGGCTTTTTTGATGGTTACTTTTGATGTAACTTCAATTTGAAACTGTCTCAATTTTGAGATGTCAACAAATTTCAAAACACTACTTATATTTATCTATATAAATAATTATTTTTCACTTAAAACTCTTTAAACAATGTCTAAAATAGTCATTTTCAAACTTTACCACTTACGAACCTTAATAATTTGTATTTATCAGATTCTTTATAATTCCACGTTTGTCTTATTAACTTGCATATGTTTTTTTTTTGTATGTTAAGTTTCGATTTTTTAATTTCATAATTATTATAAATTGAATAATATCACTCGAGTTAGAGACTTTCGGTAAAAAAAATTTCTTTTCCTATCAGAATTCAATATTTTTCTTGCTATCAGAATTTATTGTCCTTGGATGGGAAAGACTTTTACCGTGAGAGTAAGAAATAATTATTTACAGTGTATCCATACGCTATTTTCTTTCTCGACTTCTACCTGTACTACTTTTCTACGGATAATTCAGATTAGTCAATCATCATAATTTATACATTAATTGTTACCCATTATTACTCCTAGTTACGTACAATTTTGCATATTTCAATGCTTATTGACACATTCTTTTGATATTTGTCTACTTTTATTTTAAAATTTAATTATAAAATGTCTACTTTTATTTCAAAATTTAATTATAAATTTATCTTTTGTCACACGGATACTAGTGTAAATTAGACCTCAGTTTAATAATAAATAAATAAAAACATTTAACCCCAAATGGAATAGGAGACATTTGGTAGAGACATATAAATCCACATTTGGTAGACATAAATCCACACCTTTGTCCATGCGTTAGGATTTATTTAACACCAACCCCTCGAAGTATAATGGCCCTTCATTTGTAAATTGTCCAAACATTAACCAAATTAAAGTAGGCACTTTAATTATTACCACGGCTCTAATTATAAGCTGAGAGCTTAATTATGAGGTCCAATCGCTCGGAGAGAAATGACAAAGAAATAACTACTATCCTTTTCTCTCTATCCAGCAAAATTGAAAAGGGGGCGTTAGGTAGCCATTACAAGAAGTTAACTGAATAAAGAAAGTGCTTATTTACTAGTGTAAGCCAGAATCAAATGATATATATAAATAATCTAAAATAATCGAAATATCTCTAATTGTAGAGAAAAAAATAAAAATATTTGCCGTGGTTAGTTTTTTAAGTTAAAGAATTTAGAAAAAAAAAACTTAGCCCTAATCTTTTTATCTTTAAGTAATGGCCATTATGCAATTGCCAGATTTTGGCTTGTATCTTTAGAATGGATCCTAATTTCAAGCTGTTTGCAGTGAGGAGTTCACTTGGACAGTTTGTAAAAACAAGTTGCATTGATATAGTATAGAGTTGTATATCGGATAATTTTTGTTATGCAAGTGTTATGTACTTTACAAATACAACTTGTTTTTATAATACTGTCCAAATGAATTATCCAATTTAAACGGTCTAAATCAAAATCCCATCTAAATCGGAAGATTTAGGCAGCCCCAGCAAGCCAAAGAATAATAGGGTCCTCTTTAAGATTTCTTTCAGATTTCCCAAAATAATAGAACAACTGAACATCCTCAGATCATCCACCCCCACACACCTACCAAACATTATGAACATTTTCCATCAAAAATCAAAATATTACATTTTGCCCAAAATGAATGTCATATTAACAAGCGTATTTAGTAGGGAACAAGGGTGATCACTTGACCACTCTTAAAATTGTAGCAACTCCTATTAATAAGGGAGTAGTATGATAAAGTGATCACCCTTAAAAAATATACTTATAACTTGTACAAAATCCTATTAATAAGGGAGTAGTATGATAAAGTGATCACCCTTAAAAAAATATACTTACAACTTGTACAAAATTGGACTCTCAAGTTATACTACTTACAACTTGTACAAAATTTAATTGCAATTTCAGTTCAAAAAAATAGGTATGGACATTTTCAATTTTAATTAAAATTATAGATTGTAACTATGTTGATACTTCTTTTCTATGATATTCAATTTCTCTCAAATTCTTTATTATGTTTCTTTAAATTTTATTTTTTCCTAAATTTTAAGATATTTTCTTCTTCTATTTTGTCTTGCATATTGTCTTAAATTGATTTTATTTATTGATTTATATATAAAATATGTTATGAATAATTGATATGGAATTGAGTATATTTGTCGATAATTTAACGTATATAATATATACGTATTATACATGGAGTATATATTTTCAGGAGTAAGGCTCTTTTTTCTCCTTTTTTTTTTCCTAATTATACTTGATTTTATATCTTGTATTTACGTTTACTTCTTTTTTTTAGTAGGATGCAAAAAATATTTGTAGTTATTTTACGAATACGGGACTAGTAAATGTTCTTAATTCGATTCTACTCGAGAGTTGATTTATGAGGCGATCGTAAAAAAAATCAAAAAATTAGACCTCAAAAAATAATTTTGTAATAATTAACGTTTTTTTAATGAACTCAATGTTTGGTGAATTATATTAATTATTACTCCATCTGTCTCAGGATAAAAGTCATGTTTGACTTTTTGCGTATATTAATAAAAAAGGATAAAATGACAAAATTATTCATATTTAAATTCTTATTTACTTGCATAATTTTTTTGTACATGACTAGCGATGCTCTAAAATATGCATAGAGAATAGAAAAATGACAATTAATACTTAGGATATTATAAGCAAATTATTGTAAAAAATAAATTATTTAAAGTAAGTAGATATTTAACTTGAGATTGCCTAAAATAGTAATAAGGACTTTTATCGTAGGATGGATGGAGTATTATTTTTACTTATTAATTATTTTTAATTATAGAATGACCACCCTTTATAAATAAAAAAATTAAGTATGCCACTTTATTGACATCCATCCATATATATAGGGAACTGATCCTTTTATAACGTTGCAAATAGAAACTTATCCTTACAACAAATTTCAGTCGTCTATACTGAGATCTAATAATTAAAAATCCTTTCGTTAGCAATTTAATTACCAGTACGTGTAGTTTACTGCTGCGGATGGGGGAAAATCCTCCCGTCATCCTTCGTCCACAGTTTAATACTGTGGACGGCAGTATGTACAGAAATGTCATCCGAATGATGTCGTTTAAACATGTCCAAGCGTCCGTAGTTTAATACTGCGGACGTTGTAAACACTAAAACGCATCAGCAGAACAATGCCTTCCTTAACTGAGATCTAGAATAACCTTAAGCGAATTTGAGAGCAATGAAAACGTACAAGTGTCCTAAACAATCGGCAAATCCTAATTACAATCCTACATCTTTGCTAAATCTTCCAACTCATTTAAGTTGTTAGATCCTTATTAACCGTTCATAAAAATTTTATAGTCTTATTTGTTGTATACAAAACAACATATTTGTTAGATACATATTTTGTTTTTTTGCAAAGGTATTGTATACAAGTTCTTGTTGCAAATGTTTATACGTATATATGAATGTAACATTATTGCCATCCAGTAACCTTTGGTAGTATACTTGTTGAATTAGGGTTTTTCTTGTATTTGTAATTATAATACCATCTTTGTGATATTGATATATGTTTATTTTGGTTGGTTGGTTTAGTTATCAGAATGGAATTCAATGCTGAACTAGTTGACAACTATTTGTTATAGGATCAGTTTAACCACATATCTATAGAAGTATGGAACAAATATCATTTTTCATAATCCTTTAGAACCGATGAGAGTGGAAGATCTTTGGATATGTGGGTATTAAACGATTCACAGAAACAATTATTACAACATTGGGGGTTTAGGGTTTTCAGTAATACCAATGTATGAAACCAATTAGATGCTTCATTGATAGTAGTATTGGTTGAGCGTTGGTGGAGTGAGACAAATACGTTTCACTCTCCTATTAGTGAAATGATAGTAACCTTAGAGGATGTCTATTTCATTTTAGGATTACCGGTGATAAGGGAACCCATTATATGCACATTAATAAAAAAAAATCTTAAACAAGCTTTTGACGATAGTGAATTTAGTAAATATGTAGTGGAGAATGAGAAGGTATATAACCGATGGGGTATTATTTTATAATGGTTGAGCACTAGATTTTGTAAACTACCCCTAGATACTAACATGGAAACCGTGGTGACATACACCAAAGCTTATATGTTGTTTATACTGGGGAAGATATTATTCGCATCGTCGAATTGCAATGTCATACACCTTAGATATCTTCTTTTTCTAAAAGATGTTGATAAAGTATGTGAGTACGCATGGGGAGCTGCAATTTTGGCTTGTTTATACTGCAGCTTACATAAAGCAACCCGCATCAAGGCTAAGAGCTTCGCTGGATGTTTAACACTTCTTCAGGTATCTTATTGAATGTAATTTCATGTTTATTTACATTGATATTAGACCTTAATTTGTATTTGTAATTTCTAACTTGAACACTTATGACACAGGTCTGGGCTTTCGAACGCTTTTCAATCGGCAGGCTGAATTATGCACAAGGGGTTGACCATTGGTTGCCCCGTGCAAGAGCTTAGTCCTATAAAAGAAATAAGGACAGCATGAAAAAGCGTAGAGAACTATACCCCCATTACAATTAAATCTTTTATAGAGGCAAGTTTGATAGGATGGCAGTTGCTATGGTACAGTGGATGTCATATGCAAAGTTTGACCATTTAGTGGCACATGA
This sequence comes from Hedera helix, assembly GCA_947179155.2. Classification (NCBI taxonomy): domain Eukaryota; kingdom Viridiplantae; phylum Streptophyta; class Magnoliopsida; order Apiales; family Araliaceae; genus Hedera; species Hedera helix. Next base: position 14,855,775 of record OX359283.1, on the reverse strand, counting down.
GTACCAGACAGCTTGGTATAGTGGGGTCTCACGTATTCCCCTCATTTGGCTCGACGTCGTAGAATTCCTGTGACGCCCCCAAATCCAAGTACCTTGAACCTCGAGTTTGGTACTCATGATCCAATACTTATACTGCATTCAAATACATAATCTTCATTAATTAGTTAAAATAATACATAATTGTTCATTACAAAAGGTTCAACCAATCCTAAGGTCTTACCAACCTTAACTTACACAACACAAATACCTTAACAGTTCAAAAAGTTTACATAAACAAACATAATATTAAGCATGCATAATTACTTCTAAGAGTTCTACTCTTTTGTCTTTCCTTTGTCTTTGTCCTTTTTAGAGCACTCGGGCTTAGCTGAAAAATATTCATGATATAGCAAGGGTGAGCAACTACTTTACACAGCAAGGTTAAATAAGAAATTAATATAAATGATGATATATCATAAATGAAAAAGATTAACTTCTTTAGACTTCAACAATATACAATAATTTTTAAGGAATAAGACATGAGAAACTATATTTAATAAAAGAATTTTTAGAATATTTACTACTGAGCGACCACTAAGGACCGTGAACATACTAATAAGGTATAACAGTCATTCGACTGAACCTTTGAAGTGTAAACACTCAAGTTTGGTACTCAAGGGGATCAGTCTCTTGTACCCTATGTATATACATAACATTTAGATATCTTGCGCTTTATCAGTTTTTGACATAAATTACCCATTTATAAGGGTTGTTCTTACTTAGTCTTATTAGAAGAGTCTGCACCAACTATTGGTTTGGATAAGCTTTTAATAATATTCAAGTAAATGAATTTATACATCCAATGTCTAGCCGAAATAATTAACATAGACTACTTCTTAAACAGTTCCTGAATAAAAGAATTTTAAAGCTTTACAGTTCAATAACAGAACAAGTATTAAATTGCACACAAATACGAATAATGATAATCATTATCAATGTTGAATAATTTTCAACAACTATCTCATTTAGAGTACTTGTAAAATAAATACAAGTTAAGTTAGGAAACTTGTCTCTTTTGTTGACCATAGTCTATTCTTAGTTATCGTCCTTTGAACGACGTAAATAGTTTATAATTTATCTACTAATTAGTAATTTCACAAAACGGTTTACTTAACTCATTAAACATATAATACCTCACTTAATTTATTAATCATTTAATAAATAATTAATCATCACAATTGGGTCCTACATGAATAATATTTAAATTTAGAAATTTAACCCAAACTGACCCGACCCGACCTAACCTGGCTCGGTAAAATATTTTTTTAAATTACTAGGACCAATGCCCCAGTGGTAGGTTTACACTGCAAACCAGCGCCTCGGCGCTGCTCAATAGATTCCAAAAATCGGCCATGGCACTCCTAGCCATAAAATTTTCCAACTTTGCATTTTTAACTTTGATTTTCTTACCTTTCATGTTACACACATCATAGTTCATGCATTTTAAGATAAATGGACTTCAAGTTTGGACCAAGGCTAGTTAAGTTCATATATTAACATCGTCCAAAGTCTCAAACATTTTCAAAAACATTTTCCTCATAAAAATCATGATTGAACTTAATACAATAATTAGGGTTTTATCAAAATACATGGTTTACTAGGAAAAAAAATGTTATAAATCCATTTTAGCATATTTTTGTTCGTTCAAATTAGGTTATCTTTCAAGCTTATAGATTTAGGACATGATACATATATCCGAAAAATGTCCTATATACCTAAAACCACATAACTTCAAACATACTTTTAAACTAGGGTTTTTACCGACGATCATACATAAACTCGTACTCTTATACCTTTTTGCTTACAAAAACACATTACACCACATATGACTATATAAACTCTAGATCTTCCCAAATAGCTTGAATACCTAGCTCGTATAGTTTAGAAAATAGGTTTTCACCATAGCTTTTAAAACTAAATACATACATATTTTAACCTAGCATGGCATAACACACAAGTAGATCACATATATACACATATCCTCCAACATATACCTATCATTATATCTTTGAAACCCACCATGGTTTCTCTTCACAACAAATATTCCCACAACAATATGGTATATAACAATATTAAGCTACTAACATACATTAACTAAAGATTTTAAAGATAAGAAAAATTTTCAGGCTTTTAGATCTAGATGCTCTCTTTCTTCTTGAGATGAAATGGGCTAGACTTTCCACTTTGCTTCCTTGATGCCACCCGAATTCCCTCTCTATGTTTCTCTAAGTGTTTAGCTCTCACTCACAAGGCTCTCAACTTCTCAAGAACTCTCTCTAGCTAACTCTCTCTACATTTGGTGTATTCTTTAAATGAACAAACAACCTTTGCAAGTCTTTGCTCCTCTCTATTTATAGAAGTCTAAGAGTACATCATTAACTCCTTTAATTAACTAACATTGATAAATTAGGAGTCCTAATTAGGCTTACTATTTGTTGGAATGACAACTATGAATGACTAGGGTGGTTGAGTAGTTGGTAGGGTTTGGTAGGAGTTGGTGAACCACTTTGTACATGGAGTGAAACAAAAACAATAAAAGAGTTAAACTTCACCCCAAATGGGGCCTACCTCCACTAGCCATTTGGCCTTTAATTCCTATTTTTTGATTTATGTATGTGTATATATATATTTGCCAATACATTGATCAAAATTGACTTTACATTGGACTAAATGTTTGGGCCACACTAATTAACTTACATTGGGCTCAGTTATTCATTTCAATTGGGCTATTTTATCTTATGTAAAAGTTTAACAAATAAATCAAAGCTTGGGCTTGCATTCATTCCTACATTGGACTCCCATTAAATATAACTACTTGGGTCAATCCATTAGTTGTCCATTAGGTTAAATAATATACCACTTGGACTCTTCTTTAATTAAATCATCAATTCATTAATCATCCTACCTTGTCACATTTATTAGATTAATAAATACACACACACACACACACACACACACACAAAATATATATATATATTCATTCATTCAATCACATAAGTGCACAATTAATTCATACAAAAATTTACTTTATTGATAAATAGTTCTTAATTTTATTTACAATGTGGCATAATATTCATGTTTATTACAATTGCAAATGTCAGATCGAGTTTTGAGACAATTTGGGGAACTACAGGATATTCCCGAGGCCCAAGTAAATATGATTGAACTCCGCCAGGACAAGGAAGGGATTAGTGCAGTAGATTACATCAAGTTGCGAGGAGAGTACTTAGCCACATGACATTATTGGCAAGATATTATTCTAGATTTTTCGGTGGCGACTAGACAGGAGATCAGTTTTGTTGAATACCTGAGGTGGTATAGGTGAATGATTCGGATAAGAATTTCCAGACCACAAATCCAATCAAACGAGACATATATGCCATGTGGCTTATTTCAGCAGTACGAGGCTGGAAACCTTATAAGTGTAATATTCATTATTATGTTTAAAACATTCTGATTGGTTATGTGTTCTTTGCTAATCATATGTACACTTTATTTCCTACAGATTGATGCAGCTCGGGAGTTTATATGGAACATTCTGAGCGTACCAGAAATGCACAACCCTCACCATGTATACGAGGATTGGTATGCAAGGTCCATACTCTTCAAGGAAGAAAACCAAAACATATTTGACGATCCCAAGGACCATCCCCAACGTTCCTCCATACCAATACACACAAGAAATGTCATTCACCAGTTCTGATCCATTAAGCCAAGGATCCCCTTATCGGCCTGACATCCCATTTAAGACTGAGATGGAACCCAAGATGACGTTAACACCTCATCCCCTTTATATGTATCACTTGAGTCCATCGGGTGATGGTGAGAGCATGGGTTAATTAAAGTCGATGCAGTTGACTCCAATATAGGAAGAAACGTCAGTCCTTACTTCACATTCTGAGGGCATGTCTCACAATCTTCCTTCTTCAATACGGGTGGAACAGACATCCATGATTAAGAAGGATCCTCTAAAACCATTAAAGGCGGATAAGGTGGAATGGCTCAATCGGCATTGCTTTTTGAAGGTGGTGGATCAAACGTATTTCTCTCATGTCAGTTCGGATGATGAGTACAAATTGACAATGTACCGATTAAAATAAGTACTCGGTATCGGCTAGAGTTAGAATATATGATACGTCCCCACTTTTTACTGTTTAATTTTTCATTTACATTTATATTAATATGTGTACTAATGTTATGTGTTTCTAATGTACAACATGATTTTGTTGCAAACGTCATCCGAATTTATAGTCCCGAATTTTATTTTTTCAAAATAAAAGATTTGCGTGGGCATTCAAGACCGACCAGCCTAAACAAAAGAATAGTTTTGATTGCGGAGTCTACGTGATGAAGTTTGTTGACTACGTTATTCAAGGCATATCATCTTTAGAAACGGTTAACTGGTTCGAGTAAGATGCCTCTTTATTTAGGTGTAGAATTGCCAATGAATTGCGTAAGCATAAGGCTAAAGATATTAATTTAACCACGGATAAATGGTAGAGTTACATTGGATTTTGTATAGGGAAAAATAACTTTATGTTGTATATTGCATTGGATTTATAGTTTGTGATTGGTATATTTTGTACATGTTGGTTTTGTTTAATAAATGGCAATACAGTTTTTTGAGCAATGGATTTATAGTTTGTGATTGATATATTTTCTACATGTTGGTTTTGTGTAATATATGGCAATACAGTTTTCTGAGCAATGGATTTATAGTTTGTTGATTGGTATATTTTAGGATGGATTTAATTACATGCTGATTGGTATATTTTGTACATTTTGGTTTTGTTTGATTTATGGAGTTGCAGATTCTGAGTTAGTAGATTACATTGGATTTACAGTTTGTTGATTGGTATAAGATATGTTGATGCTGTTGTTATAGGGAGTCTAGAAATTCTATGGACAATCTGTTAAAAAAATATATTGTCCGCAGTATTAAACTGCGGACGCTTGAACAAGTTTAAACGACATCGTCCGTATAGTATTTTGTAAATACTGTCGTCCGCAGTATTAAACTGCAAACAGTGGCTGACCATATTTGGACTGCAGGGGTATTTTTGACATTTTTTTCGTCTGCAGTATTAAACTGCACGTACTGATAATTAAACTGCAGACGAGAGGATTTTTAACCATTAAATCTCAGAATAGACAACTGAAATCTGTTGTAAGAATAAATTCTCATTTTCAACATTGTAAATAGATTAATCCCTATATATATATATATATATATATATATATATTGAATGCACATATATTTAAGTCTATTTGCATACGGCAGTTTCAAGATGGAAAGGGAGGGGTCCGTGGAAACCGGGTAGGGACTTGATAGTTGACTGATCAGAGGCTACAAGCTTGGGAAAATCCAACAAGAACAAGAAGAAGCAAAAATAATCTAGGCCCCAGGTTTAATGGTTATTTTTATCCTTTATGTATTAAGAGAGTGAGAGTTCAAAATTTTATAATGACAAAATTATGTGTATGAATTTAAATTCTATCTTAAATTATAAAAATAAAAAAAATAAAAAATAAGCAAAAATAAGTTGTGGGAAAAGCGAGAGTTGACTAAAAATATAGAGCGCTTGTTTTTTGAGTTTGATAATACTGCCATCATGTGCAGCGTATTATCTATCCAATCAATCTATAATCGTCCAAAAGAAATTTGATCATCCTAAAATAATTATGCGGATGACCTAAACTATTGTGCGGACAAAAACTCATATATTTATAAGAACGAAATGCCCATGTTTACAAAGTCTTTGCTCCATTTTGTTCTATGTTCTTTAGTTTTTCCTATTCTTACTTTTTTGGCATCTCAAATCAAGAAGAGTACGAGGCCATTACATCAAAAAAAAATTGTTGTGTAGCGAGAATTTTCTGTTAACTTATAATTATGACGTAAGTCAGTATATGAGATTTGATAGTTTTATAAGATTGGTCTGCCATGTTACGTAGTTAATTAAAAAAATTATCACTAAAAATATTTCACATAATTGAGAACAAAAAAATCAACACATAAAATCGTAATATATATCATTTCTTATGCCAAAAAGAGTGATGAACAAAGAATAATCCTACGTTTTTTAAATATCTTTCTAAATAACAAGAATATAACAAATGAAAAAAAAATAATGATGCCACAGCAGTGCAGTAGTCTTGAACTCTTGATTGGAAACTGGTTAGCGTTACGCGGTTATTGTACTCTTTTTTCAATTTGATTAAGACTCAATTACTAATATTTAAACAATTACACAACCGTTTTGATGTAAAACATTTGTAAATAAAATATATCATTGAAAGGAAATTATATCTAGATATAATCTATGCAAGTCTAAGCATTCATAAAAGAAGTTTGGACTTATTTTTATTATTATGGGAGTTACTCTGATAAGCTACCTAGTACCTAGCATGTTATTTATTTACTTCTTCTTCTTATTATTATTATTATTTTATTTTTTTATTTTTTTTATTTTTTTTATATTAGTTAAAAGATGATAGTTGAAATTATCAAGGCAAAAATGATAAAATCAAATCAAATATATATTTAATAACACTCTTACAATTATTGTAACGATCGATTTATTTTGATAATAATATTTTGACCGGGGACAATATTAGGTGCCTAAAAAAACAGAAAAAATTTCATTATCAATCTTTTATAAAAACACACAAATCGTTCTTAATTATGGATTAGGCCCCACTTATGCGACTAAAACCCCTACCCTGAAAACAAAGAGTTGAAGATGTGGCTTATAACACGCGAGTGTAACTAGCACCACATACACCTCAACCTCAACCTCAAGAACAAGGAAAACACCATTAAATTTGAGCCCCACCAGAAGTTCTGGGGTGAAAATTTTGGTGGGGTGAAAATTTTACAATACAATTTATTTTTAAAAAATATTGCGAATAAAAAAAATAAAAAAAAATAATATGATAAAAGTTTTCTAAGGTTGACCTTTTAAGTTGTACAAGAAAACTTCAAATACAATGTACTTTTAATTTTCACTAAACAATTCAATTGTCCGATTGCATAGAACATGTAAAAATATAAAAATATATTGTATAATTTTTCATATAATTTAGTGATATGCGACAAAAACTTTATAATAATAAAAGATGATTTATGGAACAGATTGAGTAATTTATTACAGTTAATCACAACTAATTATTATCAAGAATATCCAAACCCATATATATTAATTTGAAGTCATATTTTGGCTTAAAATATTAACGTATTAAATTTATAGTTTATTAAAATAAATATATTTTTAATGTTGTTTTTTATGCTCAAATATGATAACTTATTATCACCTCAACAATTACTTATTGCAATTTGTCCATATATTTGTCTGCTGACTTGCTCCAATTTCAAAATTAAAGTCTGGGGTCTAATTTACACCCATCAGTCTGAACTCCGTTCTACGTTTATTCGATAGACTCCAGAGAAATAAACGAGAGGGTGATTTATGCATCGGTCTTCACGAGAGAGAGAAAAAAAAAATCCAAAACATAATCTAAAGATAGATCTTCCCTCTTAACAGCTATTGGCCATTAGGGAGACATGACAACCCTGCCAACAAATTCAAAGACGAGTGGATTCTTTATGTGAATTATTTTTAGGGATAACTTCTTCGTCAGTCTCAAATTATAATTATTGAGAATTGATATTTTTCTAGAAAAAAAAATATTAAGAGAAGTGTATTCAATTAAGACTTTTAAAATCTTTTTTTAAGTGATAGACTTTTGTAGAGTTCGTAAATTTTAATGATTTTTAAAAACTTTTTAAAAATATTTTTTTAATGACTTTTAAAGAGTCCATGAAATAAGTGACAGACTTTTATAAATTTTTTACCAAGACTTTGTTAGACTTTTGTATACTTCTGATATATCTTGCAGCTTATATTAATTGTTAATTAGCCCATGTGTACTACTTCTCTCTCTTGTTAATTATTCTAAATAAATTGTTAGAAAAAATTCATATTACATTATACCTTTATTTAAATTTTGTATATACCTAAATATATGTAAACAAGTCCAAGAATATTTTTAATTATGAAGGTGTCAACTATTAGATGTTATACATCCTTATATTTTTATTTTCAATTTTATTTAAAAAATAAAGTATTTTTGAACTCTAATTATTTAAATTATGAATAATTAATTTAGTATATTAATAACGAAGTTAATTTAGTTATGTTTACTACAGTTAATTTATTCGTTATTTTAATTGTCGTTAATCAAACTAGATGTTATTCTTGTTACACCTAAGAGAAAAAAGAATATATCTGATGAATACTTCAAATAAATTATAATCTCATTAGTTAGTATTATTGTAGTTAATTGTTAACCACATAATTCTTGACTTGATTCATTGTTATATAAGCATTTAGTTTAGTGATTTATGATAAATTGATACATTTTAATTGATTATGTAAAAACTCTATATAGTATTTTAATGCTATCACTCGTAAGCAACATTTATAAAATATATTGAACGTCTAATAGAAAGGATTAAACAATAAACTAACTTATTATTCATTTGCATTAAGTATAAAATTTGTAGATAAACTATATGTTCACTTTTTATTTAACACAATTCATGGAGACAACCTCCTAGAAAGACAAAACCTCATAGCCAACCAGGCAAAAAGGCCAAGAAAAAAAATTTGATAATACATGCATGTAGGTGAGATTCTCAAGATGAGATTGTGAGCTAATGATAGTGCAGATTAAGAGTTGAGTCTTTTATGTATGTGAAAGGTTAAAACGTTTATTTTTCTCATTTCTCACGTCTGTTCATTTTCTCTCTTTCTCAAATATTCGGAAGTATTTGGACATGAGGCCAAACTTTGGATATGAGTTGGTATTTACACATCTTATTCTAAAGTCTGTCAAACTCTACCATTTGATAGAAATCTGAAAAATTTATGACGTTTTGAATACCAAAATACTTTTATAGATTTTTGTAAAAATCTCAATTCAATACAAACTAATTTTTAAAAATATTACAAAAGTTGTAATTGAATACCACCAAATTTTTATAAACTATTTAAATGTCTTGATTGAATACAATCAAACTTTAAAAGTCTTTATAAATCCTTAAAAATTCTAGTTGAATAACCCCCCCCCCTAATATTTTTGCAAGACCTCATTTACATGAAGGTGAGCTCCACTTACTATTCATATAAGTTAGGTCTTCCGAAAATATCAATTTCTCTTGTAAAAATATCAATTATCTAATTATTTTTCACATTTAATCTCTCAAGTGCTTTTTTTTTTCTTTGCATATTTTATATTTAGATTTTATAATTTTTATAATCTCTGCTCAATTTTACAAAAACAAACCAATTGAAAAGGACTAAATGTAAAAAATAACTATAATTTGGGAATTAAAGAAAATGTTATCTCTTATTCTTAATATAAGTTTACTATTTCCCTCATTTTTTATTTTGGAAGTAAGAAAATACTCCCTCAATTTCAAATTATAATATTAATATTGACTTTTGAAAAGTCAGTTTCAAATATTTTTAAACTTTAAATTGAAATGAATTCATTTAGTTTATGTCAATACAATTATGAATAATATAAATGACCTAAAAATACTAATAATTATAAAAAAAAATTAAATTAATCACATCAATTTTAAATTTAAAAATGTCTTTAATTGATTTTTTTTTAAAAGTTAATAATAATTTTATAATTTAGAATAGAGGGAGTAATACTTTTTATATATCGACAGAAAAATAAATTTGAAACTTCAAAGTCGCGAATTTATTTGAACCAAACTTCGAACATATTAAATAAACTTAACCAAACGTCAAATTTAGTAATTTTAAGTTCAGTCAAACTTAAACAATTAAGGATAATATTAGTTGTTAAAATTTTTGGTCCCAGATGAGTATTAAAAAAAATATGATATTGATTTTGAGTACATATTTTGTGATAAGTTGTATTAAAAAATATTATTAAAATAGGAGAGCATTATTTTTACATGAATTTTTGATATTTGCACATGATTCTTTCTCACATGAAAGTGAGACTCACTTTATTCTCATATGAGAGAGCATCATGTGAAAATATCAAAAAGACTTTAGAAATATCAGTTCCCTTAAAATATGGCAAATAATATATATGTTGACTATTAATGTTTGAATTTGTCTGGACGTTGAACTAGTGTCTAAGACATCAGACATTCACAATAAGACAACAGAAAATACTTGATTGCTTGGGCCACTAGAAGATATTTCCTGTGTGAGAGTAAATATATGTTTCAAGATATGTTAATAATGGAGATACTTAGTATTAGAATGACATTCTTCGCTTACCTCTATAGTCCATATTGTCTTTTATATTAGCCGTTCTTCCCCCTCTTTTTGCTAAGTAGTGCAACGACTACTTCGGAAAAAGTAATTAATGCCTCTATTATTGTTCGGAGTAACTGTCATAACATCCGGAGTAAATGATGATTTGTAAATGATATGAAAACTGTCATATCATTTATCAGCTGGAGTTAAGAGACAGTGGACCAAGTCTATTTAATTGAATTTTTTTTCTTGTGGGCACATTAAGCCTAATGGGCTATAGGGTTAAGGCCTAATGTAGACAACCCATTTACTCTAATAAAAATACATGGGCCTAAAATCGTCAAATCACATGACAAAATTAGATTCCGATGAACGTGTAACCTTAAATAATAAGATAAAATAATAATGTGAGAATTCCTTTTATTCAACTATATAATTAAAATCACAAACTTAATTTGGTTTTTAAAAAAATTGGTTCAGCTTTCCTATTCATATTAACATAAGTACTCTATAAATTTATATCAATTAAATATTATCCAAATTTAAAAATATTCTTATTTCTAATAGGAATAATAAATAAAGGAAAATATTTTTCTTTCCTATTCAAATTAGTATAAGTACTATACAAATTTATAACAATTAAATATATACTATCCAAATTTATAAAGTTAATAAAAAGAAACCCAACAAATCTTTAATAGAAAAAGTAACTTCTAAGTGATTTTTTTTTTGTTTTACCAATTTAATTACAAGCTTTTTAATCACAATTTTATGTAATTAATTAAGAAAATATAACACATTATAATATATATTACCTAATTTTTTTAAAACTCTAAATTATATCAAATCCATAATTAATTGTATTAAAAATATATGTGAATTTTTTTAAAACATAATAACTGTAAAATTAGTTAAAAAAATTTTTATAGTAATTCATACTAACTAATTATCATAGCTAAATTAAAACTTGTTAGAGCTTGAGTTTCATACTTCCGTTTGAATTAGAATTTCAAGTAAATTTTGTTAATATAAAAATTAATATAGAATTCTATTACAAACTTAAATAAAATCAAAATAATTATTTTCACATAATCATAACTAAATAAATATGCATTCCATTAAAATGTTTAGCTTAATAACGATCGAAGTAATATGTAATATATAATTCAATATTTATTATTTAAATAAATATTTAATAAACTAAAAACTACAATTATCTTCTCAAAATTCTAATTAATATTTATTTATTTATTTAATAATATAATAAACTATTATCCATAGAGTCCGTGTTTCACACGAGGTTGATGAACTTATTCATTCTTAACCCAATATATTCATATATGTTGACATTTAACATTAACATAAATTTGTCATCATATTTAACATGGTTTTTAAAACATTTTAGTTGCATATTATTTGATAATTTTTTAAAGAAGTATTAACATTGCCGAACAATTAGACACGACCCATATATAACCTGATTGAATGACAAACCTAATCTCTAGACAGCCTTGGCCTTTGAAGAATTGTTAAATTTGCAAGGGGTACACAAAATGGGTCCCACGTCATTATAATATATTTTTTTCATTCTAAATTATTTAATCATTATTGACTTTTAAAAGTAAATTTAAAATATTTTTAAATTTAAAATTAAGATGACTCATTATAAATTATAAAACAATAAAACTTATATTGAATAATAGTTTTTAAATAATTTATAACATTTATCATTGTTTTGATTAAAATTAGAAGAATGCAAGCCAATTTTAAATCTAAAAATCTTTTAAGTTAACATTAAAAAGTGAAAATTAATTAAATAATATCAAACGGATGAAGTACCAATTTTATAACTTATTTCATAGGCCTCGTGTCCACAAAAGTGTTTGAAGTTTTGAATAATGACACCTTCTCAACCACGTTTTTAATATGTATGATAATGTTAAAGGTTCAAAATATTTTGTATTAAATGTATCTTAAATAATATAACAATAAATAAATAAAATATACTTTATAATATAATCAATTATATTAAATTTATTTGATTAATATAATAATATCACATTATTTAAAATTCTTAACATAATCGTAAAAAATTAAAAGTACGATGGAGCTTATGAACATCAATCACCCGCTAATTGGTAAACAAAAAGCTAAGAATCCTTGTTATTGGGATGTGATTTATTGAATTCCTGTATTTTATATGGGCCAATAATGGATTGTGGGTAAGTTCATTTAAGTATTCTCTTTGAGGCTGTTTGGATAAACGTGAAAGGTTATAATTCTTATTAATTTAGGATTCTAAATTATGTTGTAATCCCGGATTTGAGAGTGGTAAAGGTTGACCAATTAACATTATAATTATAATTGAATTATGTCAAAAAAATTCCCATCCTAATTCGTTGTGGGGACTCGGGCGATGAATGAAAAAATATTAATAATTCATATATAGACTCATCTGATGACAAAATTGATTGCATGGAGCCCTAAACAATAAAATAATAATGTAGAGATTCGTTATTCTCTCTTATCCCAATTATCTACGCGCGTAGGTATACAACAGTAGACACCCTTATGTAAATAATAACGATACGTTTGCGTTCTGTTTTTGAGTTTTAAAATGGACCCAAAAAAAATGATCAAAAAATTTAAGTTTTTTATTCAATTTTTGTGTTTCTAAGTTTTTTAACAAATAGAAAAGAAAAGAAATGGATAAAAAATTTGGCCATTTTTCCTGCCAAAGTTTTTCATTCAAAGTTAACAAGATTTAGACGAAAAAGAAAAATGAGATAAATAATGTTATCATAATTTTCATATTATCCTTAACTTTAAATATAATAATTTTTTAATTATAACTCATATCTCCATCTACAAGCAAAAATAAAAATACTCGTAATTCATAATTATTTCCGGTGTATGACTCTCTCCCCCTTTGGATTAAATTACAAAAAACTGGAAACAAAATGGTTCTCTCCTTTGCTATTTCAGTTGGAAGAAAGAATTGATTCCGTCAATAAATCAACAAAAAAAGCAAAATTCAACCATCATTTCATACCGATCAAATAAAAACTATTAATTCATATGAAACTAATTTGGTGTTGTACAAAAAGATGATTTTGTCATGCTAACACTAAAAAATCATCACTTTTTATGGCAAAATAAAGAAATCGTGACTTAATTAATAAAACGTAAAACAATTTACAAATAACATATTGTGTATCATTTTTACTTCATCAAAATACTTTTTAAGTTTTTTTTTTATCTTATATATGTATGATAATTAATAAAATGGTAAATAAAAAATATTTTTTATTTTTCTTTTCATTAGAACTCAGAAACACAAGAAAAGAAATTTTTATGTTTTCTATTCTTTTATATTAAAAACTCAGAAACAACACAATTTTTTTTTTTAAGTTTTCTATTCTTTTATTTTCTGCTCAAATTTTAATTTTCTATTCTTTTCTTTTCTATTCAAAACTCAGAAATAGTGTTAGATTAAAAGAATAAAATTAGTGAGAGACTAGAATAGAATAAGAAATCAAATAAAAAGTACAATAATTCATTATATTCTATCTAGAATGAATTATTTCATACTCTCTCTTATAGAATAAAATTCACAAATTTGGTAAAAATAAAAATAGTTCATTCCATTTCAATAGAACAACCAAACACAATTTTTTTCATTCAAGACATTTCATTCTCACCTTCATTCATGCAATCCAAACATAACATAACGGGTGAACATGTAACCGCTCAGCTACTAATTCACAAATTAGTGCAGGAACCATAGTAGGAGGAAGAAAAAAACCAAGTTTTCTCATATAGGCCTATTCTCTTGCCAGTTACATGTATATATGAATTCCGACTATTTCCCAGACATTGAAACTCCATTACATGCACATCTATTCTGAAAACCATTTCTTATGTTATAAAGGTAGCTAGAAATTTTAATTTACATTTGAAATGTACATGCCAGAATAATCTTATATATCTGTGTGTGTAGGCAGGACAAAATTAGCACCACCTGTTCTATGCCTTGCTGATATTTGCTCTAGTTTGTAACTGGATTATGTTACGAGGAATTTACATGAGATATTTCATCAAGAATCTACAATCATCTCGGTGTTGGGAGAAGCTGAACTCACAGGAACCTTTTCCATATCCATTGGCGTGATGACTTCATCTTTCTTACTATGCTCCACATTCTCAAGTTTCATTCTCTGGAAAATTTGGCATTTTTAGTTAATTAGGGTCAAAATCAGTAAATGAAAAATGGTAACCAAATATAATCTGTTTCATGTCGTAGAAATCAAGATAACCGTTACAAAAACATTAAATAATGATCACTTCCATTTTCTCCATTTAATTTAAAATGTATTTCCAAATTTATACGCACGAAATTTCTAAGAATGGGATTTATGCCTTCCATACTTTCTGAGTTTATTGTTTGGTAGCAATGATTGAGGCACTGCCACACTGGTGTTCCTAGTGGAAGGAGAAGTAAACTTGGTTGACAGAGGTGTAAGATTTGTTTATAGCTGTATCACCGTCACAATTATCTTTATATTTATATCCACCTCTGCGCACTGTCCTGTTCTTTTGTTGTTGTGGGGGACAAGGTAATTGTGTATTTTATTCGGTGTTTTAAAAGTCCCCACCTAGGCCCACTTGGACGCTAGGAGGTTCTCTACCGCCTCAATTTGGCTAGGGTCCCACCTAGGCAGAATTAGTCCAATACCAAATCTATTTAATAAAGGTCTTGAAGCTTTACAATACTTGAATTGAATTTGTTAAGCCTCGTAACTTTTTAATTTTTTGGTAATTTTTCATGTAAAGAATCTTTACATTTATATATGTTTTATATAGCATATAAAAATATATACAATAGAGAGACAAAAATGAAATCTCCTAAGAAAAGACCTAGACAGCGCCTAGGCAACCTACATGCTAGGGCCTTCGCAATTTTCAGAACACTGATTTTATTTTACTCCTGAACATAATCAAAAGAGTATTTCCACTTTTCCTTATTTCAGCAAACCTTAAAAGCACTAGTATTAGAAAGAGCAAGAATTGAAACCTTCGTTGCCGTGGAAATGTCCTGTGTCATACGGGAAAACATATTTGTGTATTGCATCTCTTTTTGTTGCTCTCAGCTTGAAGTTGTTTCAGTTTCTGCTGAACCGCCTTCACCTCTCTACATAGCATCAACCATTGTCCTCAAAAGGAACACAGTAATAGGAGTGACATTAAGTCATCTATTAACGTGACAGTGATCAATGACTTGTGCATACCTGTTCAGGGGATCAGCCTCCAAAGCCTTTTTAACGTCCAATTCAGCCAAGTGTAAATCTGCAGTTTCCATATAAGCTTGTGCCCGCCTGTACAAAGCTTTCACGTTGTTGAGCTCAATATCTAGGACCTGTCAAATATAAAAATGACAGTGACATGATGTTTGAATTATAAAAGAAAAGCTTTCTAACTGACGAATGAGGATTGAACTACAATAGTGCACGCCACTCATATGCGATCCTACTATTTGCTTCAATTCTACATAATACCCCTAAGAAATTGGATATTTATTTATTATCATGTACATTTTTTCACAGAAAAATAAAGGCCATCCTTAAAGAAAACCATGTCTGAGTCTACGAAAACTTCGAGTTTAAACTATAGAATTTAAGGAAACAACCCCCAATGTACCACATTAGATTACACTGCGTAGATTAGGGGTGAGCATTCGGGTAAAACCGAAAACCGAAAAACTATAACCGAAAACCGAATTGTCTCTATTTTCAATACCCGAATAGATACCCGAATTATGCTATAACCGAATTATCGAAAAACCGAATAACCGAATTTACTATTCGGTTATTCGGTGTTAACAGTTTTCATAATTAACAGTCAATACATTCACGGAAGCAGCCAAGCAGCCTAATTAATAATTAAAATGAGTAAAATTAACAATACATAATTAACATGATTCAGAGTTTCAGTACAAGAGTTTCCAATCAAATAATTAACAACAATCAACATGCTAATTTGTGACACAACAGAAGCACTAAAGCAGGCAGCAGGCTAATATGTAGCAATATGCAGCACAACAAATGCCAAAAGGCCAGAAGCAGGTCCACCCAATTATTATTAAATGGTTTAAGCAATCCTCTCTAGAGATAAGCAAGCAAAAGCTGCAAAACTATCATTTATCCATTCATGTCACATGCCCAATTCGATGACCCAATAAGGTGCTTCAATATTACTCGTACAGTTGGTGAAACTTCAAATTATAGCCATATAATGATTCTAATCTACAAGCTAGAACAAAAACATATGGCAAACTCTAACAGAAGTTACAGAATGTGCAGTATTTGTTAGCCAATCAATCCCTATGCATGTTAAAGCTTCTCATTAATTTGGCTAGTAGTCAATAAATCTGCAGATCTGGGGCACAGAGTGAGAGAGACAAAATGAGAGTATTGTTGTTTTAACTTAAGCCCAAGGCTCGGCTTTTTCTTTTTTTTTAATCTTTTATCTATTTCGGTTATTCGGTTAACCGAAATATTTAAAAACCAAACCCAAAACAGAAAATCGAAAATTAAAACGGGTATAACCGAAATATGAAAAATAACCGAAAAATTATAATATTTCGGTTAAAAAAAATCGGTTCAATTCGGTTTTACCCGTTTTTTGCTCACCCCTAGCGTAGATCGTGCCCGTTTCGCGACCCAAAATTATCCGCATTTTAGGTAACATTGCTTTGGAAACTAATAAAACTGTCGAGAAGAGGTGCTCCCCTGCCCCCTCCCCCAAAAAAATAAATAATAATAATAATAATTTCTCCGCCACCATGATAATTAAAACGAAAACCACGACAGTCCACAGTGCGGGATATTCTAATACTAATCATTTATGCCAGCAGATATCCTTGTACTTTGCATGTTAATCATGTCCAAGACAGAACTGAAGGGACTTCCAAGCACACCTCAGTTAACTTTATACTTTACCTGTGAACATAGCTTGATTGCTCCCTTGAAATCATTCAGTTTAAGGCAACAAGCTGCACTATTCAACCAGCACGACAATCTTAAGCATTTGGCGAGTTTTTGATTGTTATCTTCAAAGGATCCATCTTCACCAACATAGGTCACAGCCTGGAAACAAAGGTATCAAATAATCCAAAATTTGGGAGTTAACCAACAAAGAACCACATGAAACTCACTTCATGAAAATAAGTAAGCTACCTTGTCATATTTCTTCCAAGCTCTTTGATGCTTTCCTTTTTTGAACAGTTCATTGCCGCCATCTTTCTTTATCTCAGCTGCCTGAATTCTTTCATCGTTAGTCATCTCCCATGACGCTCTTTCCTTTTCCCGAAATAAAACAGAAAGTAATCAGAATTTCGAAATTAGGAACAACTAAAAGAATACCGAATGGCAGGAACAACATATTTGTTAGTTAGTACACAAACAAGAAGACATTTCATAAAAGAAAATAACTCCCAATTATTTGCAGAAACAATAATAATATGAACAATTGGCCCTCTTATAGCATATTAACTAACTTGATAATAATTATTTTTTAATATTCTTTTCATACAAATCGTTTCTAATTGGATATATTAATAGTCAATTGAGGATACACATTACTAAACAATGGCAACATTAATAAACATACCGGTTACTACTATGCCTTCAAACCAGATTCTATTTTCAATTAGTCCGAGCTATTGGACTCACCTGTTTAGGAATTTTAAAGCATTACACTGTCAAGTTCATTTTAATTTTTATTTATTGGGAAAAGGGGAGGCTTTAGAGGCAAACTTTCAAGTCAGTACTCGGCTGATGTAAGGTATGACATATGCACTATATGATCCACTTGCAAATGTATATCCCTCAATTTGATAATACACAGCTTCAACTCGAGATGGAGATGGATGAACTAGTAGGACCAAGACTTGAAGCCCTCAATAGATGAGAAACTTTCATATTCAAGCAAACTAAGGCACAAAACAATGAGCCATAGGCTCTTAATGAATCCAGAAGAGTAGAAACCAGAGAAATTAAGAAAACTTCTAACAAAAACACCAAATTCACCAAGCCTATCATTAATTCCCATAATTTTTAGAATAAAAGGCAACATCCACAATCACACAACCCATTATATACGGAGGTAGCTTGGTTGTGGTTCCCATAACTAGTTTCTATATCAACGGCACAAAAGCAACGTAGTTATGGATATTTCATTAATGGCAGTTTTTCATTTTACCAATTTCACATTAATTTTAATAAGTAAATTACTTTTAATCATGTAGCACCAAAATGGAGGCAAACCCGAGGTCACACGAAGTATAAAAACAAACAAGCCACCCTTCTAGAGACTAAGCAACCAAATGAACCCCATGCAGCAACGGCACAAAAGCAACGTAGTTATGGATATTTCATTAATGGCAGTTTTTCATTTTACCAATTTCACATTAATTTTAATGAGTAAAATACTTTTATTCATGTAGCACCAAAATGACTAACTCATCTACCCAAAAAAAGAAACTAAAGCTGCCCAATAATGACTATTTGCATTCAACATACCGATTATTCTGTCCCTTCATAAGAGTCCACCACAAGCTGTGCCGAACTAAGTCTCAATGCTCAAACCAGTCCTTACTAACCTTCACCCCTTTCCACCCATCTTGTGCGGCGATCCAGTCATAACCCATGACAAATCGCAGAGAGAAACAGAAAAAAACAACTGACATTTATAGTGAATGTGATATTTAACCATTTTATTACTCAAATCTATGTTGTTTCGGGATGTCGCCACAACCAACTAACTGTAACGACAACCACACTTCTCACATAAGGTGCTGGTGGCCAAGCAAACTAGGTGTACTTGTGAGACTTATATAAAATGAAGAGAGAATCTAATATTCAACAATGAAATTCTGTTACAAAATAACCAGCAGAAATGCTGTTATATATATATACGTATATATATATATATATATATATATATATATATATATATATGTATATGTATATGTATGTATATAGAGAAAGAGAGAGAGCAAGCCTAACTAACTTACTAACAAATACCTACACTACCCTTCTATACTAGTAATACTGTTATCATCCCCCCTCAAGTTGGAAGATTGAAACAGGCTACAAACTCCCAACTTGGAAACTAAGGGTGTGCAAATGTGCATGGTGTGGTTTGGTACGGTTACAAAGTTTAACCATGACCAAATTGTATAATACGGTTAATATTATAAAAGTAACCGTAACCGCGGTTAACCAAACAATTCAGTTACTAACGGTTTCGGTTAATCTTTTGCGGTTATGATTTTTTCCCGATTAATATGTTATTCAAAGAATGAAAAAAGTAAATAAGCAAGCTAATAATAAAAGGAGTTTAA
Source organism: Hedera helix (assembly GCA_947179155.2). Taxonomy (NCBI): domain Eukaryota; kingdom Viridiplantae; phylum Streptophyta; class Magnoliopsida; order Apiales; family Araliaceae; genus Hedera; species Hedera helix. The sequence continues at coordinate 14,836,026 of OX359283.1, read as the reverse complement.
AGTTCAAACAATAAGTATTACCCACTACTAATACTACTACTAATGCAAATATGAAATTATTAGAACTTGTAAATAACATTATGCTATAAAAAAAAGTTATTAATATTTTCCACAAGTTTGTTATACATGTATGATATAAACAAGTAGAAGAAAAATTATATCAACAACTAAAAAGCTAGCAACATAGAGACAATTAATTCATTCATGAATGCACATTCTATTATTATGTTAGTAATCATATACTAGAATTTTGTGTCTATGTGCATATATATATATATATATATATATATATATATATATATATATATATATATATGCAGTTCGGTTCATTCAGTGCGGTTTTCATTAGTAACCGTTATTGTAACCAAATGTGAGGTTCGGTTTTTTCTTTTTCGGTTTTGGTTTATTGAATTTTCCATTGGTTACAGATTTTTGCGGTATGGTTTCACGATTTTTTCGGTTTCTTATTTTTTTGCTCACCCCTACTGGAAACAAGAGTTGTCAAATGATCTGACGCTAAAGCCTTGGTGAAAGTTATCTGCTGGTTGCTGATCTGAAGGCAAATGATCAGTAGAAATGATTCCTCTACTTAGTTTTTGTCTTACAATATGAAGTCATTTCAAGATGTTCTGTCTTTCATGAAAGACGGTATTTGAAGCAATATGCAGGGCTGACTTGCTGTCACAGAGTAAAGTAACAGGAGTAAGCCTTCATGTAACAAAATCTTTGAGTAAAGCAAGCAACCAAGTAAGCTCACAACAGGTATCTGCCATAGACCTGTACTCAGCTTCAGCTGAGGACCTAGACACTGTATGCTGCATCTTAATTTTCTAGGAAATTAAGGAATTACCCAATAGAACACAGTAGCCAGTTAAGGACTGTCTAGAAGCTTTACATCCTCCCCAGTCAGAATCACAAAAAGATGTTAAGGTAAGTGAACTGGATGCTGAGAGAAGAATACCTTGAGCAGGAGCTTCTTTAAGGCATCTAACCAGTTTGAGAGTAGCATGAAGATGAACAGATGTAGGAGCTGCTAGAAACTGAGATAAAACATTAAATGAGTAGGAGATGTCAGGCCTTGTGATAGTGAGGTAAATCAGTTTGCCCACTAGTCTTCTACAAGTACTGATGTCTGACGCAAATAACAAGTCTCCTTTAGCATCCAAGAGATTATGATGTTCCATAGGGACTTCAGATGGTTTTGAAATAGTGAGACCAACATCTTTGAGAATGTCTATGGGGTACTTTCTCTGATTTAGATAGATACCTTGTGAGGATCTGGCTACTTCATTGCCCAGAAAGTATCTCAATGGACCTAGATCCTTAATTTTAAATTGAGTACAGAGAAAGACTTTAACTTGTTGAATTATAGTATTGTTTGTACCAGTCACCAGAATATCATCAACATTTACTAATAAAGCCACAAAGTCACTTGAAGTGTCGTAAGTGAATAAACTGTGATCACTATAGGACTGAAGAAATCCAAATTGTTTCAGGGATGAAGAAAACTCTAGCTGCAAATTTATCATGAGTAGCTAAATTGGAGGCAAAACACAAACAGCCAAAGGCTCTTATGTGTTGGTAATCTTGTGTTTTATCAAACAACATATGATACGGAGATTTGCCTTTCAGTACCTTAGTAATAAGATAAGTTGCAATAAATAGACAGTCACACTAGAAGGAAATTGGAAGATGGGAATAAAATCTTAAAGCCCTAGCCATTTAGAGAAGGTGTTTGTGTTTTCTCTCCACAACACCATTTTGTTGTGGAGCAACTAGTTTGATGCATAATACCTAGAGAGGCCAAGAAAGGGGTAAGGTCTTTATTGAGAAATTCAGTGCCAATGTCTGGCCTCACAATTTTCACTTGGACAATTAAATTGTGTTTTGACTAGAGAATTTTTTTTTTAAGAGATGGATTTGAGACTTGTCATGAAAGAGAAATACCCAACTACATCTAGAAAAATCATCCACAATTGTCAAGAATTTATTACACTTGCCATGAGTATGATGCTTGTATGGTCCCCATACATCAGTGTATGAGATCAAATTTGCAAGTACTATGAGTATCACTAATAGGAAAAGGTAATCTAGTTTGTTTTGCCAAATGACATACATCACAATGAGATTCAGTAGAGCAATCAATTTCAACTGGTACTTGTTTTAGTACAGATATAGAAGTGTGCCCTAATCTAGCATGGCACAAAGTAGTAGAAGAAAGAGTACAGTTATGAATTGCAGATTTGGAACAATTAGAGGATCTTAAGAGATCAGAAGTACAAGATGCAAAACATTTAATAGCATCTACATGTAATCTGTAGAGACCATCAGTCAAGCTACCAATCTCTATCTTCTTCTTCAAGATAGGATCCTGCAACTAGCATAAAACATGACAGAAAAATGGTTATCAGATGTTATTTTTGGAATGGAAAGAAGATTGTAGTGAAAAGTGGGAACACATAGGACATTCACTAATTTTAAGTGAGAAGTCCGTGTAATATGCCCAATATGAGTAATGATAGAAGAATGACCATTGGGTAGATGAATGACTGAATTAACTTGTTTAGGATGTTCTAAAAGATGAATAAAAGGTGTAATATGGTCAATAGCTACAGAGTCTAAAATCCACCGAGTCATATTCATAGTAGAACACTGCTGAATGGGACTAGCAAAGTGAATAGGATAGGGAGTAATGACATTACTAGCCAGATGAGAACTAGTAGATGAATTAACAGTTTTCATGCCTGCCTAAATCAATTGCATATTTTGTTGGCATTGAGCATCAAGAATGGTAAAGAGTATGTGCTGGGCTTCTCTCAAATTGGAGCAGAACTATTGTGTTTGAAAGCACCCTCTGCATCAGTAGTTAGGTTCATAGAGACTTGAGTAACAGTGGAGAAAGCTTAGATCTCAATTTAGGTTTAGGTTGACCATACAAACCATGCCAAGGAGTGTAATCAGTCACAGAAGAGGAATCCACAGGATTGACAGTAGCTAAAGGCATAGATTTCTTATTATTAGCAATTCTGAAGTTTCTTTGAAAATTCTGATGTTTGACACTCATAGCAGTCCTCTCAGTACTATTAAACTGCACACCAGAGTTCTCTCTTTGATGTTCTTCTTGCAACAACATAGAATATGCTTGATTCAGAGAAGGCAAGGGATTCATTAACAAAATTTGCCCCTAATGCCAGTAAACTGATCACTAAGAACCATTAGAATCTGACTGAGTTTCAACCTTGCTCATAAGTAGCAATTTTCTGTGACACTTCACAAGTACAGGTTGTGCAAACACAGGTGGGAATGCTTGACAAATTGTCCAATTCATCAATCAATGTCCTAAACTTGGTAAAAGAAGCAGTGATAGATAAAGTTCCTTGAACACACAGAAATATTTCCTTTCTCAGATGAAATAGTCTATGCACATTGCTTTGAAAAAATCTACTAGAGAGATCATCCCACATCATCATAGCAGTAAAGAGATATACAATATTGTTTCGAATTTCAGCTAAAACAGCGTTAAGAAGCCAGGAAATTGCCATATCATTGCATCTAATCCAGTGATTGAGGTAAGGAGAAGTGCCTGAAGGTTTTGGAAGAGAGCCATCTATCATCCCTAGCTTATATTTGGCTGAGAGAGCAATCATCATCGATCTTTTTCATTGATTATAATTGTAATCAGTAAGAAGCTATGTAACCAAAACCATACCAGGATGAGCCGAGTTCTGAAGAAAATATGGATGATTAGCATCCACTGGGCCAGTGAGTTAGATTTGCACCAGACGCAACAGCAGCATAAGATGCAATTGATGAATGATATATGTACACTACAGAGAAATTCAGCAACAAGCACCACACAGAGATGTAACAGCAATCAACAGGGAAGATGAATTGAAAAGGAAAAACAAATGATCGAGAAAGATGAAGGAAATTGTAATGAGTAATTTGCACAGAAGAACAAGAAATTTGCAGAAAATTTGATCTGTAGATCTACGATTGGAGATGCAGAAAATGCAAAGAGCTCACCATAGCTTTGATACCATGATACTTTTGTAAAATGAAGAGAGAATCTAATATTCAACAATGAAATTCTGTTACAAAATAGATAGCAAAAATGCTGTTATATGGATGGATAGAGAGAGAGCCTTAACTAACTTACTAACAAATACCTATACTATCCTTAGTAGTAGTCCTGTTATCAACTTGTCATGGCCTAACCCTCATTCCAAAGCCAAGCAAGCAAGGCACATATTCTAATTAATAACATGCATTAAAACTAGGGAAACCATCAAACAAATATTTTTTCAAAATATCAAATATTTTAAGTTTAAGAGTAAATACTCATTTCAGAATTCAGAACAAGAAATTTAAGAAAAAAATAATGAGCACAAGAAAATAACATAGAAGGAAACTACACTTTACCATGAGCAACAAATGAAATCTAACTTAATCCTACTCTGTATATAGCTGATGTATTCCTTAAAACTTTTAACCTAGTCTTTTGTTTCTTTTTCTATCAGAATCTTACAATACGCGATACGTACATTTGATATGTATCGCAGGGTGAATCTAAAATGATACCGGATCTTACAATTCGATACGATTTTTATGATACGATACAATGCATGATACTTTTTAAAATCAACCAACCTGAAAAAGTTTTCATGTAGATCCAAAAGACTAAAAAAAAAACCTTTTAAGTCTTTTAACATTTCAATTAAAAAGGTTTTCTAATACAAACATATTCTATATGGCTTCATGAGCCTTTAATCACTTTTTAGACTATTATATCTAATTGAAAATGTCGCTCTATTTTTTTCCACGTCACTTTCTATAAGCAGATATATAAATCTCCACTTGTTAATTTGACTTATTTTATTTTGTTTTATAGATTAAAGGTGAATCTAAATTTTCGTTTTCTCGTGTTACTCTATAAAGATTACTGAAATAATATCTAATAAATCAATTTAGAATATCTTGGCTACTATTTAACTTTAAAATTTATTTTTAATCTATAATAATATTTACTTGACTACTTTTATATATAGTCAAACTTGTGTTTTATATGTTTAAAAATATATTACTATATTTTTTATTTTGTTTCCGTATCTTACAATAAAATACATGAAATACGATACGGGAGTTTTTGATACACGATACGATTCACGATTTGACAACTATACTTAGATGTCTTATTCTATCCATTTAACATTTACCAAAATATCAAACCCTTATTCTCAACAAGGATAATATCTACTCCTTGATTACGATCTCAAACACACAATTTCCACATGATGGAAAAACACAAAGCTGAAGTTTTCAAAGAAAACCAGGACAATGCCAGAATTTGATTAAATTCCACTTTCTTTGGTGAAAGTAATATAATGATGTTTCTCCTTCATAATCCTATCTTTTATGATGATGTTAAAATTAATACGTGATGCATGTTGGGTATTTTCCATATGAATATATGCGTACAAGTATACAAGGTCAACAAGTAATAAAGTGATAAAATAGAGTGTCGAACTCACAGGGAATTAAAAATAATTATTACCAAACACTAATTTAATATCAAATTAATTATATTTAAACAAGCGCAATTTAATTATAAAATAAACTAATTAAAATTACTAACTAAATTAAACTAATGAAAAGACTTAAATCAAATTAAAAATAGTTAAGATCACAATTTCTCTCAATACTTCATTTAAATCTCTTTATTCTCTTTTTAATTAATTAATTATATTAAATTGTTAACTGAGATTTCTTAACTGTTTACTAACTTTTTTCAAGAATTAATAAAAATATTTATTCCAATTAAGTTGCTATATTGCTATACAAAATAATTTGAAATAAACTCATTAAGATCTAACTCTCAATAAAGTTACATGTGGCATATATGTATCTTCATCCTACGCACTATTATGCTACTCTTCCTATAAAGAATCAACAAATTCACATGTTATCATATCCGAATCTAAATCTATAATCCACTTTTGATTTCATATAGATTATCCCAATAATTAATTAGTACATTAACACACAAAATAATTAATTAGGTCTAAACACTATAATCCATTCGTCAACTTCATATAGATTACCACATTAATTAATGCAAATAATTATATACTTGAACACACAAAATATGATAAACAATTAAATTATAATCAATTTAATTAAAAAGAAAATAAATTAATTTAAACTACACGGGTTCAATTGCAATCTCAATAATAAATTAGCTCATAAATAAATAATTAATTATCCACAAATAATTCAACATCTCACAATACAAAAATTAAAAGTAAAAGAAGAGAAATCAAATTTGTGTTAATATCCATTTGTTACTCGGATCACAGTCTCCAATTTTCAAGTTTCGCCTTCAATTCTTGAATCCTTCACGTTGAATATTTGCCCCTAAAACTACTCCTAAATTACTCTAAGATAATATATTTTGTTCTAACCTAATATATTCTGCTGAAAATAAAAGTTATGTAGTGTATTTATAGGAGTATAATAATAATCCTAAGCTAATGTGGAAAAGAAATCCAATTCGGAATCAAAATAATGCTTAATTCCTCGAATAATCCCATTTCTGGCAAATAACGCGCTGCCAAACAGTCTCCGCGTACGCTAACTAGGTCAATGTGTGTATGCCCGCCCGCCTGCATTGTACATACTTCTTCCGAAAATCCAAACAGCGTCGTATGCAGCATGACGCTATTTCTTTACTCCACCGCGCATTGCGCGGCTGCTCTCTTTTCTCTACACGCGTCGGATGACGTCGTTCAGTCACCGGCTCCTTCAATGCCTTGTGTGCATGGCGCTGAAGCTATTATTGGCTGATATTACGATTTTGCCACCGCCCTTATTTAATTACCAAACTGCCATCAGCTGCATATTTACACTTTTGCCATTCCTTATATTTTTCCTACAAAATAAAATATAAATTAATTAAAAATAATATAAAAATACTAAAAATAATAATAATGCATAATAATAAATAAAACACCTAAATTACTAAAAATACTTAAAAACTCATAAATAATTAAGTCCAAAAATATCCAATAAATAGGGAATAAATCCACTTATCAATGCAATTTCTTAGAAGGATAAATCAGTGATTTGAAGAGGGTAAAACACTGAGATTTGATTATTTCACACCCACTGGATTAAATTCCATTGCTTCTTTATTCGTTGTCTAGCTCATATGCATTTTCTTCAAGTACAACCCTTGATCATTATTTCTCAATGGCCTCACTATGGTGGTCCAATTATTTCATAAGTTTCGATAACTTGCTACTTTTAAATATATCATAGTATACATTTAGTGCTGTTAAAGGATCATCATAATTATTATGAGGTATCCGCTAACAAGTGTTGCATCTATAGCAACATCAAATGTGTATTCAATACTTATTGTCTCCTAACTGCCCTCAAAACTCCAATACCGACACTCCCTTTTGATTTCCCCATCAAAGAAGATTGATTCAAATTTAAATATGGAACAAGCTCTCCTCAATGCTTTCCAAAACAGTTTCCCTGGAATACCAAATCTAATTAACAGGAGTCTTAAGGTCTCTAGAGTTTGGAAAAACTAATTTTGTCTTGAATTTGCAAATTCTAGCAAAAGAAGGTTTGAAATCACGAGATACAAGAATCTAAATGAAACGCTAAATAGGGGGTGGTAGTTAAAAGGTAGCTAGGTAGCTTTGAATGCTAATTCCCAAAGTTATATGTCTATTAATTATCTTAAATGAACTAAACGTTGAGGGTCAATGTAAACCATTTTGTCATGATAAGGCTGGCAAATTTTATTCATTATTCTATTTTGATTCCATTTTTCTAGAAAATTATGCAATTTCAACAAACATTTTCTCTTTAGCTTCACCCCTGTATCCTTCTAAAGTTAAAATATATACAAAGTATCCACATCATCGATCCACTAAATCAGACGAGGATCCTTGGTCTGTAGAAGGAAGATACTAAACAGAGGCCATAAGTCTAAAATTATTTGTTTGCAATATTCGCCAGAAGCCTTACATTCATACATGCCATGCCACGCCCACCACTCGTCTAATCAAAAGGAAACACTTAGACTTGACCAATCCTCTTTACATAATGATTAAAGACTGTCTTAATGTATCTTCCGACGGTACCTATTGCTATATTTCTCTAAGATCCATGAGCCATAAGACAGCACCTCCACACATTATAGTCCATTCGGAATGGAGCAAAACTTTCTAATTTTTTTTTATCACTCTGGTAAACCATTAGGTGCATTCAATCTTACACCAACCACGCACACAGGCAATCCAATAAATTACCTGCAACAGCCCCAAGGAAATCATTGCCTCTCTGGAGTATTGAACCCATGACCTATGCCACTTAATACTAGTGTTTTTGATGCACCATTGAGTTAGCTTTGGGGACCACTGAGAAGACTCTCATAAGCATATTGTATGGTGGCTTGAGAAACCAAATTGCCAAGCTGTAGTCCCCCAGCACGACTGCTTATCATCTTTTTCTGAAAGAGACGGGCACTGAAACACTCACTCCCCTACCACCCCGAGATTTTTGACAATATTCCCGGCTCATTTCTTTATCAGAGTGCATTCATCTTGATGTTCGTTTTCATGCCTTCAAGTTTGTGATTTTTCTATAGCTGCCATCTAATGCAGACTTGTAAAGGCTCTTCAACTACATGAACAACAGTTCTCCCAAACTGTCATGCAAATGAGCCCAAACAAACCCCAGATATGTGTCATATTCGCAAAACAACAAAACCAATAAAGAACAAAAAATCTACCAAAAACTGTACCATGTCCAGTAGTCTAGTCTTTACACACTGTTCTTAAGTCAGATCGTTCTAGATCTTCATCCTCACGACTAACATTCCTAACAATGAAGAGATTTGTAGGCTTGTATAGAATTGCAGTAGTTCTAACACTTTCTCTCTCTCTCTCTACATATATGTGTGTGTGTGTGTGTGTGTGTGTGTGTGTGTGTGTGTGTGTGTGTGTGTGTCTATATATATATATATATATATATAAATTCGAACTCTTTGTTTATTTAAGAGTTTTATTTAGTCCTCTTGTGGGACTCATACTTCCTTAGGAATCATCATTTATTCTCTTTCATCCTAAGTTCTTTGAGGCATTTCGGGCCTCAGGTTTAGATGCTTAGTAACCACAAATAATTGCAATAATGATGATATTATTAATAATGAAATTTATGTTTTACGTGTGCTTTTGAACATATATACAAACACGCGTGCAAATATATACATATATTATGTGTGTGCATGCATGTTGTATGTTTGTCCTGATTTGGAACCTTAGAGAGGAACAAAGAAGAACTAAACATATGGAGCAAATATTGAGAAACATAGAAAGAAAAGAATTGGTTTAAGAGCTCTATGGAGATATGAATAAGAAGCAACAAGTCCTGTGGAGGTTCAGCCTATGTGTTGATGGCATGCTGTGTTTTCATGGTTTTGAAATGAATTTTTGATTTAGAATATAATAATAGAAATTTAAATTTTAAAGTAATGAAATTTCTCATTAAGGGGATTTTTTTTATCTAAAACTAGAATATTTCACCAAAAAAATAAAAATTTAGAGCATGACGGATTTAAGAAGGCTTTTGAATTGAAATGACTAACAAATTCAAGTAGAGTACAAATACCTCATCCAAAAACATTCTTAAAGGTCAAGATTTAATACGCAAGTGTGTGTGAGTGAATGTTGCAAGTGCACGAGTAATTGAGAGAGATAGAGGTATAGACAGCAACTGAATGAGATTCATGCTTTTAAGAACCTATTTATTTTAGCGAAGAAAACTCGACTCTTGTGGAGTTGTCATCAAACTAATTTCAAGTGCATGGAGAATAGTCTACTGAATCACAAACAGATTGAGAAATCATGTATGACTTTATTCCTTTTGTGGTCCAAGTGAGAAGGAAAGAGCAGAACAATATAGAGACTGGGAGCTGAAGGATTTTGTGCCTACTAAACAGAGTGTCCCACCACATACAAGGTGTTAACAACTGCATGCAGCAAAACCAGTAACTTTTATGGTGCGTTAAGCACTTCTATTTATCTAATTCCGCAATAAAGTTTCAAATTTGTTGATCCATTAATATATTTAACAAACTTGACTTTAGGCAGCTTAATTATAACAAATGAATGCAATCTATATATTATTAAAAGCACAATTTGGTTCGTTCAATTTGTGGTTCAACCGAGTCTGTGATAATATAATTTTACAAGAAAACAATCATAAGATCATCTTACCTAATATTAATATTTTAATATTATTAAAACATATATATAATAGTACGAGTTTAAGTAAGATTTTATTATTACTTAGATAATATAGTTTGGGAAGAGAACAACTTTCTCGCAGAGATTGTCCCACCTAACTTGAATTTGTTACTACTACTAAAATATAAGTAAACTTTTAATTTCAAGGGTAGGATTTTGTTATTACTTAGATAATACACTTTTAGAAGAAAACTTTTTTCTTATGAGGATTATCTTGCCTAATATTAAACTGTATTATTATTAAATTATAAGTATAAATATAACACAATGACTAACATATCATTCAATTATCAAAACAAAAAATAAAAATTAGTTATTCTATCTAATAATATATTTATAACATACAATAAAAATTCAACAATATCATAATTTTACAATAAGACCTCGTGCTTTGCACGGGGTGTACATGCTAGTTATTATATCACAACATTAAATGAATCGATATTTGGAAAGTTGAAGAACACTGCGATCCAAATACTAATATAAGATTGAGCACTACAGTTTTACATTATCAAAGAACCCATCCTATTCTGAAAAGTAGAGATCAAACCCTAATCTTTATGGCATGAATGCAAGCTCAAGCATCAGACTGTGATCTAGCTATTATGTTTGTATTCCGAGTTGATACAAAGACAGTTCAGCCACATTTTAAAAGAAACCCAATACCATCCTTGCTTCTCCCCACTAATGTTTTGCTGATCCTTGCAAATTTACTCTCCCATAACTTTGTACGATTGTATCCCTTGTATTTTAGTTAGAAATAAAAAAGAAAACAACCAGAGTTTGCAAATCTAGATATGAAGATATTTCCCAGTATTATGGTTGGATCAACTATCTTGAATACCAACCAAGTAGCAAATAAAATTGTACTAGGAAGCATGGATACAGACACAAGACATGGATTCGACATGATATGCAACACGGGACACAATATTTTTCCAGAAAGAGTATACGAAACGTTGAGGATACATTATTTTTTTTAATATATTTTTAATAAATATTTTTAATTTTTAATAAATCATGATAAAAAGAAAATCAAGGAAAATTGTGGGGGACACTTGTACCATAAACATCTCCATGTCTACTAACGGATAAGATTATAACCACATTAAGGAAGACACATATATGTTCAGATCAGTAGAGAAGTTGGACTCTTTATTTTACCCTTTTAATTATATTAGCTAATATCCAGCTGAATAATAATGGTACAGCAGTAAATTAGGCATATATAAATTAGGAAATCAATAAGTTATCAACAAACCCTCATCAAAATTCAACACAAACAAAGATGATAATTGTTATACATTTTTTTATAGATATACATATGTAAATAATAAGTAAATTACATTTACATAACCATAAGCAAATAGTTAACTTCAAAGCTTAAGTTCAATCAGAATACTAACACCTATCATAACATGTCAGAAAGTATCAATAGTAAAGTTGAAGTATCTGACACGTTTCCAGAAGTGTCCTTGGAATGTCAGTGTCTGACACATATCTGATACGGATATGATGCCCTCCATTAAATGCCCATGCTTCATAGATCTTGTCTAAGGTGACAATGGGCTGAAACTTAAATAGAAGTTGTATATTATATTTATTTTATATCCATTAAATGACTCAAGAACTTATATAGTATTACGGTGGGCGTTCTGTTTTTGTAAATGTGTTATATAATCATAACATACTGAAGCTACAATCACCTCATTAATATTCATTCCTTTCACCATTTTATAACTTACCTTCACAAAGTCCAGCATTTCAACTTCATAGATTAAAGTTGAAAAGGGAGGAACTGTAGCAAGATCCCGCCTTACTTCGGTGCTTCTGAATCCATATTCAGGAGTTACAGTCAGTATTGCCCGTTCTCCCTTTTTCATTGTTGTTGCTGCACGGTCCAACCCAGCAATCACTTGTTCTGCAATCGAAAAAGAGAACTAGTAGTAGCTTGTCCTGAGATTTCCTCAGTGACTACTATTTGCAGTATAATGGATAATAGTTTAGTGACGTCTTGAAAAGATACTCATGTTCAATACATGTTTGGAGTTTATAAATGAAAGTAGCCCGCTAAAAAGAAGAAAGTAATGGTTGTGTGCGCTAGCCTTTTACTGTGAAACTTACTACACACACATATATACAAGTATATTTATAATACATATGTGCAATATAAACACTCCAGTTTGTACTGTTGTGACCATATCATTCTTCAGTGTTCATATATACCAAACTTCACCCTCCAGGTACATTTAGTTGCTCAAAGTAGACCCACATTATTATAAATAGTCATAGTTCTGATTTGAGATGGTACATTTAGAGGAATTTGAACAACTGTACGTGAAGGGTTGGGTTTGCCATTTTTAAAAACTGTATGATCTTATGGTTACAACGTGACAAACTAGAGAGGTAGTTTTGAATTTTAATTTATAATGCATAAATATACATAATTTGAAACACACACAATTATAACCCTTGTTACTATATGTTGTAAAGCTTGCAGGCTCCCATAACAAAGTTATGTGCAGAAACATGATAACCACGTTTACTCCCTATTGATGGCCAACATTTTTGTTGAGTCACATAATAGATTACATTGAAGCTTAAGGTGGATTTACCTTCATCTGTAATAAACTCTAGCGGTAAGCCTCCATCATAGCCTTTTTTCTCAAACACGGTACCATCTTCTAGCATAGCTGCATACCTAACTGCAAAAGTTTCACATCAACATCAAACAGATCAATATCTGTAAGAGAAGAAACTGGTTAGTTAAGTACATTACCTGTTTCAATAATCAAATCTGGTTTTTAGTCTCAGTTTTCTTATATTTATTATTTTATATGATTTAGAAATTTCCAGAAATGAGTACATAACCATTTCCAGAAACAATATAACTAATATCAGTAAAACAAAAAACCCTTTACATCTTAGATTGTATCTCAGAAAACTGTTGTCAACTCAACTGACCTCAAGTTCACCAGAAGAGTATCAACCCAAAAAAATAAAAGATGAAAGTACATCATATTGGCCAGTTTCTTTATGCTTTACTGATTTCTATCTGTAACTCCAAGCCCTTTTGTTCTTAACCAATCAACCACAAAATAAGTGATCCCAACATACAAGGTGAAATGCTTGTACCATTATATGACCTACTAGGAAGCAGGGATTCTTCATTAACCCGACGAACTGCCGTACCCTTGCGCTGATACTTTGATTCTCGGGGACTCTTAGAGATTCTCTCTTCCTTTAAAACTCATGTGCTTTGAATTATCTATGATAATTTTGTTATTTTTATGGCTTCAAACATTAAAGTTACATGGTTTGTTGGATGTTTTACTTTTCACTTGTAGTAGCTCTATAGTTAAATAATAAAATATCTGTTAAATCACCCTGCACCCGAATCCCCATATTTTGAATTTGGCAAATTTTTGTATCCCGTATCCGTGCTCCTTAGATGACGTATCAACAACTACCCTGACAATGAAAAAATACACAAGTACGACTTGCACACAATGAAATCACCAGGTCACGATTTAATTTGTTTCTAGGAATCCTTCATTTTGCCATTTTGGTTCCATAATGAGTAGTTACCTTAATATATTCCTTGCAACTGTACCGAAGTTTGAACAAAAACATCTTTTCAAGAATGCATATGGGAAAAAAAAATAAAAATAACTATGCAACAAAATGTTTTTTTGTGTCTCTCTCTCTCTCTCTATAATATATGCGCGTGTGTGTGTTCGCGGGGGGGGGGGGGGGGGGGGGGGGGGGGGGGGGGGGGGGGGGAAGGGCGGGGATTTGATCCATAGACAACATTGGCTATGGATCTATTTTAGCCACCCATCTATAGCCATTAGCCTGCCATCCATATCTTTGACGAACGTGATTTAAATTTTTCGAAGATTCTGTTAAAAAGTCTAGCCGATAATGCAATCTTTTCTAGCTGAATGAATGTCAAAGATAATGTGATTCTGTTTTACATGGACTTTTCGTATTTCCAGATTAGGGTACTGGACAATCCAAAATAGTGAGAAACAATGAAATATGTTCTACAAATAGGAGGCTAGTTTCAGACATTTCTATGGATACTAGGAATCCCGAGTTCATGTAATAAAGATGCCTTTTAAACACATTTACATAATCTACCACAAATTGTAGCTTAACATTCTTATTCTATAGTTTCTCCCTTTTCTCTCCCCTAACCAACGTTCTGTCTTTCCCCTTTCAGTCATCAAGATTTCATAATTCCTTTGTTACAAATTATAATCGTTGATCAAACATATCACCGGAAAGCTATTGAAAAAAATTCTTTAAAACAAGGATATTATTGATATGTTTTGGTGTAATTAAAACAGCCAAAAAAATGCACTTTGAAATCACCATTATATAAATTTTATACAAAACTACGTTGTTTTACTAAGTAGCCTTTAGCCAAGTTAAATAAATTTTATACAAAACGCCGTTTTATTAAGTAGCCTTAGCCAAGCTTGGCTAAGGCATGCCTTATATTTCATTTTTCATATATATTTATTGATGTGGGTAAAAATAACCCACCAATGGTAAATTGCCACGTGTTATTGTTAGGACACAATTAATGAAGAGTACTATGATAATTTTACCCACTAAATATTCCATAAGCATATTAAATCCAATTAGAGTTAAGAATTCACAAAAAACTTAACCAATTAAGGATTGGCAACATGGAAGGATTGTAAAGCCATTTAAGGCTTTAATTCCTAACTCATGAAAGAGAGGACTCTCATGCCATAAATAGATGATGTTCCAATACATTTAAGGTACAGTATATACTCTAATAATAATTCTCTCCCTCCATCTCTGAGATATAACTTAATAAGCATCGAAAAGTCCTCCTCAAGTCCCCCCTCCAGTGGATCTTTTTGCAGGTTATTCGACAAATTCAAGACCGTAGAACAGTGATTAATGCCCGAAACTCTAATTTGAAGGATACTGATTAACGCATCAGATTGGCGCCGTTTGTGGGAATCGAACAAAAAGTCATCTCACTCTCACAATCCAGATAATTGACATGGTGAATACCCGCACCACAGTACGAGATCACAATCTTCCACCTCCACCACCTCCTAACAATCAAGAACGAGAAACAAACTCTGCTCATGTCTAACAATCATCTCATCATCCTTCTCCATCACCTCATATCCATCATAAACCTATCCATACTCGTTTTAAACCATATTCGGACCACTCCCAATGTCCAATCCAGGTGGACCTTCGATCACAAATCAATCAAAGTCGTGGTGGTCCAAATCTGTGTAGACGATTACAAAATAGTCTTCACTATGAAAGAAGGGAATAGCCCCCGTAGGCGTGATCACCCAAGGGCAAATGATAATATAATTAATCAACGAAGGAAGAATATAAAAACTCGTCAGGAGCAATTGTAGAATTTGGAAAGGGATCCTACGTAGCCTGCAGGGTCGGAACATCAACAAAGCAATAAGACTATCAACTCAATGCCAATTGATAGCTCCAATTCCCATAAGGATGCAAGGCTCGAAACAGAAGTACAAAGGAAACTCCAAGATCGTCAAGGAATCCCGCCACCCTCAGGAGATCAAGGAGCAAGAATTGGACAGACGATATACAAAGCATGACTTCCACCATTCAGTTAGAATATTATGAATGAGCCACTCTTCGATTGCATTGAGATGCCCCAAATGACAAGTATGATGGAACAGATGATCCTTCAAATATGTACTCATTTTTTATGCAATTTTGTTGCTGCATAATGTTTCAGATGCAGGAAAGTGTAAAGCTCTTCCGCAAACCATGAAGTGTCCAGCCAAAACTTGGTATAGACTTGCTCTAGCCTCAATTAGTTCTTTTGATCGATTCAGTGAGTTTTTTATAAATCAATTTATTGGAGGAAAAAGACTCATGCTAAGAGTTCGGCATCACTTATGTCCGTGGTTCAAAGGAATGGTGAATTCCTGAGGAACTATTTAAACCAATTTACAAAGGAGGCATTAAAAGTTCCCAACTTGAATCAATTCATAGCAGTTGTGACCCTTACTAATGGAACAACAAATGAACATCTAAAGGTGTTCTTAGCTAAGAATCCCCAGAAAACCATGACGGAGCTTCAAAGGAAAGTAGGAAAATACAGTCTTCAAGGATATTGTCCAACCCAAAAGTACTGCAAGAACCAATGATAGAAAAAGAATAATTAGTCCGAAAATAGGCACAACAATAATAGAAAGAGATCAAGAAGGAATAACAGATCTTCAAAGGCGACACCTCCCTCAAGGTACTCTGAATATATATCTTTAACTTCTCAAAGGACTAGATTTTAATGGAGATAACATCTCTTTTTTTTTGTTGCTAATTAACGGAGAGATGTTATCTCCATGCATGGTGAATGGAAATAACATCATAACCCTATGTAAGGTGGCCTAAACCCATGAGGGTTGAAAAGAGATCAAAGTCGGTATTGTATATACTATAAAGATCATAGACACGACCCTAATGATTGCAGACACCTGAAGGATGAGATAGAATCCCTTATAAGAAGAGGTCATTTAGAGAGATTTTAAACAAGGGGATGCAAGAAAAGTTAGAAGTGACAGAGATAGGAGGGGTGAAAGAAAAGCGAATAATGATCGTGATAATCAGGATGAACACTATGATAGGCAAGATCGAAGGGATAAGCCGAGAAGGAACCGAGATCCTCCACCAAGAGGGGGAGTTATAAATGTAATTTTTGGAGTACCAACAGCGGGGGGTATCTCCAACTCATCAAGAAAAGCTTATGCAATGGAGGTTCTTACAGCAGAAGTACCACCAAAGAAAGTTCAATTAGAGCGGGTAATATCCTTCACTGATGATGATCTAGATGATGTTAAATTCCCACATGATGACCCTTTAGTCATAGATATGTTAGTTGGAAATTTTGTTGTTCAGAGAGTATTCGTTGATAATGGTAGTTGATGACATATATGGGCTATAAAGATGACCGACTTACCCCCTCACCAGCACCGCTTTATGGTTTTACTAGAGTAGAAACTAAGATTGTGGGTAATACAGCCTTACCAATAACTTTAGGGGAACCTCCAAATCAATCCACCACTATGATTACCTTTCTAGTTGTGAATCATAGTGGTATTCCACCTTTCAACCAGTGCTAGAACGATTTGGGCGACAACCACCTCACGGAAGCGTGTCGTGTAGTCTATTATTTGGTATCAAGAGCTAAGTTTCTGGTGGGTTAATCTATCCTTTATTTTTGTGTTTGATTATTATTATTAAAAAAAAATAAAAGACTATATCCTAGTGTTACTAACCCAACTCCACAGCTTCAATCATCATTTAAGCCTTCAAGTCTACAACCATACAAGTTCCATCCAAATCTGAAGCCTTTCAATCCACAAAACATCCACAACAAGCTGTTCCTACCAATCCCGCAAAGCCAACATCCGCAACCCATAAAGTTCAAACCCAAAAACATCAAGCCCACAAACCGAAGCACAAGCTGGGAATTCCAAAATGCAGTATACATATAAAGGGGATCACGAATGCAATATTTACTAGCAATATCATCTATTTCACGTTAGCAATTCGCAGGCTTCCTCTATTACGTGCCTAAGAGAACCCGAATTCTGGGATGCAAGTACTGTGCCTTTTTTTGGCCCAAAAGAAATAATATAAGGGAATAGTGGTAGATGGGTTTGGGCCTTTGTTGGACCGACCCAAAGGGAACCTCCTCTCTAACTGTATTAACAAGAGTGGGAGGAGAAGAGACAGATTCATTGGAGTTACCTGGTTTGGACTCTGATTATTAGGTTTTATACCTACTATTTCGATGCCAACTTGCTATAATTTTCGCTAGTTCTCATTAGTTTTTATTACTGTTCATGCTTTTATTTCTATTTTGTAGGTTTCATGCTCCATAGCTCATTTTTGGCTTGTTCCGTCTACTTGTGGACAAACTGGCTTGTTTTGGACTAGAACCTGTACGGGGGGAGAAGTACAATATTTCAGGACAAAATTGGTTCGATGTGGGAGTGATTTGCTCGAAGATCGGATGCTACAGAAAATTGAGCACAGACTGCATCACTGGTGCACGGCGCAGCTGCGCCACATTCTTTCACAAATACTGCGCAGCTGCGCCCTTCTTCTCTGCCTGCCGTCAGGCGCAACTGCGCCCCAGCTTAGTACAAAAACGGCGCAGCTGCGCCGGTCATTCGTGCCAAAATCCTGCAATGACTTTTTGAACGGGCCAATTAAAATCCTCCTGCTGCTACAGTGATCGAAAAGAAAGCGACTGAGGCTCTATATAACAGTAGTATCAGACTAAGAGGAACACATAGAAAAAAAGTTAGGTTAGAAGGAGAAAGAGGGAGCTTCTTGTTCATTCTTCATTGTTTCTTTGTTCTCTCTTACTCCTTTTGATCTATCTAGAGTAGTTAAGCTTAAGGCTGGACTTTGGAAGTTTGAAGCATTGTGTCAACCTTGGAACTCCGGATTTGAAGAAGAGAAACCAAGCTTTGCATTTCTTAACCTTTGTTTTCTCTTTCTTTTCATTTGTAGCTTCAATGTATGAACATTTGCGGATGATGGTTGTTATTTCTATTATGAACTAACTTCTTTTATGGGATTATAATGAAACCTAGGGTTTAGTTCAATTTGTTACGTTTCCGTGTTGTGGCTAAATGATTATGTATAGATTGTCTAATGTGGTTTGTTTTAATTGCTTAATTGCTTGATCACCAATTACCTTGATAACTCACACGGAACCGAGATGGGGAGTGTGAGTTTAGATCCGACCATGTTAGTTTGTGTTCGTGAATTCACATGTTATTGGATTGCATGATTAGTGCTAAGGATAGACATATACCGAAGCATCGCACATAGTCTTTTGAAAACTTGTGTTTAAACCCGTTTTTCTCTAAGTCACATAAACATATAGTGATTTAATTAACTTGGGTGTTCTTTCCTGTTTTGTTGCCCTTTGGGTCGGATCTGGGTTGGATATGAGTATGATGCAATGAGAGTTGGTCATACTTTGGTTTCATGTTTTTGACTAACAATCCGAATTAATCAGTTAGGTTTAACAGGAAGTATTGCAGTTGAATGACACCCTAGGTGAAGTTATAATCCCATACCTCCTTTGTCTACCTTTATCGTTTGTTAATTAGTTCTTTAATTTTCACAACTTAGACTTAGCTCACAATTCATTGATTTGCTGGACCACTGTTTAAAAGAACCGAAATAGTTGCAAAATGTTGCTTGTTAGTTTTAAAACGACAAATAGTCCTCGTGGGAACTATACTTTACTTATTCTATATTACTTGTTGACCACGTGCACTTGCGTGTAAGTGTGGATTTGTCATGCTTACGGTTCGGTACCAACAGACTCCATCATAAACAATTTGATGGAGGAAAGAAATGGATCAAAACTTGATATTTGGGAAGAACTTGATGAATGTCCCCCAAAAACACCTCAAGAACACTTTGACTGTGTGCAGCGGAGCAAGGAGGCCGAAAAAACGCCTAAAGGTAGTCAGCTGTTGGCAAGGCTTCACCGGGAATCGCCTCAAACCTCTTTGGTAAATCCTCTCTCTAACTCTCTCAAAGTTTAGTGAATATTAAATTATAAAATTTGAAAATGAGGATTTCACTTTGCCCTATATATAATGAGGTTAAAGACGGGGAAATGCCAACTGTTGTTTGAGCGAAAAATTTTGAAATTTCAAAATTCAAGAACATGAGTCCCACAATAAGTTAGATTAATACCGAATAAATGTGCGCCATTAATTTTACGACATGGGTGCCAAAACTCCGGAAGAACGCCACAGGTATTGATGGATGCCATTTTAAGTAAAAGCGACAATGCAATTAAGCGCCATCAAAAATCTAGAACAGAAAAAAGCGCCATAGGTGCCAAATTTAGAAAAACGCCATGAGAACCTAATATTAACTCCACGGACGCCTAAAATTAGTGCCGCGGGCGCCAAGAATTAGCCCCACGGGCGCCCTAAAATAGCTCCATGGGCGCCTTGAAGTAACATTGGGAAGACATGTCAAAGCGCTTAAATAGCATCCTGGAAAAAAGCGCCATTGGCACCAAATTCAACAAAATGACATGAGCGCCTTCCAAAAATGTTGTGGGCGTCTTCGAAAAGCGGCATGGGCGTCTTTAAAAAGTGCCACATACAACTTAAATTAGCGCCATAGGTGCCAAATTTAGAAAGTGTCATGGGTGCTTCATGGAAAAAATAAATAATAACTCTTTATTAGTTACTCCCGTAAAAATATATTTTTAAACAACTAGGGGGCAAATGATGTAGGTAAAAATAATCCACCAATGGAAAGTTGTCACGTGTTATTGTTAGGGCAAAATTAATGAAGGGTAATATGGTAATTTATCACACTGAATATTCTAGGGTTAGAGTTCCAAGAAAACTTAATCAACTAAAGATTGGCAATATGAAAGGATTTTAAATCCATTTAGGATTCTAATCCTTAACTCTTGAAAAAAATGACTCTCATGCTATAAATAGAGGATGTTCTAGCACTTATCTACTCTAATAATAGCTCTCTCCCTCCATATCAGATATCTGACTTACCTATCAAAGAGTCCTGGAATCCCCTCTCCAGTGAACCTTTTTCCAAGTTATCCGGCAAATTCAATGCGGTCGAACAGTAGTCAAAGTTCGTGGGTTGACCAAAACCCTAATTTAAAGATTGCAAATGAATGCAACATAAGACGTGTGTGTGCGTGCTCTAGGTAATCTATGACAACAAATAAGAAATGCTGCCCAGAAAGACCTTACCTAATGTATCATATTAATCTTATTCAGAACTCAAAGAAAATAAAAGGACAAAAAAAAAACATAAACAAAACAAAACACCAAAAAGAGATTATGGAAGGATGTAAACTTCTTAATTATTTTTCTAGAAAGCAATTTATGTTTCATTGTGATCCCTACTAACACTTTCAACAACTTTCCAATCTAGATCAAGTTTGTCAGCCCAAATTAAAATTGTGATGAGCACGTCAATTTACTTACTAGTAACAGAAGCCCCATCATCTGCGGTAAGAGACCCTTGTCCCTCTTTTACAATCTTCTTGATAACCTTTGAATCGCCAGTTACATGAATCACAGGGTTGAAGGACACAAGCTCCAAATTGATGCTTAGCACAGAATTTGGCGGGACCATAGGAAAACAACTATTAGAATCCTTACCCCCTCCTATGTTTGCATCTGCAATATATGTTCAGATAAAAGAAAAGGAATTATGAAATGTAAGAAAAAAAATTATAAATAAAACTTGGGACAATTTTGAAATTGCTATAGATGATAAAAAAAGGTGGGAAGTGGACTCCCTATCAATGAACTTTTCCTGACAGGTAGATTTGTTGCACATTCTAGTTTAAGATTATAAAAGGATAAAATCTATGTACCAACCTTCCATTTGACACTACTGCCTGCCTAGTGAAAACTAAAGCAAATAATTTGGTTGCCACGTTTCTTCAGGAGGAAGGGTGACTTTATTTTTCCATGTTAAGTGTTGAAACATACAACTCAAACTCAATTGGCAATGAGTGGAGTAGCCACAATGGGTATATATCTAGGATCACTATGCTTAACTTGTCTGATCTGGAACTACCAAATTTCAATGACCAAAATTTCAATACATATCTGAACTCAAAACCCAACAAGGTAAACTAGCATATATCCTGTCAATTTCTCCTATAAATTTGATCCACTGCTTCTAGCAGCACATTACCCAATAAAAGTTGCATTACCCGATTAACTACATGTAACGAAATTACTTCCATCAACAATATGTGAACAGATATAGAATCTAAATTATGAATTAATTTGGAAAGAGTTCAAACTTTAATGAAAAAAGTGGAATTGACATTTCAGGACAGACTATCTTTAAATCATGAGGATGTCAAGCAAACTAGTAACAAATTGGGAAACTCACACTGAGGTTGAACAATTAGATTGACCTTCTCTCCCCTGCTCATGGTCTTGATTGCTTTTGGTACTGCAGGACAAAAGTGACCTAAAAGAAGCATAGATATCAATTTAACAAAATGCATATCCAACATTAATATATATCACATTAATATGCTAAACCCAAGAAAAATATCAGTTCATTTATACAAACCGTCTTTCACATAAAATTCGATTCCCTTTTCTGGTGTTTTTGCAACTGTAACACCATCAACCAACATCACCACATACTTCACTGCATAACAAACATCACTTGTTTATTTTTTTAGTCTGGGAACTGTATTTGTTGTGCAACATCTAACACAGCCAAGCTAACAAACAACTGTTTGTTCACATGAATTGCATATGACTAATAACAAGAAAAAATATTCCTAAATATAAAAATCACAAAAGGAATCCATGGGAATACCTAGAACTTCATCCAAATCACCAGGTTGGCCAGTCTGTTCCCCCTTCTCCAAAATCCTCTTAATAATGCCACCATACTTGCAGACATCCATAACAGTGACCCACGAAATGAGTTCTACTTCAAACTGAATAATAGAGTTCGGTGGAATGCCATCTGTGCCTGCTTCTCCATACCCCATTTTAGGAGGCAATGTAAATAATGCTCTTTCTCCCTTTTTCATGGTAATAATTCCATGATCAAGACCAGAAACCATTTGGCCTAACAAACCCAACAAGAAACAGATGAAGATGAGAAAGGGAACACCTTTCATTTTATAGCCAAGAATCAACTTTAATTTCAAAAAAATTAAACATATCAACTGCATTAATCACAGTTTCAAAAATTAATCAAAAACATTCACATTCCTTAGACTAAAGTTGGTACAGAACTTAAATCTCAACAAATTTTAGTTCACTCATTTGTTTGGCAAACAGCAAACTTCTATTATAAACAATATAATTTACAAAAACCCAAACAAAATTCCAAAAAGGTCCATCATCTTTCCTTTTAAACACAGTTCCTCATAAACCCAAAAAGCATCCAAACTGAATAAAAGAAACCCAATTGGGATATAAATTTAGAAGAACTCAAACCACAAAGAAAGAGAACAAAAAAACCTCACCACTCGCAACATTGTAAGTGAAGGGTTCACCGTCATCTTCAGTAGAAACAAACTTCTTCCCATCAAGTAAAGTGCCAACATAATGAACTGAAATTTCATACAACAAAAAACATCTTATCTCAAAATCCAGGAAAAACCCACATCAAAATCATTAAATTAACAACATTTAACAACAGATACTCATCATACCAACATGTTATCTCAAAATCCAGAAAAGAAAAAAAAACAACATAAAAAAATCATAAATTTAACAGCATTTTACGGCTAATAATCATCATACAAATAAATTCTCACCCAGAAAAATACAGAGAGAGAGATTCCGACAATGCTACATTACCAATGACTTCATCTCCAAATTCAGGAGATTCCCAGCCAATTCCACGCTTGAGAAGCTTTCTCTTAATACCCGAAGAACTAAATTCTCTCTCCTCGCCGATTTTGAGGGGTGGAGCTGATTCGATTACTTCCCCTGGCTCCTCGTCGAACTCATCTTCGTCGCCGTCCCCAATGTTTGGTAGGTTACTTTCTATGTCTTTCACCATTGTTGTTGCAAATGCGTACAAGATTCACCGATTGAAGTACAGAAAAAGATGAAGAAGAAGAAGAAGAAGGTCTGTGTGTGAGGTGGATGTGTATTTTGTGCGTTGTGTTATGAACAGAGTAGATAAACTATATTTAGTCATCAGCAGATGTGGCTATATTTTAAAGAACAAACAACTTTTATAAATATAAGGTACATTCAGTCTCTCATATTCACTCATTTCAAATTCAACCTTTTAGTCAAATACGTTATTTTAATTATGTCTCGTCAATTCGAATCAGCTATATTACACATAGAAGAAGAAGATGTTGAAGAAACATATGGACACTTTTAGGCTTGGCGGCTATTGAAGAAGAACAACAAACTATCAATAGGCATACATCACGTCATCGTGGTTCTGTGCAAGGTCGTATTACCATTGATCGGGATAGACATGAAAGTCATAATCGATTTTTTCGTGATTATTTTGTTGAACATCCTACATACCCCCGTATCTATTTCGGAGAAGGTTTCGAATGCGGCGCCCACTCTTCCTCCGAATTCAATAAGCAGTTGAAGCGCATAATTCCTACTTTATCCAAAAAATGAATGTTGCAGGAAAATTCGGTTTATCTTCTCTTCAAAAGATAAATGCCTCAATGCAGATGCTTGCCTATGGTGTTTCAGCAGATTTCGTTGATGATTATGTGCGGATTGGTGAAAGCACGACTATATTGAGTCTTAAAAAATTTGTAAAAGCAGTCATTGCAATTTTTGGTGATGAATATCTGAGATCTCCCAATAATGATGACATCATTAGATTGCTATTAAAAGCTGAAGAGCGTGATTTTCCTGGGATGTTGGGGAGCATCGACTGCATGCATTGGAAATGGAAGAATTGTCCGGTTGCGTGACATGGTATGTATTCTGGACATGTGCATGAGCCAACAATTATTTTAGAAGTCGTGGCTTCATACGATCTTTGGATATGGCATGCATTTTTTGGATTACCAGGCTCTCACAATGATATTAACGTTTTAGAGAGATCATCTATCTTCTCTGATCTTGCTGAAGGTCATACTCCAGCTGTGAACTACTCAATTAATGGACATGAGTACACGATGGGTTATTACCTTGTTGATGGTATATATCCCCCATGGGCAACATTTGTTAAAACCATTTTGGCACCTCAGGGGAATAAAAGAAAACTATTTGCTAAGACTCAAGAGGCGCTTAGGAAGGATGTTGAGTGAGCATTTGGGGTACTTCAAGCACGTTTTGCAATCGTTTGTGGTCCTGCACGATTTTGGGATCAAACAACACTAAAGGACAGTATAACTGCATGCATAATACTACATAATATGATCATTGAGGATGAATAAGATGAAAATCAAGAACCAGCAACCCATACACATGACGAGATTCCAATTGTAGAAGTGTCTCATGAGTATACCCCACAATTACTTAAATTCATTGAAGTCAATCATCGCATAAGGAATAGACAAGTTAATTCTCAACTTCAACAAGATATTATTCAACACTTGTGGTCACTACATGGTGGAGTGTAATCCATTACATCATACTACCATAATAAGCAAATCATGATTCTATAATAATAAGCAAGTTAACTATTAGATGTAACTCTTTTCATGATTTCTTTCTTGCGTTGTTTGTAATATTCAGCTGCTTCAGGATCCATGTTAGTGGTGTCATCATGATCCTTTCATCATCTTTTGCTTTCTTAATATTCAATTTTTCTTGCTCTTGAAAATATATTCTGTCCATATTCTCTTGTCACTTTTCTTAGTTCAATTTCAGTTGATGCTCGAACTTTTTAAACCTCAATTTCAAAGGTGTACTAGTAGCAACTGTTCTTTTGCCTTTTTTAAATAATGCTTTCGAAGCCTTTCTTCCCATTGACCTCTCTAATCCTGCAGAGATTGTATCTTCAATATTATCGTCTTCACCCAAACTTACTTCTTCTATGGTTGATGGAGAAGATGCTACTGGACTTTACTTTCTAGTATTTTTTTGTTTTTTTCCACTACTATCTATTCTCCATTTCGGTGCATCCTTTAATAGACTCCAACAATGCATAAATCCAAATGGTTGCTTTTGCATACTTTTGAATATCTCCAATGCTTGACATATCTATTTTAAAAATTATTTACAAAATATTAAGTATAACCTATTAAGAATAAACTTAATGAAAGTTTACACAAAAAAATTGAAATACCTTATCTTGTTCACCCACACCGCTTTGTTGCATTCTTTCAATTGAAGCATAATATCCACAAAATTTATTCACTGCGAGTTGAATTGTTGACCAACATTTCGCCAAAGCAGTAGAATTGTGTTCAGACTCAAAATTTTTGTATTCGTGAAAGTATTCGTGCACTCTTTCCCAATATCTTCCATGTTTCTGATCGTTTCCTTGAATTGGATCCATGCTTACATTAAGCCATCCAGAAACAAGAAGGACATCTTCATCAATTGTGTAATTTTCCTTTCGCCCTGCTTTTTTATTGGACTCATTTTCAGGAGTCTAAATTGGTACATCAGTTTGAGTCAAGAATTCATCCAACAAATTTGGATCATCAAGAGAGAAATCTTAAGATAATAATGAAGAATAATACATCGAAGAACCATGATCTTCCATCTGCGAACCAAATTAGAGATATATTATCAATAAAAAAACATAAATTAAATATAATAAAAATACAAACTATTATTAACAAAATACTTACAATTGTAAAATCTTGAAGTAGTTGATTGAGAGATGGTAAAATATATTGAATAATTGTACATATTTATAGATTTTAATTTCTTACCGTTACTTTTATTACCGTTCTGCCAAATTTTTTTTTTATCCGTTCTGACCCAATTTTTTTTATTATTGGTGACCCATCCTCATATTTCTTCCCGTTAAAAGAGAGGCCTTTCATCTTCATTTTCATATTCATCTCCATCTCCTTCTCCACATACCTTCATCCTCTTCTCCTTTTCTTCAGCCATATATGTCATTAAAATATAATTAAAATTATAGTCAGGAAGAATAGTCCATCAGCTTTGGTTCGCAAATTTAGTCGCTGAGCCTCATCGAAAAATCAGGTGGAGTATATTTACTCCATCTGCTGCAGCCAAATCTGATTCCTATACTATATTTAGTCTAGAATTTGTTCAATTCCGGCCTCCTGAAGTTGCTCTAAGGGCATCTCCATCAGATGAATCGTAGACTAAATATAGTGTACGATTCATCTTTCTTCTTTAATAGATAGATTAAATATAGTCTTAAATTATATTTGAAATATTTAAAAGACTAAATTAAAGAATTTGATACTTCATAAATTATAATTTTAACTAGGGATAACCCGTGTCTGAAGGTACAGTACAACTAATATAACAGTTGAGTACTGTATTCAATATTTTTAGATTGAAAAATCTAAAAATGTTCTGGACTTTCAGTTCCATAAAAGAACTGAGAGTCTAACCATTAATACAAAAAGATTGATACTCAATCCAGTCATAGTTTCTTTTTGAGACAAACATTAGTGTGCTACTTATTCCCAACTTAAAATTAGTTCTTAGCAGGTTTGAGTAATTAATTGATTGACGATAGCGGGTTCAAATTTGTGTAATATAATGTTTTCGGGTATCTCACACACCTTTCCTTTATTGACAAAAATGGAATGAGAAGTTTGACTATAATGACCACGAATTTCATTAGTCATTGTAAATATACTTAATAAATATTTAGCAATGAATTTAAACTTTTTGTACTAACTAATTGTACTTTAGATAACTAAATAAATGTACTTGTGTATGCGTATATTTATTTAAAGAATTAAAGCAAGGTGTATAATTAATTAAAGCAAATCTAATTGGATTATATTTTAAATCCAAATGAGTTGATAAACTAGGTCAAAGATATTAACCTCGTAGCCCATGTAATTAATTTAATTACTAGTCCATGTAATTAATTAAACAAGCCCAATGCTTGATTTAATTAAATGTAACATAGAATATTTAATGTGAGCCCAATGTGTTATTTAAATTGAGCCCAAACAATCTAATTGAATGAGCCCAATATATTTAATTCCTAAGTCCAACGTGGAGCCCAATAGGAAGTCAAAATTGGTCAACAATTGAACACATGTATATATATATATATATATATATATATATAGATATATAGATGTATATATGCACATTAAGCTAGCAAAAATAAATCAAAAACATGGCCAAAAATGGCCATGTTGGCCGGCCAAAGTGGGCCCCACAAGGGGGTGGTGTGTTGCTTCATGTTGCTTTTAATTCACTACATGTCATGGTAGCTCACCAAACCTTGTCAATCACATTGTCATTCACCTAGTCAATCCATGCAATAGTAAACCCAATTAAGCCTTAATTTCACCAACATTGGTGAATTAGTAAAGCTAATGAAGAATTATCATATGGCTATATATTTGATGCTCCACACTTGAGCCAAGCTTGTTGGTTCATTTGCTAGAGCATAATAGAGAGAAAGTGAGAGCATTTTCTAGAGAAAAGGAAGATACACTAGGGTTTTGTGTGAGAAAAGCTAGAGAAGGTCTTGGTGGATGTCCTCAAGCTACATAACATACTTCGGTAGAAGGAGAAGAAGAGCAAACAAAACCCAAAGGTTTAAAATTGCTCTCAACTTCTTCTTATTTCATTTTTATAGTCTAAATAGCTTTTGATCGGTTAAAATCTATTTTTAACCGATCAAAACTCGTTTTGATGATCTAGAAGTATTTAACTATGTAATATATGTATATTCATAGATCTATGTGTTTATAACATGTTTTAGTATGTGAAAAATGTATAAAAGTTATAGAAATATGCATAACACAATTTACCGGTAAAACCCTAACCATACATGCTAGGTTTAATGTTGTATTTTGAAATGTACAAATCGAAAATTGGATTTTTATGGCTAGAAAGCTAGATCTATGAGTTTTAAGGAAAAACCCTTTTTGAACTTTTCAAAAATATTGAATAACAAAGAAGTTATAGCTTTTACTACAAAGGATGTCGTTTTTCAACCCTAAGTGGTTCGATCCGTAAATTTCGTGTAAAACGTTTTCAAAAAGACGATCGAACCATGGAATATTGTAAAACATTAAGTTAGGAACACATCAACACTGATTTGGTGTTATTTGGATGTGTAAATTTTATTTAATCAATGTTTGATCAAAGGGTATTAAAACTGTCACAAAAAAATCAAAAAGTGGCCCTTACTGCAGTACAGCGCCGGGGCGCCGTCTGCAGTGTTAATCACTGCGCCGCGGCGTAGTGCACTGTTACCAGAAAAAAATAAAAAACCGAACCGGGTCGGGTCGGGCCGGTTCAGCCGAGTCGGGTCGGGTCAGGTTCGGGTCAGAAAATGAAAAATGTTCCAAAAAACATTTTAGTATTTTTGGACTTAATAAATATATTTTTAAATATATATATAATTGATTTAATGATTTTAAAGTGTATAAATATTATTATTGAAATAATAATATAATAAAGGTAATAAAATATTATTAAATAAATAATAATATTAGAAAATTATTAAAATATTATTAAGTGTATAATAATATTATAAAGTCAATAAAATATTATTAAATGATTAATAATATTAGATAATCAATAAAATATTATTAAATGATTAATAATATTAGATATATAATAAAATATTATTAAATGATTAATAATACTAAATAATCAATAAAATATTATTAAATGATTAATAATATTAGTTACTCAATAAAATATTATTAAATGATTAATAATATTATATATATAATAAAATATTATTAAATGATTAATAATATTAGATACTTAATAAAATATTATTAAATGATTAATAATATTAGGTAATGAATTATTAAATGATTAATAATATTAAATACTTAGTAAAATATTATTAAATGATTAATAATATTAGATACTTAATAAAATATTATTAAATGATTAATAATATTATATGTTTATTTGAACTATATTAAATAATTAATATAAGTTCTTTGTGTTTGAAATATTATCGTTACTAAGTGTTTAATTACCCATAATTAATCAATTATGTGGTTCGTAAAGCTATAAAGGTCATTATACTTACAAGTATATGATACTAATTTAAGATTAAACTGATTTAATTGTTAGGTCCGTTCAAGGATTGTTAAATTAAGTTGGTTAGCCGTAGACGACGCACGAGGCAAGTTTTCTATCCCTCAACTTGTATTTACTTTTGCAGATAGTCTTCAACCGTATATATATTTCAATTATTGTTGAGCAAGTATTCTACATTCGTAGTTATTTGACAGACCTGTGAGTGAACTAATTATCAAAAATTACTTCACATCGTTATTGATTATTGCATTCGCACATAGTGCATTTGTAACTGTTTAAGAATGTCTAAGCTAATTGTTTCGGCTAGACAAATGCATGTTTAAATTCATTTAATTGAATATTATAAAAGCTTATCCAAACCATTGGCTGGTGCGGATTCTTACAGTAAGACTGAGAAAGAACAACCCTAGTTAAAGGGGATTTTTATTTGTCGAAAAACCGGCAGCGCGCAAGAAATTTAAATGTGATGCATATACATAGGACATAAGAGGACTGATCCCCTCGAGTGTCCCGTTATTTTTAACAAGGAGTCAGACATTGTATGTCTGTTCTACCTTAGTAGCAGTTCACGGTCATTAAAGACCACTCAGCAGTAAAGAATCAATACATTCTTTTATTGAACATTGATTCTTGATATCTTTCACAATTGTTATTGTTGAAAACCTTGAAGTTATTTTCCTTCATCATGATATATCGTATGATTGTTGTTTATAAACTTGCTGAGCCATTTAGTTGCTCATTCTTGCTATATCATGACTATATTTCAGCCAATCCCGAAAGCTCTAAATCGGACAAAGGCAAGGGGAAAACGAATGCTTAATTTTAGTAGTTGCATGCTAGTTTAAATTACT
The DNA here is from genome assembly GCA_947179155.2 of Hedera helix. NCBI lineage: Eukaryota > Viridiplantae > Streptophyta > Magnoliopsida > Apiales > Araliaceae > Hedera > Hedera helix. The sequence continues at coordinate 14,805,126 of OX359283.1, read as the reverse complement.
GTTATGTAATTACTGTTGTAAATCTTTTATATTTTCCCTTAAGATATGTAATGTTTAAGATTAAGGTAATAGACCTTGGGAAGTGTAGTTTTTTATTAAGGAACCTTTTGTATTATTCCGCAAAGTTTGAATACAATTTATGTATGTCATTGTTGTTAAGTATTGTACAGTGAGAACCAAACCCGAGGTTAAAGAACCCGGATATGGGGTCGTCACATTGACATCATTTATTTGCCTCCAATATCCTTAACCATCGATCAATATGATCCATGAACAGTATTTTCTATGGAAAAATGATAGACTGCAAGCCATTTGGTGGGATCTAATGAGGGAAAAAAAGATGTAAAAATTCAAAAGAAAGACTTTTGCATATATATACCTAAAAGTATAAAATGAGCCCTCTAAGTCCAAACAAAAAAATATTGTCATAACACCAACTAAATCGCATCACTATAATATGTTTTTCTCTATATTTTTTCTTGAAATTGGACAAAAGATTCTCATACCATGAGTCACAGCCTACTACAATAGTTGCTCTCGATATAGTTCGAAAAAATATTAAAGAGATGACACGTAATTACCTATGCCTGAAGGTATGACGTAGATTAAAATTCCAAAAATACTCTATTACCTAAAAACTTTTTGCAACTTAAAATAACTTACAAATCAATTAAAATGAATTTGAATCGTCCTTGTGATTTCCTGCCCAAATTAATTTGCATGTAGAAACATAACGACCGCAATACCCGAAAAACAGAAAAAATACGTCAATGCTAAAAGGGTGACCCATGTTGTTTACGTGCAAATATTATTTATTTATTTATTATAATTATAAGTATAATAATAATAATAATAATAATAATAATAATAATAATTATTATTATTATTATTATTATTATTATTACTATTACTATTAGTATAATTATTGTTGTTACTACTACTACTACTACTACTACTACTACTACTACTACTACTACTATTACTACTATTATTATTATTATTATTATTACTATTATTATAATTATTATTGTTATTATTATTATTATCATCACTATATTATTACTATTATTATTATTACTATTATTATTATTATTATTATTATTATTATTATTATTATTATTATTATTATTATTATTATTATTATTATTATTATTATTATTATTATTATTATTATTATAATAATAATTATTATTATTATTATTAATACTATTATTATTATTATTATTAGTAGTAGTAGTAGTAATAGTATTATTATTATTATTATTATTATTATTATTACTATTATTATAATAATAATTATTAATACTATTATTATTATTATTATTAGTAGTAGTAGTAGTAGTAGTAGTAGTAGTATTCTTATTCTTATTATTATTATTATTATTATAGTGTAGTGGTGAATTTGATTTGGACGGGAAATGTGAGTGGATAGATTTTTGAAAAAAAGATGTTGAATTGGGGAGAAAAATGAGAGATAGATTAATAACCATTGGATGTTGAAACCTAAATTGATTTGAGGCCGTTAGATGTTGAAGACTTAAAATTTGAGTCGCTCTATTTTATATTATATATATTCATTCAAAGATAGATTACCCCCCATGCCCTTTGTCTACCTCTCACTAGTCATTAGGCAAACGAGTGACTTAGAAACAAACCTAAAAGAGCTTGAAACTTAATAAGACAATTTTCTGATGAGTAGATACCTAGCCTAAAAGTGTCCCACCCACCAGTTTGATAGTTGCCGATTAAAAAAATGATTGATACATCACACAACTGTGCAATTATTGAATTTGTTTTTGTTTGAAGATACTAATTGAAAAAGGAATTCTCATCCTCAAAACTAATTAGACCCCATATATTTGGAGATGACTCACACTCTGGCCTCTAGTGAAACAGACAATATATGCATAATTATCTTTCCTTGGAATAAATATAAGCTAGCTAGGCAATGAATAAATACCTATGCTTAGGAGTACTCAATTCTAGGTGAGAAGAAAGAAATAAAATAGTAGATGTTTGAAAATATGTCATAACAAAAAAAAGATGTTTTCATTCTTTCAATCAATTAAGATGTAAAAATATGTTACTATTTTTCTTTTAAAACCAATTCAAGAATTTAATCTCTTGAAAACCATCAATTTCTCCAAAGATGTCATTATAAGCAGGTTTCAATAATCAAACTTGCTTATAATCAGCTTTTAAAAAGGTTAAAGTTTTTTATAATCTATATTTTGAAAATGCTTATAATCACTTTTTGTTATAAAAAATAATCATAAGCACCAATTTCGAGCTTCTCATTATTTGCCAAAATCTAATATTCAAGTTTGACCACGTATATTACTAATTTAATTTAATTTATTTTTATTTTTATTATTATTATTGTTATTATAGTGTAGTGGTGAATTTGATTTAGGCGAGAAATGTGAGTGGATAGATTTTTAAAAAAAAAGACGTTTAATTGGGGGGGAGGGGGGGGGGGAATGAGAGATAGATTAGTGCCCGTTGGATGTTGAAACCCCAAATGATTTTAGACTGTTGGATATTGAAGCCTAAATTGATTTGAGGCCGTTGAATATTGAAGCATTAGAATTTGAGCCGCTCTGTTTTATATTATAGATTATATTTAAATGAGAGAATAGAAAGATGATTGGAGATTTTTTGAATTCATTAATTATTTTAATATTTTTATATTATAGTATACAGAATAGTCTATCTGCTGAAAAGATGAAAAACTAAAGGACATTTGTTGATATCATATGGACTAAATATAGTTCATGGGATAATCTAATTGCTAGAGATGCTCTAAATTCATCTAGTGACAATATTTTGTAACCCGACACTATTTTGCATATTAATTTTTTATATTTTTATATGGTTATCTTTTATGTATAGATAAAATTCATTTTGTTTTTATATAAAAAAGTATTATGTGAATATATATATATATATATATCAGTTCTTTATTTTGTATGGCCTTTTTTTTAGTTAATAAATGAAATTTTAAAATTTAAACTCATTTGATTTTAATTTAGTCAGTGAAGTTCTAAAATTAAAATTAAAATTAATATATATCTATTTTATTTTGATTAATGAAAGAGTTATATATGTTTCTTAATTTTAGACGAAAAAAAGAATATTCTTTTTAAATTAAGTTAAAAAAAAACTTGCTTTACATTTAAGTTATAATTTTATCTTTATATTAATTTTGTTATATTTGTAATTTGGAAAGTACGTATTATAGGAATTATAAAAAAAATTGTTTATGTTATTAAATTTTTCCTCAAAAATTCATTTATTTCTAGACAAAAGACGGTAAGTGTCCAATCGTTCTACAAAAAAAATTATTTTCTGTTCGTTATAAAATTTAGTAATAAAGAAATTAAACATAAAACTTAAATTTTTTGGTATTTTTTTCCCTTTTACATCTATTTTAAAATTTTGAAACAAAATGTTAATATTGTAAATTTTTAGTGAGTATAAAATAACTACTTTAAAAATTAAAAATAATTTTTCATAACAATTTGAATTTTCAAATTTACAAAATGAACTATAATCAAACTAAGATGAAACATTTTTTTGTTGAGAGGAGGGAATAGTTTTTGGAAATTTTATGGATGTTTTTGAGATTTTAGTTTAGGCTTATGGATAACTGTCTTAAAAGCCCATCCTGAGTAGTGGACTTGTTTATGTTGATGGGCCCAAACTAACTTGGATATCTACCCAAACTGTAGTCGCTATTGGTCCATGATCAATAATTTAAAGAAAAAATACTTAAAATAAGATACATAATTGCAGAATGAGATACATATTTAAAATGTAAAGTTTAAAGTTTAGTTTTACTTTCATGAGCTATCGTTATCAAAAACATGGGCAAGAATAGATGGAATCTATTGATTTCAAAATAAATCCCCATTATTGTATGTCCTAAGTAGGAAATTTATGCTGAATATGACATGGAGATTGTATTAAGGAGGAATTAAAAGTCTAGATTGAAGCATGCTATTGCATACCTCTAGTTTTAGATAATGAGAAGTGCCTGTGTACACGTTAATTGTTGATAGTGAAAATTATAGTTGTTGTTAACACTTGAATTTCATTCGCACGTCTTGCTGGCCGTCGGTGGACTCTTTCGGTGTGAGTGTTAGTGAAGGTTTCAAGATAGGTCAACAATGAAGGCTTAAGTATTTAGTAGAGTAGAATAATGTCACATTCACCTATATTATTGACCGGGTATTTATAACACTTACCAGTCCTAATAGGAATGTCCATCGGATAAGTAGTAGTTGAATAGGAAGCTAACTATCCTAAGCTACTTAGGACGCATGACTCCTACTTTAATTAAGATTAGATGTAATAAGTAGTCATTATCCGAGCAATCTTAGGAACCCAACCCAAGCCTATCGAACCAAAGAGTCCTCATAAGAGACTGCTAAGTTAATGGTCCATTGGGCCTAGCCCAATATGAATTACCAGACTAGGCTTAGCGAAATAGTCATCCTAACATTGCCCTCCACTTCTCCAGTATATAGATGTGCTGGGGGAGTAGAATAAAACATTCCGAAAGTATATGTAAGCGGACAGATCCAGAGGGAAATCAACACTTCGGGATTCCAGGTGTATGTACACAAGAGATATCAGACCGAAGGCATACCCTCTTTGAACTTCATATAGGAATTCAGCGGCAACATAACAGAGGAGGAAAACTCCTTTGGGAGCTGGAAAGTATCGAACCGAAGGAAAAACTCATTCGGGAACACATGGGTGTTTATCCGAAGGGAAAAACCTTTTGGGGACCCAGAGGTCTCAGTCCGAAGAGGAAATCATTCGGGAACCCGGAGGTATAAAACCGAAGAGAAAGTCATTCGGGAACTCGGAGTATCGAACCGAAGAGAAAGTTGTTCCAACAACCTTGGGCCCTTGTAAACTGAATTTCAGGTGTCGGAACCTATGTATCCATCAAGCCCAAGGTTTTGCTATTCAACCCAGCCAGCCCGACCTAACAGCTTATATAAACATTTTGTATTACGTTTTTTGAATTTCAAAAATAGTGCTGAACAACTGGCAATGAGCAAGCGGGCAGGGTCATTTATTACGCTATCGTAAACACTGCAAACGTGCCCCATCTGTTGGATCGAACCTATCCGAACCGTTGAACGTTGAATATGATAAGGAAAATCACTCAATCGCCATTTTTACTGGAAGCAGTTATTTCTGAAGAAGAAAAGACGCCTGAGAGAGAGACTCCCATCATCCATTCGAGATTCCATCATGCTCGACCTGCCTTCCTTTGATATCGATCCATCGATCCTCATCTCAGCATAAAGTAAGTTCCTTCCCCTTTGTTCTTCAATACTTTACAATGGTTGAAAGCACACAACACACGAGAGCACAAGCTTCGTCTTCCCGAGTTGAAGACGAAGTCACGATCGCCAAACTGGGGATCCCAGAGGGTCAACCGTGGAAGCCCGTAGTTATCGAGTGGATGAGGGATGTAGAAGAATATAATAGAACCAAATATTTCACCCTTCAATACAGAGTAGCGAACACTCCCTCTTCCATCTAAAACCATCACTTCGACCTAGCGCAAACAGAGTTCTATATCCCCGAGTTGTAAGAAATTAAGAGGCCCTGAGCCGGTGAAAGAATGTACTATTAGCTCGAGGGGGATGGATTCCTATTCATCGACAGACGCTGATCTACGGGGTCCGATTCCCTCTTCGCCCATGTGTATTGGAGTTACTACATACGACATGGCTTAGCTTGAATCAACTATCCCCCAATTCCTTCATCCATCTGAATAGCTTCATAGCCTTCTGTCTCTCTGAGTCGACCCCTCCAGCCATCAATTTCTTTTTTTAATTCTTTTCAATCACCAATACTAAGGAAAAAGGGTTATTCCAAGTAATAAAAAATCCCGGAAGAGAAACTTTGATGGAAACCCCATCGAGCAATAAAGGATGGCACAGGGACTGGTTCTTCATTAAGGGGCTGGACATTGAGATGGTCGGACCTTGGGCAGACCTGAACAAAGACCAGCTGAATCCAAAGAGGATATCTCGAGCAAGGTTAGAAGCGTTCGAGGTCTTATACTCCAAGAGACCGTCTGTGAAGTGGAACCGAGATCTCCTTAATGATAAAGACTGGTTATATTCCTTCGGCTGTAAGTCCTCTGTCATGCTTGTTTGTTCATTCTGAATTGATTAAGATACTAATTTGTTTTGATTATGTTGCAGTGGCCGATCAAGAAAAGAACCCTAACAATGAGGCCATCCTCGAGGCGGTTGGAGCCCCGAGGGCAAAACTGAGCGGAGTCGAAAAAGTGAAGGTGGCCCGTAACCTGAGGGCCACTAAATCCAAAGGCCCGACAGAAGAACCCCCCGTTGCCGAAGCGGTGGCGGAGGCCTCCCCGATGACTGATATTGCGGAACCTTTAAGGGAGGATGCAACTGCTTCCGAAGAGTCGAGACCAGAAAAACCGAGGACAAAGAGAAGAAGGTTGGTATTGAAGTCCTCACTAGAGGCAAGAGCCAAACAAGCTCCACTTCCCCTCAATTCCCCAAGTAACCAACCTACCGACCTGACCATCATCGGACAACCAGAAGAAACACTTGTCCCTCCTTAAGCCACTGAAAAAGATGTCTCCGAGGAAAAGGAGCCTCTAAAGGCAAAACAAAAAGATCCTACCATTCCTCTAGTGACGACCAAAGAGAGTAGAACCGAGGATGGACCTAATCTGAATAATCTGGGTTCCTCAATGGTCCCCTTTGCTGCAATCGGATACAAAGATGTCGATCTATAAACGTTGATGGAGATGTTATTCTCCTTTCATGCAAAGGTAAAACCTTCTCCCTAATTTGCCTTATGGTCTTGATTTATAATAGTCCCCTCTTGCCTGATAATCCGAACATCGTGTTGCAGGGAAATGTTGTTCTCCTGCAAGTGTCTGATGAGCAAAAGGTTTTAGAGAGAAAACTAGAAGAAAGCCACAACGGGCATGCCGAATTGGTGAAAAATCACCAGAAAACTCGGGATTAGCTGAAAGCTCTACGTGATGCCTTCCACATCATAAAAAAGGACTATAAAGAGACGAGGAAGGTGCGAGCCGACAAAGTTAAGGAGATCAGCCATCTGTAGGCCCAACTCTATGACTCTGAGAAGAGAAGGACCTAGGCAGTTGAATTGGCCGAGGCTAAGGAGCTCAAGAAAGTTCTTCTTGAGAAGAATCAGGTTGAGCTCGAAGCTCAAATCCAGAGGCAAAATGAGCTCCTTGATCAATCGAAAAGCATTACCAAGCTTTAAACAGATCAGATGAAGAATCTTAAAGACAACATTAAACTGATCGTCGAAGGTTGGGCTACTAAAGAGGCCGATTAGTTAAAGGGACCGATAGCTTCTGCCTCCCCGAGCGCCTTAACTCCCGAGCTTAAGTAAAAGGTCATTGACGAGTACAAGGCCTTAGACGATTTTCAAACAGATATCTATGCATCCGTGGTGAACGAGTTTAATTATGGCTTCGAATTTGCTCGGGAACTTGCTAGGGGGAAGGGTCATGACCCCGATTAATTAGGAATTATTATTCCGTATGACTGATTGTACTATCTAGATCAATTTTTATTGTAATACGAATTTCAAGTTTACTTCAATCAACCTTTTGTTATAACTGACTGATTATGCCTTATTATCTTTTCTCATGAGTTAAGTCTTTTCATTTGCATGTACAACTATTTACTTATACTACTTCGCCCTTCGCTAGCTTAATCGGATGTATACCCGATGTAGCTAGGAGATAAATTGAAAGTATGTGTATCAAAACAGTAATACAAAGGGAAGATGTAAAAGTTTCTCATTAATATCGAAAAGATAACATATATCGGCTAAAAATATAGCCTTAAAAAATGATCCAAGTGCAAATCCTACCAGCTAAAATATAGCATCAAAATTGGACTAAGTACAAGATCTGAACTACTGATAATACATACGAAGCCGAACGGCATGCCAAGTATTGGGAACATTCTTTCCGTCCATGCATTGAAGCTTGTAAGTCTCAGCCCTTAAGACTTCGATCACAATAAGGCCCTTCCCATGTGAGCATCAATTTACCAGTGTCCTGAGGTGTAGATGCCTCAGCTTGCCGAAGAACCAGGTTGCCGACATTAAATGACATGTTCTTGACATTTTTATTGAAATGCCGAGCAGTCCGCTGTTGATAGGTAGCTAATCTGAGGACCACTGAATCGCGTTCCTCTTCCACAAAGTCGGGATTCTGCCGAAGCCCTTCACTATTGAGGATTTCGTCGAAGTTTAGGACTCTAGGTGTAGGTATCCCGATCTCAATAGGTATCAAGGCTTCAGAACCGTAGGCCAACTTAAAGGTCCCTAGTGGTAGTCTGAGGAGTTATTCGGTAGGCCCAGAGAACATGTAACATCTTCTTGGGCCAAGCTCCTTTTGCATCTTCCAATCTTCTCTTTATACCATTAAAGAGTGTTCTGTTTGTAACTTCTACTTGATCATTTGCCTGTGGATGGGCTACCGAAGTTCGACGATGCTGAATGTTAAGTTCGGTTAAGAATCCTTCGAATATCTTGCCTATGAACTGAAGCCCATTATCAGAGACCAGAATCATCGGAATGCCGAAACGGTATACTACTTGCTCTTTGAAGAATTGGAGACATGTGTGCTCGGTGATTCTGGCGAGGGGTTTGGCTTCTACCCACTTAGTGAAGTAATCGATGGCTACGATCATAAACTTTACTTGTCCCTTACCCTGTGGAAGCGGGCCCAAGATATCTATTCCCTAGACGGTAAAAGGTATTGGAGAAACTATCGGAGCAAGATTTTTTGGGAGGTTGATGTGGGACAGATGCAAAGAGTTAACACTTGTGACATTTTTTGACGAAGTTTTTAGCATCTTCAAGCATGGTCGGCCAAAAATATCCTTGTCGTAAAATTTTATGAGCCAGTGTTTTTGCTCCCACATGGTCCTCGCAGATTCCTTCATGGACTTCCTGAAGAGCATAATCGGACTCCCTTGGGTCGAGACAGCGAAGCAATGGAGAAGAATAAGACCTTCGATATAACTGATCATTTATGATGTAGTATTTGGAGGACTTGTATTTTATTCTTCGAGCCAAAGATTTATCTTCGGGTAGTTCCCCAGTTAGAAGGAACTTAAAGATTAGGATCATCCAAGAATCCCCCTGTTCAATGTCCATTACTGTCTGAACCAGGTTGCTCGATTGCTGAAGATCTTTTTGGGATTTGCCTCTATCCCTCTTATGCTAACCATATATCCCAAAAATTTGCCTAACCCGAGGCCAAAAGTGCATTTAGTTGGGTTAAGTCTCATGTTGTGGGATCTGACATTCTCGAAGCATTCTTTCAGGTCAGATAAATGGTCTTCTTCCTTCATGCTTTGGACGATCATGTCGTCAACGTAGACTTCCATGTTTCTCCCAATCTAGCTACTGAATACCTCATTCATCATTCGTTGGTATGTAGCTCCCGCATTGATTAAGCTGAAGGACATGATTTTATAGGCATAGATTGCTCGGTGAGTGATGAAAGCGGTCTTCGGGATATCACTTTCCATCATAGCGATCTGATTGTATCCTGAGAAAGCATCCAGGAAGCTCATTACTATATGCCCCGAGGTAGAATCGATTAATTGGTCGATGCTCGGGAGAGGCTAATAATCTTTAGGACACGCCTTGTTCAAATCTGTGTAGTCTATACACATCCTCCACTTTTCGTTGTGTTTTTTTTACTAGCACCACATTAGTGAACCATTCTGGATAATTGATTTAAAAAATAAAGTCAGTAGCCAGAAGTTTATCGATTTCTTGGTCAATTACCTTTTGTCTCTCGAGAGCTATATTTCTTCGCTTCTGTTTTATGGGCTTTGAGTTTAGGCTTACACTTAGCTGGTGTACGGCCACGGTCATATCAATGCCTGACATATCGGTCAGAACCCATACAAAGATGTCTTAATATTCTTGTAGGAGAGTAACCAGCCGAGTCTTGGTCTCTCTCTGAAGGCCAATTTCAATCTGTATGGTTTTCTCATCATCCTCTTGAAATAATGGAACCTCCACCGTGTCTTCAGCCGGTGTTACAATTGGCTCGATACATCCTTCGGTGAAGGGTTCAAGCTCGATCTTCATTGTAGTTTTCTGCCGATTATCACTGGCAGGGGATGTCTGAATGGTTTGGAGGTAACACCTTTAAGACAGATCCTGATCACCGATTGATTCCCCGATCCCATTTTTAGTTGGAAATTTCATCTTCAGATGTGGGATTGAGGTTATTGCTTTCAGTGCTGACAAAGTTGTTCTCTCCAAGATGGCATTATAGTTGCTTTCCACTTGAACCACATAGAAACGAACCATAAGAGAGGCTTGCTTCGGGGGAGTCCCGAAGATCACAAGCAATTCAATCGTCCCTGCTATACGGACTGGGTTATTTCCAAACCCATATAAGGGGGACTCATTGCAGATCTCCAGCTTCCTTCCCCCCAAGTCTAGACGATTGTAAGCTCGGCTATAGAGTACGTCGACCGAACTCCCATTATCAATAAGCATCCGCTTCATGTCCATAGTTCCGACCTGAGCTGTAATGACCAGTGCATCCTAGTGGGGAGTGACCATCCCCGATGGGTAATCGTCATCGGAGAAGGTGATGGGGTCAGTCTTGATGTCCTGTGGCTTGCCGGACACTTGATGGACCTCTCTGCCGGAGGCCTTCCTCTTTCGGTTAAAAATGGCTAAGATCGAACCTCCGAAAATGACATCAACCACACCTCTTGCTTCCGTAATTGGCGGAGGTGGGTCGATACGATCAAAGGCTGATTGTCGGTAGGAATCGGCGATATATCCATCAAGATTGTCATTTCGAACTTATTTTTCTAAGAAGTCTTTCAACTGGTAACACTCTTCAGTATCGTGCCCCTTTGCTTCATGGTAGGTGCAGTATTTATCCCCGTTCTTCTGCCTTGCAAAAATTCAGATCTTCGGGGGTTTCTTATAGAAAGGTTCATTTTTTATTGCCTTCAAGATATTGCTTTTATTGGTATTTAGGGGCGTTTAATCCTTTTCTTTACCCCTTCTGTCCCTCGGGGGATCGTTCTTTTGCTGTTGATCCCTGTTGGAATCTCTTTTGCCATTTCCTTTTTTGTCGTTGCCGTTGGATTTCTTTTCGGCACTATCGCCTCTGGAGTCTTTTTGGTGAAAATCACCCCCATTTTTCGATGAACCCCGAAGATTGGCGAGAGCCTCTTCCAACTCAACAAACTTGTCAACTTTCTCGTAGATCTCAAATAAAGTTTTCGGGGCCCTCGAGATGAGCTCTTTGATCAACCTGTTAGATTTATCAACATTTAATCCAATAGTTAAGAATTGGATTACCTGTTTTGGGTTAATCCCGTTGATCTCAGAAACTGCCTCTCGGAACCTTTTAACATACTGCCGAAGACTCTCAGTCGGTCTTTGCTTGACCTGTAGAAAAGATGTCATCATTCGGGCACGTTGCTTGTTGCTCCCGAAGCGGGTATGGGATTGTTCTTGCAGTTCTTCCCACGACTTAATAGACCCGGACAGAAGGGAGGTGACCCACTCTTTAGCAATCTTCTTCAGGGTGGATAAAAATAGGTGGCACATCGCCACCGCATCATGGCCATGGAAGTGTATGACCTGTTCGAAGGAGTAGGTGTGGTCATGGGGGTCTCCTGTTCCGTCATACATCTCCAGGGTGGGTACTTTGCGGCTTCGGTCGATCTTGGCTTCTTCTAGTTCTCTGGAGAACGGGGAGAACCGGGCCTTCTTGGATCTGTAATATTTGTCTGAAGCCTTCTTCGGTGAGTATTCTCCAGTATGGCTTTCATGGCTTCGTCTGTCTCCTCAATCTTTCTTTGAAGGTGATCTGGCTCACTTCCGCAAGTCTGTCATCCAGATTGACTTGGAATGAACCGGCTCCCTGTCTCGCTCTCGTACTTTCACCCCTACGACGTTCTGGGTGTCTATCGTCTCGGCGGTTATGATGTTCTGAGTGGGAGGCCGAGCCTCTCTGGCTCAAAAGATCATTTTTGGCCTTAGTCAGTTCCTGATATTGCTTATCAAGCTTTTTCTGCTGGATGTCCAGAGCTTTCCTTTTGTCGAGGATCGATTGGAGGGGACGTTCTTTATCTGCTATCATCTCCCGATGAGATTGAGAGGGTGGTGGTTGCCGTGAATTACTCTGCGATTGTGAAGTCTCCATGTCGATTATTTTCGATGGGAAATTTACTCGATACTAAATAGGGCTCTTCTTCTAGAGCCAATGTTAATGCTTGAATTTCGTTCGCACGTCCTGCTGGCTGTCCGGGAAGAATACCTGCACAAAAGTCCTAACGGCTTGGGCCATCGATGGACTCATCCGGTGTGAGTGTGAGTGTTAGTGAAGGTTTCAAGATAGGTCAATAATGGAGGCTTAAGTATTTAGTAGAGTAGAATAGTGTCACCTTCACCTCTATTATTGATCGGGTATTTATAACACTTTAACACTTACCAGTCCTAATAGGAATGTACATAGGAGAAATAGTAGTTGAATAGGAAGCTAACTATCCTAAGCCACTTAGGACGCATGACTCCTACTCTAATTAGGATTAGATGTAGTAAGTAGTCATCATCCGAGCAGTCTTAGGAACCCAACCCAAGCTTATCGGACCAAGGAGTGCTCATAAGAGACTGCCAAGCTGATGGTCCATTAGGCCTAGCCCAATATGAATTACCAAATCAGGCTTAACGAAATAGTCATCTTAACAGTTGGTTACTTGACTTTACACACACACACACACACACACACACACACACACACACACACACACACACACACACACACACACACACACACACACATATATATATATTTAGAGTTGTACTTGTTCGTCTACTGGCATTTGGCATGTTTGGACGTTTCAGACGCATCAGTGCAGTTGAAAATCTTATTCATTTATAAAGAGTTTATTTCAAAAGCGACTTTTTTAACAGTGATGCAGTGCCTTTAGGATCTCCAAATGTACCAAACGTTACTCCAGCAAATACTATAAACACAGTTACCCGAACATACCTATAGATTATATACTTATATAAGAGTTTTAATTGGTTGAAGAATTAAAATAGGTTTATGAAAATAACAGCTGTACCAATATTTAGAGCCAACTCATTCAGTAAATTATGTTAAAACATAAAATTAGACTAAATTTTTTATTCTTCTCAAGAATAATTATAAATAAAAATTATATAATTATATACTACCATTCAAATATACAATACAATACTCCATGTCAGAGCAGGTATATAGCCTTTGTCTCCACTTTACTCCACACCAACGCAGTTGATATCTCAAAAAAAATAATACAAAGACGAGAAAATAAAATTTGGGAAAAGTAGAAGTGATACTTAATTTCTTAAGAATTAGAGATAAATTTTAACTTTTTAAATTTAAGAGCATATCACAGAATTTTAAATACATACAACTTTTTTTTAATTTTTCTGTGAATAACTATAATTTTTATACTCTTATTATAAAAAAATAATATTAATTTATAATATTTTATATTTTTAAAACTCAAATAAATTCGTATAAAGGTCAAAATTTATCTTAGGATATATTATTATCTACGATGCGACCAAATGAGAAAAGGATAGCGTCACATGTACGGTTCTGACAATCCTAGTCCCACGCGAGTCGTTTGATAAAAGTTATTTTTAGTAATGTAAAATATCTCATCTTCTCATCCTTTCCTATCTCTCCAAATCCTCTGACTTTGAGGAAAAAAAATTGAGCCAAAAATTGAATCAATCTTACCTTCATTCAAATCCCTTCATTTTCTCCCTAAAATAAAAATCACAAATATGAGATTTGGAGATATTTTAATTATTTTTCCTTTTCTTCCATTCCCTTCCCCTTAAATAAAAATTACAAACACAATATAAATGTCTTTTAAATTTATTTTGCTTTATTTAATGGTTTTTGTTGGGATATAATTGTTTGGGCCCGATAAAGGTGCTGCCTAGTTTATTTTTATTATGACCCAGATCCGGTGTTGGTCATTGAGCCTTGACTTGGGTTGGCCCAATACAGTTAATTCTGACGGCTTGAATAAAGAGTATCAAAGTCCATAGCTAAGTTGGATTGAATGTCCTAATTTGGAGAGATGAGGTAGTTCTAATTGGAAAATGACTCAATCTCAACTAAGCAATGACATTTATAAGGGGAATCAGACAAGGACTTTCACTCCTAATTGGTTTGGGGTGGATATCACATATATAAATACAATCATTAATAGCGATTATGATACACACACATATATTCTTTCATACAAAATTTTATTATTTTTCAGCAATTTAATTCTCTTCATTATTTTCACTTTTGGCTTGGACTTATTATCAAACCAGAGTTATCCCTCGACGGCCCAAGCCATTAGGTTTTAGTCAGTGTGACTATCAATTGTGCAGGTTGCTTGTGCTTTTTAGTGATTTCCAGCGTGCATACAAAATCAGGCGTTAACATTGACGCTAGAAGGAGGGCTTGGTAAAATTCTATTCAAAAAATCACTAGTTGTTTGAAGTCATAGTTGGAGTTTGCGTGGGAATTCATGGCGAGACAAGTTGAAGGTTTAGTAGAGGAAGCAACTTCATCAGTGGAACCGTCTAATCCCCGTGGTTCGGTGTTGGAAGGGTTGGGTCTGTCCACTAATAGGCGCCGACCCGTTGCAACGCAATCGACACCTCCAAGACGACGGTTGTTCTCACCACCCAACTAACCAGTCCTAGATTTGCATGGAAATAGAACAAATAATCTATCCCTAACTCAATAGGATCAGACCAGGGGGTTGGGTAGACAACAGTGGAACAAGGAATCGGGTGGACAAGATCAACGAGAGATTATACAGAGGCAAACCATCCAGAGGGCTAAAAAAACATTGGAAGCTCTATGCCAACAATAAGAGGAATGAGTAGGGCTTCTAGAGGAATTATAGGATGATAACGAACCCCAAACCACTGTCAGGGGGTCTTGGGAACCAATGCCACAAAGCTGAGTTCGGCGCGGCTGCGTGAATGACCTACCAACATCACAGCTGAAGGAGAATTCAAGGGGTCGTCACACAGAACCAAATCAAAGGGATATAAGGTAGACCGACAAAGAAGATACAAGGACGGGATGCACAAGGTAAGCTTCTCATGATAGAGAGACCATTCACTCGCATCACTTTCGTTGGAGGAGAACCAGGTCCCCACCTGTTAATATGGCTTATAATGATACAAGGAGGAGAACCAAGTCCCCACCTGCTAATAAGGCTAGTGATGAAAGAAGAAAAACTAGGTCCCCCTTGCTAATAGGGTTGATGATGACACAAGGAGAAAGGAAAGACGTGACAGAGTGTTGGATGTCCTTGACCTAGTCTTGAAGTGAATGGATGAACTTGAGAAAAAGGTGAAGGGGAAAGAGTTAGATCTGAAGCCTATTAATACGAAGTCTCTCTTTTCCCCGATAATTTTTCAAGAAAGGGCTGATCCTTCCAAGAAGCTACCACCGCTGGAGTCATGTGACGGAACTGGTGACCCTTACGACTATACTCATTCCTATTAGAGTGTCATGGACTACTACAATCACTCGGGGGTTGGGATGTATAGGATGTTTGTTACAACTTTGAAGAAATAGGTGAAGTAGTGGTTCATGTCTATACCCCCAAATTACATTGAGTCTTGGCAGGAGTTGTGCAACAAGTTTCATGAGCGATTTGGGAGTAATAAAAGAAGGGGAAAGCTCACAACTTCACTTATGCAGATCAAACAAAAGCCCATCGAGTCTTTAAGTCAATATGTGCAGAGATTCAGAGAAGCAGTCAAGACAGTTACAGACCTTAACATGACTCAGGCTTTAGGTTTATTCACTTCGGGTTTGGATGTTGGGAGGTCTCGTAAGCTTATTGTTGTTCTTAAATTTTATAAAAATACTCGCAAGCGCACGAATCTATTGTAAAATAGTTTAATGAAAAGTACGAGGTCGAACCCACGAGAATTATTGAATTATTAATTAAATCTAAATTAATTTTAATTCTAATCTAGTTAACGAAAAACGATTGTTGAATTAATTAAATCTAAAAACTAAATATAATGAAAATTAAGACTAATAAAATAACTAAACTTTTAATCAATGGAAGAAAGTTTGGAGGTTCTAATCCACAATACTAATTATGTATATCTTACTATTCATTATTAATTCAGAGTAGTAATTTGAAAATCAATTCAATATTTTTTTAAGATTTTTCATTTACGCTCATAAAAGTATTTCTTATGTAAATTCTTATTTTCAATGTTTAATGTATAAGACCAAAGCATTATATGTATCCACTAATTAAAAAATAAATAATCTTAGTTCTTATTTTAGACTTTAAATCATAACTCGGATTAAATTAAATTAATTAAAACTATTCAAAATACTTGATATTATGAATGAAACAATTTAATTGAACTCAATCAAATAATAATAATTATTAACCATTAAAACAAAACTGAAAATTTATAATGAATTTCAAAGTATACATAATTAATATTATTTCATCCTAGCCCCAGAAATAAGTTTAGCAATAAATCATAAAATTAATAACAAAAGCTAAAATTAAGTAATAACCCATGACTATATTGTTCTACAACATCTGTTTACTGATGCTACGCAGCAGCTATGACGATCTTCTGCTTCTCGTTGATAAGTTGCTAATAATCTGATGTGTTGCTTGGCCAAGCTGCTAATTTTATCAAGCTGCTGCTTGACAATGGTGATGAAGTCAAGTTGATGATTATCTCTCTCTATATATCCCCCAAAATAAGTCTCACAAAGAATATTTATAAGAGTACATAAAAATCCTAACTCTATTAGGAATTAATATACTAATAGATGTTGGACCCTACATAACTTGAATGACTCCGTGTAATGTTCTAATTTGTTTGTTGCATTGCCGAGGCCCACATGGAATCAACAAATTTTCATACATCAAGGACCCGCACAAAATAAGAATTGCTAAGCACTGATGACTTCTTGAATTGCCTTAACTAGAATTAAAACCCATTAAATGTGGGACCATGTTTTTTTCAAATGCCACATGCATAAATTTGATGTTCAGCTATTGTTAGGACTTTATTTTTCCAATTTGAGAAGGAATCTTGACTTCTTGAGTTGCTATGCTAAAAATTTTAATATAGGAATTCCTATGCCACGTGAGCTGCTAAAATTAGAATTGCCATTCTTTTTACTTTTCCTACAAAATAAATAAAAATAGTATAAACATAATAATAGCACGTAATAATAAATAAAATACCTAAAATATTAAAAATACTTTAAAACTCACAAATAATTAAGCTTAAAAATATTCAATAAATAAAAATAAAATTCACTTATCAAATATCCCCAAACTTAACTTTTTGCTTGTTCTCAAGCAAAATAAAAAATAAAAACTATAACAAATAAAATCGTACATAAACCTAAGCCACTTTCGTAGGAAATACGATAGTATTTAGCGTATATTATAAGCCTTTAAACCCCAAGGTTACCCCAAGTGGATGAGTTGTGTCTCGTGAGGGTTTGCAGTGAATATACCCACAAAATTCAAAATTTTAAATAAAATCTTTTTGAGTTTAATCAATTATGAAATCAAAAAAAAACTTTCTAAATATCCATGGGCATTACACATAAGTAAGATCAAAATCAAAATCACTCTTTTATCTTATAAAAAATATTCCATCTTTATTTAGAACACTATCTTTCATAAAATTAATTTCACATAATGCATGCATGTGTATGTGATGTAACTCTAAGTAAGGACTTTTACTATGAAAATCAAGCAAACTCATTTTTTTTTTCCAATTTTTTCTAGTCTTGACTTGTCAAATGTCTATTTTTCTTAGGCTTTTCAAAGTTACCCATGTAACTAGCGTTTGACCAATGACTACCAAATTAGTTGGCTTTAGGGTACTAAGTGTAAAGACACTCCTAAGGGCTTACTAACTTGAGTAACAAAGGCCACAAAATTAGACTAATTAAGCTGCTTATATTCATCATACTTTTCAGCGTGAATATCGATGCTTTATGAGGCTTGGATACCCAATTACTTCGTTCGATGGACATTAAAGCAGTTATTTATATATATTTTCCCCTTTTTTCAACTTTTTTTTTCTTATTCTTACAACGAGTGCGTTTTATGTTCCATCTCGTTGCATTATATTTTTTCTCTTTTTTCTAAGATTGCTCGACTCATATTTTATACCCTACAACTAAGAATTTGTGCGAACGTAAAGTGCAAAAATGCATATGAATTTTAATTATATTTTTTCTCTTTTTTCTAAGATTGCTCGACTCATATTTTATACCCTACAACTAAGAATTTGTGCGAACGTAAAGTGCAAAAATGCATATGAATTTTAATTTTATTTAATATGGTATTCTAAACTAAAATTTTGTATCTTATCAAAGGTTCAAGAGTTTAAATCTTTTAATCCCATTAATGTTTTTACTCCACGGACACTTATTAGAATTAATCTAATTCATAAAAAGTTAAACAATTTTTTTTTATTTTTTAATTTTTTTTTTCAATTTTTTAGTCCTTAAATTTTTTAGTTTCCTAAAAAGAAGAAAAATAAAAAATAAATTAAAATCTAAATACAAAACTAACAAAAATGCAAAATTTCCCCTTACCTAAATTATGCATTGTCCTCAATGTTTTCTTACATATTATCCAAAAATGCACATGCATAAAATTTACATATAAAGAAAATAAGTGACAATATCAAATAGTAAGGGAAAAATCACACCTAGTTGGTTTCACATTGCACTCTAACAAAATAAAATCATGAACACGTTAGAATATCAGTAGTACTCAAAGAGAATAAAAATAAAATAATGAACTTAACTAACCAAACAAGACTGACACACTAAAAAGATAAAAATAAAATAAACCTACGCTAGACACAAGTAAAAGAAAAGGAACCTAAACTAACAATGTTAATCCTGATAAACAGGATCTTCTAGCAGTGTTTCCTTAACCTCTCGACTCTTTAATTCTAAGAATGGTTTCAACCTTTGATCATTGACTTTGAAAACATCATCATTCTCAGGATTTCTTATTTCAACAGCTTTATGAGGAAAAATAGTGTGAACAATGAATGGGCCTGACCATTTAGAACGTAATTTTCCCAGAAATAAATGCAAACAAGAATTATATAACAGGACCTTTTGATTATGTGTAAATGATTTTCTAAGAATATTCTTATCATGAAAAACTATCATTTGGTCCTTATATCGTTTAGCACTTCCATAAGCATCATTCCCAATTTTCTCTAACTCATTAATTTGCAATTTCCTAAGAATACCTGGTTTGTCAAAGTCAAAATTTAATTTTTTTAATGGCCTAAAAAGCTTTATGCTTTAACTCTACAGGTAAGTGACAAGTCTTGTCATAAACTAGTCAATAAGGAGACATTCCAATAGGGATTTTGAAAGCAGTACGGTAAGCCCATAATGCATCACAAAGTTTTAAAGACCAATCTTTTGTAGTTGGGTTAACCGTTTTTTGAAGCATATTTTTAATCTTCCTATTAGAAATCTCAATTTGACCACTTGTTTGTGGATGGTAGGGTATGGAAACTTTGTGTGTAATACCATATTTTTTCATTAATTGCTCAAAAGGCCTATTATAAAATTGCTTTCCTCCATCATTAATGATCGCACGAGGTGTACCAAAGCGAGAAAATATGTTTTGTTTCAAAAAATTTACCACCACCTTGTAATCATTAGTTTTAGAGAAAATTACTTCTACCCATTTAGACATATAATCCACAGCAACAAGAATATATAAATTGCCAAAGGAATTAGGAAATGGACCCATAGTCAATACCCCATACATCAAATAATTCAACAATAAGAATATGATGTAAATACATCATATTTCTATTAGTTATACTTCTAAATTTTTAATATCTCTCACTTGAACTACAATATGCATGTGTATCTTTAAATACAGTTGGTCAATAAAAATCACATTGTAGAATTTTTGCAACCGTTTTCTTCAAACTAAAGTGACCTCCACACACATGATCATGACAAAAAGAGATAACATCTCTCTGCTCACTTTCAGGAATACATCTCCTAAATATTTGGTTAGGACTATATTTGAATAGATAAGGATCATCCCAAAAGAAATGTTTAACCCTGGATAAAAATTTAATTTGATCTTGTTTAGTCCAATGTGTGGGCGTTTATCCTATGACAAGATAGTTAACAATATTAGCATACCAAGGTATTTGGGAAACAACCATAAGTTGTTCATCAGGGAATGACTCTCTAATAGGCAAAGACTCATTTATGGACTTCACAATTAACCTTGACAAATGATCAGCCAGGACATTTTTAAATCATTTATTGTCCCTAATTTCAAGGTCAAACTCTTGTAACAACAAGATCCATCTAATGAGGCGAGGTTTGTCATCTTTCTTACTCAAGAGATATTTCAATGCAGCATGATCAAAATAGACTATCATCCTTGACCTAATCAAGTAAGACCAAAACTTGTCTAGCACAAAAGCTATAGCTAACAACTTTTTTTTCGTGGTGAAATAATTGAGTTGTGTATCATTAAGGGTCTTACTAGCATAATAAATCACGTGAGGGAGTCTATCAATACGCTGACCTAAAACAGTCCCTATGGCGTAATCCAAAGCATCACTCATAATCTCAAATAGAACACTCCATTCGGGTGGTCTAATGATAGGTGTAGATGTTAATAAGGTATTAAGCTTATTAAAATCTTGTAGACATTCATTGTCAAAGTGGAAAGAGGTTTTTTTAGCAATTTGCTGGCTTACACCGTATTTAGAGTATTTAGCTTATAGAAAGTTGCCTTTAGATAAGGTGTAGGCGAAGTGGATAAAGCGTTGGAGTTCCTATTTTTTCCTTATTAATGGTGACTTGTACTGACGTGTTTATTCGGCATCGTTACTGAGACGCTTGGTTCCATCCGAGGTAGCTTATGCCCTTCGGGAGGTGCACAAAGGCGTTTATGGAGATCATACGCGTGTTAAATCTTTAGCTTATAAGTTGATCTGATAGAGCTATTATTGGTCGACCATGTTTCAGGATGTAAATGAGTTTGTGCAAAAATGCCCAAAGTGTCAGTTAAATAGTTATATTCCTTATCGGCCTCTTGAGGAATTGTCGCCGATGTTATCTCCCATTCCTTTTGTTGTATGGGGAATTGATCTTTTGAGGCCAATGCCAAAGGCTAAAGGGCAGGTAATATATTTAGTGATAGCAATCGACTATATGACTAAGTGGGTAGAGTCAGCCCTTTCAACATATTACCAAGTAAACTGTATTCAATTTTTTAAGGAGTCAGTTATTTTTTGCTTCGGTATACCTATGGTCTTGGTGTCAAACAATGGATTGCAGTTTGTTGGGGCTAAGTTTGAAAAATTCATGTTTGACCTTGTTATTCAACATCGGAAGATGTCCGTGGCTCATCCACAAGCTAACAGACATGTGGAGGTTAAAATTAGGACTTTGCTGAATGGGATTAAGAGAAGGTTGACTGAGGCAAAGGGTAGGTGGCTCCAGGAGCCTTAGAGTGTGTTATGGGCGTATCAGACTACTCCTCGGTTAACTACTGGTGATTCTCCTTTTCGGTTGGCATACGAGACTAATGCGTTAATTCCTGTGAAGATTGGCTCGCATTCATTTTGATTTGTGAGCTTCAGGGAGGCATACAATGATAAGGGTCTTCGGCTTAACTTGTACTGTTAGATGAAGTTCGAGACGCGAAAATGTTGAAGTTAGTTGCTTACCAGCAAAAAACTGCTCGATATTATAATAAATGGGTTAAGTAAAGAAGGTTTGATGTTGGTGATTTGGTGCATTGGGAGGCAGATGCGTCAACTCCTCAGAATACAGGAAAGTTGATGCCAAATTGGGAAGGTCCATATGAAGTGATAGAAGTTATCAAACTTAGTACTTATCGATTTCGGGATATGTCAGGTTCTGAATTAAAGAATTTTTGGCACCAGTAGGTTGAAGAAATATTATCAATAATTCAAATTTACTCTTACTGGGTAGTCGAAGTAGTATTGTTGGTAGTTTATTTGTCATTTATACTTAGTCAGCTATAAGGTTGAAGTTCTGACTAGGTAGTAATAAGGAAAAATTTGTACAAAATAAAAAATTTTAATAAAAGAAGTTATATTTCATCATGATTGATGACTAAGTACAAAAGATTGTTATATTTTTGTGCATAAAATAAAAAGTACAAGTTGATTAGTTGGGTGGTGGTTCGGCTTCTTCTTTTTCTTCTTCGTTTGAAGAGAAACCCATAAATTTGGGGTCATGGCTGACCGCTTTGATCAATCATTTGGCATATGTGTAGCCCTGGTCGTACTGGGCTACTATGACTTTGATCAGTTCTTTTGATTTTTTATACTCTTCGATTATGGTGTAGTGGTTAGTTTGTACTTGAATCTTCAAAGTTTGATTTTCTTCCTCAAGGAGTTTGTTGGTTACGACAGATATTTGAAGAGCTTCATCCTTTTGGTTGATTTGATCGGAGAGAAGGCGATTTTATTGGAGCAGCTCTTCTATCTATTGTTGCGAGTGGTTCTTTCTTTGAGGAGTGTTGTCCGTTCGGTGGCTATGTCAGCTAGCTTTTTTTGGTTCTGTTCGTTTTCATGCTCAGCTTTAGCTAGTTGATTTTGGATGGCTTAAATGAAGGACTTATGCATTTCATGCTTGATATGTAGGGTTGTGTTATCGTCTTTGCCCTTGGTGAGTTCGGCTTGTAGTTGGGCGATGGTTGTTGTTTATTCTCTGTCAAAGTGGCTAACTGTTCTGAGTCTGCTAAAAGCTCCCAGGGCTTGTTAAGAAGGAGAGTAAGTATGCCTTAGGCAAATTTTAGTGGAGATAAAAAAATTTAATAAAAAATGGAAGTGTTCATTACCCGACCGAGATGGAGAAATGTCGATGCCATAAGGTTGCCAAGGTCAGAGGGATCCATAGTGAGAATTGTCAGTTGATAGGTTAAAAAGGCTGAAGAGCTCAAAGGACAGGGTTTCTTCGGGGTTTATGGGCCATAAGGTTAGCTTGGAAAGGTTTGGTTTATAGGTAGAAGGTTGGGAGCCAAAAAGGTTTAGGGTTGGCTGGGGGCATATTGGCTGATAGGAAGGTCAGAGTATATTTCAACAGTGGAAGGTGATTAAGGAGGAGTTGGTTTGGGTGGTGGTGGTGTCATATCATGGTGAAGGAGTTCGGGTGGTTTGGATGATGGTGGAAAAGGCGATCGGGGAGGTATGGTTGATATAGGCTGGACATATATGGGTTGCTATGAGGTTTTAACTAGTCTTCGACGCTTTTTCTTCCTTAGTTCTTGGCTTTACACGTCTGTAAGTTCGAAGGCATTTTTATTTGATGAGGTTAAGACGGGCTCGGGGTTGGTAGGGATGGTGTCAATAGCTGTCGGGGGTGGCTCAGTGGAAGTTTGGATGAGTTCAGGATTTGGATTAAGGTCAGCCGAGGGGTGAGGTTGTTCTTCTATTGCTAGGACTGAAGTCTTTGTGGCTTATAGATAATCACTACTAAAAAAAGAAAGAAAAATTAGAAGAAGGGGCAGAAGGTCATAGATAAGCAGTAATACTTAAAGAGAGTATAAGGAAGAAGGGGGACGGGTACTTACTTCCGTGATCGAAGAGCCATTTCTGGAGTAGATTCGGTAGGCATATGGGAGAGGAAATCCTGGAATTCTTTCTTTCTATCGTCAAACAATTCATCAATTTGGGGTTTGTCAGGGTCGCCCTAGGATTAAATTAGATGGGTGTCGGGGCTTGAGACGAACATCCAGTAATGATGCCATCCTTTGTTGCTGTTAGGTGTTGCATCCAGGCTTGCCGACTGGGGAGTCAGTGTAGGGATCAAAAGCCTGGTTCTCGGGTTTTGGTGAGGGTGAAATAGAAAAGAATAAGTCAAGGGAGGGTTTAATACCTCTTTAATTCATTTGCAGTAAACTATGAAGCAAATTAGATGGATGTATGAGTTTGGCATGAGTTGGGCAAACCTGATCCCGACGAAGGTTAGAAAAGAGGAGATGAACTCATGTAGAGGAAACCTGACTATGTTATTCAGAGCATAAAAGGGCACTCCGAACCAGGATGTGGTCGGTCGCCAATACATCCTTTCTTAGGGTTTTGGGGCTCTTAGAGAATACTTTGTTAGGATTTTGAATTTGGCTCGAAACTGAGGTATAATTACATCTTTAATGCTGGATTTAGTGTTGGCATGGCTGTAGTCCTTGAATATCTTTCTGGTCTTTGCTTCGTTGTTTTTTATGGCTTCCAGTTAAGCTTATATTGAGTCTTGGACAGCGGAAGATGAAGCCATGGGTGGCTGGGAAAAGTAAAAGGGGGTGTAGAATTTGAATATAGGGTTAAGGGGAAATCGTGTGAGAAAAAGAAGGGAAGGGTAATAGCCTTAATCAATTGGAGTTGGGGGAAGATTTGAGAGGAAAGGTTTGCAAGATGATTCGCAGTAAAGAGAGAGAACGGAGGAAGATTTTTTCTGAGAAAATGAATAGTGGTGTAACTGCCTAGTTTGAATTTGGGGGTTTTAATGATGGACGCGGGGTTTGAGGGCGGTAAAGGTAAGCTGTGCACGTATGGGTATTGCCAGTTACAATTAGCAGTTAAGGAGTTTTTTTAATACATTTTGGATGTTACTCCCTTATTTAAAATCCTTTAAAATAGGGGAGTGGGGGCAATGTTAGGATATAATTGTTTGGGCTCGGTAAATGTGCATTCCAGTTTATTTTTATTATGATCGGGATCCGGTGTTGGTCATTGGGCCATGACTTGGGTCAGCCCAATACAGTTAATTCTGGCGGCTTGAATAAAGAGTATCAAAGTCCATATCTAAGTTGGATTGAATGTCCTAATTTGGAGAGATGTGGTAGTTCTAATTGGAAAATGACTTAATCTCAACTAAGTAATGACAGTTATAAGGGGAATCGGACAAGGACTTTCACTCCTAATTGGTTTCGGGTGGATATCACATATATAAATACAGCCATTAACAACGATTATGGTACACACGCATATATACATTTTTTCATACATAATTTTATTGTTTTTTTAATAATTTAATTCCCTTTTTTTATTTACGCTTTTGACATGTATTTATTCTCACACCGGAGCTATTCTCCGATAGACTAAGCCGTCAGGCTCTACTCAATACTGTGACTGTCAATTGTGTAGGTTGCTTGTACTTTTCAGTGATTTCCAACGTGCATACAAAATAAAGCGTTAAGAATTTCCTAATACAGTCAAACAGTACGAGAGAATTCGTATATTCCACTATTATTATTTCATTGAATAGTTTGATTTGTATTATTCTTCCGGCATATATGAAAGGGGAAAGAGGAAAAGAGTGTAGAATTCTCATCATTCAAAAGCAATGAAAAGGAGGGCGCATATAAAGACAGCATCTTAGCCTCACCCACCGGTCCCCACCAATTAAGGCACCAACATGGATATACTTAAAAAATGCAAGTAATATCATACCACCTCCAAAACATCATATTAACACAACAAATATTTAACATTAAATCTAAGTTAATTTCTGCAGCTAGTTTAATGGAGAATCAATCACAAGATGAATGGTGCAAGCAGTCATATATGGAGTTTATATAGTTTGTGATGGCGATAGCAGATCTTTCAGTTTCCAATGTGCGGATCTTTATGATACGTACATTAGCAGTGCTTAGAATGTAGAAAATAATCTTAATCCAAGCTTTTAGATGTGAGAAATATATATGCGCAATAATGACATTTTACCTTTGCAAAAAACAACAAATCTACATGTAAATAGATAGAAAAATTCTTCAAAATTGACTCAAGTGCTTCTCAAACTTCATAAATTTATATATATATATACACACACAACAAGGAAAAAGAAGAAAATAAAAACCTCCAAGTAACAAGATATAAAAACCACAACGATAAATTAATTCATACAAATCAAAAGACACCAATAGTACTTGTTTGTCTTCTAACGGCATGGCTTCTACTTCTTGGAAACATCACATCATTCTTCTTAACACCATTAGCATTAGCACTATTGTCTTCTTCTTCTTCTTCTTCTTCAGCAAACTCACAAGCCTTATCTTCATCAATTCTTCCCATCCCAACACTAAAACTCCTTGGCACAACCCCTTTTGTTGATTTTGACTTGATAAAATTGTTCTGATCCATTGACTCTTGAAGTTGCCTCATTTGTTGTTCCTTTATAATTTGTTTCAAGCACAATTCCACATCCACCCTCATATTATTATTACTACTAGTAGAATTAGCCCTAATCAACTCTCTCAAATCTTCATTCTCATAATTATAATTAGAAGATCTTGAAGATGCAACACTTGTACTAAAGCTCTTTGGCAAGCCGGATACCATTTGTCCCTTTTTCGTCATGTTGCTACTTGTTCCATACCTTGGTTTTTGAGCATAATCCATCATGTTTCTTACATACAAATCTCTTCCTTTTTTCAAAACCCTAATGGGAATTGTAATGATCTTCATCAACTTGCTGTGGTTGCTTGTGGTTCTCATTTTGCACTAATTGTACTTGAGCCTATATAATTCAATGACAAATAAGGACATTCAAGATCTAGCTCGCTATAGGAACTGAAAAAGAGAGACGAAGGTAACTGTTTTATTTCGACTGGATGAATTGTAGAAAGTTTAAAAAACTTGGCTTGAATTTAAATATGGGGTTTTAAAGATAATCTTGCAAAAAGAAGGAGAATCTTGAAAACAATTTGAGGAAAAGGGGGATGTTTTTACTTTTGGATGCAAGAAATGGGAAATGGGATGTGTTTTATAGTATGGGAAAAGATGGGGGAGTTAGAAATTGGTCAAAGTTGGACAGATAAGAAAGTATTAATTAAAGGAAAATAAAGGTAATTAAGCATGCTTTCAGAGTGATTATTATTTTTTTATTTTTGCAAATAGGCACCTGCAAATTGAGCCATTTTGGAATTTTGGAGTAGGAAAATGTTGGCCAAATCGCCAAAGTTGAAATTTTGGAGTAGGAAAATTCGAAGCAAGAGGATTAAAAGTTAAAGGTAGGCATGCTTTTAGAGTGATCGATTATTTAATTGTCAACTTTTTTCTTCTTCTAAAATATATGTTACCGTATACTTAAGATAAGATGTGTTGGATTTATTATACCCCTCCATCATACTTGCTCTTGCTATCATTTAAGCATGCGTGTTAGTTTTTATTTTTTTATCTTTTTATTTATGATATACTAACTATTGTTTAGATTCGAAGAGTGGATATAATTTTGCATTATTGATTTATTTTTGGAAGGAGCAATTAAGAGGATATTTTAAACTGGTAAATTCACATTCCTGTTCAACAAAAAAAAATAGTATCTCATTTGTATAATTTGTAAATTTTAAATATGTATTTAATAATATGTTTATCTTTAAAAGTAACAAGTTATTAGTTAAATAGTAAGGGTACGAAAATGATATTTATGGTACCAAATTTAAAGATTTTGTGTAGAATTTAATCTTTTTGTAATAGATGGAACAACTTATTTGGGTTAAAAAAAGCGTATGATCGGTAGCCAGGTAGGTAATGAAAGGACATTCCCATTTAGTAATTTATTAGGTAGCGTCAATACAAATTGACATTCACATTTTAAATGAATGCGTTAGTATTAAGAAAAGTCTTAATTACTGTAGTATTAACCTGTTAGGTAAGGATGCACAAAAAGTATACGGTCTACAGGCCGGTTTGGTCTGACCTGAGTCCGACTTGGTCAAAGCCTGGATCGGGCCGATCCGGCCTACAATCTTTGAACAACCTGCTATTTTGACGTAAAAGCCCGGCCTACAAAAAAGACCGGCCTGACCTGGTCTACAAAAAAACCCCGCCCAGCCTACGCAAAGGACCGGCCCGGCCCAGTCTGCCCAGCCTAGTTAATTCGTTTTAACTATAGATTATAACTTGATATATATAAGCAGCAAAAAAACGGATGAATGGGAGAAATGGTTCATTGTAGGGAGATAATAAACTTTGAAAAACTTTGTTTGGCTTTTCTGTTCATTGTACTAATCACAATTGGTTGACAAATCCGGTTAATGTTGTACAACTTTTTCAGTTTCAAAATAGAATTAATTAATTTGGGTATTCTAAAATTAATTTTAAAATATATTTAAATTTAAAATTGATTCAATATAATTATAAATTATCTAAAAATATACTACTCAAATTTTCAAAATTAATTTTTTTTAAAAGTTAGATAAATAAATTCATCAATATTTTTCTTTATCTAACAGGGTATTGGATGAAAAGAGAAGTAGACTTAACCCAGAATCGTTGGAGATATGCATTTGTTATAGAGATTATCTTGCCGCACGAAGAAGAGTACAAGATGTAATAGACAATTAAGATAGCTCAGAAGATCTCGAAGTTGGAGTAAAAACTGACGAAATTGCACATTCATGAATATTGAAGATATATGTTTTTTCTTAAGATTGAAAATACGTTTTTTGAAGATATAACGAAGAGATATTTTTTGAAGATATGAAGATATATTTTTGAAAATTTGAATTTTGAAGACATTTTTAAAATATTTTGAAGCAAAATATTTGTAACCGACTCATTATTTATTATTGATTAATTACTCATTTTTAATTTTTTGTCAATACATTTAATTAATATAGTAGTTAGTTTATTTAATATTTATATTTCACATTAAAAATTAGTTTATTACATTTTTAGGCCCGGCCCGGCCCAAGGACTGGCCTGGCCTGTAGGCCTCAAAAGGTGAGATTTTGATCGAGAAATTCGGTCTGGCCCGGCCTACAGGCCCAAAAGTCAAAGCCCGATCTGACCTGATCAACGGCCAAAGCCTATCAGGCTCAGGTCAGATCGGACCAGTCCGACCTACTGTACATGTCTACTGTTAGGTATAGGAAATATTTTTGAATTATTTACGCAACTATTCTACTACTACAAGTGTCCAGAATTTTAAGAATAATTTGACTTTAATGTGGTCCGCAACAAATATTAGAACTGACATAAAAGTAAATAGTGGTGTCTTGTCGTTTGGGTAGTATCTTCAATAGTCTCTGTTCAATCTTGAAATACTAGCACACAAAACGTTGTGATGTATTCATGTGAGTGTTGGTAAGTAAAAAAAATAAAAAATAATTTAAAATTTTCAATAAGTAATAGTGTGTAATCTTACTAATGTAGATAATAGATCTGTCAAGCTCATCACGTGCCCTTAGCACGAGCCCGTGTGTTAAGGGCACGAGCTCAAAAATTGTAAGCTAATTGTGTCATTGTGCTACTGATCAAAGTCACATAGACGATCGTCCTTGCTACGAGTTGGCTGGGAGCCGTACACGTGGTCGACGGATTCTGCCTAGGCGCTAGAAAATTCCCCAATAGACCTAATCTAGCGTTGTCCGGACAGTGTGGTGTCGTCTTTTGGACTTTTAGGGAATTGCTTTTTGTGTTACTGTCGAGGATATGTTACCCTCGAGTAGGTTTATGATGACTTGTGAGTGTGGTCTCTAAAGCGTTGGGATTGAGCCTTATAGTGATTACGTCGATATTTCAACAAAATCAAATTTAATAAAATAATGCTAAGATTCAAACTTGTGATATTGTACAATAGAAAGAGAGGGTTTTACTATTAAATTATCACTTTTGGCCTCTCACTTATTCTACATAAGAACTCAATTATTCTACTTAAAAAATTATTAGTAAATACAAATTACAATGAAGGTGTTTCTTCTAATATTGAATATTAAGGTTTTCTTAGTGTATACTCGGACAGTTTTTTTTTTTTTTTCTCTCTCTCTTTAAACTGTGTTAGTCTTCATATTAAATATAAATCAGCACGAAAATTATGTCTAGGTGTTTAGTACATAAATTTTAATAGACGTAAAAAGTTAATAAATAAATAAGACTCTTACTATGAAACAAAAAATGTGTTAGAATTAGTGTCATTATTTTAGAAAATCCTTCATGTAAGACGCAAACTTAGGTGGTGTTTGTTTATATCTTATTGCCTCTTAATAAATTCACATATGAATCGATAAGAGACAAAAATTATTTGTTAAAATTTTGCTTATTTTTTAATGTATCTTAATCGGTAAGACATAAAATTAAATCTAAATCATTAAGAGCTGTCTCTTAATGAAAAATTTTTGATAATTTTTTTTATATAAATACATTTAACAATATTATCCACTCATTTTTATTAAATTGAATATTTAAAATTATTAAATAAAATTTTACCCTTTAAAATGATAAAATAGTATCATTAAGAGGCAACTCACTTTTTAGTTATTAAACAGTTTTTAAGATTCAGATGTTATTTCATTCAGATGATTTAATTTATTAGAATATCCTAATAATTAAGATCTTAATTATTCAATTTTATAAAACACAACTTTAGGCAGTTTATGAAATTATGCAATTACATTATTTTCCAACTTTTCACTATATTTGGAAAAAGTTCAGTAAATTTAATTATACATTTAGTTTTGTATATTATAATATGCAGCCACCCACTACTTGGACGTTTGAAAGTTGATGCCATGGGCACAAGAAATGTCACTTTAGTCGCCTTAGTGGACTCCTTTAGCCAGGAATTGTACAAATTGCAAAATAAATAATTAATATAGTAATTAATTGACTAATTTATGATCAATATTCGTTAAGCTTGTTAAACAACAAATATAATCAATATATTTGTTGCTTCCGGGAAAAAAGATTTTTTATTTATATATTTAGAAAAACATAACATGTTTTAATGCTACCCTTTTTTGTGGAATTAAAAGTTAGGTCAATGTCCTGTGACCAAAAGTGTTACAACTAACAACCTTACCAAAAACAATTAGCGGGCATTGCATAAATAATTCCCTTGAAAGGTTAATGGTTCCGCTGTTTCCGCACCAATTTAGAGCAATAGAGAAAAACAGACCCCTCTTGTTTATATTTTAAAATTGTAGCTAAAAAAGAACTCATAAAAGATTAATTGCATAATAATTCTATAACCTGTTATATGTTACCATAAAAATATATTAACTTTTGTTGCGGGTCGTACTAATATAGTCTGTAAATTACAAATATTTACGATGATTATTTATTATTTTCACTTGCAATAAAAATGACATATTTTTGTCATAATATATAATTTTTTTTTTAAAATTCGTAATTTAAATATGATTTGATTGAAGGATATATATATATAATCATCTGTGTTCTTAAATTAATATATTATTTGAATAGTACAATTTTAGAGTGATGCTTTTGTTTCTGAATAGAAGAAGATAGAAGGAATGAGACGTTTTGATGGTATGGGGCCTCTATGGGCAAAGAGAGGTGAACTTGGACTTTCACTAGGTTACCAGTAAAGAAAGCAACAATTTAATGAATTCATGTTTTTAGTACTACTTTTTCTAGTGACTTTTGCAGAAAGTTGGGCAATTTTTTTTTAAAATCTATTGTATGATACCATATCAACGCCAAACCCTCTACTTGAATTTTCAATCATATTATTTTGAGCATAGCCTAGCTAACACGTATTCTAATGACAAATCATCATCTTTTATATATTTTATTTAATTAATAAAAAGTCTCTATATTTTTTAACTGACTAGAACATCTCTTTAATTCCTTTTGTTTGATCCACGGAGAGGTAGCCTCTGTGCCTACCACATCTCTTCTATGCGTGGACAAAAAAAATCAAATGTTAGTTTATCGTTAATGCTGAAAAATTATTTAGATAATAAATAATTTAGAAATTAAATTTTTATTAGGAACCAAGCAATTATACGTTTAATATTTTAGACTTAAGAATTTTTTAGAACGTTAAAAATTATGATGCGAAATAAAGTGAAACTTCTATTCCACAATTATGATATAATTTTTATTAACACGGGATTAAAAATTATTACAAGATTATGGTTACTCCTAATGTTACAAGGAATAAATTATAAATTATTGAATCCTACCTCCTAAACTGGCCTGGTAAACACCTAGCGAGCGACTAATCCTAATGCTATGAAATTGGCTCTGAAGCAGATAATTGATTTGTTCCGTTCTTTGATTAGCTATGATGTGGTTATAATTCTGTATCTCCCAGGTGGCTAGCATGACTCCAGTCCTATAATCTTCCAACTCCTTGAAAATCGTTGATAGTCGAAGTTAATAGGTTAACTGCCTCGATTTTAATCATCTGCTTCATTGTGATTGACACGTGACATCATTGAATCGATCCTATTATAAGGTCCAAGATATCCTAAATGAATATCCTATAAGTTTTAGTAATTAAAAGGACATTTTAGTCTTTCTCTTTTTTATTTATATTTTATCAATAAATTAATAAAATATAGATATTCATCACTATCCAAAGAACTCATATCTTTAATATTTTTTGTTTAATCTGCTAAGAGTCTACGTGAGAAGGAAAAAATTATTCTATATTTCTGGAGCAAGTGAATAGTATGCTCCTGCTCTCACATACCTGTGAGCCTATCACAGGCAAATCCTCACAAATATGTGAGAAGTGAGAGTATATTATTCATTTGTCTCAAAAATATAAAATAATCTCTGGTAAAAAAGAGTCTACTAATTAATTAATAAGTTATATTATCTACCATACTCATAACCCAAGCTCATAAGTCATAAGTCATGACTCTAGCATACTATTCAACATGCGAGTAGAGATGGTGTATGGTAACCTTACGATAGAACTACAACAAGTAGCTACTTTTTTGAAAAATAATGAGCGAGACATCATGTAGTGGGGAAAAATTAAATATCCCGCCCTAATAAAACAGCCCTAGTGAGTGTTCTGTATGGATTCATTGGATTGTTCTTATCAGAATGTTGTATTTATTTGGCTACAAAGAACTATTTTTTTAAATACATCTTTAGTTCTCAGTGTCAAATATCTTGTAAAAGACCTTAGAATATTCAAGACTTTTTGTTTGATTTTATCAATAACAAAATATTTTTTTTCCTTTGCTAAAAATCAAACCTCACCTACAAAAATACTGAATAATAAATACTATCTTCATTCTAAATTATTTGATCATAGTTGATGTTTGAAAGTTAATTTGAGATATTTTTAAATTCAAAATTAATATGACTCATTAAAAATTATAAAATAATAAACGTTACAATGAGTAATATTTTATAATACTCATCATTGTACTAATTAAAATTAAAATAATTTATATTAATTTTAAGTTTAAAAGTCTCTTAAGTTGACTTTAAAAAGTCAACAATAATCAAATAATATAGAACGGATAGAGTATATTTTTTGAATTAAGTTAGTTAAATGATTTTTTTCACCGTTTTGTCTATTTTAATATGCATGGTAATTAATTCATGTATATTTCCATAGTTTATTTTTATTATATTATTTTCATGTATTTCTATTCATTTATTTCAAGCGAATTGTTTAAGTTTTTGATTAATTAGTGTTGGTATAATTTGCCTGGCGGTGCAAGTTGACATGAGAAATTGATAAAGCACGTCCATTTCACAATTATTAGGTAGCAATTGATAGGACCGAAAAAACAAAAGAAAAAAAAAGTCCACCTAATTCACCTGAATAACAGTTGTAAAAATAAAGTCTAACGTTTAAACAAGACCTTTGAGTAGCACAACTTTTCCATTACTGCAACATGGAAAGCAAAAGCATGATATGATCGTCCATAAAAAGTGACTGTTGAAAATTTGAATAATTGGAATGAGTTGTTTGTTGTGCTTCAAAATTCTAGTGTTAAAGCCAAGTCTCATATCGCTCACTTTGTAAAACTTCCTCAAGTACACTCTTTTGTTAGGCTTAGTAACATGGTTAAGAAAAAAGAAGTGGGCTCGCGCGCAGATGAGGAGGGTTAAGGAATTGTGTTGGGCCAAGTTTTTGGATCTTGGACTTTCAGCCAGAAAACCTTAATGCATGCTTGCCCGTGCAAGGGGGTGCAAATCTTAATATTATTTTTCCAGATCTGTAACTCAAGTCGCCTACCTTTTCTTTCTAACCGTTATGAATATTCTCCTATAAAACGAATTTGATCTTCATGACTAAAAGATAAGCAAAACAAAAACAAAAAAAACTTCTTCCCCTTCCTCATTTGCTGGACAATCCATAGAGACAAGTCTAAAGCCTTTTTCTGTGAGCACTAGATCGGAGGTTTCGCCATTGAATTCTGGAGGGTGAACGTCCTAACCCATATGTACGAAAGGTCATGTGCCAGTAGGGGTGAAATCACTTTTTAAGACAGTAGATTTTCTATGCCTCGACCTCATTCAATTACCAGATGAAACCTGCATTAGATTCCAACAATCTAAAAAGTGATTCGGTCTATTAACAAGATGAAACCTGCTTTTGATCTTGCAAAAGTTAAATGCTTTTATGGTACTAATTTTAAGAGATGGTCTGAAGACATGTTATTTTATTTAGAAACTATAAATTTGGAATGTGTTATATGTGGATCCTATTGTGCCTATTCCTGTTACTCC
The DNA here is from genome assembly GCA_947179155.2 of Hedera helix. Lineage (NCBI taxonomy): Eukaryota > Viridiplantae > Streptophyta > Magnoliopsida > Apiales > Araliaceae > Hedera > Hedera helix. The sequence goes on along the minus strand of OX359283.1, from coordinate 14,770,512 downwards.
TACTAATGTTGTTATTATCCATGCTATTGTAACTCTTGAGAAATATGATGATGATAGTTTTGTTGGATAAATTCTTCGAAAAATAGGTTTTATAAATTTAATAAAATAGGATCATCTTTATGATTTTATACAAAAAGACAAATATATATATATATATATATATATATATATATATATATATATATATATATATATATATGTGTGTGTGTGTGTGTGTGTGTGTGTGTGTGTGTGTGTCTAGAGTACGAATTTATTACCTAGTATTTGGTTGAATTAACACGTTTAAATCTTCGAACAGTCTCTAGTATCCTCAATATCTTTTTTCCTAAGACCTTATGTTGAATCTGGAGCGTGGCCTCTAAAGCACCCTACTGGAAAAAACTGGAAAAAACTTTTACGTGTTTTCATAAGTTGAAAGAGAGAATATGTTATTTGGTCTTTTACTTTGATTGAAAAAAAAACTTCATTACGTATCTGGTCAATTATATATTTATATCCTTATTAATCCTTATTTTCTCTTATAAAATTGATCTATATTAGGCTTGTATGGGGATCTTAAGGGGTTCCTTTTCTGACTCAAATACTTGTTTAGATATTATTATCTTATAATAATATACACAATAAATATTAATTATAATTAATTCTACTAAATAATTATAATTGCACTTCAGTCTAGGAATTAATTAAAATAAACTTTTTACTAATAAACTGTAAATATTTTTTTTATAGATGTACATAAATATTTTAGAATTAATACAATCTCGATACATTTAAACTAATTTCATAAGTCCATAATTTATCATTTGATCATAAATTAATTTAAATATTAAATCAATCATTTTAATAATAAATATTAAAAGACTTGGACAAGATTCTATGATCAATAATAAATTATCTTATGAAAAATCTTATAGATATTCTGACAATAACAATATTCCTAATATTAGTTAAATATATTAATTAAAATTCTGATGTATTAATTAACAAGATGTATATATATATAGTCAATTGCTATTTCAACATTAAGAAAATTCACAAATTAGTATTTATGTGAAAATATTTTATAAATAAAATATTATTACATGATCCATTTAATATACACCGTTAATGTACTAGTACTTTAATTAGAAGTTCAACTTTTATGATCAAGATAAATTATCTCTGTTAAAGTATTATAACATTCATGACAATATTTTCAAATTATCATAAGTTATAAATCATTATATCTTTATTTATATATATTACATATGATTTATATCTTATGTGTATAATACTTATTTATACACATAAATCACAATATATATAAATTTGGAGATTTATATAAACAAACTAAATGACTATTTAATGAATGACGAATGATGTACTTTTATTAATAAGTAAATGTCTAACATAAATAAATATTAAATAAAAAGATAAATAGGATTTTTATAGCAAAAATTCAACAATCTCACACTTGCTATTAAATCTTATTTGCCATGCATTTAATATTAATCGCATAAAAAAACTTTAGTGGGTAATGTTTTTGTGAATGGATCTGCTAGATTTTCAGTTCCTGAAATTTTGCATACTTTTATATATCATTTGTTCATATATTCTCGAATGATATGGTATTTGCGCTCAATGTACTTTGATTTCTTATGATCTCTAGGATCCTTTGATTGTACCACTGCCCCAATATTATCACAATATATAACCATGGGACTAACAACTATGGTACTACGCCAAGTTTCATTAAAAACTTTTGTAACCATATAGCTTCTTTGGAAGATTCTAAAGTTGCCACATACTCTGCTTCAATAGTGGAATTAAGAATACAACTTTTCTTAACACTCCTCTAACTAATAACTCCACCGTCTAAAGTGAATCATTCCTAGAAGTTGACTTTTTGGAATCTTTGTCACCCATAAAATTTGAATCAGAATATCCAATAAGACCTAGATCATCACTGCGATAGACAAGCATATAATCTCTCATTTTTCGAAGATATCTGAGTATATGCTTCACTGTTGTCCAGTGCTCAAATTCTGAATTAGACTGATATCTACTAACCATTCCAACCTCATAACAGATATCTGGTCTAGTACACAACATAACATACATTAAACTTCCTACAGCTGATACATAAGGAATTGTTTTCATACGCTATTTCTCAAATTCTGTCGCAGGACAATAAATTGAAGAAATAAGGATTCTATGTCTAAAAGGAAGTAGTCCTTTTTTGAAATTCTGTATAACATATTTAACCAAAATTTTATCTATATATGCAGCTTGAGAAATGCACAACATTCTTTTCTGATGATCCATGATAACTTGAATCCCAAAAATGTATTTAGCCAATCTCAAATCTTTCATGTCAAAATGATTAAAAAACCAAACTTTAATCTGAGATAACATTCTTATGCCATTTCTAATCAATAAGATGTCATATACATGTAAAATCAAGAAAACCACCAATTTACCTTCACTTCTTTTATAAACACATGGCTCTTCATGATTTTGTTCAAATCCAAGTGATTGGATTACTTGATCAAACCTGACATTCCATGATCTTGATACTTGTTTAAACCCATAAATAGATTTATGTAGCTTACAAACCATTTCCTCTTGGCCTTCAACTATGAAACCATCTGGCTAAGACATATAAATATCTTCTTTAAGATAACCATTAAGAAAAGTTGTCTTGACATCCATTTGCCATATCTCGTAGTCAAGATGTACAACAATATATAAGAGAATTATGATGGATTTAAGTAAAATATTCTTAAATGATTAATAATATTTGAATGTAGTTGTACATTATCAAATGTAGATAATATTTTGAGATATTTGATACATTATTAAATGTCAAAATCATTAAGTTATGTAAAAGAAGAAAGTTAATTGAATTAAACTGATGTAAATAGTCCATTTGTGACTAGTTTAGACAACTTTTAAAAGTGGTCGTATGAAGAACGTGTAGTGAAGGCGTAAGTTGGTTAACAGTACCCGATATGTCCGAACTGTATTTGGGCTAGGGTTTTTGTCTGAAACTTAAGGATTCGTTTGTCGGGCATCTTAAAAGTTAATAATTTGAAGTTAGAGTCTTATATAAAGACTAAGTAATAGTCATTGTAACTAATGATGATGTCAATTTCATATATAAATTGTAGGTTGAACGAAAGGCGCAAAATAAGCGTAAACGGTAGAAGCGAACCAGACAAGTTTTTCAGAACTTGCTCCTATGTATATTGTTATGCAACAATGTTATATTAAATTATTGATAGAAAGATATATTGATGATATTTTGTGATATGTGAAAAGTATGAAGTATGATTATATGTGAAGTATATACAGAATATGAAGCATGACTTGATAGATGTTAGTTGTTTATTATATGCGATGCATAAGAAGTATGAAGTATTCATAAAATGAAAAGCATGAAATGCATGATGTAGGAATAGAATGCATAATATGTATAACATGTGAAGCATGTAATGTGTTATGTGTAACTGTTAGACTTGCTGAGCCGTCGTGCTCACTCTTGCTATAAAATCAACACTTTCAGATAAGTGCGAGATATCCGAAGATTTCATTAAAGAATTAAGGATCAGGAATGCGTATTACTTTCACCGAAAGTCTATACGATTATAGTAATTATGAGTCTGAATGAGACAAGTAAACTGATTGTTTAATTAAAGAAATGGTTAATGTTTATTGTGAGTGTTTAAATACTCAAATTGATTGTAATAGAATGTCGTATCATGTATGATATTGAGACATACTAGGAATTTGTAAAGATTGCGATTCTGGAATAGAAAGAGATGTTGTAAAGTTTTAAATAAATGATTATATAGCGATTATAATATTATTGTAAGTCATGAACGATAAGAAGAAGGTTGTATAGTGATAAACCAGATCTGAGATTCAAGGGACCCAAATTTGGGGGCATCATACACACACACACACACATACACACACACACACACACAGAGCATGTATCTAAAGTACGAATTTATTACTTAGTGATTGGTTGGATTAGCACACTTAAATCTTCGAATAGTCTCTATTATCCTTAATGTCTTCCTTCCTATGATCCTATGTTCAATCTGGAACGTGGTCTCCAAAACACCGTACTGGAAAAAACTTTTACATGTTTTCCTAGGCTGAAAGAAAGAATACGTTATTTGATCTTTTACTCTGGCTTTAAAAAAAAACCTTTATTACATATATGATAAATGATATATTTATATTCTTATTGATCTTTAGCCTCTCTTATAAAATTGATCCATAATAGGGTCCTAAGGGATTTCTTTTTTGACTCAAATACTTATTTAGATATTATTATCTAATAATAATATACAAAATAAATATTAATGACAATTAATTCCACTAAATAATTATAATTGCACTTTAGTCCAGGAATTAATTAAAATAAACCCTTTACTAATAAACTGTAAATATTTTCTCTATTGATATACATAAATATTTCAGAATTAATATAATCTAGATATATTTAAACTAATTTTGTAAGTCCATAATTTATCTTCATTTGATCATATAGGCAAGAAAATCATGTACCTTGCCAGGGTTAAGGTTTGTAGTAATGGTGGAGGAGAGAAATCTTCGAAGAATATAGAATCGGTCGATTGATTAGAGATTGGAGAAGGATTTGTGAGTAATTATCCAAGTAACACGTGACAGAACTCTTGGAGTCCTAGCGTAATCGCCGGTGTCCAAGAGTCTCGTAAGGTGTTAGGTGATCTCGAGTGAATTCAAGATAGGCTCGGGGGTCCCAAGCCAACACTTGATTCAAAGTCGTTCATAAGGCCAGAGAATCCTTTGAGCTCCCTTGCGTCCAGAGAGAGAATCCTCCAAGTGGCTAAGAATCCAAAAGTCCTTTCTCTTGTCAAGTGAAGAGGTATTGATAGAGTTCTTGGCTAGGGTCATATGTCAGACATGTGACTCTAGGAGAAAATTTCAGAAATACCCTTAGTAATAGGAAAATTACTGAAATACCCTTAGTTACTCGGGTAATGCACAAATCATTCAATTCTTCTAACCACCAATCCAATCCCTTAACTGATTCCTAATATGAGTTGCCCCCACGAGCTTTCTGCCTCGGGACACGTGATGACACCTCTTGGGTTATGTTTTCCAAACTTCTTGTTGCTCAATCACACCACTCAATTTCATTGTCGAAAAACCTCGAAGAAACTCAGCTCAGAGCGGTAGGAGAGTACTCCTAAGGGTGCACTCATAGGGCGCATTCCTAGGGCCGCACTCCTACCAAATTGACTACAATTGACATGTGACATCCTTCTTTCCTGCCCTTGTGTCATCGATGGAGGGCACTGATTAAATTCAGTTCGGTGGAAACATCACAAAAAGCAAGAGAGGCAAATAGAAGAAGGGAGAGAGAGAAATTTAATCGTTCACACTTTTGCTTCCCCAAATCCATATTTCTCTGTTTAGGTTCTTAAATCTTTGTATAATATGGAGTAATTTAATTAATTATTTTATATTTACATTCTTAATGTAATTTCCCCAAAATCCCCGCACTAGCTACGGCGGACCTTGTGCGTTAAACTCTATATATCTACCGACTTAACCAATGATCATATAATCATATCGGTTAAATTAGTCTATTTTAGACTATAAATAAAAAAAATTCCTTAACTTAGTCCCTAGATCTTAACTTGATCTCGATCTCGTTATTTATACAAGTATCAACTTGTAGTTCATCCATATAAGTGGATAACACTATATATAACGGTCCAATTTTAACCTTAAGATTTAAATATTCTATAACTTTACATATCCAAGATTTATGGCATTAAATCATTTGGATGGTTCTTTAGAACAGATAATCTCGCGATGAATGTTTGTATCTTCATCCGTGATAAATGTTTGCATCTTTATTCGTGACAATTGTTTGTATCTTTGTCCGGTGTAAAATTCTCTTTTAATACAAAACATACCCAACTAGTTAAAACTCTCATTTGAAACACATTTGGTTATTATGATATCTCTTCATATTAATATTTTTATTTATCTGACATTCAGAATAGTAATAACAAGCTTGTACTTGGGTTTGAAGAACCTAACGATGAATTTGACCATTTATAGTTCAGTTGGGTCAAATTTGAAAAAAATAAATCCCTTAAGAATAAAAATTTAGTAAAATGAATCACATAACTAAATAAGTCTCAAAATTGTTTTATAATAACATTTTTCGAGTTTTCATTGTTTGAAATTATTGCATGATAGGCTCATTTTTAATAGTTAAAAAAAATATCAAGCTCAATGCAAGTTACTAAACAGTCATCCATCCATTCATCTCCCATTTGGTTACTGAGTTCATTCTTCACGATATTCATGGATGAAAATGTTCTTTCAACAGTTGCAATAGCAACGGGCAAAAGTAAAGTCAACTTCAGTAACAAATAGACTTGTGGATACACATCATCCTTTTTTTTCTTAACCAACATTTGAGTTAATTCACCAATTCCTTTTAAAATCAAAAATTCAAATCGTTTCTCATATCCATAATATAATTTTGGAGTTGACCATGAAGTGCTAAAAGTTCCATATCATCAAATTCTGAAGGTTAAAGTTTCGTAAATTCAATTAATTTTTTATTGTCAAATGTCGTGAATGAGTCACGTGGATCAAGACATGTTATACTTGAAAGTAACTCTGTATTTGTATTATCAAAACGGTCATTCAACTCCCCAAGTTGACTATTAATCACAGTGAAATATAACTAAACCCGAAAGCGATGAAGGTTTATGATTTCTTCAATATTATGTCGTGGTCTCCCTTGAAACATAAAAATAACTTCCATCCTTGGGACATTTATGTTATGCAATGCACAAAATTTACAAGTTTCTACTAACAAATCATCCCAGTTTTCTCTCATGCATTGTAATCGTTGTTTGGTTACTTTAACTAAAGCTATGGGATTTACAATGTCTTGATCTTTCCTCTATAAGGCTTGTCATAAGTCATTTGTAATTCTCATGATTCCTTTCAATAAGTGTAATAAAAGCACAAACTCAAAAATCATGCATGAGTTTTAAAAGTGTACTAGCTTCTGTACTTTTCTCCCCTTCGACATCATCTGCTATAAACTCGAGCACATCCATTATTGGAGAAAATAAGGAATTAACACTCAAAATGGTTTTAAAATGTGAACTCCAACGCATTTCTCCAGGCCGCTTTAATGTTGTTTCTTGATTTAAACCTCGTCCACTCTTGATTGCCCCACTAGCAACTCCTTTAGCTACTTTTTGAAATTGCTTCAATCGGAGAATTTCTTTTCACTTGCAAGAAGCCCCAACAACATTTGCTAACAAATCCAAGATAATCAAAGAAAGAACACAATAACTTATGCATTTTAGCAACTACAACAAATGTCAACTGAAGTTGATGTGCGAAACAATAAATATAAAAAGCACACGGATTTTCAGATAATATTAAACTCTTAAGACCTTTAAATTTTCCTGACATATTGCTAGCTCCATTATAACCTTGGCCACGCACACGTGACATGCTCAATCCATGTTTAGAAAAAAGTTGATCAATAACAACTTTTAGTGTCGAAGCAGAAGTTTCAAGAACATGAATAATGCCAAGAAATCGCTCAATGATACAACCATACTTGTTCACGTATCATAAAACCATTACCATTTGTTCTTTGATTGATGTATCACGAGCCTCATCAACCAACAAAGAAAAAAAGTCATCCTTAATTTCTTTAATGATAACTTGTGTAGTCAAAAATGCAGCGGCTTTACAAATATCTTTTTGGATTGACGGTGCAATCAATTTATGATTCTATGGAGCATTTTTTAGGACAACTTTATGCACCTCATCATTGTTTTCTGAAAGAAACTCTAGCTAAGAAATAAATAGCCCTCATTTGCTTGAACCCTCTGACTCATCGTGACCACGAAAAGGCAATCCTTCTTTTAAAAGAAACCTAACACATTTAACTTATGCGAGCAATCGAAGATGATAATTGATCCTTTCTCGCTCAGTTATGTTAGCAAGATTGATATCTATGTGTTAAGGTTGATTCAATAAATCAAGACAAGTCTATTCACATTTTCGATGAACACTAGCATGATCTCCAACATGTATTTCTAATCTATCCATCTTTTTCCAATTTCTAAATCCCTTGCCAGCAAATGCATCCCCACCACCTTGGTTACCATGATCAATTTTAAATAGGTAACAACATAAACAAAATAGAGCATCTCCACTCAAAGTATATTCTAACTAACTTGGATATTTCTTGTACCAATTCTTGTTGAATTTATGAGCAACTTTACTAATTAGTGTATCGATAAATTTGTGAGGTATTAGTTGAGTTAGGCCCCTTAGTAATTAACTTCTTCAAAAATTCTCTCTCTCACTTACAGGATAAGAACTTATTGGTGGTCTTTTACCGGGATCCCCCTCAATATTAAGGGAATGAGATATCGGTGTATAGGTTTAAAACTAAATATTTTGGACAAAAGATTCTGGTACTTGAGTTTGGGGGTTAACATTTTGCGGGTGAGTTTGTTGGTGAATATCAACAGTGAGAGGTTCGTTACTATTCCCTTCGATTTGGCCATTTCCAGGAATAGATTTAAATTTTATTTATTTACTTGTTGTAATCCAATTACATATGTCCATGCCTGACAATCAATAAATATTTAAAAACTAATTGCGCATCAAAACAAGATCAATATACAATATGAATAGTCAACTAGTTAAGTGTAAATGCGTAATTAACACCAACAATAAGCAATCTCAATTAAACCAATAACAAGTAAAATTACAAAATCTAAAAAAAGTAAAAATAGAATATAACACATGCTTGAAGAACTTTTATTTGATGGAGTTCTCTTCATTGTTGCAGTGTTGCTTTAAGATGTAAAAAGCCTAAATTTTATAAAAGTACAAAAAAGAAAAAAGAAAAAGAATCCATAAACAATTAAATAAACAATTAACAAAATAATTATTATTTATTTACTATTATTATTTTTATATGGAGTATATTATTACTAAACTTGTCCATGATTTTGTGACTTTGTCCTATTTCCTGGTCCCTTCTATTCCCTTCCTTTCTGATTCTTCATTCCCAACGCCCATTCCTTTTCTCTATTAACCCCAACAGATTAAGAAAATCGTTTATACCACAAACCCTTTTTATCTCTGATTTTCTATTTGGAAGATTATTTTTTAATTTTAAAAAACATGGCCGAAGAGCGCGAAGAACATGGATTCGAGACTCCTGAAGGTAACTGCCTATACGCCAATAATTTTTGGTAGCCCAGCCACCTAGAACACAATAAACAAATCTAAAGGTGTTTCTGAGAGAGGAAACATAGAACAAAGAATAAGGAAATTACTTTTGAGATCAAAATCTTGACAAATTTTAAGAAAAGGTGAGTGATTTCTAATTTCTAATTTCTAGGGCTCAAAATTTGGGTTTTGAATCCTCAATCATTAGTTATTGCATGTTTTGAACAACATTGATTTGCGTTAATGAATAAAATTTTGGTATTCTTATATATAATTTAACGTATTTTGCTCTTAATTTATATATATATATATATATATATATATATATATATATATATATATATATATATCCATAAACAAAGAAGAATCTATAAGCAAAAAGAAGAATCCTAAAAAAATTAAAATATACCTGCTACAGATCCGTGTCGGGCTGTCGACAGTGTCGCTTTCTACAACTTGTTATTTTGCTATATTTACTGCACTCATAGACTAATTGCAGTTCTTTACTTCTTTTTCTTTCCCTTTCCCAGTTTCCCCTGCCTCTTTATTCCTTTATTCTGTTTTCTAGTCCTCGTCCCCTTTTGCCTTTATAATATATATATATATATATATATATATATATATATATATATATATATATATCCATTCCTGCCACCAAAAACTCAGGTGGGACCACCTTAATAGCAAACCTGAAAATTATCCCCCAAAAATTTCAGTGAATTAACCTCTCTACCCTTTTTTCAGATCCGCCCCTGTCGATTAGTCCTGTCTTGGATGCTTATAGTACTAACAAATATTATTTACCATCCTTATTCTGATAAGTAGTTCATTATCAATACTGTATTAACGTTTACTATCTATTTGAAGTTCAGAGTATCGGCATAACATGATCAGTCTATATTACCAATACCCACACTCAGATTTATAGTTCTTTTACAATTCTAAGTTATATCAAAGTAAAAACAGAATAACATTTGATGATAATATAATAATATCATTTCATAATATTAAGTTATATGGTTTGCTTGTTCGTATTACAACAATCATTTTGACTTTATACAAATACAAGAAAATAAGACATGAAACCTAATCTACGCTTATTCTTTACGTTCATGATCTTCTTATCATTCTTCTTTAACTGCAAATAAAGTTTTATTCACAATAATGAGCACAACGACTCAGTAAGTCTAACATATTATCACATACACAGTTTATATTTTCATATAAACTTTAATATTTTTTGACTGAAAATACATCTCAGTTAATAATCATATTAATTTATACTTAACAATAAACATATTTTATGCATACTCATATGCATCATCAAATATTAATTAACATTTAACAGTTAATCAAGAATTAACACTTAATCATTTAATCCCATAAGACCTTCATTCATATACTCTCACACATCAACTATCACATAATAATATAAACAATCTTAGAACATGCTAATAACACATAAAGATTTAGAACTTGCCTCAAATCAAAACTAGGGTTTCCTGGCGGAACGTTAAAACCTTACAAAACGGATTACATATACCCGAATGTTAGTTTATCGAATTTTACTTCTTGATAAGTGTTTTTATAAATTAACTAGACTGTTTTTATTGATGGAATATTTAGGACAAGTGGCTAACTCAAAACCTCATTTTTAAGCATAGAAATCCGAGAGCCCCTTTAAATTTTCAACTTCGACCTCTTTTCTGGTAACAGCCATACCTTTCACATACGAAAACATTTTTGATTGCTTCTTGAGTATAAATTCATTAGAATTTTATGATATAAAACTTTACTTTAGATTGTTAAGGCTGATTATGACTTTAAGGTTTCAAAATTTTGGAAAAACAGCCAGTGAGTACTTAAGACATGTGAAACATGGTACCACTAGCTTTAATTACTTAAGACACCGTGTTATGAGACTCAATAACACTTCATAATATAAAATTAACAAACCATAAACCTTATCATATGAGGATTCATGACTTTTACTCAAGAACACGAAGAACCAACTTTCCTCGTTCGTGATTTTGCTTGCTAAAATATGATTCTACAAACATGAATTTGCTAGGCCATCATATTTCACAGCTCTATAATACTAAATTACAAAATCAAAAATCTACTTATGTACGATTTATGACTTTTGCTCAAGAACACACGAAGAACGAAAAATCATACATTGTAACGACTTGAGTTTTTAAGATTTTGGATTTCATACTAGAAATATTTGGGATATTACATTCACCCCAACTTACAGGAATTTTGTCCTTGAAATTAACTTACAACTAACTTTAGTTATTTAATATCATATTTATAAGTTCTATAAATATTCAAAATATTACATTCTCTCATTCTTATAAGAATTTCGTCCTCGAAATTATTTTTAACTTACTCTTATGAATTTTCTTAATTCATCTGTCTTACATTAAATTTGTAAGACCCCAAATTTTATGAAATATAAAATTTAATTTTTCTTCGTATATATTTTTCCTGAAACAGTAAGTGGTTAAATTAACAAAATTGAAAGTTAAGGATGTTATGTGCAAATTTTATTTTGTCGGACATTATTCGTTTTGTCGGGGAATATTCGGGCCGTACGACGGCGCCGAAATAACTAATTATTGGTGGACCCCACAACAGAATAATTGTCGGATATAGAAAACGATAAAAGTAACCTTTTTAAATAAAAATAGTGAACGGTGTTAACTGTTAAAATACCGGTGATAAAAGAATAGTAGCATACGGTAATTTATGGTATTTTACTGTAGCACGCGGTACTCTACAGTAGCACACGGTATTGCACAGTGTCTCATATTATTGGTCTGATAATTGACATCGTAACTGTTACGCATCATTTCATCGATAATTGTCATTGCATAATATTTTATATTATCAATTCAATAATTGTTGTTACACAGTATTTTGCATTATTGATTTAATAATTGTCATTACACTGTATTTCATATCATTGACTCAATAATTGTTGGTGCATTGTAGTTAAAATTATTGAACCTAATAATTGTCACTGTAGCAAATACACTGTAATTTATATTATTAAATTAATAATAATCCGTAACGTGTTTATTACATTATTGTTAAATTATTGTTGTAGCATTATTTTAATATATATGTTGGACCCACAGGAAGAATAAATAAATAAATTTTTTTATAAAAAAAAAAAAAATTAATTAATTTTTAGTATTTTAAATAGTAACCATGTGGACCTTCTGTGGGGGCCACATGAATTCTAAACATGAAAATTGCTGGGAATTGGTAAGTGGAGGCTGCGCAGCCTCTGCTGAAATTTTTCAGCTGGCGTGCTCACTTACCACACGCATAGTAACTTCTTTTCCCCTATAAATAGTTTGCTCAGCTGAATAGAAAAATCACACCTAAAACATAAATTTTTTCTATAAAAATTTTATGAGTTTTCTCTGAGAATAGTAAGGTTATTTTGAGTGTTTGAAAGCCAAAAGGAGTACAAGAATTTTTCAAGTAAGTCTTTTATTAAAGAGTGATAATTTCATAAATTCTTATTTTTCACGGTATTCACAAATCTTCCCTTAGAAGACTCTTGTTTGAGAAGATTCATTTTTAAAAGCTTTCTTTGGAAGATTTATTTTGGAATATTATTTTAAAAACTATTTTAAAGTATATATATTATACTACAAAAATTATGTTAAATATATATAATTTTGATAGTTCATATTATACGAGTTATCATACACTTTGAAATTTATATGTGGTAATTACTAATTTTATTATAAATATATAGGTTGATCAACCTCATTTAAATCAATATCCAGTCACGTGTTAAGGTAAGGAATGTCAGTTTTTTGGAATATCATCTTCTTTCATATTCTATTATTTAAACTTACCACGATAAGAGATTATCATTCTTTGATTCTCGAAAATAATATCGTTTCTTTCTTGTGCCATTTATTTCCATGTATTAAATTATGGGAATAACTTTACGGCGCGGATTACCGCCTGTTTGGTGAATAACTCTTCGTATTCAATTTTTATTAAATTGTGGGAATAACCTTATGGCGCGGATTACCGCCTGTTGGTGAATAACATTTCGTATTCATTCCTTATTAATCTCTGAGAATAACCTGACTACGCGGATTACCGCATGTTTGGTGAATTACTCTTCGTATTCATTTCTTACTTGTCTCTTGTTGGTAAAGTTTCCTGAAATGAATATATATTCTTTAATAGTTTGCGCTTCATCTAATATCATTTCAACTGAACCTTCCTATTTTTCTAAATCTTTCTATTGAACCTTAACTGTTATTCTGAACTGTGGATCTTAAATATCATTCTTGAATTTTAGTCCACATCATGTTGGCAATTTGGACATTATTTGAATCTGCACAAAGAAAAATCATAAACTTTTGATATTTATTGATCATACTGTTTCTTCTGATTCATCATCTATATCACGGTGGTTATTCTAATCATCAAGAACCATGTTGTTGTGAATATCTGTGGCCTGGGGCACAGTTAATAGGATAAAGGCGATATAATTATTGTGTCTTTTAGGGCACGTGGTGAATCTTCTCTTTGTCCTGGGGCAAAGATGAACTGTTGTTAGTATGATTATGATCAAAGGCTGAAAACTGGTATAATCATTACCGTTGGTGTTATATTTGAATATCTTTGGCTCGTAATGCAAAGATGAACTATTGACTGACATGACTATAATCAGGAACTGAAAATTTATATTATCATGACCAGCGGTGTTTAAGATGATAAAAGTTGATGATGTTTTTTCTAAAAATAGAAGCGAGTGAACATTATAGTCTGCATTATTCTTCTAATAGATTGCTCTTTCCGCTGCTATTATTGATACAAAGCTTATTGTCTATTATATTCAATTAAGAACTCATCTGTTGAAGGCTAATGATAATTTATTTGACATTATCTTAGTCATGATATTTCTTACTGGGCTATTTGAGCTCACCCTTTCTTTTGTTCCATTGTTTTTCAGAAAATGAGTGAGTAGCCGGGTCTAGCAGGGGAATGGAGTGACGGTCCGAGTGATAGCTATTGTAGTCTTCATATGTTGTATATAGTGTGGCAATAATAGTGAAGACCTAGTTGTGTATTATTGAGTTTGTATTTCTGTTCTATGTACTATTTGTATTAGAAATTATGTATTTTATGACGTCTCAAATTGGGCTATGTAGGCCTAGATTTGGGGGTGTCACATTTAGTATCCGAGCTTAGGGATATGATCTTTAATGGAGATCTGGGGTAGAAGTAGGAGGAGAGAAATGAATAGATTACGTCACTAGTATGTCCTACATAAAATTTTGTTATCTAATAAGTTAGCTTGAATGTGGGGACAAGAAGTGGCGAGTCAGTTTGTTTAACTAACCTTTATCTTGTGACCGCAGTTAAGAATGACTTATGAAAATCAGGGAATGAATTATCCACTGCCCGAGGCTAACGTAGCTGCGAATCAGGAAGCTACAAACAATCCTCCTGCAGCTTCAGAAAATAATGCTGGTGATCATGCAAATCAGAATGGTTTCTTTAGAAACTTCATGCAATTTATCCAAAATCAGCCGAGGGGAGATCGTAACGACGGAAACGCTGATAATTCAAGGATTGTCACCGTTAAATAATTTAAAGAGTTGGGACCACCTGAATTTTTTAGGAAGCCTGAACCACTCAAAGCAGAGGCATGGTTAAAGCAAACGACAAAAATCCTTGATGTCCTGCGATGTGCAGATGATCAGAAGGTGCCATTTGCCACATTTATGTTTCGAGGGGAGGCAGACCATTGGTGGGAGGCGGTAAAACGCATCCACCATTCGGCTCTCGAAATGTCTTGGCTGGAATTCCAAGAGCTGTTCAACGAAAAGTATTTTCCAGAAAGCATCCGCCATATGAAGGAGGTGGAGTTCATAAAACTAGAGTAAGAAAATATGTCTGTTTCACAATATGAAGCTAAGTTTGCTGAACTATCTCGTTTCGCGACTCATCTAGTGGATGACGAAGCACGGATGAGTCGGATGTTCTTACGAGGTTTGAGATTCGAAATTCGTCAACAGCTTAGCTCTCATAAATTGACCTTGTATTCAGATGTTGTCGATAGGGCTCAAAGGGTAGAGCAAACAGATGAAAAATTGCAGCCAAGAGTCAATGATCAGCGTAGAGAGAGAAATGACAACAACCACAGGAACGAGAACCATAAGGGAGGCAACCAGCACTTCGGTAGTAATCATGCATCGAATAATAGAAGAGGAGAATCCAGTGGAAATAATTTCAAGAGAAAGAGATTCCATAATGATTGTGGAAGAGCACCGGCACCAGTACCAGCACCGGCACCAGTACCAAGGGGAGGAGATCGACCACCGGTAAGATGTTACAAGTGTGGTCAGGAGGGCCACATCAGCCCAAACTGTACTCAACAGTTCAAGTTGTGCTACAGTTGCAGAAAAGAAGGTCATGTGGCTCGATTTTGTCCTGTTTCAAAATCAAGTCCAGCTGCAATGATGGTACCAAAAGCTAGCACGGATAAGGGAAAATCTTTAGTTCAAGGGAAAGCTTTTGTTGTGACATCCCAAATGGCACGAAACCCGAACGAGGTGATAACCGGTAAGCTATTCATAAATTCTCATGAAGTCTATGCCCTGTTAGATACTGGTTCTACCTATTCTTTTGTCTCACTTACGTGTGCTCAACGATTAAACTTAACTCCTGACAATTTGGACTTTGACTTATCAGTTGAAACCCCATTAGGAGCAATAACCATTACATCTACGGTATATAAATCTTGCTTAGTTCAAATCAATAGCCTTATATTACCCGTAGACCTTATCTCTTTGGAAATGCATGAATTTGATGTGATTTTAGGAATTGATTGGTTGACTAATCATCATGCTAAAATTGATTGCTTTCAAAAGATCATTAGTTTTCATATTCCTAATCAACCTGTCATACAAATTCAAACCATTAAACCATTGAAATCCATAACTGTCATTTCTAGCCATAAAGCCACTCGTTTATTGAAAAACGGATGTCAAGCCTTTTTAGCTCATTTCACTGACTTGAACAAAGATGTGTCAAACTTGAATGATATTCCTATTGTTAATGAGTTTTCTGATATTTTTCCCGATGAACTTCCCGGCTTACCTCCAAATCGGGAAATTGAATTCTGTATTGATCTTGAACCCGATACCAAGCCTATTTCCAAAGCCCCATACCGAATGACTCCTATTGAACTTCAAGAGCTAAAGGTCCAACTACAGGAATTGTTAGATACTGGTTTCATTCGTCCGAGTACATCGCCTTGGGGTGCCCCTGTTCTTTTTGTCAAGAAAAAGGACGGAAGTATGAGATTGTGTATTGACTACCGAGAGTTGAATCGTGTCACCATCAAAAACAGGTACCCGTTACCTCGAATTGATGACATATTTGATCAATTGCAGGGTGCTCAACATTTCTCAAAGATTGATCTTCGCTCTGGATATCATCAGTTAAAAGTTAAAGCTGATGATATTCCAAAGACTGCTTTCAGAACCCGCTACGGGCATTATGAGTTCTTAGTCATGCCTTTTGGACTAACAAATGCTCCTGCAGCTTTCATGAATATGATGAACCGGAAATTCAAAGAATATTTGGATCATTTTGTAGTTGTCTTTATTGATGACATTCTTATATACTCCAAGAGTCGTGAGGATCATGAACAACACCTGAGATTAATACTCCAAAAGCCACGTGAGAACAAGTTGTATGCCAAGCTGAAGAAGTGTGAGTTTTGGCTTAAGGAAGTTACGTTCCTTGGACATGTGATTTCCAATCAGGGAATATCAGTTGATCCTGCAAAGATTGAAGCAATATTAAATTGGGAGCAACCTCGGTCAGTAACTGAAGTCCGAAGTTTTCTGGGCTTAGCTGGTTATTATCGGAGATTCGTAGAAGGATTTTCTCGAATCGTCACTCCATTAACTCAGCTAACTCGGAAAAGAACAAAATTCATATGGAACGAGGAATGCGAGAAGAGTTTTCAAGAACTTAAGAAAAGACTTATTTCAGCTCCTGTTCTGACTATACCATCAGGATCGGGGGAATTTGTTATCTACAACGATGTTTCAGGCAAAGGTCTAGGTTGTGTACTTATGCAACACGGAAAAGTTATAGCCTATGCCTCTCGACAACTCAAAGATTATGAGAAAAATTATCCTACTCATGATTTGGAGTTGGCAGCAGTTGTTTTCGCATTGAAAATCTAGAGGCACTACTTGTACGGGGAGAAAGTGGAAATCTTCACGGATCACAAAAGCCTCAAGTATTTCTTCACCCAGAAGGAACTCAATATGCGGCAACGACGTTGGCTTGAGCTGTTAAAGGATTACGACCACACTATCCAGTACCACCCAGGAAAAGCAAACGTTGTAGCTGATGCTTTAAGTAGAAAATCTTATGCGAGTACAAGTGCAATGCTGACTACGCAAAAATGTATTTTGTACGACTTACAAAAGATGGAGATAGAATTAAAGCCACCAGGGACCCACATGAAGATTGCGCACGTACAAGTAGAACCGGCTTTAATCGATAAAATTAAAGTTGCTCAAGCTACCGATCCGGAACTGATGAACATGATGAAGAAAGTACAAAAAGGTGCCATTCCCAAAGCAAGAATCGACGAGAAAGGAATACTTTGAGTCAACTCTCGACTCTGTGCTCCTAACGATCCTGAATTGAAGCATCAAATCATGATGGAGGCACACAACACGCCGTTTGCAATCCACCCAGGAGGTACTAAGATGTATCGAGATCTTCGACATACATTTTGGTGGAACAATATGAAAAGGGAGATTGCAGAGTTTATCTCAAGGTGCCTAACTTGTCAACGTGTCAAGGCAGAACATCAAGTACCAAAAGGTCAATTACAACCACTTGAAGTTCCTGAATGGAAGTGGGAACACATCAATATGGACTTCGTAACGGGTCTTCCCAAAGTTTCTCAAGGCTTAGATGCAATTTGAGTGATCGTAGATAGATTGACCAAATCTGCTCATTTCTTGCCTATACGAGAAAATATTTCACTTGAACGTCTTGCCGGTATGTACATAAATGAGATTGTGAGATTGCATGGCATGCCAGTTTCCATAGTTTCTGATCGAGATCCTAGATTCACTTCACGCTTTTGGATCAGTCTACAAAAAACTATGGGCATTGAGTTACGATTCAGTTCTGCATACCATCCTCAAACGGACGGACAATCGGAAAGGACGATCCAGACCCTCGAAGATCTTTTGAGACTTTGCGTACTAGACTTCAAAGGAAGTTGGGATAAGTACTTGCCATTGGTTGAATTTTCCTACAACAACAGTTACCAAGCAAGTATAGGCATGACTCCATTTGAGGCTTTATATGGACGCAAGTGTCGCTCTCCAATATGTTGGAATGAGGTAGGAGAAGCAAAATTGTTGGGACCCGAGTTGGTACGCTTGACAACAGAAAAGATCCAAATGATCCGACAACGAATACAGACCGCGCAAGAACGACAAAAGAATTACGCTGATCTTAATCGGAGAGATGAGAGATTCAACGTTGGAGATCATGTATTCTTACGTATTTCTCCATGGAAAGGAGTTACGAGATTCGGAAAGAGAGGAAAGCTTAACCCTCGATTTATTGGCCCATTTGAAATCCTCGATCGAGTAGGAACTGTAGCCTACATACTCTCAGCTTTACCACCAAGTATGTCTCGCATCCATAACGTTTTTCACATATCTATGTTACGTAAATATGTGAAGGACCCAAACCACGTCATTGAGTTAGAACCGGACGTTATAACAGATGATTTAACGTACGAGGAGGTACCTGTTAAGATCCTAGATAAGAAGGAGCAGATTCTACGCTCAAAGGTTATACCTCAAGTTAAGGTTTTATGGAGGAACCAAGATATTGAAGAAATGACCTGGGAGCTAGAATCTGAGATGAAATCTAAGTATCCTTACCCCTTCGAAATGCCAGGTACGTCAATTTTGGGGACGAAATTTCATAAGGAGGGGAGGTTGTAAGACCCCGAATTTTATGAAATATAAAATTTAATTTTTCTTCGTATATATTTTTCCTGAAACAGTGAGTGGTTAAATTAACAAAATTGAAAGTTAAGGATGTTATGTGCAAATTTTATTTTGTCGGACAATATTCGTTTTGTCGGGGAATATTCGGGCCGTACGACGGCGCCAAAATAACTAATTATTGGTGAACCCCACAACGGAATAATTGTCGGATATAGAAAACGACAGAAGTAACCTTTTTAAATAAAAATAGTGAACGGTGTTAACTGTTAAAATACCGGTGATAAAAGAATAGTAGCATACGGTAATTTATGGTATTTTACTGTAGCACGCGGTACTCTACAGTAGCACACGGTATTGCACAGTGTCTCATATTATTGGTCTGATAATTGACATCGTAACTGTTACGCATCATTTCATCGATAATTGTCATTGCATAATATTTTATATTATCAATTCAATAATTGTTGTTACACAGTATTTTGTATTATTGATTTAATAATTGTCATTACACTGTATTTCATATCATTGACTCAATAATTGTTGGTGCATTGTAGTTAAAATTATTGAACCTAATAATTGTCACTGTAGCAAATACACTGTAATTTATATTATTAAATTAATAATAATCTGTAACGTGTTTATTACATTATTGTTAAATTATTGTTGTAGCATTATTTTAATATATATGTTGGACCCACAGGAAGAATAAATAAATAATTTTTTTTATAAAAAAAAAAAATTAATTAATTTTTACTATTTTAAATAGTAACCATGTGGACCCTCTGTGGGGGCCACATGAATTCTAAACATGAAAATTGCTGGGAATTGGTAGGTGGAGGCCGCGCAGCCTCTGCTGAAATTTTTCAGTTGGCGTGCTCACCTACCACACGCATAGTAACTTCTTTTCCCCTATAAATAGTTTGCTCAGCTGACTAGAAAAATCACACCTAAAACATAAAATTTTTCTATAAGAATTTTATGAGTTTTTTCTGAGAATAGTAAGGTTATTTTGAGTGTTTGAAAGCCAAAAGGAGTACAGGAATTTTTCAAGTAAGTCTTTTATTAAAGAGTGATAATTTCATAAATTCCTATTTTTTACGGTATTCACAAATCTTCCCTTAGAAGACTCTTCTTTGAAAAGATTCATTTTTAAAAGCTTTCTTTGGAAAATTTATTTTGGAATATTATTTTAAAAACTATTTTAAAGTATATATATTATACTACAAAAATTATGTTAAATATATATAATTTTGATAGTTCATATTATACGAGTTATCATACACTTTGAAATTTATATGTGGTAATTACAAATTTTATTATAAATATATAGGTTGATCAACCTCATTTAAATCAATATCCAGTCACGTGTTAAGGTAAGGAATGTCATTTTTTTGGAATATCATCTTCTTTCATATTCTATTATTTAAACTTACCACGGTAAGGGATTATCATTCTTTGATTCTCGAAAATAATATTGTTTCTTTCTTGTGCCATTTATTTCCATGTATTAAATTGTGGGAATAACTTTACGGTGCGGATTACCGTCTGTTTGGTGAATAACTCTTCGTATTCAATTTTTATTAAATTGTGGGAATAACCTTACGGCGCGGATTACCGCCTGTTGGTGAATAACATTTCGTATTCATTCCTTATTAATCTCTGAGAATAACCTGACTACGCGGATTATCGCATGTTTGGTGAATTACTCTTCGTATTCATTTCTTACTTGTCTCTTGTTGGTAAAGTTTCCTGAAATGAATATATATTCTTTAATAGTTTGCGCTTAATCTAATATCATTTCAACTGAACCTTCCTATTTTTCTAAATCTTTCTATTGAACCTTAACTGTTATTCTGAACTGTGGATCTTAAATATCATTCTTGAATTTTAGACCACATCATGTTGGCAATTTGGACATTATTTGAATCTACATAAAGAAAAATCATAAACTTTTGATATTTATTAATCATACTGTTTCTTCTGATTCATCATCTATATCACGGTGGTTATTCTAATCATCAAGAACCATGTTGTTGTGGATATCTGTGGCCTGGGGCACAGTTGATAGGATAAAGACGATATAATTATTGTGTCTTTTAGGGCACGTGGTGAATCTTCTCTTTGGCCTGGGGCAAAGATGAACTGTTGTTGGTATGATTATGACCAAAGACTGAAAACTGGTATAATCATTACCGTTTGTGTTATATTTGAATATCTTTGGCTCGTAATGCAAAGATAAACTATTGACTGACATAACTATAATCAGGAACTGGAAATTTATATTATCATGACCAGCGGTGTTTAAGATGATAAAAGTTGATAATGTTTTTCCTAAAAATAGAAGCGAATGAACATTATAGTCTGCATTATTCTTCTAATAGATTGCTCTTTCCGCTGCTATTATTGATACAAAGCTTATTGTCTATTATATTCAATTAAGAACTCATCTGTTGAAGGCTAATGATAATTTATTTGACATTATCTTAGTCATGATATTTCTTACTGGGCTATTTGAGCTCACCCTTTCTTTTGTTCCATTGTTTTTCAGAAAATGAGTGAGTAGCCGGGTCTAGCAGGGGAATGGAGTGACGGTCCGAGTGATAGCTATTGTAGTCTTCACATGTTGTATATAGTGTGGCAATATTAGTGAAGACCTAGTTGTGTATTATTGAGTTTGTATTTCTGTTCTATGTACTATTTGTATTAGAAATTATGTATTTTATGGCGTCTCAAATTGGGCTATGTAGGCCTAGATTTGGGGGCGTCACAAAATTCCTAAAAGTTAATTTAGGTCAGAACATGTTTAAACTAAATATTTCCATAATCTAGGTTTTAAACATTTTATCATACTCGACTCTTAGTCTTACACTTCCTTTATTTAGGATTCTTCTAACTTATACTGCGGTCAATCACAAAATTAACCTTTTTCTAATATTATGGATGCTAAATGACACACAAGTTTAACAATCACTAGGATTGCAAACATTATATTCTTGTTTAATAATCAAATAAGATTGAGAACACGTTGTTTTGTGTAACAATTAATTCAGACTGAAAATACTCAGATAGTACTTCAGGTGATCATCCTATTGTACCATATTATCGTTTAAAGATGCGGTATGTTGAATCTACCGAATTCATACGTCCATTACTTTATCATAACCAAAGGTGTTTAGCCGAAACAAATGACATTGACTCATATTTAAACAATTTAAAACTTTTAAAAAGCAACCTTATGACTGTATACGGCACCTTATAAAGTGCGTTAATGACTCATCATGTATCATCTCCATACCAGGTTAAATAGGGTGTTGATGAATAAATTATTTTTTTATTCTTCACATTAAATTCGTCTAGCCAAAATAATTAGCATAGACATACAAATAACATAGCTAAAAATTTTATATTTGAAAAATTAATTTTATGGCTTTATCATACCCACATCAGGTAACAGTGCGTTGATAACTTACGATCATAACCCCACCATTTGACTATGTGTTTATGATAAAATTAATTAAATCTAACTCTGCTAGCTTAAAAAATTAGCACATACATGGCTAATGAAATTTGTCAGTTTAATGATTGAACAATTCTTTTTAAAGGCACTAAAGTGCGAATGTACGTATGAAGATCTAACATTGCTAGAAGATTTATGAAATACCCTTAATTCTCTATCATTTTTACTATTCTCTAACCATAACACAAGTTTTACAAATATATAGTAATATAGTAAACTGGTTGGTTATTTTAAACCAATAAGAACAAATATATAAGTTCATTTTCTTATCAACACGGGATTAAAAATGTCTCAGTGCATATCAGTCTCTGTAAATATCACATTAAAATGACAATTTTGTAGCCGTATCTTATAATCGGTTCGACTGACATATCATAACCCCCACCTATATAAGGGTTCGTTCACTGAGTAACTAACATACAAATATATTTTAAAATCATTAATTTTGACGTAACAACTACTAACTATTCAATATACATATGAGAAAAGAATCAACTTTTCATAATATATATAAAGAAGAGTTTAACACAAGATTTTGATTCACTTATCCATATAGCAAATTGAGTGTTTCCTACACCCAAGAACTAATGAATCGGTTTTCCGTCTCACCCACACCATTCTCAAATGATCTCATTCAGTGTGTAACCTGTTTTGAAAACATTGACCATTAATCATTCATACCAGCAGTGTAGTTAAATCGGTTCTTTGAAGCATATTAAACTCTTTCCTATATAAGAGAGTCGTTCTACTCAATTTTGCTAACTTGAGTTTTCAATTGAAATCCATCATTCAATAGCACATCACAGCGGTAGCTATCAATTTGCCACCGTATTCATACGATGTCCTCTACGAAGAGTCTGACTTCGGTGCCTCCCTATAAGGGAAGTCACCAATGAGAGGCTCAGGGCTCTTTAATAGCTCTGATACCAACTGTAATGCCCCCAAAATCCCCGCACTAGTTACGACGGACCTTATGCATTAAACTCTATACATCTACCGACTTAATCAATGCTCCCACAATCATATTGATTAAATTAGTAAATTTTAGACTATACCAAAAAAAAAATTCCTTAACTTAGTCGCTAGATCTTAACTTGATCTTGATCTCATTATTTATATAAGTATCAACTTGTAGTTCATCCGTATAAATGGATAACACTATATATAAAGGTCCAATTTTAAAATTAAGAATTAAATATTCTATAACTTTACATATCCAAGATTCACGGTATTAAATCATGAGGAATGTTCTTGGGAACAGATAATCTCGTGATGAATGTTTTTATCTTCATCCAAAATAAATGTTTGCATCTTTATCCGTGATAATTGTTTGTATCTTTGTTAGGTGCAAAATTTTCTTTTCGTACAGAACATACCCAACTAGTTAAAACCCTCACTCGAAACACATTTGGTTATAGTGATATCTCTTCATATCAATATTCTTACTTATCTGGTATTCAGAATAGTAATAATAAGTTTATATTTGGGTCCGAGGAACCTAACGATGACTTTGACCATTTCACATCAGTTAGTCCTATCTCAAATGCTTACAATACTCACAAATATTATTTATCATCCTTATTCTGATAAGTAGTTCATTATCAATACTATATTAACATTTTACTATTTATCTGAAGTTTAGAGTATTGGCATAACATGATCAGTTCATCTTACCAATACTTTCACTCAGACTTATAGTTCTTTAACAATTTTAAGTTATATCAAAGTAAAGAAATAGCAACATATGATGATAATATAATAATATCATTTCATAATATTCAGTTACATGGTTTGCTTGTCTGTATTACAACAGTCATTATGACTTTATAGAAATACAAGTAAATAAGGGATGCAACCTAATCTACGCTTTTTCTTTACGTCTATAATCTTTTTATCATTCGTCTTCAACTAAAAATAAAGTTTTATTCGCAATACACAGTTTATGCTTTTATATAAACTTTAACATGCTTTGACTGAACATACATCTTAGTTAATATTCATATTAATTTATGCTTAACAATAAACATACATACTCATATGCATAATCAAATATCAATTAACATTTAATAGTTAATCAAGAACTAACACTTAATCATTTAATTTCATATGACCTTCATTCATTTACTTTCACATATCAAATATTACATAATAACATGAACAATATTAGAACATGCTAATAATACATAAAGGTTTAGAACTTGTCTCGAATCAAAAATAGGGTTTTCTGGCGGAGCGTTAAAACCCTACAAAACGGGTTACATGTACCCGAGTGTTAGTTTATCAAATTTTACTTCTTGATAAGTGTTTTTATAACTTAACTAAACTATTTCCATTGATGAAATATTTAGGATAAGTGGATAACTCAAAATCTCATTTTTAAGCATATAAATTTGATAGCCCTTTTAAATTTTTAACTTCGACCTCTTTTCCGATAACAGCCATAACTTTCTCATAAGAAAATATTTTTGAGTGATTCTTGAATCTAAATTCATTAAAATTTCATGATCTACAACTTTCATTTAGATTTATAAGACTGATTCTGAATTTAAGTTTTCATACATTTGCAAAAACAGCCAGTAAGCACACTTGAATCAAAATCTTTTAGTTTAACCATGTGAAACATGGTACCATTAGCTTTAGTTACTTAAGATATCGTGTTATAAGACTCAATACCACTTCATAATATAAAATTAACAAATCATAAACCTTATCATATGAAGATTCGTAACTTTTACTTAAAAACACGAAGAACGAATTAAAGAACACGAAGAACTAAGTTTCCTCGTTCTTGATTTATTTTGCTAAAACATGATACCACAAACATGAATTTGCTAGGCCAGGCCATCATATCTCAAAACTCTATAACACTAAATTATAAAATCATAAACCTACTTATGTATGATTTATGACTTTTGCTCAAGAACTCACGAATAACGAAAAATCGTACATCGTAACGACTTATGTTTTTGGGTTTTTTAATTTTATACTTGAAATATTTGAGATATTACATTCTCCCCAACTTACATGAATTTCATCATTGAAATTAACTTACAACTAACTTTAGTCATTTAATATCATATTTATAAGTTCTATAAATATTCAGGATATTACACCTAATATAGAATTGAATTAATTATTGATGTAGTGTAATTGATTTAAATACACTTCAACATTAATTTAGTTTATTACTTAATCATTTATAATATTATTTATTTGTATTTGAGATGTTAAAAAGAAAATAAATAAAGAATAACTATGATAAAAAAATTCATATATTAAATTAATGAATAAATCTATTTATAGCATTCATATATATAATAATTAAATCTTATTTAATTTAAGTTGAGCAATTAAAGTTACATATTATAATAATAGTAAAAATAATTACTCAAATAAAATAGTGCAGTGAATAAAATAGTTAACTTTAATATTTTACTCAAATAATATAATTAATTGTATTAAGTAACTTAAATAAAATAACTATCTAAAATAATTAACTCAAATAAAATTATTCAAATAATTAAATAATCAATTCCAATAAAATAATTAAAATATGATAAAATATGTTAAAAATAACTAAGTTAATTAGTGAAGTTTGATAATTATTTTATTTGAATTAATTAATTGAGTTAGTTATTTCATTTATGTTAATTAGTGGAGTTTGTTATTTTATTTAGTTAATTAGTGAAGTTAACTATTTTATTTGAGTAAATTATTAAATTTAATTATTTAATTAATTAAATCAATTATTTTATATGTACTGTGGTAATTTGTAGTGAATTTTATTTATTTTAAGTGGTATATACATGCTTATACTATTTAATTGTATTGTTTTATATTAGAAAATACAATTAAATGACTTTAAATACATGAAAATACATTAAAAAGTATTAAAATACGTTTATATTATTGTTTTATTTTTTTAGTTATTATTTTTCCCATTAATTTTTATTTTGTATTAATTAATAGGGTTAGTTATTTTACTTAAGTTAATTATTGAGTTAATTAATTTATTTAATTTAATTAGGGTGATAAATTTTTTTATTTGAATTAATTAGTGAGTTTTAATTATTTAACGTGAATAATTTTATTTATTTGATTTATTTAATGAGACTAATTATTTTATTTTATTTTGTTAGTGTGAGAAATTATTTTATTTCAATTAATTAGTGAGTTTTAATTATTTAACTCGAATTATTTTTTTAATTTTTTTATTTAACAATTTTTAATTATTTTATTTTATTTTATTAGTGTGATAAATTATTCTATTTGAATTAATTAGTGATTTCTAATTATTTAACTTTAGTTATTTTATTATTTGATTTAGTTAATAATTTTTAATTATTATATTTAATTTAATTAGTGTGATAAAGTATTTTATTTTAATTAATTAGCGAGTTTTAATTATTTGACTTGAATTATTTTATTATTTGATTTAGTTAATAATTTATAATTATTTAATTTAATTTAATTCGTGTGATAAATTATTTTATTTGAATTAATTATAGAGTTTTAATTAGTTAACTTGAATTATTTTATTTATTTGATTTAGCTAATAATTTTTAATTGTTTTATTTATTTGATGTTGTTAATGATTTTTATTTATTTTATTTGAATTAAGTTAGTATTTGGGTTGTGTTTGATAATTAATCGTATAGTTAACATTTATTATACGATTTTTATACGGTCAAACTGTATATAATCGGAGCTACAGGTATTTCGGCCAAAATTGTGACCAAATGGTCACTTTTGCTTACTTAAATGTACTTGGAGACTGTTTTTATAAATTTTTGTAGATTAAGGTCAGTTGTATAAGAAGGATCATACTTGGAGGGACAGAAGTGTATTTAGCCCTTTAATTTATTTAATAGAAAAAGAAATCAAAAACTCCCAAATATAAGACATATAAATTCATTTTTGAAAATTTTCATGACATAAGTGAATTAATTATTGGTCGTATTGCACATTATGTAAGTTTTTATAATTATTCTTTATTTGCTTTCGTTCTGATGGACACATACGTAGCATGGCTAGTATGAAGTATATAAGCCTACAGGTCTGGCCTGGCCTGGGCCTGCCAGGCCTTGGGCTTTGATCAGGCCAGGTCAGACAGTTGACATAGGTTTGTTAGGCCAAGCCTTGGCTGCTGAGTTGTGGTCTGGTTAGGTCCAACGCCAGGTTTAGGCCGGTTTAATCCTTCCTCTTTTTGTTTTCTTTTAATGTTAAATATTAAAATTATAAATTATAAAATATAAAATAATATTTTTTTGCAAAAATGATGCAATATTTTTTAGATTTATTTTATTATAACATTTTACTACACACCAATATAAGTTGGATGATTAGAACAAAAATAAATATATTCCTCTTAAATTAAAGAAAAATATAATTAGAATATAAAGCAAAGTGATTTGTTAAATGTATGTCTACTATGCACAATTATTTACTACAATACATATGACTATAGATGCAAGATAAAATTAACTTAATGTAGATTACACTTTTATATCTTAAATATAAAGTTAGTTTCTATTTTATTTTTTTTATTACTAGGATCAGTTGGACATATATTTTGTAAAGTTTAAATACATATATATATATATATATATATATATATATATATATATATATATATATATATATATATATATCTGTTCATTTATGGTCTTTAAACACTTATATATTTATATCTCAAGTATTATTTTCAATTAGTTTTCTAATTGCTTCATGGAATTATTCTTTAAATTGCTATAACAGAATACCAAAAAAATAATAAAAATCATAAATCCCCTTAAGAATTTAGTTATCTAAATTAATGAAGAACTTTAGTATTTATAAGAAATTAATTTATTATTAATATTTAATATTAAAAGTTAGTTTATTGATGTATTAATGAATGTTAGTATTTAACATTAAAAGTGGCAAGAAATATTAATAAAAATTTAATGTTAAATATTAGTAATTTAATATTTACAATAAACTAACTTATTATTAATATTTAATCAAAAAAGTAACGTACTTATCGTAAGACCCCAACTTTTATTGAATAAAAATTAATTTTTTACATATATTATTCTAAAATAGTAAGATGTTATATTAATAAAAGTTAAAAACTAAGTATGTTATGTGTAAATTATAAGATAGAAGGGAATATTCGTTCTATCGGGAAATATTCGTTTTGTCGAAAAATATTCAATTCGTACGATGACGTCGAGATAACTAATCATTAGTGAGCCCCACAACGAAATATTATCGGATATAGAAAATGACATAATTAACCTTTTAAAATAAAAATGGTCAACGGTACAGTCACTTTTAGTTGTTAAAATATCCGGTGATAAAAGAATAATAGCATACGGTATTTTATAGTATTTTACTGTAACACACGATATTACATAGTGTTTATATTATTGAATTGATAAAGTGACTATTGCACAATACTTCATCAATAATTGCTATTGCGCTGTATGTTAAATTATTAAACCAATAATTGTTACAATAGCTCATACACTGTATTAAATTAATAATTGTCATAGTAATGTGTTCTTAAATTATTTTTGAATTATTATTATCACTATTGTAACATTACTTTAATTATTTTATTCTATTATTAATTAATATTTTGGGTATTATAAAATATTTTTGATAGAAGAATAAATTAAAACTCGTTGTATGTATTTATGGGTTAAGTCAAAAAGGAAGGGAGGAAAATAGAATAGCTCTATTGTGGATGCTTTTGAAAATTAAGGAGAGAGAGAAAGAATTCGCGGGTGAAGAAAGAAAAAAGAAGAAAAGGTAAATGGGTGGGAGATATATATATATATATATATATATATATATATATATATATATATATATATATATAACCTATTTTGAATTTAAAAGCACAAAGACGGTTCATATTCTTTTAACTTAATCTAATGACTCACATTTCATCTCACAAAAAAATTTCTACCCAAGTTAAATTCACACTTACACTATAATAATAATAATAATAATAATAATAATAATAATAATATTTATATTTTATAATTTTCTTAATTATAATACAGATAATAATAATATTTTTATTTTTCAAATTTTATTCTAATTTTAATATAATTTTTCGTTATTAATAATAATAATAATAATAATAATAATAATAATAATAATTATTATTATTATTTTTTATTATTATTATTATAATAGAGATGTTATACATCCTTATATTTTTATTTGTTTTTTCAATTTTATTTAAAAAATAAAATATTTTTAAACTCTAATTATTTGAATTATGAACGGTTAATTTAGTGTATTAATAATGACGTTAATTTAGTTATGTTTACTACAGTTAATTTATTCGTTATTTTAAATATCGTTAATCAAAATAAATATTATTCTTGTTACATTAAAGAGAAAAAAGAACACATCTCATGAATACTTCAAATAAATTATAATGTCATTAGTTAGTATTATTGTGGTTAATTGTTATCTGCATAATTATTGACATGATTCATTGTTATATAAGTATTTAGTTTAGAGAGAGAGAGAGAGAGAGAGAGAGAGAGAGAGAGAGAGAGAGAGAGAGAGAGTAACTGTTTGATAATGCTGAAAATTAATTAAGCAGCTAAATACTTAAGAGCTAAATCATGCGGAGAACTTTCACTCATAAGGAAATTAAAAGACAACATTAGTCTGTCTAACAGCATGGCTCCTGCTTCTTGGATACAAAACGTCATTCTTGTACTCACCCTTAAAAGTATTAGTACTGGTTGGGCCTTCCTCTGCTTCTTCTCCTTCAAAAGGCTTTTCTTCATCAATTTTCCCCATCCCAACACTCCAACTCCTTCGCACCACTCCACCCTTTGATGATCTAGACTTACTTATAATCTCCAGAGATTCTTGATCAAGTTGCTTTATTTGTTGCTCCTTTATGAGTTGCTTCAAGTAAATTTCCATATCTGCCCTTAGCTTATTCTTAGGATCATTACTAGTGCTAGTAGAATTAGCTCTAATAAGCTCCCTAAGATCATCACTCTCTAAATTTGAAGACCATGAGGAGGTCACACTTGTACTAAAGCTCTTCTGGAAACCGGTAACCGCTTGTCCCTTTTTCATTGACCCCATGAAGTTGCTGCTGCTGCTCCCATACCTAGGTTTTTCTGCATAATCCATCATGCTTCTTACATACATATCTTTTCCCTTCTTCAAAAACCTAAAGGGTAATGTAATGATCCTCAGTAACTTGTTTTGATTGCTTTTGCTTCTCATTTTAGCACTTTTTTTCAAAAGAAGTATAGAATAGGCAAATGAGACTATTTCTGCAGAACTAACGGTGGAAGTTATAAAACTGGCGCATGAGACTATTTCGATGGAACAGATGGATGAAAATAATATAATAAAACTAGCTTTTTGTGGAACAGACGACGAGTATATATGATGAAAGAGGAATAACAAGAAGATGGAAGGTAATCTATATTAGTGCAAGAACCTGAGGTAGGCTACTATATATATGCATGAAAAAGAAGAATGTAGAAATATTTGAACCCAAAAACTTTCAAAGTTTTAGAAACGTGGTTTGAATTTAAGGGTTTTTGAAGATAATTTTGAAGAGAATTTGAGAGAATTAAAGAAATGTTTTTGATTTTGGATTTTAAGTGAAGAGAGAAGGGATGAGACGTTTTTAATTTGTAGTACGAGGGAAAGAGAGGTGAAGGTTGGACTTGTTCAAAGCTGGCAAGTTATGAAAGCATATTAAGGGAATAAGATAAAGCTGTGGGTGCTTCAAAAAACAGATGGTAAAGCTGTGGGCAATGTTGGTTATCGAAATTTGAAGGTTTGACTTTTTTTTTAATTTAAGTCAATATTCTTATTTAGCTAGCTGAGCATAGTCATCGACCGGTGGCTAAATAATGTTGTCAATCACGTTACCTTCTTTTAATTAATTTTAGGAAGGTTATGACACTTTGACTATTGTACGCGGTACTTTTTTTTCTCTCTTTCTTATTTTATTTCAGCAAAGACAATTAAATTTTTTTTTTTTTTTGTCTTAATTAACTTGTCTTAATTTTATTTTTTAATTTATTCAATTTATTTTTATTTTAATATTATTTTAACCTTATTTTTCGAATATTTGAGACAAAAAGTTGGAAGATTGATCAGTTAAAGGTAGTAGCAGTAAATAGGATTTGGAAGTTTTTAGCAATCAAAGTCATTGTCATTCACATGTACGTCTTATCTATAAAATACAACAAAATTCTTCAAGTAATCCCACGTATAAATAAATTAACTCAATACAACCGAATTAACTTCTTGAATTTCATATATATATATATATATATATATATATATATATATATATTAAAATTGATTTGACTTCTGTAAGTTTTGAAAATAATATTACAAGTAAGACGTTCACTAAAATTTTAAATTTATTAATTTTAATGTGTTATACTACTTTCTTAAAATGAATGCTTCGTTTAAAAAAATAAATACTGTAAGCAAGATAAGCTAATGTTAATATTTTTTTAATTTAAACCACCGAACTCATTAAATTACAAAATTGATATTAGTGTGTATAAATATTTGCTAATCCAAAACGCATATCTTTTTTTAAATTTGTATTGGGTCACACAGGAAAAGAAAATTCCGTAATAAGACAAAGTTTAGGCGGCTGCTCGCCTGCTCCCAATCAAGTAGTAAATTGTACCTTGTTGGACTTGGGGTACATTAGTTGTCAATTATATATGGGAAAATATTGCCAAAAAAGGGTTGTGATTCCGGTGCCAACTTGCTTATGACTCCTCTTATTGTATTTGTGAGTTTGGGAAAAGAAGATAAAAAAAAAAAAAAAAAAAATTTAAATGAAAATATAGTAAAGGAAAATTTTTTTATTTATTTTTCTTGTGATTATGAGTTTTAAAAGAAAATTTTAATTTAAAATAGTATATTATTGTTTTATCTTTATGAGATTATATTTATTACAAGGATAATTTTAATATTTTTAGTATGTAGTCTAAATGTTTAGTATATTTTCATCTAAATCTTTTCAACTTCGAAAATAAATTTTAAAAAAATCTCCTTCCTACCTTTTCTTTTCTATTCTCTTCTCTAAAAACTCACGAATAAATTTTTTTTATTCTCCTTCCTAAATTCCCATCACTCTGATTTCTTTTTCTCTCCATTGTAAAACTCATGTGTAAAAGTTTCTAAGATTTTTCAAAGCAATACTCTGTGTAGTTGGGTACCGTACAACAACAAATCAAGTTTTACTCACTATTATAGAAAAAGAATTTTATCTGCAATTTTTTTAAATATTAATAATATATTTTTATTATATATTGACTTTTAAAAGTAATAAATTAATAACAAAAGAATGAAAATAAAGTCGTAATAATAAAAATATTGTATTATTTTATAATATTATTAAAATAAATATTAATTTAAATTATTAATAATATTAAAAGAATATTATTAATATCAAAATAAATATAAATTTAATCACACTTATATTTATTAATAATATTTGAACCTTTTAACAAAATTTATTATTATGATAATATAATTATTATTATAATATTATCAATCACCTTAATTTATGAAACAAAATTAGTGATTCTTATTGCGGAAAGGGACTACTTTTCTAGTAGGGGAGAAGGAAACAAATTGCTGGTGTGAACACAAGAAATGTCACACTACCGGTCCTAGTGGCCGCAGAATTAGACAAATTGATTTATAAATAAAGTTGCTTACGCGTATATTATTGACCAATGAACAGTTCAATAGGAGAAACTTCTTTTTGAAAACGATTTTTTAAAAAGTATTTCCGAAAAATGACTTTTAAATTAGAGTGTTTGGGAAAAAAATATTTCCTCCATTCTATGAGTAGAATCTCATCTTAAATTTTAAATATTGATATGATTTTATTTTAATTTTTAAAATATAAATTTTATACTTTGTAATAAATTTTAAATAGTTTACAAAATTAAATATTATACTAATTAAAATTAAATAAATTTACGTAAATTATGAATTTTATAATTTCATAAATTTTTGGAAGTGAGGGAGTATTTTATATTCAAAGTTGGCCATATAATTAAGAAATCTTTAATTAAATAGGATAAAGGTGGGGAATGTTTTTATAGGAAGTACGTAGTTATACGAATTGTTGGCCAAAATATTTTTGTTGGAATATATATTTAATAGGTCAAATGGGTTATCTTTATTAAATCTTATCTCCACAGTTTATTAGGCCTGGTATGCTTATATGAGAATTTTTAAGTTTGATAAACTTAGGCTAGTCGTCTTACTACTTAAGGCACTAACTAGTTATTATATTCAATAGTAATGGTACTTATATCTCTAACAAGATCTCTACTACACAACTCTTATTAAGAATTGTTGTCCTATTGAAAATGTGTAACTATTATAAATACATAGAGCAATATAGAGGTACGAGACGATATTATAACCTACTAAATACTTCTTCCTCTGTTGTTAATATATCTTATATTGCATTTGGATTGAAGAAATGAAATAGAAGAAGGAATTGAATGCTTTTAAGTTATTTTAAGCATATGTTTGATTGTTGGAGGGAATGAGTAGTTTGATACAATGGTAAAATTATGATACATATCAATTCAATTGGAATGAATTTTATCCCACCCCTCTCGCATGAAATACAAATAAAAGGGGTGTTATGAATTTTCATTCTATTTAAATATTTTATCCTCCAAAATGATCATCTAATACACTATTTTTCATTCTATTATTTCATTAATTCCATTTTCTCAACCAAACATAGTATTAAAGTCTGTACTTATTCTTACACCGGATATATCTTCCAGCAGCTCAAATATTCAATTACTTTTTGGTGATTTTTTTATGCAAGTTTATGTTAAATCAATAATTAAATGTGTAAACAAATTTGAGAATTAATAGTTTTTATTTATGAAATTAAGTACTATAATTTAGTGGCTTGAGTTATAGGTTAGCATTACGAAACATAACCAATGTGCATCTAATCATGCAAAAATTTAAATCTGAAATAAAAAAAATAACATGCTCTAGATTGCTCATGCTCACTGTTGACACCAAATTCTTTTTCTTGCCGAAATCACCTCACAACAAGATACTTGCACACTTAACAAATCGTTAAACACCCCACATATCAGGTCACGACTTGGGCTGTCCGGGGATACTCCGATGCAAGAATAAATGCAGACGATTAAACTTCAAAATGGAGAACCAAAATATATGCTGGAATAAATGTAAGATATTTGATAGCTCTCGTTTTGCATGTAGAAAAGCATTGTTAGTTCCCAGAGGCACACAAGTGATCTAGAAGGGGGGAGGGGTTGAATAGATCTCTTAAAAACTTTTTACTTAACTTCAAAAGTTTATTACCAATTAATTCATTTAATCAAGATTTGTTTGTACAGCGGAATATTAGTTTGAAAACTCCCCTTAAAGATTTGTAAAGCTTCTCCATTGAATTAAGACTGCATTGAAGATAGCCACTTGTCAAGTAAACCAATTTTAGCAGTTTTATATATATATATATATATATATATATATATATATATATATATATATATATATGACAGAATGTAAATGACTGAATGTAAATGACACCCGAGAGTTTTAAGTGGTTCAGAGATTGAATAACTCCTACTCCACTCTTCTACTATAACGAGTAGGAAATCCACTAAGAATGGTTCATACAGAATCGTTCAAGCACATCACGCCTGGAAACTCTGGTTCACCAAGAATCCTTCAAACCCAACAGGTTTGGCTAGTTTAGTCACTAGGACAAGGACACAACTGCCCTCTTCAAGTCCAGCAGACTTGACTCATTTAGTCACTAAGACAAGGACATAACTGCCCTCTTCAAGTCCAATAGACTTGGCTCCTTACTTGTTGATAGAAGTTGGAGTTGCTACTGAGTTGTACTTTAAGTTCCATTGTCTTTAAATACTCAGTAGCAGGATGTGATCATTCCTGAAATGATATTGAGTTCGACAATGATGCTTGACTTCTTTATATGCTCAATATCTTCTTGTGATCACCCATTGTGCTGCTAGGCTTTTGAACTTCAGCTCCTTTGGTACTTGATAACTTCTCGAGACGAACTCCTGAGATGACTGTGAAGCTCCTTCCTTTCGGTACTCAGTTGTTCCTTCTTATCATAGACCGTTTATTGCCTCTCGAGATGGGCTTCTGAGATGACTGTAATGCTACTTCCCTTTGGTACTGATAAGTAGGTTTTATACCTACTATTTCGATACTAACTTGCTTAACTTTCGCTTGTTCTCATTAGTTTTTATTTACTATTCATGCTTTTATGTCGCTTTTGTAGGTTTCATGCTCCATAGCTCTTTATTGGCCTTTTCCGTCTTTTTGTGGACAAACCGGCGTGTTTTGGACTATAACTCGTGCGGGGAGGAAGAATAACAGTTTTCAGGACAAAATTGGTACGAGGAGGGTGTGATATGCGCGAAGATCGGATGCAGCAGAAAGCGGTGCACAAATCCCAAGACTGGTGCACGGCGCAGCTGCGCCCCAATCCTTCACAAACACTGCGCAGCTGCGCAGTCCCTCTACATGCTGCCTAACTGGTGCCCAGCGCAGCTGCGCCGCATTCCTTCACATTTGCTGCGCAGCTGCGCAGTCCCTCTGCTAGCTATTTGACTGTCGTGAGGCGCAGCTGCGTCCCATCTCAGTACAAACGCGGTGCAGCTGCGCCGGTCCTTCGCACCAAAAATCTGATATGACTTTTTGAACGGGCCAATTAAAGAACTTCTTGCTACAGTGATCGAAAATGAAGCGCTTGAGGCTATATATATCAGAAGTATCAGTCCAAGCTAGATATAGAAGATAACATAGAGAATAGCTAGGTCAAAAGGAAGAAGAGAGAGCTCATTGTTCATTTCCATTCTTTGTTTTCTTTATTCTCTCTTGTTCCTTGTGATTTAGCTAGAGTAGTTTAGCTTAGGGCTGGGCATTGGAAGTTTGAAGCATTGTGTCAACATTGGAACTCCGGAGTTGAAGAAGAGAAACCGAGCTTTACATTTCTTAACCTTTGTTTTCTCTTTCTTTTCATTTGTAGCTCCAATGTATGAACATTTGTGGATGCTGGTTGTTATTTCTATTATGAACTAACTTCTCTTATGGGATTATAATGAAACCTAGGGTTTAGTTCAATTTGTTATGCTTCCTTGTTTTGGCTAAATGATTATGTATGGATTGTCTAATGTGGTTTATTTTAATTGTTTAAGTGCTTGATCACCATTTACCATGTTAACTCACACGGAATCGAGATGGGGAGTGTGAGTTTAGAACCGACCATGTTAGCTTGTGTTCATGAT
Source organism: Hedera helix (assembly GCA_947179155.2). Lineage (NCBI taxonomy): Eukaryota > Viridiplantae > Streptophyta > Magnoliopsida > Apiales > Araliaceae > Hedera > Hedera helix. The sequence continues at coordinate 14,733,328 of OX359283.1, read as the reverse complement.
TTCACATGACGTTGGATTGCATGATTAGTGCTAAGGATAGACATATACCGAAGCACCACACGTAGTCTTTTGAAAACTTGCGCTTAAACCTGTTTTTCTCTAGGTCACATAGACATATAGTGATTTAATTAACTTGGGTGTTCTTTCCCATTCTGTTGCCCTTTGGATCGGATCTAGGTTGGATATGATGGGTATGATGCAACGAGAGTTGGTCATGCTTTAGTTTCGTGTTTTCGACTAACAATCCGAGATAATCAGTTAGCTTTAACAGGAAGTAGCACAGTTGAATGACGCCCTAGGTGAAGTTATAATCCCATACCTCCTTTGTCTGCTTAAATCGTTTATTATTTAGTTGTCTTTAATTTTCTTAGCTTAAATTTAATTCACAACTCATTGATTTACTTGACACTGTTTAAAGAAACCAATATAGTTTTAAAACTGCTGCTTGATAGTGTAGTAACGATTCATAGTCCTCGTGGGAACGATACTTTACTTACTTTATATTACTTGTTGACCACGTGCACTTGCGTGTAAGTGTTGATTTGTCATGCGTACGGTTTGACACCCAACAAGTTTTTGGCGTCGTTGCCGGGGACTTTGAATAGTTTTTATTACTTTCATCGTCAGTTTAAATTAGATTGGTTTAGTTAAACAATCTTTTCGTACCTCATTTCTTTTTATCTATTTCTTTGGTTTCAGGTACTTGTGACTTGTGCATGCTAACTCGAGCAAAGAAACGTAAGCTGTTGGCTCTCGAGTTCAACAAGTAATTGAGGTTAGCTCTGACAGTCAAGAGGGAATTAAACAGCCAGAAATCATGGCAGGAGAACAAGAGGCACCCAAGCCATTAAGAGACTATGCAACGCCGCAAATAAATGAATTTCAAGCAAATATAACAAGGCCAGCAATCACAGCCCTCTCCTTTGAAATTAAACTGAGTACCATTCAAATGGTGAAGAATTCAGTACAGTTTGGGGGAATGGCTAATGATGATCGAATGATCACTTGCTGAGTTTTTTGGAGATTTGTGATACGTTCAAGTTTAATGGAGTAACGGATGATGCAGTGAGACTTAGACTCTTCCCATTTACACTGAGAGATAAAGCAAAGAGTTGGCTTCACTCATTACCTCCGGGGTCAATTACTACATGGGAAGACTTGACGCAGAAATTTTTGAAGAAATTCTTTCCTCCTGCAAAGACCAATAAAATGAGAAACGACATTTCTATGTTTGCACAACAACATGGAGAGTCATTATATGAAGCATGGGAGAGGTTTAAAGAGTTGTTAAGAAGATGCCCGCATCATGCATTACCCCAATGGATGCAGATGAACACCTTTTACAGTGGGTTGAGTGGTAACACTCGGACTAGCATTGACGCAGCATCTGGAGGGGAATTTATGGCAAAGAATTTTGATGAGGCATACGAGCTGCTTGAAACCATGGCTGCCAACAATTGTCAATGGCCTACTTCTAGGCTAAATCAACCAAAAGTGGTCGGGGTTATAGAAGTAGATGCTATCACAGCCTTAGCAGCTCAATTATCAGTAATGTCCAAGAAGATTGATGCTATTGCGGATAATAAAGTGCAACAGGTGGCTTATGTATGTGAGCTATGTGCAGGAGAACATCCTACAGAGCAATGTGCTATCAACTCGGAAGCAGTGCAGTTTGTGAGTAGCTACTAGAGACAACCGAATAAGTATCAGAATACTTATAACTCTGGAGCTAGGAATCACCCAAACTCGTCATGGAGCAATAATCAGAATCATCAACAAGCTCTAAGATCACACTATCCTCTGGGATTTCAAAGTCATCATCAGGCAGCACAACCGTCCCAACCAGAGAGAAAGCCAGATTTAGAAGAGTTAATGTTGAAATACATGACTAACACTGATGTGTTGATAAAGAGTCAGTCTACTTCCATAAAAAATTTAGAGAACCAAGTGGGCCAAATGGCCAATTTGCTGGCAAACAGACCTCAAGGATCTCTTCCAAGCAATACAGAAGAAAACCCACGAAGAGAGGGAAAGGAGCACTGCAAAGCTGTCATAACTAGAAGCGGGAAACAGTTTCTGCCAACTGGTGCGAATGAGCCAGAAGTACAAAAGGAAACAGAGCAGTTGCACCCTGCCTCAGACTTAGTTGGAGCAGAAGGTTCTAAGGAAAAAGAGGAAGGTGTTGTGGAGTCGGAATTAGGAAATAAGGATCAACCAGAAAAGCCTCCAGTTACTCACACGCAAGTCTATCCTCCAGTACCTTTTCCACAGAGGCTTCAGAAACAGAAATTGGACAAGCAGTTCGCTAAGTTCCTTGAAATTTTCAAAAAGCTGCAAATAAACATACCATTTGCAGAAGCCTTAGAACAGATGCCGAGCTATGCTAAGTTCATGAAAGGGATTCTGTCCCGAAAGAAAAGATTGGAAGATTTTGAGACTGTGGCTCTAACTGAGGAATGCAGTGCGGTCTTACAAAGAAAACTACCTCCTAAACTGAAGGATCCTGGTAGTTTCACCATTCCATACGAAATAGGGAGCGTGTCTTTCAACAGATGCTTGTGTGACTTAGGAGCAAGCATTAACCTCATGCCATTGCCAATTTACACACAATTGGGACTTCCTGCACCAAAGCCCACAAACATTTCCCTACAGCTCGCAGATAGATCTATTACATATCCAAGAGGGATCGTAGAGGACATTCTGGTCAAAGTTGACAAGTTCATATTCCCCGCGGACTTCATTATCCTAGACTATGAAGAAGACAAGGATATTCCCATCATTTTGGGGAGACCATTTTTAGCCACGGGGAGAACTCTCATCGATGTACAAAAGGGGGAATTAACAATGAGGGTCCAGGACCAAAGAATAACTTTCAATGTGTTCCGGGCAATGAAGTTCCCTACCGATGAAGAAGAATGCTTCCGAATGGATGTGGTAGAAAGGATGGTGGAAGATGAGTTTCTAAAAATTACAAGTAAAGATCCGATGGAAACTACCTTGGTGAAGGATAGTGACAGTGACGATGATGAGTCGGGGATGGATGACTGTATCCATGAGTTGGAGGCACTACCACAGGTGAACACATGCAAGATACCTATTGAGCAGTTAGAAAGTGCAGAAGAACCTCCAGATCGTTTGAAACCATCCTTGGAGGTACCTCCTACTCTTGAGCTTAAACCGCTCCTATCACATCTCAGGTATGCTTATTTAGGTGAATCAAATACTTTGCCTGTGATTATTGCATCTGCACTAATCCCTTTACAGGAAAGTAAGCTGATAAGAATCTTGAGAGAATTCAAGGAAGCTATCGGATGGACAATCGCCAACATCAAGGGCATTAGTCCGTCCTTCTGTATGCACAAGATTCTTATGGAAGAGGACAGTAAACCGACTGTGGAGCATCATAGAAGGCTCAACCCCATTATGAAAGAGGTTGTTAAGAAGGAGATTCTGAAATTGCTAGATGCTGGGATCATATATCCTATCTCCGACAGTGCATGGGTGAGCCCTGTCCAATGCGTGCCCAAGAAAGGAGGGATGACAGTTGTGAAGAATGAGCATAACGAATTGATACCAACAAGGACAGTGACCGGTTGGAGGGTGTGTATGGATTACAGAAAGCTGAACAAGGCAACAAGAAAAGATCACTTTCCATTGCCGTTCATTGACCAAATGTTGGACAGACTGGCGGGTCATGAATACTGCTGTCTCCTGGATGGCTATTCGGGGTACAATCAGATAGCTATTGCGCCTGAGGACCAGGAAAAGACAACCTTCACTTGCCCCTACGGGACATTTGCGTTCAGACGAATGTCCTTTGGGCTTTGCAATGCACCAGCAACATTTCAAAGGTGCATGATGGCCATCTTTTCTGGCATGGTGGAGCAAAATATGGAAGTCTTCATGGACGATTTTTCTGTATTTGGGGATTCCTTTGAATTGTGTCTAGAGAATTTGATTCTGGTATTGAAACGCTGTATAGAGACGAATTTGATTCTAAATTGGGAGAAATGCCATTTCATGGTACATGAAGGAATTATCCTTAGACACAAGGTCTCAGGAAAATGATTGGAGGTTGACAAGGCGAAGTTGGAGATAATTGAGAAATTGCCACCACCTACAACTGTTAAGGGGGGTGCGTAGTTTTTTAGGTCATGCGGGCTTTTCCAGACGCTTCATCATGGACTTCTCCAAAATATCCAAGCCTTTATGCAGCCTACTAGAAAAAGAGGTCCAGTTCAAATTTGATGAAGACTGTTTAAAGGCCTTTGAGCTTTTGAAGACAAAGCTAACATCAGCACCCGTAATTGTAGTACCAGATTGGTCTGTACCATTCGAACTGATGTGCGATGCTAGCGATTATGCAGTGGGGGCAGTTTTGGGTCAGCGTAAGGAAAAGATCTTTCATGCTATCTATTATGCCGGCAAGACCTTAACAGATACTCAACTAAACTACACCACCACCGAGAAAGAGCTATTAGCGGTTGTATATGCTTTTGACAAATTTAGGTCATATCTCGTTGGAACAAAAGTTGTGGTTTATACGGATCATGCGACTATTAGATATCTGATTTCCAAGAAAGATGCAAAGCCTAGACTTATCAAATGGATTCTTCTTCTCCAAGAGTTTGATTTGGAAATTCGAGACAAGAAGGGTTCAGAAAACCAAGTGGCGGATCATCTTTCTAGATTAGAACATCTGGAGCAGGATAAGAAGGACGAGGCGGATATAAATGAGTATTTTCCCGATGAGCAGTTCTTCACTGTGACCTCAGAGATTCCTTGGTACGTTGACTTCGTCAATTATATAGTAAGCAATGTTCTCCCACCAGAGTTAATTCGCCAGCAAAAGAAAAAGTTTTTTCATGAAGTGAAGAGTTACCTGTGGGATGAACCTTTCTTGTTCAGACAGTGTGCAGATCAGATAATCCGCAGATGCATCCCTCACAGTGAGACGCCCAGTATACTGCATGCATGCCATTCTTCTCTTTATGGAGGTCATTATTGGACGGAACGAACCGCATCTAAAGTACTTCAAGCAGGGTTCTATTGGGCGACTATATTCAAAGATGCCCACCGGTTTGTAAAAAGCTATGATCGATGTCAACGAGTGGGTAACATTTCTAGACGAAATGAAATGCCATTAAATTCAATTCTGGAAGTGGAAATCTTTGATGTTTGGGGAATCGACTTCATGGGCCCATTTCCATCATCGTCTGGAAATCTGTATATTCTCTTGGCAGTCGATTACGTCTCAAAATGGGTTGAAGCCAGTGCTCTACCATCCAACGATGCCAGAGTCGTCCTGAAATTCCTTCAAAGGAACATCTTCACTAGATTTGGCACTCCTCGAGCAATCATCAGTGATGGAGGGAGCCATTTCTGTAACAAGCTCTTCACAGCATTATTAGCCAAGTATGGGGTAAAGCACAGAGTAGCCACAACCTACCACCCCCAGACCAGTGGCCAAGCGGAAGTATCTAATCGAGATGTGAAGAGAATTCTAGAGAAGATGGTAAATCCATCAAGGAAAGATTGGTCAATGAAACTTGACGATGCATTGTGGGCATACAGGACAGCCTATAAGACGCCCATTGCCATGTCGCCTTTCCAGATGGTTTATGGTAAGGCATGTCACCTCCCAGCGAAATTAGAGCACAAGGCTTACTGGGCCATCAAGAAGTTGAATTTCGATCTCTCAGCCGCAGGAGAGCAGCGACTGCTCCAACTTAATGAGTTAGATGAATTTCGACTGCGAGCTTATGAGAATATGAAATTGTACAAGGAGAAGGTGAAACGATGACATGATCGGAAAATTATCGAAAGGAAGTTCGAGCCGGGGCAAGCTGTATTGTTATTCAATTCCAGGCTTCGATTTTTCCCGGGCAAACTCAAGTCTCGATGGTCAGGACCATTCACAATCAAAACTGTCTATCCTCATGGTGCCATCGAAATTGTGGGAAAAGAGCATGAACAACTGTTCAAGGTCAATGGGCAGCGTCTGAAGCATTATTGGGGAGGCGACTTTGATCGCCAGCAGTCCTCAATTGCCCTCGAGGAGACAGAATGAGCCGAAGAACAGTCGAGCTACGACTATAACTAAAGCGCTTGTTGGGAGGCATCCCACTTTTTGTCTAAATCTCCATTTGATTTAATTTTTGAATTATGAAATTGTTAAGCTTAATGTTTGAAATACTCTTGGAGATTTGAATTTTGTTTTTGTGATTTCTTTCAGGAGAAGTAGAGATGAATTAGCATGTATGGATCACAGAAAATAGAAGCATCAGTTTTGGGCTGACTGGCAGAAGGCGCAGCTGCGCCGGTTTTACACTACCCAGAGGCGCAGCTGCGCAGGGTAGCAGGTCAGGATTTTGGAGACAGGGCACAGCGCAGCTGCGCCGTGTTCCCGTTCATTTGCTGCGCAGCTGCACCGTACGCCAGTTGCAGTTTTTGAAGTTCTTTTAAAACCCGACCGATGGAATCCCCTCTTTTTGCTTTAAATCATTTCATTCTCTAAACCCTTCCACAGCAGATCTCGAGAGCTATCAAACCCTAGTTTCCCCTACCCATTTCCTAGCACACCTTTGCCCTAATTTCCATCCATACAATCCTCATCTAGCCCTAGTCGAGCAAATAATCAACACTAGGGTTGTGTGAAGCAAGTTTGGGGGTTCTTCAAGGTTGAGAGCTGCATTTTTACTGAGAAACACATCTAGCCCTAGCGCTTTCAAAATGCTGAAACGCATTCGTACCCCATCTTCTTCGTCGGCCAGTAGTGATGCGGGGGGAGAAGGCGATGACAGAAACACGCTAGATGCGTCCCGGTTTGTCAACCTTTCTGCACAACATTACTACTGGGACGTCATGATTACGAAATCATTTGTGTTAGAAAGGGGCCTCAAGCCCAGTGCTGCGGATGGAGGGCTGCCACAACAGATTAGGAGTCGTGGCTGGGTATTGCTAGTGGAAATGCCCATAGCGGCTCCGATGTCAATTGTGAGGGAGTTCTATGCTAATGCCCGAGAGACTCAGAATGGGATTTCATATGTGCGGGGCAAGCAAGTAGACTACTCCCCTCGAGCCATAAACGAGCTATTCAAGATGCCGGTCCTGATCGATGAAGCAATTCGGTGGACGCGAGAACTGCGATTTCAGACTAACTTAGACACCCTGATGGAGGAGATGTGCAGGCCCGGTGTGGAATGGAAGATTAGGCCAGACACGAATCAGAAGGTGCATTTTCCTCAGACGGCCTTGAGCAGGTATGCTAAGGCCTAGTACAGTTTCGTATGTGGCAGCATACTGCCTACGACCCACCATCAGGACGTGACTAAGGAGAGGGCTATAATTTTGTATGGGATTTGCAAGGGTCATAGTATGGATGTAGGATACATCATCCATCACTCTATGCTTAAGTTCATGAGAGCCAGTACTTCGGGCGGAATCCCGCATGCCTCCGTTATTACACAGTTATGTAGAGCAGCAGAGGTAGAGTGGGGCGAGGAGTCTTCTCAGTTGCCGATGAGGGATATTGATCATACCGTCATTGAGAAGTTCACGGTCTGGAAGGGTATGAGATCGCATCCAAGGGGTCTTAATTTTATTAGGGAAGAGGTTCCTGAGGAGCAGGGTGTGGCAGCTGAGGAGCCACAGACCGGAGGGCTTCCTCCTGATTTTGTAGCTAGGCATGATAGAGAGATGCGTCGCTTGCAGAGGCGCATGGACGCTATGTACACGGACTTCATATCGTATACTGCCGCCTTCTCAACGGCATTGACTAGTGCATTCTCTCAGCTAAGCGCGAGCGCACAGTTCCCGACCTTCGGGCAGGGAGGCTTGTACCCACCGCCAGATTCGCCACCCGAGGCCTAGGGAAGTTTTCTCTCTCACCCTTATCTCCAATGAGGACATTGTGACATTTAAGTTTGGGGGTATTGGGTGCATGTCATATTTTGCTATGTTATATTTATTTATTATATTTTGCTTGTCATTTAAATTTGTAGTTTATATGTAGTTGCATTGCATTTAGTTTATTTTGTTAAAAAAAATAAAAAAAATTAATTAAAACCTGCATCATATTTATTTCTCGTACTGCATTTAGATTAATTGCATCTTATTGCATGAATCTTAGCGTCTTGTTCGGTCGAAGTCATATTGGCCTATGATGATACTCGGTTTTGCTTGATCATAACAATCGAGTCATAGTCTTAGTGTCATGTGGATTTATGATTCCTAACTTGTTTGACTCTGATATAACCGGATTGTACTTTATGTGTAATTGTTTTGTTTGGTTTAATCTAAATATGTGCATAATCGTCTTCTGGTGGAATTTTTTTGATAAAACAATAGAAATTTGGTGAATGGGTTGTGTCGGCTATAATAACACAGAAATCAAGCTTGGGAGATAAGAGAGCTATAGCGTGAGATGGAGCGTTAAAACGCACTCACCAAAAAAAGAAAAAAAAACGTTGGCTAGTTTAGTTCTGTGGCCGTAGATACTCGAGTTAATAGGCCCGTAGGGGTGTCTTTACACATAGCGCCCTAAAGCCGATTGGTTTGGGAGTCGTTGGTTGAAAGCTTGCTACATGGGTATCTTCGAAGCCTAATAGGACTAGGCATTGCACAGCTGGGTGTAAACGTGAGATAGAGCAATTAATGCCCTCGTGGTTGTAAATAAAGTCGGTTAATTCAGAATAACTCTGATATTGATTAATGTGAAGTCGTAGCTGACAGTTTTCCTGTTATCGTCTTTCTTGAGTTAGAACTGTGATTTTCCCTCTAAGAAGCGCATTATGACAATATTTGCATCATACCAACCTTAATGATGGCCAAGCACACTACACACTGTATCAGTAATAATATGTTGTGGAATTGTCGATTGATATGATCTACTGACTGTTTCTTGTTTAGATGTTATGTTTAATGATCATTGCAACTTTTCTGAGGCTGCTCAATTAAGCTTTGTACTGACTGACGTGGATTCATAGGCATATAGCGTAGACTGCATTTGTAGCTTAACTTGCATTTCAGATTGCTTGTTCAGTTTTCTTATTATGTAGCTTGAGGGCAAGCAATGAGTTAAGTTTGGGGGTATTTGATAAGTAGGTTTTATACCTACTATTTCGATACTAACTTGCTTAACTTTCGCTTGTTCTCATTAGTTTTTATTTACTATTCATGCTTTTATGTCGCTTTTGTAGGTTTAATGCTCCATAGAACTTTATTGGCCTTTTCCGTCTTTTTGTGGACAAACCGGCGTGTTTTGGACTATAACTCGTGCGGGGAGGAAGAATAGCAGTTTTCAGGACAAAATTGGTACGAGGAGGGTGTGATATGCGCGAAGATCGGATGCAGCAGAAAGCGGTGCACAAATCCCAAGACTGGTGCACGACGCAGCTACGTCCCAATCCTTCACAAACACTGCGCAGCTGCGCAGTCCCTCTACATGCTGCCTAACTGGTGCCCAGCGCAGCTGCGCCGCATTCCTTCACATTTGCTGCGCAGCTGCGCAGTCCCTCTGCTAGCTATTTGACTGCCGTGAGGCGCAGCTGCGCCCCATCTCAGTACAAACACGGCGCAGCTGCGCCGGTCCTTCGCACCAAAAATCTGATATAACTTTTTGAACGGGCCAATTAAAGAACTTCTTGCTACAGTGATCGGAAATGAAGCGCTTGAGGCTATATATATCAGTAGTATCATTCCAAGCTAGATATAGAAGATAACATAGAGAATAGCTAGGTCAAAAGGAAGAAGAGAGAGCTCATTGTTCATTTCCATTCTTTGTTTTCTTTGTTCTCTCTTGTTCCTTGTGATTTAGCTAGAGTAGTTTAGCTTAGGTCTGGGCATTGGAAGTTTGAAGCATTGTGTCAACATTGGAACTCCGGAGTTGAAGAAGAGAAACCGAGCTTTACATTTCTTAACCTTTGTTTTCTCTTTCTTTTCATTTGTAGCTCCAATGTATGAACATTTGTGGATGATGGTTGTTATTTCTATTATGAACTAACTTCTCTTATGGGATTATAATGAAACCTAGGGTTTAGTTCAATTTGTTATGCTTCCTTGTTTTGGCTAAATGATTATGTATGGATTGTCTAATGTGGTTTATTTTAATTGTTTAAGTGCTTGATCACCATTTACCATGTTAACTCACACGAAACCGAGATGGGGAGTGTGAGTTTAGAACCGACCATGTTAGCTTGTGTTCATGATTTCACATGACGTTGGATTGCATGATTAGTGCTAAGGATAGACATATACCGAACCACCACACGTAGTCTTTTGAAAACTTGCGCTTAAACCTGTTTTTCTCTAGGTCACATAGACATATAGTGATTTAATTAACTTGGGTGTTCTTTCCCGTTCTGTTGCCCTTTGGGTCGCATCTGGGTTGGATATGGGTATGATGCAACGAGAGTTGGTCATGCTTTAGTTTCGTGTTTTCGACTAACAATCCGAGATAATCAGTTAGCTTTAACAGGAAGTAGCACAGTTGAATGACGCCCTAGGTGAAGTTATAATCCCATACCTCCTTTGTCTGCTTAAATCGTTTATTATTTAGTTGTCTTTAATTTTCGTAGCTTAAATTTAATTCACAACTCATTGATTTACTTGACACTGTTTAAAGAAACCAATATAGTTTTAAAACTGCTGCTTGATAGTGTAGTAACGATTCATAGTCCTCGTGGGAACGATACTTTACTTACTTTATATTACTTGTTGACCACGTGCACTTGCGTGTAAGTGTTGATTTGTCATGCGTACGGTTTGACACCCAACAGGTACTCAGTTGCTTCCATGTCTGTATCAAGTTGGCGTTTAAGCTTCTCTCTACTATGTGCCTAGCAGCTCTGAACACTTTTCTTGTAATAGAGTTATTTCACTCTATGTCTTTCTCAATTCAGTATTAGTGTTCTGGTGGATCGTAGAGTGTTCTTCAGCATATTCATCTTTGTTTTGCTCTACGATATGTTGTTGTCCAGCATCCTCTCTTTTTCTCTTCTTCAACAACTACTTTTTTTTTTTTTTGTGAATTATCAAAGCCTTTATATCTTTGTTCATATTTTACCGTTGAAAGATCCGTTGGGTTACTTTGGCTTTGTGCAGATCCTTGATATCTTCGATGTTGACTTTCTTGCTGCTCGTGTCAGTTCTTCTTCCCTTTTTTGACATGTTCTGAGATATCAAACTGTAGCTTAGCTTTTTCTGAATTTATAGCCGTTGCACTCCCAGAATTGTTCAGTAAAGATTATTATATTCTTTGTTAATTAATCTTCTGATCCATCAATAAATACCTTCCTTGACTTTTAGAACCAGCTGTTCTGATGCATTCAGAGATGTCCCATTAGTCTGACTTTATTCATCATTTTCCTGAGCAGTGGGTCCTGACTTATAGTCGTTTAGGCACAAAGTCTTCTGTGACTCTGACATGCATCTGTATCTCAAAAGCACTTAATCTCTTTCGAATCTGGAAGAGAAATACACTCTCTCTTTTCGCACCATATTGCAGTTATGATCCTTTGCTGCTTATTATATTGAATTCGTAGAGTGATTGTCTGCTCATTTGGAGTCTACGAATTCAGCTTCACTCGTTACTTGAAGTATGTCGGGTAAATGGTTGAGTTGGAGCGATCTTCTCTTTTACTCTGCGATCTTGCTATTCTGTTCAGATCGCAGAGTTTGTCTGCAGTGCTTTGCTTTATGATTTCGTTCTACGATCTTGTCCCTTTGTTCAAATCGTAGAGTTTGTGAACTGCAGTGCTTCTCAGTGGAATCGTTGAGTTGTTGTCTTCGTTGGCACATACTTTATTTCTACTCAACGATTATTCAATGTGTAGAACAATTTTTCGCATTGTCTTGTCATCCTATTTCACTCTATGATTTCTTCTAACTGTGCAAATAGTGTAGTTCTCGTATGTGCTTGCTCTTCAAGTTTACTCTACGATCTTGCAAGATTGTGTATATAGTAGAGTACATTTCACTTCTAGTTCTGCGTTAACTGCAGGTCTTCTTAGCTGTCTGTTTGACGATCGTAGAGTTATGCTCTACGATTTGTACTTGATCAGTTCTTTAATTTAGCTTGTCTATTTTGTAGACCTCTTGCACATTTGTCTCTCCTTGAAGATCGTAGAGTTATTCAGGTAAGGAGTCGTATAGTTCACTCTACGATTTATACAGAATCGTTGAGTCTTCTTTGCTTGGAATCGTAGAGTCCATTCTACGATCATGTAGACTGATCAGATTTAACATATGATCAACCTAACAGATTTGATCTTTTCTTACATTATTACATCATTATATATTGAAGGGACTTTACAGACTCTGTCATACATAAATACAGCAATGATTCATTCTTATGCTACTCTGCTTATATCATACATCTTTTATGCAGAGTGACTCCTACTGAAAGATCAACCTAACATTTCTGATCTTTAAAATCTAAGTCCTTTGTACACAAATATCTTTTAAAAGGACTTTACAACATTTGAACCGGATAACTTTCATTTTCTTTTATAAGACAAGATAGTTTTCAGCAAGATCATATTTGTGTTAAACAAGTGTCTAGATTTATAGTATTTAGACATGGGTAATATATATCATACACACATGATCATGTAGACACATAATTTGATTAACATATAATCACTTTGTCAATTAAGCACATAAGCACTTTCAGAGTATCTCCACACATAATCGATTAAGCACATAAGCACATTAACACATAAGCACTTTGTCAGATACACATTGACAATCAACCATGTAAGCACATTTACCACAATCATTTTTGCATAACAATCATCATCATCAAATCAAAACAACCTTCAACAAGCATTACCTGGTTTCCTTGCAAGACTTTGTGTATATATTCATCCATGCACCGCTATGAGTCCCATCACCTTTTTTCTGAGTGGAAACATGACATCTTCATCCACTTACCCAAATCGCCCAAAGGATAAGGATACTTGAATGTGCCAACCTATGGCCAAGCCCATCATAGTAGATAAAAATAACTCAGCCCAATTACCACACAAAATAATCATTGTCCCACATTTAAACTGTATGGTCCAATAAATTATGTCTCAACATTAATTGCCCCCCACTATCCTATGTTTACAATTCAAAATAGGAGAGTATTCCGATTTTTCAACAATTGGCACGTTACTAAATAAACTACCCACCAAAGTCAAACTGTCACACATCCCATGTCAGCTACTCACATACCATGCCTTTTTCATTAAATGCGGCTGTCTCTGATTCCTACGCTACTTATTACCTTTTGTTAAAAAAAACACCACTCGGTTAATCACTTTGTCCTTTTGCACTCAAGCTTTTCTGGCTTTCCTTTCAAACTATTCTCCATGCACAAAGATTTTGTGGCCAAAACCTCTCTTGCTACTGTCAATCACTCCTCATACTCCATAGGTATGGCCCAGAAACCTGATTCTCCATCTTTTATCAGTAGCCCTATTGACAACCCCATCACAGAGGATCCAAAAACTCCCATCCTTACCGAGGCTGAGAAAGAGGAAGAATCTACCAGAGATCGATACAGCTCCGTTAAAGCCTACGATCATGTCAATACAGTCTCTATCATTAAGACGATTGAGCTGGAATCCATTCAGAGCGAGTTCCAGATCCCCTTGTAGTATGAACTTAAGGCTCTTAAAGACTATGATAGGATGTATCACCGGGTTGACATGAAGTATACTTCCATCCATACTCAAGCCCTGCGATATGGGCTTCGTTTTTGATGAATGGGTTTTATACCTGCGAATTAAGTATGTTTAGCTTGATTATTTGTTAGTTTTCATGTCATTTTATGTTTCGTTTTATTCATTTTTGTGTTTTTATTTGCTTTTACAGAAAATTGGACTTCAGTGGCAAAATTATAATTTCTGGTGAAAAGGGGACTGCAGTTGTACTTCGAAGGACTGCAGGTACGCTACAGTAGAGCAAACGAAGGAATAAAGCAGAAGCTTGGAGCAAAACTGTGTTGGGACTGACCGCAGCTACGTTGGGGAGAAATTATTTAGACCACAGCTGCGCTGATGTTCATTTTCAGTTTTTAAAAGGTTTCTCATGTGGGTCCCGAACGCGGCTTGAGGCTGATTTTAGAGTTTTGTTGCGTGAGGAACTTTGTGTTAATAAGGATTTCACTTGAAAGCTATAAATAGAAGAGTAAAAAACCTAAGAAAATGAGATCATAGATAACCAACCATATGAGGATATTGCAGATGAGGGAAAAGCAACAGAAAACGTGAAAGATGATTTACAGAGCTTGGAGGTTGGGACATAATTAGAGCGACTATTATAGTTTTCTCTTAATCATTTGTTCTATTTCCAGTTATTGTAATTCTTAATATGTGCTTAAGTAATAATATGATGTTGTTTTTCTTCTACGCTATAAACTAACTTTTATTTAAGATTGCAATAGAACCTATTGTGAAGTTTACATTCATCACTCTCTCGTTAATTTGATTACTTATTCATGGACCATTTATCATATCTTGTGTGTTAATGATTAATTGCCTTATCATCAATTACTGTGATAATTTATACAAAATTGAAAGATGGAGTATCAATTTAGATCTGGGCATGATAACATTTGTTCATAAAACCTGAAAAGATTTATATGATTAGTGTATAGGATAGGAATATTGTGACACCCCCAAATTCGGGTCCCTCAAACCTCGGGTTGGGTGCTCACTATTCATCACTTGACAAATATCCATAAACTAAATATTCAATAACTCGCGAAAAATATACATAAATTCATTACAAAACGTACCATCAATCACAGGTTCTACTAACCTTAATACATCACTATTACCTTATAATACAAAAGGTTTATAACATGAAAATAAAAACTAATTACTTCTACTCGTTCACCTTTCCTTTGCCTTTGTACTCCTTAGATTATTCGGCTTAACTGAAAAATAGTTCATGATATAGTAAGGGTGAACAACTACTTTGCTCAGCAAGTTTAAATACACAATAAATGATATATCATGAATGAAAAAGAATTAACTTTTAGAACTTTAATAATATACAATAATTATGAAGACAAACAACTTTGAATAACTACTTTCAATTGATTTAACATACTGTTTCTTCAAACTGAAAGGTCACAAGACCGTGAACATACGTTTTGAGTATTTATAATACCCTGTAGACAAAAGACTGTCATTTCGTTTTGAATATTAACAACTATTTTAATTGTAATATCCGAAGATGAGTACTCTAGGTGATCAACCTATCGTACGTTTATATTGTGCACATTATAACCATCCAATTTTGTTTTGATCAGGATTATTCCATCCGACCGTAATTTTATCCTCTTATAATGATTTGTTCATTTCATCTTTTCCCATCAGATTTCACACCACAACAATATGGTTTGGACTAGCTTCAACAATATTCAGATTTATGAATTGAACACATACATAGTCTAGTCGAACAATTGGCATAGATCTTTCCCTTTAAACAGTTCATAATGAGAACAGTCAGAATAACTCATGTAATATCTAGCTGAAACAAATAGTATAAATATTTCTCTTTAAATAATTCATAATGTGATCAGTCATGCAAATGCACATAAGTGCGATTATCAATAATAACATAGATGCGAAATAATTCTTAATAATTATTTCATCATGCATTTCGAAACAATTTCAACTTCTATATACTTATCATAATAAAAACAAGTATATGAAACAAGTTTGAGTTTCAGAATAACTTGTCAAATAAATACAAGTTAAGGTTAAGAGAACTTGCTTGTTCCGTTGACTACTGCTATTCAACTTAAAATAACTTCATTTGGATGACTTAACATTCAACAACATTGATCTTCTAATTAGCATATCGCATACATGTTTATTTTACATTAATAACCTTATCACATATGTTTTAAATCACCTGACTTTTAATTATAACCTTAAAACACTTAATAATATTATTAATCTTTGATAATATTTTAATCACATAACTATCACTTAATCGCATCATACTATTATCACCTTTGATAATATAATACCCACAAATAAATATTATTAATTGTTTAATATTATTTTAACCATTTACGAATATTATTTTAATAATATTTTATTTAATCATCAATATTATTAATCATCTAATAATCTTCTTAATCTCTTAATTATTTCAAACACTTATTAACATTATTAATAATTAAATAATTTCTTATACTCTTTTCAATAATATTATTTATCACATAATAGCTTAATCATTTAGAAATATTATTAACAATTTAATGATATTTTACTCTCTTAATAATATTATTAATCCTTTAATAATATTTTAATCATTTGTTAATATTTTTAATCAGTTAATAACATTCTATTCACTTATTAATATTATTAACCATTTAATAATATTTTGATCACTTATTAATATTATTAACCATTTAATAATATTTTAATCACTTATTAATATTGTTAACCACTTAATAATATTTTAATTACTTATTAATATTATTAACCATTTAATAATATTTTAATCGCTTATTAATATTATTAACTATTTAATAATATTTTAATCTCTTACTAATATTATTAATTATTTAATAATATTTTAATCATTTATTAATATTATTAATCATTTATTAATATTTTAATCACTTATTAATATTATTAACCATTTAATAATATTTTAATCATTGACTAATGTCATTAATTATTTAATAATATTTTTCTCATGTACTAATGTTATTACTCATTTAATAACCTTTTAATCATTTACTAATATTATTAATCATTCAATAACCTTTTAGTTTCCTACTAATATTATTAATCATTTAACAATATTTTAATAATCTTTCAACCATACAAATAGTTAACTTTTTAATTGTGTTAACCTTAATCTTTATTTTAAATATTTAACTACCAATTGGTCACTCATAGACTCTAAATATATTAGTTTATTATACAAACGCCTTCATTTTACACTTATTTCAACTTAATTTTCTAAAGAAAACTCGATCCGACCCGGACCGACTCGACCCGGACAGCGAAAACATATTTCTGGCAGTGTGTTCCACCGCTGCGGTGGCGGTACAAAATTTTAGAAACCCTAATTGGAGGACTTCCCGATACTCCTTGACTAAAACTGTCATAATTTATTCATTTCTAAATATTTTAAGGTGATTCTTGAGTCTATGCTCATTAGAATTTCCCCCTCTACAACTTCTCTTTAGATCACAAATCAAAATTCCAAACGGAACCGGACTCAAAACTGCTCACAAGGACAAAATGAAAACTAACATTACAAATTCTTGGTTTTATTAGTTCAAACTTGAATAAAATAAAATTTACACATTCAAATGATACTAACTTAGTGTTGTTATCTTCCTAAATTTTTATTTTATAATATTTCATGGTTCAATCACATATTTGGAAATGTTTTGAGATGGAATTTAAGATCGAACCATCTAGGATTTCTAAATGACCTCTTCTACCAAAAATCACACAACTTCTTTGTTTTAACTTCGTTTTTGACGATTCAAGTTTTGTTACAATCGAAACTAACCCAACTAGCATACAAGATGCAAAAATCACATAAACAACTGATATATCATTAGTCATACATAATCAACTTAGACATCTAACTAGGGTTTTAAAATTAAATATAATCATATGACATTTTCTTCCATCATTTTACATATAACACATGTTAGAATACATGTGACGACCCCAAATCCGGGTTCTTTAACCTCGGGTTTGGTTCTCACTATACAATACTTAACAACAATAAAATACATAAATTGTATTCAAACTACGCGAAATAATACAAAAAGTTCCTTATCAAAAGGCTACACTTCCCAAGGTCTATTAACCTTAATCGTAACATTACATATCTTAAAGAAAATACAAAAGATTTACATAGTAATTACATAATAGTAATTTAAAACTAGCATGCATCTACTAATTTACGCATTCGCTTTCCCCTTGCCTTTATCTGATTTAGAGCATTCGGGCTTAGCTGAAATATAGTCATGATATAGTAAGAATGAGCAACTAAATGGCTCAGTAAGTTTATAAACAACAACATAAGATATATCATGATGAAGGGAAATAACTTCAAGGTTTTCAACAATAACAATTGTGAAAAATATCAAGAAGCAATGCTCAATATAAGAATGTATTGACTCTTTACTGTTGAGTGGTCTTTAATGACCGTGAACTGCTACTAAGGTAGAACAAACATACAATGTCTGACACCTTGTTAAAAATAACGGGACACTTGAGGGGATCAATCCTCTCATGTCCTATGTATATGCAAATTCGATTACCCAACAATATAAAAATCCCCTTTAACTAGGGTTGTTCTTTCTCAGTCTTACTATAAGAATCTGCACCAGCCAATGGTTTAGATAAGCTTTTATAATATTCAATTAGATGAATTTAAACATGCATTTGTCTAGTCGAAACAATTAGCTTAGACGTTCTTAAACAGTTAGTGAATTACTGAACTATACAGTTGCAAAAGCACTATGTGCGAATACAATAACAAATAATGAGGTGGAATAATTTTAGATAATTAATCCACTTTAAGTTCTGTCAAATAACTACGACTGTAGAATTTGCTCAACAATAATTTGAACAGCTCAATGTAAATAAGGTTGAAGAATAATTGCAACAATAAATACAAGTTAAGGTGTAGAAAACTTGCCTCGTGTGTCCTCTACGGCTAACCAACTTAATTTAATAATCCTTGAACGGACCTAACAATTAAACCAATTTGATCTTAAATTAGTATCATATACACATTAGTATAATGACCTTTATAACTCTTACGAACCGCATAATTATATAATTACGGGTATACAATCACTTAGGAACAATTATTACTACTAGATAATATTCCGAACACAAAGAACCTATATTAATTATTTAATATAGTCCAGACACTTATATAATATTATTAATAATTTAATAATATTTTATTAGTCTTATAGTATTATCAATCATCTAATAATACCTTATTAATCTTCTTATATTATTAATCATTTAATAATATATTAACAACCTTATAATATTATTATTCATTTAATAATATTTTATTTATCTTCTAATATTATTAACTATTTAATAATATTTTATTAATTATCTAATATTATTAATCTCTTAATAATATTTTAATCATTATCTAATATTATTAACTATTTAATAATATTTTATTAATTATCTAATATTATTAATCATTTAATAATATTTTATTCATTATCTAATATTATTAATCATTTAATAATATTTTATTACCTTATTAATATTATTAATCATGTAATAATATTTTATTACTTTATTAATATTATTAATCATTTAATAATATTTTATTCATTATCTAATATTATTAATAATTTAATAATATTTTATTCATTTACTAATATTATTACTTATTAATAATATTTTATTGCTTTTCTAATATTATTATTCATTTAATAATATTTTATTAATATTATTAATTATTTAATAATATTTTATTGACTTATTAATATTATTACCCATTTAATAATATTTTAATTTCTTACTAATATTATTAACCATTTAATAATATTTTAACCAATTGTTAATGTTATTCATCATTTAATAACTTTTTAATCATATACTAAAATTATTAATTATTTAATAATATTTTAATAAAAATCTTTAAACAATACCAATAGTTAACTTTTTAATGGTGTTAACGTTAATCTTTATTTTAAACATTTTGCTACCCATTAATTACAAATAAATTCCATATATTGGTTCAATACACAAATACCTTCATCACATAAACTTCTCTTGCATTTCTTTTCCTTCTTTAGTTAATTCAAATAAATTTAATTAACTAACTTAGTACATCTCATTCTACATCATAAACACATACTTCATACATCATATTTTATCATTAATAAATAAATAAAATTTAGTTTGTAATTTTTTGTGTTGCTACAAATATACCTATATATCTTTTGTAACCATTGAAGAGAATCTGAGCTTGAAACCCTAATTAACATAGTTCACATAGGAATATAGTGAATTAATTAATTAGGGTGTTCCTTGTTAATTCTGTTGCCTTAATGTCAGATTTAGGTTATTTATATGACTAGCAGACGCAACATATAAATATTATAAAGAGTTCTTGGTTAGCGGTCTAATTTAATTAATCAATTACAAAGAGAGTAGAGTGATTTAAATGAAACAATAGGAGAAGTTGTAATCTTAATCCATCATATCCGCAGTCTATTTCGTGGTTATTTAATTCAGTAGTTAATTATTATTTAATTAAGATTTAGTTAAAATTTGAAATATCGAATTGCGAGTTTAAATAGGTTTAATTGAGTTTAATATTGATTTAGGCAGTTGTTATTATATTTCCTCGTGAGAACGATACCTTGCTTGCTGAGTATTACAATTGAACGTGTATACTTGCGTGTTATAGTGCTAGTAGAAAAAAAAGGAAACAAGTTTTTGGCGCCGTTGCGGGGGAACTATTTTAATAATTTGTCTTTATTAATTGCAATTACGTTAATCTTAGTTTAAACTTTTTTCTTCTCTTTTTCTTTTCAGGTAATTTTGATTTTGCATGTAAATGCTCTCTAAAGGTCAGGAACTGCTTGAATACAACGAAGAGATAGAAAGAATGTTCCGCAGACTAAGTAGGTATATTTAAGAGACGATTTAAAATTAAGAGAAAATGGCGGACGATGAGCAAAAGTCATTGTGGGATTATGCTATACCGCAAGTGACTAAAATTCAATATAGTATCACGAGACCTACGATAAATGCGACAAAATTTGAAATCAAACCAGGCACAATACAGATGATTCAGAACTTAGTGTAATTTGGAGGCTTGCCAAACGATGATCTGAATGATCATCTAGTCAGTTTCTTAGAAATTTGTGATACTTTCAAATACCATTTGGTAACAGAAGATGCGATAAGGCTTATGTTGTTTTCATTTACACTAAGAGATAAAGTAAAGAGTTTGCTCCACTCACTACCACCTGACTTAATCACGACATAGAATGACTTAGCATAAAAATTTCTAGTAAAGTTTTTTCCACCAACTAAGATAGTGAAGATGCGGAACGATATAACTTCTTTCGTTCAGCACGACGCATAATCGCTCTATGAAGCATGGGAACAGTTTAAGGATTTGTTGAGAAGATGCCCTCATCACGAGATTCCTAAATGGCTTCAAGTGCAGACTTTTTATAATGAACTATTCAACACAGTGAGGACCAATGTAGACACTACTGTGGGAAGAGCTCTCATAGCCAAGAATTGTGAGGAACCATACACGTTGTTGGAAATAATGGCAGCCAATAATTTTCATTGGCCAACTGCTAGGATTAATCAACCAATAGTAGCTGGGATAATAGAAGTGGATGCAGTGACGACTTTATCGTTTCAATTGGTAGCTCAATTTTTTGCACTTTTAAATAAGATAGATACAATTGGGGGTCAAAATGTTCAGAAAGTGGAACTGATTTGTGAGTTATGCGGGCAGAATCATTCCAGTGAGCAATGCGCAATCAATGCTGAATTTGTGTAATATGTGTCTAATTTTAATTGACAGCAATGCAAAAATTCAAATAGTTACAATTCGAGATGGAGGAACCATCTAAACTTTGCTTGGATTAATAACCAATCACAATCTCAAGCTCAAGCTCCAAGGCAAACTTACCCACCCGGATTTCATCAATAACCTCAACAGTAGGATAATAAGATATCTCAATTGGATGAGATGATAGCTAAATTGGCAAGTCAGTTAGAATTAAACACAAAGAATCAAATGGTTGTGAAAGGAATCTTGAGAGTTAGATAGGATAATTGTCAAGTGAGAGGAATAATCAGCCCCAAGGCAATCTACCGAGTGATACTGAGAAGAATCCAAAAGGAGGTGGTAATGAAAAGTGTAAGGCAGTCACCCTTAGAAGCAGCAAAGAGTTGAATACGGATTTTGATGAGCAAAAGCATGCTGAAAATTCAAAGGCAGATGATAATAAAGCAGGAAATTCAAAAAATAAGGTTGAGGACAAGTCTGTGGAGGCTAAAAAAGAGGACAAACAGAATGCAGTGATACCTTCCATGCCTTTTCCACAGCGGTTTCAAAAATAGAAGATTGACAGACAATTTTCTAAGTTTCTAGAAGTGTTCAAGAAATTGCAGATCAATATTCCATTCGCAGATGCTTTAGAACAGATGCCTAGCTACACCAAATTCATAAAGGACATTTGATCAAGGAAGAGGAAGCTATGAGAGTTCAAAATAGTAGCATTAACAGAATAATGTAGTGCAATTCTACAAAAGAAGTTACTACCAAAGTTGAAGGATTCAGGTAGCTTTACCATTCCCTGCACTATAGGGGCTCAATTTTTCAACCGGTGCTTATGTGACTTGGGAGCAAGTATTAACCTCATGCCTCTTTTGGTTTATCAATACATTGGATTAAAGGAATCTACACCTACAAAAGTAACTTTGCAGCTGGCAGAAAGATCCTTCACTTATCCGAAGGGAATTGTGGAGGACGTGCTCGTAAAAGTGGACAAGTTTATATTCCCTGCAGATTTCATAGTACTTGATTTTGAGGAGCACAACAATATACCAATCATTCTCGGGCGCCCATTTCTAGTTATGGGTAGGACGTTGATCAATGTGCAAAAAGGAGAGTTAACGATCAGGGTCCAAGACCAAGAGGTAACTTTTAACGTATTCAAGGCTATGAAATTCCCTAAGGAATGTGAAGATTGTAAGACCCCTACTTTTATGAAATACAAATTTAATTTTCTTCTGAAACGGTAAATGAATAAATTGACAAAAGTGAAAATTAAGAAATGTTTGTACAAATTTTATCTTGTTGGAGAATATTCATTTTATTGGGGAATATTCGTTCTGTCGGAGAATATTCGATTCGTATGACGGCGCCGAAATAATATTGGTGGACCCCCCACAACGAAATATTGTCGGATATAGAAAACGACATATGTAACCTTTCTAAATAAAAATAGTCAATGGTACTATCACTTTTAACTGTTAAAATATCTGGTGGTAAAGGAATAATAACATACGGTATTTCTTAGTATTTCATATTATTGAACTGATAAAGTGGTTATTGTACAATATTGACTTTATTGAACTAATAATTGTCACATGTATAATAATTCATATTATTGAACAGATAATTGTCACAGTAGTATATGCACAATAATTTACATTACTGAATCACTAATTGTCATTACACAGTAACGTGCTCTTTGTTTTACTTATTTTCTGTATTATTGTTATCTCTATTACGATATTGATTAAACTTTTGTATTTTATTATTAATTGATTTTTCTCCTTGTATTGTGAATATTTAAGTCATAAAGTTAACTACACTGCATTTATAACAATTAGTCATAATAATGAATAATTATGAATTATTGTTGAATAATTGAATTGATAAAGTTATTTATTTTTATTATAATAAATTATATAAAGTTATTTACTTTATATAAATTATGTAAAGTAAATTATTTTATTATGATATATTATATAAAGTTATTTGTTTTTATATATAAAGTTAATTGATTTATATAAAGTTAGTTATTTTATATATAAAGTTACTTGAATGGTAGAGATTAAAGAAAATCTGAAATGAATGGTATAGATTAAATATAATGTAATAATTATAGAATTTGAAATGAACGGTGTAGATTAAAGATAATCTTTAAATGAATGGTTTAGATTAAGAAAATCTTAAAAGATGAAATGAGTGATGTGGATTAAACATTATCTTAAAATATACGATTTGGATTAAATTAGAAAATCTTGATTTATAATAAGATTTTTGGCTATAAATAGATGCATTAACTTAAGGATTTTTCATAAAAAAACTTTCTTGCTTATTCTTTGTTTCACTCTCTAAATATTACTTTGTGTAAGATCTCTTTGAGTGTGCTATAGCCATTTTGAGTATTTTTGAAGATCTGTAAGTATACGAGTACTGTTCAAGTTGATTAACTTCATTTAAATCAATATCCAGTCATGTGTTAAGGTAAAGGGTATCATTCTTTTCATACTCTTAACTTACTATGGTAAATACTATTTGGTAAAGTTCCCTGAAATAACTATATGATCCTTAATAGTTTGCGCTTCATCTACTATCATTTTTCTAAATCTTTCTATTGAACTTTAACCATTATTTTGAACTGTGGATCTTGAATATTATTTTTGAATTTCACTCCACATCGTGTTGACAATTTGGACATTATTTAAATTTGTACAAAGTAAAATCATAAAATTTCGATATTTATAGATTATCATGTTTCTTCTATTCATCATTTATATCACTGTTATTATTCTAATAATCAAGAATCATGTTATTGTGAATATCTGTAACCTGAGACATAGATGATAGGATAAAGGCGATATAATTGTTGTGTGTCTTTTAGGACACGTGGTGAATGTTCTCTTTAGCCCGGGGCAAAGAAGAACTGTTGTTTGGTATGATTATAACCGAAGGCTGAAGACTGGTATGATCATGACCATTGGTGTTATATTTGAATATCTTTTGCCCATAGTATAAAGATGAACTGTTAACTTGCATGATTATGATCAGGAACTGTGAATTTATATTATCATGACTAGTGGTGTTTAAGATGATTAAAGTTGATAAAAAAAATTTAAAAGAGAAGCTAGTGGACATCGTAGTTTACATGATTCTTCTAATTGATCGTTCATTCCGCTATTATTTTTAATCAAAAACTTATTGTTTATCATATTCTATTAAGAACTCAACTGTTGAAGGCTAATTATACTTTACTCATTGTTATCCTAGTCATTATATTTCTTACTGGGCTATTTGAGTTCACCATTTCTTTTTTGTTCCATTGTTCTTCAGAAAATGAGAGAATAGCTGGGTCTAGTCGGGGAATGGAGCAAAGGTTTGAGAGATAGCGATAGTAGTCTTCACATGTTGTATATAGTGTGACAATAATTATGAAGACTTAGTTGTGTATTATTGAGTTTTGTATTTATGTTCTATGTACTATTTGTATTAGAAACTGTGTATTTTTTGCGTCTCAAATTGGGCTATGTAGGCTAAGATTTGGGGGCATCACATTTGGTATCAGAGCTTAGGGATATGATCTTTAATGGAGATCTGTGGTAGAAGTAAGAGGAGAGAGACGAATAGATTACGTCATTAGTGTGTTCTACATAAATTAAATTTTGTTATCTAATAAGTTGGCTTAAATGTGGAGACAAGAAGTGACGAGTCAGTTTGTTTAACTAACCTTTATCTTATGACCGCAGTTTAGAATGGCTTCTGAAAATCAGGGAATGAACTATCCACTACTCGAGGCGAATGTAGCTGAGAACCAGGAAGCTACAAATAATCCTCCTACAACTTCAGAAAATAATGTTGGTGATCATACAAATCAAGATGTTTTCTTTAGAAACTTCATGCAATTTATCTAAAATCAGGCGAGGGGAGGTCCTATAAGTGAAAACGCTGATAATTTAACGATTGTCACCGTAAGCAATTTAAAGAGTTGGGACCACCTGAGGTGGCCGCCCTACGACGACGGACACGGGCAACCCGGGGCACTGTGGAGCCACTGGGAGCATCAGGATCCATGACTGAAACGGCATCACGAAAAGGAGGTACATCCTTAGCCCGTTATCTTTCAAAAATCTTATTGCATATTGCTAGAAATCATAGGGCAGCATGACATGTTTATGAGATTGGAAATGCTTAAATTAGTCTATAAGGGTGCGGTAGATTTCCCAAAATTTCGGCAGAGTTTCATTTGTAAAATGGACATCCCATGCACGATCAGGCATGTTTAATCAAGTCAGGCAACCAACAAATCCCAAATGCTAGTGAAAATGGTGCATCATGAGCATGAAATGACTAAAACAATGATTTTTCAAAGCAAATAAAACATGTCTGCAAGACCCATTGTTTATCTATGCTACGTTCAACACAAATATCTCATATAGGCATGCATTGCTAAAATTAAAACATTTAAACAAGAAAATACATAGCCAAACGAAAGCGAAAATCAAAGAAAAAGGAGTTAAAACGTTACCCAAAGTGCGTAGACTGATTTAATCGGAGCAGATTTTGCCAAAAAGTGTCCAAAAGACGAAAAAACCAGGTGGGGGACGAGGAGAATCGAAAACGAGAAAAGGAAAATATAAAGAAAGTGACCGATCGTGGTGGGTCGCGATCTGAAATAGTGTCGATCCTAGCCGCAGATGCATCTGCGACTGGCCGCAGATGCACCTGCGGCTGGTCTCGGTGCCCTGTTGCCTCCCTTTTTGTTACCCCGAGTCAACAAGTAACTTGTCACATTTTAAGATACAAGATTTTAGAACCGAATGACCAATTCAAAAACGACCCGTCAGAAACAATACCTGACCGATTAAAAAATGACCCGTCAGAAACAATAGCTGACCGATTCAAAAAAACCGACCGTTAGAAACAATACCTGACCAATTCAAAAACCGACCCGTCAGAAACAATACCTGACCGATTCAAAAAAAACCGACTCGTCAGAAACAATACCTGGCCAATTCAAAGAACGATCCGTCAGAAACAATACCTAACCGATTCAAAAACCGACCCGTCAGAAACAATACCTGACCTATTCAAAAACCGACTAGTCAGAAACAATACCTGACCGATTCAAAAAAAAAACCGATCCGAACGACCAGTCAAAGACGATACCTGACCTTTCAAAAATGACCCGCCGGAGACGAGAGACCTGGGCGGTGTTCATTAGTAACTTTGAAGCTAACCTCTACATGAACATATTGAATGTGACATCGCATCATTTTAACGTATCTGCAGCATCGTTAAATATGTATTGACATTTTCATGCATCGGGTGCCTACTTCTTTATCACGTCCATTTCATAGTTCATTCCATAAACATGATAAAGAGGGGCAGCTGTAGACACCCAAATTTTGCACTTCTCTACTAACCCTGGCAGGAGGGAAAGTCGTCACTTGACCCGACATGCGAAAAGGAAGGCAGACCCCAACACAAAGCCACCCCAACGATTTACGGCCAAAGCCGCCACAACAAACAACGAGCATCAGGTTACTTGAGGCAAGGCAAACAGTTGATCCAGAAGAACCTGATTTGATCACAAAAGGCGACTAATGGCCACTACGCTTACGATGTTCGGGGGTGGAAGGAGGCAGCACCCCCTAGAAGTCAAGCACAAAGAGCAATTTATATGTTAGGTAACAGCCTTCCAAAATAATACAGCAGAAATTGGCCATTTAAGACCGCATGGCACGAAAATCGAAAAAAGCAAGCCGGATAGCCGCGGATGCACCTGCGGCCACCGACAAAGGGGACAGTGCGCGGCTCGAGGAGACAACCCCGCAGCCGAGGATTCGGCGCGGGCGGCTAGCGATCCCAGCCGCAGATGCACCTGCGGCTGCCTGTGGAACACTATACAGCGGCCATTTCCACCCGAGAAGAAAAGGAAGAGGAGAGTTAGTGAGTTTTAGAGAGAGAAAAAACGTGAGAGGAAGAGAGAGAGGCTCGGGTGGAGTTATATTGAGTGATAAATTGTTGATTGTTCTTCAAATAGTTAGGCTTGCTTGTGGGTTTTGCTCAAATATTGGAATATAATGCTTTTATCGGTGTATTGCAAGGTGAAATGGGGTGTTTTCTTTAAATCTTTTGCTTGTATTGTTATTGTAATTTTGTGTTTTGATTTGTTTAACATAGTATGTTGTGATATCATTGAGGATCCGTGGATTAGGGATGATTAGTGAGGGTTCCGTCGGAACGTAACTTCCTCCTAATATCCCAATGACATCCGTACGGTGAGATGTAGGTCGTTATGTTCATGGATAGTTTGTAGTGTTGACATTGGGATTTTTGATTCATATAGCACCGTAACAAGTTTGGTATTGTTAGATTTGTCGTAGTGTTGGTTGTGCGACGATTTGGGTAAGTGTGAGCCTAGGGAGGAGATCCTCGTGATCAAATCCCGATGATGGACTTTGTTGGTATATGTAATCATTGTATAGGGTCCATGACTGTATATATGTAATATCGGGCCTTAAAGCGATACCAAATCTTCATCGGGTTAAGGCCCCGTAATAATAAAAATATGTGACTGTGGGTGTTTGGGGTTATTTAGATGACTCACATGCCTATGGATAGCCCCGACACGTTTTGAATGCTTGTTTTGATAAGCGACACATAAAAAATGGTTTTCCAAAATAAGGCAAATGATAAAGATTTTCTAAAAATAATCAAATTAGAATATTAGATTCACGAGGTTTTAAAATTAAGAGTTTTGGCAAACTTTAATCCTTGTTTGACGAGAAGGCTCCATTTGGTTTTGAAATGTCATAAAAGATGTTTTTCGTAAAAAGTAGATAAACGTTTTCATTAAACTTTGTGCATAGGGTTAAAGAGTTTTAGAAGTTGCCTTCATTTTATTTGAATTTACTGTCAGAGGGCAATGTATAGTCTCGATTCCTATTTGGCAAAAGTTTAAAAATATTGTCTTCTAAAAATGACATCTAATAAAAACCTCATCGTTTTCGGAATTAAAATCAATCTTTATTATAAAAAAGCGAAGCCTTGTCATTTGGGTCAAAAGACGTCTAAACGCTTTCCCGATAAAACACATTTGCCATATAAAATCAAAGCAACTTTTATGCAAAGAGTCACCACAAACATCCATTTAGGCACACACGCACACATATGAGCACACCCACATTTTAGCATTTTAGAGGATAGGAAAACATCGAGATTGCGGTAACCGTGTTTCACGGAAGTCGATGGGTGCCTAACACCTTCCCCTCGCTTAAGCAAGCCCCCGAACTCTATGAATCTTGGTTCGCGGACCAATTGAATCGGAGTCACATATGAGCCAGCGATTACGAAAACAAAATTCGGATGAGTTGGTACATCCATTTCAAATATACCAACTGGCGACTTTGGTCAATTGGCTCATCATAAAATCGATCTTTTAAACCCCGTCGACACTTAAGTCGACCCTTTTCAAAAATCACATCGTAAATCAAAATGCTAAAATTGGAAAGGGCTTTTAATATTAAAAAACGAAACGACGAAAATCCCGGCGTCAACAGCTATTACATCTATTGTATATAAATCTTGCTTAGTTCAAGTCAATAGCCTTATATTACCCGTTGACCTTATTTTTTTTGAAAATGCATGAATTTGATGTGATTTTAGGAATTGATTGATTGACTAATCATCATGCTAAAATTGATTGCTTTAAAAAGATCTTTAGTTTTCATATTCCTAATCAACCTTTTATGCCAATTCAAACAATCAAACCATTGAAATCTATAACTATCATTTCTAGCCATAAAGCCGCTCGTTTATTAAAAAACGGATGCCAAGCCTTTTTAAGTCATGTCACTAACTTGAACAAAGATATATCAAACTTGAATGATATTCGTATTGTTAATGAGTTTTCGGATGTTTTTCCTGATGAACTTCTTGGTTTACCTCCAAACTGGAAAATTGAATTATGTATTGATCTTGAACCTGGTACTAAGCCTATTTCCAAAGCCCCGTATCGAATGGCTCCATTTGAGGCCTTGTATAGATGAAAGTGTCGCTCTCCGGTATGTTGGAATGAGGTAGGAGAAGTAAAATTGTTGGGACCTGAGTTGGTATGCTTAACAACAGAAAAGATCCAAATAATTTGACAACGAATACAAACCGCACAAGAACGACAAAAGAGTTATGCTGATCTGCATCGAAAAGATGAAAGTTTCAATGTCGGAGACCATATATTCTTACATGTTTCTCTATGGAAAGAAGTTATGAGGTTCGAAAGAAAAGGAAAGCCCAACTCTCAATTTATTAGCCCATTTAAAATTCTAGACCGGGTAGGATCCGTGGCCTACAGACTAGCCTTACCACCAAGCATGTCTCGCATTCATAACGTTTTTTCATATATCCATGCTACTTAAATATGTGAAGGATTCGAAATACATCATTGAGCTATAGCCAGATGTTATAGCAGAGGATTTAACGTACGAGGAGGTACCTGTCAAGATCTTAGATAAGAAAGAACAGATTATATGCTTAAAGGTTATACCTCAAGTCAAGGTTTTATGGAGGAACCAAGATACTGAGTAAATGACCTGGGAGCTAGAATCTGAAATGAAATTAAAGTATTCTTACCTCTTCGAAATACCAGGTACATTTATTTCGGGGACGAAATTTCATAAGTATGGGAGGTTGTAAGATCCCGACTTTTATTAAATACAAATTTAATTTTCTTTATATATTTTCTTCTGAAACGGTAAATGAATAAATTGACAAAAGTGACAATTAAGAAATATTTGTACAAATTTTATCTTGTCGGAGAATATTCGTTTTGTCAGGGAACATTCGTTCTGTAGGGGAATATTCGATTCATACGACGGCGCCGAAATAATATTGGTGGACCCCCCACCATGAAATATTGTAGGATATAGAAAACGATATATGTAACCTTTCTAAATAAAAATAGTCAACGGTACTATCACTTTTAACTGTTAAAATACTCGTAGGTAAAGGAATAGTAACATACGGTATTGTACAGTAGTACATGGTATTGCATAATAACACACGATATTGCACAGTAGCACACAGTATTGCACAGTGTTTCATATTATTGAACTGATAAAGTAACTATTGTACAATATTGACTTTATTGAACTAATAATTATCGCATGCATAATAATTCATATTATTGAATTGATAATTGTCATAGTAGCATATGCACAGTAATTTACATTACTGAATCAATAATTGTCATTACACAGTAACGTGCTCTTTCTTTTACCTATTTTCTGTATTATTGTTATCTCTATTATGATGTTGATTAAACTGTTATATTCCATTATTAGTTGATTTTTCAGTTTGTATTGTGAGTATCTAACTCAAAAAATCAATTACACTGCATTTATAACAATTAGTCATAATAATGAATAATTGTGAATTATTGTTGAATAATTGAATTGATAAAATTATTTATTTTTATTATAATAAATTATATAAAGTTATTTACTTTATATAAATTATGTAAAGTAAATTGTTTTATTATGATATATTATATAAAGTTATTTATTTTTATATATAAAGTTAATTGATTTATATAAAGTTAGTTGTTAATTTTTTATATATAAAGTTAGTTATTTTATATATAAAGTTAATTGAATGGTATAGATTAAAAATAATGTAATAATTATAGAATTTAAAATGAACGGTGTAGATTAAAGATGATCTTTAAATGAATGGTTTAGATTAAGAAAATCTTAAAAGATGAAATGAGTGGTATGAATTAAACATTATCTTGAAATATATAGTTTGGATTAAATTAGAAAATCTTGGTTTATGAAAAGATTTTTGGCTATAAATAGATGCCTTAACTTAAGAATTTTTCATAAAAAAATTCCTTGCTTATTCTTTTTTACATTCTCTAAATATTACTTTGTGTAAGTTCTCTTTGAGTGTGCTAAAGCTATCTTGAGTATTTGTGAAGATCTGTAAGTGTACGAGTACTGTCCAAGTTGATCAACTTCATTTAAATCAATATTCAGTCACGTGGTAAGGTAAGGGGTATCATTCTTTTCATACTCTTAACTTACTATAGTAAGTACTATTTGGTAAAGTTCCCTGAAATGATTATATGTTTCTTAATAATTTGCGTTTCATCTAATATCATTTCAATTGAACCTTCCTATGTTTCTAAATCTTTATATCGAACTCTAATCGTTATTCTGAACTGTGGATCTTGAATATCATTTTTGAATTTTACTCCACATCGTGTTGAAAATTTGGACATTATTTGAATTTGCACAAAGTAAAATCATAAACTTACAATATTTATTGATTATCATGTTTCTTCTGTTTATCATTTATATCACTGTTGTTATTCTAATCATCAAGAATCATGTTATTGTGAATATCTGTGGCCTGGGGCACAAATGATAGGATAAAGGCGATATAATTATTGTGTGTCTTTTAAGACACGTGGCGAATGTTCTCTTTGGCCTGGGCCAAAGAAGAACTGTTGTTTGGTATGATTATGACCAAATGCTGAAGACTGGTATGATTATGACTATTGGTGTTATATTTGAATATCTTTGACCCGTAGTGCAAAGATGAACTGTTAACTTACATGATTATGATCAGAAACTGTGAATTTATATTATCATGACCAGTGGTGTTTAAGATGATAAAAGTTGATGATTTTTTTTTAAAAGAGAAACTAGTGGAGATCATAGTCTACTTGATTCTTCTAATGAATTTCTCATTCTGTTGCTATTTTTGATCTAAAATTTGTAGTTTAACATATTCTATCAAGAACTCAACTGTTGAAGGATAATAATAATTTACTCATTGTTATCTTAGTCGTGATATTTCTTACTGGGCCATTTGAGCTCACCCTTTCTTTTTTGTTCCATTGTTCTTCAGGAAATGAGGAATAGTTGGGTTTAACCGGGGAATGGAGTGAAGGTTCACGAGATAGCTATAGTAGTCTTCACATATTATATATAGTGTGACAATAATAGTGAAGACTTAGTTGTGTATTATTGAGTTTTATATTTCTGTTCTATGTACTGTTTGTATTAGAAACTGTGTAGTTTTGGCATCTAAAATTAGGCTATGTAGGCCCAGATTTGGAGGCGTCACAAAGAGTGCTACCGAGTTGATATGCTTGAAGAAGCAGTTAGAGATGTATTTATAGAAACTGAAACTAAAGATCTTATTGAGATTATAATGGTAAATGATGAGATTTTGGATGATCCAGCTTCGCTAAAGTTGGCCCAAGTGCTATATTCAACTGCAAAATTGTAGCGAATTAAAACAAAGTTCGAAACCTTGGACTATTCGGGGGAGCCATCGAAAAGGATAAAGTCATCTTTGGAAGAACCACCTATTTTGAAACTCAAACCGCTACCTAATCATCTACGATATGCTTATATGGTTCTTCTTCTATGTTACCAGTTATAATTTCTGCGTCTCTCGATGAAAGTCAATAGGATAAGTTGTTAAGGGTGTTATAGGAGTATAAGACGGCTCTAGGATGGATTTTGGCAGACATAAAAGGAATCAGCCCATCATTCTATATGCAAAAAATTCCGCTTGAAGATGAGGTAAAACCTACCATTGAGCAACAACGAAGACTTAATCCCATCATGAAAGAAGTGGTTGAAAAAGAGAACATCAAATGGTTGGATACATTTATTATTTACCCCATTTCAGATAGTTCATGGGTGAGCTCAGTCCAATGTGTGCCAAAGAAAGGAGGAATGACAGTAGTTGCGAACGAGAATAACGAATTGATCCCTACAAGGATAATTACGGGTTGGCGGGTATGTATGGACTACAGAAAGTTAAAAAGGTCACTCGCAAAGACCATTTTCCACTACCATTTATCGATCAGATGTTGGACAGATTCGTGGCACATGAGTACTCTGCCTTTTGGATGGATACTCGGGCTACAATCAGATTTCTATTGTGGCTTAGGATCAAGAGAAAACCACTTTCACATGCCCATACGAAACATTTGCTTTTAGAAAGATGTCTTTTGGATTGTATAATGCATCGATGATGTTTCAATGGTGTATAATGGTTATTTTTTCAGATATGGTCGAACGTAATTTAGAAGTTTTTATGGACGACTTTTCAGTTTTTGGAGATAAATTCGACTCATGTTTGGAGAATCTCACACTTGTACTTAAACGATGTATGAAAATGAATTTAGTCTTAAATTGGGAAAAATGCCATTTCATGGTCCAAGAAGGAATAATTTTGGGACATCGAGTTTCTGTATAAGGTATTGAGGTAGACAAGGTAAAGATAGAAACTATTGAGCATCTTCCTCCACCAACTTCAGTGAAGAGTATTCAAAGTTTCTTAGGACATGTAGGGTTTTATAGGAGGTTCATCAATGACTTCTTTAAGCTCACAAAGCCATTATGTAGTTTATTGGAAAAGGATGTTCCATTTCGTTTTGATAAGGCCTATCTTAAAGCATTCGAAATTTTGAAAAAGAAGTTGATTACAGCACCAGTGATAGTGGCACCGGATTGGGATCTTCTATTTAAATTGATGTGTGACGCGAGTGACTTTGCAATTGGGGCTGTATTGGGTCAGTGTAAAGAAAAGGTCTTTTATGCCATACATTATGCTAGCAAGACGTTGTCCGATGCTCAATTGAACTACACTACTACGGAGAAGGACTTACTCACTGTTTCCTACGCATTTGATAAGTTTCGTTCCTATCTTCTAGGGACCAAAGTGATCGTTTTCACAGACCATTTGGCAATTAAATACCTAATTGCTAAGAAGGATGCCAAGCCGAGATTGATACGATGGATACTTTTTTTACAAGAATTTGACTTGGAGATCCGAGATAGAAAAGGGACCGAGAATCAGGTAGCAGATCATTTGTTGAGATTGGAAAATTCAGAGCAAAACAAGGGAGATAAGACGGTGCTCAATAACTTATTCCCGGATGAACAACTTTTCATAGTAAATCAGGAAACACTATGGTATGCGGATTTTATGAACTTTATTATAGGTAAGGTGTTTCCTCCATATTTAACAAATCAGCAAAAAAATAAGTTTTCCATGATTTTAAAATTTTATATGTAGGACGAGCCTTTCTTATTCAAATAATGTGTTGATCACATGGTAAGAAGGTGTGCGCCTCAAGAGGAGATGGAAAGCATACTCCAACATTGCCATGCTTCGGATTATGGGGGTCTTTTTGGAGGAGACATAACAGCGGCCAAGGTTTTACAATCAGGATTTTATTGGCCGTCTCTTTTTAAGGATTCCCACTTTTTCGTGTTGAGATACGACAGATGCCAAAGGGTTGGTAATATTTCAAAACGATAAGAGATGCCACTAAACATGATTTTAGAAGTCGAGTTGTTTGATGTTTGGGGTATCGATTTTATGGGACCGTTTCCTTCCTCTTTTGGTAATTCTTATATACTAGTCGCAGTGGACTACGTTTTAAAGTGGGCGAAAGCTATTACATTACCCATCAATGATGCCAAAGTGGTCATTAGATTCCTCCGCAAGAATATCTTCTCTAGATTTGGCACACCTCGTGTAATTATCAGCGATGAGGGCTTGCATTTCTGCAATAAACAATTTTAAAGCCATTTTTGTAAAGTATAGGGTTACTCACAAGATAGCAACTGCCTATCATCCACAAACAAGCGGCCAAGTTGAGGTTTTCAACCAAGAAATAAAGAGAATACTTGAGAAGATAGTGAATCCCAATCGGAAAGATTGGTCAAGCAAGTTGGACGACACTTTATGGGTGTAGCAGACAGCTTAAAAAATACCAATAGGGATGTCACCATAGCGGCTCATGTATGGAAAAGCATGTCACCTTCCGATAGAATTGGAACATAATGCTTATTGGGCAATCCAGAAGATGAATTTTTACTTATCTGTTGTGAGATAAAAGCTCCTCATGTAACTCAACCATTTGGAGGAATTTAGATTCCAATCGTACGAAAATGACAAACTATATAAGGAAAGAATCAACATGTGGCATGATTAGAAAATCATAACAAAGAAGTTTAAGCAGGGTCAATTTGTCTTATTATACAATTCTAGGCTTAAACTCTTCCCAAGAAAGCTGAAATCAAGGTGGCCGGGTCCGTTTATTATCATAAAGGTGTACCCTCATAAAGCGGTCGATGTTGAGGACCCTCATTCGAAAAGAATTTTTAAAGTAAATGGACAACATTTGAAACATTACTTTGGAGGAGCAATTAATCGTGAAAAGACTTCAGTCAGCCTTACTGATTAGAATTGAGAAGGAAGAAGTTGGGCTGATGACATTAAACTAAGCGCTAACTGGGAGGCAACCCAGGCTCTAACTCTTTTTACTCTGTTATTTTATTTTACTTATTCATTAAGTTAGTTGTGACACCCCCAAATTCGGGTTTTAATTCACCTGAATCCGGTCATCACGATCCAAAACAAACATTTACCTCTAAACAACATATAATAACTAACTGCGAAAAAATAAACATATGTTGTTTATGCAAAAGGTGTTACTAGTCCCAAGATACGGTAACCTTACAACAAAAGTATACATATACCCTTAATAAAGTACTTAGGGTTTACATTACATAACAAGTAATTTAGCTAAACAAATAAACTAAAGACTGCCTCTTAAAGTCTATCACTTCAGCTTTCCTTTACCTTTGTCCTTCCCAGATAACTCGGGTTTAGCTGCAATAGAGTTCATGATATAGCAAGGGTGAGCAACTAGTTTGCTCAACAAGTTTTAAATAACAACAAGAGACAATATATCATGAATGAATGGAATAGCTGAAACAATTCAACAATATGAATAACATAAGCGGGAATAATGATTTGCTTTTAGAATCAAGATAGTCAAGTAGACTATGAACTATAAACTTCCATTGGAGTCAATAGCTGGTTGACCCAATGGTTACTACCAGAAATATGTACTTGAGGGGATCAGCCTCTCGTACAATATGTGTATGCATAACATTTAATTTTTGTGTTTTGTACCTGATATTAGATACAGGGTACTACCCTATAATAGGAAGGTGTTCATAATAGTCCAAGAATCCGCATATTCAATGATTTAGATAGCTTTTAAAATCTTTAACATAAATGTCTAGTCAAACAATGACTTAGACCT
Organism: Hedera helix; assembly: GCA_947179155.2. Taxonomy (NCBI): domain Eukaryota; kingdom Viridiplantae; phylum Streptophyta; class Magnoliopsida; order Apiales; family Araliaceae; genus Hedera; species Hedera helix. The sequence continues at coordinate 14,696,640 of OX359283.1, read as the reverse complement.
ACTTTGAACAGTTCTTTAAACAATAGAACGTTAAATAAGGTACAAGTCAAAGACTGTACAAGATTAAGTGCACCAAGTGCGAATAACAACATTGATGTGGAATAATTGTAAAATAATTAAATCACTCAAAGCATACTTGGAATTACAGTTCAAGCTTAAATAAATGACTTGTCAATAAAATAAGTTTAGAGATAAGGAACTTGTCTGTGTGCTCAGCTACAATTAACGTCTAGATTTAATTAACTTGATTGGAAAGATCTAACATTAATAAAGTTGGTCTAACAATTAACACTATGTATAATGGTATGGATACACTTACTAAAACTATTCAACTAACATAAAACCCAAACACATAACATACATACTCAACATATTATCATTAACCCTTTAGATAATTAATCAAACTTAGGTTGATGATTTAAGAATTTAACTAAGATTTTCTTAAGTGTTAAACACTTATTAAACTTTGAAACAATTTCTTATAATTGCTTAATTAATACTATGTTAAATACCTTATGTTTTATAACCTCTACCTCTTTTAAATTACCAATTAATTTTAATTAAATAGTAATTAACTAGCCAATTTACGATAGCCGAAGGCTTGGCCGAGACGATTCTACGATCGTCAAGTGAAATTTTATGTTTGACAGAATCCACTCTATAATCGCTGAGACTACTCTACGTTTCACAACAATGATGTTAATTGTTTACATGTGAGCTCTACGACCAGCGTGCGCTCACTATATGATCGTAGAGTTCACACTACCACTTACCAGAAACTTAATAATGCTTCCAGATTTCAGTTTTAAACACAACAGTGAACATATTAACCCTTCTGGTTTTAAATCTGAGAACAACCAAACAACTAACACCATACAACTATGACACTGAGTGTAGTAGAAGTTTTGGACATAATGCTTCACTCATCACATATTCTTTTAGACATTTAGTCCAATTACTTGGTGAATCTACTGTGTCTGGTTTTTACTCAGGAATACAAAACGTTTGATATTTTGACATAATGAAACTCTAAGTTTTGAAAATAATGCTTGGACACAAAGTTCTACTCGAGATTGTCTCTTAGTCATTTTAACAAATACTCGGTGAATATTCTGAGTTATTCATATACATATAACTACACATAATAACCTCCATCCTTAACATTACCCTATACCACCTGGACTCTCCATGGTCCTAAAAACATCACAGCCCAAAAAAAAAGACAAGAAGCTACAACGGCTAATTTAACAAATTCGTTTTATACCTTAACGTTGGGCTAAAATGAAGCTGGTTTCTAGTTGTTGTTCTTCTTCTACTCCCGAAGTAGGTGATGTAATCATAGGACACTCACCCCCCGGCTAACACCACCGAAATCTTAATGACAGGCTCTTGAAGTTTCTTATACTGTATTCCTTACTCACGACAACTCTCTCTTTTCTCTATCTCTCTCAATATCGGATGAAATTTGATAATGATGAGAAGGAGATAATGAGCAGCAATATAATGATACTCATTCCCTTCACTTGTCCAATCCCTTCCCACGAGAAGCCTTTCCCTGCTCACCAACTCCATCAGAGGATGATGGCTCCTCCTGACTTCTTCTCTGTTTTCTCTCCTCTCAGATGTTACTTAGCTTGTCCCAATTTTAGCTCTACCTGGACTCAATTAACTAATCGAGCTTCCCTCCCTTATTCGGTTAATGCAATAACATTTTACTAAACCAACACATTTGGCCTAAACTGAAAATGAAAGAGGAATGAATCCAATAACAATATTAGCCCAATTTTTAATACTTGAATTTTAATATTCCTTACTTCTCAATGATCACCCTCATTAAATTAATAACTAAGGTTTAATTAATAAAATATTAATTCTTGCCTTGCAATTAAATAATTAATTTAATTATTTAATTATTTAAATAATAATTTGAATTTAACACCATAGCTAATGTAATTAACTATTAAATCTTAATTTAAATCTTCTTGCTATTATAACCTTAGAGTTAATCCACAAATTTAATTATATTAGTGGCACCTTTTAATTCAAAATAACAATTTATCACATAAATGTTTAAATAAACCACACAAAATCTTCATCATTAGAAATTAATTCTTTATTTAATTTGTAATGAAGTTCAAATTTTCTTGGTCATTACATTAGTTATCTTAAATTAGTTTGATTAAAAAGTTTACCAAGTTTTTCGTGCTATTTAGTTATTTTATCAAGTACATTTTCCTTACGTATGCTAATTTGTTCAGGTACCAAATTTGCAGCTTGGATGTACATCAATGCAGAAAAATTGAAATCAGAAATAGAAAGTTAAAGCGCAGATGTGCCCACAAGGACCACAGTTATGCCCACAATCGTAGTTGAGCCTAACACAACCGTAGTTGTGCCCAAATAATCTGTTTTAGAAGGTACGATAGCCGCAACTGCGCTAACTCTTACCACAGCTGCACCCAGACCCTCTACTTATGACGTTACTCCAACTGTAGTTGCACCCACTACCACCGCAGCTATGCCCAATCATTTTGCTAATACATTTAAAACCAAGCACAGTTATGCCTAACTTAACCGCACCTGTGCTTGACCCCGGTCTTTGAAAAAAATAAAATTTTAAAGGGCCGATCTACTTCTAATCAATACATCTCCTAATTGAATTGTCTTGTCTTCAAACTTCAAAACCCTTCATCACATATTTCTTCTATTGCTCTCCCTGCCATACCGATTCCATCTCATCCTATTGATTGTCATCCTCGACATTCATCTGAGAGTCATTACCAGGAGTCTCCAAACCTAAGCGGTTGTTCAACAACTAGAGGGCTATCACTATTCGAGCTATTACAACCAAGGCAAGTCTCGATTGCTTAATTAGTTGAATATTGGATTGCTTTCTACATAAACTAGATTAATACATTCAACTAGTGTGGTGTTTGAGAATTATTTTTTCTGGTTTCGATAATTGGTTGCCCAATTGAGTTTGTGTTGGCTTAATTAAGAATTGGGTTTTCATTGTGCTACTAGTTGGTATGGAGAGTCTTTGTGCATCCAAGTCTGAGGGGTGGCAAATGAAATGAGTAGGGAAGGTTACAAACCAAAGGGTTTATAAATTTTTCTTGTAAAGTGTTCGAGTAATTGCCTAAACCAACTTGGAGTCTCACATAACACTAATCTAGTAGAATTTTGATTTGGGAATTGATTACTTATGACTCCTAAGAGACAAAGAGGGGAAGGATCATCTTCTATTCATTCTTATGATAAAAAGAGATTTTCAAGTGAAGTGGCGTCTGACCATTTCCATGAAACGGTCATTAACAAAAAGTTAATCCCCGAGCGAGGCCTTAGACCCAGTGCATTGGATAGGCAGTTGTGTAAGATGATACAAGGGCGAGATTAGTATGAGTTTACTGAACAACCGAAACCCGCTGTGATCGCAGTAGTTCAAGAGTTCTATGTAAATGTCAAGTTTATAAAGCATAATGTAGTACGTGTAAGGGGTAAAGAGGTTTCATTTTCTGAAGACGCGATTAATACATACTACAACCTTGATCCCATGACCGAGATGAATGATTACCTTAAGTACAAGGATGAATCCCTAAATTTGGATGACGTCATTCAAAGTTTATGCTAGCCGGACGCTACTTGGAAAGTTCAAGATGGGAAACTGATTCATTTTTTGTACAGTCATCTAAGCCGATACGAGAGAGTGTGGTATTACTTTCTCTATGCAAAATTGATGCCCTCCACATATGTGACAGAAGTAATCAACGACAGGGCTATCCTTTTGTACTACATGATCAAAGGCAAGAGCATTAACATCGGAAAGGTGATAAATGCCTTAATCAAACAAGCAGCTAAAGGTGGTGCGTCGAGGGGTTTGCCACATCCATATTTGATATGCGGATTGTGCGCATAAATGGGCGCTCAATGGACTGCTAATGAGCCCGTCCAAGAGCCGTAAGTAGTAATTGATTCAAGGGTCATAAAGAATTTTAAGTAGTGGGACAGTGCTCAAGCCAACCCAACGGGTGAAGGGTTCATCTTGGAAGCGCAGTCGCCCAACACATATGATCTTTTCGCTGCATCGCCATCTACGGATCATGCTACTGCTTCTCAGCCTGAGGCTGGGCCATCGACCTCAATACGTGCTCCATCCGATAATGCATCAATGCAAAAATTTCACACGAACTTAAGATGAATGCCGAAACGGTTGGATAAGCAAAACCAAAGGATAGCTCAACGTCAGGATGTTATGTATGCTTTTAATGTGGAGGTGGCTCAGGCATTGGCATAAATTCTCATCCATCCAATTTCCCGCCCCTCATTCAATCCCACCTTATCCACCGTTAGACGTGGAACCTAACGTGGACGATAACACTGTTTGATCACCGTCAGGGAAGTCCTCTACTAATCTTATGTTTTCATTATATATTACATTGAGGACAATGCTTATTTCACGTTTGGGGGTATGCATATTTTTGGTATTTGTCAATGGCATAGTAAGATAAAAAAAAAAGGAAAATTCAAAAACTTTGCATGTTAGGTTTTTATTAAATGTTGGAAATTTTGTGGGTATATTTACTGCAAACCCTCACGAGACACAACTCATCCACATAGGATAACTATGGGGTTCAAAGGCTTATTGAACATGCTAAGTGTAACCGTGTTACCTACGAAAATGGTTAATTAGGTCATGTTTTGTTTTGTTTGAGATAGTAATAGTTATTTGAGCATTTAATCCTGTGAATTAGGATTAGGCCAATGATAAGAATTTGATTATTCACTACTATTGAATGGAAGATGACCACATGCAGAATTTATATTTTGACATTTTAGCTATTTTGACAATTTCCTTGATTCTTTTCCATATTTTAGCACATACCCTACTGTTTGGCTAATTTTTATTTAGATAACTTAATAGATTATATGTTTAAAATGATTTCTGTGGAGAAAATTTAAAGTTTATTTGGAACATTGCTTCGTGCTAAGTTTAGGCTTTTATATAAGTTTGGGGGAATATTGGATACTATTTAAACTCTGGGAAAATAAAAAGGAAGATATATAATGTTGACATATCTTTGACTTAGTAAAAATTTTGTAGCATTTGTTACTCGAACAAGTACGCCCTTAGAAATATTTCTACATCTAGCGCCCTAAAATTGACTGGTTTGAGAGTTATTGGTCGAACGTTCGTTACACGGGTTACTCTGAATAGCCTAATAAAATTAGACATTGCACAAGTCAAGAATGAAAGTATGAGGATGAAATGGAGTGTAAAATGCATTTATCCATGAACACGTATAAAAGGCGAGATGAAAAGTTAAAAATTATATGTACTCGCTTAAAAAAATAAAACTGCAAAAATGTGAGTCTATGTAATCTTGAATTTATATGATGATTTTGCTTAGTCGATAGTATTGTGAAAAATGAAGCTTTAACTTTAAAATAGAATCGTTTGGCGAATATTTGATTTTATGAGTTTATCTAGATTCTAACTAGCTGAACAGAGGTGGCACACACACACACACACACTAAGGAATCTTGGATATGGTTAAAATTGGTGATTGTGTTAGGATTTTAAAATTTTGCTATGTTTTGCAATTTCTTTTGAGTCCTGTTATATAATCTTTGAGGTCATTCATCCAATTCGAAGTGATTTATTGCTTGAGTAATTTATATGTGTTTTATATGTTAGGTTTAGTTGTGATTATGGTATTTTGCTTTAGGGCAAACAAATAGTCATGTTTGGGGGTATTTGATGAGTGAGTTTTATACCTACGAATTGAGTATGTTTAGCTTGATTATTTGTTAGTTTTCATGTCATTTTATGTTTCGCTTTATTCGTTTATGTGTTTTTCTTTATTTTTGCAAAAAAATTGGACTTCAGTGGAAAAATTATAATTTTTAGTAAAAAAGGGACCGTAACTGCACTGCAGTAGAGCAAACGAAGAATTAAAGTAGGAGCTTGGAGCACAGCTGCGCTGGGGAAAAATTACTTGGATCACAGCTGCGCCCAACATGACCGCAACTGCGCTGGTGTTCGTTTCTAGTTTTTAACAAGTTTCTTATGTTGCTCCTGAACGCGGTTTGAAGCTGATTTTAGAGTTTTGTTGCATGAGGAACTTGGTGTTAATAAGGATTTCACTTAAAAGCTATAAATAGAAGAGTCAAAAATCTAAGAAAAGGAGATCGTGGATAGGAGGATATTGCAGATCAGGGAAAACCAGAAGAAAACATGAAAGAGGATTTATAGAGCTCGGAGATTGGGACAGAATTAGAGCGACTATTATATTTTACTCTTTATCCTTTCTTCTATTTTCAGTTATTGTAATTCTCAAGATGTGCTTAAGTAATAATATGATGTTGTTTTTCTTCAACGCTATGAACTAACTTTTATTTAAGGTTGCAATGGAACCTTGTGTGTTATTTAAATTCATCGCTCTCTCGTCAATTTGATTACTTATTCATGGACTGTTTATCATAACTTGTGTGTTAATGATTAATTGCCTGATCAACAATTACTGTGATAATTTTTACAAAATTAGAAAATGGAGTATCAATTTAGATCTAGGTATGATAGCATCTGTTCATATAACCTAAAAGGGTTTATATGTTTAGTGTATAGGATAAGAATATACCTATATGTCTTTTGCAACCATAAAAGAGAATCTGAGCTTGAAACCCTAATTAACATAGTTCATATAGGAATATAGTGAATTAATTAATTAGGTGTTCCTTGTTAATTTTGTTGCCTTAAGGTAAGATTTAGGAAAATTTATTTTTATGACTAGTGGACGTAACGTATAAATATTATAAAGAATTCTTGGTTTGTGGTCTAATTTAATTAATCAATTACAAAGAGAGTGGAGTGATTTAAATGAAATATTATGGGAAGTTTTAATCTTAATCCATCATATCTACAGTTTATTTTGTGGTTATTTAATTCAGTAGTTAATTATTATTTAATTAAGATTTAGTTAAAATTTGAAATATCGAATTGTGAGTTTAAATAGGATTAATTGAGTTTAATATTGATTTAGGCAGTTGTTATTATATTTCCTCGTGGGAAAGATGCTTTGCTTGTTGAGTATTACAATTAAATGCGTATACTTGTGTGTTATAGTTCTAGTAGGAAAAAAAAAAAAAAAAGGCAACAGTTTTCCTTTTCACGATTTCATCATCTCCTTCTTCACGCTCACCGGAATAGCCTAGTCACAACTTCTTCCTAGCTCCTACATTCACCTGAAATGCTTTATTGCCTTCTGCTAGGAGGTCGGAGTTGAACCCATCATCAACTTCTTCTTCTCCATGTTCACCTTGAACAAGGCTTAGATCCCAGGGTTCCACTATTTGAGCAAAATTTTGGGGTACCGAAGCCTAACGCAACCCCCACCACCAACAAATAATGGCATTCAAGGTGGTTTTATATCTACAGCACATAAGTTGACTAACTGCAAGGCTAGAATGAACCCCAAAAACTTAATGTGGGATATGAATGGATGCCTTCCGAACACTAGAAGGAATTCCACGGTTTCATTAGAAAGTTACCATCAACGCCCTGGAACATAAGTGTCCTATCCAATGAGGATTGGCTATTCAGGCACAGATGTAAGTCTCTGATCTATGTACAATTTTTCTAATATCCATATTCTTGATACCGACCCCTATGACTTACTATCTCTCACTTTCCATTCAATAGTACTGACCAGACCAGAGGGCTGAGTCCCCACTCCTCCACCATCGAGCCCTCCCCTTTTCCTCGAGGAGTTCAATGTAGAGGTACTTCCCCATTGCAATATAAAACCTCCAATCTCAATCCAACCTATTCGATTTGTTCGGATTCCTCAAGACGCCCCTTCTGAAGCAGCTTTTGATGCCCCTACACGAGCATCCGATCCTCCTCAAAAGGTTACCTGTACAAAGGGGCAAGCCAAAAAAACAAACCCAAAAATCCCTGGTTGTCTGAGCCTAACAAAAAGAAACTACTTCTGAGTCTGCTACCTGCTCATCTAAAGCCACAACAACGACCACCTCCCGAGGTCACCCTTTCCCAGAAGAGGGATGTTTCTCAACTAAACGAGGCCGACAAGTTAAACATCGCCTTGTGAAAACATTGACAAGAGGGATGTTTCTCCACTAATTTAGCATGTAGCTCTGTATATCCTGATTAACTATCTGATGGGCTAACAACCCAATGTGCTTAATGGAGTCCTCATACCCTTATATCTGTTCCTCTAACTCAGCTACATGTTCCTTTAGGCGTTCTCGTCGAAGAACTGGTAAGTTACTGCCTTGCACTGATCCTCCATATACTGATGGGTCAGATTATCCTTCTCTAAATGCTGGATTCTACCCTCTAGCTCATCGTTCCTGGTAGTCAGTTCCTCGATGATGTCATTGGCAGTAGTGCCCATACCATCAACATACTCGGCTGACTCCTCCTCCTCAGACTCCTCTGACTCGGCCTCATCTTCACTATAGGGCGTCATCACCCCAGCTCTGACTGGCTCCTCTCTATTTCCTATCTCTAGATCAGACTCGGGATCTTCCCTTGGTTCAGCCACCAGTGGCTGTGCAATATCCATATGGATATCAATGAATTCCTCCTCAGCTATGTGACTAGGCTGTCCAATCTCAGGCATCCTACAATCACACAAATAAAATGACATTAGTATCGCAATAAAATATATTCATTAATGAAATGAAAGTATATTTAATTGGGTTACCACTCGACTCGATGAATTTCCACAATTCATCTCCTATAACTCTAAATGAGTTGAATCTTCTAAGGTTATATCCTAAAATTTTGCAACCTAAAATTCTATAACCTATGGCTTTAATACTAACCTGTGACGTCCCCAAATCTGGGTTCCATAACCTTGTGTTTAATACTCACAATCCAAAACATAATAACAACTAAATACATAGTCTTTATTTAAACTTCGTGGAATAATACATAAATGTTCCTTATAAAAAGGACTACAATCCTAAGGTCTTTTAACCTTAACATAAATAGCACATATCTTAAGGGATTACAAAAGATTTATAAACTGTAATAACATGTTAAACAATTAATCTATCTAATATGCAATAATCTAATCTAAGCTTTGACTTTTCCCTTGCCTTTGTCCTTCTTGGAACATTCGGGCTTAGCTAAAAAATGGTTCATGATATAACAAGGGTGAGCAACTAGCTTACTCAACAAGTTTAAGAACAATTGATAAAAGATATATCATGATTGAATGGGAAATACCTTTAGAGATTCTAACAATATATAATAATCGTGAAAGAACAAGAATCAAATTTTAATTAAAAGAAATAATTAAGTCTTTACTACTGAGTGGCCTCAAATGACCAAGAACTAAAAAATAAGGTAAATCAGACATGTGTCTGACCCTTTTATGGTTTTGACACTTGAAGGGATCAGCCTCTTGTACCCCATATATATGAATAACATTCAAACATCTTGCGCAAAGGTCGGTTTTCCAAAATATAATTCCCTTATTTAGGGTTGTTCGTTCTCAGTCTTACTATAAGAATCTGCACCAGCCAATTGTTTAGATAAGCTTTTAAAAGTATTCAAGTTAATAAATTTATACATGCAATGTCTAGTCGAAATAATTAGTTTAGACATTCTTAAATAGTTCATGAATTAAAGAACTATAAAGCTTTAAATGCACTATGTGCGAATTCATAAACAAAATGGATGTGGATCAATTTTAAATAATTAAACCACTTAAAGCTCTTGTAAAAATAAATACAAGTTTAGGAATATGAAAGTTGTTTTGATTGTTGATTACAGCTAACCAATACAATTTATTATACTCTGAACAAACCTAACAATTAATCAAATTGATTTTTCAATTAGTATCATATCTCGGTTCATTTAATAACCTTTGTACATCTTAATTTACTAATACTTAATCACATAACTAAATAATTAAGGGTATATTAAACGCTTAGGAAATATTATCATCATTTGATAATATTCTAATCACATAAAACCTATATTAATCATTTAATATAGCTCAAACTTCTATATAATATTATTACGCATTTAATAATATTTTATTAACCTTATAATATTATTAATCATTTAATAATAATTTATTTATTTCCTAATATTATTATTTATTTAATAATAATTTATTTATTTCTTAATATTATTAATTATTTAATAATATTTTATTTATTTCTCGACATTATTATTTATTTAATAATATTTTATTAATTTCTTAATATTATTAATCGTTTAATAATATTTTATTCACTTCTTGATATTATTAATCATTTAATAATATTTTATTAAATTCTTAGTATTATTAATCCATTAATAATATTTTACTCATTTTCTTATATTATTATTCATTTAATAATATTTTATTGATTTCTTAATATTATTAATCATTTAATAATATTTTGTTCATTTACTTATATTATTAAATATTTAATAATATTTATTCTTTTTAACTCATTAAATTAAACTTCCACGTTATTTAATTTACATTAATTGGGTACAATAATAATATCATTAATTTACAAATATTTTGAAACTTTTTGACCCGAACTGACCACACCGACAAGGCAAAACTGATCCGACTCGACCCCAAAAATAATTATTTTTCTGGAAATGGCCCGACACCCCCGTGCTGGGTTTTGTACTAAACTCGGCGCCTTGACGTTGGATGCAAAATATATTTTTCAACTTTTTTAGATTTTTCAACTTTGACATTTTTTATTCAAACTTGTATAAACGAAATCTACACATCCAACTGACACTAAATCAGTTTTGTTATCTTCTTAACTTCTTGTTATTCAACATTTCATGGATCGATCACATTTTTGAAAATATTTTGACATAAAATTTAAGATCGATCCATCTAGGGTTTTTAAAACGACATGTTTTACGGTAATCTCCATAACTTCCTCATTTTTTCTTATTTTTTAAAGATTTAAGTTGGGTTATCTTTATAACTCATAAATATAACTTTATAGCTATCAAAATCACATAAGCAACTTATACATTTCAATTTACAACTATTTATAGCACATAGTCATTTAGGGTTTCTACCAGTAAATATTTATATACACATTTCTTCTACTTATTTACATACCAAATATATTAGTGCACATATTAAATATGTTAAACCATGAATCTATATATATATCATAGTTATAGCATTATAGAGCATCAAATTAGGTTTTGAACTATTTAAAAATATATTTTGACCATATAAACTACATTAAGCACATACATGGACACCTACATATACATTTTCACCAATAAATCTCCATCTTTATACCTTCGAGCTCACCATAACTCCATCAAACATAATATTCCTCCCACAACCAACCATGGCAAATATTCATTCAACCAATATTAACCATAGAAACAAAAGGGTTAAAGTAAAGAAAACTTTTAAACCTTTTAAGCTTGGATGCTCTTCTCCTCCTCCTTCCAAAGTACACCATAAAGCTTGAATGCTCCACCTTGGCTACTAGACACACACTCTAGATGATCTAGCTCACTACTCACAAAACTCTCTAGCTTTTCTTTTAAAGCTCTAGATCGAGCTTTCTCTCTATTTTCTCTCTAGAAAATCTAGCAAAATGAAGCAAACTCTATTCACTTACTAAAGGCTCTTATTTATAGCCAAGAGTTATCATCCAAAATGTATACATATACAATCTATATATCTACTAATTCACTAACTCATCTTATGCTTTAGGCGTGAATTTGCTAGATTTTTGGGATTTCTCTTACATGAATTAACTAGGGTTGTTGGAGGGTTTACCAACTATGTCCTTCAATATGATAAATCAAGCAATCTAGTATCATAAGGCATCCCACTGGGGCCCCACATGGCTGTTGGCCAAATGGCCTATTTTCTCTCCAACTTTGTTTTATTTTTATTGCAATTATATACATATATACATCTATATATATATATACATTCATATATATATATATATATATATATATATATACACTGTAAGACCCCGAATTTTATGAAATACAAAATTTAATTTTTCTTCATATATATTTTTTTTTTTGAAACAGTAAGTGGTTAAATTAACAAAATTGAAAGTTAAGGATGTTATGTGCAAATTTTATTTTGTCGGACAATATTCGCTTTGTCGGGGAATATTCGTTTGGTCGGGGAATATTCGTGCCGTACGACGGCGCCGAAATAATAAATTATTGGTGGACCCCACAACGGAATATTTGTCGGATATAGAAAACGACAGAAGTAACCTTTTTAAATAAAAATAGTCAACGGAACTGTTAAAATACCGGTGATAAAAGAATAGTAGCATACGGTAGTTTATGGTATTTTCTGTAGCACACGGTACTCTACAGTAACACACGGTATTGCATAGTGTCTCATATTATTGGTCTGATAATTGACACCGTAACTGTTACGCATCATTTCATCGATAATTGTCACTGCATAATATTTTATATTATCAATTCAATAATTGTTGTTACACAGTATTTTGCATTATTGATTTAATAATTGTCATTACACTGTATTTTATATCATTGAGTCAATAATTGTTGTTGCACTGTTTTTAAAATTATTGAACCTAATAATTGTCACAGTAACATATGCACAGTAATTCACATTATTGAATCAATAATTGTCATTACACAGTAACGTATGCTTTATTTTACATTATTGTTATCTCTATTATGATGTTATTTAAACAGTTGTATTTCATTAATTTATTGACTGGATATCTAAGAGCTAACTATACTGTATTTATAACAATTAGTCATAATAATTGAATTGATAAAGTTATTTGTTTATAATATAAAGTTAGGTGATTATTAGGTGATATGAAATGAATGATGTAGATTAAAGTGTGAATTATTGTTGAATAATTGAATTGATTTGTTTATAATATAAAGTTAGGTGATTATTAGGTAATATGAAATGAATGGTGTAGATTAAAGTGTGAATTATTGTTGAATAATTAAATTGATTTGTTTATAATATAAAGTTAGGTGATTATTAGGTGATATGAAATGAATGGTGTAGATTAAAGATAATATAATATTTGAAATGGATGGTGTAGATTAAAAGATGATCTTTAAATGAATGGTTTAGATTAAATGAATGATGAGATTTTTGGCTATAAATAGAAGCCTTAACTTAAGGATTTTTCATAAACTTCCTTACTTGTTCTTTCTTTCTCTCTCTAAATACTTCTTGTGAAAGTTCTCTCTAAGTGTGCTTAAGTCATCTTGAGTATTTGTGAAGATCTATAAGTATACGTGTACTGTTCAAGTTAATCAACCTCATTTAAATCAATATCCAGTCACGTGTTACGGTAAGGGATACCATCTTTTTCATCTTCCATTATTCAAACGTATTATGGTAAGGGATTATCATTATTTGATTCTCGATAATAATATTGTTTCTTCCTTACTCATAAGACGTGCCTTTTATTTCCATGTATTAAATTGTGGGAATAACCTTACGGAGCGGATTGCCGCCTGTTGGTGAATAACCTTTCGTATTCATTCATTATTAATCTCTGAGAATAACCTTACGGAGCGGATTGCCGCCTGTTTGGTGAATAACTCTTTGTACTCAAATTCTATTAAATTGTGGGAATAACCTTACGGAGCGGATTGCCGCCTGTTGGTGAATAACCCTTTGTATTAATTTCCTTCACCTTTTGTTAATCAAACCTGCTACGGTAAGGGATATTATTTTCTTTCATACTCCTAAATCGAAATTTATTATGGAACTATTGCTTCTATAATTCCTGAAAATATTATATGTTCCATAATAGTTGAACTTCATTATTTCAACTGAACCTTCCTATTTACGTGAACCTTTCTATTGAATTGTAACCGTTATTCTGAACTGTGGATCTTGAATATCATTTTTAAATTTCACTCCACATCATGTTGACAATTTGGACATTATTTGAATCTGTACAAAGTAAACTTCCGATACTTATTGTTATCCTATTTCTTCTGTTCATCATTTATATCATTCTAATCATCCAAAAATCAAGCTGTTGTGAATATCTGTGGCCGGGGGCACAGATGTGATATATTTGTTGAACAGATGATAGGTTAAAGGCGATATAATAGGTTAAAGGCGATACATCTGTTCGGTGTCTTTCATGGCACGTGGTGAATGTTCTCTTTGGCCCGTAGTGCAAAGATGAACTGTTGTTTGGTATGATTATGACCAAAAACTGAATCTGGTATAATCATGACCGTTGGTGTTATATTGAATGTCTTTGGCCCGTAGTGCAAAGATGAACTGTTGATCTGCATGATTATGATTAGGAACTGTGAATTTGTATTATCTTGACTAATGATATTTCAGATGATAAAAGTTGATGATGTTTTTCCTAAAAAGAGAACCGAGTGGACATTATAGTCTGCATTATTCTTCTAATAGATTACTCATTCCGCTGCTATTATTGATCTGAACGTTGTTTAAGAATTTAACTGCAGTTTTTGATATAAACCTTGTAGTCTATTGTATTCTATCAAGAACTCAACTGTTGAAGACTAATGATAATTTATTCATCATTATCTTAGTCATGATATTCTTTACTGGGCTATTTGAGCTCACCCTTTCTTTTGTTCCATTGTTTTTCAACAGGAGATGAAAACATAACAGGGTCTAGCCGGGGAATGGAGTGAGGGTCCGAGGAATAGTTATCATAGTCTTCACGTTTTGTAAAATAGTGTGGCAATAATAGTGAAGACTTAGTTGTGTATTATTATACACTGTATTGTTGTACGTTGTGCTTTGTTGTAATAATTTTGTTGTAGTATTTTGACGACTCAAGTTTGGGCTGTGTGGGCCCAGATTTGGGGGCGTCACAGTTGGTATCAGAGCTTAGGGATATGGTCTTTAATGGAGATCTGGGGTAGAACTAGGAGGGGAGAGACGAATAGAATCAGTCACTAGTGTGTCCTACCTAAAATAGATTTTATTATCTAATGAGTCGATTTGAATGTAGGAACATGAAGTGATGAGTCAGTTTATTTGAACTAACATTTATTTTGTGACCACAGTTAAGTATGGCATCTGAAAATCAAGAGGTTAACTATGGAATACCCGAAGCAAATGTAGCCGAGAATCAAGAGGCCCCAAATAATCCTCCTGCCAACTCAGGAAATAATGTTCCTGATAACATGATGAACGATGGATTCTTTAGGAATTTCATGCAGTTCATACAGAATCAAGGAAGAGGAAATCCAGTCAATAATAACGGTAGAAACGCTGGCAATTTGAGGATGGTCACTGTTAAGCAATTTAAAGAATTAGGACCACCTGAATTCCACGGGAAGCCTGACCCACTCAAAGCGGAGGCATGGCTGAAGCAGACGACAAAAATACTTGATGTCTTACAATGCGCTGATGATCAGAAGGTGCCATTTGCCACTTTTATGTTACGAGGTGAGGCAGACCATTGGTGGGAAGCGGTAAAACGTATCCAACCTTCAGCACTCGAAATGTCTTGGACAGAATTCGAAGAACTGTTTAACGAGAAGTACTTCCCAGAAAGCATCCGCCATATGAAGGAAGTGGAATTCATTAAGCTGGAGCAGGGAAACATGACAGTCTCCCAATATGAAGCTAAGTTTGCCGAGTTATCTCGCTTTGCCACCCATCTTGTGGATGACGAAGCACGAATGAGTCGGATGTTCCTAAGAGGTTTGAGATTCAAAATTCGTCAACAACTTAGCTCTCATAAATTTAGTTTGTATTCAGATGTTGTGGATAGGGCTCAAAGGGTGGAACAAACAGATGAAACATTGCAGCCAAGAGTTAATGATCAGCATAGAGAAAGGAGTGATAACAACCACAGGAACGAGAACCATCGAGGAGGTAACCAACACTTCGGTGGTAATTCCATACCAAATAACAGAAGAGGAGAATCTAGTGGGAACAATTTCAAAAGAAAGAGATTCCATAATAATTATGGAAGGGCACCAGCACCAGTACCAACACCAGCACCGACCCCAGTTTCAAGGGGAGAAGATCGACCACCAGTGAGATGCTATAGGTGTGGTCAGGAAGGTCACATCAGCCCAAACTGTACACTGCAGTCCAAAAAGTGCTACAGTTGTGGGAAAGAGGGTCATCTTGCGCGGTTTTGTCCTGCCACAAAATCAAGTCCAGCTGCAATGATGATACCAAAAGCTAGCGCGGATAAAGGAAAATCTGTAGTTCAAGGGAGAGCTTTTGTTGTGACATCCCAAATGGCACGAAACTCGAACGAGGTGATAACCGGTAAGCTATTCATAAATTCTCGTGAAGTCTACGCTTTGTTAGATACTGGCTCTACCCATTCTTTTATCTCACCTGCATGTGCTCAGCGTTTAAACTTAACTCCTGAAAACTTGGACTTTGACTTATCAGTTGAAACCCCATTAGGAGAAATGACCATTACATCTACTGTCTATAAATCTTGCCTAGTTCAAATCAACAACCTCACATTATCTGTTGACCTTATTTCTTTGGAGATGCGTGAATTTGATGTGATTTTAGGAATTGATTGGTTGACTACCCATCATGCTAAAATTGATTGTTTTCATAAGATTATTAGTTTTCATATTCCTAATCAACCTGTCATGCAAATTCAAGCAACTAAACCATTGAAATCTATAACTGTTATTTCTAGCCATAAAGCCATTCGTTTATTGAAAAACGAATGTCAAGCCTTTTTAGCTCATGTCACTGATTTGAACAAAAATACGTCAAACTTGAATGATATTCCCATTGTTAATGAGTTTCCTGACGTTTTTCCTGAAGAACTTCCTGGCTTACCCCCAAACCGTGAAATTGATTTTTATATTGATCTTGAACCCGGTACCAAGCCCATTTCCAAAGCTCCCTACCGAATGGCCCCAATTGAACTTCAAGAGTTAAAAGTCCAACTACAGGAATTGTTGGATACCGGTTTCATTCGTCCGAGTGCATCACCTTGGGGTGCTCCTGTTCTATTTGTGAAGAAGAAAGACGGGAGTATGAGATTGTGCATTGACTACCGAGAATTGAACCATGTCACCATCAAGAACAGGTACCCGTTACCTCGGATTGATGACATGTTTGATCAATTGCAAGGCGCTCAACATTTCTCAAAGATTGATCTCCGTTCTGGATATCATCAGTTAAAGGTTAAAGCTGAGGACATTCCAAAGACTGCTTTCAGAACTCGTTATGGGCATTATGAGTTCTTAGTCATGCCTTTTGGACTAACTAATGCTCCTGCAGCTTTCATGGACATGATGAACCGGATATTCAAGGAACATTTGGATCATTTTGTGGTTGTCTTTATTGATGACATCCTCATATACTCCAAGAGTCGCGAGGATCATGAACAACACCTGAGATTGATACTACAAAAGCTCCGTGAAAACAAATTATATGCCAAGTTGAAGAAATGTGAGTTCTGGCTTGAGGAGGTCGCGTTTCTTGGGCATGTGATTTCTAGTCAAGGAATATCAGTCGATCCTGCGAAGATTGAAACGGTACTAAATTGGGAACAACCCAAAACAGTAACCGAAGTCCGAAGTTTTCTGGGTCTAGCTGGTTATTATCGGAGATTCGTAGAAGGATTTTCTCGAATCGCCACTCCATTAACGCAGCTTACTCGGAAAAGCACAAAATTCATATGGAGCGAGGAATGCGAGAAAAGTTTCCAAGAACTCAAGAAGAGACTGGTTTCAGCTCCTGTTCTGACCATACCATCAGGATCAGGAGAATTTGTTATCTACAGCGATGCTTCTGGCAAAGGTCTAGGCTGTGTCCTTATGCAACATGGAAAGGTTATAGCCTACGCCTCTCGACAACTCAAAGATTATGAGAAAAATTATCCTACTCATGATCTAGAGTTGGCAGCAGTCGTTTTCCGCGTTGAAGATCTGGAGACACTACTTGTACGGAGAAAAAGTGGATATCTATACGGATCATAAAAGTCTCAAGTATTTCTTCACCCAGAAGGAACTCAACATGCGACAACGACGTTGGCTTGAGCTGTTAAAGGATTATGACCACACAATCCAGTATCACCCGGGAAAGGCGAACGTTGTAGCTGACGCTTTGAGCAGAAAATCTTATGCAAGTACAAGTGCACTGCTGACAACACAAAAGTGTATTTTGTACGACTTGCAAAAGATGGAGATAGAGCTAAAGACACCAGGGACCCACTCGAAGATTGCTCACGTGCGAGTAGAACCAACTTTAATCGATAAAATTAAAGCTGCTCAAGCTACCGATCCGGAACTGATAAACATGATAAAGAAAGTACAAGAAGGTGCCATTTCCGAAGCAAGAATCGACGAGAAAGGAATACTTCGAGTCAACTCTCGACTCTGTGTTCCTAACGATCCTGAATTAAAGCATAAAATCATGATGGAGGCACACAACACGCCGTTTGCAATCCACCCAGGAGGTACCAAGATGTATCGAGATCTTCGACATACATTTTGGTGGAACAATATGAAAAGAGAGATTGCGGAGTTTATCTCAAGGTGCCTAACTTGTCAACGTGTCAAGGCAGAGCATCAAGTTCCTAAAGGTCCATTACAATCACTTGAAGTTCCCGAATGGAAGTGGGAACACATCAATATGGACTTCGTGACGGGTCTTCCAAAAGTTTCTCAAGGCTTAGATGCAATTTGGGTGATCGTAGATAGATTGACCAAATCTGCTCATTTCTTGCCTATACGAGAAAACTTTTCACTTGAACGTCTTGCCGGTATGTACATAAATGAGATCGTGAGATTGCATGGCATGCCAGTTTCCATAGTTTCTGATCGAGATCCTAGATTCACTTCACGCTTTTGGACCAGTCTACAAAAAGCTATGGGCACTGAACTACGTTTTAGTTCTGCATATCATCCTCAAACGGACGGACAATCGGAAAGGACGATCCAGACCCTCGAAGATCTTTTGAGACTTTGTGTATTAGACTTCAAAGGAAGTTGGGATAAGTACTTGCCGTTGGTGGAATTTTCTTACAACAACAGTTACCAAGCAAGCATAGGCATGGCTCCATTCGAGGCATTGTATGGAAGGAAGTGTCGCTCTCTAATATGTTGGAATGAGGTAGGAGAAGCAAAATTGTTGGGACCCGAGTTGGTACGCTTGACGACCGAAAAGATCCAAATGATCCGACAACGAATACAGACCGCACAAGAACGACAAAAGAGTTATGCTGATCTTCATCGGAGAGACGAAAGTTTCAACGTCGGAGATCATGTATTCTTACGTGTTTCTCCATGGAAAGGGGTTACGAGATTCGGAAAGAGAGGAAAGCTCAACCCTCGATTTATTGGCCCATTTGAAATCCTCGATCGAATAGGAACCGTAGCCTACAGACTAGCCCTACCACCAAGTATGTCTCGCATCCATAACATTTTTCACATATCTATGTTACGTAAATATGTGAAGGACCCAAACCACGTCATTGAGTTAGAACCAGACGTTATAGCAGAGGATTTAACATACGAGGAGGTACCTGTTAAGATCCTGGATAAGAAGGAGCAGATTCTACGCTCAAAGGTTATACCTCAAGTTAAGGTTTTATGGAGGAACCAAGATACTGAGGAAATGACCTGGGAGCTAGAATCTGAGATGAAATCTAAGTATCCTTACCTTTTCGATATGTCAGGTACGTCAATTTCGGGGACGAAATTTCATAAGGAGGGGAGGTTGTAAGACCCCGAATTTTATGAAATACAAAATTTAATTTTTCTTCATATATATTTTTTTTTTGAAACAGTAAGTGGTTAAATTAACAAAATTGAAAGTTAAGGATGTTATGTGCAAATTTTATTTTGTCGGACAATATTCGCTTTGTCGGGGAATATTCGTTTGGTCGGGGAATATTCGTGCCGTACGACGGCGCCGAAATAATAAATTATTGGTGGACCCCACAACGGAATATTTGTCGGATATAGAAAACGACAGAAGTAACCTTTTTAAATAAAAATAGTCAACGGAACTGTTAAAATACCGGTGATAAAAGAATAGTAGCATACGGTAGTTTATGGTATTTTCTGTAGCACACGGTACTCTACAGTAACACACGGTATTGCATAGTGTCTCATATTATTGGTCTGATAATTGACACCGTAACTGTTACGCATCATTTCATCGATAATTGTCACTGCATAATATTTTATATTATCAATTCAATAATTGTTGTTACACAGTATTTTGCATTATTGATTTAATAATTGTCATTACACTGTATTTTATATCATTGAGTCAATAATTGTTGTTGCACTGTTTTTAAAATTATTGAACCTAATAATTGTCATAGTAACATATGCACAGTAATTCACATTATTGAATCAATAATTGTCATTACACAGTAACGTATGCTTTATTTTACATTATTGTTATCTCTATTATGATGTTATTTAAACAGTTGTATTTCATTAATTTATTGACTGGATATCTAAGAGCTAACTATACTGTATTTATAACAATTAGTCATAATAATTGAATTGATAAAGTTATTTGTTTATAATATAAAGTTAGGTGATTATTAGGTGATATGAAATGAATGATGTAGATTAAAGTGTGAATTATTGTTGAATAATTGAATTGATTTGTTTATAATATAAAGTTAGGTGATTATTAGGTAATATGAAATGAATGGTGTAGATTAAAGTGTGAATTATTGTTGAATAATTAAATTGATTTGTTTATAATATAAAGTTAGGTGATTATTAGGTGATATGAAATGAATGGTGTAGATTAAAGATAATATAATATTTGAAATGGATGGTGTAGATTAAAAGATGATCTTTAAATGAATGGTTTAGATTAAATGAATGATGAGATTTTTGGCTATAAATAGAAGCCTTAACTTAAGGATTTTTCATAAACTTCCTTACTTGTTCTTTCTTTCTCTCTCTAAATACTTCTTGTGAAAGTTCTCTCTAAGTGTGCTTAAGTCATCTTGAGTATTTGTGAAGATCTATAAGTATACGTGTACTGTTCAAGTTAATCAACCTCATTTAAATCAATATCCAGTCACGTGTTACGGTAAGGGATACCATCTTTTTCATCTTCCATTATTCAAACGTATTATGGTAAGGGATTATCATTATTTGATTCTCGATAATAATATTGTTTCTTCCTTACTCATAAGACGTGCCTTTTATTTCCATGTATTAAATTGTGGGAATAACCTTACGGAGCGGATTGCCGCCTGTTGGTGAATAACCTTTCGTATTCATTCATTATTAATCTCTGAGAATAACCTTACGGAGCGGATTGCCGCCTGTTTGGTGAATAACTCTTTGTACTCAAATTCTATTAAATTGTGGGAATAACCTTACGGAGCGGATTGCCGCCTGTTGGTGAATAACCCTTTGTATTAATTTCCTTCACCTTTTGTTAATCAAACCTGCTACGGTAAGGGATATTATTTTCTTTCATACTCCTAAATCGAAATTTATTATGGAACTATTGCTTCTATAATTCCTGAAAATATTATATGTTCCATAATAGTTGAACTTCATTATTTCAACTGAACCTTCCTATTTACGTGAACCTTTCTATTGAATTGTAACCGTTATTCTGAACTGTGGATCTTGAATATCATTTTTAAATTTCACTCCACATCATGTTGACAATTTGGACATTATTTGAATCTGTACAAAGTAAACTTCCGATACTTATTGTTATCCTATTTCTTCTGTTCATCATTTATATCATTCTAATCATCCAAAAATCAAGCTGTTGTGAATATCTGTGGCCGGGGGCACAGATGTGATATATTTGTTGAACAGATGATAGGTTAAAGGCGATATAATAGGTTAAAGGCGATACATCTGTTCGGTGTCTTTTATGGCACGTGGTGAATGTTCTCTTTGGCCCGTAGTGCAAAGATGAACTGTTGTTTGGTATGATTATGACCAAAGGCTGAATCTGGTATAATCATGACCGTTGGTGTTATATTGAATGTCTCTGGCCCGTAGTGCAAAGATGAACTGTTGATCTGCATGATTATGATCAGGAACTGTGAATTTGTATTATCTTGACTAATGATATTTCAGATGATAAAAGTTGATGATGTTTTTCCTAAAAAGAGAACCGAGTGGACATTATAGTCTGCATTATTCTTCTAATAGATTACTCATTCCGCTGCTATTATTGATCTGAACGTTGTTTAAGAATTTAACTGCAGTTTTTGATATAAACCTTGTAGTCTATTGTATTCTATCAAGAACTCAACTGTTGAAGACTAATGATAATTTATTCATCATTATCTTAGTCATGATATTCTTTACTGGGCTATTTGAGCTCACCCTTTCTTTTGTTCCATTGTTTTTCAACAGGAGATGAAAACATAACAGGGTCTAGCCGGGGAATGGAGTGAGGGTCCGAGGAATAGTTATCATAGTCTTCACGTTTTGTAAAATAGTGTGGCAATAATAGTGAAGACTTAGTTGTGTATTATTATACACTGTATTGTTGTACGTTGTGCTTTGTTGTAATAATTTTGTTGTAGTATTTTGACGACTCAAGTTTGGGCTGTGTGGGCCCAGATTTGGGGGCGTCACATACACATTGGCCAACACGTTGACCTAGTTTGGGCTTCACTTTGAACTTAGTAATTAATTCTATTGGACTCATTCATTTAATTTATTTGGGCTCAATTTATTCATCTCATTGGGCTAACATTAACTAACACATGCTACATTTAATTAAAAGAAGCATTGGGCTAGTTCAATTATAACATGGACCAATAAATTAACTATGTTCATGGACCACTAGGTTAATGTTATTGGACCTAGTTTAATAATTCATTTGGACAAAGTATAATCCAATTAGACTTGCTTTAATTAATTATACTATCTTGCTACACTATTATATTCATAAATATACACATATATACGTATATTCATTCAATTATGTAATTGCACAATTAATTCATACAAAATTTTTAATTCATTGATAATTATTTAATAATCATTATTACAATAAACTTAAAATTTGTGCTTATGACAACGCTTTTGAAGGAATCAAGCACTTCAATAATGGAGATGAGTACGATCTCTTGTATAAATCTCCATCAATCAAACAAAAACAAGAGCTCCAGTACTTGATTCTTTTCGCCATAATTTTATCTATCAGAAGCCTCCCATCGGCCAAGGAATCAAGGTAAGGAGTCATCCAGCAATTTGACCTCTCGATGCACAAAAGATCCTTTCTATTAATGCTGGGTTCATTCATAACTTCAAGGTATATCGACCCTCCAAAATCTTACACCCGTGTAGCAACCAGCTTTGACAAAGCATCGGCAGTAGAATTACCTTCTCTTTTTATCCCATTAAGAGCATATGATTCAAACCTGTGTAATAACATATTCACCTCGGCCAAGTACCTGGTCATCCTAAATCCACAAGCTTCATACTCTCCTTGAATTTGTTCACGACCAGTTGGGAATCACTAAAAAAGAGTAGATGTCGGACTTCCAAACTTCTGGCCAGCTACAACCCTGCCAATACTGCTTCATATTCCGCTTCATTATTGGTTGCCCAAAATTTAAATCGTATAACCTGTTGTACTTTAAAGCCTTCAGGACTAGTCAGGATAACCCCAGCCCCACTGGCCTCTGCATTAGCCGACCCATTAACATACAACGTCCATAAGAAAGCAGGGTTCGGTTACCCCTAGCTATAACAGCAACCTCCATAGAATCGACCCCTTCGTCATCGGGGAAAGTACACTCAATCATGAAATTTGCCAACACTTGACCCTTGATAGTTGTACGAAGATGATACTCCTAGTTGTACTAACTCAGCTCCACGACCACGTTATCATTCTTCCCGAAGTGTCCGATTTACTCAAAAACTTTCTTTAATGGTTGGTTCATGTAACTAACAGTAAGCCAACCTTGAAATAATGTCAGAGTTTCCAGCTTACTACCACCAAAGCATACACACACTTTTCCAAATTCAGATATATGGTCTCTGCATCTCTCAGCACATGACTAACATAATAAACTGGGCACTGGACACCTCTTTCTTCCCTAATAAAGATTGTACCCATAATTAACGGACTGACTGAAAGATACAAGTAAAGTTGCTCCCATGGCATAGGCTTTTACAGCAAGGGAGCCGACATCAAATACTTCTTAATTCCCTGGAAGACATCCTCACACTCTGAAGTCCACTGGAAAGTTTTCTCATTCTTCGGCCCTTTTAAAGTATCAAACAAGTGTAGGCACCTCTCAGCCGACCTCGACATAAACATTCTCAATGCTGCAATACAACTAGTGAGTCTCTGAACATCCTTAAAACTTTGTCGTGATCACATATCCAATATCGATTTGATCTTTTTCAAATTAACGTCAATTCCCCGTTTACTCACCAAGTACCCCCAAGAACTTCCCCGAACCAAGGCCGAAAGTACATTTCATAGAGTTGAGGCGCATATTGTAGTGTCAGACTTAGAAATATTCCTCCAGATCGTGAAGATGGTCCTATACCCTACGACTTTTAATGATTATATAGTCTACATATACTTCCATGTTTCTTTTAATTTGCTTTCGAAAGACAGTGTTCATCATCCTTTAATACGTTACCTTAGCATTTATCAACCCAAACATCATTTGCTTATAAGCATAGATAGTCCGGTGGGTGATAAATGTCATATTAGGAATCTTCTCCTTTTGCCATAAATATTTAGTGATACCCCGAGAAGGCATCTAAAAAACTCAAAATCGCATTCCTCGAGGTAGCATCAATGAGCTGATCAATATGTGAAAGCAGATAAAAGTCTTTCGGGCATGCCTTATTCAAATTCGTGTATCTACAGAAACCCTCCACTTTTCATTTTACTTCCTAACTAGAACCACATTGGCCAACCATTCCAGATATTCAATCTTTTCGATTACTACGGCATCCAAAAGCTTACCGAGCTCTCTATCTATAATCTTTTGGCGTTCTGGTGCAAATATCCTTCGTTTTTGGTGTACTGACTTTCTGCTCAAATCAATTGCCACTTCCTCAGCAACTTCAGGCATGTTTCGAGGTGTCCAATTAAAAATATTAGCATAATTTTATAATAGTTGAATTAATCCCAACTTAATAGTAGTGGATAATTCAACCCCTACCTTTCTTGTCTTTGATGTAGTGTCGGGTATTAATTTCACATAATCGGTATCCTCAGCAGGTAATGCCAATGGTTCGGTATCTCCCACTGTATATAGCTCAATATCCGTAGTCATAATATGTTTCTACCTACTGACCCCAACGGCAGATAACGTTACAGCATAACGATAACATCTCCGAGCAATGTCAATATCCCCTTTCACCTCCCCTACCCCATCCGATGTCGGGAATTTAATCTTAAAGTGAGGAATGGATGTGATAGCATTTAAAGAAGATAAAGTCGTTTGTCATAAGATGGTATTATAGGCTGAATCAACCTGCACGACAAAAAACTTCACATGTACCATTACCTACCTAGGAGCCATGCCAAACACCACCGAAAGCTCCAAGGTTCTGATCACGGGTACAACTTCATTGCCAAATTCGTATTGAGGTGATTCCATACCTACTTCTAGCCTTACACCCTGAAGATCCATTCTCTGATAAGCGAGGCTAGGCAGTACATCTACTAATGACCCGTTATCAATCATTATCCTCTTCATGTCTACCGGATTGACCTGTACAGTGATAAGCAGAGCTCCTTCATGCGGCTCAACTTCCTCAGCTGGATAATCTTCCTTCGAAAATGAGATCACTGTGTTGAAAAAAGGCCGCTCTACCTTGGGAGGTTGGTCCATCAATGCCAAGACTACATCATATGAAGATCGAAGCTTTTTATCAATCTACCTTTATGTTGACCCTTCTATGACAACATCCATAACTCTCTGAGGTTGGTTCCCCTGCTCCGCCCTTTTCTCAACCACAGGCTCGGGATTAGGAGCTTATCCCTCTTGACCTACCACAAACTGTGTTAATTCACCCTTCTGTACATTTGACTCGATCATGTCCTTTAACTCGACACATGTCTCCATCGAATGCTTAGCCTAGCGATGATACTGACAATATGGACCTGATCTATCTGTCTTCGACCCCGCCGGTCTCGGCCCAGATGTAGCTTTATTTCTTATAGCCTCTAATACCTTAACTCGGTCTGCGTTTAGAAGAGTATAAGGTCTATTCTCCGTCTAAGACTAGTAAGGAGGTTTATTTATATTCGGTTGTCCCCCTTTCGACCCCATTTAGTCAAAGACATTAGGTCTGTTATCTCCTCCTTTATTTCCACCATAAGGTTTATTATTCATACCTCTACTCCTTGGCATCAAACTATCCATAGCCTCCTTGATCGCAATGAAATTTTTGGCTCGTTCATATGCATCTAGGAGGTCTTTTAGAGGATTGAACATCACATCCTTCATTATCTTTTTGTTCTGAGTGACATCCATCCTCTTAGTAAAAAGTTCCAGCGTCTGTATTATATTAAAGTTAGTAATCGTTCCACTACATCCTGAAACCTCTATACATACTGGCCCAAGAACTCCTCTGGCTTTTGCTTGACCTGCATCAAAGACGCAGTCACTTTACCCTTCCTCTTGTTGCTTCTAAACCGTTCATGGAATTTACCACAACTCAGTCCACGAATTGATACAACTGGGAGGTAACGACATCATCCATTGTTTAGCTTCCTTCTTCAGTTTCGTCACAAAGATTTGATACATCCCAGCTTCAAAGTGGTTATAGTATCTCATCACTCTCTCATACGAACTGGTGTGGTCATATTGGTCGTTTGAGCCATCGTACAACTCTAGAAGTGGCAGTTTCTTCTTCGAGTCAACCTTTTCCCAGTCAATGGCTATCGAGAATGGAGATTTTGGGTCCACATGCATGGGCCTCGATGCTTTCGGCTCAGACCCGGTTGTCGGTCTTGCCTCTACTGTAGCCAATCTCCTTTCCAGCTCAAAAATCTTTTCACTAACCGGGTCGGGAATAGGCACATAAGGAATTATGCATTGCTCTTCCTGACCTGGTTCTGTCCCTGTACCTCCATGTCTCATTCTATCTTCTAGAGATCGAGCTCTTCCCCGGGAATATCGACCCGGAGAATCGGGATGTCTCCTTTCTTTCAACCGACCCCGATCGACTCGGTCAGGTTGTCTCATATAACCCTGAGACTGGTATTGACCTCTTGTATCGTCATAACTGACCTAGTCAGGTTGTCTCATATAACCCTGAGGCTGGTATTGATCATCAAACTCTGATCGCCTTACCCATCCTTGCTTCGACCGAGGTCGACTTTGTAGAATATCTGCTCGTTGCCTACTGTCAATAGTAGTGGATGGACCCTTTTCATGCAACTCTAATAGGTTGGCTTACCACTCTTGGCATTCACATTGTAAGGCCTCCACCTCAACCTCTGCTTCTCTAATTTTGTATCACCTGTCTCTATGTGCATGCTCACATTGTGAAACTCTTCACGATGGTGCCACATCCTCTTTCGGATCTCCCCTATGCAAATCAGGTCCCAGTGTGAGCAATGGTGTAAATAAAAGTCTCTTGACAGGCTCTAAATGAGCATGCCCCTGTCTTCAACTTAACTGATCAATCCCCAACCTGTCCTTCACTAAGCCTTTATTACTCTGCATGTGTAGTTCAATGGAGGATTCTTGATGACCCCTACTTGAACTACCTCTTTCTGCCATAAAAATAGCCTTCTGACTAAAACAACCTGGTGATTTATGTATCAAATATCATGCGGCCCTCCTTCTAGCGCCAATGTTTATGGCAAATTCTTTCTCTTGCCGAAATTAACTCACATCAAGATACCTTGACACTTAACAAACTGTTAAACACCCCACAAATCAGGTCAAGGTTTGGGCCATCCGGCGATGCTCCGATAGAAGAATAAGTACAGGTGATTAAACGTTACAATGGATAACGAAAATATATGCTGGAATAAATGTAAGATATTTGGTAGCTCTCGTTTTGCATGTAGAGAAGCATTACCTGGTTCCCTTATGAGACCTTGTGTATATATTCATCTATGCACCGCTAGGAGTCCCATCACCTTTTTCTGAGTGAAAACATGAAATCTTCATCCACTCACCCAAACCGCCCAAAAGATAAGGATACTTGAATGGGCCAACCCATGGCCATACCCATCATAGTAGATAAAAATAACTCAGCCCAACTCCCACACAAAATAATCCTTGACCCATATTTAAAATGTAAGGTCCAATAAATTATGTCCCAACACTCACACTTCACAAATAAATAAATAACCAAACTTCACTAGACAGTAAACAATGTACTTTAAATCAACGATAAAATTTATACTAAAATAAGTACACTCGGTCAAAATTTAACAAATTCTAGAAGCGATCATTTATTGATTGATTGATTGTTGTAAGTTTGGCTTTGACCAAGCGAGTCCTTTTTTTTATATATCAATGTTGATTTTGATGTGTAAACATCACTTTTAATTTATATATTAATGGTAATTTTTATGTATATACATTATTTTTAATGTTATTTATTGGATTATTTTAAAATAATCTTGACTATCATTATATATTAAATTATTAATAAAAATTGAACTTTTTGATAATGTGTAACTTTTTAAGTTAGTTATCGTTATATGTTTTGACTTGAACTTTGTCAAAACATATAACATTACCTAAATTTATCTCAAGTAATCAAATTATTTAAATAAATATGGACCAAATAATGTCACATACTCTTTCTTTTCGTCTCATCCTTTTTTACCAAGACAATTAAAAGATGTGCACCAAATTAAGCCTTATACTCTTTTTTCTTTTTCCTTTTATAAAAGTCAATTATTTAATTCTTAAAATTTTATATTTTTATATAAATAAATCTTTTACTTAGTAATTCATGTAGTTAGAAGAGAGTTTTTTCTTATTTCTTAGTAAGTTATATATAATAATTTATATAATGACAAAAAATAATCATAATTTCTTAGTTTATATACTATTGTTTTAATGATAACAACATATTTTGAAGTTATGCGTGTTTGCTTAACAAGATTGTTTAAGAATTAGGTTGAACATAATTATATATTGTCATCATCGAAAAGAGGAAGAATGTTAATTTATGTATTTATTGTTTTAATGATGACAATATATTTTGTATAGAGTTGATCTTTATTAGAAGGCTTGGACTAAAATGGATGGGCTGAACAATAATTCCTTTTATCAAAAATGGACTAAACATTTTCTGGAGATGCCATGTATATGTTGATTTCTTGGTGGGCCAACATGGATAAAAGCTTCATAGAGACACTACTGGATTAGGTCTCTATGAAATCATTTAGGAAAATTAATAGAGTTAAATTATACGATATTTTTATTCCCTAATACTTAGTTTTTATATTTATTGTGTGCTTAAATGTTTAATTATTTAGCTCATTTTGGTTTTAATAGATTTTATAGGATTTTAGTTAATTTATGTTAATTTAGTTAATTTTATAGTATTTTTATATTTCTTTTTATTTATGTGTTTTTATTTATTTTTAGTATTTTAGGAGTTTTATTTATTATTATGTGTTTTTAGGATTTTTAGTATTTTTATATTATTTTTTAATTATTTTATATTTTATTTTGTAGGAAAATAAGCTATGGGGGCAATTTCGTAAATTCTGGAAAGATCAGATGGCAGTTTGGTAATTTCAGCAGATAGCAGCCGTGCATTGCGCGAAAATAAGCAGCGACGCGCACAGTAGAATAACGTCGTTTGAGAAAAAATTAAAACCTTATGCGCCATGCGCGCGGTATGCGGAACAGTTGCAAGATAGCACAGTAGAACGACGTCGTTTTGGACTCAGCGGCGAGCAATGCGCGGGTTGGCGCGCGTTAACTGAGTCAACCGAGCAAAGGGGCTGTTTGTTTGCGCGTTAATTGCCAAAAACGAGATTATTTCGCGAATTTTGCTAATTTTTTATTCCAAATTGGATTTTAATTCCAATTACGATTAGGATAATAATTATTTTGTTTTTCTTTTATTTTTATTTGTCTTTTAAATCTTATTAGGGTTAGGAAATAATAATTCCTACTAGGGTTAGGAGGATTTTGGAGCCTATAAATAGAGGGCTTGAATACACAATGTGATAGACAACTTTTCTAATAAGAAAAATTCTCTCTTCTATTCTTTGATGCTCTCTAAAATTATAAGTAGCTAAATTCTTTTTCTTTGTTTAAGTTATTGAAGCCATCAAGATTTATACACTGTGAGGTCTAATTTATTTTAATTGTTCAATTTATATTTTGAGTATTGAATTTTTTTCTGTGTTTAATTTTATGATTAATTCGTTTAATTGCTAGGATGCATACTAGTTTATTATTCGTTGAAATCTACTGCTAAATTAAATATCAAATTCGTAATTGTTTGGTCACTTTAATTTGCGAAGCAACTAAGGTTAATAATTATTTTGCTTATCAAAATATTGTTATACCTTAGGAAAAATATTCATCTAAATTAAATGCAGACGCTTGGATTGTGTAATTCAACGATCTCTCTATTTCTTTATGCTACTACTAGGTTAAATCTTTAGCGCTTGTCTGAGATTATTTAGTAGTAAGGGTTATTTAGATCGCTTGTTTCTGCTTAACTAAAATTAAGGAGAGATAGAAAAATTATTCGAATGGGAGTAATTATTCCACGTTGAATATTTAAAATATGAATTGATTTATTCTCGCATCAGTGATCAGTTGTAAATTCTTGATGGTGGATGTTAACTTAAACCAAGGCTTTTTCTTCTCATTTATTTCATTAAATTACTTGCATAATTATTTTAATTAGTTTTATTTAAATTATTTCTTTCATTCAAAAAAAACCCCCAATTTTAGTTTACAAAACATAAAATTAAATTAATCATTTTCTGTGGGATTGACTTTTACTTTCACTATTACATATTTATTTTTCCAAAATAAGATTTTATTTTTGGGTGCTTGCGACATCACACCAAATTTTGGCGCCGTTGTCGGGGAATGATTTTAATTTAATTTTGTGCTTTTGTAAATATTTATTTAATTTAGTATTTTTTATTAGATTTTAGTTTTTTAGATTTTCATAATTTAATTTAGTTGTGCAGGTTCAGGATGGAATTCATGCATGATTATGCCAATGAGGTAACTATTTCTTCTCTTGAGCAACAAATTGATACCCTAACTTCTCTTGTTTATCAAATGGTTGCAGGTAATGCACAACCAATGGAAGCTTGAAGGATTTGTGCGGTGGTAGGACATCCGACTAATATGTGCCCCATTCTTCGAGAGAAGTCCTATGAGCAAGTCAATGTAGCAAGTGATTTCCCTGGTCAACCCCAATGGAAATATGATCACTATTCAAACGCGTATAATTATGGATGGAGGGATCATCCTAATTTTGGCTAAGAGAATCTACAAATGAATCTGCCCGCAAATCAGAATTTTTCAAGTTAGCCATACCCCCAACAACAACAGGGCCAATCATTTAATTCTGATATGTCTTTAGAGGATATGATTAAATTAATTGAAATTAACACTTTACAATTTCAACAGGATACTTTGCAATTTCAACAAGACATGAAGGCACGTATTCAAGAAAATAATGCAATTATTCAGCGTTTGGGTACTCAAATGGGACAAATCACAATCGATCAATTAGAGGAGCAAAGTTCTGTGCAAGCACCTTCTCAAACGGTGAATAATTTAACGGAGAATACAAGTGCACAACTGTTAAGAAGTGGTAACGATATAGAAGATCCAGAAAAGGTAGTCTCTCCATCACCGAAGCAAGAGCAAGTAAACAACATCAACGAAGCAGACAATGTTGATATAGACGATGATGTTATTTTTTATGAAGACATGCCTAAGGTGGTGGAAGTTGTTGAGAAAATAAACAAGGAAAAGTTAGAGATTGCAATTACCAACCATTTGGAGTTAAGGAAGAAGAAGCAATTGAGCTGAAACAAGATTTAAAGGAGGATGAAGCTCCATTAAATTCTTTACCAATGATTTTTGAGAATAATGTAATTATTTCCAATCCATTGCCTGTTACTCATAACAAATTTTTATCTTTTGTTTTGCAGGATCTCATTCCGAATATAAAGACTCTCTCCAATCATATTAAATATCTATTCGTTGAAGAGTGAGTAAAACGTTCATGTCACGTGCAAGGGAGACTGGATCAACATATGAAGAATAACGTGATGGATGGGGTACTCAAAATTCATGAAGTTGGAGTAACGTAGTACTTTGGTCTGCTGTCGAGCCAATGACGATAAACAAAGGCGCTGCTTGGGAGGCAACCCAAGACAACAGATTTGCATTTCTTTTCCTTTTTCTTTTTATAGTTATTTTTTCTTTTTCTTTGCATTTTATTTTACATTGGGGACAATGTAAATTTTAAGTGTGGGGGAAAGAATTTAGGATTTTTGTTATTTTTAGGTCATATTTTGAAAATTTAAGAAAATTTTAAAATTTTGAATTTTGTGGGTAAATTGACTGCAAACCCTCACGAGACAAAACTCGTCCACCTTGGGGTTTAAAGGCTTGTTGCACATGCTAAGTGTAACCGTACTTCCTACGAAAATGGGGTAGTTTTTATTTTATTTTTAGGATGAGTCACTTGAGCAATGAGTTAATTGAATTTTAAATTTTTAGCCAATGATAAAATTTTGATTTTTATTTAATAACTCTTGGAAAAAGGATAAATTTTTGCTTAGTTTGCATTTTGACTTTTTATTGATTATTATTTTGTTTGAGATCCTTTTAAATTTGTATGTATTTATATCCATTTGTCTGAGCTATTTTAATTAAGAGAAAGTTTATATGGTTAAATGCTTATAAAAGATATTTTTGAGCTCTATATCTTATTTGATCATTATTCGAAGTGAAATATAAGGCAAAATATAATTTGGAAGAGATGATTTAGGTAATTTTTCTAGGATTATTATTGACAAAGAAAAATTATGTGGTGGGTTGAGATGGAGCGTAAAACGCACTCACTCATAAACACATGAAAAAGCGAGATGAAGCATAAAACGCATTCGCTGGTGAGATAGAGCATAAAATGCACACACCGTGAAGGAAAAAAAAAGAGAAAGAAAGAAAAATGGGATGGAGCATAAAATGCACCCATTAAAAGAAAAAAAATGAAAAAATATTTGAAAAAAAATCTATATTAATAATCCTAGTGTATATAATTGTTTAAAACCTTTTGATCTTCTGATTTATATTTGTCTGTATTAGCTGAAAATGATGTGAAAAATAAGTGTATTGAGTTTTGTTATTTGTCTTTTATAAGGTAATTAATGACCGAAGCTTATCCGAGTTTTAATTAGTTTGATACATTTGGATTTACACACACACAAAAGATCTTGAGCAGATTAAGATTAATAAATATGTTAAAGTTCTAGATTTTGCATAATTTTGAAATTTTCTTTGAGTTATCATTTAAAAAATCTTTGAGGCTGATGTTGAAATTTATATTGATCTGTTGCTCGAGTAAGTTGTTTGGTTTTAATTTTATAATTTTTGTTTTTGTTTTGCTAGAGGACGAGCAAAAAGCTAAGTGTGGGGGTATTTGATAGAGTTAAATTATACGATATTTTTATTCCCTAATATTTAGTCTTTATATTTATTGTGTGCTTAAATGTTTAATTATTTAGCTCATTTTGGTTTTAATAGGTTTTATAGGATTTTAGTTAATTTATGTTAATTTAGGTAATTTTATAGTATTTTTATATTTCTTTTTATTTATGTGTTTTTATTTATTTTTAGTATTTTAGGAGTTTTATTTATTATTATGTATTTTTAGTATTTTTAGTATTTTTATATTATTTTTTAATTATTTTATATTTTATTTTGTAGGAAAATAAGCTTTGGGGGCAATTTCGTAAATTCTGTAAAGATCGTATGGCAGTTTGGTAATTTCAGCAGATAGCAGTCACACATTGCGCGGAAATAAGCAGCGACGCGCACAGTAGAACGGCGTCATTTGGGAAAAAATTAAAAACTTATGCGCCATGCGCGCGGTATGCGGAACAGCCGCAAGATAGCATAGTAGAACGACGTCGTTTTGGACTCAGTGGCGAGCAATGCGCGGGCTAGCGCGCGTTGACTGAGTCAACCGAGCGAAGGGGCTGTTTGTTTGCGTGTTAATTTCCAAAAACGAGATTATTTCGCGAATTTTGCTAATTTTTTATTCCAAATTGGATTTTAATTCCAATTAGGATAATAATTATTTTATTTTTATTTGTCTTTTAAATCCTATTAGGGTTAGGAAATAATAATTCCTACTAGGGTTAGGAAGATTTTGGAGCCTATAAATAGAGGGCTTGAATACACAATGTGATAGACAACTTTTCTAATAAGAAAAATTCTCTCTTCTATTCTTTGATGCTCTCTAAAATTATGAGTAGCTAAATTCTTTTTCTTGGTTTAAGTTATTGAAGCCATCAAGATTTATACACTATGAGATCTAATTTATTTTAATTGTTCAATTTATATTTTGAGTATTGAATATTTTTCTGTGTTTAATTTTATGATTAATTCGTTTAATTGCTAGGATGCATACTAGTTTATTATTCGTTGAAATCTACTGCTAAATTAAATATCAAATCCGTAATTGTTTGGTCACTTTAATTTGCGAAGCAACTAAGGTTAATAATTATTTTGCTTATCAAAATATTGTTATATCTTAGAAAAAATATTCATCTAAATTAAATGCAGACGCTTGAATTGTGTTGTTTAGTTCAACGATCTCTCTATTTCTTTATGTTGCTACTAGGTTAAATCTTTAGCGCTTGTCTGAGATTATTTAGTTGTAAGTGTTATTTAGATCGCTTGTTTCTGCTTAAACTAAAATTAAGGAGATATAGGAAAATTATTCGAATGGGAGTAATTATTCCACGTTGAATATTTAAAATATGAATTGATTTATTCTCGCATCAGTGATCAGTTGTAAATTCTTGATGGTGGATGTGAACTTAAACCAAGCATTTTTCTTCTCATTTATTTCATTAAATTACTTGCATAATTATTTTAATTAGTTTTATTTAAATTATTTCTTTGATTCAAAAAAAACCCCCAATTTTAGTTTACAAAACATAAAATTAAATTAATCATTCTCTGTGGGATCGACTCTTACTTGCACTACTACATATTTATTTTTCCAAAATAAGATTTTATTTTTGGGTGCTTGCGACATCACACCAAAAATCTACAAGAATTTCTAACCTAGGTCTTTAATTGCAAGGCAATTTTATTTTGCTAGAAAAGTTTTTTTTGAAAAAGGATTTATGGGCTTAAAATTATAATCCATTGAGAATTTATATAAAGTTGGAAACCAAATCATTTGAGCATATTTTCAACAATGATTTCTGAAGATTTAAAATCAAGATCTTTCCTAAAAAGTTAGCTGGGCTGATTTGAAGTAATTAAAATTTTCCTATATCGAATCAATTCCTAATTTCAAGCTCTCAGTTTTTTGTAATAACAAAGAAAATATGTTATTTTATTTTAATAGAAATAAAATTATTTCAAGTTGATTATGTGCATATATATGTACATTTAATTAAATCAATTAATTTGAATTAAGCTCGTGTCAAGAAGGAATCAAGTGGGAAATATTGAAATTAAAAAATGATTATGTTAAATCTTATGTTATAATTAACTTAACTTAAGTGATATGCCTTGTGTGGCAAAGTGATAATTTAAAATTAGTGAGAAATGATAAATAATTAAATTATGAGATTGGTGGATTAATTTAGTGTGGTGACCAGTCATGGTTTAATTGGATAATTCAAAATAAGTCCAAAGTGATTACTAAAAATAAGGGATAATAGGCCCGATGTGTATATTAATAATGTGGGAACAATTTGGCTCAATCCTTAATTAAATTGGTAAGACTACCATGGTCCAATAATTAAGTTGTTTAGGCCAAATGATTTACCAACTGTAGCCCATATTTGTGGTCCAATGTAGGGAGTTGGATGCTATATATGTGTGTGTGTGTGTGTGTGTGTGTGTGTGTGTGTGTGTGTGTGTATACAAGATAAAAATAATAATATAAATGCTAAAAAATTATATAAATGCTAAAAAAAAAATGTAAATGCTAAAAAAATATAATCCCCCCCCCCCCCCTTTCTAGCTCCTAAATGCTAAAAAATTTGCACTGAGCCATGTATTTTGGAGCTTTATGAAGGAAATAATGACCTAGGGCATGTCTAATTGTCCTTAAAGCAAGGTTAGTTCACCAAACCACCTTTTTCCAATGGGTAAAACCTAATTAGTTGTATTTTATACATGTATTTGTATATGTGTGTGTATATGGAATCCACCTATAATAGATCTTTCTAGCTCACTTGGAAGAAGTTTAGAGCACTTGAAAAAATAAGCTAAGTGTTGGAGAGTTAGAGAGAAAATAGGGAGATGCGAGGGAAATAAAGAAAATCTAGAGGGAACTCTTGTACCTTCGGAACCCTAAAGGAGAAAGGAGACTTTGGTGGAAGGAAAGAAGGTGGATAGCTTGCTCAAACTCATTGCTAGAAGAAGAAAAAAAATATCAAAGAGGTATAAAATCCTTAAACTGTAAAATTTTAGTTAAAATTGTATATTTAAGCTTATAGTGTGGTTATGCATGTTTAGTTGTGGGAGGTTTGCTTATTATGGGATCATGAATTATCTGAAGGCATAAAGATGATTTTGTGAAGGAGATTAAGTGTTTACTATGTGTTTATATGTGCTAACATATAAGAATAATAGGTATGAATATGTAACTTGGTAAATCAAGTGAAAACCTAAGTTTTGAAGCTATGTGAACCAAGACATGTATGTTGTTTGAAAAATCACGAATCACATGTTGTAGATCTAAAAGATATGAAAATAATCCAAGTGAAATGAGCAAAAATGGAGTTAAAATGGATTTATGGCAAAAATTTTAGTAAAACATGTCATATTGTATACCCTAGCATGTTGGACCAATATTTTGGCTAATAAATATTTTTGAAAAATGATCAAAGCTATTGGATATTGTAAACATATAAGTTTACTAAACAATAAACCAAGTTTGAACTTATTTGGATGTAAAATGAGCAAGATACGAAGATTTGAATCTAAAAGAGTTAAAATCCAAAAAGCTGAAAAACTGCACTTAGCATTCTGCTTCACAGCGTTGGGGCGTTGATCGTAGGCTAAATGACAGTACCAGGGCGCTAGCCTATTTTTTTGGAAATCTATAAAACAACGTCAGGGCGTTGCCCCAGAATTTTAGTTAATTGGGTTGGTCAAACCCGGGTCCAACCAGTTGGGTTAACCCCGTCCGATCCAACCTAATCCGAATAAAAATAAATAAATAAATAAATACTAATAATAAATGATAAAAATAAAATAAGAATGAAATAAATAAATAAAATAATAATAAAAATTATTTTATTTGTGAATTAATAAACATAAACAAATGAAATAATAATTAAGAATATTTTATTTGTGGATTAATGAGATATAAAATTAATTATGAATTAATGAAACATAAACAAATAAAGTAATAAGAATACTTTATTTGTGAATAATGAAGCATAAACAAATAAAATAATGAAGATTATTTTATTTGTAAATGAGAAATAAAATAATAATGAGTTATTTTATTTATGAAACCACTAACAAAAATTCATGAAGATGAAAGAATTAATAATGGGAGATGATTTACACAAATAAAATAATAAAGACGTGTAGTAGTTATTGTACAATTTAATCATTCTACCTCACAATGTCCCAATCAAATATAAGACGTGTATTACAGTCAAGTCTTATTTTATTTGATTATATGTATTTCGATTCTCAAATAAATAACTCTAATTAATGTAAATTAGAAACTACTTTCTAATTTTCATTCTGCCTTGACCAAGGAATACTGAGTTGTCATTTATGGAATCGCATATGACATTCTCTTCTTTTACTAGAAGTGGTAGATTCTTTGTTGATCATTCACCTATCTCCATGTACAACTTATTATATCCGAACATACCCTTTGGTACACCCTTAGGGTTTTAAGGAATATTTCAAAATAATTTATCATGCACAAGAAACTATGATGATTTCAAGTCCAAGGATCACTTATATTACTATCACAAAAGGAACTCCTATTGACAAGCTAGTAAGACTCCATTAGGTGTTCCTTGAGCGAGTCATGTTTAGTGAACTTATTCTCTAATAAGCACCTACATACTTACTTTAGTGTCTCTACATAAATGATTATGAGATCAATCATCTTCTTTATAAGGGCAAGTATAGTATGTACTAATCTATCTAAATTCACTAATTCATGTCTTAGTAATCCCACGATTATGAACAATTTTAGTTTTGAGCTATCTTGAATTTAGATCTCATTAGCATGATCAGCATCATGATTCTAAAAGCATTGTTCAACAACTATAGGTTTATCACAATTAATGTCATCTATTAAATATGGATAAAGAAAATGTCTTTGTATAAATAAACTTTATTAATAAATGGATAAGATTACAAAGTACATGCCACATCATATCAAATATGATTAGCTTGTGTGCATACTACTTTCAATCTCCCACTTGCACTAAAGTCAATCGTCATGATATCTAATACCCATCTTCTCTAAATGACGATCAAACTGTTGTTGAGTTAAAACTTTACTTAGTGGATCTGCTATGTTGTCAAGAGAGTTTACATGCTCTAAGAAAACATCTTATATTTCAATAATTTTTCTAATCAAATGAAACCACCACAACACGTGTTTAGATTTCTTATGAGACCTGGTTATTTGGCTTGTTCAACAGCTCTTATGTTGTCATAAAATAAAGGCACTGGTCCTTGAATGCTAGGAACCACTCCAATTTCTGTAATGAATTTTTTCATCCAAACAACTTCCTTTGCAGCTTCATTGGTAGCTATATACTTTTCCTCTGTCACTGAATAAACAACTATTTGTTATTTGGAACTTGTTTAACTCATTGTGTCACCATTTATGGTAAACACATAACCCGAAATGAATTTACTGTCATCTCGGTCAGTTTAAAAACTTGAGTCTGTATAGCCCTCTAGTTTCAAATCAGACCCACCGTAGATAAGAAATATATTTTTAGTTCTTCTTAAGTACTCTAGGATATTTTTCACTACTTTCCAATGTTCTTCTCCAAGATTAGACTTATATCTATTTTTTACACTAAGTGCATGTGCAAATTCAGGTCTTGTACATATCATCCCATACATGATAGATCCTATTACCGAGGCATAAGAAATCTTATTCATACGGTCTCTCTCTTAAGGTGTCTTTGGGGCCTGCTTCTTGGAAAGATGTATTCTATAACCCATCGACATAAACCCTTTCCTAGAATCTTCCATGCTAAACTTTTTTAGCATTGAATCAATGTACGTTCCTTGGGACAAGCCAAGCATCCTTTTAGATCTATCTCTATATATTTTTAACCCCAAAATATAGGATACTTCTCCCAAGTCCTTTATAGAGAAGTGTTTAGATAACCAATTCTTGATCGACTGTGTTATTGGAACATCATTCCCAATCAGTAATATATCATCAATATAATACTAGAAATGTGATAGCGCTCTCATTAACCTTCTTGTACACACATGATTCATTCTCGCTTTTGATAAAATCAAACTCTTTGAGTGTCTCATCAAAATGGGTGTTCCATCTTCGAGAAACTTACTTTAATACATAGATGGATCGTTGTAACTTACAGACTTGATTTGTTCCAACCTTTAAAATAAAACCCTCTGGCTGTATCATATATACATCCTCTTCTAGTTTTTCATTGAGAAAGGTCGATTTCACGTCCATTTACCAGATCTCATAGTAATAATAAGCTGCAACTACAAGCAAAATCTGAATGGACTTATACATCGCTATTGGTGAGAAGGTTTCATCATAGTCAACACATTGTCTTTGTTTGAAACCTTTTACAACCAGTCGAGCCTTATAGGTCTCTACCTTGCGGTCTACTCCAATCTTTTTCTTAAAGACCCATTTGCACCCGATGAGCTTAATGCCCTCAGGTGGAGTAACCAAAATCCATACTTGGTTCTCTTATGTGGAGTCCATTTCAGATTTCATGGCTGCTAGCCATTTCTCTAAGTCTTTATTACTCATTGCCTCTTCGTAAGTCAATGGATCATCATCATCTATGATGCGTACCTCATCATTATCTTCTATGATGAATCCATACTTTTAAGGTATCTTTGGTACTCTTCCAGACTTTTGAATAAGTAGTGGTACAGTAGGTTGTGTTACTTGGTTAGGAACCTTAATTTGACTCATAGTGTTTTGCAATTCTTGAACTTCTTCAAGATTTATCTTACTCCGACTGACCCCTTCAAGGATAAACTCATTTTCCAAGAAGGTAGCATGTTTTGCACCAAACACCTTTTGATCAGTAAGATGATAGAAATAATATCCTGCAGATTCTTTAAGATATCCCACAAATTTATACTTATCAGATCTTGTATCTAGCTTATCATGCTTAAACCTTTTAACATAAGCTGGACAACCCCAAATCCTAACATACTTAAATTTTGATTTTCTCCTTAGTCATACTTCATATGGGGTCTTTAGGACGAATTTTGAAGGTACCTTGTTAAGTAGGTGTGAAGCCGCTTCAAGGGTATAACCCCAAAAAGAAACTAAAAGATCGATAAAACTTATCCTAAAACGGACCATGTCCAACAACGTTCAATTTCTCCTTTCAGATACACCACTTAATTATAACACTGCTGGTGGAGTCCATTGTGAGATTATACCATTTTCTTTTAGATAATTGAGAAACTCATTGCTTAAATATTCACCTCCTCGATCTAATCGAAGAATTTTAATACTTTTATCATTTTGTTTCTCTACTTCACTTCTGAATTCTTTAAACTTTTCAAATGATTTAGATTTGTATTTCATCAAATACACATATCCAAATCTTGAATGATCATCAGTGAAAATGATAAAATATGAATACCCTCCTCGTGCATGTGTTGTCATAGGTCCATATCCATTTGTGTGTACCAACTCTAACAACTCTGTAACTCTTTATCCTTTTCCACTAAAAGAAGATTTAATCATTTTATCCATGAGATAAGATTCACAAGTTGGATATGATTCGTAATCAGATAGCTCTAAAAGCCCATCTTTTTGTAACTTATTTAATATTGTTTCATTAATATGACCAAGTCTACAGTGCTACATAAATGTATAATTTATATTATCTCTTTTTCTTTTCTTAGTTTGTTTTCTTATAGGTCAAGTAAAGTCCTTTGTGCAATTTGTCAGTACTATATAAAACATTATTATTATAAATAAAACAACTATTATGCTTAATTATAATGTGAAAATCATCTTTGTCCAACATTGGAATATAAATAATGTTTCTAATGAGTGCTAGAACATAATAACAATTATTTAACTAAATGAACTTGCCTGTAGGCAGTGCTAAACAATAAGTTGTTATGGCTAATGCAGTAACCTTTGCTCCATTCCCCATGCACTAACTTCGTCTTTGTTTAGCTTTCTACTTTTGCTTAGTCCCTGCATAGTATTATATATGTGAGAACCACAACCGGTATCTAATACCCAAGTAGAATTTTGACTTACAGAAAGATTTATTTCAATCATGAACAAATCTTGATAAAATAAAATACCCAAGTAGAACTCCTTTTCCAACTCAACTTCAATTATTTATCTATTTTCTACAAAACAAAATAAAATGTATTAATTAAATAAAATAAACATATAAAATAATAAAAATGGGAATATTAAAATGTATAATTATGCGTCTATCATAAACCCATAAACTTTACTGAATTTTGGATCATCTGTATCGTACCCGGCTTGATCTCAAAACTTGTGACACGAATTACGGGCCTATGGATGCTCATTTGGATTTCAGTGACGTGCGGGGAATCGCATAGCCTCGCAGCAATTTTCGATCATCTTCCGCCATTTAACCTAAAAAGGAAGTAAAAACCGAAACAAAAATTAAAATAAAATAAAATCGTTTAAATTAAAACTAATTTAATTGAAATTAATAATGGTAAAAATTATTAAATTAACTCCCCAACAACGGAGCCAAAAATTTGTTGGCTAATTTACTACTTAAGAAATACAAGCAAGTATACGCGATCGACTAGTAATATAATGGCAAGAAAGAGTATCGTTTCCACAGAGAATTATTAATAATTATTATCAATTACTAATTTTATATCAAACTAATTTTATTTGAACAATCGAATAAAACTATGAAGTAAAATTTAATTAAACTAACAACAAAATTTATCTAATAACAATAATTAATATCAGATTTTAAAGATTTAAGATTATAATTTTTTCTATTGCTTTATTTAAGTCTTTTCAATCTCTTTTTAATTAATTAATTATATAGAATTGTTAACTGAGAATTCTTTATAGTATTTATATGCTTCTTCCAATAGTCATATAAACAAACCTTCAAAATCTGACCCTAAGGCAACAGAACTAAAAAGGTACACCCTAATTAATTAAATCACTATATTTTTATGTGAAATATGTTAATTAGGATTTTAAGCTCAAATTCTCTTATTGTATATAAAAGATACATAGGTATATTCCTATCATATATACTAATCATATAAACCTTTTTAGATTTTATGAACAAATTCTATCATAATCAGATCAAAATATATACTCCATCTCCCAATTTTATATAGATTATCCCAAGAATTATCTATAATTAATTAATTAATACATGAACACTCATAAATATTTAGCACAAAAATATTTAAATCCAATCTATAATCCATTTGTTAACTTCATATAGACTAACATATTAATTATTACAATTATTTAATACTTTAATACACAAAATAAGATAAATAATTCATATATAATCAAAAAAGAAGATAATTAATATAAACTAGACATTGCGTTCTATTGCAATCTTAATTAATTGTTTAGAACATAATTAAAGAAGAAAACACATTCATAATATTAGATATCTTCATCGCAAGAATTACAATAATTAAAATAAAAGATTTAGAGAGAAAAGATCTTATTCACGAAGTACGATCACCAATTCTTCTTTTAATCTTGAATCCTTACATGAATTCTCCTTTAGATCTTGATAGAAACATTGATTCTCTATTATAATATACTCCTAACTATATTAATCTCAATTCTAATATATTCAAAATAAGAGTCTCATAATGTATTTATAAGTTACAAGTTCCATTCCTAGCATAGAAGGATACCCAAATCCAATTCGGAGTAAAAAAACATGTAAAAAAATGTCAA
Source organism: Hedera helix (assembly GCA_947179155.2). Taxonomy (NCBI): domain Eukaryota; kingdom Viridiplantae; phylum Streptophyta; class Magnoliopsida; order Apiales; family Araliaceae; genus Hedera; species Hedera helix. The sequence continues at coordinate 14,653,340 of OX359283.1, read as the reverse complement.
AAAGTAGTCTAACCGCATCCCGGGTGCAGCTGTAGAACCTTAGAGCGCAGCTGCACTCCTTTTATTCTTTTAGACAGTGTGTTCGAGCGCACCTGCTCTACCTCGAGTGTAATATTCCGAACTTCCGAGAGAGTTGTAATCCGACTTTATGTGAATAAATAAAGCTTGAATTACATCTTATATGTGTTATGGAATCTTCGTTATTGTTTATTTATGTGTTTCGGTTCAAGTATCCAGCCTTAGCACGAAAAAGGAGCATAAAAGTTTTTTTTCAAAAATCTGAAAAGAAGATAAAACCTAAACCCTAAAGCCTAGGGTCTAAACCCTAGGAAATCTAACCTAAGCCCCCGAGCGAAACGTAGACATCGAAATGACATTCTGTTTCAAGATTCATCTTTCCCGCACTTTGAAAACACGATGTAGCCGATAAAAGTTTTTCTCAAAAAACGCGTCGGGGATAGGATGAAATAGGGAAAAAACGAAAAATATTTTTTTTGTCTTTTTGATCGTCTAACCATTTTCTGAGATATAGAAATCAAAAACACTATTCACCGAAAAACGTGCAATGTCTTTTTCACTTTTCGTTTTACAGAATAGTGTTTATTCGGAACAAAACTTCGTAATATCTGACTTTTAAAATCAGTAAAGACCAATTCAACTGGAATACTTAGAAATGAACTAGGTTAGAGATAACTAGATTAGGAACCCTAATCTAGACTTAAACCTAGTTACAGAATAATTAAATTATCTAACTAATTAACCTAATTAGGTAATTATCACTAATCCGGTTGGAATTGAACTAGGTTAAGGTAACTAGATTACCATTTAACCTAATTATCATATAATTAAACTTAACCTAAGTAGGATTAAGATTAATTAAACTATAGATTAATCTAATCTATATGTTAAACTAATCGGTGAATTAATAAACCTATTTAACCTAAGTTATTGCTAATTAACCTAACCTTGATTAAGATAGATTATCAAATGGACTAATCTAACCTTGGTCAAGCTTGGTAAATGACCATGACTACCCCTCAAATAAATGCTTAAATGACCAACCAAACAAGGCCTAATACTATTCATTTGGTAGGCTAATTGGTGGACCAATCAAAAGCTAACATGTATGGATTTGTGATGTCACCAAACATGATGATTACTAACATTTAATGGCATAAAAATCTGACCTTTGGTCGTTCATATCAAGTGGGCAAGGGTGGTGCACTTGAAGTTAGCTTAGCTTGGAAGTTTTGTAACAATGACCCTTTTGCCCTAGCTTTGGTTGGCCTATAAATAGCAAGCAATGTTCAACCATTCTATCATTCATTTTCAAGCTCAAAAATCAAGTATCAAAGCTATACATATATTGAGAGAGAGTTCTAGTGAGTTACTATCTTGGATATTGCAAAGAAATAGTTAAAGCTTGCAAACACCAAAGGTACAATTCCTTATAGTTTTTATGTTCGATTTTTCTTTCGTCTTAAATTTTCAAAAGCTCAAGAACGCGAGTCGTAGCCATGTACGATTGTCGTTCTCCGTGTTCTTCACGTGTTCTTGAGCCTTTCTACATTTTGTAGTAGTTATAATGTCGAATTTCAATTCGTAGTTTAAAGCTTAATGAACATACGTAGTGGTCATGTACGGTTCATCCGTTCTCCGCGTATGCGTATGTTCTCGAGCATTTTTATAAATTATTTTAATCAATTATACAAGCCTTTATAATGACCAATTTTTGTCAACTATAAAGTGTTATAATCACTTATGTAAGCAATTATAATGCTCAAATTATTTCATGTACGAAAACCAAAAGCTCAAGAACATAGTCGTTACCATGTACGGTTTAACCGTTCTTCGTGTTCTTCGTATGTTCTTGAGCAAAAGTCATGAATATTTCTATGAGAAGGTTTGTGATTTGTTATTTTTATGTTATAAAGTGATATTGAGTCTTACAACATGATTTCATAAAGAGTTAAAGCAAGCGGTACCATGTTTCACATGGTTAACCCTAAAAATATTGTTCAATGTAAGCATACTGACCTTTTTGCTAAAATTACGAAATTTTAAAGTCAGAATCTGCCTTAGTAACCTAAATGAAAGTTGTAGATCATGAAATTCTAAGTAATTTAGACTCAAAAATCACTTTAAAATGTTTCCGGATGACAAAGTTATGGCAGTTACCGGAAAGGACGTCAAAGCTGAAAATTTTAAGGGGGCATTCGGGTGGAAGCACTAATTTTTGAGTTTTTGAGTTAGCCAAATTTTCTAAAAATTCCACCAATAGAAATAGTCTAGTTTAGTGATAAAAACACATTTAGAACGAAAAAATTCGATGAACTAACATTCGGTACGCGAAACCCTTTGTATAGGCGCTTTAAACGATTACCGGGAAACCCTAGGTTGTGCTAAAGGCAAGTTTTCTATCCTTAAACCTTGTTTACTTGCTTTCTATATGATTTATACATATTGTGTATGAAACGTGTTATAAATCTTTGATACGAGAGTTATTGCTTTTTGTTTCGGCATAACTTGCAAAATGAAATGATTATTCGTGATAAATTCGAATCATGTTTTATTATATCAAACCAAGTCGTCTTGGGGCGATCCTGACATGTGAAGTAAACTGAGATGAACAAATATGTATTACTGTTCTTGATCTGTCCAGTGTATTGTATGTTATGCATAACATAGGATGTCGTTAGGTTGATCCCCTTTCTATATCCACTGTAAAAGGTTCTAAGTCGAAAGACAAAGAACAGTTCAAGGTCTAACCACCACTCAGTCTTACTATGTTAAAACATTTGTAAATATCAATTGTTATTCCATGAGTCCTTACAATCCTTATCGGTGTGAGTTCACTTATATGTTATGTGTTTAAGACTTGCTGAGCATTTTAGCTCACCCTTGCATATAAACCTAATGTGCAGACAAACCCGAGAGCTCCGGCTCGAAGAAGAAAGGAAAGAAGAAATGCGTAGACTAGTTTACTGCTTTCCTTAACTGTTCTTAACTGTAGTCATAATGACATTTTGTAATAAGAACAAGTTCAACACATGTAACCGGATATTATATAAATATTATCAAGTTTTATCACATTCTCTTGTTACGTCTTTACTTTGATTAAACTTAGAATTGTTAAAACTTAACATAGTATTAATAATGATCTATTTATCTGGATGAGGATCGGTAAATAACTTGTGAGTGCTGTACATCCGAGACCGGACTAAGCGATGTTGACTAGTCAAATCCATCGTTAAGGTTCCTCGGACCCAGGTATAACTCGTTATTACTATTCTGAATGTCGGATAAGTAGGATTATTAATATGAAGAGATATCACTATAACCAAATATGTTTCGAATGAGGGTTTTAACTATTTGGGTAATGTTCTGTACGGAAAGAGAATTTTGCACCGGACAAAGATACAACCATTTGTCACGGATAAAGATGCAAACATTTATCACGGGTGAAGATGCAAACATTCACCGCGAGATTCTCTGTTCCCAAGAGCCGTCCTAATGATTTAATACCGTGGATGTCGAAACATGTAAAGTTATAGAATATCTAAATATTAAGGATAAAAAGGTTACGTTTGAGTATTAAGTCTCTTGTATCAATTATAAGGACTTGATATAAAATAATGAAAGATCTTTGGGAATTAAGATGAGAACTTTGTTTGAGAATAAAGGAAATCATCTATAAACCTATTGATTTAGCATTTATAGTGAGCACCAAGTCATCTATAGTAAGTATAGTGATTTGGGGGCGTCACATGTTGGTATCAAAGCTGTAGATTATAGCTCTAAAGTAGCAAGTACTTTAGGATATAATCTGATCGTTTAAGTTAAATAGACTTGTGAAGAGTCTAATAGATAATTAAAAGATGATAATAAACTTTAAATCTTAATTAATTAAAAGACATTATGTGAAAGAACTATACTAATTAAAGTCAATCTTGTTTTGTAGAAATGGCTGACATACACGAAGACAATGCTCAAGCCTTGGACTACGAAAGTGATCCGAGCGAGTATTCTAGTAGTGAATCTGAAGCAGAGGAGCCAAATCAGAACTTGGAACTACATGATGCCGGAGAGGCAAACCTAATAGAAGATGCAGATGTAATAGACTTACCAACTTACGATGAGATCATCGCCGAGTTGGAAGAGGATGCTGCTGAAATGATGGCCTATGGAGAAGCTCAAGAAGAGCGGGTGGAACAACTCCAAAATGAAAACCAGGCCAACATGAACAAGGCCAATGGTATTATGGAGGTACTAGAAAGGAGGTGGTTGGATGAAGCTGAAAGAAGCTACCAACTACAGATGCAGCTAGAAGCTTCCCAAGAGGAAGTATACCTCCTGCGAGCAAATCGTGCTCATATTAAACGAGCTTATGGTGCTTCTTATGCCAAGCTCGAGAAAAAAGTAATTAAATTCCCCTCACCAGCCAAAGATTTGGGGTTCGAAATCAATAGGTTTGTGGTACTTATTATGATCCACAAGATCAAAAAGAAGGCTAGAAAGATCTAGTCAAATAACGTGTAATATATTAGTATGTTGTAAATGTTTTGTTTAGCATTTCCCATTTTTATAAGGGATGCTAATAGTCGTTAAGTAATTAAGCTCATTCGGATAATGTACTGTACAAATTTTATTTATATAAGAAGTTTGTTTAAGAAATATGTCTTGCACTTTTTAATGCTTTCATATTTACACGTATGTTTCATTTTAATTAGATAATGGCACCACCGAGACCAAGAACCAGGGCAACAGCAGCAAGTGTTAGTGACGAAAGTAATGTTCAGACTCCCGATCCTATGCAACAATTCCTAGATAGGCTAATAGGAGTCTTATTAGATAATAGAACTGCAAATAATGTCCCACCACCACCCCCACAACCACAACCACAACCACAAATACAAATACCACCACCTCAGCCACAACCCCAACCACAGAAAGTCTCATTTAAAGACTTTAAAAATGTAGGTCCTCCCGAATTCAAAGGAACCGCTGAGCCTATTGAGGCTCAGTGCTGGATAAATGAAATAGAAAAAGCCTTTGACTTAGCAGAGGTTGCTGAGGATAAAAAGACAAAGTTTGTCACTTATCTTATGAAGGGGGAGGCAAACTTCTGGTGGGAGGCCACCAAAGCCCGTGCTGGGGAAGGTGTGGTTACGTGGGAAGCATTCAAGGAAATATTCTTTGAGAATTACTTCCCTCGAAGCTTGAAGAATAGAATGGAGGTACAATTTCTGAATTTAAAACAAGGGGACATGACTGTTCCCCAGTATGCCTCCAAATTCAATGGACTTGCTCGTTTCGCTCCAAATCAAGTAGATACGGAGGAACGAAAGGCAAGAAGGTTTGAGGAGGGTTTAAAACCCTGGATTCATGGTAAGGTAGTTGTCTTACAAATAGATAGTTACGCCCATCTTCTAGAAAAGGCTATCATTGCTGAAGGCAGTAGTGACGCCATCACAAAATTTAATAAGGAACGGAATAATAATAAAGGAGGGAATGAAGGGGGGGGAAATAATAAGGGAGGAAATGGGGGAGGAAATAATAATAATAATAAAAGAAGGTTCAATGGCGGAAACTCCCAACAAGGAGGGGAAAATAAAAAGAAAACATTCGAGCCATGTAAAAACTGCGGTAAACAACACGCGGGAGAGTGTCTAAAAGGTAAAAATGTTTGCTACAATTGCAAACAAGAGGGACACATAGCAACAGCATGTCCTAGCCCAAGGAAAGACACATGTTTTCACTGTGGAGCCACGGGGCATCCAGCTAAGTTGTGCCCCAAAAAGGGAGGAAATGCCGGAGGGGACAATAACAACAAATCTACCCCAACAACTAATCCAGGTCGTCCAACAGCAAGGACATTCAACATGACTGTGGGAGATGTTGTAGCATCACAGGATGTAGTGTCAGGTATCATTCCGATCAACACCATAAGTGCTTACGTGCTATTTGATTCGGGTGCTACTTGCTCTTTTATTTCCCATGAATTTGCTAGAAAACTAAACGTGCCTAGTGAATTGTGAGAAAGTCCTTTAATGATAGAGATTGCTAATAAAGAACTAATTCCTGTTAATAAGATCATAAAAGGTTGTTGCATAGTGATCACGGGTCATGAGCTGAGAGTCGATCTTATTCCAATCCAATTAGGGGAATTTGATGTAATTCTAGGCATGGATTGGTTGACCAATCACCAAGCGATGATCGATTGTCATCAAAAGTCCGTTAAACTTCTTACAACATCCAAGTCAACGGTAGTTTTCAACGGAAGTCAGTCACTAAGAAAATCCCGATGTTTAACTGCAAATCAAGCAAAGGGATTACTTTAGAAGGGATGTCAGGGCTATTTGGCATATATCGTAGACACCCATCAGAAAAGGTTAGATATAGACCAAATACCAGTGGTTAGAGAGTTTCAGGATGTCTTTCCCGATGATCTACCCGGTCTTCCACCTGATAGGGAGATTGAGTTCGTTATTGATTTAGCTCCTGGAACTGCACCGGTTTCAAAGGCCCCATACAGAATGGTGCCTATGGAATTGAAGGAGTTGATGGTACAATTACAAGAATTGTTAGATAATAAATACATTCAACCAAGTGTTTCTCCATGGGGAGCACCAGTGTTGTTTGTCAAGAAAAAGGATGGAACTTTAAGATTATGTGTTGATTATCGTGAACTCAATAAATTGACCATAAAGAATAAGTATCCATTACCTAGGATCGATGACTTGTTTGATCAACTCAAGGGAGCAGAGTATTTCTCTAAGATTGATCTACGGTCAGGTTACCACCAACTAAAAGTGAGAAAGGAAGATGTGCCGAAGACAGCATTTAGAACACGTTATGGACATTACGAGTTTCTAGTGATGTCATTTGGATTAACAAATGCACCGGCAGCATTCATGGACTTGATGAATAGGGTTTTTAGGTCTTGCTTAGACAAGTATGTTGTGGTGTTCATCGACGATATTCTTATATACTCGAAAACACTAGAAGAACATGCTATGCACTTGAGAAGTGTACTAGAAACCTTATGAAAGGAACAACTCTATGCCAAATTTTCAAAATGTGAGTTCTGGCTAGAGAAAGTTCAGTTCTTAGGTCATGTGATTGACAAGAATGGAGTTTCAGTGGATCCATCAAAGATAGAAGCAGTAATAAACTGGGAACAACCAAAGACCCCAACTGAAGTGAGAAGTTTCTTAGGTTTAGCGGGGTACTATAGACGTTTCATTCAAGATTTTTCAAAGATAGCAACCCCGTTAACCAACTTAACCAGGAAGACCGTGAAGTATGCTTGGACAGATAAATGTGAAAAGAGCTTTCAAGAGCTAAAGAAGAGGCTAAGTGAGGCACCAGTATTATCACTACCTGATAATAGTGGAGGTCTTGTAGTCTACAGTGATGCCTCACATAAAGGATTAGGATGTGTTTTAATGCAACATGACAAAGTAATAGCTTATGCTTCGCGACAGCTAAAGGATTATGAGTTAAGGTATCCTACTCACGATCTAGAATTAGCGGCGGTAGTATTTGCTTTGAAGATATGGAGGCATTACTTGTACGGAGAGAAGTGTGAAATTTATACAGATCACAAGAGTTTAAAGTATATTTTTACACAACGAGAGTTGAATATGAGGCAAAGACGATGATTGGAATTGATTAAGGATTATGATTGTGAAATCCTATATCATCCAGGAAAAGCCAACGTAGTTGCAGATGCTTTGAGTAGGAAGAATCAAGAAAAGTTAAATGTATTAACAACTCAGGAGGAATTGATTAAAGAGTTCGTTAGACTCGACATAGAAGTGAGAGTTCCTTCAGTTTCGACAAGGAAATTGTTCGTAATGGAAGATCACTCAACCATGTTGGGTAACATTAAGAAAATCCAAGAGGAGGATGGAAATTATAGGAAGTTGAAAAAGTCAACAGAGGTTATAGACGGCAAATACAAGATGGACAAGGAGGGAATCATTAGATTTGAATCTAGAATTTGGATTCCTGCAGTTCGAGAACTCAAGGAAGAGATCATGTCAGGAGCACATAGTACTAAATTTTCAGTACACCCAGGCAGTACCAAAATGTACAAAGACATAAGTCAACATTTCTGGTGGCCAAACATGAAAAGAGAGGTGGCTGAATTCGTTAGTAGGTGTTTGACATGTCAGCAAGTTAAAGCTGAGCATCAAAGACCAAGCGGATTGTTACAACCGTTAGAGATTCCAGAGTGGAAATGGGAGCATATTACAATGGATTTTGTAGTAGGCCTACCAACCACACAGAAGGGTCATGATGCCATTTGGGTAATAATGGATAGACTAACCAAGTCAGCTCACTTTTTACCAATTAAGGTTAAGTTCACTTTGGATCGATTAGCAAGGCTATACATTAAGGAGGTTATCTCTAGACATGGCGTGCCAGTTTCAATTGTGTCAGATCGAGACCCAAGGTTCACATCGAACTTTTGGAAAAGTCTTCAAGAACATCTAGGCACACAATTGAGAATGAGTACTGCTTATCACCCGCAAACAGATGGTCAAAGTGAAAGGACTATCCAAACCTTGGAAGATATGCTGAGAGCTTGTATGATGGATTTTGAGGGAAGTTGGGAAGATCACTTACCTCTGGTGGAATTCTCTTACAACAATAGTTATCACGCTAGTATAGGAATGCCACCATATGAAGCTCTATATGGAAGGAAGTGTAGAACACCGATGTGTTGGGACGAAGTTGGTGAACGGAAGATGCTTGGGCCAGAATTGGTTCAACAAACAGCGGAGGTAGTTCGAACAATTCAACTGAGGTTATGAGCTGCTCAAGAAAGACAGAAGAGATATGCTGATCTACATCGACAAAAGAGAGACTTTGAAGTTGGTAGTCATGTTTTCCTAAAAGTATCTCCCTGGAAAGGAAAAATTCGTTTTGGAAAGAAAGGAAAACTGAGTCCAAGGTTTATAGGACCATTCGAAATATTACGAAGAATAGGTGAGGTAGCTTATGAAGTAGCCTTACCTCCAGAGCTGGAACATATACATAATGTATTTCATGTTTCAGTATTACGTCCCTATAAACCCGATTACAAACACGTCATCAGCTATGAACCCATTCAAATCGAGAAGGATCTAAGCTATGAAGAGATTCCTGTTAAAATTGTTGATAGGAAGGAACAAGTCTTGCGAAACAAGGTCATACCTTCAGTCAAGGTCATATGGAGAAATCAATCCATCGAAGAAGCAACGTGGGAGTTAGAAGATAAAATGAAGATAGAATATCCACATTTATTTTCTTAATTGTATAAGTTAATTTCGGGGACGAAATTCTTTTAAGGAGGGGTGAATGTAATATTCCGAACTTCCGAGAGAGTTGTAATCCGACTTTATGTGAATAAATAAAGCTTGAATTACATCTTATATGTGTTATGGAATCTTCGTTATTGTTTATTTATGTGTTTCGGTTCAAGTATCCAGCCTTAGCACGAAAAAGGAGCATAAAAGTTTTTTTTCAAAAATCTGAAAAGAAGATAAAACCTAAACCCTAAAGCCTAGGGTCTAAACCCTAGGAAATCTAACCTAAGCCCCCGAGCGAAACGTAGACATCGAAATGACATTCTGTTTCAGGATTCATCTTTCCCGCACTTTGAAAACACGATATAGCCGATAAAAGTTTTTCTCGAAAAACGCGTCGGGGATAGGACGAAATAGGGAAAAGACGAAAAATATTTTTTTTGTCTTTTTGATCGTCTAACCATTTTCTGAGATATAGAAATCAAAAACACTATTCACCGAAAAACGTGCAATGTCTTTTTCACTTTTCGTTTTACAGAATAGTGTTTATTCGGAACAAAACTTCGTAATATCTGACTTTTAAAATCAGTAAAGACCAATTCAACTGGAATACTTAGAAATGAACTAGGTTAGAGATAACTAGATTAGGAACCCTAATCTAGACTTAAACCTAGTTACAGAATAATTAAATTATCTAACTAATTAACCTAATTAGGTAATTATCACTAATCCGGTTGGAATTGAACTAGGTTAAGGTAACTAGATTACCATTTAACCTAATTATCATATAATTAAACTTAACCTAAGTAGGATTAAGATTAATTAAACTATAGATTAATCTAATCTATATGTTAAACTAATCGGTGAATTAATAAACCTATTTAACCTAAGTTATTGCTAATTAACCTAACCTTGATTAAGATAGATTATCAAATGGACTAATATAACATTGGTCAAGCTTGGTAAATGACCATGACTACCCCTCAAATAAATGCTTAAATGACCAACCAACCAAGGCCTAATACTATTCATTTGGTAGGCTAATTGGTGGACCAATCAAAAGCTAACATGTATGGATTTGTGATGTCACCAAACATGATGATTACTAACATTTAATGGCATAAAAATCTGACCTTTGGTCGTTCATATCAAGTGGGCAAGGGTGGTGCACTTGAAGTTAGCTTAGCTTGGAAGTTTTGTAACAATGACCCTTTTGCCCTAGCTTTGGTTGGCCTATAAATAGCAAGCAATGTTCAACCATTCTATCATTCATTTTCAAGCTCAAAAATCAAGTATCAAAGCTATACATATATTGAGAGAGAGTTCTAGTGAGTTACTATCTTGGATATTGCAAAGAAATAGTTAAAGCTTGCAAACACCAAAGGTACAATTCCTTATAGTTTTTATGTTCGATTTTTCTTTCGTCTTAAATTTTCAAAAGCTCAAGAACGCGAGTCGTAGCCATGTACGATTGTCGTTCTCCGTGTTCTTCACGTGTTCTTGAGCCTTTCTACATTTTATAGTAGTTATAATGTCGAATTTCAATTCGTAGTTTAAAGCTTAATGAACATACGTAGTGGTCATGTACGGTTCATCCGTTCTCCGCGTATGCGTATGTTCTCGAGCATTTTTATAAATTGTTTTAATCAATTATACAAGCCGTTATAATGACCAATTTTTGTCAACTATAAAGTGTTATAATCACTTATGTAAGCAATTATAATGCTCAAATTATTTCATGTACGAAAACCAAAAGCTCAAGAACATAGTCGTTACCATGTACGGTTTAACCGTTCTTCGTGTTCTTCGTATGTTCTTGAGCAAAAGTCATGAATCTTTCTATGAGAAGGTTTGTGATTTGTTATTTTTATGTTATAAAGTGATATTGAGTCTTACAACATGATTTCATAAAGAGTTAAAGCAAGCGGTACCATGTTTCACATGGTTAACCCTAAAAATATTGTTCAATGTAAGCATACTGACCTTTTTGCTAAAATTACGAAATTTTAAAGTCAGAATCTGCCTTAGTAACCTAAATGAAAGTTGTATATCATGAAATTCTAAGAAATTTAGACTCAAAAATCACTTTAAAATGTTTCCGGATGACAAAGTTATGGCAGTTACCGGAAAGGACGTCAAAGCTGAAAATTTTAAGGGGGCATTCGGGTGGAAGCACTAATTTTTGAGTTTTTGAGTTAGCCAAATTTTCTAAAAATTCCACCAATAGAAATAGTCTAGTTTAGTGATAAAAACACGTTTAGAACGAAAAAATTCGATGAACTAACATTCGGTACGCGAAACCCTTTGTATAGGCGCTTTAAACGATTACCGGGAAACCCTAGGTTGTGCTAAAGGCAAGTTTTCTATCCTTAAACCTTGTTTACTTGCTTTCTATATGATTTATACATATTGTGTATGCAACGTGTTATAAATCTTTGATACGAGAGTTATTGCTTTTTGTTTCGGCATAACTTGCAAAATGAAATGATTATTCGTGATAAATTCGAATCATGCTTTATTATATCAAACCAAGTCGTCTTGTTGCGATCCTGACATGTGAAGTAAACTGAGATGAACAAATATGTATTACTGTTCTTGATCTGTCCAGTGTATTGTATGTTATGCATAACATAGGATGTCATTAGGTTGATCCCCTTTCTATATCCACTGTAAAAGGTTCTAAGTCGAAAGACAAAGAACAGTTCAAGGTCTAACCACCACTCAGTCTTACTATGTTAAAACATTTGTAAATATCAATTGTTATTCCATGAGTCCTTACAATCCTTATCGGTGTGAGTTCACTTATATGTTATGTGTTTAAGACTTGCTGAGCATTTTAGCTCACCCTTGCATATAAACCTAATGTGCAGACAAACCCGAGAGCTCCGGCTCGAAGAAGAAAGGAAAGAAGAAATGCGTAGACTAGTTTACTGCTTTCCTTAACTGTTCTTAACTGTAGTCATAATGACATTTTGTAATAAGAACAAGTTCAACACATGTAACCGGATATTATATAAATATTATCAAGTTTTATCACATTCTCTTGTTACGTCTTTACTTTGATTAAACTTAGAATTATTAAAACTTAACATAGTATTAATAATGATCTATTTATCTGGATGAGGATCGGTAAATAACTTGTGAGTGCTGTACATCCGAGACCGGACTAAGCGATGTTGACTAGTCAAATCCATCGTTAAGGTTCCTCGGACCCAGGTATAACTCGTTATTACTATTCTGAATGTCGGATAAGTAGGATTATTAATATGAAGAGATATCACTATAACCAAATATGTTTCGAATGAGGGTTTTAACTATTTGGGTAATGTTCTGTACGGAAAGAGAATTTTGCACCGGACAAAGATACAACCATTTGTCACGGATAAAGATGCAAACATTTATCATGGGTGAAGATGCAAACATTCACCGCGAGATTCTCTGTTCCCAAGAGCCGTCCTAATGATTTAATACCGTGGATGTCGAAACATGTAAAGTTATAGAATATCTAAATATTAAGGATAAAAAAGTTATGTTTAAGTATTAAGTCTCTTGTATCAATTATAAGGACTTGATATAAAATAATGAAAGATCTTTGGGAATTAAGATGAGAACTTTGTTTGAGAATAAAGGAAATCATCTATAAACCTATTGATTTAGCATTTATAGTGAGCACCAAGTCATCTATAGTAAGTATAGTGATTTGGGGGCGTCACATCGAGAGCAACTGCGCTGCCCTATAAAGACGGTTTTGTCTGTCGCCTAAAATTTAAGGATTTTGTTTTAACATCTATTGAAAAAATGGTCATATCTTTCTCATCCAAACTTCAATTGAGATGATTCAAGATATTTTTGGAAAGCTGGGAAGTAGATCTACAACTTTTGTGTTTTAGGATTTAACAAACTCCTCCTATATCAAGGTCAAAATCAGTACTGAAGTGACTATTGCGTAATTGGTAAGTTAAAAATGCAAGCATAGCAACTCTAAACTTTGATCTACCAAGCCTTGACTCCAATTCCTACCAAATAACATCAAAACACATAAAATCAATATAAAACACTTAAAACTAATATAAAATACTTAATAACTCACAAAATATTAAGCTAAAAAATAAATAAAATTCGCTTATCAATGAGATAGGACCACTCTTCACCATTTGATAGTCTCTGCTTATTACTTTTACTGTCTATTCTGCATTCTGTAATATTAGCTTCTAGATATCTAATTAAATGTAAGCTCTAGGAAAATTGATTTAGATTGTATTGGGAGTTTCCTTTTAAAGATTCTTTTATCAAATGAAATCTCTTTGGGTATTCTTTAGATATAGCACAAGTGAAGGAAAAAATATAATAGTTGATCTAAATATAATTAAGCACAAAAGAAATAGTCAATAATACTTTTGTATTGAGTGAAATCAATACATTTACATCATTTGTTTTCATTTAGCTTACTTGCAGAAGTTGAGGATGTCTTTATGGAGGTGGTTGTTTAAAACCATTTTCTTTATAGAGCTTTTTGACATTCTCAAAGTTTATTTCATCAATTAGCTTCGTCTTCCATTCAAGAGAGAAGTTCATCCTGCTCACAATTTTCTTGTTCTACAAAATCTTGGCTAATTTCTCACAAACTTATCATTAGTAGAGTCGAAAATTATATTATCTACCTAGATTTGTACTAACAATGCTCATATTTCCAAAGAGACAGCATAATGTCTATTTTGCCAATAGATTCATACCATGCTTTGATTACTTTTTATAATAAGGAGAGTTAAATCAACAGAACCTGAGAATTATTCATCTTGAAGTTGAACATAGTCTGCTTCTTGAAGGTCATTATTGACGAATACATTTTCAACATTCACTTGGGCATACTTTGATCTTCAAATGGTCACCATGAGCAAACAGCTTCCTGTATTCTTTTAATCATGTTGCTTGTGCAAGAACTTCATTATGATTTAATCCTTCTTCTTAATGTATTTTCTTTACAACTAGACTGGTCTTGTTTCTTGTGATCACACCGTCTTCTATTTACTTCTTGAAAATCAATTTGTGCCATTTTTTGTCTTGCATCCATATTGAGAAAAGATCTTCAAATAGGAGTATTCACTCTGTATAGTAGATCTTGTATTGACTTTAGCAGTTGAATCTTCAATGATTTGTGTGACACTTTTCACATCTTCATTTTATAGGTATGCCTATCCTTGTCCCTTCTTATCTGTGTTTTTTAGGATTGAGTTCTGATGTTGTAGGTTTGCCAATTCGTAGAGTCCTCAGATTTGGAAGTGTTGTTTTTGTGATTTCTTCATTAATCCTACGATCGTTGAGGTAAAGATCGTAGAATTGACTTGTTCGTCGTCTTTATTATTTTCATTTCTACGACAGGTAAGGCATCGTTCGTAAAGTTCATCTGCTCTTTTTCAATTAGTGTTGAGGATGTAAAATGTACAGTCAAGGATGCGCAGACAACCAAGATTTGATTTCCTTTTGTTCCAAGAATTATTCTTAGTGTAGCAGGAATGTTGACAGCTTCAGCTATTAAAGATCACAAGTGTCCATCTGGTTTTATCTTTGGGGAGAAAAAAAATCTCTGTAAATCTGCAGTGATCATCCATGATGATTGTAGTGCATTTCTTTTCTTCAAGATTTGACAGTTGATACTTTCTTTAATGATGCATTTTCTTAAATACTTTCTGCTGACAACTTTAAATGATCTTCTCTTTATTGGAGATTTGGTTGAAAATTCAGAGACTAGACCTTTGGATACTACTCTTGTCCTAACATCTGGCTGTGTTAGGAAGACTTATTTATGTTTATCGTCGAATATTTGGCTGATGCTCAATAGATTGTGCTACATTCCTCTTTTCTTTAAAGCACTATAGAAGAGCTTGATATGCATTGAGCATCCACTGTTGTTTTCCATGTTTATTCGATGGAGCTTCTTTTCTGCATTTTAGTACTCATACTTGGTTGAGTCCATTAAACTTTGAATACCCATAGATGTTTTAATCTTGAGTTTGAAGGTATGGAATATGTATTTGAAATCACACATAACAGTAATATTATCAAAAGTGCATCATTGTATATTTAGTGTTTATATGTGAGTTTGGAAATATTATTGATCTAGACATGTATGGGCAATTTCATTTTCTAGACTTGTGCAGTTTCTATTACCATACTGATCATGTTATCTCTCTGTTTAATCATGTAATCGTTTACTCAATTATGGTAACACATATGCCGAATAACATAATATTACAAACAATTTTATTTATTTCAATTTGTTTATTCAAATCGACAATTTACAAATTTTATTTTAAATTATTTAAATATCACAACATAAATATTATTTATTTTGTATAAATATTATTAAAGATGATAAAATCAATTGTAGTTGGTGTTTTTTTCTAATATTTTATCGTATATTTATTTAGGCTTTTAAATTATTAAGATAATTTGTATAGATTATCATGTCATTATGATTTTATTATACATTAATTATATAAAATAAAAGTAAACTAAAAACACATACCTTTTAATTCTATATATATTTTTTTACATATTTATAGCTTTATACTATATAAAGGTAGTAAGTGAGAAGTTCTCATTACAAAATAAAGCATTTCAATCGATATCAATACTTTTAAACTCTTTCTGCAAAATACAAAATAATAATAACAATAATACATACCTAAATAATAACAATAAAATATATCTAAATCTAATAAAAAAAATTCATTTTCATGTATATCTTTCAATATTACGTAGAGTCCAAAGTCATTAATATTATGAGTCTATAACCTTATATTAAAATATGGAATAACATAAAAATATTAATATTTTTCTAAATATCTTAATCTAATGTGAAAAATATATTTTAAATCCTACTTTCTTTCTCTATTTTAATATGAGTCTATATCATAATATTAAAATACAGAATAACATGTGTATATTAATATCTCTTCAAATATCATACTCTATAAAGAAAATAAATCTAAATTCATCTATTTTTTATATTTTATATAATTTAAGTTACTTTTATTTAGTAGGAATCAATTCAACTTAAGATCAATAATCATTCAGTTGGATTCATTAAATGTCCATAAATATCCATAACATCTATAAAATAATATATTTACTCAATATTATTCTACTTTTGTGATATTTCTCTTTATGTTTATATATTATACGAATAACAAGAGCTTAGTTGTTATTATTATTATTATTATTATTGTTGTTGTTGTTATTTTTTTGGATTATTGAATTCTAGGACAAGTAATTACTTTTTTAATCTATGCTTTTGTAGGAACACTATTGCTAAGTTTCTAATTTATTAGAAAAATATATTTTTTATTTATTCTAGCATATATTATTATAGATAAAGTGTATATTATATATATATATATATATATATATATAAAGTGATATTTGTCCTTTATCAATTTTTTATTAAATTTAAAACAATACTTATATGCCTCTTTAGCAGAATAAAATTTATAACTTTATATAAAATAACTTAAAATAGTAAATTAAAAGTTTAATCTATAAGTTTTTTATTTTAAAGAAATAATTATATGTATATATATATATATATGGGAAATTATCCATAACAACCATTTACTATGCCAATTATTCCAGCAAACAAATCTTAGATCGCTAAAAAAGTGATCTAATGGTCAATAGTAAAATCAACTATTTACTAGCCGCCATTAGGAGTAGCGGCCAGAAAAAAAAAATTGAAATTTTTTTCCCTATCCACCACTCTACCAAATTATCCTCTTGGCCACCACTCTTAGTGGTGGCTCGGAACTTGTCGTCGTCGACTAAAGTCCGACAAATAAAAAATGATTTCATTTTATGGTTCTTCCTAGCCACCATTAGGAGTAGTAACCCAAGAAACGGCGTCGTTTCCTGGCCTTTACTCCTAGTGGCGACCAAAGAAGGAACCAAAACGACACTGTTTTGGTTCTTTCATTAGCCTCTACTAGGAGTAGCGGTCAGGCCCAAGGGTCGCTTCCCTAGGCTCTCACTTGGATCGTATCCCTAGAATCAAATTGTAATAGAATAAATTCTCAATAAAAAATATATGTTACATAAAAAAGATAATTTTTTCTTAGATACCCATAATTCCCCTAGCCTAGGGGCCCCTTTCTTAGACTCCCCCCTAGGTTCATATCTCTATAATTGAGTTGTAATAGAATAGGTTCTCAATAAATAAATAAAAATACTATTTCATATTCCTAAACTCCCCCTAGAATCACATCCTTAAAAACAAGAAACACAATTTCATATCATATGCTCCCCTTAGGACCCTATCCCTAGAATCCAATTATAATAGATTTTTCTCAAAACAAAATATACAATTGCATATCCTTGGGCACCCGTCATATCCCTAAGCTCCTTGAGGACCGTATTTCTATAAGCGAATTATAATAGAATAAGTTCTAAAAAAAACACAATTTTAATTGAGATACTACTTGAATTCTATTTAGAAAAATATTACTATTATAAAAAGGAAAAGTCTTACTAAAAATAGAAGTATTATTTTAAAAGTGTCCTATTTTAAATAAGAAAAGCAAAGTTGTAGATACTCTATAAATAGAGTATTATATTTAGTTGTTGAAGTATAACAAAACCAAAAATCATGTACCATCTTAAGAGTTGAGAGGGGATATTATGGATTTTGTATTTATGTGAGGGAAAGTATTTTTGTAACTTTTATATTCCATGCAAAAAAGTTATACTGTCGTGGGAGGGAGAGTTTTGCAGTTTTTAGTCCGTACAAAAAGTTATATTATAGTATTGTGGAATCTCAAGTTTTAAGGCATAAAACTTGGGAGGATTATTGTAAGTCCATTATTATTAATCTAATGGATATTCGAAGTTTGACCAGTGATCTTTTCCTTTAAGGATTTTCTACGTTAAATCTTGTGTTGTTTTAACTCTCTTTATTTTATATTATTTGGTTTGCGTCGACTTAATTCTGAACAAGTGGTATCAGAGCTAAGTTAATTGGATCCAAGGTAAGGTAGAATTAGTTGCATTGGTGTGGCAAATAAAGAGAGTGAAGCTTGAAGGAAATGGATTCAATGTTCGTCGTGATGATGATGAACAAGAGATTTTGCACGTATAGAAGATCACCATTGCAGTCACTAGATGATGGAGATGCTGATGAAAATGAAGATAATTATGGTATTACTACTGAAGATGCAAACGATGTGCATGTTGTGGATAACGCAGATGATGCAGATATTGTTGATGATGTGAATGTGGCGAATAATGAAGATGTAGATGTTATAGATAACGCAAGTATTACAAATAATGCGAATGTTGTAGATATTACAGATGATGTGAATGATAATGACCACTACGATAACAGTAATAGTAATGAAATTGAAGTGTTTAAGGATTTGAGTGGAGATAAGAACTATTGGATACTCTTCAAATTCTATTCAGACATGAAGTTAAAGTAGTCGGAGATTCGACTCGATGTAGGAATTATTAGGATACTGCTTGAATCTTATTTAGCAAAATATTATTATTATGAAAATGAAGAGATTTTACTGAAAATAGGTGTATTATTTTAGAAGTGCCTTATTTTGAATAGGAAGAACAAAATTGTAGGTACTCTATAATTAGAGTATTATGTTTAGTTATTGAAGTGTAACACAATAAAAAAATCATGTAATATCTTAAGAGTTGAGAGTGGATGTGAGTGGGTTTTATATTTGTGCGAGAGAGAGTGTTTTTGTAACTTTTATATTCAGTACAAAAAGTTGTAGTATTGTCGGAGGAAGGATTTTGCAACTTTTAGTCCATACAAAAAATTGTATTATGGTATTGTGGAATCCCAAATTTTAGGGTGTAAAACTTGAGAAAATTATTGTAAACTCATTATTATTGATATAATGGAGATTCGGAGTTTTGACATGCATTTTTTCTTTAAGACTATATTTGTTTGCAAAAAATATATTTGAAATTGGACTATTTGTATTAATTTAACACTAATTTCGGACTATTTTATCTCATGATGAAAATTAATAGTCCTTTAAATAGTCCCATGATTTTATTTTCTTATTATTCCTAAAGCTATTTATGTGAAATTATATAATCTCATGAAAAATTTAGAATTAATAGTCCCTCTCATTTTAAGTTATTGAATAATTTTATGGGACTAATAATCTAATATTAAAGAATTAATAATCATTTATCAAATGATTAAATAGTATAAAATAGTATTAAATTAAGGTAAATAGTCCAATTCCAAACATGTTTTTTATAAACAAATATAACCTAAGGATTTTTTACGTTAAATTTTATGTTATTTTAATTATCTTTATTTTTTATTGTTTGATTTGCGTCGATTTAATTCTCAACATTTTATACGAAATGAAAAATAGATTCTCAAAAAAAGAAACACAATTTCATATGGGGTGAAAATTGCCACGTACACATTTTTTCCAGTCTATTAACGACAAAGTTGAATCACAAAAAAAAAAAAAATATATATATATATATATATATCAATTGAAATAAATAATTTACTCTACTATAGTCGTTGGTCGAGAGTATATCAGTCACCACATACAAGTTACGGCCCAAAAAAATGCACATCTGGAGTCCAAAAGATTTTGAAGTCCATGCAATACTTCCAACTTTTCTTAACCAACGTAGCACCTTCTCCTCCACGTCTTTTTCTTCTTCATTATTGTCCCAAAATGATAGTCCCAACTCATAATATCTCTCCTCTATCCAAATCATAAAGCAACTACTGGTGAAAAGGATTCTAAAGCTATGAACAAGGTACCACTACTAATCAATGTGGCCATGGTTTTAACGGCTGCGACGATATACACGTGTCACGCAGGGAGCAACCTCCATCCTCTGATCCTGGTTCCCGGGAATGGCGGGAACCAACTGGAGGCTCGGTTGACGGCGGAGTATAAAGCCACGAGCTTGCTCTGCAGCCGGTTCTACCCGGTTGTGAAGGAGAAGGGCGGGTGGTTCAGGCTTTGGTTCGACCCGAGTGTCCTTTTGGCTCCCTTTACAGAGTGCTTTGCCGAACGCATGAGGCTTTACTATGACCTGGAAGTGGATGATTACCGGAATGCCCCTGGGATTGAGACCAGGGTGCCTAGCTTTGGTTCAACGAAGTCCCTTCTTTACCTTGATCCTCATCTCAAGTGAGCTCTTATTATCCTTCCCTCTTCTTTCATTGATGTTGTACTTTTACATTTTAATATTTTAATATTACATTTAAATTGAAATAATAAAATAAGTGAATAATCGAAATAGAGAAATAAATAAAATAGAGACTAAAATTATCATTTTATTTAAAGTAAACAAGTTATTTTATATTTTTTTTTAAATAATAAAATTTATAAATGTGAAAAAATAAGGAGTAGACATAATTTTTTTTTTTCATTATCAAATTCATCTTCGGATAAGTGTTCAAAGCACTAACGGTGTTAAAGTTCACCGTGTTGCAAATAAACCTATTATTGTGTTTGCTTCGAGTTATTTGGACATTTATCTATCGTGTAACAAACAATTCGTAAGTCTTTATTAAGAGTCAAAACTCAAATATGACTCGTTATTGTTCTCTAGATGAGAATTTATGTTTGTTTTAAGGCATATATAAAAATAAGAAATAAGAAATTTAAGGTTTTACTATTCTAGGCTCCAATTATGTTAACAATTAATAACAAAGTTAATATAGAGGTTAGACATGTTAAAGAAAAACAATAATAATAATCACCCCATAGTAATAGTAATAGTAATTTTGATTGGAACTTTGAAGACCTGATTTAATAAACTGAAAACTGATAATACCAATAGAACAATTTGACAGATTAAAGGAAATAACATACACCTTTTCTTTTAAGTTTTGGTCTATATGGGAGCGGCAAAAAGGGGTAATATTTCACTGTAATTGTCGTGTTTTAAGAATTATCTTACTGAGCTTTAAAAAAATAAAATTGACATATAAAATTGTGTAAAAATTATTAATTGGGTCATTTCGTTCAACGCAGACGTCAAATAATTTTTTCTATTTTCATATGTGACTTTTTATAGAAAAAAAAAAAGACACGAAATTGCTGATGTGTGCTAATCAGTTGGACCCACCCCATTTTAGTAGGGGTAATTAAAAAAATGACAATTTCATATTTCAAAATAAGATTTTTTTAATATGTGTCTTAAGAGTATATGTTAAGCGCAAAAAACAAGATATGAGATCCATTAAATATTACTTTGTTTATGCATTTACACTGAATTCAATGTATAAAAAAATAATATACTAATAAATTTTATGTATTAAATTCAGTACAAATATATAAATAAATAATATTTAATAGGTCTTATTTCTTGTTTTTTGTGCCTAACATATACCCTTAAACACATGATAAGAGGACCTTTCAAAATATAACTAAAAATTCTGAAAATTATTTAATATTTTTAATTTTAAAAATTGAAATTATTATCATATAATGAAACCATTAAATCGTCTCTTTCCAACACAAACAAAACTACAATCTAAAAGATAAATCTGTTAAAAATCAATCACCATTCAATTTACTGTCTTTCCAAACAAAAAAAAAACCTAAATCTTCTTCTCTTTATGTTTCTTTCCAATCCGAGATGGCGAGCAGCAATTGCTAAGCAAAACATATCTAGGTTTTTGGAATGAAAATGGTGGAGCTTAGGACATGGGTCGTAGATGAGGGGGATTTTCAGATCTAGGTTCGGGAGTGGTTGAATATGAGTAATCATGGAGGTGTTAATCGGCGATGAAGGTGAGAGAACGGAGGAGACAGAGAAACTTCGGTTCCAGTAGGTGGCGAAAGGAGGCGAGAAGAGGTGGCATCATCGCTGACGGCAACCATTGGGGTTTAAGGTGTTGATGAAATTTTCTGACGGGTTGCGTCTCTATCTTATGTCAAAGGTGTGATGGTGGTGATGAAATTTGGGTGAGTATTTTCACAATGTTTTGGTGAGATTTGATGAGAAAAAAGATTTTGATTGGCAGAGGAAATGGGTGGGTAGAAATTTAGATAGAGAAAGTGATAGTTGATTTTGGTCTTCATTATCTTTGGGATTTTAGATTTTCTGGAAAGCTTTGATGGTGGAGGTGGATTTCTTTTAATTTCTATTTTAAAAACTCTGTGGTTACGCATCGGCAATTACTGTATTTTTATTTTTATTTTGAAAAATCACATATAAAAATAGAATAAATTATTTGACGGCTATTTAAAAAATTAGACGGAATGACTTAATTAAAAAATTTAGTGTGTTAATTTTATATTTTTAAAATTCAATGTTTTAATGTTTAAAACACACTATCACAGTGGAATATTATCCCTTTTTGCCATGTGGGAGCATACAAAAACTAGCCAGAGCACCAAAAACAACGACTCAGTTAAAGCCCAATTTAAAACATCTATTGGACATGGGCAGGCCATTTAACACTAGTTCGGGTCAAGTTCTGAAGAAAGTTTGCATAATGTTACCCAGTAGCTAATAGCTATCCTCCTAAAATGACTAGAGTTGTTAAGATTTTCAAAGAAGTATGGAATTCTGCAGTGAGAGAGATTATCTAAAATTATGATCTCACTGGAAAAATTATTCAGTGCTCTTAGGACACCATGTGACAATGCCTCAGGAACACTGAATAACTTCTCACCTTATTGACTTTATTTAGCCTCCTTGATTATTATTTTATTTATGAAAAATGGTATTTTGCATGGGCTTTATCTTTTATAGATTGCATGATAATGGTTATTGATTTATCACTCCAAATGACCAATGCTCAATTAAATTTCCAAATGACCTGTCCCGGAGGAGTCCTAATCTTTTGTTTAGTAATGTCAATGAATTAGGCTGCCCATGAAGCTAGGTCCAATTCGGCCCTCAAGTTAGGTCCGATTCGGCTTGACTTGAACTCGCTTGAACAAGCTTCTTACTTGTTTAATTAAACGAGTTGAGCTCGAAAAGTGGAGTGTTCGGCTTAAGCCCGGCTTGTTTAGTCTCGGTTTGTTTAGGCTCGGTTCGTTTATCATTTAATTAATTAATTTTTCTTATTTATATAATTAAAAAGTTAAACAAGTTGAGTTTAAATTCAAGTAGGCTCAACTCGCTTGAGCCCGACCCGAGTTTGAACTTGGCTCATTTACTAAACGAACCGAATTCGTATAGCAAATCTCAAACTCGTTTTAAAACTATAACAAATCTCAAACTCGTTTTAAAACCTGATCTAACTCAAGCTCAGCAAGTCAAATCTTAACTTAACTCGTGTTGTTTATAGCTCTACCTTTTGTAATTTTTATTCAAAAATGGTAATCTTTTTTTGAGAGTAGAGTATTATTTTTAACAGGCGTTCAAAAGTAATTTGATATTGCGGATAGCCCGGTGAAAAGGGCGCTGACACCCACTTGACCCATTAGGCCAGAGTCTCGTATCATATGGAGGGAAAATATGCAATGTATTTATTTTAAGAGTTAATTGTACCAAATTATTATTGTTTTAATTTCCGAAGTGATATTGATAACATTGTCAATTATTTCATATTCGTTGATATAGTTCTAATATTATTTTGTAGACATGGTTCAGTCAGTGAAATTTTATATGTTGAAGGTAATTTCCTTGGTAAATTTACAATTTTTTGTGTAGTTCCTTACCAGTACTTTGTGTTACAGGCACATAACATCATATATGGCATCCTTGGTGAAATCTCTAAAGAAACTCGGCTACAAAGACAGCAAGACCCTCTTCGGAGCACCGTACGACTTTCGTTATGGTCTCGCAGCCGAAGGTCACCCATCACACGTTGGTTCCAAATTTCTCGAGGACCTAAAAAATTTAATTGAACAAGCAAGCACTACAAACAGAGGAAAACCCGTAATCCTTCTATCCCACAGCTTAGGAGGCCTATTCGTTCTCCGCCTTCTAACTCGAGCAACGCCCTCTTGGCGCCAAAAATATATCAAACAATTTGTGGCACTCTCAGCACCGTGGGGTGGCACGGTCCAAGAAATGCTCACATTTGCCTCGGGGTACTCACTAGGCGTGCCACTAGTCGATCCATTGCTAGTAAGGGCAGAGCAAAGGAGCTCAGAGAGCAATTTATGGCTAATGCCATCTCCTAAACTATTTGGTCGCGATAAATTACTTGTTTTTACACCAAATGCCACATACTCGGCCTATGACATTGCGAGATTTCTTAATGACATTGGGTTTTCGGAAGGGGTTGATCCCTATAACATGCGCATTTTGCCCTTGGTACTCGAGGATTTGGAGGCGCCTGAGGTCGCGATTACATGTATAATTGGGAGCGGTGTTAAGACACCAGAGAGTTTGTTTTATGGAGAAAGCGGATTTGATAAGCAGCCGGGGATTGTGTATGGAGATGGTGATGGTACGGTGAATATGGTGAGTTTGTTGGCTCTTGAAAAAGAATGGGGTACTATGAAAAATCAGCCCCTTAAGGTGATTAAAATAGAAGGTGTTTCTCATACATCTATATTGGAAGATGATACTGCACTTGATGAAATAGTTGGAGAAGTTCATTCTATTAATTCTCCAAGAAATAGTATAGCTTTCTTAAGCTCACAATCATAGTGGGAGGTATATATATGTTCTTCTGTTATCTTGGATTTCACCTTGTTGAATCAATTCTCACATAATCAATTCGTGAGTTGATATTCGTTAACACCCTCTCTTAAGGGTTAGTTTTCTCACTACTACTTGTACCATGATTTCGCACTAATAATTGTACCTTGACAAAGAGAGTTGTTGGTTAAACTCAGTAATGAAAACACGACATGAACACAAATATAGCATATAATTTTGCATTTTTTATTTTATTAAAAGGACTTTTAGAGTAGGAGGTATATTGCTAGCAGGATTGGACACAATTCAAACAAAAGTAAAGGGTGGGATAGGTATATTTCCCTCCTGAATATATCAAAATATTTAAATTTTATCAGTTGGTTCACATGACCACCATAATGTTGATCTATTGGCTCTAATTGCTTATTGCCATTGTTATGCTTCGGCCAATGGCAAACGCTAACCATTTTTGGGAAGTATTCAACTAAATATTGGAAAGCCTCTGATCCAAAATTGATCCATAATGGCACTGATTCTGGATTGATGCCATTGTTTGTTCAATTGTAAGTATCGGATGGACTATAACTTTGAAATGTATTGTGTTTAAGTCCAAAACGTGATATTTGTGAGTTAAATAAGTTGTGTTTGAAATAAATTGTACAAAAACAAACAAGATTTTCAAGTGTTTTTTGAATTTTTAAACGCATTAAACGCTCCAAACACTGCGTAACCAAACATGCGCTATAATTTTATGATCATTTCCTTTTAAATTCAAGTATGTTTTCCCCTGCAGTAGTACAAGTTTATGAGAGCTGGAGTATTGAGGGTAAAAGTGAATGATATGATGGGTGTAGAATTGTTGTTTTATGGAAAGTGTTGATGACAGGAAGTATTGTCAGGTGTCACTCCCACTCAACGACTCAGATGGAGTGAGCTTTTCACTTCACAGAACCATTCGATTGGCCTTTTAGCTTTTAGGTAATAATTGTTCCAAACTGGCCACCTATTCCTCACCATTACATTGTATGGTAGTTCTACTCTCACTGCGACCATGTGTTAATTGTTTTCTTGATGGAGGCGACTAGTTTTTTTAGTGGGGAGGGGGAACTTGAATTTTTGGTAATATCCCATCTATAGTAATCGGTTGTTAGGAATACTATTGCAACAACCACATACAGTAGTCAATTTGACTGTAAAAGTTACTGCCGCTAGAGGCTCTAGCGACAGAACCCTTACTAATAACCGACAGGGCGATATGTATTTATAATTTAAAAACTAATATATAATTTATAATTCTTTTAGATCTGAGAGGACAGAAAGGCTTGGTGAAGGTCCGGCACAAGGAATCTAACAGCACATAATATTTCATTCATGGACATTTGAACATTTTCCATGATTTCCTTGTTTCTGTTCTTCCAAATTGTCCAAACAACGGCAACGAAAATTTGATTCCGTTTGTAATCAGGACACATGGAAGAAAATTTATGGCTTTGCAGATTGTTTTGAACCCACTCAGCAATGGACATAAAAATTTGATTGGCATAAAGGATGCCATTCTCACTTTGACCCCAGATCAAGTACCTATCTTGACTCCCATCCCACCTAGGTAAAGGAACTCCCCAAATAAGTCTAGCAATTTCATTATTTAAAAGAGTTCCCACCCTACTTAGATCCCAAGTCCTATCTGGCTGTATAATGTCACTAACACATAAGGCGAGGTCCGCAGGAATAATGTCACTCTCCATTAGCTCACACCAAGGCTTAGAACCAGCCCAAATATCAAACCATAAAGAGTCTATTCCCATTCCCAACCCTCCACTTAAAACTATATTTCATCATTTTTAAACTTTTCACAATACCTTCCCAAGTAAAAGAAGCTTCTCCACTCACAGGGCATTCCAAAAACACTTTGTTCCTCACATATTTCTCCCTCCATAAATCAGCCCACATGTTTCTTTCTCCATTGAACACTTTAAAACCATTTTTAGCAAGGCAGTACTATTAGCTTCTCTCATCTTCCTAATTCCCAGCCCACCGTTGGCCTTACTTTCGGTCACCTCTTCTTGGTTCACTAAATGCACACCTTTATTACCATTTTTATTAGACCACAGAAAACTCCTATTTCAGTTGTCAATCTTATCGGACTAAAAATTATATTGTTATAGCAAATATACGACACTTTTATAGATGTTATAGCCCGTCACTTATTATTCTGACAATAATATTTATAGCTGCAATAAATAAATTGTATAATTAATATTAAGAATGAGAATACAAACCTCGAAGTTTAAAAAAATAATAAAATGAAAACACCATAAATAATGGGAAAATACAAAAGAATTACATAGCTGACATCAAGAAAGAGAATACAAGGCTCTTGGACAAAAACAAGAATAAAAAAATTAAATTAAGATATAAAAGAAAAGAATAAAACAGTTTAAAAATCAGAAACAAAGTTTAAGGAAAAACACAAATTCAAATAATTATTGAGAATTAAACTGGGAACTTAATTGATCTCGGTCCTCACTTTTAGCCACATCAAAGTACTGAAGTATGATATCATTGGCGGGAGTTATAGTTCTTAAATTGTGGATTTTGTAGAACACCGAGCATTGAGCTGAACCTTTAAAAAAAATAAAAAGACAAAAGGAAAGTGTATTGGATACATATAAAAATAAATAAATAAAAAGGGATTTTCAAAGAGCATTGAACTTTTTTCTTTCTTTTATTATTATTATTTTATTTTATTTGGTGATGGTGAATTCTCAAGATTATTATATCATTTAAAACACTGAGATATACTAAGCACAATTTATAAGGATAATCGATTCCATTATTGGGTATCTAATATAACCACTTCAAATGACTTGTAATAAATGTTCTAAAGGCATCGTCATTTTATAATATAATAAAGTTATTAAACTGGATATGCGGTTCCACGTATATACATTAATTAGCTCGGTATCTCGTGTCAAACACGAGATTTATAATTATATATCATTTATCAATTATAATTTATATTATTATATGTACTTAAAATATTAGTTAAATAATGATAGTGTGATACCGTAAATGATAATAAAAAATATTGATAAATAATAAAAATATCTCTCTAATTTTGAACCAAATTAAAAAGATAATCATCATATTTGTAATTTTAAAACAAAGTAAGTATCAGTTAATTTTTTTTTTTTTATAGAAAATGACTTTAAAATAGTTAGGCATATAACCTAACCTAGTAATGATATTCATATACATTTTTAGTTTTTAATAAAATACATTGGCTCGTAAAGATAATATATATATATATATATATATATATATATATATATATATATATATATATATATATATATATATATATATATAAAATAAAAGAGAAGAAGAATAATTAAAAGAGAATTATAAATAAATGTATAATAGGTTTCAAGTGTCTTAATTGAAATTAGGAGTCACGTTGAAATTGTATCTTCTCAAGTAACCAAAATAAAAACAATTAAGAAATATTTTAAAAGAATTTTAAATGGATAAAATTAATAAAAATTATAATTTTTGATATATATCTCGTGAACTAGATAATACATATCTAAAATATAAATAAATAAAAATATCAAGTAAAAAAATTTATGAGTCAACTCAGTTTAAATGTAACCAAAACTTTACTATTGACTCGTATGAGAGATCGTTGTTTATGCCAATAGATTACACAGCAAAGATAAGCTAAACAAAATGTCACAGTAGTTAGTAGTGGAAGGTGCTGATAGCAGAATGTAGCATTTCATTTGATTAGATAAAGTAACAAACGACATCGTCTTACTTAATTAGTATATCAATTTCAATGACATCGTCTGTTAGCTTATTTTGTTATAGGAGACACTTGTAGTAAATTAAGTGGGAAGGGTTGTTAGACTGGTTAGATTCTATAAGTTCTGCTAGCATATAAGGGGTATGAATGATGTAACAGAGGCATGAAAAAAATTATCTGAAATTCTTTTTTCTTTCATTCAGTTCAGTTGCTTTCCTTTTTGTTATTTCCTTTACTTTCTTGCAAATTGTTTGAGTTTATTAGCTTAATCATGACAAATTGGTATCAGAGCAACCTTGGCCGACGATGGCAAACGCTACGGAGGCGAGTCTCCAGGAACATGAGAAAAAAATTATAGTTTTGGAAGGAAGAATGAATTATATACAAGATCTAATAGCGAAGGACTTTGAACAGAAATCGGCATGAATTGGAACGATGAGAGAGCAAATCTCTCAGATTAGTCTGAAGGTGAAAGTTGTTAGTGATGGAGTAGTTCAGAAGATTCTAAAAGCGTTTGATGCCTTCCAAAGATCGGAGGAAGAGAATTTTGCAACGATTGAGGTACCTAAACCCATGCCTACTCCATTATCCACCAATGTGTCTCTAGATCTGCAACCACCAACATCACCTGCCAACAATATACCTATGTCCACTACTATACCTATTTTAAATAATCAGAACTCTTATAACACTAATCTTACACCACCTACACTTATTCCGCCTACAACCTCATTGTCAGAACTAGTTGTTAGGCCTATGGTCATGTCTGTTCCAGGCCCAACTACCACCAGAACTACACCGTCAACTGTTAATATGGGAATTTGGCCTCCATATTCAGATCCAATCACTACTGTAGGAATAATTTCACATATGACCACATCTTACATTCCCACTGCACAGGTCTCCAAAACCCCCTATTCATAGCAATCCCTATAACCACTTAAACCAACACATACCAGTTACCAGCTAATACCACCAGTTACCACTCTACACCACCATTACCAGAGCCACCACCTATATCTTTTGCGAACACTACCATCCTATACTACAACATCTATGTTTCACCCTACACTTCCATTGATCCACATTACTGTAATCCCCATTCTCCAATCACTAATTACATTCTAGTTCATGAGGATGATGAGGCTACGCATCAAGTGTCCACCTAACAAGAGCCTACTCTGCATCCATTTGTTATGCATCAACAAAGGATTTCCCAATCTGTTCCTTCACATGTTCCTCAGCCTCATCTTAAACATTTTCACTCGACATCAATAGCAACATCATCTATTCAACATTGGTATAACCAATATATTGTATGTAAGACCCCGAATTTATGAAATACAAAATTTAATTTTTCTTCATATATATTTTTCCTGAAACAGTAAATGGTTAAATTGACAAAATTGAAAGTTAAGGATGTTATGTGCAAATTTTATTTTGTCGGACAATATTCTTTTTGTCGGGGAATATTCGTTTTGTCGGGGAATATTCGGGCCGTACGACGGCGCCGAAATAACAAATTATTTGTGGACCCCACAACGGAATATTTGTCGGATATAGAAAACGACAGAAGTAACCTTTTTAAATAAAAATAGTCAACGGTGTTAACTGTTAAAATACCGGTGATAAAAGAATAGTAGCATACGGTAATTTATGGTATTTTCTGTAGCACACGGTACTCTACAGTAGCACACGGTATTGCACAGTGTCTCATATTATTGGTCTGATAATTGACACCGTAATTGTTACGCATCATTTCATCAATAATTGTCACTGCATAATATTTTATATTATCAATTCAATTATTGTTGCTACATAGTATTTTGCATTATTGATTCAATAATTGTCATTACACTGTATTTCATATCATCGAGCCAATAATTGTTGGTGCACTGTAGTTTAAAATTATTGAATCTAATAATTGTCACAGTAGCAAATACACTATAATTTATATTATTAAATTAATAAAAATATGTAACGTGTTTCTTACATTATTGTGGTAACATTATTTTATATGTTGGACTCACAGGAAGAATAAATAAATAAATAAATAAATAAATAAAAAATAAAATAATTAATTTTACTATTTGAAATAGTAACGTGAATAGTGACGTGAATAGTGACGTGAATAGTACGTGAATAGTAAGAAACATGTGGGACCCATTGTGGGGCCCACATGAAATGTGAGAAATGTGAGAATTTGCTGAAGAGTTGGTGGAGGCTGCGCAGCAGCCTCTGCTGAATTTTTTTCTGTTCACCTACCACGCATAGTAACTTATTTTCTCCTATAAATAGCTTGCTCAGCTGAATAGAAAAATCACACCTAAAACATAAAATTTTTCTATAAGAATTTTATGAGTTTTCTCTGAGAATAGTAAGGTTATTTTGAGAGTTTGAAAGCCAAAAGGAGTGCAGGAATTTTTCAAGTAAGTGTTTTATTAAAGAGTAGTAATTTCATAAATTCCTATTTTTCACGGTATTCACAAATCTTCCTTTAGAAGACTCTTCTTTGAGAAGATTCATTTTTAAAAGCTTTCTTTGGAAGATTTATTTTGGAATATTATTTTAAAAACTATTTTAAAGTTGTTATATTATACTACAAAAATTATGTTAAATATATATAATTTTGATAGTTCATAATATACGAGTTATCATATACTTTGAAATTTATATGTGGTAATTACTAATTATATTAAAAATATATAGGTTGATCAATCTCATTTAAATCAATATCCAGTCACGTGTTAAGGTAAGGGGTATCACTCTTTTCATCATCATAAATGGATATTATTTTCTTTCTTACTTGAAGGGATTATCATTCTTTGATTCTCGAAAATAATATCGTTTCTTTCTTGTGCCATTTATTTCCATGTATTAAATTGTGGGAATAACCTTACGGCGCGGTTTACCGCCTGTTGGTGAATAACCTTTTGTATTCATTCCTTATTAATCTTTGAGAATAACCTTACGGTGCGGATTATCGCCTGTTTGGTGAATAACTCTTCGTGTTCAAATTCTATTAAATTGTGGGAATAACCTTACGGTGCGGATTACGCCTGTTTGGTGAATAACTCTTCGTGTTCAAATTCTATTAAATTGTGGGAATAACCTTACGGTGCGGATTACGCCTGTTTGGTGAATAACTTTTCGTGTTCAAATTCTATTAAATTGTGGGAATAACCTTACGGTGCGGATTACGCCTGTTTGGTGAATAACTATTCGTATTCAAATTGATGGGAATAACCTTACGGTGCGGATTATCGCCTGTTGGTGAATAACCCTTGTTATTTGTCTCGTGTGGAAATAATTTGTCTACACGAATTATCACATGACACTTTTATTCCATATTCGTAAGTGATATCATTTTCCTTTATACTCATAAGGGATACCATCTTTTTCATCTTCCATTATTCAAACTTACTATGGTAAGGGATATTAATTCCCTTCACCTTTTGTTAATCAAACATGCTACGGTAAGGGATATTATTTTCTTCCATACACCTAAATCGAAACTTATTATGGAACTATTGCTTCTATAATTCCTGAAAATATTATATGTTCCATAATAGTTGAATTTCATTAGTTCAACTGAACCTTCCTATTTTCTGAACATTTCTATTGAACTGTAATCGTTATTCTGAACTGTGGATCTTGAATATCATTTTTAAATTTCACTCCACATCATGTTGGCAATTTGGACATTATTTGAATCTGCACAAAGTAAACTTCCGATACTTATTGTTTATCCTGTTCTTCTGTTCATCATTTGTATCACTGTTATTTGTATTAATCATCAAGAATCAAGCTGTTGTGAATATCTGTGGCCGGGGGCACAGATGTGATATAATTGTTGAACAGATGATAGGTTAAAGGCGATATACTAGGTTAAAGGCGATACATCTGTTCGGTGTCTTTTATGACACGTGGTGAATGTTCTCTTTGGCCCGTAGTGCAAAGATGAACTGTTGGTTGGTATGATTATGACCAAAGGCTGAATCTGGTATAATCATGACCGTTGGTGTTATATTGAATGTCTTTGGCCCGTAGTGCAAAGACGAACTGTTGATCTGCATGATTATGACCAGGAACTGTGAAGTTGTATTATCTTGACTAATGGTATTTCAGATGATAAAAGTTGATGATATTTTTACTAAAAAGAGAAGCGAGTGGACATTATAGTCTGCATTATTCTTCTAATAGATTGCTCATTCCGCTGCTATTATTGATCTGAACGTTGTTTAAGAATTTAACTGCAGTTTTTGATATAAACCTTGTAGTCTATTGTATTCTATCAAGAACTCAACTGTTGAAGGCTAATGATAAATTATTCGTCATTATCTTAGTCATGATATTTCTTACTGGGCTATTTGAGCTCACCCTTTCTTTTCGTTCCATTGTTTTTCAACAGGAGATGAGAACGTAACGGGGTCTAGCCGGGGAATGGAGTGAGAGTGCGGGGATAGCTATCATAGTCTTCACGTGTTATAAAATAGTGTGGCAATAATAATGAAGACTTAGTTGTGTTGTATTATCCACTGTATTGTTGTACGTTGTATTTCATTGTAATAATTTTGTTGTAGTCTTTTGACGACTCAAGTTTGGGCTGTGTGGGCCTAGATTTGGGGGCGTCACAGTTGGCATCAGAGCTTAGGGATATGGTCTTTAATGGAGATCTGGGGTAGAACTAGGAGGGGAGAGGCGAATATAATTAGTCACTAGCGTGTCCCACCTAAATTAGATTTTATTATCTAATGAGTTGATTTGAATATAGGGACATGAAGTGATGAGTCAGTTTATTTGAACTAACATCTATTTTGTGACCACAGATAAGTATGTCATCTGGAAATCAGGAGGTTAACCACGGAGTACCTGAAGTGAATGTAGAGGCCACAAACAATTCTTCTACAAACTCAGAGTTGAATAATTTGCCTAAAGCAAAAATTATTTGTATCCGATCTAAAGAAGAAGAAGGTGAAAGTTCTACCGTCGTTCTTCCAAATTCGTTCTTTAAAGGATATCCGGAACTTGCGGAAATTGTTGCCTTTAATTTGCTCGACAGTTGGAAACATATCATCACCTGGTTATGCTCGATAACAAAGGATCAAAATATATGGACGTTTCATATAAGTCTTTGGGATTTATGGTGTTCGAGCTATGATTTTCAAGATTATTTAAAAATGATGTATCTATACTTTTGGGCGTTACAATTTAGAGGAATTCAGGTTAAGTTAGTCACTATCGTGGAAACTGTAGTCTATCGAAAATACTATTTTAATGGAAATCATTGGTATGCTACTACTGATGAAGTTGAAGAATCTGAGAAACAGTTCGTTAGAGAACTATTTCGTGGTATCCCCATGGTTGAAATACGTGAAGATCCGGATGAAGTATATGGGACTCGATTTGATGATGACAGCCTTGATGATCAAGAAATCGAATGAGGTGATGACCGGTAAGCTATTCATCAATTCTCGAGAAGTCTATGCCATGTTAGATATTGACTCTATCCACTCTTTTATCTCACCTATATGTACTCAACGTTTAAATTTGCCTATTGAAAACTTAAATCTTGTCTTATCAGTTGAAATCTCATTGGGAGAAATACCTATTACATTTACTATCTATAAATCTTGCCTAGTTTAAATCAACAATCTCACATTACCTGTTGACCTTATTTCTTTGGAGATGCACGAATTTGATGTGATTTTAGGAATTGATTGGTTGACTACCCATCATGCTAAAATTGATTGTTTTCATAAGATTATTAGTTTTCATATTCCTAATCAACCTGTCATGCAAATTCAAGCAACTAAACCATTGAAATCTATAACTGTTATTTCTAGCCATAAAGACATTCGTTTATTGAAAAACGGATGTCAAGCCTTTTTAGCTCATGTCACTGATTTGAACAAAAATACGTCAAACTTGAATGATATTCCTATTGTTAATGAGTTTCCTGACGTTTTTCCTGAAGAACTTCCTGGCTTATCCCCAAACCGAGAAATTGAATTCTGTATCGATCTTGAACCCGATACTAAACCATTTTCCAAAGCTCAATACCAAATGGCTCCCATAGAACGCCAAGAGATGAAAGTTTGATTATTAGATATCGGTATCATTCGAGCGAGGAATACGAGAAGAGTTTTCAAGAACTCAAGAGGAGACTTGTTTCAGCTCCTGTTCTGACCATTCCATCAGGATCAGGAGAATTCGTCATATATAGCGATGCTTCAGGCAAAGGTCTAGGTTGTGTCCTTATGCAACATGGAAAGGTTATAGCTTATGCCTCTCGACAACTCAAAGATTATGAGAAAAATTATCCCACTCATGATCTAGAATTGGCAACAGTCGTTTTCACGTTGAAGATCTGGAGACACTACTTGTACGGAGAAAAAGTGGATATCTATACGGATCATAAAAGTCTCAAGTATTTCTTCACCCAGAAGGAACCTAACATGCGACAACGACGTTGGCTTGAGCTGTTGAAGGATTACGACCACACAATCCAGTATCACCCGGAAAAGGCGAACGTTGTAGCTGACGCTTTGAGCAGAAGATCTTATGCGAGTACAAGTGCACTGCTGACAACACAAAAGTGTATTTTGTACGACTTGCAAAAGATGGAGATACAGCTAAAAACATCAGGGACCCACTCGAAGATTGCTCACGTGCGAGTAAAACCGGCTTTAATGGATAAAATTAAAGCTGCTCAAGCTACCGATCCGGAACTGATGAACATGATGAAGAAAGTACAAGAAGGTGTCATCCCCGAAGCAAGAATCGACGAGACAGGAATACTTCGAGTTAACTCTCGACTCTGTGTTCCTAACGATCCTGATTTGAAGCATAAAATCATGATGGAGGCACACAATACGCCATTTGCAATCCACCCAGGAGGTACCAAGATGTATCGAGATCTTCGACATACATTTTGGTGGAACAATATGAAAAGGGAAATTGCAGAGTTTATCTCAAGGTGCCTAACTTGTCAACGTGTCAAGGCAGAGCATCAAGTACCTAAGGGTCCATTACAACCACTTGAGGTTCCCGAATGGAAGTGGGAACACATCAATATGGATTTCGTGATGGGTCTTCCCAAAGTTTCTCAAGGCTTAGATGCAATTTGGGTCATCGTAGATAGATTGACCAAATCCGCTCATTTCTTGCCTATACGAGAAAACTTTTCACTTGAACGTCTTGCCGGTATGTACATAAATGAAATCGTGAGACTGCATGGCATGCCAGTTTCCATAGTTTCTGATCGAGATCCTAGATTCACTTCACGCTTTTGGATCAGTCTACAAAAAGCTATGGGCACTGAACTACGTTTTAGTTCTGCATACCATCCTCAAACGGACGGACAATCGGAAAGGACGATCCAGACCCTCGAAGATCTTTTGAGACTTTGCGTACTAGATTTCAAAGAAAGTTGGGATAAGTACTTGCCATTGGTGGAATTTTCCTACAACAACAGTTACCAAGCAAGTATAGGTATGGCTCCATTCGAGGCTTTATATGGACGCAAGTGTCGCTCTCCAGTATGTTGGAATGAGGTAGGAGAAGCAAAACTGTTGGGACCTGAGTTGATACGCTTGACAACAGAAAAGATCCAAATGATCCGACAATGAATACAGACCGCACAAGAACGACAAAAGAATTACGCTGATCTTCATCGGAGAGACGAAAGTTTCAACGTCGGAGATCATGTATTCTTACGTGTTTCTCCATGGAAAGGGGTAACGAGATTCGGAAAAAGAGGAAAGCTTAACCCTCGATTTATTGGCCCATTTGAAATCCTCGATCGGGTGGGAACTGTAGCTTACAGACTAGCCTTACCACCAAGTATGTCTCGCATCCATAACGTTTTTCACATATCTATGTTATGTAAATATGTGAAGGACCCAAACCACGTCATTGAGTTAGAACCAGACGTTATAGCAGAAGATTTAACGTATGAGGAAGTACCTGTTAAGATCCTAGATAAGAAGGAGCAGATCTTACGCTCAAAGGTTATACCTCAAGTTAAGGTTTTATGGAGGAACCAAGATATTGAGGAAATGACCTGGGAGCTAGAATCTGAGATGAAGTCTAGGTATCCATACCTCTTCGAAATGCCAGGTACGTCAATTTCGGGGACGAAATTTCATAAGGAGGGGAGTTTGTAAGACCCCGAATTTATGAAATACAAAATTTAATTTTTCTTCATATATATTTTTCCTGAAACAGTAAATGGTTAAATTGACAAAATTGAAAGTTAAGGATGTTATGTGCAAATTTTATTTTGTCGGACAATATTCTTTTTGTCGGGGAATATTCGTTTTGTCGGGGAATATTCGGGCCGTACGACGGCGCCGAAATAACAAATTATTTGTGGACCCCACAACGGAATATTTGTCGGATATAGAAAACGACAGAAGTAACCTTTTTAAATAAAAATAGTCAACGGTGTTAACTGTTAAAATACCGGTGATAAAAGAATAGTAGCATACGGTAATTTATGGTATTTTCTGTAGCACACGGTACTCTACAGTAGCACACGGTATTGCACAGTGTCTCATATTATTGGTCTGATAATTGACACCGTAATTGTTACGCATCATTTCATCAATAATTGTCACTGCATAATATTTTATATTATCAATTCAATTATTGTTGCTACACAGTATTTTGCATTATTGATTCAATAATTGTCATTACACTGTATTTCATATCATCGAGCCAATAATTGTTGGTGCACTGTAGTTTAAAATTATTGAATCTAATAATTG
Source organism: Hedera helix (assembly GCA_947179155.2). Taxonomy (NCBI): domain Eukaryota; kingdom Viridiplantae; phylum Streptophyta; class Magnoliopsida; order Apiales; family Araliaceae; genus Hedera; species Hedera helix. The sequence goes on along the minus strand of OX359283.1, from coordinate 14,615,868 downwards.
TCACAGTAGCAAATACACTATAATTTATATTATTAAATTAATAAAAATATGTAACGTGTTTCTTACATTATTGTGGTAACATTATTTTATATGTTGGACTCACAGGAAGAATAAATAAATAAATAAATAAAAAATAAAATAATTAATTTTACTATTTGAAATAGTAACGTGAATAGTGACGTGAATAGTGACGTGAATAGTACGTGAATAGTAAGAAACATGTGGGACCCATTGTGGGGCCCACATGAAATGTGAGAAATGTGAGAATTTGCTGAAGAGTTGGTGGAGGCTGCGCAGCAGCCTCTGCTGAATTTTTTTCTGTTCACCTACCACGCATAGTAACTTATTTTCTCCTATAAATAGCTTGCTCAGCTGAATAGAAAAATCACACCTAAAACATAAAAATTTTCTATAAGAATTTTATGAGTTTTCTCTGAGAATAGTAAGGTTATTTTGAGAGTTTGAAAGCCAAAAGGAGTGCAGGAATTTTTCAAGTAAGTGTTTTATTAAAGAGTAGTAATTTCATAAATTCCTATTTTTCACGGTATTCACAAATCTTCCTTTAGAAGACTCTTCTTTGAGAAGATTCATTTTTAAAAGCTTTCTTTGGAAGATTTATTTTGGAATATTATTTTAAAAACTATTTTAAAGTTGTTATATTATACTACAAAAATTATGTTAAATATATATAATTTTGATAGTTCATAATATACGAGTTATCATATACTTTGAAATTTATATGTGGTAATTACTAATTATATTAAAAATATATAGGTTGATCAATCTCATTTAAATCAATATCCAGTCAAGTGTTAAGGTAAGGGGTATCACTCTTTTCATCATCATAAATGGATATTATTTTCTTTCTTACTTGAAGGGATTATCATTCTTTGATTCTCGAAAATAATATCGTTTCTTTCTTGTGCCATTTATTTCCATGTATTAAATTGTGGGAATAACCTTACGGCGCGGTTTACCGCCTGTTGGTGAATAACCTTTTGTATTCATTCCTTATTAATCTTTGAGAATAACCTTACGGTGCGGATTATCGCCTGTTTGGTGAATAACTCTTCGTGTTCAAATTCTATTAAATTGTGGGAATAACCTTACGGTGCGGATTACGCCTGTTTGGTGAATAACTCTTCGTGTTCAAATTCTATTAAATTGTGGGAATAACCTTACGGTGCGGATTACGCCTGTTTGGTGAATAACTATTCGTATTCAAATTGATGGGAATAACCTTACGGTGCGGATTATCGCCTGTTGGTGAATAACCCTTGTTATTTGTCTCGTGTGGAAATAATTTGTCTACACGAATTATCACATGACACTTTTATTCCATATTCGTAAGTGATATCATTTTCCTTTATACTCATAAGGGATACCATCTTTTTCATCTTCCATTATTCAAACTTACTATGGTAAGGGATATTAATTCCCTTCACCTTTTGTTAATCAAACCTGCTACGGTAAGGGATATTATTTTCTTCCATACACCTAAATCGAAACTTATTATGGAACTATTGCTTCTATAATTCCTGAAAATATTATATGTTCCATAATAGTTGAATTTCATTAGTTCAACTGAACCTTCCTATTTTCTGAACATTTCTATTGAACTGTAATCGTTATTCTGAACTGTGGATCTTGAATATCATTTTTAAATTTCACTCCACATCATGTTGGCAATTTGGACATTATTTGAATCTGCACAAAGTAAACTTCCGATACTTATTGTTTATCCTGTTCTTCTGTTCATCATTTGTATCACTGTTATTTGTATTAATCATCAAGAATCAAGCTGTTGTGAATATCTGTGGCCGGGGGCACAGATGTGATATAATTGTTGAACAGATGATAGGTTAAAGGCGATATACTAGGTTAAAGGCGATACATCTGTTCGGTGTCTTTTATGACACGTGGTGAATGTTCTCTTTGGCCCGTAGTGCAAAGATGAACTGTTGGTTGGTATGATTATGACCAAAGGCTGAATCTGGTATAATCATGACCGTTGGTGTTATATTGAATGTCTTTGGCCCGTAGTGCAAAGACGAACTGTTGATCTGCATGATTATGACCAGGAACTGTGAAGTTGTATTATCTTGACTAATGGTATTTCAGATGATAAAAGTTGATGATATTTTTACTAAAAAGAGAAGCGAGTGGACATTATAGTCTGCATTATTCTTCTAATAGATTGCTCATTCCGCTGCTATTATTGATCTGAACGTTGTTTAAGAATTTAACTGCAGTTTTTGATATAAACCTTGTAGTCTATTGTATTCTATCAAGAACTCAACTGTTGAAGGCTAATGATAAATTATTCGTCATTATCTTAGTCATGATATTTCTTACTGGGCTATTTGAGCTCACCCTTTCTTTTCGTTCCATTGTTTTTCAACAGGAGATGAGAACGTAACGGGGTCTAGCCGGGGAATGGAGTGAGAGTGCGGGGATAGCTATCATAGTCTTCACGTGTTATAAAATAGTGTGGCAATAATAATGAAGACTTAGTTGTGTTGTATTATCCACTGTATTGTTGTACGTTGTATTTCATTGTAATAATTTTGTTGTAGTCTTTTGACGACTCAAGTTTGGGCTGTGTGGGCCTAGATTTGGGGGCGTCACATTGTAGACACCGATGCACCACCAACATACTCCATCGCAAGGTGAACAGAATTTGTTGAGACCGCAAGGTGGATGTGACTATGAAGTATCTATAAATGGGCAAGCTAAAAGTCCAGAGTATATAGATGCTCATATCAGTCAAGGTCTTGAACCTCATGTTCTGGTTCCATCCTCAAGTGAGGAGAATGATTCGTTATCATTGGAGATTGAGAGAGAGAGAGAGGGAGTCAAATGCTCAAGAGACTGCAAATAATCCTCTTGTTGTTGTTGTGGGCCATGAGGAAGGCATCGGAAATGAGTCCAATTCAAAACAAGCTGCTGTTGTTATTCAGTTACCCCTAGAGAAAGGGTCAAATGGAACGGCAGTTCACAGTGTTTTTGAAATGGATAATGTACCCCTTTGGAGAATCACTTCCATGTGTGTAAGGAGATCAGAAATGGAGGATACCCTTGCCACTGTGCCCAGGTTTATGAAACTTCTAATTCAAATGTTATGTGACGCCCCCAAATCTGGGCCCACACAGCCCAAACTTGAGTCGTCAAAAGACTACAACAAAATTATTACAACAAAGCACAACGTACTATAATACAGTGTATAATAATACACAACTAAGTCTTCACTATTATTGCCACACTATTTTACAAAACGTGAAGACTATGATAACTATTCCTCGGACCCTCACTCCATTCCCCGACTAGACCCTGTTATGTTTTTATTTCCTGTTGAAAAACAATGGAACAAAAGAAAGGGTGAGCTCAAATAGCCCAGTAAAGAATATCATGACTAAGATAATGACGAATAAATTATCATTAGTCTTCAACAGTTGAGTTCTTGATAGAATACAATAGAATACAAGGTTTATATCAAAAACTGCAGTTAAATTCTTAAACAACGTTCAGATCAATAATAGCAGCGGAATGAGCAATCTATTAGAAGAATAATGCAGACTATAATGTCCACTCGCTTCTCTTTTTCGTAAAAACATCATCAACTTTTATCATCTGAAATACCATTAGTCATGATAATATAAATTCACAGTTCCTGATCATAATCATGCACATCAACAGTTCATCTTTGCACTACGGGCCAAAGATATTCAATATAGCACCAACGGTCATGATTATACCAGATTCAGCCTTTGGTCATAATCATACCAAACAACAGTTCATCTTTGCACTACGGGCCAAAGAGAACATTCACCACGTGCCATAAAAGACACCGAACAGATGTATCGCCTTTAACCTATTATATCGCCTTTAACCTATCATCTGTTCAACAAATATATCACATCTGTGCCCCCGGCCACAGATATTCACAACAGCTTGATTTTTGGATGATTAGAATGATATAAATGATGAACAGAAGAAATAGGATAACAATAAGTATCGGAAGTTTACTTTGTACAGATTCAAATAATGTCCAAATTGTCAACATGATGTGGAGTGAAATTTAAGAATGATATTCAAGATCCACAGTTCAGAATAACGGTTATAATTCAATAGAAAGGTTCACGTAAATAGGAAGGTTCAGTTGAAATAATGAAGTTCAACTATTATGGAACATATAACATTTTCAGGAATTATAGAAGCAATAGTTCCATAATAAATTTCGATTTAGGAGTATGAAAGAAAATAATATCCCTTACCGTAGCAGGTTTGATTAACAAAAGGTGAAGTAAATTAATACAAAGGGTTATTCACCAACAGGCGGCAATCCGCTCCGTAAGGTTATTCCCACAATTTAATAGAATTTGAGTACAAAGAGTTATTCACCAAACAGGCGGCAATCCGCTCCGTAAGGTTATTCTCAGAGATTAATAATGAATGAATACGAAAGGTTATTCACCAACAGGCGGCAATCCGCTCCGTAAGGTTATTCCCACAATTTAATACATGGAAATAAAAGGCACGTCTTATGAGTAAGGAAGAAACAATATTATTATCGAGAATCAAATAATGATAATCCCTTACCATAGTACGTTTGAATAATGGAAGATGAAAAAGATGGTATCCCTTACCGTAGTAAGTTTTAATAATAGAAGATGAAAGAAGATGACATTCCTTACCGTAGTAAGTTTGAATAATAGAATATGAAAGAAAATGATATTCCTTACGAGTAGTAAATTTAAGAGTATGAAAGAAAATGACATCCCTTACCGTAGTAAGTTTTAATAATAGAAGATGAAAGAAGATGACATTCCTTACCTTGATATTGTGAAACAAGTTTATAGCCGAACAAATCCTTCCTTGTTTGTAGCAGTAAGGAATCTGACTTTTGAGTCTTCTAGAGTTTTTAAAATCTCTTTATGCTTTTAAAATAATGTTACTCTCGGAAAGATAGACGGCATAGACTCAAGAATCACTCAATTCGGAGTTAATATGAATGAGTTATGAATTTTCAAAACTAAGACTGAAAATAGTGACGAAAATCAGAATAGGTTACGGTTTTTAGTATTTTAAGGCATGAAGATGATTTCAGATGACTTTTCTTCCTTCTTCAAAGTTGTAGAGGACGAAAAACTGAAGAGACAGACTTTTAATTCATTAAATTCTGACAAATAATGAATTTACTACGATTTTTCGAAAGAGTTACTGTACATAAGAAAATTCCACTCGGGAATTCAAATAAGAATACAAAAGATTTCAAAACTAGGAATGACTTAAGAACACTTAGAGAGAACTTACACAAAAAGTATTTAGAGAGAGAAAGAAAGAACAAGTAAGGAAGTTTATGAAAAATCCTTAAGTTAAGGCTTCTATTTATAGCCAAAAATCTTATCATTCATTTAATCTAAACCATTCATTTAAAGATCATCTTTTAATCTACACCATCCATTTCAAATATTATATTATCTTTAATCTACACCATTCATTTCATATCACCTAATAATCACCTAACTTTATATTATAAACAAATCAATTCAATTATTCAACAATAATTCACACTTTAATCTACACCATTCATTTCATATCACCTAATAATCACCTAACTTTATATTATAAACAAATCAATTCAATTATTCAACAATAATTCACACTTTAATCTACACCATTCCTTTCATATCACCTAATAATCACCTAACTTTATATTATAAACAAATAACTTTATCAATTCAATTATTATGACTAATTGTTATAAATACAGTATAGTTAGCTCTTAGATATCAAGTCAATTAATTAATGAAATACAACTGTTTAAATAATACCGTAATAGAGATAACAATAATACAGAAAGTATGTAAAAGAAAAATACGTTACTGTGTCATGACAATTATTGATTCAATAACGTGAATTACTGTGCATATGTTACTGTGACAATTATTAGGTTCAATAATTTTAAAAACAGTGCAGCAACAATTATTGACTCAATGATATAAAATACAGTGTAATGACAATTATTAAATCAATAATGCAAAATACTGTGTAACAACAATTATTGAATTGATAATATAAAATATTATGCAGTGACAATTATCGATGAAATGATGCGTAACAGTTACGGTGTCAATTATCAGACTAATAATATGAGACACTATGCAATACCGTGTGTTACTGTAGAGTACCGAGTGCTACAGAAAATACCAATAACTACCGTATGCTACTATTCTTTTATCACCGGTATTTTAACAGTTCCGTTGACTATTTTTATTTAAAAAGGTTATTTCTGTCGTTTTCTATATCCGACAAATATTCCGTTGTGGGGTCCACCAATAATTTGTTATTTCGGCGCCGTCGTACGGCACGAATATTCCCCGACCAAACGAATATTCCCCGACAAAGCGAATATTGTCCGACAAAATAAAATTTGCACATAACATCCTTAACTTTTAACTTTATCGATTTAACCATTTACTGTTTCAAAAAATATATATGAAGAAAAATTAAATTTTGTATTTCATAAAATTCGGGGTCTTACATGTTAAATGGAGATCGAGTACCTGATGTAGTGACAAAATGTTTAATTTGATTGACAGCGCAATTATTCAGAGTGTATGATGGACATGGCGGCTCTAAGGTTGCAAACTATTATCGTAATCTACTGCATTTTGCTTTGGCTGAGGAGTTGGAACTTGTTATGGCTAGATAGAGTGATTGAAGTATTGGTAAAAATTGCCAAGAGCAGTGGGAAAAAACATTTACCAACACTTTTATCAAGGTTGATGCTGAGATTAGAAGAGAATTTACTATTGTACCTGTTACTCCATAAATGGTTGGCTCTACTGTTGTTGTTACTATAGTTTGCTCCTATCATATTATAGTGGAAAATTGTGGTAATTCTAGAGCATATTTTTCTGCAAACTCTGCTTATACTTGCACTGGAGATGGCAATGTTATGGTTGCTCGTGCTGGGCTTCCTCTTGAGGATCTGGATTTTGTGTAGTTTCATCAAATTGGAATATACGGTGCGGTGTGCCTAATTACTTAAGGTTCTCGTCGTGAAGGTGGCATGCTTAAAAATAGTAAAGATGAGAGATATATGGAACAATATGTCCCCATAGCCAAGGATCTTGCATCAAAAGATGTTGTTTCAAGATCTATGACTATGAAGGTTTGGAAAGGCCGTGGCGTAGGACTAATAAAGGACCATATATATCTTCACTTGAATCACTTACCACCAAAGGTCCTAAAAGAAAGGCTTCCTAATATCTTTGAAACTGCTGCAATTTTTGTTGGTGTTGATTTTACAAAGGAGCCAATACCTATTTTTACCGTTGTTCATTATAACAAGGATGGTATTCCAAGAAATTACCATGGAGAGGTGGTTACAATTAAAATGGTGATCCTGATAAAAATGACCTTAGCAACTGTTTTGACTGCATGTTTTGCTCTACATTCCTTGAAGACTGGTTATGCCCAAAATGGGTTAATTGAAGAGGCAATTCAGTTATTCTATACAAAGCTGGTGGCTGACTTAGAGGTTGACTCCTTCATATTATCATCTACTCTTAGGGTTGTTGCACTTTTAAATAGACCAGGAATCAGTATTCAAATGTATAATTATATTTTAAAAGTGGGATTAGAATCAAAAGTTTCGGTTGGTAGTTCACTGGTATTCCAAATGTGGAAGCATTAATAATTGTCGTATGGCATTCGATTGTATTCACAAACCAAATTTGATCAGTTGGACAACCATGATTACAAATCATGTTCTACATGGACGAGGTGCGAAGGTTTTAAGACTCTATGAGCTTATGAAAACAATAGGAATTGAACCTGATTCGATGACTTTTGTGGGTGTTTTATCTGCTTATAGCCATAATGGTTTAGTTGAAGAAGACTATTTTCATCTAAATTTGATGGACAAAGACTTTGAAGTTGAACCGGGTTACCGGCATTATGTATGTATGGTAGATCTTCCCAGTTGTTCAGAAAAACTGAAAGAGGCAGAAAGATATATTAACGAGATGCCTATTAAACCTGATGTTCTGGTCTGGGCAACACTACTAGCTTCTTGCAAAGTGCATGGTGATGTTGAGCTCTGAAGGTTAGCAGCTAAAAAGGTTATTGAATTAGAGCCATGTGATGCTGGAGCTTATGTCTCATTTCCAAACATCTATGCTGATGTGGGCTTAGGAATAAGTGCATACATCATAATGAAGTATGCAGCCATAGTTCGTGGAGATACTGAGATTTTCATAAAGTTCGCTAGTGTGACGCCCCCAAATCTGAGCCCACACAGCCCAAACTTGAGTCGTCAAAAGACTACAACAACATTATTACAACAAAGCACAACGTACAACAATACAGTGTATAATAATACACAACTAAGTCTTCACTATTATTGCCACACTATTTTACAACATGTGAAGACTACGACAGCTATTCCTCAGACTCTCACTCCATTCCCCAGCTAAACCCTGTTACGTTTTCATCTCCTGTAATGGAACAAAAGAAAGGGTGAGCTCAAATAGCCCAGTAAGAAATATCATGACTAAGATAATGACGAATAAATTATCATTAGCCTTCAACAGTTGAGTTCTTGATAGAATACAATAGACTACAAGGTTTATATCAAAAACTGTAGTTAAATTCTTAAACAACGTTCAGATCAATAATAGCAGCGGAATGAACAATCTATTAGAAGAATAATGCAGACTATAATGTCCACTCGCTTCTCTTTTTTGTAAAAATATCATCAACTTTTATCATCTGAAATACCATTAGTCATGATAATAAAAATTCACAGTTCCTGATCATAATCATGCAGATCAACAGTTCATATTTGCACTACGGGCCAAAGACATTTAATATAACACCAACGGTCATGACTATACCAGATTCAGCCTTTGGTAATAATCATACCAATCAACAGTTCATCTTTGCACTACGGGCCAAAGAAATTCAATAAAGCACCAACGGTCATGATTATACCAGATTCAGCCTTTGGTCATAATCATACCAACCAACAGTTCATCTTTGCACTACGGGCCAAAGAGAACATTCACCACGTGCCATAAAAGACACCGAACAGATGTATCGCCTTTAACCTAGTATATCGCCTTTAACCTATCATCTGTTCAACAATTATATCACATCTGTGCCCCCGGCCACAGATATTCACAACAGCTTGATTCTTGATGATTAATACAAATAACAGTGATACAAATGATGAACAGAAGAACAGGATAAACAATAAGTATCAGAAGTTTACTTTGTGCAGATTCAAATAATGTCCAAATTGCCAACATGATGTGGAGTGAAATTTAAAAATGATATTCAAGATCCACAGTTCAGAATAACGGTTACAGTTCAATAGAAAGGTTCACGTAAATAGGAAGGTTCAGTTGAAATAATGAAGTTCAACTATTATGGAACATATAATATTTTCAGGAATTATAGAAGCAATAGTTCCATAATAAGTTTCGATTTAGGAGTATGAAAGAAAATAATATCCCTTACCGAAGCAGGTTTGATTAACAAACGGTGAAGGGAATTAATATCCCTTACCATAGTAAGTTTGAATAATGGAAGATGAAAAAGATAGTATCCCTTATGAGTATAAAGGAAAATGATATCACTTACGAATATGGAATAAAAGTGTCATGTGATAATTCGTGTAGACAAATTATTTCCACACGAGACAAATAAAAAGGGTTATTCACCAACAGTCGATAATCCGCACCGTAAGGTTATTCCCATCAATTTGAATACGAATAGTTATTCACCAAACAGGCGATAATCCGCGCCGTAAGGTTATTCCCATCAATTTGAATACGAAGAGTTATTCACCAAACAGGCGATAATCCGCACCGTAAGGTTATTCTCAAAGATTAATAAGGAATGAATACAAAAGGTTATTCACCAACAGGCGGTAAACCGCGCCGTAAGGTTATTCCCACAATTTAATACATGGAAGTAAATGGCACAAGAAAGAAACGATATTATTTTCGAGAATCAAAGAATGATAATCCCTTCAAGTAAGAAAGAAAATAATATCTATTTATGATGATGAAAAGAATGATACCCCTTACCTTAACACGTGACTGGATATTGATTTAAATGAGGTTGATCAACCTATATTTTTATAATAAAATTAGTAATTTCCACATATAAATTTCAAAGTGTATGATAACTCGTATAATATAAATTATCAAAATTATATATATTTAACATAATTTTTGTAGTATAATATAACTACTTTTAAATAGTTTTAAAAATAATATTCCAAAATAAATCTTCCAAAGAAAGCTTTTAAAAATGAATCTTCTTAAAGAAGAGTCTTCTAAAGGAAGATTTGTGAATACCGTGAAAAATAGGAATTTATAAAATTACTACACTTTAATAAAAGACTTACTTGAAAAATTCCTGCACTCCTTTTGGCTTTCAAACTCTCAAAATAACCTTACTATTCTCAGAGAAAACTCATAAAATTCTTATAGAAAAATTTTATGTTTTAGGTGTGATTTTTCTATTCAGCTGAGCAAGCTATTTATAGGAGAAAATAAGTTACTATGCGTGGTAGGTGGGCTGAAAAATATTCAGCAGAGGCTGTTGCGCAGCCTCCACCAACCCACTTCAGCAAATTCACATTTCTCACATTTCATGTGGGCCCCACAGTGGGTCCCACATGTTTCTTACTATTCACTTACTATTCACGTTACTATTTCAAATAGTAAAATTAATTATTTTATTTATTTATTTATTTATTTATTCTTCCTGTGAGTCCAACATATAAAATAATGTTACCATAATAATGTAAGAAACACGTTACATATTTTTATTAATTTAATAATATAAATTACAGTATATTTGCTACTGTGACAATTATTAGATTCAATAATTTTAAACTACAGTGCACCAACAATTATTGACTCGATGATATGAAATACAGTGTAATGACAATTATTGAATCAATAATGCAAAATACTGTGTAGCAACAATAATTGAATTGATAATATAAAATATTATGCAGTGACAATTATTGATGAAATGATGCGTAACAGTTACGGTGTCAATAATATGAGACACTGTGCAATACCGTGTGCTACTGTAGAATACCGTGTGCCACAATAAAATACCATAAATTACCGTATGCTACTATTCTTTTATCACCGGTATTTTAACAGTTAACACCGTTGACTATTTTTATTTAAAAAGGTTACTTCTGTCGTTTTCTATATCCGACAATTATTCCGTTGTTGGCTCCACCAATAATTAGTTATTTCGTCGCCGTCGTACGGCCCGAATATTCCCCGACAAAACGAATATTCCCCGACAAAAAGAATATTGTCCGACAAAATAAAATTTACACATAACATCCTTAACTTTCAATTTTGTCAATTTAACCATTTACTGTTTCAGGAAAAATATATATAAAGAAAAATTAAATTTTGTATTTCATAAATTCGGGGTCTTACAGCTAGGGCTGACTACAAGGAGAAAATATGGAACCATATAACTGGTGTTGTTATTATTCAAGAAACCAATGGAATTATTTCTAATGCTGGAAAATGTGGAGCCATTATGTTTGAGTTGTTCAAGAAGGATGAGTTTAATCTTGGATATGGTACAACAATCCTTGGTGTTTGATCCGGGGGGGGTGGGGGGGGGGACTTGCTATGTTGTTCTCGAGCAATGAAACTCACATCAAAATTGGGGCAACTTAACTGGATCACAAGAAGTAAACCTTGAGGACATGGTTTATGTAAGGAATATGAAATGTCATAGTAGTTAATAGCGGCAGGTGATGATAGCAGAACGCAACATTTCATTTGTTTCATTTAATCAAATAAAGTAACAAATGAAAGCGTCTTACTTTATTAGTATATCAGTTTCAACGACATCGTCCGTAAGCTTATTTTGTTATAAGAGGCACGTGCAGTAAATTGAGTGGGAAAGGTTGTTAGACTGGGTTAGATTTTGTAAGTTCCACTAGCATATAAGGGGTATGAATGATGTAATAGAGGCATGAAAAAAATTATCTGAAATTATATTTTCTTTCATTCAGTTCAGTTGCTTTCCTTGCTATTATTTCCTTTACTTTCTTACAAATTGTTTGAGTTTATTAGCTTAATCATGACACAAAAAAAGTTCAAAGACCAAAGTTTTCCTTTCCGGAACCCATTTATCCTCTATTATGATCTTCCCAAAACTCATTTCATACTCAGTGTTGATTTTCCTCAACCCAAATCCATTCCATCCCATTGATTCTCTTCAAGATTAATCTCCAAACATGGTTTTTTTATCATTGTCCACAACAGAGAAGCCATGTAGTTGGTTTTATATTACAGTATGTCAGAACTACAAAGAGTAACTGCGGGACGGTGGTAGAAGAAGGACGCTAATTTTAGACGACATTAGCTTCTTACTCAGATGCAACAGATTGAATTTGATTACACAAAGTAATGCATTAAACTAGTCGCGGAGCGATGCCTTTCTTTGAGTTGCGTACATAGTGTAGGAACTAAAGACGGAGGACTGTATGCAGCAACCCCGAAACCCCATCATTTTCTAATAGCAATCTCATGCGTTAATACATACATTTTTCCTTTAAAACTATTTGTTAAAATATAATACAGTTCATAAATCTATTTATTAAAGCTTACTTTCATTATTTGTCTCAAAATCATAACCTACACATTCCATAATCTAGAACTCAGATCATAAATACATATATCATGACCTAGTCTATTACTTTATCTTAGCTTAACCTGTGAATACCATCACCATTCATAACTATCCATACATAACCTTACTTACTTATATCTGTTTCATACATGCGAGTCTATTACATATAAGACTCGACTTACAATAATACATTAATCTTGTCTCCTCCTAAGTTTTTCTAAATAAATCTTACATATGTCACATTCTTAATGGAATTACAATTCATACATTTCTTTATTAACGACAAAGTTTAGAATTAAAACTAAGACGTTAAATAATTTATACCTTTATACATTTACATTTATCTGACTTGCTTGCACATTACACAATTACATATAACAAATCTTTTATGTTCTTCTTAAACATTTAGCATTTCTTACCTTTTAGCTTTACCGGAACCTCCGACCTTCTCGTACTTTGCTTGAAAATATCAGTTTATAGCAAAAGTGAGCACAAAGACTCAGTAAGTCTAATAGATAACATATTTCATGCTTGCAATTCATATACATGCGTCATACAATCCCTACTTTACCATGTCGTGCATTTTCAATAGATAATGTCACATATTGCATCTAACAGTTAAAACACATAGTTGCACGAAGTGCATATTTCAAAACATTTAATGTCACGTAGTCTGTCAAATAGTTCATATAGAACAATTATTACATTTCAACAAGTTCTGAAAAACTTGTCTGATACTTATAATCATCATAACCATTTACGCTTCCTTGAACGTCTTTCATATCTGTCTTGTCGGTTTGCTAATCTGAGCTCTATCTGTCAACATTGAACCTATATATCAATATAAAGTTATATCACATTTCTTATTTTCTTCAAACTTAAATCATAATTACTAGACTACTAGTTTTTATTCATTACACTTTTGATGTATTACACTTTACATAGGTTAATAACATATCCTAACTCGTTATCGTCCTTTTACACAAGCATTATCATGTTTTTACTTAGCTTTTGGATATGTTAAATTATATTGTTTCTTATTTCATTATACCTTAACACTATTTACATTGACCATTTTTATCAACCTAGTATTTACATAACCTGTTTCTATCATCTCACATCAAAATATAACTTTTTGGACACTAATTTTTTTTTAGAACAGTATATTTCGCCCGGGCGGTGATTAAATTCGCCCCCAGCAAATTCCTCTCTGTTGAACTGCGCCCCGGCGCAGTGTTTAGTACAAAACATTGCACCTAGGCGCGGTGTTCAGAAATCAGAAAATTAATTTTTGCATCAACTTTGCTGACTTTTAACTCCTTCATCTTACATCCAATTAAGCTCAAATTTATAACTAGGTATTACTACCTAATATTTAAAAAAAAATACTACTTAGCTCATTTGGTTTCTTAAAATTATCAAAACAATAGCCCGTAAAGAGTGTGTTTCAACTTGTTTTCACACTAAGACACATTTTGACATTTTTTCTCAACTTTGTGATTTTTGGCTATTCACTTCTAAAGTTCATTCCAACACTTGATATAGCTTACATACATCATATAACACTTTTCAAGACCTTTTAAACAACTTAACTTTACACACGGCTGTAATTATCCGTAAAAACTCGTTTTAGGTCGAAACAATCGATTTCGATCGCTCGAAACACATTTTTGTTCTAATTTTTATCTGTTGACTACCAAATCAACGTGAACATGTGTAATAACATAAAACTAAGTCTTTCAACCCCCTTTCACCATTAATTACTCAAAATTGCCAAAAATAACCTTTTAGTTAGATATTCATCCACTTTACCAAACTTTTCATAAAAAATCATTTTTTAATTCTTAAACTCCACTTTCTATACACTCATCAAAGAGTTTATTTTCAACCTTTGTAATATTATACTATACATATATAAATTGTTCAAAATTTATTTACCTTAAAATTATATTTACATGAATATATTACTATCATAGTTAGTTTTAGTCTTCAAATTCATATTTTCTATACTTTTAAGTATTTATCATGTTATCTTTCATGCAATTACACTTCATATAACTATGTTCAACCTTATAGCTCAAGGTTTCACCATAATCTTCCAACTCTAGACACATAATCTTTCATAATTCATGACTTTAAATATACATATATACATAAACTAACATAAATCAAAGTTTTAAACTTGAAAAACTTTTAAACCTCTATGAATGATCAATCGTCTTACATAGAAAGCTTTGCCATGACGAGGCCATCAATTTTTCTTCTTGCTCTATGATCATCCAAGCCTTCTAGCTCACAAAATCAAGCTCTCTCTCTCTCTCTAAGCTTCCATGGCTTCTTACTCTTTCTCTCTCCTAGGTTCTATTTCCGGCAAAAGTGATGAGTGAACAATTACTTGCTTGCTTGATTTTTATGAGACTTAACCCAAATTGGGTTAAGTTAACTTAATCATGGCTAAATCAACCCAATGGCATTTTGGTCATTTCACATAATTAATGAAGGGTATTTTTGTCATTTCACCTCTTGGGACGCAACGGTCATTACATAATTTCAAGGGTACTTTGGTCATTTTGCCCCTTAGGACACAACGGTCATTAAATAATTTGTTAAGGACAATTTGGTCAAAAGCCAAATTTCCTAACTTTTGCCATTTATGGAAAATTCCTTTGAAGGAAAACTCTTATATCACCATCTCATTAATTCATTTCATGCTCATTTAAATTGATTTTTCTTTCAATCGGCCGACTAGGTCATTCATTTTCTACTGTGCTACCTACACGTAATCTCATTTTATAGCTTAATTAGTCATTTAATCACAAACCAACTAAATAATTTCTTTTAACTAAAATTGCATTTATAGTTTCCTACAAACCTTCTCGGTTCCATATTTAATCAATTTGCATTCTCATCATTTCAAATAATAGAAATGCTCACTTTTTTCATAAAATCGCTTTCTCGAAGAGCAACCCATGATCGGATTACCAAAATCCATCATATTTTACCCTTTTAAGCTCATATTACCATTTTACGACTTTTAAGTCATTACATTCATTTACATTATACACACATGACATTTTGCATCATACTTGCATTCTACATTCATTTTACTCATTTTCGGGAGTATTTTCTTTTGTATTTATACATGGTATAAATACTCAGTTCAATTTAATTAATTAATATTGATTTATTAATCCATTTCAAATATTAAATTTTATAATTTTTATTATTCAATTAATTTCTAATATATAGATTAGGTTAAGCTATTTTATTATTTCTGCACATTCTGACATATCTTGCATTCTCATTTTCATAACCTAGCCTCTCAAGGCCTATTCATTAAGTTAGTCATGAATTTTCATAACTTAAGCTTAGTTCACACATTCATCAATCATTTCTATTATTTTCTAAGTCTAAATTTTTCTTTCATTATTAAATCAAATATATATATAAATACATTCAATCTATCACATTCTGACACAACAAAGTGTCTTACAGTAATTCTTTTCTAACTACCTAATCGTAGGTATTACATTTTATCTTTCACCTTTAATCCATTCTATTTCCATTCAACTATAATAAATTATATTGAATATAATTCCATCATATATCAAGCCATTAATGTACCCTTCATTAATGACTGATCATTATAAGCTCTATAAACCCCTTTTTTTCATCAAGAGTCCCTCTTTACAATTTTAACCACATATGTCATTTTTAACACATTGATTAAATAATAAATTAAATATAATCACTTATTTACACTTTCTGTCATTCCAAACTAGGTTTTAACTTCTAACATTTATTTAATTAGCCAATATCCTTATTTAAAAATCTTGTTAAAAATTCGGGATGTCACACTGTATATCTGATTTACTAAAAAAAATGACTATTTTTCTCTAGAAAATAAAACTTTTTTTTTGTAAAAAATAAAGATTAGTAATATTCAAATCGGGCCCACATCACCCAATTTGAGTCATCAAAAGATTACAACAAAATTATTACAATAGTGCAAAGTATAATAGTACAATATCCAATAATACACAACTAAGTTTTCACTATTATTTTAATACTATTTTACAATATGGTGAAAACTAATATAGTAACTATTTCGGACCATCACTCCATTCCCTTCTTTTTCCTGCTAGTCCCGACTACATTTTTATTTCCTGAATAATGGAACAAAAAGAAAAGGGTGAGCTAAAATAGCCCAATAAAAAATATCATGACTAAGATAATGATGAATAAATTATCATTAATTTTCAACAGTTGAGTTCTTGATAGAATATATAAACAACAAGTTTTAAATCAATAAATGCAGTTACGTTCTTGAATAAAGTTTAGATTAACAACTGCAGCGAAATAACAACCATTAATTTTTTTTTTGTAGATCATGATATCTACTAACTTCTCTTTTTCAGAAAAAAAAAATCATCATCAGTCTTTATCATCTGAAACACCACTGGTCATGATCATGTCAAACAACGGTTCTTTTTTGCCCCAGGCCAAAGAAAACTTTTAGCATGTGTCTTAAAAAATACACCACCATTATATCACCTTTATCATATCCAAAGAGAACATTCACCCGTGCCCTAAAAGACACCCAACAAATATATCACCTTTAATTTGCCCTAGGCCATAGATATTCACTAATTATTTTATCTTTGCACTCAAGCCAAAGATATTCACTACAACTTGATTCTTGATTATTAAAATAAATAACAGTGATATAATAATGAACAGAAGAAATAGAATAATAGAATAAACAAAAGATATCGAAAGCTTACAATTTTGCTTTGTCTAGATTCAAATAATGTCTAAATTGTCAACATGATGTAGAGTCAAATTCAAAATGATATTCAAGATCTCTAGTTTAAAATTCAATAGAAAAGTTCAAATAAATAGGAAGGTTCACATGAAATGATATTAAATGAAGCGTAAACTATTAAGGAGCATATAATCATTTCTGAAAATTTTACCGAACAATACTTACCATAGTAACTTTAAGAGGATAAAAGAAAATGATATCTCTTACCTTAACACGTGACTGGATATTGATTTAAATGAAATTGATCAACCTATATATTTATAATTTAATTAGTAAATATCACATATAAATTTCACGGTGTATATCAATTTGTATAAAATCATCAAAAGTGATTTGATAGAATAAAGTAGAATAACTTCAATATAGTTTTTGAAAGAAAATAATATTTTAAAATAAAATCTTCCAAATGAAACATTTAAAAATAAATCTTCTGAAAGAAGGTCTTCTAAAGGAAGGAGTTGTAAATAACATGTGACGTGTATGAGTGCTTAAATAACTTTATAGGGGAAACAAATTACTTGGATAATACCCGATTTTTACCGATCTTCACTAACACTTAAGATAACCTTAACTTACTTAGAAAAATCTTACACTGAGAATATTTAGAAAGTGGAATAAATGATAAGTACGAAGGATATAAAAATTCTTATGTTAAGCCCCCTATTTGTAACCAAAACTTAACCAACTATTCCAAAAACACATTTCACATTTTTTAATCTACACCATTCATTATTTTTCACACTTTAATCTACATTATCCATTAACTAATCACATGATTCACACTCTAATCACATGGTTCACACCTTAATCTAACTTAATCTACATCATCCATTAGCAAATCACATGATTCACATATTTTTCTAACTTAATCTACACCATCCATTAGCAAATCACATGATTCATACTTTAATCTACACTATCCATCATACGTTTCACATTTTTAAGTTTCACACTACACATTTAAAAATTATATTATCTATCTTGTATATTATTATATTATTGATTTAATATCACAATTATTTAAATATTCAGTGTTATTCAAATAATGAGTCTATCTAACTATTTAATACTCGTGACTATTACTGTGACAATTATTGGTCCAACAATACAAGATGTTGTGCATTGTCACGATTATTGACTCAATAATATAGAATGTTGTGCAATGACAATTATTGATACAATAATGTAAAATACTGTGTAATGACAAGTATTGATGAAATACTGTGCAATTGTCATTTTATCAGTTCAAAAATATAAAATACTATGCAATACCGTGTGCTACTGTAAAATACCGTGTTCTATTATAAAATACCATAAATTACAGTATGCTACCATTCTTTTATCACCAGGTATTTTAGCAGTTAAAAGTGATAGTACCGTTAACCATTTTTATTTTAAAAGGTTAATACTGTTGTTTTCTATATCCGACAATATTTTACTGTAGGATCCACCAATAATTGGTTATTTTGGCGCCGTCGTAAGGATCGAATATTTCCCGACAAATTGAATATTATATTTTATTTTATAATTTATACAAAATATCATTCAATATAACACCTTACTGTTTTAAAATAATATATAAAGAAAATTAAATTTTATTCAAAAAATATCGGTGTTTTACACAAATCCACCGGTATTCTTCAATAACATCGTGTTACAGAGTTTTAAAAAGGATGAAAAAGAAAAAAATAGATCAAAAGTTTAAGTTTTCTATCAAATTCTGTTGTTACTTTGTTTTTAAATAAAAAATAGAAGAAAAAATTGATCACTTTTTCATTAACATTTATTCATCCAAAAATGAATAAATTTAGAAGAAAAATTAAATAAAATAAGAAAATATTTTAAAATCTCTTTTAATGTACCCTTACGTTATAAACATGAAAAAACTGAAATAAGGGTAAAGTAGTATTTTAAATTAAAAAATTGTGTTTTCTTTTTCTTTTTATTAAATTATATATGTAGTAACAACATAATTTTTTTTTATAAATTTATATATTATAATCACAATTCCATACCCCATAAAGAATCGTGATTTCAATGAATAAATGAATAGGAAAAAAAATTAAGACAAAAATATCCTCACCCGTATAAATAAATAAATACATATAATATAATATATTAATAGTATTATATTTATTTTATATTATATTCTATTATAATATATAATAGAATAATGTATGATATTTATTCTAATATATATATATTGTAAGACCCCGAATTTATGAAATACAAAATTTAATTTTTCTTCATATATATTTTTCCTGAAACAGTAAATGGTTAAATTGACAAAATTGAAAGTTAAGGATGTTATGTGTAAATTTTATTTTGTCGGACAATATTCTTTTTGTCGGGGAATATTCGTTTTGTCGGGGAATATTCGGGTCGTACGACGGCGCCGAAATAACTAATTATTGG
The DNA here is from genome assembly GCA_947179155.2 of Hedera helix. Classification (NCBI taxonomy): domain Eukaryota; kingdom Viridiplantae; phylum Streptophyta; class Magnoliopsida; order Apiales; family Araliaceae; genus Hedera; species Hedera helix. The sequence goes on along the minus strand of OX359283.1, from coordinate 14,595,932 downwards.
TGGAGCCAACAACGGAATAATTGTCGGATATAGAAAACGACAGAAGTAACCTTTTTAAATAAAAATAGTCAACGGTGTTAACTGTTAAAATACCGGTGATAAAAGAATAGTAGCATACGGTAATTTATGGTATTTTATTGTAGCACACGGTATTCTACAGTAGCACACGGTATTGCACAGTGTCTCATATTATTGACACCGTAACTGTTACGCATCATTTCATCAATAATTGTCACTGCATAATATTTTATATTATCAATTCAATTATTGTTGCTACACAGTATTTTGCATTATTGATTCAATAATTGTCATTACACTGTATTTCATATCATCGAGTCAATAATTGTTGGTGCACTGTAGTTTAAAATTATTGAATCTAATAATTGTCACAGTAGCAAATATACTGTAATTTATATTATTAAATTAATAAAAATATGTAACGTGTTTCTTACATTATTATGGTAACATTATTTTATATGTTGGACTCACAGGAAGAATAAATAAATAAATAAATAAATAAAATAATTAATTTTACTATTTGAAATAGTAACGTGAATAGTAACGTGAATAGTGACGTGAATAGTAACGTGAATAGTAAGTGAATAGTAAGAAACATGTGGGACCCACTGTGGGGCCCACATGAAATGTGAGAAATGTGAATTTGCTGAAGTGGGTTGGTGGAGGCTGCGCAGCAGCCTCTGCTGAATATTTTTCAGCCCACCTACCACGCATAGTAACTTATTTTCTCCTATAAATAGCTTGCTCAGCTGAATAGAAAAATCACACCTAAAACATAAAATTTTTCTATAAGAATTTTATGAGTTTTCTCTGAGAATAGTAGGGTTATTTTGAGAGTTTGAAAGCCAAAAGGAGTGCAGGAATTTTTCAAGTAAGTCTTTTATTAAAGTGTAGTAATTTTATAAATTCCTATTTTTCACGGTATTCACAAATCTTCCTTTAGAAGACTCTTCTTTAAGAAGATTCATTTTTAAAAGCTTTCTTTGGAAGATTTATTTTGGAATATTATTTTTAAAACTATTTAAAAGTAGTTATATTATACTACAAAAATTATGTTAAATATATATAATTTTGATAATTCATATTATACGAGTTATCATACACTTTGAAATTTATATGTGAAAATTACTAATTTTATTATAAAAATATAGGTTGATCAACCTCATTTAAATCAATATCCAGTCACGTGTTAAGGTAAGGGGTATCATTCTTTTCATCATCATAAATGGATATTATTTTCTTTCTTACTTGAAGGGATTATCATTCTTTGATTCTCGAAAATAATATCGTTTCTTTCTTGTGCCATTTACTTCCATGTATTAAATTGTGGGAATAACCTTACGGCGCGGTTTACCGCCTGTTGGTGAATAACCTTTTGTATTCATTCCTTATTAATCTTTGAGAATAACCTTACGGTGCGGATTATCGCCTGTTTGGTGAATAACTCTTCGTGTTCAAATTCTATTAAATTGTGGGAATAACCTTACGGTGCGGATTACGCCTGTTGGTGAATAACTCTTCGTATTCAAATTGATGGGAATAACCTTACGGCGCGGATTATCGCCTGTTTGGTGAATAACTATTCGTATTCAAATTGATGGGAATAACCTTACGGTGCGGTTTACCGCCTGTTGGTGAATAACCCTTTTTATTTGTCTCGTGTGGAAATAATTTGTCTACACGAATTATCACATGACACTTTTATTCCATATTCGTAAGTGATATCATTTTCCTTTATACTCATAAGGGATACCATCTTTTTCATCTTCCATTATTCAAACTTACTATGGTAAGGGATATTAATTTCCTTCACCGTTTGTTAATCAAACCTGCTACGGTAAGGGATATTATTTTCTTTCATACTCCTAAATCGAAACTTATTATGGAACTATTGCTTCTATAATTCCTGAAAATATTATATGTTCCATAATAGTTGAACTTCATTATTTCAACTGAACCTTCCTATTTACGTGAACCTTTCTATTGAACTGTAACCGTTATTCTGAACTGTGGATCTTGAATATCATTTTTAAATTTCACTCCACATCATGTTGGCAATTTGGACATTATTTGAATCTGCACAAAGTAAACTTCTGATACTTATTGTTTATCCTGTTCTTCTGTTCATCATTTGTATCACTGTTATTTGTATTAATCATCAAGAATCAAGCTGTTGTGAATATCTGTGGCCGGGGGCACAGATGTGATATAATTGTTGAACAGATGATAGGTTAAAGGCGATATACTAGGTTAAAGGCGATACATCTGTTCGGTGTCTTTTATGGCACGTGGTGAATGTTCTCTTTGGCCCGTAGTGCAAAGATGAACTGTTGGTTGGTATGATTATGACCAAAGGCTGAATCTGGTATAATCATGACCGTTGGTGCTTTATTGAATATATTTGGCCCGTAGTGCAAAGATGAACTGTTGATTGGTATGATTATTACCAAAGGCTGAATCTGGTATAGTCATGACCGTTGGTGTTATATTAAATGTCTTTGGCCCGTAGTGCAAATATGAACTGTTGATCTGCATGATTATGATCAGGAACTGTGAATTTTTATTATCATGACTAATGGTATTTCAGATGATAAAAGTTGATGATATTTTTACAAAAAAGAGAAGCGAGTGGACATTATAGTCTGCATTATTCTTCTAATAGATTGTTCATTCCGCTGCTATTATTGATCTGAACGTTGTTTAAGAATTTAACTACAGTTTTTGATATAAACCTTGTAGTCTATTGTATTCTATCAAGAACTCAACTGTTGAAGGCTAATGATAATTTATTCGTCATTATCTTAGTCATGATATTTCTTACTGGGCTATTTGAGCTCACCCTTTCTTTTGTTCCATTACAGGAGATGAAAACGTAACAGGGTTTAGCTGGGGAATGGAGTGAGAGTCTGAGGAATAGCTGTCGTAGTCTTCACATGTTGTAAAATAGTGTGGCAATAATAGTGAAGACTTAGTTGTGTATTATTATACACTGTATTGTTGTACGTTGTGCTTTGTTGTAATAATGTTGTTGTAGTCTTTTGACGACTCAAGTTTGGGCTGTGTGGGCTCAGATTTGGGGGCGTCACAGTTGGTATCAGAGCTTAGGGATATGGTCTTTAATGGAGATCTGGGGTTAGAATTAGGAGGGGAGAGACGAATAGAATCGGTCACTAGTGTGTCCCACCTAAATTAGATTTTATTATCTAATGAGTTGATTTGAATATAGGGACAGGAAGTGATGAGTCAGTTTGTTTGAACTAACAATTATTTTGTGACAACAGTTAGGTATGACATCTGAAAATCAAGAGGTTAACTATGAAATGACCGAAACAAATGTAGCTGCAAAACAAGAGGCGACGAATAATCTTCTTACAAACTCAGAGTTGAATCATTTGCCTAAGACAAAAATTATGCGTGTTCTATCCAGTAAGGATGAAGGTGAAAGTTCTGTTACAGTCGTTCCAGATCCATTATTAGAAGCAATTAAAGGAAGTAATGAACTTGCGGAAATTATCGCCTTTAATTTACTCACTAATTGGGAGAGTCATATCACCTGGTTATGCTCTATAACAAAGGATCAGAATATATGGACTTTTCATATTAGTCTTTGGGATTTATGGTGTTCCAGCTATGAGTTTCAAGATTATTTAAAAATGATGTTTCTATACTTTTGGGCGTTACAATTTAAAGGAATTCAGGTTAAGTTAGTCATTATCGTGGAAACTGCAGTCTATCGAAAATACTATTCTTACAGAAATCATTGGTACGTTACTACTGATGAAGTTGAAGAATCCGAGAAACAGTTCGTTAGAGAATTATTTAGTGGTATTCCCATGGTTGAAATACGTGAAGATCCGAATGAAGTACTCGGGATTCGATTTGACGATAACAGTCAAGAAACCGAATGAGGTGATAACCGGTAAGCTATTCATAAATTCTCGTGAATTCTACGCTCTGTTAGATACTGGCTCTACCCATTCTTTTATCTCACCTGCATGTGCTCAACGTTTAAATTTGACTTCTGAAAACTTAAATCTTGTCTTATCAGTTGAAACCTCATTGGGAGAAATACCTATTACATCTACTGTCTATAAATCTTGTCTAGTTCAAATCAACAACCTCACAGTACCTGTTGACCTTATTTCTTTGGAGATGCATGAATTTGATTTGATTCTAGGAATTGATTGGTTGACTACCCATCATGCTAAAATTGATTGTTTTCATAAGATTATTAGTTTTTATATTCTTAATCAACCTTTCATGCAAATTCAAGCAACTAAACCATTGAAATCTATAACTGTTATTTCTAGCCATAAAGTCATTCGTTTATTGAAAAACGGATGTCAAGCCTTTTTAGCTCATGTCACTGATTTGAACAAAAATATGTCAAACTTGAATGATATTTCCGTTGTTAATGAGTTTTCTGACGTTTTTCCTGATGAACTTCCTGGCTTACCTCCAAACCGAGAATTTGAATTCTGTATTGATCTTGAACCCCGTACTAAGCCCATTTCTAAAGTCCCATACCAAATGGCTCCCATAGAACACCAAGAGTTGAAAGTTTAATTACTAGATATCGGTATCATTCATTCTAGTACAAAACTTATATCGAGCGAGGAATACGAGAAGAGTTTTCAAGAACTCAAGAGGAGACTTGTTTCAGCTCCTGTTCTGACCATTCCAATCAGGATCAGGAGAATTCGTTATAGCGATGCTTCAGGCAAAGGTCTAGGATGTGTCCTTATGCAACATGGAAAGGTTATAGCCTATGCTTCTCGACAACTCAAAGATTATGAGAAAAATTATCCTACTCATGATCTAGAGTTGGCAGCAGTCGTTTTCGCGTTGAAGATCTGGAGACACTACTTGTACGGATAAAAGGTGGATATCTATACGGATCATAAAAGTCTCAAGTATTTCTTCACCCAGAAGGAACTTAACATGCGACAACGACGTTGGTTTGAGCTGTTGAAGGATTACGACCACATAATCCAGTATCACCCGGGAAATGCTAACGTTGTAGCTGACGCTTTGAGCAGAAGATCTTATGCGAGTACAAGTGCACTGGTGACAATACAAAAGCGTATTCTGTACGACTTACAAAAGATGGAGATAGAGCTAAAGACACCAGGGACCCACTCGAAGATTGCTCACGTGCGAGTAGAACCAGCTTTAATCGATAAAATTAAAGTTGCTCAAGCTACCGATCCGGAACTGATAAACATGATAAAAAAAGTACAAGAAGGTACCATTCCCGAAGCAAGAATCGACGAGAAAGGAATACTTCGAGTCAACTCTCGACTCTGTGTTCCTAACGATCCTGAATTAAAGCATAAAATCATGATGGAGGCACACAACACGCCGTTTGCAATCCACCCAGGAGGTACCAAGATGTATCGAGATCTTCGACATACATTTTGGTGGAACAATATGAAAAGGGAGATTGCAGAGTTTATCTCAAGGTGCCTAACTTGTCAACGTGTCAAGGCAGAGCATCAAGTACCTAAGGGTCCATTACAACCACTTGAGGTTCCCGAATGGAAGTGGGAACACATCAATATGGATTTCGTGACAGGTCTTCCCAAAGTTTCTCAAGGCTTAGATGCAATTTGGGTCATCGTAGATAGATTGACCAAATCCGCTCATTTCTTGCCTATACGAGAAAACTTTTCACTTGAACGTCTTGCCGGTATGTACATAAATGAAATCGTGAGACTGCATGGCATGTCAGTTTCCATAGTTTCTGATCGAGATCCTAGATTCACTTCACGCTTTTGGATCAGTCTACAAAAAGCTATGGGCACTGAACTACGTTTTAGTTCTGCATGTAAGACCCCGAATTTTATGAAATACAAAATTTAATTTTTCTTCATATATATATTTTTTTTAAAACAGTAAGTGGTTAAATCGATAAAGTTAAAAGTTAAGGATGTTATGTGCAAATTTTATTTTGTCGGACAATATTCGCTTTGTCGGGGAATATTCGTTTGGTCGGGGAATATTCGTGCCGTACGACGGCGCCGAAATAATAAATTATTGGTGGACCCCACAACGGAATATTTGTCGGATATAGAAAACGACAGAAATAACCTTTTTAAATAAAAATAGTCAACGGAACTATTAAAATACCGGTGATAAAAGAATAGTAGCATACGGTAGTTATTGGTATTTTCTGTAGCACTCGGTACTCTACAGTAACACACGGTATTGCATAGTGTCTCATATTATTGATCTGATAATTGACACCGTAACTGTTACGCATCATTTCATCGATAATTGTCACTGCATAATATTTTATATTATCAATTCAATAATTGTTGTTACACAGTATTTTGCATTATTGATTTAATAATTGTCATTACACTGTATTTTATATCATTGAGTCAATAATTGTTGTTGCACTGTTTTTAAAATTATTGAACCTAATAATTGTCACAGTAACATATGCACAGTAATTCACATTATTGAATCAATAATTGTCATTACACAGTAACGTATGCTTTATTTTACATTATTGTTATCTCTATTATGATGTTATTTAAACAGTTGTATTTCATTAATTTATTGACTTGATATCTAAGAGCTAACTATACTGTATTTATAACAATTAGTCATAATAATTGAATTGATAAAGTTATTTGTTTATAATATAAAGTTAGGTGATTATTAGGTGATATGAAATGAATGGTGTAGATTAAAGTGTGAATTATTGTTGAATAATTGAATTGATTTGTTTATAATATAAAGTTAGGTGATTATTAGGTGATATGAAATGAATGGTGTAGATTAAAGTGTGAATTATTGTTGAATAATTAAATTGATTTGTTTATAATATAAAGTTAGGTGATTATTAGGTGATATGAAATGAATGGTGTAGATTAAAGATAATATAATATTTGAAATGGATGGTGTAGATTAAAAGATGATCTTTAAATGAATGGTTTAGATTAAATGAATGATAAGATTTTTGGCTATAAATAGAAGCCTTAACTTAAGAATTTTTCATAAACTTCCTTACTTGTTCTTTCTTTCTCTCTCTAAATACTTCTTGTGAAAGTTTTCTCTAAGTGTGCTTAAGTCATCTTGAGTATTTGTGAAGATCTATAAGTATACGTGTACTGTTCAAGTTAATCAACCTCATTTAAATCAATATCCAGTCACGTGTTACGGTAAGGGATACCATCTTTTTCATCTTCCATTATTCAAACTTACTACGGTAAGGAATATCATATTCTTTCATATTCTATTATTCAAACTTGCTACAGTAAGGGATGTCATTTTCTTTCACACTCTTAAATTTACTACTCGTAAGGAATATCATCTTCTTTCATATTCTATTGATCAAACCTGCTACGGTAAGGGATACCATCTTTTTCATCTTCCATTATTCAAACATACTATGGTAAGGGATTATCATTATTTGATTCTCGATAATAATATTGTTTCTTCCTTACTCATAAGACGTGCCTTTTATTTCCATGTATTAAATTGTGGGAATAACCTTACGGAGCGGATTGCCGCCTGTTGGTGAATAACCTTTCGTATTCATTCATTATTAATCTCTGAGAATAACCTTACGGAGCGGATTGCCGCCTGTTTGGTGAATAACTCTTTGTACTCAAATTCTATTAAATTGTGGGAATAACCTTACGGAGCGGATTGCCGCCTGTTTGGTGAATAACTCTTTGTACTCAAATTCTATTAAATTGTGGGAATAACCTTACGGAGCGGATTGCCGCCTGTTGGTGAATAACCCTTTGTATTAATTTCCTTCACCTTTTGTTAATCAAACCTGCTACGGTAAGGGATATTATTTTCTTTCATACTCCTAAATCGAAATTTATTATGGAACTATTGCTTCTATAATTTCTGAAAATATTATATGTTCCATAATAGTTGAACTTCATTATTTCAACTGAACCTTCCTATTTACGTGAACCTTTCTATTGAATTGTAACCGTTATTCTGAACTGTGGATCTTGAATATCATTTTTAAATTTCACTCCACATCATGTTGACAATTTGGACATTATTTGAATCTGTACAAAGTAAACTTCCGATACTTATTGTTATCCTATTTCTTCTGTTCATCATTTATATCATTCTAATCATCCAAAAATCAAGCTGTTGTGAATATCTGTGGTCGGGGGCACAGATGTGATATATTTGTTGAACAGATGATAGGTTAAAGGCGATATAATAGGTTAAAGGCGATACATCTGTTCGGTGTCTTTTATGGCACGTGGTGAATGTTCTCTTTGGCCCGTAGTGCAAAGATGAACTGTTGTTTGGTATGATTATGACCAAAGGCTGAATCTGGTATAATCATGACCGTTGGTGTTATATTGAATGTCTTTGGCCCGTAGTGCAAAGATGAACTGTTGATGTGCATGATTATGATCAGGAACTGTGAATTTGTATTATCTTGACTAATGATATTTCAGATGATAAAAGTTGATGATGTTTTTCCTAAAAAGAGAACCGAGTGGACATTATAGTCTGCATTATTCTTCTAATAGATTACTCATTCCGCTGCTATTATTGATCTGAACGTTGTTTAAGAATTTAACTGCAGTTTTTGATATAAACCTTGTAGTCTATTGTATTCTATCAAGAACTCAACTGTTGAAGACTAATGATAATTTATTCGTCATTATCTTAGTCATGATATTCTTTACTGGGCTATTTGAACTCGCCCTTTCTTTTGTTCCATTGTTTTTCAACAGGAGATGAAAACATAACAGGGTCTAGCCGGGGAATGGAGTGAGGGTCCGAGGAATAGTTATCATAGTCTTCACGTTTTGTAAAATAGTGTGGCAATAATAGTGAAGACTTAGTTGTGTATTATTATACACTGTATTGTTGTACGTTGTGCTTTGTTGTAATAATTTTGTTGTAGTATTTTGACGACTCAAGTTTGGGCTGTGTGGGCCCAGATTTGGGGGCGTCACAGTTGGCATCAGAGCTTAGGGATATGGTCTTTAATGGAGATCTGGGGTAGAACTAGGAGGGGAGAGACGAATAGAATCAGTCACTAGTGTGTCCTACCTAAAATAGATTTTATTATCTAATGAGTCGATTTGAATGTAGGAACATGAAGTGATGAGTCAGTTTATTTGAACTAACATTTATTTTGTGACCACAGTTAAGTATGGCATCTGAAAATCAAGAGGTTAACTATGGAATACCCGAAACAAATGTACCCGAGAATCAAGAGGCCCCAAACAATCCTCCCGCCAACTCAGGAAATAATGTTCCTGATAACATGATGAACGATGGATTCTTTAGGAATTTCATGCAGTTCATACAGAATCAAGGAAGAGGAAATCCAGTTAATAATAACGGTAGAAACGCTGGCAATTTGAGGATGGTCACTGTTAAGCAATTTAAAGAATTAGGACCACCTGAATTCCACGGGAAGCCTGACCCACTCAAAGCGGAGGCATGGCTGAAGCAGACGACAAAAATACTTGATGTCTTACAATGCGCTGATGATCAGAAGGTGCCATTTGCCACTTTTATGTTACGAGGTGAGGCGGACCATTGGTGGGAAGCGGTAAAACGTATCCAACCTTCAGCACTCGAAATGTCTTGGACAGAATTCGAAGAACTGTTTAACGAGAAGTACTTCCCAGAAAGCATCCGCCATATGAAGGAAGTGGAATTCATTAAGCTGGAGCAGGGAAACATGACAGTTTCTCAATATGAAGCTAAGTTTGCTGAACTGTCTCGTTTTGCGACTCATCTAGTAGATGACGAAGCACGAATGAGTCGAATGTTCCTGAGAGGTTTGAGACTCAAAATTCGTCAACAACTTAGTTCTCATAAATTCAGTTTGTATTCAGATGTTGTAGATAGGGCTCAAAGGGTGGAGCAAACAGATGAAACATTGCAGCCAAGAGTTAATGATCAGTATAGAGAAAGGAGTGACAACAACCACAGGAACGAGAACCATCGAGGAGGTAACCAACACTTCGGTGGTAATTCCATACCAAATAACAGAAGAGGAGAATCTAGTGGGAACAATTTCAAAAGAAAGAGATTCCATAATAATTATGGAAGGGCACCAGCACCAGTACCAACACCAGCACCGACCCCAGTTTCAAGGGGAGAAGATCGACCGCCAGTGAGATGCTATAGGTGTGGTCAGGAAGGTCACATCAGCCCAAACTGTACACTGCAGTCCAAAAAGTGCTACAGTTGTGGGAAAGAGGGTCATCTTGCGCGATTTTGTCCTGCCACAAAATCAAGTCCAGCTGCAATGATGATACCAAAAGCTAGCGCGGATAAAGGAAAATCTGTAGTTCAAGGGAGAGCTTTTGTTGTGACATCCCAAATGGCACGAAACTCGAACGAGGTGATAACCGGTAAGCTATTCATAAATTCTCGTGAAGTCTACGCTTTGTTAGATACTGGCTCTACCCATTCTTTTATCTCACCTGCATGTGCTCAACGTTTAAACTTAACTCCTGAAAACTTGGACTTTGACTTATCAGTTGAAACTCCATTAGGAGAAATTACCATTACATCTACTGTCTATAAATCTTGCCTAGTTCAAATCAACAACCTCACATTACCTGTTGACCTTATTTCTTTGGAGATGCGTGAATTTGATGTGATTTTAGGAATTGATTGGTTGACTACCCATCATGCTAAAATTGATTGTTTTCATAAGATTATTAGTTTTCATATTCCTAATCAACCTGTCATGCAAATTCAAGCAACTAAACCATTGAAATCTATAACTGTTATTTCTAGCCATAAAGCCATTCGTTTATTGAAAAACGGATGTCAAGCCTTTTTAGCTCATGTCACTGATTTGAACAAAAATACGTCAAACTTGAATGATATTCCCATTGTTAATGAGTTTCCTGACGTTTTTTCTGAGGAACTTTCTGGCTTACCCCAAACCGTGAAATTGAATTCTGTATCGATCTTGAACCCGGCACTAAGCCCATTTTTAAAGTCCCATACCAAATGGCCCACATAGAACACCAAGAGTTGAAAGTTTAATTACTAGATATCGGTATCATTCATTCTAGTACAAAACTTATATCGAGCGAGGAATGCGAGAAGAGTTTTCAAGAACTCAAGAGGAGACTTGTTTCAGCTCCTGTTCTGACCATACCATCAGGATCAGGAGAATTTGTTATCTACAGCGATGCTTCTGGCAAAGGTCTAGGCTGTGTCCTTATGCAACATGGAAAGGTTATAGCCTACGCCTCTCGACAACTCAAAGATTATGAGAAAAATTATCCTACTCATGATCTAGAGTTGGCAGCAGTCGTTTTCGCGTTGAAGATCTGGAGACACTACTTGTACGGAGAAAAAGTGGATATCTATACGGATCATAAAAGTCTCAAGTATTTCTTCACCCAGAAGGAACTCAACATGCGACAACGACGTTGGCTTGAGCTGTTAAAGGATTATGATCACACAATCCAGTATCACCCGGGAAAGGCGAACGTTGTAGCTGACGCTTTGAGCAGAAAATCTTATGCAAGTACAAGTGCACTGCTGACAACACAAAAGTGTATTTTGTACGACTTGCAAAAGATAGAGATAGAGCTAAAGACACCAGGGACCCACTCGAAGATTGCTCACGTGCGAGTAGAACCAACTTTAATCGATAAAATTAAAGCTGCTCAAGCTACCGATCCGGAACTGATAAACATGATAAAGAAAGTACAAGAAGGTGCCATTCCCGAAGCAAGAATCGACGAGAAAGGAATACTTCGAGTCAACTCTCGACTCTGTGTTCCTAACGATCCTGAATTAAAGCATAAAATCATGATGGAGGCACACAACACGCCGTTTGCAATCCACCCAGGAGGTACCAAGATGTATCGAGATCTTCGACATACATTTTGGTGGAACAATATGAAAAGAGAGATTGCGGAGTTTATCTCAAGGTGCCTAACTTGTCAACGTGTCAAGGCAGAACATCAAGTTCCTAAAGGTCCATTACAATCACTTGAAGTTCCCGAATGGAAGTGGGAACACGTCAATATGGACTTCGTGACGGGTCTTCCAAAAGTTTCTCAAGGCTTAGATGCAATTTGGGTGATCGTAGATAGATTGACCAAATCTGCTCATTTCTTGCCTATACGAGAAAACTTTTCACTTGAACGTCTTGCCGGTATGTACATAAATGAGATCGTGAGATTGCATGGCATGCCAGTTTCCATAATTTCTGATCGAGATCCTAGATTCACTTCACGCTTTTGGATCAGTCTACAAAAAGCTATGGGCACTGAACTACGTTTTAGTTCTGCATACCATCCTCAAACGGACGGACAATCGGAAAGGACGATCCAGACCCTCGAAGATCTTTTGAGACTTTGTGTATTAGACTTCAAAGGAAGTTGGGATAAGTACTTGCCGTTGGTGGAATTTTCTTACAACAACAGTTACCAAGCAAGCATAGGCATGGCTCCATTCGAGGCATTGTATGGAAGGAAGTGTCGCTCTCCAATATGTTGGAATGAGGTAGGAGAAGCAAAATTGTTGGGACCCGAGTTGGTACGCTTGACGACCGAAAAGATCCAAATGATCCGACAACGAATACAGACCGCACAAGAACGACAAAAGAGTTATGCTGATCTTCATCGGAGAGACGAAAGTTTCAACGTCGGAGATCATGTATTCTTACGTGTTTCTCCATGGAAAGGGGTTACGAGATTCGGAAAGAGAGGAAAGCTCAACCCTCGATTTATTGGCCCATTTGAAATCCTCGATCGAATAGGAACCGTAGCCTACAGACTAACCCTACCACCAAGTATGTCTCGCATCCATAACGTTTTTCACATATCTATGTTACGTAAATATGTGAAGGACCCAAACCACGTCATTGAGTTAGAACCAGACGTTATAGCAGAGGATTTAACATACGAGGAGGTACCTGTTAAGATCCTGGATAAGAAGGAGCAGATCCTACGCTCAAAGGTTATACCTCAAGTTAAGGTTTTATGGAGGAACCAAGATACTGAGGAAATGACCTGGGAGCTAGAATCTGAGATGAAATCTAAGTATCCTTACCTCTTCGATATGTCAGGTACGTCAATTTCGGGGACGAAATTTCATAAGGAGGGGAGGTTGTAAGACCCCGAATTTTATGAAATACAAAATTTAATTTTTCTTCATATATATATTTTTTTTAAAACAGTAAGTGGTTAAATCGATAAAGTTAAAAGTTAAGGATGTTATGTGCAAATTTTATTTTGTCGGACAATATTCGCTTTGTCGGGGAATATTCGTTTGGTCGGGGAATATTCGTGTCGTACGACGGCGCCGAAATAATAAATTATTGGTGGACCCCACAACGGAATATTTGTCGGATATAGAAAACGACAGAAATAACCTTTTTAAATAAAAATAGTCAACGGAACTATTAAAATACCGGTGATAAAAGAATAGTAGCATACGGTAGTTATTGGTATTTTCTGTAGCACTCGGTACTCTACAGTAACACACGGTATTGCATAGTGTCTCATATAATTGATCTGATAATTGACACCGTAACTGTTACGCATCATTTCATCGATAATTGTCACTGCATAATATTTTATATTATCAATTCAATAATTGTTGTTACACAGTATTTTGCATTATTGATTTAATAATTGTCATTACACTGTATTTTATATCATTGAGTCAATAATTGTTGTTGCACTGTTTTTAAAATTATTGAACCTAATAATTGTCACAGTAACATATGCACAGTAATTCACATTATTGAATCAATAATTGTCATTACACAGTAACGTATGCTTTATTTTACATTATTGTTATCTCTATTATGATGTTATTTAAACAGTTGTATTTCATTAATTTATTGACTTGATATCTAAGAGCTAACTATACTGTATTTATAACAATTAGTCATAATAATTGAATTGATAAAGTTATTTGTTTATAATATAAAGTTAGGTGATTATTAGGTGATATGAAATGAATGGTGTAGATTAAAGTGTGAATTATTGTTGAATAATTGAATTGATTTGTTTATAATATAAAGTTAGGTGATTATTAGGTGATATGAAATGAATGGTGTAGATTAAAGTGTGAATTATTGTTGAATAATTAAATTGATTTGTTTATAATATAAAGTTAGGTGATTATTAGGTGATATGAAATGAATGGTGTAGATTAAAGATAATATAATATTTGAAATGGATGGTGTAGATTAAAAGATGATCTTTAAATGAATGGTTTAGATTAAATGAATGATAAGATTTTTGGCTATAAATAGAAGCCTTAACTTAAGGATTTTTCATAAACTTCCTTACTTGTTCTTTCTTTCTCTCTCTAAATACTTCTTGTGAAAGTTTTCTCTAAGTGTGCTTAAGTCATCTTGAGTATTTGTGAAGATCTATAAGTATACGTGTACTGTTCAAGTTAATCAACCTCATTTAAATCAATATCCAGTCACGTGTTACGGTAAGGGATACCATCTTTTTCATCTTCCATTATTCAAACTTACTACGGTAAGGAATATCATATTCTTTCATATTCTATTATTCAAACTTGCTACAGTAAGGGATGTCATTTTCTTTCACACTCTTAAATTTACTACTCGTAAGGAATATCATCTTCTTTCATATTCTATTGATCAAACCTGCTACGGTAAGGGATACCATCTTTTTCATCTTCCATTATTCAAACATACTATGGTAAGGGATTATCATTATTTGATTCTCGATAATAATATTGTTTCTTCCTTACTCATAAGACGTGCCTTTTATTTCCATGTATTAAATTGTGGGAATAACCTTACGGAGCGGATTGCCGCCTGTTGGTGAATAACCTTTCGTATTCATTCATTATTAATCTCTGAGAATAACCTTACGGAGCGGATTGCCGCCTGTTTGGTGAATAACTCTTTGTACTCAAATTCTATTAAATTGTGGGAATAACCTTACGGAGCGGATTGCCGCCTGTTTGGTGAATAACTCTTTGTACTCAAATTCTATTAAATTGTGGGAATAACCTTACGGAGCGGATTGCCGCCTGTTGGTGAATAACCCTTTGTATTAATTTCCTTCACCTTTTGTTAATCAAACCTGCTACGGTAAGGGATATTATTTTCTTTCATACTCCTAAATCGAAATTTATTATGGAACTATTGCTTCTATAATTCCTGAAAATATTATATGTTCCATAATAGTTGAACTTCATTATTTCAACTGAACCTTCCTATTTACGTGAACCTTTCTATTGAATTGTAACCGTTATTCTGAACTGTGGATCTTGAATATCATTTTTAAATTTCACTCCACATCATGTTGACAATTTGGACATTATTTGAATCTGTACAAAGTAAACTTCCGATACTTATTGTTATCCTATTTCTTCTGTTCATCATTTATATCATTCTAATCATCCAAAAATCAAGCTGTTGTGAATATCTGTGGCCGGGGGCACAGATGTGATATATTTGTTGAACAGATGATAGGTTAAAGGCGATATAATAGGTTAAAGGCGATACATCTGTTCGGTGTCTTTTATGGCACGTGGTGAATGTTCTCTTTGGCCCGTAGTGCAAAGATGAACTGTTGTTTGGTATGATTATGACCAAAGGCTGAATCTGGTATAATCATGACCGTTGGTGTTATATTGAATGTCTTTGGCCCGTAGTGCAAAGATGAACTGTTGATGTGCATGATTATGATCAGGAACTGTGAATTTGTATTATCTTGACTAATGATATTTCAGATGATAAAAGTTGATGATGTTTTTCCTAAAAAGAGAACCGAGTGGACATTATAGTCTGCATTATTCTTCTAATAGATTACTCATTCCGCTGCTATTATTGATCTGAACGTTGTTTAAGAATTTAACTGCAGTTTTTGATATAAACCTTGTAGTCTATTGTATTCTATCAAGAACTCAACTGTTGAAGACTAATGATAATTTATTCGTCATTATCTTAGTCATGATATTCTTTACTGGGCTATTTGAGCTCGCCCTTTCTTTTGTTCCATTGTTTTTCAACAGGAGATGAAAACATAACAGGGTCTAGCCGGGGAATGGAGTGAGGGTCCGAGGAATAGTTATCATAGTCTTCACGTTTTGTAAAATAGTGTGGCAATAATAGTGAAGACTTAGTTGTGTATTATTATACACTGTATTGTTGTACGTTGTGCTTTGTTGTAATAATTTTGTTGTAGTATTTTGACGACTCAAGTTTGGGCTGTGTGGGCCCAGATTTGGGGGCGTCACACTGCATACCATCCTCAAACGGACGGACAATCGGAAAGGACGATCCAGACCCTCGAAGATCTTTTGAGACTTTGCGTACTAGATTTCAAAGGAAGTTGGGATAAGTACTTGCCATTGGTGGAATTTTCCTACAACAACAGTTACCAAGCAAGTATAGGTATGGCTCCATTCGAGGCTTTATATGGACGCAAGTGTCGCTCTCCAGTATGTTGGAATGAGGTAGGAGAAGCAAAACTGTTGGGACCCGAGTTAGTACGCTTGACGACCGAAAAGATCCAAATGATCCGACAACGAATACAGACAGCACAAGAACGACAAAAGAGTTATGCCGATCTTCATCGGAGAGATGAGAGATTCAACGTCGGAGATCATGTATTCTTACGTGTTTCTCCATGGAAAGGAGTTACGAGATTCGGAAAGAGAGGAAAGCTCAACCCTCGATTTATTGGCCCATTTGAAATCCTCGATCGAGTAGGATCCGTAGCCTACAGACTAGCCCTACCACCAAGTATGTCTCGCATCCATAACGTTTTTCACATATCTATGTTACGTAAATATGTGAAGGACCCAAACCACGTTATTGAGTTAGAACCAGACGTTATAGCAGAAGATTTAACGTATGAGGAGGTACCTGTTAAGATCCTAGATAAGAAGGAGCAGATCTTACGCTCAAAGGTTATACCTCAAGTTAAGGTTTTATGGAGGAACCAAGATATTGAGGAAATGACCTGGGAGCTAGAATCTGAGATGAAGTCTAGGTATCCATACCTCTTCGAAATGCCAGGTACGTCAATTTCGGGGACGAAATTTCATAAGGAGGGGAGGTTGTAAGACCCCGAATTTATGAAATACAAAATTTAATTTTTCTTCATATATATTTTTCCTGAAACAGTAAATGGTTAAATTGACAAAATTGAAAGTTAAGGATGTTATGTGTAAATTTTATTTTGTCGGACAATATTCTTTTTGTCGGGGAATATTCGTTTTGTCGGGGAATATTCGGGCCGTACGACGGCGCCGAAATAACTAATTATTGGTGGAGCCAACAACGGAATAATTGTCGGATATAGAAAACGACAGAAGTAACCTTTTTAAATAAAAATAGTCAACGGTGTTAACTGTTAAAATACCGGTGATAAAAGAATAGTAGCATACGGTAATTTATGATATTTTATTGTGGCACACGGTATTCTACAGTAGCACACGGTATTGCACAGTGTCTCATATTATTGACACCGTAACTGTTACGCATCATTTCATCAATAATTGTCACTGCATAATATTTTATATTATCAATTCAATTATTGTTGCTACACAGTATTTTGCATTATTGATTCAATAATTGTCATTACACTGTATTTCATATCATCGAGTCAATAATTGTTGGTGCACTGTAGTTTAAAATTATTGAATCTAATAATTGTCACAGTAGCAAATATACTGTAATTTATATTATTAAATTAATAAAAATATGTAACGTGTTTCTTACATTATTATGGTAACATTATTTTATATGTTGGACTCACAGGAAGAATAAATAAATAAATAAATAAATAAAATAATTAATTTTACTATTTGAAATAGTAACGTGAATAGTGACGTGAATAGTAACGTGAATAGTGACGTGAATAGTAAGTGAATAGTAAGAAACATGTGGGACCCACTGTGGGGCCCACATGAAATGTGAGAAATGTGAATTTGCTGAAGTGGGTTGGTGGAGGCTGCGCAGCAGCCTCTGCTGAATATTTTTCAGCCCACCTACCACGCATAGTAACTTATTTTCTCCTATAAATAGCTTGCTCAGCTGAATAGAAAAATCACACCTAAAACATAAAATTTTTCTATAAGAATTTTATGAGTTTTCTCTGAGAATAGTAAGGTTATTTTGAGAGTTTGAAAGCCAAAAGGAGTGCAGGAATTTTTCAAGTAAGTCTTTTATTAAAGTGTAGTAATTTTATAAATTCCTATTTTTCACGGTATTCACAAATCTTCCTTTAGAAGACTCTTCTTTAAGAAGATTCATTTTTAAAAGCTTTCTTTGGAAGATTTATTTTGGAATATTATTTTTAAAACTATTTAAAAGTAATTATATTATACTACAAAAATTATGTTAAATATATATAATTTTGATAATTCATATTATACGAGTTATCATACACTTTGAAATTTATATGTGGAAATTACTAATTTTATTATAAAAATATAGGTTGATCAACCTCATTTAAATCAATATCCAGTCACGTGTTAAGGTAAGGGGTATCATTCTTTTCATCATCATAAATGGATATTATTTTCTTTCTTACTTGAAGGGATTATCATTCTTTGATTCTCGAAAATAATATCGTTTCTTTCTTGTGCCATTTACTTCCATGTATTAAATTGTGGGAATAACCTTACGGCGCGGTTTACCGCCTGTTGGTGAATAACCTTTTGTATTCATTCCTTATTAATCTTTGAGAATAACCTTACGGTGCGGATTATCGCCTGTTTGGTGAATAACTCTTCGTGTTCAAATTCTATTAAATTGTGGGAATAACCTTACGGTGCGGATTACGCCTGTTGGTGAATAACTCTTCGTATTCAAATTGATGGGAATAACCTTACGGCGCGGATTATCGCATGTTTGGTGAATAACTATTCGTATTCAAATTGATGGGAATAACCTTACGGTGCGGTTTACCGCCTGTTGGTGAATAACCCTTTTTATTTGTCTCGTGTGGAAATAATTTGTCTACACGAATTATCACATGACACTTTTATTCCATATTCGTAAGTGATATCATTTTCCTTTATACTCATAAGGGATACCATCTTTTTCATCTTCCATTATTCAAACTTACTATGGTAAGGGATATTAATTTCCTTCACCGTTTGTTAATCAAACCTGCTACGGTAAGGGATATTATTTTCTTTCATACTCCTAAATCGAAACTTATTATGGAACTATTGCTTCTATAATTCCTGAAAATATTATATGTTCCATAATAGTTGAACTTCATTATTTCAACTGAACCTTCCTATTTACGTGAACCTTTCTATTGAACTGTAACCGTTATTCTGAACTGTGGATCTTGAATATCATTTTTAAATTTCACTCCACATCATGTTGGCAATTTGGACATTATTTGAATCTGCACAAAGTAAACTTCTGATACTTATTGTTTATCCTGTTCTTCTGTTCATCATTTGTATCACTGTTATTTGTATTAATCATCAAGAATCAAGCTGTTGTGAATATCTGTGGCCGGGGGCACAGATGTGATATAATTGTTGAACAGATGATAGGTTAAAGGCGATATACTAGGTTAAAGGCGATACATCTGTTCGGTGTCTTTTATGGCACGTGGTGAATGTTCTCTTTGGCCCGTAGTGCAAAGATGAACTGTTGGTTGGTATGATTATGACCAAAGGCTGAATCTGGTATAATCATGACCGTTGGTGCTTTATTGAATATCTTTGGCCCGTAGTGCAAAGATGAACTGTTGATTGGTATGATTATTACCAAAGGCTGAATCTGGTATAGTCATGACCGTTGGTGTTATATTAAATGTCTTTGGCCCGTAGTGCAAATATGAACTGTTGATCTGCATGATTATGATCAGGAACTGTGAATTTTTATTATCATGACTAATGATATTTCAGATGATAAAAGTTGATGATATTTTTACAAAAAAGAGAAGCGAGTGGACATTATAGTCTGCATTATTCTTCTAATAGATTGTTCATTCCGCTGCTATTATTGATCTGAACGTTGTTTAAGAATTTAACTACAGTTTTTGATATAAACCTTGTAGTCTATTGTATTCTATCAAGAACTCAACTGTTGAAGGCTAATGATAATTTATTCGTCATTATCTTAGTCATGATATTTCTTACTGGGCTATTTGAGCTCACCCTTTCTTTTGTTCCATTACAGGAGATGAAAACGTTACAGGGTTTAGCTGGGGAATGGAGTGAGAGTCTGAGGAATAGCTGTCGTAGTCTTCACATGTTGTAAAATAGTGTGGCAATAATAGTGAAGATTTAGTTGTGTATTATTATACACTGTATTGTTGTACGTTGTGCTTTGTTGTAATAATGTTGTTGTAGTCTTTTGACGACTCAAGTTTGGGCTGTGTGGGCTCAGATTTGGGGGCGTCACACACACATATATATATATATATATATATATATATATATATATATATATATATATGTGTGTGTGTGTGTGTGTGTGTGTGTGTGTGTGTGTGTGTGTAAATTTAATATATAATATAATATATAATATTATATTTTTAATATGTATTATATTTGTTTTATATCATATTATAATTATATATATAAATGTATAGAATATCTAATATTATATATATTATTATATGTATCAGTCTATATTATATTTTTTTATGTTATATTATATTAAAATAATATTATTATTATATATGAACATATAATATAGTATTATAATATTATTATGTATTCTTATTTTAGATTATATATATATATATATATATATATATATATATATATATTAAAAAAATTAGTTAGTTAGTTAATTATGAATATTTTAATGATTATATTATATTTTATTTTAATATAATTTTTAAATAATGTACTAAATAAATAAATAAAATATTTAATTCTAATTTTATTATAATTTAATTTTAATTTTATCTATCATTTTATTCTGCGCTAAAAAAAATTTGTTCAACCAAACGATCGGATAGAGTAAACGAATGGGAGTATCAGTCACATCCCTTCTTCTTCCCACTTCCTATTTATTAATCAAATCAAAAAGTAATGTGATATTAATAATTTAGTAGCATAAAGATCAGAGTGTGTTCACCAAGACCAGGAACAGAAAACGCAAGACTGCACGGGTTTCACCGCCACGTGTCAGAATGTGGGCCCAAAGGAAAACAATTGCACGAGGATATGCACCATAAAGTCGTCAAACTAACCCAACCATCCTTCCATCGAGTAAATTATTCGGTAGTTTTAAGGTAACGAGGTATTTTATATTATTATGTGGTATTATATGAATATTTAAAATAAAATAATTTATTTTAAATGTTTATAAATATTATATAAATAATATAAAATATTATGTAATAAGTACTTAAAAATATTTAATAATTTTTTCCCTCCATCCACTCTGTCAAAACTGCTGAGTTCACCATCTTTTTTAAACTTTAAATAATAGTTTTAAAATTTTAATATATAAATTTATGTTTCATTTATTTCAAATTATAAAATTATTATTAATTTAAAAAAAATTAATTTAAAACAATTTAAAATTTAAAATTAATATAATTCATTTAAGTTTTTTAAATAATAAATCTTATAATTAGTAGTAATTTTTAAGTAGTTCATAATATTCATAACTATATTAACATATACTAATTAAATTCATGTCAATTTTGAATTTAATAATATTTTAAATTAACTTTTCAAAAAATAGTATTGATCTTATAATTTGGAACTGAGAAAGTATATCAATTTATGTGCAATTAATAATTATTACTCCCTTCGTATTAAGATAAAAGTCTTAATTGACTTTTTGCGTATATTAAGAAAGATGATAAAATTATTCATATTTAAATTCTCATTTAATTATATAATTTTCAGCACATGACTAGTGATATTTTATAAATATACATACATAATAGAAATATGACAATTAATACTAAGGATATTATAGACAAATTATTATAAAAAAATATATTATTTAAGGTAAGTAGACATTTAACTTGGGATTATCTAAAATAGTAATAAGGACTTTTATTCTAGAACGGAGGGAGTATAATTTTTACTGATAAGATGAATTAATTATAATTTTAAATAAAAATTGATTTTAATTTAGAAAATTCTAAATACTTACAAATTTTTTACCGCAATGTGTTAAATAAATAATAAGGATTATCGAAGGGGTTAGGTTGGGCATCTTTGGGGTGAAGCTTAAGATTAAAAAAACGCTCAAATTGATATTCAAATTGTAAATAAAATTGGGTTGTAAATATTCATTCTACTTTGTTAATTTTTGACATTTTTTACCTCTTTATTATAAAAATATTTATATCACAATTCACGGCTCAAAATTGAACAGTTTGTACTTTGTTGGGTTGTGTTTAATTTTAATGAGAATTTTAAAAATAAATAAATTATTAATTGTATTTAATTAATGTAGTTAAAAATGAATAATGACAGACAGACAAATAATGCAAGGCTGATGAAGCCAACTAGCGAAGTCATATCGAGTTGTTGAACCACCTGAAATTCAATTATGAGCCAAACTGAATACTATAATTAAGACTGCTTGCTGGAAAGTTTGATTTCATTATATCCCATGATTTAATTTAGTAAAATTCAAGTACTTCAGCTTCCAAAAAATCTAATTATTTAGTTTGTTTATTTATCCACATATATATATATATATATATATATATATATATATAAATGTTAGCTCATCAGTGGTTGGCATGGGCGTCGTGCCCAGCATGTCAAAGGTTGTACAAGTTTCGTAAGCATGGCATTTTGTGGGATATTTAATAGTTGTGACATTAGCGCAAGGCGATGGCAACCAAGGATTCCTAGTATTACATAGTTTCCTATTTCATAAAGAAAAAAATCTCATTTAATTTTTTTTATAAATTTTACCTGTGTCTACGTTCTTGAAAGCATTTTTATCTTTCAAGTGATATATTTTTTCAATATTTATTTTTAAAAAATAATGAGTATTAATTTAATAGAGTGGCATGATGATGAATTTGTATTGATAAAATTGAAGAAAAATTATATTATTTTATATTATAGTTAATATAGACCAAAGGTGATGGCGTAATATATTAAAAAAAAAAATTACCGAGTAATTAGATCTGACAAACGAGCGAACATTGCTCGCTCAAACGGGTTGAACTTAAAACGAGTTGTTCTAAAATGGGTTAGGCTAAAAAATACCCAATTTTTTTTTATATTTTTGAAAACTAATAACCCAAAGTCTAACCACAACGGGTTGGCGTGGCCTAACAAGTTTTGAGTTTTTTCTATCTAGTCTAATGTAAAAAGTTTAAATCGCTTGTATTAAAATTTATCTAACTAAAGAAAAAGAAAATTAAGGAATTAGGGATGGGGGCATTGAATTTGAAGATTTTTCATTTGAGGATTCTGGAAATTAACCTATACTTATATATGACAAGAGAATTTTCAAAAAAATTTAATTGATTTTGATTGATTGTAAATTCGTAACGAGTTAATTGAGTTGAAGGTAAGCCTATAAAATTACTCCCTTCTTTTCATTAAATTACTCCCTTCTTTTCATTATGCAGGATATTTTGGACATAATTTCATAAATTAAAAAATCTTAGTAATAGTAATATTAGGTGATTAATTTTGCTGATAAATATCATTTTTATCCACTAATACTCCCCCTCTCTCTCTCTCTATATGTAAGACCCCGAATTTATGAAATACAAAATTTAATTTTTCTTCATATATATTTTTCCTGAAACAGTAAATGGTTAAATTGACAAAATTGAAAGTTAAAGATGTTATGTGTAAATTTTATTTTGTCGGACAATATTCTTTTTGTCGGGGAATATTCGTTTTGTCGGGGAATATTCGGGCCGTACGACGGCGCCGAAATAACTAATTATTGGTGGAGCCCACAACGGAATAATTGTCGGATATAGAAAACGACAGAAGTAACCTTTTTAAATAAAAATAGTCAACGGTGTTAACTGTTAAAATACCGGTGATAAAAGAATAGTAGCATACGGTAAATTATGGTATTTTCTGTAGCACACGGTATTGCACAGTGTCTCATATTATTGACACCGTAACTGTTACGCATCATTTCATCAATAATTGTCACTGCATAATATTTTATATTATCAATTCAATAATTGTTGTTACACAGTATTTTGCATTATTGATTCAATAATTATCATTACACTGTATTTTATATCATTGAGTCAATAATTGTTGCTGCACTATTTTTAAAATTATTGAACCTAATAATTGTCACAGTAGCAAATATACTGTAATTTATATTATTAAATTAATAATAATCTGTAACGTGTTTATTACATTATTGTTGAATTATTGTTGTAGCATTACTTTATTTTATATGTTGGACCCATAGGAAGAAAAATAAAATAAAAAAAAAAAAAAAAAAAAATATTAATTATTATTTTTAAATAGTAACATGTGGACCCTATGTGGGGGCCACATGAATTGTAAAGGAAGTGTGCTGAAATTTTGCGCTGGAGAATTTGAAAAGCAAATGGCTGCGCTGCCTTTGCTGAAATTTTCAGCAGGCATGCTGCACGCCCCTTCACCTACCACATGCATAGTGCCTTATTTTCTCCTATAAATAGCCTGCTCAACTGAATAGAAAAATCACACCTAAAACATAAAATTTTTCTATAAGAATTTTATGAGTTTTCTCTGAGAATAGTAAGGTTATTTTGAGAGTTTGAAAGCCAAAAGGAGTGCAGAAAATTTTCAAGTAAGTCTTTTATTAAAGAGTAGTAATTTCATAAATTCCTATATTTCACGGTATTCACAAATCTTCCTTTAGAAGACTCTTCTATTAGAAGATTCATTTTTAAAAGCTTTATTTGGAAGATTTATTTTGGAATATTATTTTTAAAACTATTTAAAAGTAGTTATATTATACTACAAAAATTATGTTAAATATATATAATTTTGATAATTCATATTATACGAGTTATCATACACTCTGAAATTTATATGTGGAAATTACTAATTTTATTATAAAAATATAGGTTGATCAACCTCATTTAAATCAATATCCAGTCACGTGTTAAGGTAAGGGGTATCACTCTTTTCATCATCATAAATGGATATTATTTTCTTTCTTACTTGAAGGGATTATCATTCTTTGATTCTCGAAAATAATATCGTTTCTTTCTTGTGCCATTTATTTTCATGTATTAAATTGTGGGAATAACCTTACGGCGCGGTTTACCGCCTGTTGGTGAATAACCTTTTGTATTCATTCCTTATTAATCTTTGAGAATAACCTTACGGTGCGGATTACGCCTGTTTGGTGAATAACTCTTCGTGTTCAAATTCTATTAAATTGTGGGAATAACCTTACGGTGCGGATTACGCCTGTTTGGTGAATAACTATTCGTATTTAAATTGATGGGAATAACCTTACGGTGCGGATTACGCCTGTTTGGTGAATAACTATTCGTATTCAAATTGATGGGAATAACCTTACGGTGCGGATTATCGCCTGTTGGTGAATAACCCTTTTTATTTGTCTCGTGTGGAAATAATTTGTCTACACGAATTATCACATGACACTTTTATTCCATATTCGTAAGTGATATCATTTTCCTTTATACTCATAAGGGATACCATCTTTTTCATCTTCCATTATTCAAACTTACTATGGTAAGGGATATTAATTCCCTTCACCTTTTGTTAATCAAACCTGCTACGGTAAGGGATATTATTTTCTTCCATACACCTAAATCGAAACTTATTATGGAACTATTGCTTCTATAATTCCTGAAAATATTATATGTTCCATAATAGTTGAATTTCATTAGTTCAACTGAACCTTCCTATTTTCTGAACATTTCTATTGAACTGTAATCGTTATTCTGAACTGTGGATCTTGAATATCATTTTTAAATTTCACTCCACATCATGTTGGCAATTTGGACATTATTTGAATCTGCACAAAGTAAACTTCCGATACTTATTGTTTATCCTGTTCTTCTGTTCATCATTTGTATCACTGTTATTTGTATTAATCATCAAGAATCAAGCTGTTGTGAATATCTGTGGCCGGGGGCACAGATGTGATATAATTGTTGAACAGATGATAGGTTAAAGGCGATATACTAGGTTAAAGGCGATACATCTGTTCGGTGTCTTTTATGGCACGTGGTGAATGTTCTCTTTGGCCCGTAGTGCAAAGATGAACTGTTGGTTGGTATGATTATGACCAAAGGCTGAATCTGGTATAATCATGACCGTTGGTGCTTTATTGAATATCTTTGGCCCGTAGTGCAAAGATGAACTGTTGATTGGTATGATTATTACCAAAGGCTGAATCTGGTATAATCATGATCGTTGGTGTTATATTAAATGTCTTTGGCCCGTAGTGCAAATATGAACTGTTGATTTGCATGATTATGACCAGGAACTGTGAATTTATATTATCATGACTAATGGTATTTCAGATGATAAAAGTTGATGATGTTTTTCCTAAAAAGAGAACCGAGTGGACATTATATCTGCATTATTCTTCTAATAGATTGCTCATTCCGCTGCTATTATTGATCTGAACGTTGTTTAAGAATTTAACTGCAGTTTTTGATATAAACCTTGTAGTCTATTGTATTCTATCAAGAACTCAACTGTTGAAGGCTAATGATAAATTATTCGTCATTATCTTAGTCATGATATTTCTTACTGGGCTATTTGAGCTCACCCTTTCTTTTCGTTCCATTGTTTTTCAACAGGAGATGAGAACGTAACGGGGTCTAGCCGGGGAATGGAGTGAGAGTGCGGGGATAGCTATCATAGTCTTCACGTGTTATAAAAATAGTGTGGCAATAATAATGAAGACTTAGTTGTGTTGTATTATCCACTGTATTATTGTACGTTGTATTTCATTGTAATAATTTTGTTGTAGTCTTTTGACGACTCAAGTTTGGGCTGTGTGGGCCTAGATTTGGGGGTGTCACACTATATATATATATATATATATATATATCAATTACTCTTGATATGTTTGATTTGCATGCAACTTTTCATTTCCTCTCATTTTTTTCATAATCCCTCTCATTAATTTTTCATCTAATGTTTCTTAACAATTCCAATATCATTTTACTCCATAACCTCTTCTCGTCTCTTTCCAAAATTTTCTTTTAAATTTTAAATACTTCCCCTTCATGTCAAATTTGTAAATTTTGAAACCTCCTTAGTTTGATTTTTTTTACTGCCTATTAACATAAATCTTCCCTCTATTTTTTTCTCTATAAAATAGTCATGGAAGAAGATATAAAGTGAAAAAATTCATTCATGGAGTAATAATATATTAACTGCTCCTAGAAAAAAACAATTGAAAGAGGAGAAACCGAAGACTTTTTTTTGGAGAAAAGAAGAGTGAAAAGTCTGATCAAATATTCATCAACAAAAAAAAAAGTCTGATAGAATACGTTGGGAGGAATGTAATATTTATTTAAGAGAGAAAAATTACCTTGAAACTATGATTATTGAATTGATGAGATTTTTTAAAGACAAAATAGAAAAAATATATATTTTTTATCTTTAATATGTGAAAAATGTCTTAAATTAAAAATTAAAAAAAATCTAAAACGACTTACATAACATAAAAGAGAGAGTATATTACATTATTCATTACTTGATCTATACTATATAATTTAAATTTCACAAAAAATTGCCTAATATAAATAAAATCAAATCTAACAAATTATCCCATACTTTGCACATCATATCTAACTAGTTTAGCAAAATTAATCAACAGAGGTAATTGAGAGAAAAGTAAAGAAGATTGGATGTCAGTGTGAATTGCAGAACTGAGAGTTAAAGCGAGTGGTAGTCCCCGTGGCCGAGAGATTTTTTTAAGAAACGAGTGGGTTTACTGGGCAGGGCGCCTGTGAACTGTATTGTCACGGATTAAAATTTTGACAATTTTTTAATTATTTTATTTTTATTTTTATATTTATTTTATTTTATTATTATAAATATTTAAACAGAATAATTATTGGACCAAGACTTTAGATTATTATTGAATTTTAATACTTTTACTCATCCCCTTAGTTTTTCTTTAATTTTTACTTATAATGCTTTAAAAAATAATTACATGACAACCAAATAAAATATATAGATTGTTTATTGTAATTAAATTATGCAATTAAATGAATGCATTTAGCGTGTTTAGTTTTAGCAATTAATTACCCAATTATTTATTTATTTATTTGCATTTTCCCATTTTCCCGCTTTGGGATAACCCACTGTGTCCAGTTGTCCACTGAATATGCCATACGTTTCTCCTTGACCAGTGACGTTACTTCTTTGTGAATTTGATTACCCGCGAATTTCAAGACTCCCTAAAATAGTACAGTAAATTAATAAAAATATACATTTTTCACACAATTCGATAATTCAATCACCAAAACAAATTATAGATTAAGGAAACCGGATATTCCGGTCACATTGGAGTTTGAATATCTCTGCACGTGTGGTGCGCACAGGCTCCACCTCTCAAAGACCAAATTACCTCTATCCCTTGGCAAAGGGTAAATTCACTAGATAAATAAATAAAATGATAATTTCTTAATTAATTTTTAATTTTTAATTATTTTTATGCACTCAGATTTATTAATTTATACAATCTCAGTCCGATCTTATAAAAATAAAAAAATTAAACATAAAAAATAATTATAGATTAAGAATTACAGCTTATGACTAAACATGAAAATCTAAATATTAAAAAAAAAAAAAAAATTTAAAACTAACGAACATGTTATCCCTTAACTAATTAACTAATAAATGGATAGTAAATAGGAGCAGTTTGTAGGTCATCGGTCTTCATTCTTCAGAAAAGGAGAGCGGAGAGAGCTTTCCTTCCTCGTATCTTTCTCTCTCCTCTCTCTAGAACTTGGTAAGACTTGTAGGCTATCATTAATCTTCTTCCTATTCTTTGGAGTCTTTATTGATCTTTATCTTGTTGATTTTTATCATCTTTTTGATAGATTTCCTTGAATTCTTTGTGTTACAACTACAAATTGTAGTGGGTCATCTGTCGATTTTTCTGGGTGTGGGATCCAATTATTATTATCTTTTACTTTGTTGTCTCTCACTTTTGAGTGTTGATTGCCTCCTTTTGATTCTTTCTGATCTGGGTTATGAGCTTCAAGTAGTAGTGAAAGCTTTGCTATTAGAGAAGGGTCAGAAAGGGTGTGTGAAAATGCCAATTTATCAGCCTTCTGGCCGGAAATTTGAAATGGGTGGCGGTGGTCAGGTGCTGGATCTTGAAACCGCCGTGAAAGATGGGATCCTGGGCGGTGGAGGGGCGGTTGTCTGCGGCGGCGCCACCGGGGAGAAACTGGATCTGAAAAAGATGGTGGAGGAGCTGGATTCAATTGAAGTTCCATCTGTGTTTATTTGCCCCATTTCATTGGAGCCAATGCAAGATCCTGTGACCCTTTGTACAGGGCAGACTTATGAAAGGGCTAATATCTTAAAATGGTTCTCTTTAGGGCATTTTACTTGCCCTACCACAATGCAAGAGCTATGGGATGATTCTGTAACCCCAAACACGACCTTATATCAATTGGCTTATAGTTGGTTTTCTCAAAAGTATATTGCTATGAAGAAAAGGTCAGAGGATGTGCAGGGTAGCGTATTGGAGATTTTGGAGAACTTGAAGAAAGTCAAGGGTCAAGCTAGGGTTCAATCATTGAAGGAGCTGAGGCAAGTTGTGGAAACACATGATTCTGCAAGGAAAACAGTTGTGGATAATGGTGGGGTAAGTTTGTTATCTTCTTTATTGGGTAATTTTACAACTCATGCTGTTGGGTCTGAGGTAATTGGGATTTTTGTGAATTTGGAACTTAATTTGGATGCTAAGAGTAATTTGATGCAACCCACTAAGATTTCTTTAATTGTTGATATATTGAATGAGGGTTCGTTTGAGACGAAGATTATTTGCGCAAAATTGTTAGAAATGTTGATGGAGGGTGGGGATTCTGGGTCAGATGGTTTGTCAAGTTTGAGTCTTTTGGTGGGAGTATTGAGGTTAGTGAAGGATAAAAGGCACCCGAATGGTGTATTTGCAGGACTCCGATTGTTGAAGAAAATAAGTATGCACGAAGTGTTGAGGAGTTCGATTGTGAATATTGGGGCTGTTTCTCAATTGGTTGAGATGTTACCCAATTTGAATGCCGAGTCGTTAGAGTTAGCCCTGTATATCCTTGAAGTTTTGTCTACTCTTCCAGAGGGTAGGCTAGCTTTGAAGGAATGTCCCAGCACTATACCGAATGTGGTTAAGTTGTTGATGAAAATTTCAAAGAGTTGTACTCAGTTAGCATTGTCAATTTTGTGGGCAATTTTTGAAATTGCCCCAGAAGAGTGTGCAGCACGAGCTGTGGATGCAGGCCTAGCTGCGAAGCTGCTACTTGTAATTCAGAGTGGGTGCAATCCGGTAATAAAGCAGCGTTCAGCAGAGTTGTTGAAACTGTGTAGTTTGAATTACACGGCTACCATATTCCTTTCCAAATGCAAGCTTACAGAAACAATGTAATGATCCGAAATGATGAATTGTTCATATGCATATTGTCCTTTTGCCCCGAGACCGAGATATGGAGCTCGAAAGATCCAACTCAATTCAGAACAAAGTGAAGGATTCAGAGAGGTACACATCCCTCTCCTGTGTATATATGAATGAAGTTCAATTTTATCAATTGGATCACATGAACAAAAGAGCCATAATGTGGATCTATAGGCTAATTGCTTATTGCCACTGTTATGCACCGGACTAGCCATTTTTGGAAAGTAATCCAATAATTATGGGAAAGCCTGTCATCGAAATTGTTCCTTGAAAATGGTAAAGATTCAAGATTGATTGCATTGTTTGTTTCAAATTTATGATAGTATAGATGGACTATAACTCGGCAATGCAGTTGGTTTGGGATGTCGGCACTGGTGAATTATGCAGGGGATCATAGTTTTGCAAACTTGTACTTGCAATCGCAATTGTAAATTGGTATTGATTTTCCCAAGTTCTCAGTCCTTTTGATCCCTATGTTACCCCTCTCGTTTATGAAGTTCAAATTGCTCTTCATAATACAGTTTTGTAATTGTGCAGTGGGAAACTTTGTCTCAGCAATGTAGAGTTTGTAGAGTAGTTGATCATTTCACTATTAGTTGAACCTGAACAATGATTATCCATTTCTTTATTGAATCTATTTGCATATATCTCAAGTTTTGTTGGCAATGCTGCTATCTCCTTTCAGTTCATGATACCTTGTGCATGTTTGTTTTGGGGCTTTTGGGTCCAAATTGTCTTGTTCATCTAAACGCAACTCTTAAACTCACAAATGCAGTTTTTAAGCCTTAAAACTCAATGCGCCATTTTTGGTGCGGTGAATTTGTGGCTTAAAAGCTGCCTAATGTACTTTCCTACTCACCAAAACCAACAAGCCCCTCGAGTATTTCTCTATCAGAGACCGAGTTCTAAGCTCAACAACACACGAAGAGGCTGTTTTGGGGGAATGAGCATCGAGGGTAAAAGAGTGACGATGATGGGTGTGGAGTTGTTGCTTTGTGGATATTTTTGATGACAGTAACTAATGTCAGTGCCACTCTCACTCAATCACTGAAGCTTCTTCATCAGAACTTTCACTCCACAGAACCATTCAGTTGACCTTTTTTCTTTTAGGTAAATAATTGTTCCAAAATTGGAGACCTATCCCTGACCATTCTATTATAGTAGTCCTATTATTCTATTATGTTCAATAGAAATTTTTTGCCAAAATATAGAATATCAAATTGTGTAGTTTGTGAAAATGTGTGCTAGTTTGCTCTTTAAAAGTTGCTGGTTTCAACTTTTCTTTAAAAAGAAATGAACACTCACGTTCTATTTACCTGGGACTAGGAAAAAGAATTATGATTAGATATAAAAGAAGATTTTGAGATGAGCATTGAACCCTTTTTTCTTTTCTTTTTCCTTTTCTCTTTTTTGGTGATGATGGAACGTAGATAAAATGTTCATGAACCATGTGAATCAAGTAAGTTCATGGTATAGTAAATTTGACCAAGGGTAACAATCATTTCGTGATAGATGAATTTGATCGATTCGTTTAATTTGCTTAGTACAAAAATTAATACTTTCAAATATATATATAGTGTTATTCACTTATTTATTTAATAATAATACTATTTATTCTGTAACAAAATAGCATTTAACATAATTTATGACATCATAACATAAATATGACATCTTGTACTTTTTGGGAGTCAAAATACAAGATGTCATATTTAGAAAAGTAATTAAAAAAGTCAAAATTCAATATTTAATATAATTTATGATGTCATATCATATTTAATAAACGTGTCAAATTGTCTTAAAGGTGGCAACTCGTTGATAATCTTTCTCTGACTCAGTTAAATTATATGTTAAAAGTATTAACCTATAGTTCTTTTAGGAATCAGAATATTGGACCGGGAGCGGCAACCGGTCCAAATTTATTTTTTTATTTTTTTCTTTTGATTCTAAATTTTTTTATAATATTTATTTTAACTCAAATATTTATAGAATTCAATGATTTAGGTATAATTTATATGCATATAAATAATCAGAGTTATACAGACTAAATCACTGAATTATATAAATATTTGAGTTAAAATAAATATTATAAAATTTTTGAGAGTTAAAAAATTATAATAATAATAATAATAATTTGGACCGACCATCACTCCCAATCTAATATCCCTATCCCCCTAGACTTTTTGATTAACCTATATATGTCGTGTTCGTGCGGTGTTTATTGTGTAGTATTAAAAATTATCGTCTTGGCTCCAAAAAAGATTATTGCTTTTCCGGAATATTGAAATTATGTTCAATATTTTGAAAAGCATTTCACTAAATAACCATTTACATTAAAGAGCAGTGAACCTTGCCTTGCTTTTACCTTAAAAGGAGAGAATTGGCAAATTGGGATCTTTGACCGAGGGCTAATGTTATCGAAATTGCAGAAACCTTTGCTTGCTGGCTAGATTAGATTCGAAGCCAGTCAAAATTTGGACTTATTTAAAGATAAGCCTACAAGTTGGAGTACTTTAAACCCTAATAATAAAAGTGAAAAGCAACATAGGAAGACCAATACTTGTTTAATTACGAGATTATAAAATAATGTTATGCTGCACCCCCCCCCCCCCCCCCCAAAAAAAAAAGTAGGGTAGTTAGTCTACTGGTGAAGGGTTTAATTTTTTAAGTTCGAATTTTAATCGTATACTCCTAGTCCTAGGGTGCACAATCTGTCTCATGCCCAAAGGTATTGACAGGTCTGAAAATTGTTCAAAAAAGTCTGATCTAATATGGATTTAGCCTCACCTGAGCTTAAAATAAGTCTAGTTGTAGAAGGAAAACCCCGACTTGAATCGGTTTGGACTTGAGTCTGGACCGATCCAGTGCCCGGCCTAGCTTTATTTACAGGTTTGCTGTTGGACGTTCACTTTAAAACTTGATTTTGGATCATTATGCACTCTCAATGGTTATAAAATGTCTAATTATGAGGGTACTTTGGCTCAACATATTTTAAAAGTTTTCAGACTTGGACTGATCATCGAATAAAAAAAAATATCGGGTGAATGAATCACTAGTACAACCAGTGATCAGACCGTTATTGAACCGGTGACGTTATTAATATGTAATAAATAATAAATAAATAAATATATTAATTATTATTATATATAATATTTAGTAAATATGTAAAATTAATCAATTTATCTACACACAAAAAAAATAAACCTATTTGTATAGTGTTTACTTTATACAATTCAAATAAATACTAAATCTATATAAAAAATATATATATTAAATCATGATCATAATTCAAAACTCAAGACTCAAGAGTGATAAAATCAAATACAAATAAACATAAACATCTCTAGGATACATTCAATCAAATTCGGTAATATATATATATATATATATATATATATATTTGTACAATGTTTACTTTATACAATTCAAATAAATACTAAATCTATATAAAAAGAAAGATATTAAATCATGGTCATAATTCAAAACTCAATCAATGATATACATGCTTTATTTTATTTTATTTTTTAAAAAAAAAATAGTAGAGAAGAGGTAAAATCGGTGACCCGATTGCCGGTGTAAGACTCCGACTTTTATGAATTACAAATTTAATTTTCTTTATATATTTTCTTTTGAAAACAGTAAATGAATAAATTGACAAAAGTAAAAATTAAGAAATATTTGTACAAATTTTATCTTGTCGGAGAATATTCGTTTTGTCGGAAAATATTCGTTCTGTGGGGAATATTCGATTCGTCCGACGACGCCGAAATAACCAAATATTGGTGGACCCCCACAACGAATTATTATCGGATATAGAAAGCGACATACATAACATTTCTAAATAAATATAGTCAACGGTACTATCACTTTTAACTGTTAAAATACCCGGTGGTAAAAGAATAATAACATACGGTATTGCACAGTAGCACACGGTATTGTACAGTATTTCATATTATTAAACTGATAAAGTGACTATTGTACTATATTGACTTTATTGAACCAATAATTGTCACATGCATCTTATTGAGCTAATAATTGTCACAGTAGCATATGTACAGTAATTCACATTACTGAATCAATAATTGTCATTACACAGTAACGTGCTATTTTCTTATTTATTTTCAACATTATTATTATCTCTTTTATGATGTTGATTAAACTGTTGTATTCTATTATTAGTTAATTTCTCTGCTTATCTAACTCAAAAAGCCAACTACACTGCATTTATAACAATTAATCATAATAATGAATTATTGTTGAATAATTGAATTGATAAAGTTATTTGTTTTTATTCTAATAAATTATGTAAAGTTATTTGTTTTTATATATAAAGTTAGTTATTTTATATATAAAGTTAGTTGATTTTATATATAAAATAAATTGAATGGTATAGATTAAAGATGGTCTTTAAATGAATGGTTTAGATTAAGGAAATCTTAAAAGATGAAATGAGTGGTATGGATTAAACATTATCTTGAAATATTTGGTTTGGTTAAATTAGGAAATCTTAGTTTATGATAAGATTTTTTGCTATGAATAGAGGCTTTAACTTAAGGATTTTTCATAAAAGTTTCCTTGCTTATTCTTTCTTTCACTCTCCAAATATTTCTTTGTATAAGTTCTCTTTGAGTGTATACTAAAGTCATCTTGAGTATTTGTGAAAATCTGTAAGTGTACGAGTACTGACCAAGTAAGTCTTTTTATAAAAGTTATATAAGTAACCACACACATCACACGGTGTTTATAAATCTTCATTTAGAAAACTTTTCCTTTAGAAGATTTATTTTGAAAAGCTTCATTTGGAAGATTTATTTTGAAATATTATTTTTCTTCAAAAACTATATTGACGTTATTCTACTTTATTCTATTAAATCACTTTTGATGATTTCATACGAATTGGTATACACCATGAAATTATATATGGTAGTTACTAATTAAATTATAAAAATATAGGTTGATCAACTTCATATCCAGTCATGTGTTTAGGTAAGGGATACCATTTTTTTCATCTTCCATTATTCAAACTTACTACAGTAAGGGATTATTATTTTTTGATTCTCGAAAATAATATCGTTTCTTTCTTACTCGTAAGATGTGTCATTTATTTTCATGTATTAATTTGTAAGAATAATCTGACTACGCGGACTACTTCATGTTTGGTGAATAACCTTTCGTATTCATTCCTTATTAATTTGTGGGAATAATCTGACTATGCAGACTACCGCATGGTTAGTGAATAACATTTCGTATTCATTCCTTATTAATTTATGAGAATAACCTGACTACGCGAACTACCGCATGTTTGGTGAATTACTCTTCGTATTCATTTCTTATTTGTCTCTTGTTGGTAAAGTTTCCTGAAATGATTATATATTCTTTAATAGTTTGCGCTTCATCTAATATCGTTTTAATTACACCTTCCTATTTTTTTAAATCTTTCTATTGAACCTTAATCGTTATTCTGAAATATAGATCTTGAATATCATTCTTGAATTTGAGTCCACATTACGTTGACAATTTATACATTATTTGAATCTGCACAAAGAAAAATCATAAACTTTTGATATTTATTGATCATACTGTTTCTTCCGATTCATCATTTATATCACTATTGTTATTCTAATCATCAAGAACCATGTTGTTGTGAATATATGTGGCATGAGGCACAAATGATAGGATAAAAGCGATATAGTTGTTGTATCTTTTAGGGCACGTGATGAATGTTCTCTTTGGCCTGGGGCAAAGATGAACTGTTGTTGGTATGATTATGACCAAAGGCTGAAGACTGGTATAATCATGACCGTTGGTATTATATTTGAATATATTTGGCCCGTAGTGCAAAGATGAATTGTTGACTTGCATAATTATGATCAGGAATTGTGAATTTATATTATCATGACTAGTGGAGTTTAAGATGATAAACGCTGATGATATTTTCTTAAAAAGAGAAGCGAGTGGACATCATAGTCTACATAATTTTTTTAATGGATTGCTCATTCCACTGCTATTGTTGATCTAAAATATATTGTTTATTATATTCTATCAAAACCTCAACTGTTGAAGGCTAATGATAATTTACTCACAGTTATCTTAGTCATGATATTTTTTACTGGGCTATTTGAGCTCACCCTTTATTTTGTTCCATTATTTTTTAGAAATGAGAGAATAACTGGGTCTAGCAGGGGAATAGAGTGACGGTCCGAGAGATAATTATTGTAGTCTTCACATGTTGTATATAGTGTGACAATAATAGTAAATGTTTAGTTGTGTATTATTGAGTTCTGTATTTCTGTTCTATGTACTGTTTGTATTAGAAATCGTTTATTTTATGGCGTCTCAAATTGAACTATGTAGACCTTGATTTGGGGGCATCACAACCGGGTTACTGGGTTTTGACTAAAACTGATTTTTAAGCTTGAATCAGATCGGATGGCCAACCAATTTCGATTTTTTTTTCCTGTTGAACCAACGGTTCGGTCCGAGTTTAAAAACCATGTTCTACACTTATAAAATAACTAACATTTCAATCTTCTTTTTTTTTTTCACAAATCATTTTTACACTTACTAGTTACTACCAATATTCTCTCTCTTACTAACCAAATCCCAAAAAATATTTTCAAGTTCATTTTCTAGTCTATTTTGCAATCTTACAATAATTCTAGCATATTTACAAATTGCAATATTACATGCTTTCAATTTTATTTCTTACTATTTTTAATTATGATTTCTTCAAGTTCTAGTTCCAATCCCACTTTATTCCTTCATTAATTGACGAAAACTCAATAATTTCAACTCTGTTGTCTTCTGAAAATTTGAAAAGAAATTCTTAAAATTTTGGTGGAGCCTGTCGAAACGACAAGTAAATTACTAATAACAACTTGAGGTAAATTAAAAATTTTGTCATTTTGATCGGACTTTGGGTTAAAATCGACACAAATTGACACTTCTAACTTAGGGCCTTAGCCCAATAATTAATACCCTTCTTTATATTATACTTAAATTTAAATTTTATATTAAATTAATAAAAATAAAATAAAATTGACATCTGTCACCCATATGCTACCATTATTTTTTAAATAAAAAAAAGTAATAATTAATTAGATTTATTTTAAATAATAAAATATTATTAAATATTTTTAAGACATCTATCACACAATACTCTATAATATTTATATATTAATATTTAAAATAAAATAATAACATATAAAATATAAAATAATATATAAAAAATATTCTAAAATCACTAAATAATTACTCCCTATACACGTGCAAAAATCACACTAACGAAATAAAACAGGGGCTGACAAAGATCAAAATGACAAAACTTATTATTAATCAGCATCATCAAACATAATCTTCAACGACCTCGAATACTGGTCCAATCAAAATCAAACAATTCCAAAGGTCTCAATTGCTCTTTTTCTCTCTCCTCCAGCACCACCGGAAAACTGCCATGTCATGGTTGGCTCGCTCCATTGCCAATTCCCTCCGAATTGACGACGATAACCGTCGAGTCACCGCCGCCGGAGATGAAGAGGGAGAAGACGAAGAAGAAGAGGAACAAGATCGGTTGGATAATCAGCAACGTGGTGTGAAGGAGGATTTATCAGAATTTAGAGAAACCCTAACGCGTCAAATATGGGAGGTTGCTTCATTTCTAGCTCCCCCACCTAATCAGCAATCGGATAGCTCCATTTGCGATCGGAATTCGGGCGGTGAGTCTGGTCCAAAGGATAATTCAGATGGGGAGACATCAGATTTCGTAAGGTATTTGGGGTTTCGCAGTGAGTCGGAGAAATATCAGAGTGGGTTTTCAGATTTGGCGCATTCGCTGCCATTTAGATTGGAGGATCAAATTGGGGGCGCCGTTGGTATTACCGAGGAATCATTGGCTTTCGCCAGTAATATTGCTCATCATCCGGAGACCTGGTTGGATTTTCCTTTATCAGAGGAAGAAGACCTTGATGGTATACAGATGTATACCTATTTTCATTTGAATTGTTGCAGTTTGTTTATAACTAACTAAGCTTTTTATCTCTTCATTATTGATAAAGATTTAACTTTATGCCTTGAAAATGTTTACTTGCTGCCTAGACTGTTCGGCTTTAGACTTTGGATTGTAATTTGAATTTTTGTATTGAATTTCTTGAGCATGATGTTATAAAATATAAATCAACTGAAAGGCTGTTTAAACTTATAATTACTTAGGAGTACGTAGGAAAGGCATTTTGGGGAAGCAAACTCTTCGATCAGTTTCTCATTTTTGTTATTTTGAATATCATTCTAGTTATCCTGAATATAGGCTTTTGCTCCTCATTTTTGCTTCTTTCTAATGTTTGTAATTGTAATCTACAAAGGCCTGAAAGTGGGTTTAGGTACCTGTTTAGGTGCATTGTGTCAGAGTGACTTATGCTAGAGCCTTAGACGAATGACAATTATAAAGAGAAGCATTGGCTACGCCTTTCGTTGACTTTAGTATTATAGTATTATTATATTGGTTGGCTACTTTTTTTATTTTATTTGGTAAATATTGGTTAGCTACTGAATATGGAGGGGCAACCTTTTGTGCAGAAGTCACTACTGTGGATAATACAGAGAAGAGTGTTTAGTCAGCTTGTGCAGGATTCATCTTCTTCTTATTGATTTGCCGTTGAGGGGAGACTTGTTTACTTGGACAAGAAGAGGTGAGCCCATTGACAGATTCATGATTATGTGGATTGGGAAAAAGCTTTTTTCTGACATGACATAGGCTTGCTTTGCAAGGCTGGCTATGGATCATATATTTGCTGATTTTGGATAGTGGTGGTTAACATAGGGGAAGAACCCTTTTCGTTTTGAAAATGTGGTTAAAAGAGTAGGATTTTTAGGAGATGGTCTAGATTTGGTGGCAGGGTTATTATGTTGAAGGGGAGGCCCAGTTTTGTCATTGCGTATGAGTTGAAATGTTTGAAGGAGGATTTAAAGAAGTGGAATAGAATAATTTTTTGACACGTTTAAAATCTTAAGATGCATATAGGGAGGTCTCTTGATGATGCAATGTATTGACGATGAGGAGGGGATGAGTGTCCTTTCAGAGGGGAGGAGGTTGAGCGAGAGGAGCTAAAAGGGGAGGTGGGAAATCTAATCAAGTCGGAAGAAACGTTTTGGTGACAGAAGTCGAGGGCGTTGTGGCTGAAGTAGGGTGACAAAATACCAGTCTGTACTTAGTATTTTATTGTGAAACTGGGTCCTTTGATGTAATATATATTCCCCTCCATTTCCACGAATCTTGATATTTTTTATAGTGTTTCAATTTGCTGGTGTTAAAATTATAAAAGCCTGTAGATAACTATTTCACTATTTGGCTCATATATGATATACACTCTTAAGAGGTTCTTGTGTTTGGTCTGGAAAGCTGGCTTCTTATTTCACCTCTCAGAAAACTGTTCACTTGTTTCTTGCTTCAGTGCTGGCAATCCAATTCATTATCAGATGGATATCAGCTCTCATCTCATTCCCTACCATTGAAAAGCATGATGCACAGCTCACCCTATGTGACCATAGATTCGTTGCTGCCGTTATCATGGTCATCAATTAAATGTGCAATATATCTGTTTGAAATTGAATGACACAATTGTGCAATATATACTTTCATATGTGTGTATATATTTATATATATGTATATGTATGTATTTAATTGTATTTGGTTGCTTTATGGAATGTTTTATGCTTTACTCCATTTAGAGTATCTGCATGTATGGTTTATTTGATGCTTATACACTTTTATTTACTTACCTTGTTTTAGATTTTGATATGTCTGATGCCCAATGCAAGCATGCAACAGCCGTTGAGCGACTAGCGCCTAGGTTAGCTGCTCTCAGAATTGAGCTTTGTCCTGCCCACATGAGTAAGGGTTACTTTTGGAAGGTCTATTTTGTTCTTTTGCACTCAAGGCTAAACAAACATGATGCTGAACTCTTATCTGCCCCACAAGTAAGATTTGTACATTCATAAAGATTGTTCTGCTTGCATCGACGTCCTTATAATGTGTTTTATAATTTTATTCTTGCACAATAATGAAGCTAAGCTGAAAAAAATAAAAACATTGGAGACACTGAAATTATCTACCCTCACCTAGGTTAATGTTACATGCAAATATAGAAATGGGGTGCTGCTATTTTTGGAAGCTGCCCTTGCTACAGCATTGGGCAGGTTTCGGTCCATCACTCCACACACATGGTCTTACAACTGTGCAGAGACCTGTGTTGGTCTTACAACTGTGCAAAGATCTGTGTTTTTGTTAAACAGTCGTCCGGGATTGGCACTGTGACCCCCTTTGTGAGGTGCAATTACGGTGCTATTTTGCCAAGTTCCTTATCTACCTTCCTACCTATGTCGGTTTCGGGTGCAAGTATTCTTTTGTTGAAGATCATTCAAGCTTTTCTTGGGAGTATGTCGTCGTACCAAACCCTTTTAAATTTTTTTTTGTTAAATGTTCAGAATTCAGACTTGCTTTATAAGACTTGCTTATAAAGCTCTAAGAAAAATGTCATTTAATGTAGTAGATGCCATGTGTTTCCATTTTGGCCATAATCGGTCACATTCTGATAACTGATTTGTCAAGCTATATAACGGGGGACGGGTATTTGGGACACAAAAAATTCTCACACAAAATCTCAATTAATTCTATAATTTAATCTTTAAAAAATAATTTAATGTATAAAAAACAATGAAGTACATTCCTATTTATAATACTCTTAGACAACTCTCCTAATCTAAATTGGACTCTAATATATAAATTAAATAAAGTAACTACAAATTAAATAAACTAATTAATATACAACTTCTAATTAAAATACAACATCTAATTTATGGGCTTAATTCATAGGCTTACAAAGTCTTTTATATTGTTCCAACCAAGTCTGAAGGATTCGGATTCAAGCTCGTCTTGCATCAATTCTCCTTCACTGAGAAAAACTCGATTTCGTTGGGTTAGTAATACAAGAACAATTACGTCTTATCACCAATGAATTCTTTGTAAGCTTCAATTGTGGCATGTCAAGAGCACAGGTAAGAGTGAACTTGGTATTACCCTTAACAATTGAATAAGTATTAGCACGAGTATCATGTTGTGCGTGACAATCTCATAGCTATGTACGCCCTAAGATAATGTAACAAATTTTAAGGGGTAAAACATCACACATAACAGTATATTTAAGCTTGTCAATTGAGAATGTAACCAAACACCTCTAAGTAACCCGCAACTTTGTATTGGTAATCCATGTAACATCATACGGGTCCGGATCAGGCTTAAGTTTTAACCCAAGCTTCTTGACTGTTTCCACGGAAATAACATCTGTACAACTTCTAGTATCAATCATAAGAGAGTATACTTGTCCCATACATTTAATCTGAAATATTCGGTAAAAGTCGAAGAACACTTAAACATCCTTCCAAATGAGCATCAACTTCCAAATCTTGCTCGTCTGGCTCATACTCCACATCTAACGGCTGGCAAACCTCTTCATTTAAATCAATTTTTTCACAGTCTTTGTCAACAACAGCAAGTTGCCTAGAGGGAGGAGAAGCAACATTCATCTTCGGGAAAGGACACTTAAAGGACATGTGACCAAAACCACGAAAGTTATAGCACCGAGACGTAGGGTTGCTAGCATTAGAAGAACTTGGGGCACAATTAGACCTGCTAGTAGTTGAAGGGCTTGCAGACGCTTTTTCCACTAGCCTACTTTTAAAAGGCTCCACAAAAGTCCCCTCACTCTGATTTTTGGACTGGCATTGGAAGAACAATTTTTTTTTTTTTTCAAATTATCTTTCACTTGGGTGGCAACCTCTAAATAACATCATCCAAGAGTAAGAGTTTACTTGAAGCTACGCCACTGACAATCTCCGAATTTAATCCCTAACGGTATATGGGGATTAAAACATCTTTGATCCAATGGAATTCGGACTTTGTAAACAAACTGTAGAATTTTGAAGTATATTCAACTATAGATCGACTACATTGCACCAACTTAGTTAAATAATTGCAAACATGCATGCTGCTTATAATTTAGAAGCACAAAACGTCATGTTAAGGCATCTTTCATATCCTCCCATCTTCATGCAACTGTATATAAATTTCACTAATGATGATTACACCAAATATAAGCCG
The DNA here is from genome assembly GCA_947179155.2 of Hedera helix. Classification (NCBI taxonomy): domain Eukaryota; kingdom Viridiplantae; phylum Streptophyta; class Magnoliopsida; order Apiales; family Araliaceae; genus Hedera; species Hedera helix. The sequence continues at coordinate 14,553,228 of OX359283.1, read as the reverse complement.
TCTCTTTCAACTTTGCAGCAACAAAGAACAGTTTTCTCTCATCGATTAGTTCATATTAACGAAAAAAACTCTCCAAATTATGAATCCAATCGAAAAATGATTTTGGCTCTTGATCTCCACTGAAATCACCAACATCAAATTTTGCTCTTCTATTCACTTTATTCAATATGGGGTCTGATACATGGAAATTATCAAGTAGATTAGATCCCTGTCGTTGTAGGAGTTTCATCTGATTAGGACCTGGAAGTGGATCTTCAAAATTTCGGCGAACATCTTTGTGTCCTTTATCTACGCGTTCCGTAAGTACATCAACTTTTGCCTCAAATGTTGCAATAGAGGTATGAACATGTGCAGTCAATGTTGCGATTTATTCTTCAATTCTTTTAAGACGCTCATCTTGTTTTGACATATAAGTATCTCGCTTGATGTTGACTTCTCTGGCATACACCATAGTTCTTACAATTAAAAATAGACTCCTTTTTTTTAATAGGGACTAAACTAAAAACTGATACAAGACGAGCCCAAACCCGAATCCATGAGACTTGGTTGGAACAATATAAAAGGTTTTGAAAGCCCATGAATTAAGCCAATAAATTAGATGTTGTATTTTAATTAGTTTTTTTAATTTGTAGTTACTTTATTTAATTTGTATATTAGAATTCAATTTAGATTACAAGAGTTGTCTAGGAGTATTATAAATAGGGATTTACTTCATTATTTTTGATACATTGAATATTAAGAATTGATTGAGTTTCTGTGTCTATGTGAGAAATTCTTTTGGCCTTCCCGTTCCCCACCCATTTTGGTATTAAGAGCCAAAATTTCTTATATCTTTTACTTTTAACCAATTTCTTCCTACCATAATTTTCTGGCCTCCATCAATTGTCAAAGTTCACTAGAGAATTGACACCAATATCTGAGGTGATGTCGTCTCAAACTTATCCCAAAATTGGGGGAGGGGGAGGGGGAGGGGAGGGGGGGGGGGGGGGTCCTGCTACAGTACCGTGCTACAGTAATATGCTGGAAAATTTCGTTTTGGTACCCCATAATTTCCACAGTTTTCTAATTTAGTTCCTGAAGTTTCTAAATTTTTCAAAATACCCCCAAACTTTCAACATTTACATATTAGTCCCTGTACTTTCATCTTTTTATATTTTAGCCCATGAAGTTTTAATAATTTTCAGTTTAGTCCCTGTAAAAAAAGAAAAAAAGAAGAGAAAATAGATATACTATAATAGTTATGGTGACTTATAATTGGGAGGATTTTCTTAGAAGAATTGAAGAATCTATTGCAATACTTGTAGCAAATCAGGTAAATATTTCAAAATTTATCGTCGCAATTCCACTATGTGGTCAAAGAATCAACAAAAATGTTAAAAGTATGTTGTGGATCTTACGAAGAAAATACAAGGCGTTGATGAGACTCTCTTCAAAAATAAGAACCTCGACATGTTGAGACTCGTGAGGATCTTAAAGTAGCTGAAGTAGAAAATGTTGTATTAATTGAACATTCAAAGGTGGTTTGCATTAAAGGAAGTGTAATGCAAAAGGTGAACCCTGTTGACCAAAAAGATGAATACAAAAAGAAAGACACAATTAAGGTAGAACGCGTTGACTTTCTTCTGCCAAATTTTGTATTAGAGTTCAAAGGTGCATCTAGTTTCTAGTTTCTTGATTGTGTCAATGTTATTCTAAAAAATTGTGCTCAAGAAACATCAGATGTGCTTGTTTTGTTGGAATGTATCTCCTAGACTATGATTTATTTTTTTTTGATATTTCAAAACTTGAAGACGGGTTTTTTTAAAGGCGAGGAGAATGATGCAGAAAGAAAGAAGAAAATAATAAAAAATATTATTAATGTTGTATTGTTATTTAGAAATAAATATTGGATTATTAATGTAATTATTTAATAGGATATTTTAGGAGAGTTTTATTTTAATTATGAGAGTTCTATTATAGTAGTAGATTTTAGTTGGGAGACTGTTTCCTTTTTAAATTAGGGTTTTTACTTAGTCCCCAAATATTGAATTTTCTATTTAAGTATTGTAATACCTTATTATTTTTCATATTATGAAATATGAATTTATTTGAGATCTGTGCTTATGTGTGTTTTCTTACCAATTCTTTGTGGGGATAGGTAATTTATTCCTCTTTCCACCTTATCCTACATCACTATAGATGTTTAAATTCTGCTTAACTAAAGGAGGAACAACTATATTGAAAAACTTATAAAGCCAAGTTCTTGGTGGTTCCTAGCAACTCAGGTATACTTCATTTTATTTTTGCATGTTAGAAAAGATGTGCTGGGATGTCGGGTGATGTTGATATTCCTGAACTTAATGCTGTTTGCTAATTGAATATTATTCAACTTAGATCATCGTTGATGTGACATAATACAGTTTAATTAGCAGCCTTTATCAAAGTCTATTAGCTAATGGTTGGGAGCCCTTTTCAATCATTTCCAAATGGTTAGATTTTTAGCAGTAATCCTTCTTGTTTAAACCAAAATGAAAGCAGTATTTGATTCATCCTTTGACTGGTCGTGTTTCAAATGCCCCATTTGGCGTGTAAATGTCTGCTGTGATAAAACAAATACATGTTTACCTTTTTATTATACTTTTTTTTTTACATTCTCTTTTTGAATGTGATTCTCTCTCTCTCTCTCTCTCTCTCTCTCTCTCTCTCTATATATATATATATATATATATATATATATATATATATTTATTTATTTAATATACTGTTAAACCTCTCTTCCTCCCTCTTCTCCACCAACTAACACCACAACATGCACTCCACTGCTACCAACGCCATCATCATTAACACCGTGCCCCTTCTATTGAGACCCTGACATAACAACCTAAACCCACTTCACTGCCACCCAAACAAATCACAAGCTAACTTCAATACTCACATTACCAAACTATATAGGCACCTTCACATATAATCTGCCGCATCCATTATTTGATGCTAATGATTGCCACCTTACACTATATAAACCATGCTGATTAAAAATTGAATTTCATAGACAATGGAATGGAGAGACATGCAGAAACCAAACGGCCCACAAAATTTAAAGAAAAAAGAAAGAAGAAACTGTAAAGCCAAGGGCCATTTGTAGAATTAAATAAAGTCTAGGGACTTTTTACTTAGTTAAGAACTAAGAGAAATAGAAAATTAAAGAAAGTCTCTCTACTAAAATAAATCTAACCTAGAGTTAGGCTTGACAGAAAATATCCATTTTCAAAGTTGTTAACTTCCTTCAATGTCTTCAATCCTTCAAACACGAAACCATAATATCTGTTTCATGTAAGTTCTTTTTTAGCGTCAAATGGATTTGATCTCAAAAAAGAGAGGAAAAAACCATAGAGTATTTTGGGAGCAATTTGTAAATCACACTCGGGTGACTCAATGTTCTCAAATTATTAGGATTTCAATCCTTAATTCTGTATGGAAACCTCAATTATTTCATCTGTCTATGTTCTCTCACTAGTGTGATTCTTCAAAGATACAATTGAGCCATGTGGTTGATTGAGTTATCGGACATGGAGATTGGTTAGGGCCGCGAATTCGACACCATTTACACTTGGGGCGAGGAAGATACAAGGAATACCTGTGTGTGGTAGTGGAGTGCAGGAGTTGTGTGTGTTTAGGAAAATGTTAGAGAGGAGATAAGTGGTGGAGTGTGGTGTCAGGTGAAGGTGACGATGATGGAGGATGTGGGTGGTAATGGCTGAGAGGAAAGAGAAAGGAAAGCTACTAGGAAGGAAAGAGAATTACCAGCTCATTGCCTTTTTTGGAGATATTTATACAAGGATGATATAGTCCTTCCACACTTATTGAAACGCCTTCTAATTAAACTCACAATCTCACTTACCAAAACTTTGAAAGTTCAAGCCATGGTATCCTGTATTCCTCTTTTCTCTAAACTAAAACCTCACTCTCTCACTTTGTTCTGAATTACAGGGAATGTTAATGTCAATTATTTTACCATAGGGTGTGTGGTTGAAACGGGCTTCCATGCTAGGGTGTGTATTTAACCCTTGGCAAATTGTATTTATTGTCGGTTGTCTAATTAAAGTGTTCTGTAGAAATAACTTGCGGTGGTAGAAGCACTGAACAACGGATTAAATCATTCATGATTTTCTTAACACAATATTGTTATTACTTCTGTGGGAGACTTTAACCTATTTATCATTGAAATACTACTGCTAGACGCGGTTGTACTGAACTACCCACTGAACAGGTTATGGCAGCAAGAGCTATGTGGATGCAGGAGTTGCAAAAAAAGCGTACAAAGCCAGAATCAGATATGTTTGGACGAAGTACTTTCTATACAAAAGAGAGTTCTAGTTCACAGCTTGAAGATTTTGATCCCACGTCATATGATTTTCCAAAATACACATCCCACGGGACATTTGCTTTTGAACATGCAACTTACTATCCCACAACAGAATTTGAAACTGAGAAACACCCTGTTGTTAGTTCTGAGAGTCAAAGCATTGACAAGTCTGTTATCCAAGAAGAACCAGTGATCAAGATTTGGGATAAGGAAATTGTGGCAGGTCCATCGTATAAAGTCCCAGTTCAGCAATATGATGATGATGATGATGACTGGCTGGAGCAATATTCAGAGTTAGATGGGTACAGTGGACGTACCATATTTTTTGGAATTGATGAAGATGTTTCATTCAGTGATCTTGAGGATAATGATGATTGTACCATGCCCATAATATCCAAACCTCCTTCAAATGATATAGATATGTCAACTAAAACATCATGATTTTGGCTTCATCACAGCTGAAGCTACTGATTTTTTCCAAGTGTCCAACACGCACAGTTCTTCAATGAGATCATCAGGACAAAGGGAACAAAACACTTGCCAAACCTTAATGCTGTGTAAGCGTGCAGTGATATCATGAGCTTTTCTTACTTGATGGTGACTGGTACTTGCATTTTCGCTGCGAATGCTCCCTTGATTAATCTTTGGCAGGACTGGATGCAAGCTTTTGCCCCAGAAGGGTTCAGGTTAACACTTCATGGCAATCAGTGTTTTGATCGAGTGTATTGTTCAAAAAAGCTTGAACAATTTATGCAAGTCTGGAGTAATTATTAAAATATTGTTATTTTTTATGTTTTTTGGGTGGGTGGGTTATATTATAAGCGAGTAAGAATGAAAATTCACTCTGGACTGGGGAACAGGAGTTCGCCGTTATAGGTCTTTTTTCTTTTTTCTCTCTTTTTTGTGGTTAATATATAGAACGAGTTGATGAATCTGATGGTATTTTTTGTTCCTTGCAACATGAGGTTTTGCAAGCTAATGCGGGAAGAGGATTTTTTTTTGTTTTTTTATACAATTCTAGATGTGATAAATAGATACAGCATCGATTATTTTGGTGCCGAAATTTGAATGAATTTATGTTAATTTTGAATTATAGAATTTGGTGCGGAATTTCAAAATATATCTGTGTTGGATCGGAATGAGCACATTTCTTGTGTGGCCAGTAGCAATGACATGGAGTATTTGTTGTGCCATATAACTTTCACATTCTTACAAATATGCGGGTCAAAAGCAGTCTACCAATTTATAAACTTTGCACAAAGTCAATGAACTCACAAAAGATTTCCATTTATTTAGTTTTTATTTTTATTCCTTCTACATACATAGTTAACCTCCCCCCCCCCCCAATAAAATAAATATTATAGTTCATCATCTAATAATTTATAATTTCAAGAAATATAAAATATAATTTACTAGGTCTATTTATGAGTAATTTACACACACAACCTCGGGAGGGCATATGACCCTGGTATTTTGGTCGGCGCTGTTCAATAGAATTGGATTGCCATGAATAATGAATTAAAAATTATGTGTTATTTTCATTGAATATTTGAATTGATATTGTATATTTATGAATTATGATATATTGTTTGTGAAATTATTGAATTAGATTAGTTGATGAAATTATGATAAAATGTTTGAATTGATGAATGATGAAATTATTATGAAATGTTTAAATTGATGAAATTATTGTGAAATACTATAATTGGTCAAAATAAATTTGAATATAAATTTGATAAATGGTATATTTATGGTATACAGTATATTGATGGTATATTGATGATATACTGATGGTATATTTATTGATTAGCAATTGATGTTTTTATTTATTCTAGATTATGGATAAATACTTGATTAAGCGACCAAGAACTGTTGATTCTTCTAATAATTAATTATCAAGTTTCGAAGTAAGTGGTGGTATAAAAAATTCACGTGTGGAGTTCAATCCGAATGATATTGTTAGTGATTCAAAGTTACGTAAATCAATTGGAGTTCAATCGGAATGATATTGTTAGTAATCCGAGGTTACGTATATCGATTGATCGAGTTGGCTTTGGTTTTATCCGTTGCGACTGCTATTGTTGAAAGGGTGACGCCCCCAAATCTGGGCCCACACAGCCCAAACTTGAGTCGTCAAAAGACTACAACAAAATTATTACAACAAAGCACAACGTACTACAATACAGTGTATAATAATACACAACTAAGTCTTCACTATTATTGCCACACTATTTTACAAAACGTGAAGACTATGATAACTATTCCTCGGACCCTCACTCCATTCCCCGGCTAGACCCTGTTATGTTTTCATCTCCTGTTGAAAAACAATGGAACAAAAGAAAGGGTGAGCTCAAATAGCCCAGTAAGAAATATCATGACTAAGATAATGACGAATAAATTATCATTAGCCTTCAACAGTTGAGTTCTTGATAGAATACAATAGACTACAAGGTTTATATCAAAAACTGCAGTTAAATTCTTAAACAATGTTCAGATCAATAATAGCAGCGGAATGAGCAATCTATTAGAAGAATAATGCAGATTATAATGTCCACTCGCTTCTCTTTTTCGTAAAAACATCATCAACTTTTATCATCTGAAATACCATTAGTCATGATAATAAAAATTCACAGTTTCTGATCATAATCATGCAAATCAACAGTTCATCTTTGCACTACCGGCCAAAGATATTTAATATAGCACCAGCGGTTATGATTATACCAGATTCAGCCTTTGGTGATAATCATACCGAACAACAGTTCATCTATGCACTACGGGCCAAAGAGAACTTTCACCACGTGCCATAAAAGACACCGAACAGATGTATCGCCTTTAACCTATTATATCGCCTTTAACCTATCATCTGTTCAACAAATATATCACATCTGTGCCCCCGGCCACAGATATTCACAACAGCTTGATTTTTGGATGATTAGAATGATATAAATGATGAACATAAGAAATAGGATAACAATAAGTATCGGAAGTTTACTTTGTACAGATTCAAATAATGTCCAAATTGTCAACATGATGTGGAGTGAAATTTAAAAATGATATTCAAGATCCACAGTTCAGAATAACGGTTACAATTCAATAGAAAGGTTCACGTAAATAGGAAGGTTCAGTTGAAATAATGAAGTTCAACTATTATGGAACATATAATATTTTCAGGAATTATAGAAGCAATAGTTCCATAATAAATTTCGATTTAGGAGTATGAAAGAAAATAATATCCCTTACCGTAGCAGGTTTGATTAACAAAAGGTGAAGGAAATTAATACAAAGGGTTATTCACCAACAGGCGGCAATCCGCTCCGTAAGGTTATTTCCACAATTTAATAGAATTTGAGTACAAAGAGTTATTCACCAAACAGGCGGCAATCCGCTCCGTAAGGTTATTCTCAGAGATTAATAATGAATGAATACGAAAGGTTATTCACCAACAGGCGGCAATCCGCTCCGTAAGGTTATTCCCACAATTTAATACATGGAAATAAATGGCACATCTTATGAGTAAGAAAGAAACAATATTATTTTCGAGAATCAAATAATGATAATCCCTTACCATAGTACGTTTGAATAATGGAAGATGAAAAAGATGGTATCCCTTACTAGTAGTAATTTTAAGAGTATGAAAGAAAATGACATTCCTTACCATAATAAGGTTAAGAGTATGAAAGAAAATGATATTTCTTACAAGTAAGAAAAGAAAATGACATTTCTTACCGTAATAAATTTAAGAGTGTGAAAAGAATAATATTCCTTACCGTAATAAATTTAAGAGTGTGAAAAGAATGATATTCCTTACCTTGATATTGTGAAACAAGTTTATTAGCCGAACAAATCCTTCCTTGTTTGTCTATGTAGCAGTAAAGAATCTGACTTTTGAGTCTTCTAGAGTTTTTAAAATCTCTTTATGTTTTTAAAATAATGTTACTCTCGAAAAGATAGGCGGCATAGACTCAAGAATCACTCAATTCGGAGTTAATATGAATGAGTTATGAATTTTCAAAACTAAGACTGAAAATAGTGACGAAAATCAGAATAGGTTACGGTTTTTAGTATTTTAAGGCGTGAAGATGATTTCAGATGACTTTTCTTCCTTCTTCAAAGTTGTAGAGGACGAAAAACTGAAGAGACAGGCTTTTAATTCATTAAATTCTGACAAATAATGAATTTACTACGATTTTTCGAAAGAGTTACTGTACATAAGAAAATTCCACTCGGGAATTCAAAGAAGAATGCAAAAGATTTCAAAACTAGGAATGACTTAAGAACACTTAGAGAGAACTTACACAAAAAGTATTTAGAGAGAGAAAGAAAGAACAAGTAAGGAAGTTTATGAAAAATCCTTAAGTTAAGGCTTCTATTTATAGCCAAAAATCTTATCATTCATTTAATCTAAACCATTCATTTAAAGATCATCTTTTAATCTACATCATCCATTTCAAATTTTATATTATCTTTAATCTACACCATTCATTTCATATTACCTAATAATCACCTAACTTTATATTATAAACAAATCAATTCAATTATTCAACAATAATTCACACTTTAATCTACACCATTCATTTCATATCACCTAATAATCACCTAACTTTATATTATAAACAAACAACTTTATTTATTCAACAATAATTCACACTTTAATCTACACCATTCATTTCATATCACCTAACTTTATATTATAAACAAATAACTTTATCAATTCAATTATTATGACTAATTGTTATAAATACAGTATAGTTAGCTCTTAGATATCAAGTCAATTAATTAATGAAATACAACTGTTTAAATAACACCGTAATAGAGATAACAATAATGCAGAAAGTATGTAAAAGAAAAATACGTTACTGTGTCATGACAATTATTGATTCAATAATGTGAATTACTGTGCATATGTTACTGTGACAATTATTAGGTTCAATAATTTTAAAAACAGTGCAGCAACAATTATTGACTCAATGATATAAAATACAGTGTAATGACAATTATTAAATCAATAATGCAAAATACTGTGTAACAACAATTATTGAATTGATAATATAAAATATTATGCAGTGACAATTATCGATGAAATGATGCGTAACAATTACGGTGTCAATTATCAGACCAATAATATGAGACACTATGCAATACCGTGTGTTATTGTAGAGTACCGAGTGCTACAGAAAATACCAATAACTACCGTATGCTACTATTCTTTTATCACCGGTATTTTAACAGTTCCGTTGACTATTTTTATTTAAAAAGGTTATTTCTGTCGTTTTCTATATCCGACAAATATTCCGTTGTGGGGTCCACCAATAATTTGTTATTTCGGCGCCGTCGGACCAAACGAATATTCCCCGACCAAACGAATATTCCCCGACAAAGCGAATATTGTCCGACGTAATAAAATTTGCACATAACATCCTTAACCTTTAACTTTATCAATTTACCTACTTACTATTTCAGGAAAAAATATATATGAAGAAAAATTAAATTTTATATTTCATAAAATTCGGGGTCTTACAGAAAGAATATTCTCTGTGATAAAATTTGTCAAGACTGACTTACATAATAAAATGGGAGACGAGTGGATGAATGACAGTCTGGTAGTTTATATTGAGAATAATATTTTTTCAACAATTGAAAATGAACAAATTTTGAGACGTTTTCAAATTATATAGATTCACATGATACAATTGCATTCTTTCAGTGGTACAATCGAAATAAGCATTTCAAACGTCAATAAATAAATTTCTTTAACTGATGTATTTTAACCTCCCTCTAAAAACGTTTTAGTTTCACCACTACGCACATGCGCGCGCGCGCACACAGACACACACACACACACACACACACATATATATATATATATATATATATATATATATATATATATATATATGGGGATTAAACAATAATCAGCTTCAATATGATTCAATGTTCAGTGAACTCATATAGCTATTTTTCAAAATTTTAAATGGTCGTTATTTAAAATAAAAATAGACATCAGCTAAAAAGAGTTAGCAAAATAAACAAATCGAAATATAACTATGAACACGTTTACTTTAAATTCAAATTTTAGAAAAGTAATTTGCACCCTAACATTATTGAAGTCAATTTTAGGCATGTTAAACAAATCCGCCTTATTTGAATTAGTAGCCGAAGCACACGCGATGCGTGTTATATTAATTTATCAATACAAAATAAAGTGTATTATAAAATTTAAGATATATTAGAAGAGTTGAGGGAGAAAAATTCTAAGCAAATCTTTAGAATTATATGTATGTTTTAACTTTTCAAAAAAATAAAATAATTACTAGATATTTTTTAATAATTACGTAATTATGTTTTTTTTTTATATTTATTTGAATAGAAAAAATAAAAGCATAAATTATAAAATTTTAAAAATAAAATGTGGCTTAATTACACTAAAAATCGGTTATAAAAATTAGACGCGAGATAATCTATCAAAAAATTTACCATCACTAGATTGTTAAATGAGGGTTGACCGTTGACAAAAGAAAAGAAACGTGCACGTGATCTTCTTTGCATGACCTCACGTGCTACATGCATGTGGCGGGCGGCACAGAATAAAATATACTCTTTAACTCCTACCGTGAGCACGCAACAATTGACTCCCGTAGTCCCGTGCGCGTTCCGTCCAAATTTTCTTGTCCAATCCTTTTTTTTAGAAAATTAATATTTTTATAAAATTAAATATAATTTATTTATAAAAATATTAAATTAACTTGTAAATTTTTTAATTTATATATAAAATTAATATTTTTACAAAATTAAATGAGACACACTTATAAAAATATAAAATTAACTTGTAAAAATATTAATTTATTTTCTTTAAATCTCACCAAATCAAAATTTTATTATATCTGTTAAAATATTTTGTTATGTATTGTAATTTTTTTATTCAATTATAATCGTAAAATATATTGATACATAATATTATATAGAATTATAAAAGTGGTATGTCATATTATATATTTAAGGAAAAAAAAAAACTATCACCAATAATCATCCAAATAATTAATAAGAGAAAAATCAATACATAAAAACATAATATATAATAATAATTAATCGTGTTCTGTTATACATAATTAATTTTAATAATGATAATGAATAATTATCATTCATATTTTAGTGATAAAAGAGAGAATACAAAGAGAAAATATAAAATAATGTGAATAATAATTATTAATTATAACCATTACAGTCATTAAAATATTCACTAATTATAATTTAATATATTATTTTACATCCATATTTTTATATCAATTTTTTGTCACCGTAATTAAAAAATAAATATCAATCAAATATGATATAAAATTAGTTGTATATAAATTATTTTTCATATATTTTTCTCTGTTATCCTTTTTTTCTTGGGTCTAATTTTCCCCGTCTTATTTTCATGGAACGTTCTTGTTTAACCAGAATATCTATGAGACCAACAACCATAACCTCCACAACTTGCAATTACATCTCTCCTTTCCTCTGCACTGACCGGCGGATTTATTATCACTCAGGTTCGTCCTCTCAGCTTTCTCTCTCTATTTATATCTATATACAAATATAAATATATAGATACAAAGCTTATCTATTCGCCATTAATTGCGAAATCTCTCTTTAACCCTACGCTAAATTCCTCGAAATTCGCAACACTAACCCCTTATCCGATCCCAAACCCAGATTCTTGATTTTCCAACCCTTATTGAAAATTTAATTTTTTTACAGCTCCGAGCCCTAGGGTTTGGTAATTTAGCTGTAATTTAGCCCTAGGGTTCGTTCTGCTTCTCTAATGGATCTCCAATTGGTAAACAAGGGTTTACACTTATCCCGAAGGAAGAAGAAGTGGTTAATTTTGCTTGCTGCTTTTGGTGTTTCTAGTTATGGGGTGTATAAAGTTTATCACTTGCCCTCTGTAACGAGGAAGAGGAAGAGATTTGTGAAGCTTATAAGTGCCCTGCTTTCTATAATCGAAATGGTTTCTGATTCGGCTGAGACAATTGGTGTGGTATCTAAGGATTTGAAGGAGTTTTTGCAGTCGGATTCGGACCAATTTCCGAATAGTTTGAAGCAGTTATCGAAAATTGCTAGGTCTGATGAGTTTTTGAAGTCATTGATCAGGGTTTCAGAGGCAGTGACTTTGGGGGTTTTGCGGGGTTATAGGTTAGAGACTGGAAATGCGTTTGATGAAGGGTGGGATTTGGGTTTTGCTGATAGGGTTATGGATAAATTGACATCAAAAGCCGGGACGGGTTTTGTGTCTGTTGTTGTTGGTAGTTTTGCTAAGAACTTGGTTTTGGCTTTTCAGTCAAGTAGTCAATTAAATGAAGGTTTGAATGGGGGTCACCTTTTTGGTATGGCATATGTTGAATCAAATTCGTCGAATTTGCCTAAATGGGTAGATTTATTATGCAATGATAAGTGCAAGGTAGTCATGGCTGATTGCATTCAGACATTTGTGAGCACTGCAGTTGCTGTTTATCTTGATAAAACTATGAGTGTTAATTTCTATGATGAAATGTTTTCTGGGTTAACTAATCCCAAGTATCAAACCCAAATGAGAGATGTTTTGGTGTCACTTTGTAATGGTGCAGTGGAAACGCTCGTGAAAACGTCTCACCAAGTGTTGACGAGTTCAAATTCTGGTTCGGGACCAAATTCAAACTCTTCTTATGGCATTGTTGATCATACTGATTTTCCAAGCAGAACCGGAGACGAGCTTTGTGGGCAAGATGCATATTCAGGAAATTTGAAGGAGAAAAGGACATATTTTGATATTCAGAATAATGGGTGGGTGAATAATGTTTCGTCTACACTGGCAGTCCCAAGCAATAGAAGGTTTGTGCTTGATATGACTGGGAGGGTGACTTTTGAAACAATTAGATCCCTTGTGGCATTCATTTTACAAAAGCTCGTGGATGGCTTGAAAAGAAGTCTGAATGTAGTTCATGAGGAAGTTGTGGGCAGGGGACTGAAAGTTATCCAGTATGTCGGTGCTAAATCATTTGTTATTGTTACCATATGTCTTGCCTTGTATTTACATGTTCTAGGTGGTACTAGGGCTTTCTTGCCTGCTTAAATGACCGATTTATTTCCCTTTCAAACTGTTCATGTATTGGTCGGAAAGGAAATTTCATTGACACGACTTCTTCAAGTACGTTTTACTTGCATGTCTTTTTCTTCATGGGAATGGAATATTGTGATTAGTACTTCCATGTTTGTTTAGAATAATAACTTAATAGCCTATTTTCCTCCGCTTTGCAAAATCCCTTCCTTTTGTTCATTTATCGTCATTCAATTGTGTATGGATACATTTACATTGAAAAGGGCAAACTTTCTTCCTGCTATCTGGTTTTCTATGACTTCCCATCTGGTAACATGGAATTTATAAAGCAACACTTGAGACCTTCAAATACAATTAGACCATTCTGACCTATGATTATATCAATTGAGCATGAAATCTCTCAACGAGATTCATTAGATGCATTAGTTGTTTAGTTTGTGGGCGCTTCTAAGAAATATTATCAAGAAATTGATAAATGTTAAAGAGGAGTGAGAAGCCAATGAATAACCTAGTTCTGTCATGAATAGTTTAGTTTTACCTGGATCGTAGTTTGATATGATACATGGAACAAAAACGGCAATTGAAAACGCTACTTTGCCTTGTTCAGAGTATAGTAGAGGTAGGTTTCTTCAAATTGCTTAGATGGTATAAAATACGTTTCCAGAAATTGATATGCTAGGAATAGTTTGGTTAAATAATATTGTTAAAACTAGTTGAGAAATAATGAAAACTGGTTGAATGGTTTCTAGGTGTATATCACAACATGTGCATTTCAAGTTTTAAAATAGTGAGAATTGGTTGAATGGTTTCTAGGTGTATATCACAACATGTGCAATTCAAGGACGCTACACAGTGGCGGATCAATATCTAGAATCTCAAAACCCTAATATTAGTTAGAGATTAATAAAAATACTAAACAACTAAAATTACCTTACTAATTATTAAAATCCTAATCACTATTAAGTGTACTAAATCTCCACTAATAAATAAATAGATAATTAATTACATGAATTACTCTTATATCAAACACAATAAAACTTTCATAAAATAAATTGGTTCTTCTTGGCTTTGGACTTCTTGTCCTCGTCACCATCTAAGATATGTGCAATGTAAGATATATGTATAATAATTTCTACTTGACTTAAGTGGTTAACTATCTAGAGTTTATTGAGGTCTAGCGGAGCTATGGTAGGCTATGAACATCGTTTAGTGATTTTAAAAATTTTAAGATTGATATTCATCCTAGATGATTGTAGTGTCTTGTAGTTTTTATAGGGAATTTATATGTCCACAAGGGAAATTGGTATTTTTACAAGGCTTCACTCACATGAAAGTGGGCCCCACTTATTATTCATGTGAGGAGAGCCTTGCGGAAATATCAATTTCTTTTATAGAAATATCAATTCTCTTTTTATGTTGAAACCATCCTATAACAGTCACCTTAGCTCTGGGAGCATGAAGATCAACTGCTTTTGTTACAGGTATGATATGGTGATTTTGTTTAGTGCCCCTGTATTGTGTGATGCCTATTATTTCTAGATCTAAGGATGTTTCAACTTAAGCTTGCTGGTACCAGGAAGTTGAAGGCGAAAAATATTTATTTAGGCTGTATGCTGCTGATGGTTCTTAAAAACTTGCTTGTATCAGGAGGTTGGAGGAAATAAGATTTCCTTAGATTGTATAAGTTCAAATTTTGACATGGACCATGGTATAACAGTTTAAGCTGAAGTGGCATGTTAATGAATCTGATAGAAGTTTGAAAATCTTAAAAAGTTTATTTTTCTTTTTCTTCTTTTTTAACATACTCTGTTTCTTATCATACTGATTTTTTGCTTTTGAGTTCAATTAGAGGGAACAAGATACATAATGTCTGGACCAAATTATAAATGCATTAAATCATGCGTAGATGGTGGAATTATTGTCAGACATATTTTTGATTGCAAGACCATATAAATAAACCTGTTATGATCTCTCTTTGTGACGAGAGCTCAGATTTTAAGCTGAATGTGATTTAAGTGGAGTGAATTACGTTAATAAGCCTGAGATCATCTGTATCTAAACTCTGTTCCGTATCTCTATAACTATAAGGTATGCGCAAACTTCATATTTTGGATTCACAAATATGCGCAAATCTCATAGTTCTATGTCTCTAAATACAAAAATACGAAACAGAGTTTAAATACAGGTGATCTGAGCCGACGCTACTAATTGCTTGGTCTGTATAGGGAATTGATTGTGATTAAAAAAAAATAAAAATTGTCAAGGTAATCTGCAGAGAAGATGTGTTCATGGTAGGAGCAAAAGGTTGCCTTTACTTTCCGTTGCATGCATTTTCTTTTTGTTAGTGCACTCCTATTAAATATTAATGTATCATAAAAGCATTACTTCTCTATTTTTTTTAATTGATGTTTTAAAAATATATATATAAAAATAAAAATTGTAATTAATAATTTGCCTGATTGATCGAATTAGGTAGAAAAACTCAATCTTACTCTTTCCATATTCATTGAAAAGTTGAAAGAGAAAAAAATCAATTACATAATTAAAAGGACAAACTTAATTTCACAATTTTTTAGTTCAAAATTTTCTTTTCTATCCAAATTAGTATAAGTAATATTCAAATTTATAACAATTAATGTCTCACAAATTTGACTTCACTCAAAATTTGGGTTACGTATTTTCCTTATTTAATCACTTTCCTAATTAAATTATTTTTTGTTAACACTTGAAATCTTAAGATATCATGCGATTCGTTTATATACTTATTAAATTAGTTTTCTAATTAAATTATAATTCCTTATTAAATAAGTTTATAACTAACTAAAATTTATCAAAACTTTAAATATTAAAATATCAAAGACATTTTAAGAAAAAATGCACGACATTCATCTTAATTATTAAAAAATGGACATGACATTAAAATCTGTGTCATATCCCACTTTTTAATAATTAAGATAGACTTGTCCACATTTTAATTACATTAATTTTAAACGTGAATTTCTTTACTAATTTAGTTTCTTAACTAAATTAAATTTTATTAGAACTTAAAAGCTTATCAAATTACATTTTTTAATTATATCAATATAACTCGCGAATTTAGTTGAATAAGAATGGATTTCTTACTACTGGTGTTTTAACAATATAATAAATATCTTCTTAGATTCCTAATAAATCTGGACAATATTAAATTGATTATAGTAAATTTGAATGAAGAAACTTTACTATATAATTTAATTAATTATTATAATAAGAATTTAATAATTCAATAATAATCTTTTTAAAATTTTAATTGAATATGTCTACAAATTTAATATCTTAATATTAACAGAAAATAAATCTTCACACAAATCGTCTCTATTTTGTATGGAGTTGATAAAACTTGTTAGTATTTAATATGGGGATATATGTAAAACTAGGTTATTATTGATTACTTGAAATCTACAAACGACAGATAAAAGGAAATAAGTTTTACTTACTAAAAAGATGAATAAAAGAAAATGGAGGAAAAATATATTTGAGTAGTAAAAAATACATATCAAATATTGAAACGGGGGGGGGGGGATATCTTTATTTTTAAAAGAGAGAAGTATTAAAATACACAATGATATTAAAGTTAAAGAGCAAAATATATTTGAGTTAGAAAGGAAGGGTATTAAAGGATTTGGCTACTGTGAAGTTGTCACCGACCGATCATCGGTCGGTGGACAACTCCACAGCCGACAGGTGGCGGGGGTGGTAAATCAATGGCCAACATGAAGCACGCCGCCCGATCAAGCACGCCGCCCGAACACAAGGTTTCCCGCCGAACATGAAGCACGTCGCCCGAACACAAGATTTGGCCATTGATTTGCCATATGCGCCACCTGTCGGCAATGGAGTTGCTCACCGACCGATGGTCGGTCGGTGACAACTTCACAATAGCGGGATCCGGTATCAAAGGAGATCTGGGGAGGGTCTTTTCTCTCTAACCAATAATTCTAGCCTACAAAATTCAGACCTAGGTCTTGGCAGGTTCTCTTTTAGACCTCCCCTAGATGTTTTTGTTATAATTAAGATTTATTTTTGTTAGTTTCTTTCTTTATAGAGTTTGTTTTTCTTTTTATGTGGGATTTTGTTTTCTTCCATTTTGGAGTTAGATCTCATTCCTTCTCCACTTTTGTGGGAGTCATTTTTCTCTTTTTGAGAGTTTAGATTCTCTTTGTATAGAGTTGATTTCATTTACGGTGATTGGTGATTGCAGATATACTCATTAAATGTAGGATACTACATCTCTCTAACAGTTATTTCTTAATTTTTATTTTATTTTTTTAACTTAGATCATGAAATTTTATAATTCAAATATTATTTTTAAATAGAATAAATATTCTCTCAACTCGATCATACATTTAATTTATATTTTTCTAATGGAATGAATGGATCTTATTATTCTTAAGATTTGTCAAAAAAAGAGGAAAATATATTTAGTCCGAGGTTACCATTGGAAGAGCATATGAATATTGTAACAATATTTACTAGTAAAAGTCGCATGAAATTCAATCCAACCCAAAATTCCAAAGAAATAAAAAGCAATAGTGAAGAAAAAAGTATACCAGCAAAAATAAATCTTGTTCTTACTGATCTACCACAATACAACTACTCTGAATCTTTATTTTGCTTGCAATATATCAAGTTCAGAGAGAAAACATGTCTAGTGGTGTTGCTTCTGGGTATAGATATAATCTATATGAGCCACCAGTGTTCTCCTCATCAAACACTCTTCTTTACTCACTCCCTCACAACTTGCTTCCTCAATCTCAGTCTTCTTTGTCTCCCCAGAATCCTATACGTACATGCATGCAAATAAATATATTATAAGAACATTTATCAAAGGAAGGAACATATATATAAATATCCATTTGTGAGAGTTCGTTTGTGTAGATGTGTAAGATTTGTTTTGATCTTGAAAGTTTATAACAGATTTTATTCTCGGATAGAGTACGTCTCAACTCAATCGAATATATAATTTAGATATTTCTGATTGAATGAATTTCACTGTATATGTCTTAGACATATTGATTAAGTTTTTTTATCTTATTATTACTTAGGTGCTGTTTGATAAAATTCTGTATTAAGATCTGAATAATTTAGACATCTGAATAATATAGAGCATCTGAATAGAATTGTATCTGAATGAAAAAATGTTGTTTGATAATCAATTTTTTCAGATGTCTGAATAACAGTATTTTACCATTTTAACCCTATGAACAGTTGAACATTATAATAATAATAATAATAATAATAATAATAATAATAATAATAATTATACTAATAATAATTATAATTAATAATAATAATAATAATAATAATAATTATAATAATAATAATTATTATAAAAATAATAATAAATATTATTATTATAAAAATAATAATTATAATATTAATGATAGTGCTAATAATAATACTAATAACAATAATTACTCTAATAAAAATTATGATAATAATAATTATAATAATAATAATAATAATAATTATAATTATTATAATAATAATAATAATTATTATTATAATATTAATATTAATAAAAATAATAATAATTATAATAATAATAATTATACTAATAATAATTATAATTAATAATAATAATTATAGTAATAATAATATTAATTATAATAATTATAATTATTATTAATAATAATTATTATTACTATAATTATTATTATTATTATTAATTATAATATTAATATTAATAAAAATAATTATTATTATAATAATAATTATACTAATAATACTTATAATTAATAATAATAATTATAGTAATAATAATATTAATTATAATAATAATTATTATTATAAAAATAATAATAATTATATTAAAAATAGTACTACTACTACTACTACTACTACTACTACTACTACTACTACTACTACTAATAATAATAATAATAATAATAATAATAATAATAATAATAATAATAATAATAATAATAATAATGATAATGCTAATAATAATACTAATAATAATTATTATTATTATTATAATATTAATAATAATAAAAATAATAATTATTACAATAATAATTACACTAATAATAATTATAATTAATAATAATAATTATAGTAATAATAATATTAATTATAATAATTATTATTATTATTATTATAAAAATAATAATAATTATATTAAAAATAGTACTAATAATAATAATAATAATAATTATTATTATTATTATTATTATTATTATTATAATAAAAATTATGATAATAATAATTATAATAATAATAATCATAATAATAATAATAATTATTATTATTATTATTATTATTATTATTATTATAAAAATAATAATAATATTTATTATTATAATAATAATAATAATATTGAGTGTTGGATATAAAAGGAATTTGTTAATAT
Source organism: Hedera helix (assembly GCA_947179155.2). Taxonomy (NCBI): domain Eukaryota; kingdom Viridiplantae; phylum Streptophyta; class Magnoliopsida; order Apiales; family Araliaceae; genus Hedera; species Hedera helix. The sequence goes on along the minus strand of OX359283.1, from coordinate 14,533,419 downwards.
TGAAGAGGATATTTTTGTCCAAGTTCATTAAGATGCTCCTCTTAATGGTTTAGATTTGATTTTGTATCTCAACCATTTAGAGGCATTCAGATGTAACAAAAAAAAAAACAAACAACTTTGTTCCTCTTAGCGATTAAGAGGTTGTCCATTAAGAGCCATTAAGACACAAACAAACAGCACCTTACTGTATTAGATTTCTTATTATATGGATAGGCGATTTCAGAAACTCCCATAGTACGATGGGCAGTGTGTACAAGGCCCATAAACGAATTCATTGACGTATGGTTGACTGGCGGCTTTTGAAAAGAAAATAAATAAAATAACTAATTTTCTCACGTGAAAAAATTATATTTACGTAATTTTTTCTCACGTGAAAATTAAATAGAACCTACATTCACGTAAGTACTAATATTATGAAAATAACAAATTTTTTCTTGCAAAAATAACAATTCCCTAAAAGCAAAACCCACGGTAGGAAACACAGAATAAATTGAATACAATTAATTAATATTGTGATTTATCAATTAAAGAAACTCAAATTTTATGTGATAAATTAAACGGTCTTACCTTGTGTTGGGTTTTCACCATAGTAGGCTTTAGACGAGCGGCGCATGTTAGCGTGCAGATAAGGAGGACGGCTAGCATGAAGAAGAGGGTGCTAGGTTTAGCCATATTTTCTTTGCACCCAGTTTGTTTCTTGTTTGGTATTCTGGAGGAAGATGAGACAGAAAGGATGGTCATTTGATGAATTTATTATGGGGGAAGTAGACAAGGACAAGAGGAAAGTGCATTGAAATGTGTTTTGAGTGAAATTAAATTACTTATTTTTTATTTAACATTTATACGTCATTTATACATTTTAAGAAAGTATTAATGACTTAATTTTTGATATTATCCCTATATTTAATACCAACTTGTTTCTCTTTATCTTTTTAAATAAATTTTAGAATGATTGTATTGAAATTTTATAACTATTTTAGTCAAATAAACAAAATATTAATTGAATTTTTTAATTTTTATATTTTTTTCTAAAACCACGAGTAAAAAGGAAAGGAGGGAGTAGATTATTAGAAAGTATTTAAGAAATGTCATAATTAGTTAGTTGTGACAACAATACTCAATAATTATAAGATTATTATTGACTTTTTAAAGTCGACATAATATATTTTTAAATTTAAAATTGTCATAAATTACTTTAATTTTAGTCAACACAATAATAAATATTGTAAAGTATTTAAAAAATATTACTCATTATATAATTTATTATTTCATAATTCTAAATTAATGTATTGTCTCAATTTTAAATTTAAAAATATCTCAAATTGACTTTCAAAAATTAATAATAATCTTATAGTTAAAAAAGAAAATTAATATATATGTAAGAAAATCTTATAACAAAATTAAATAACGACTAACATATAATTCTAAACGATAAGATAGAATAATAATATATGAGTTCTTATTTTTTTATTATTTATTTTTTGCTATGTTGAGCTGAAAGTTAACAACCTTAATTTTGTCAATGTGGGTCCCTATTTAATTCATTCATATTCATATATCTACATACTTAAATATTTAATATTAATATAAATATATAGTCGTATGTAACATGATTCATTTAAAAATTAAAAAAATACTTTGGAGTCAATTTATGACAAGTACTACATTTTTCATTTTTTAAAAAAAATAAAGAGAGATGTCGGTTAACCAGTCAAGACCTTTGATTTCAAGCATGGATGACAAATTTTATGGCGGCTAATGAATGTCATTTGTTACATTAATATTAATAATGTAACGAATAATTTAACTCACTGATAAAATTACCCAATTTATTGAGATTCAGCAGCGAATACCCAATTCAACCCGTTTACTAAGTTACTTTTCATTCAAGACAACCATGAACATTAGCATGAACATGCGTCCTGTATATAATTTGAGAAAAAATAAAATAATTTTTTGAATCGAATTTTGAAGGTGAAATAAAAAATATGAATTAAATTGTAGGAGACAAAATAATAATTAAAATAGATTTGTAAGGGCAAAAATAGAGAAATATTTTTACGACACAAATTCACTAATTATGCTTGGGCGACTTCTACAACCGCTTTATTATTAGAGATGTAATTCACTTTTAAATTTTTTGTCTGATTATTTGTTTTTGGGTAATGTAACTTGATAGAAAAATTATTTTATAGTCATAGGGCATGGTCACATAGTGTCCTAGAGTAACTGAATAACTTCTTCGTTTGACGTTACAAAGCAAATTACATTTTGTAGGCACTTGTAACTAGGGGTGCACAACGGTCGATTTAGTCGATAAAAAAATAAACAAACCATTTAAGTTGGTTATAAAAAATTAAAAACAAAAAACGTCTAAATTTTTACTTCGTAATCGATTATCGGTTTATTCGGTTATCGGTTTAATCAGTTTAGTCGGTTGTAAAACTTAAACATAAGGAATAAAGTTAGTATATACTTTCTAATGTTAAAATGTTTGATTTAATATTATTTTCAACAATAAAGACATGATCATTTTCATTCGTATATCAAATTATTGTTTAAATGTATAAACATAAACCAAGACTACAAAATGGTATTTACATAACTATCCAATTTCAATTCATAGAGAGAGAAAAAAATATATATAAGATTCATTTCATCATAATATGGAGTAGGAGTTCAAATTTTCTTTCTAGTGTTCCAATCATAATTAAACATTTATTAACAAGTATTTCCCAAGGTACTTAACATTGAAAAAATAATTTAATATTTCGGTTAGGTTGATATCGGTGATTTTAGCATTTAAACCGAAATCGACCGCTATATCTTTGGTTTGTTTTTTTTATTTACTTTTGGTTTATTTATTTTATATTTTCAATTTTATTCAACTCGGTCGGTTATTCGGTTATTTTCGGTTTATTGTTCACCCCTATTTGTAACAAGACTCGTCACTCGGTGACAAATCAGGTATAATTACTTGTTCGGGAAGAAAAAAAAAGGAAAGAAAAAAAAAACTACTTCTTAGTTTTTAAATATTGTGTCTGTAAGTTTTTATTTTAGAGAAAAAGAATAAAAAATAATTAAAATTCCTTCAAATTCTATATTTGTGAGTTGTTTTTAGGGAGGAATGGAAGTGATTTATAAGTAAAATTGATTCAATTTTTTTGTTCAAAATTCCCCCTCAAAAGTGGGCGAATTTGGAGGAATGAAAAATAATGGGAAAATAAAATATTTTATATTATCAAAAATAACCATATAAAATAAATAATATGATAATTTTTCCCTTCGCATAACTCCCAATTAAGTATTTTTTAGGTTTTTACGTTGGCCGTCCAATTATACATCTCTGCATTATGGGCCGGTGAGCCTAGCCCCTTCTTCCTTTTACCCTAAACTTTATGCTCTACTAAACCACCGAAAAGAAATCGCCTACTCGTTTCTCCACCGACCATGCGCCGTGTTCCACCGATCGGTCACAGCTCACAATAACTTCAAACATTATCTTTCTCTCTCTGGACTAAGCTATCTATCTTCCATTACAACATATAAATGACTAATCATTACATCAGGCTTCTTATACAACATAGGTAATCTTAACTAATTCCTCGCCTTTCTTTTATTATGTTTTTAACAAAAATAAAAATATTACAAGTAAGTCAATATATATGTATATGTATGTGTGAAAGCAAAAAAAGAAAGCAAAATAATTCAAATAAATAGACATTATTAAATCATATCATTTCTTATATTTATTTATGTAAGGGTAATATAGTAATAGTGTAATTTAAAAATATGAATTTTTTTTTTCTCTACTTCTAAACTCACAAACAAAGAAAAAAATTAATTAAAATCTCATCACATTACATCTTATTTTATTTAAAATTTATAAACATGACAAAAAAAAAAAAAACTATAATAATTTCCATCCATTTCCATTCTATACTTTTTTTTTCCATCTGTCATGACAAGGGAGAAGATCATATCAGAACTAGCCGTTATGTTAGAATTGGTAGAGTTAATGAAACGCTGCGTATCAGGATAGTGAATAAAGAGTCCGAACGACACCGTTCCAAGGTATATTGAGATCACCCTCGCTAAGGCTCTACGGCATCGTTTCACAGTAGTTTGTTAGTTTCATAGAAGTGCGCGAGGACACGTGCAAGGGAGTAATAGGAGTTGGTTGTTAGTCTGTTGCTAGCTAGTTTATATTCAGCATGCGTGATGTACGAAGGATCATGAACGAAATATATGAAGAATTTCATTTGAGTCATTTCTTTTCTTCTTTAGTTTTCAGTTGCTCCATTTCTGTAACTTTTCCTTAGTTTAATCTTGACAATTGGTATCAGAGCATCCCTGGGCCTACCATGGGTGATTCCACCGTGAGACCGAGTCTACAGAAGCATGAAAAAGACCTCAAGGCGCTGGAAGGAAGGATAGATCAGATGCAGCAGCTGATGACATCCAAATTTGAACACTCTTCAGGGCAGATCGAAGCTATGGGCAATCCAATAACTCAGCTCCATCAGACGGTGCAAAGTACCAGTGAACAAACCCAAAGGATTTTGGAGGCATGTGAGTCCTTCAATCGATCGGATAAAGGAAAGGCAGTCGTCTCGGAGGTACATCAACCACCGAAATCTCACATGATACACAGTCATTCTGCAGACCCTCCCTCAAGGCCACCACTCACACCAACTTCCCTACCTCATTTACAATTTGGAACACCTCCGAACGCGAATTCTCACACAAGCCTACACCCATCAGCTTCAATTCCATACCTCAGGACCAATCCATTATATTTGAGTCACCAGAACACTCACTCTACTACTGGAACATCTCTGCAACCATTAATAGCTCATTCTGACCCCACAGTTCAAGCCTTGGGTATGGTTTCCTCTGAACCTGTCACCACCAGAATTCCATCACAACTGTCACAGAGTGAACATGGGAACCCCCATACAGAGCCAAACATACTACAGGTAAATATGAGTTCTAAAAATCACCTTCATTCTAGTCATAATCACAACCAGTTTTATCATCCTGTAAACAATCAACATATGAATGCACCATTGCCTTACACATCCCTTAATCTTCACACAAATCCCATTTATAATCCTAGTTATGGATCCACACTCCTATCTACAGGGCCATTTACTACAGTCACTAATTTAAACCAGACAAACCGATTAATGTCACCCCCAACCCCCCTTCATAATTCATGCTACTACAACCCAAACCTTGAAAGACCAGGCACCTGGCCACCTGTAACAGAGGGAAACCATCCCCGAAACACTAATGGCCCTTTTACACAATTCCCCATGCCCAAGCTGGATTTCCCCTACTTTGATGGTAAAGATCCAAGAGGATGGTTGAAGAAATGTGAAAAGTTTTTTCAATTTAACCCCATGCTAGACCCAAGGTCTAAGGTGCTGTATGCAGCTCTTTATTTGGAAGGTGAGGCTGATATCTGGTATCAGTCATTACAGGATGAGAAACCATGGATACAGTGGGAAGAATTTGCCTATTACCTATGTCACAGGTTTGCTAAGGGGGGGCATGACAACTTAACTGGGCAATTCAATAAACTGGTACAAAGAGGTAAGGTGGATGAGTATATAAAGAAATTTGAGGAACTAAAGACTCACATGACTGCACAGAACAAGGGTTACACAGAAGAATACTTTATAGAGAGTTTCTTGAGTGGACTTAAGGAGGAAATAGCTAATGCCTTGTATATTGTGAGACCACAAACATTGAGGGAGGCAATAACACAGGCCAGGGGACAAGAGGTATACTTGGACTCTCTAGACAGGAGAAATCAAGTTGTGTCCAAAACTATGAAGGACAATTCGAACTACAGAAACAGACCCAATATGGGAGGCTACAAGGATCATCTTCTACCAACAAAGCTGGGACATGAACAGAAATCCTACCCTGTCAAAAGGATTACCCCTGCAGAAATGGCAAACAGAAGAGAGAAGGGGCTTTGCTACCATTGCGATGAGGTTTACTCCCAGGGACATGTCTGTAAACAGAAGCACATATTTCTGATGATAACAGATGAAGGGGAAACATTACCTGCAGCAGAACAGGACCAGGAGGTAGCTATAGTTATGCAAGCAGAAGAAGGAGAATTCCTGCAAATAGAAGATGATTATGAAGTGTCCATACATGCGATCACAGGAACCAAAGGAATACACACAATCAAGCTGCAAGGACAAGTTAAGAACAGAAATATCTCTATGTTGCTAGACAGTGGCTCAACTCACAATTTTGTGTCACAGACCTTGGTAAAAGCTCTACAACTTCCAACTATACCATGCAGTCCCATTAAAGTAACAATTTCTAATGGAGAAACCATCAACTGTGCAAAGAAAATTGAGCAGTTCAAATGGAAGCTAACCCAAGGGGAGTTCCAAGCTGAAATGTATGTCATTCCTTTGGGGGGCTATGACACAGTTCTAGGAGTACAATGGATGCAGACTGTTAGTCCTATCAGTTTGGATTTTGAAAACAGAAGCATAACCATACATTGGAAGGGCAGACAAATGCAATTAGGGGATCAAGGGGATTCTAAACAGTTCTATTCAGTACAGACATTTGATAAGTTTAATTGGAAGCCACAAGAAGAAACATACTTCTTGGTGCAGCTAACAGCTGTTGAAAATGAGCCAGAAACAGAGGAACTGCAGCAGGTACCAGTAATGATACAACAGCTGGTCGAGGTATATAATGAACTGTTTCAGGAGCCTCAAGGGTTGCCTCCGATGAGAATGCAAGACCATCATATCCCTATAGTTCCTGGTTGCAAACCAGTGAACTCTAACCCTTATAGGTACCCTTATATACAAAAGACCGAAATAGAAAAGATGGTGAAGGAAATGTTAGACAATGGGATCATTAAGCATAGCACGTCTCCTTATGCATCCCCAGTTCTGTTGGTGAAAAAGAAAGATAACTCATGGAGATTTTGTGTTGACTATAGAGCCCTGAACAATATAACCATAAAGAACAAATTCCCTATTCCTATCATAGAAGAGTTGCTAGACGAGCTCAAGGGCAGTCGATTCTACACTAAGCTGGACCTCAGGAGTGGCTATCATCAAATACGAGTTAAGGCTCAAGACACTCACAAAATAGCCTTCAAAACTCACCAAGGGCACTATGAGTTTCTAGTTATGCCCTTTGGTTTGACTAATGCTCCGGCTACGTTTCAATGTGTTATGAACGAGGTTTTTGCTCCCTACCTTAGAAAATTTGTTCTAGTATTCTTCGACGACATACTCATATATAGTCCGTCATTGGAAGAACATAAGAACCATCTGCAGCAAGTATTTGAAGTGCTGAAGGCAAACAAATTCTTTGTAAAGAAGGCAAAATGTGCCTTTGCACAAAATCAGGTGGAATATCTTGGACATGTTATTAGCGAGCATGGAGTTGCGGCTGATGAAAGAAAGATAGCAGCAATGAAGCAATGGCCTAGACCACAATCACTGAAATCATTAAGGGGATTTCTTGGGCTCACAGGGTATTACAGAAGGTTTGTTCACCAATATGGAATTATTAGCAAACCATTGACCAATTTGTTGAAGAAAGGAGCCTTTAAATGGTCTGAGGAGGCTGAACTATCCTTTAACCAACTTAAGACAGCCTTATCTTCTACACCAGTGTTAGCGTTACCCAATTTTTCTACCCCCTTTGTGATTGAGACAGATGCGTGCAATACTGGAGTGGGAGCAGTTTTGATGCAGGAAGGGAGGCCCTTAGCCTTTATGAGTAAAGCCTTGTCTCCTCGACATATGGGGCTGTCCACTTATGAAAAGGAGCTACTCGCCATTATTATGGCAGTACAAAAGTGGAGGACATACCTGCTAGGCCAACAATTTATTATCAAAACCGATCATGAAGCTCTCAAATATTTTTTGGAACAAAAACTTACTACTTTGGTACAGCAAAAATGGGTGTCTAAAATGTTGGGGTTTGATTATACCATACAATATAAGAAGGGCAAAGAAAATCTGGTGGCTGATGCTCTTTCCAGGAAAGAAGAGGGGGAATGCAAGTCTGCTGTTGTGCAGGAGGTCAATCCCAGTTGGGTAGCTGAAATAGAAGACAGCCTTCACAATGATGTGGAAGTACAAACCGTGTTGACACAACTTCTGCTGGATCCTAGTAAAGTTCCAGAATACACTTTACATGAAGGAATTCTCAGAAGAAAAGGACTGTTATACTTGGGAAACAATGGAGATTTGAGACAGAAAATTATGGGGCTGATTCACAATAGTCCTGAAGGAGGACATTCAGGAATAGCAGCCTCAATTAAGAGGGCTGAAGCTCTTTTTTACTGGCCAACCCTCAAGAAGGATTTTACTGAATTGATTCAGCAGTGTGACACTTGTCAGAGGAATAAAGGGGAGCACATTTCTACGCCGGGACTTTTGCAACCTATCCCCATTCCCAAACAAGCATGGGAAGTCATATCCATGGATTTTGTGGAGGGGTTACCTAAATCAATGGGTAAGGATACAATATTGGTAGTGGTTGACAAATTAACCAAGGTCTGTCACTTAATGGCACTCACTCACCCCTATACAGCGACCCAAGTGGCTCAGATCATGTTAGACACAGTTATCAAATTACATGGAGCTCCCCAAGCTATTATATCGGATAGGGACAGAATATTCATCAGTAACTTCTGGAAAGAATTATGCAGTACCATGGGAACTCAAGTCAGACTTAGCACGGCCTATCACCCACAATCGGATGGTCAAACGGAGAGAGTGAATCAGTGTATAGAGATGTATTTAAGATGCATGACAGGATACAAACCAGCACATTGGAGTAAATGGTTACCTATGGCTGAGTGGTGGTACAATACGTCATTCCATACAGCCATATGAATGACTCCATTCAAGGCCCTTTACGGTACTAATCCTCCAATTATCAACTATCATCAGGGGAAGGTCAGTGCTAACCCTCAAGTAACAGATTTTGTTAAGGAAAGGGCAGCAATTCAACAACTTTTAAGGGACAATTTAGGCAAGTCACAAGAAAGAATGAAATTTTATGCAGACAGAAAAAGGACTGAAAGGGAATTCCAAGTTGGGGATGAAGTTTACTTGAAACTACAGCCTTATAGACAAATTTCAGTTGCGCAAAGAAGAAATTTTAAACTCTCGGCCAGGTATTATGGTCCTTATACCATCACACAGAAGATAGGAAAAGTAGCATACAAGCTACAGTTACCTCCTCAGGCTAAAATTCATAATGTCTTCCATGTTTCGCAATTGAAGAAAAAGATTGGAAAAACTAAGGTGGTGCAGATAGATTTACCACAGACAAACGATATGGGGGAAGTGAAACCTATACCTGTGGCTATACTGGACAGGAGGTTGGTGAAGAAAGGACAGCATCCGGTAACCATGGTGTTGGTTCAATGGTCTCACAGTATCCCGGAGGACGCAACCTGGGAAGAATGGAGCAAAATCAGCGCACAGTACCCAAATTTTAATCCTTGGGGACAAGGATCTTCTTAAGCGGTGGGGAATTTGTCATGACAAGGGAGAAGATCATATCAGAACTAGCCGTTATGTTAGAATTGGTAGAGTTAATGAAACGCTGCGTATCAGGATAGAGAATAAAGAGTCCGAACGACACCGTTCCAAGGTATATTGAGATCACCCTCGCTAAGGCTCTACGACATCGTTTCACAGTAGTTTGTTAGTTTCATAGAAGTGCGCGAGGACACGTGCAAGGGAGTAATAGGAGTTGGTTGTTAGTCTGTTGCTAGCTAGTTTATATTCAGCATGCGTGATGTACGAAGGATCATGAACGAAATATATGAAGAATTTCATTTGAGTCATTTCTTTTCTTCTTTAGTTTTCAGTTGCTCCATTTCTGTAACTTTTCCTTAGTTTAATCTTGACACCATCCCAAGAGTCACATCACTTTAGGCTTTTTGTTATATACGTGCCTATGGCATAAATATTCTAAAACTCGGCTTTGTGTAAAAAAAAATTAAAATATTTTATCAGGTGCATCTACTAATTTGCTGAGAACTCAAAGGTATATACATTAGGTCAAATTGGTTTGGCCTAACGTGGGTCTGGTAGACTTTGGCCGTTGATTAGGTCAGACCAAACTTTGACTTTTAGGCCTGTAGGTCGGGCCAGGCCTGGCTTCTCGATCAAAATCTGGCCTTTTTGAGACTTGTAGGTCAGGTCGGGCTAGACCTATAAACTAGGTCGGGCCAGGTTTTAGGTCAAGTTAGGCCAGGCCAGTCCTTAGGCCGGACCTAAAAATGTAATCAACTAATTTTTAATGTGAAATATAAATATTAAATAAACTAACTACTATATTAATTAAATGTATTGACAAAAAATTAAAAATGAGTAATTAATCAATAATAAATAATGAGTCGGTTATAAATATTTTGCTTCAAAATATTTTTAAAATGTCTTCAAAATTCAAATCTTTAAAAAAATATAACATTTTTGAAAGTTGTAACCACAAATTGTGATAAAAAAAAAAATATCCCACAAATCACTACCATAAAAAGTTATCTCATTGGCAAGACCATACTTGTATGTAACCTTTTTTTATTTTGTTTTTCTGGTGAGCATGAAAAAGGAAAATATGTATGTACATTGATCACTAGTAAAAATGTATCAATATTCTTGGTATTTATATGAGACTGTCATAGAAAAATTCAAACTCATTCTATATCACACCAACATGAGGTCATAAACAAAGAGATTCTGTACTACACTAACATGAGGCCGGTCTTTTTCGTAGACCGGGTCAGGCCGGACTTTTACGTCAAAATAGCAGCCTGTTCAAAGATTGTAGGCCGGACCGGTCCGGTTTGGGCTTTGACCAGGCCGGACTTTGACTAGGCCAGACTCAGGTTAGGTCAGACCGGCCTGTGGGCCGTAGGCTTTTTGTGCATTTCTACTCAAAGGCATAAGTTGAAATTAGTCGTATCATAATTATTAGATTAAAATACAAAATTATAATATGAGTTATTTAATTTGTGGAGACATGATGACTCGTTAGTCTAAAATTATACATGTTGTGTCAGGATTACACAATTAATTATACCTTAAAATGAATGATTTTATAAGTAATTATTTACTAATTGGTAAGTAAAATCGTACGAGACAATTTTTAATTTTAATATTAGTATATAGTATATAAATTTAGTATATACCTTAAAATATAGTATATAAATTTAATTAGTATATTATCTTCAAAGGGTATGACTTTAATTTTAATGTTGTGTCAACTTTAATATTAGTATTGTCGACGCCGGGATTTCCGTTGTTTCGTTTTTTTAATAATTAAAATTCCCTTTCCAATTTTAGCCTTTTGAATTAAATGTGATTTTGAAAAGGGTCGGCTTAATGTCGACGGGTTTTGAAAGATCGATTTCTTTATGAGCCAATTGACCAGAGCCGCCAGTTGGTATATTTGAAATGGATGTACCAACTCATCCGAATTTTGTTTTCGTAATCGCTGGCTCATATGTGACTCCGAGTTAATTGGTCCGCAAACCGAGATTCATAGAGTTCGGGGGCTTGCTTAAGCGAGGGGAAGGTGTTAGGCACCCCCCGACTTCCGTGAAACACGGTTACCGCAATCTTGATGTTTTCCTATCCTTTTAAATCCTAAAATGTGTGTGTGCGCGCGTGTGTGTGTGTGTGCCTAAATGAATGTTTGTGGTGAATTTTCGCATAAGAGTTGCTTTGATTTTTTATATGGCAAATGTGTTTTATCGAGAAAGTGTTTTAGACGTCTTTTGACCCGAATGACAAGGCTTCGCTTTTATAAGAAAGATTGATTTTAATTTCGAAAACGATGAGGGTTTTTTAGATGTCATTTTCAGAAAACAATAATTTTTAAACTTTTGTCAAATAGGAATCGAGACTATACATTGCCTTCTAACAGTAAATTCAAATAAAATGAGGGCAACTTGTAGAACTCTTTAACCCTATATACAAAGTTTAATGAAAACGTTTATTTATTTTTCGAAAACATCTTTTATGACATTTCAAAACCAAATATAGCCTTTTCGTCAAACCGGAATCAAAGTTCGTCAAAACTCTTAATTCTTTAACCTCGTGCATCTAATATCCTAATTTGATTACTTTTATAAAATCTTCATCGTTTGCCTTATTTTTTGGAAAATTATTTTGTGTCGTAAATCAAAATAAGCATTCAAAACGTGTCGGGGCTATCCATGGGCATGTGAGCCATCTAGACAACCCCAAACACCCACAATCACATACTTTATTATTATTACGGGGCCTTAACCCGATCACGATTGATATCGCGTTAAGGCCTGATATTACAAATACACCGCCATGGACCCTAGACCACGATTACATATACCAAAACGTCCATCATCGGGATTCGATCACTAGGATCTCCTCCCTAGGCTCACAATCATCCAATCACAGCCCAACCAATACTAAACCAAATCTAACAAGATTTAGACATTTGCTATCACATTACATAACCCAAATATCACTAACTCAATACTACGCATTACTCATTACCATAACAAACGAAAAATCATCGTACGGACATCATCGGGGCGTTAGGAGGAATTACGTTCCGATGGAACCCTCGCTAACGACACCTAATCCACGGATCATCACCATTACAACAACAACTATATCGAATAAATCAATCACAATGCTACGCTAACAATACAAGCAATAAAAACCCAAACAAACATCCTTTTCACCTTGCAAAACGCCGGTTCAAGCTTCTTATATCACAAATCGGATTACACCACAAGATCACTAAACTAATTAGCACAACAAAATGAATCTATTGCTTGAATCTAGCCAAGATCCGAACTCTCTCTCTCCTCCCGCGCGCTCTCTCTCTCTCTCTCTATTTTCTTTCTTTTTTTTCCTCTCGCTCTTCTCGGGTGGAAAAATGGCGATGTATATTGGTTCAGCAGGCAACCGCAGATGCATCTGCGGCTGGGCCTGCTGTGGCCGTCCGAGCCGTCGCCTCGGCTGTCGTGTGCCGCCCTCGAGCCGCGAGCCTGCCCCCTTTGTCGGTGGTCGCGATTGCATCCGCGGTTGTCCGGCTCATTTTTCTCGAATTTCGTGCCACGCGGTCTCAATTTGCCAATTTCTGCTGTATTATTTTGGAAGACTGTTTCTTGATACATAAATCATTTCTGGGAATGGTTTCCCGGCATCGAGACCCCCCTACTACTGTAATCGCCACGGTCCTTGGCCTTCTTTGGCGATCGCATCGGGCTTCGTCTGGATTGCCCGTAGGTCTCGCCTCAAACGACTCAATTCGCTTTTTGCGTTTGACAGCCTTGATCGTAAGCCGTGGTGGGAACTGCGTGTTGGCGCCCACCTCTCCTTTTCGTATGTCAGGTCAATTGACGATTTTACCCTCCTGTCAGGGTTAGTACACAAGTGCAAAATTTGGGTGTTTACAAGTATATAAATTTATGTAATTGTTAAAATTCTAAATTTTTAAATATGTCTAATATAAATGAAAGCACACAATTATTTACCTGTCGTCTCTACTTGTTTTTCGTTTTATAGTAGATTGTAAAATTTTGTCGAATAGATTGATAATTTATATTTTTTAATACATACTCCATAATTTGGTCGAATGGAATCATAATTTACATTATTTAATAACTGCATACAGAAAGGGAGTGTTTAATTGTGTGTGTTTGAAGGATGCTTTTATCTCCTCGATTCCAACGAACACTAATTAATCGTTAATTTCCTTCCTTAAGTTTACTTTTTTTCTTACTTAATTACAATTCATTTTTTTATCTCGAGTTGCATTCATGTATAATCAAATCAAGAGAATATTTACGCATCTAAATTATTATCAGTTAACATCAAGAAAAAAAATGGACTTTACACTAATGAATTTCACAACAATGAATTTTCCATCTCTTAAGAGAACAAATTAATGAATGAATATATTAAGAGAACAAATTAATGAATGAACGCATATACCGACTGATCAATTAACTCATCGAATTTTAAAAATTTGTAAATGGATATATCGACGTACCAATCAAGTTAATTCATTAATTTTTTAAATTAAAATTTAATTAGATGTCACTTTTAAATATAGAGATTGATTGATCAAACTTAAGGACGAAAATATTAATTAATATATACACGGGTATAAACATAGAAAGAGAGTTTTGCATGTTACATTAATTAATACATACTCTCCCCTCCTAATTACCATACACACGGGATGCCTGATCGCGTGGCACACGCGTGCTAATATATATAAAGTAAAAGTAAATTACTATTTTTTTCTGGGTAAGTTGGAATATATGGGTGTTTGGAGATATGAAGTTTGGTGGTTTTTGATAATTTGGTCATTTTGGAAGGATGGGAATTGAATGAACGAGTTATGTTTTAATGGATTTTTGCATATATGGATTTAGTTTTATCAGAATTTGGTATTATGCTCTTAACTGAACATAATCTAGTGTTTTCTTAGTTTTCTGTAATTGGATGATTATGAAAATAAAGTATTTAGAAGATTTTCCTTCTCCATTCGTTTTTCTTGTTTTATCTTTGTTTCGTTCCGATAGTTCAAATCAAGTTTAATCAGGAAAGTGACTGTCAAAAATTGTCTCGAGATGAGGCCACCTAGGGGTGGCCTAACCCTAAAATGACCAAGCCCTAGGGGCCGAACCTAGACATTCCCCCCTTTTGATCCCTTTTTGTTGCGTTTATTTATTTTCGTCTTGTTCATTTATTTTTTACTTTTTCGCCTTTAATTTAATTCTTTAGGACACATGTAAATCCTAATTTGTATTTGGGCTCAAAATAATATATTTAACTTATGCAGGGATTTTAGTTTTATCAGAATTTGGTATTGAGCTCTTAATTGAACATAATCTAGTGTTTTCTTAGCTTTCTGTAAGTGGATGATTATGAAAATAAAGTATTTAGAAGGTTGGATTAATACAAGACTTAACTATGATAGTGCTTTAGTTTTGATTTAATACTTTCATGACTGTTTGTTAGTTGTCAAGATTTTGTAGTTTTTTTGGCCAAATGATTAGACAAACAATCAACTTTATTCATAATCTAAGCACTGAATATTATTTCTCTATTGAAAATTAAAGAGTCTTATTTATAAGAAAATAAAATTTTAAAAAATTTCACACACACTGTCTATGATTTATCTAGGATATGCTACATTATGGTTTTTAATAACTTTTTTCTATTTTAAGTTTATATAAAAATATCAGGGAAAAAATTACGTGAAATGATCACCGTACACCGAAAAACTTCTATAATATAAGTAAAAGAAACTAAAAATTAAATAAAATTCTCAATTCCAAACAGAGGGAGTTTTTTTTTTTTTTTTTTTGGGGGGGGGGGGGGGGGGGGGGGGTTGGGTAGGACTAGTATATATTTATAAACATATACTATATACATATTTATTTCTTATCTTGTTTATTGGCTTGTCCTATGGTGTATTACTGGATTTTTGTTGTACAATAGAGTTGGCAAATGGCAATCTTGCTCTTGCCTGTGCTCAATTTTCTCCGGACATTAAGTTGGTAATAAAATACCTAAGTAATACTCAACGCATGCATATATATGATATTACCAAATCACTTTTAGAAAGAGCCTGAGAAAGTAAACGGGTACTTTAATGGAGTAACTCTTTTTATAAATAAAAATTACTTTTTCTTAATAGCTTGAGAAAAAGTTGAAAGTTCAGAAGTAGCATCAAGAAATTTATGATAATGAGGAGACAAATTAGAATAAGAAATAGAATTACTAATGCTACGTTTGGATTTCCGGAGTGGAATGGGTGGATGAGTGGAATGGAGAGTAGAATGATTCTTTCCATTTTAACTAGAATAAGTCATTTTATACCCTCTCAAGAAATAAAATTCATAAATTTAGGATGAATGGAAATAATCCATTACATTCTAATGGAACAACCAAACACATTTTTTTTTTCATTTCATAAGAATGAGTCATTTTATTCCCACATTCATTTTTTCAATCCAAAAGTAGCATAAAAGGATAGGAGCAGGTAGAAGTAATAGAAGAATTGACTTTGGAAGGAATATCATAATCCTTAAACCAAATAGGTGAATATCAAAAAAGTAGATGCATAACACAAGCAGTCAAACACTTTAAGGAGATCATAGCAAGATGACCCAATAAAGCTTCATGTGGAGTTTTATTTTTAAGAACAGAATTTGGCATTCTATTGATAAGTTAAGGTAGCAGTTAAAATGCACTCTTCCCAATGACAAATAAAAATGCAAGAATGAAACATGAGAGATCTAGCAACATCTACCAAATGTCTATGCTTCCTTTCACTAACTCCATTTTGTTGAGGAGTGTTAGTAGTACAACTTGTTTAATTTCATGCACAATACCATTGCTGAAATGAAGTTTCAAGAAATTCTGAACTATTGTCAGACTTGATATGTTTAATAGAAGCATTAAATTGATTATGAATATAAGAAACAAAGATTTAAAAGAATGACAAAACTTGAGACTTGCATCAAGTAGGTCCAAGTACATCTTGTCCAATCATCAACAATCTTGAGAAAATACACACATTTATCTCAAGTCTCAGACCTATAAGGGCCCCAAATATCAAAATGAACAAGCTCAAATGGTTTCTGAGTTACAGTAACACCAAGTGGAAAAGGAAGTAGAGCTTGCTTAGCTTTGTGACAAACACTGCAATGAAAATTTAAAATCCTAGAACAAGAGGGTATAGTGGAAATATGCTGCATAGAAGTAAGAGATAAATGTCCCAATCTGGAATGCCAGAGAGTTATAGTTTTAGGCACTGAACTTAAAGAAGAAACAGGTGATGGAGATGGAGAAACATGATAGGATATTGGT
The DNA here is from genome assembly GCA_947179155.2 of Hedera helix. Classification (NCBI taxonomy): domain Eukaryota; kingdom Viridiplantae; phylum Streptophyta; class Magnoliopsida; order Apiales; family Araliaceae; genus Hedera; species Hedera helix. The sequence continues at coordinate 14,516,521 of OX359283.1, read as the reverse complement.
AAGATCAGCTGGTACAAATGTTCAGCATGCTTACCAATCACCTTCATGTTTACGACACAAATATTTGATTGACAAATAATATTACACTTAGAATCCATAGTGAGTTTAGCAATAGAAACATGATACAAATTAAATGATGGAACAAAGAAAGTACTTTGAAAGAACAACAATGCCTTTATGAGAAATAAGAGCACGATTGCCAGCTGGTAAAAGTAGTGGCGGAACCAGGACAAAATTTGAGGGGGGTCAAAATTTGAAGGCGATTACCGGAGGTCCGGAGCGGTGACTTGCAGGCTGCAGCGGCGACGGAGGGGAGTTGAGGTCCTTGAAAAGGTTGAGGACGCATTTTAAGCAGTTTTGATTGGGAGGGGAGTTGATGTCCTATTGGCTATTGTGTTGACTATTTGGTCCCCACCTTGCTTTCTTTCTATAGTCAACAGTTCTAAATTAAATACGTTCTTTACTTGATTTCCTTATATTTTTAAGCATCACGACCCCTTAGAGGCATTCTATCAAACATGTCATATGCACTGTTTTAAAAATCAGATTTCATAAATATTTACATGTGAATCTAGCCCAAAACCTCTTAACAAATACTCCCTCCATGTACAAAAGCCCATCTGTTCTTCCCAAACAGCACTCCTAAATTACTACATAAATTCTGAAAAGGAGGGGCTTTCACAGATAAACATCCAAACAAGAAAAACCAAAAAAAACTTAATTTCCTTACAATAAATTGCCAAAGCAAGGTCGAGCAAAATAAAACAGATAACCCACTTTCTTAACAAGTCTATATTTCCCAAGAAAATCATATAATAAATAACCCAGATTCAACTAATTTCAATATCTGAATTCCTAATACTCGTAGTGAAAATATATGAGAAAGCTTATCTTAAGTTTCTCAATCTGATTGCCGAGAAAGAAGCCAAATCGCCGCCGAGAAAGAAGCCAAACATTGTCGGCGATCATGGCTGCCGACTGCTGAGAAACTGAAAAGTCAGGAAGAAGCCTAAGGGCCGCGCCTCCATGATCGCCGATTGGGGGGTCAAGAACTCTTCCGTCACCTGAATCTTAGCCTGAGGGCCAGAGCTACCGGGGGCAACTGCCCCCCTCGCCCCGCCTGGTTCCGCCTCTGGGTAAAAGAATAGAAGAATTAATGGAAATAGGATTTTTTGCAAGTATTCCATAGAACATGTAAAATGATCCGTGGCAACAGAATCTAAAAGGCAAGTAGTTGTGCTAGCAAAATTGGATAAACACATTGGTATAGGAACAGATCTAAAGGTATTATCAAGTATACCTGCCAAATGTTGAGCAAAATGTGCAGAAGCAACAGGAGCAGCAGAAGTTGAAGAAGTATGTGTAGGCTGCATCAAAATCATCAAATGTTGCAGCTGAGCAGGAGTAAAAGAGACACTTGCAGTCGATGTAGAAGGATCATGAGCAGTCAAAGGACTGTGTAGTGGAGAAACAACAGGCTGATGATAAGTGTGACCAGAGTTAGAACTGGTATGCACTAAACTGTAGAGGGGCATGCATAGGAGATGGTCCAGAATATTTTTTTTGATGTTCAAATAAAGAAGATTCCACAAAATTAGCACTATGTTGTCCTTTGGCCTTAGAACTAGTAGAAATGACTTTCTGTGATTGTTTTGACTAAGACTGTGATTGATTATCAGGATGCATTTTGTGCCAAGGAGGATAACCATGTAATTTGCATCGAGACATTTGTCCTTAATGTGACCTTCATAACAGTAATGACAAACAATGGAGGATTTCTTATTAGCATCTAAAAAATTCCTTACTGCTAGAGCTATATTCTCAGTCACAACTGTACTAGGAGTACTTAAAATAGCACATTCCCTCTATTTATCCTCTTGTGGGTACTTAAAATAGCACATTCCCTCTGTTTTTCCTCTTGCAATAACACAACATGAGGTTGTAAACACAGTAGGAGAGGTTGGCATAAGCAAAATTTGACTTCTCATACTTATGTGCATTTATGTCATTGGTCCACCAAATTCAATCAAACCAGCCCCAAATCCCCCAACACACAAAATTGGTCCAACAAAAGCCAACTGGGTATCAAAATCCACTAAAGAAAAAAAAATAAAAGATGGGGTAAGCCCGATTAAGTATCATCACCAAAAGTGTGTAATCTCATTAGAATTCATCGGCACGAAGATATTTTCAGTGGATGGTTGAAGACAATGAAGAAATTTGGTAAGGATTGGACGATTTGGAGTGTGGGTTGGATTGGGGGGAGGGAGGGTTTGAATACGGTGAACAGATTTGTGGGGGATGGAATAAGGGTGGATCTTGGATGATTCTGTTGGTTTGCAAAAATATGGCATACATATAATCAAATTATATAAGCGCAACGGAAGCAATAAAAATTAGATTTTAATTTTTTTTTGTACAAACCAATAACCCGGATCTTTCTTATGCGACTATTATTAATTGAGGAAGGATAAAAGAATTTATACCTTTGTAGAACCAAGCTTCCACGGGTACAAGTTCATCTCCCTTTAATCCTTCATGTTCTTCTTCAAATTCACCGATTAGATTCCACGGATCAATGTCAGCTCCCCAAGTGTTGAGCCTCTAGAGGTGATCCACCAAGAGATCTATGAATTAAAGAAGTGGATCTTGGTTTCTTTAAACCATGGGTGGCTAGCCCTAATTCTCTCTCTCTCTCTCTAACTCTTAGATCTAGAGAATTATGGAGTACTCTCTCTAATCTAATGAAAGAGTGTGTAACCTTGATCTATGATAAGACTCCTCTTATTTATAGATCTAGTCAACCCTCCTAAACTATTTAGGATCAGGGTTTTAATTTAATTCCCAATTTAATTACGAACTAAATTAATTAATTACAATTCCTAAACCATTTAGGAACTTAATTATTTAATAATGAGAGTACTTCTTATTAATTAATTACTAAACCATTTAGTAACTTAATTAATTATTATTATAATTATAATTCCAAAACTATTTAGGAACTTAATTATTTAATAATAATATTACTACTTATTAATTAATTCCTAAACTATTTAGGAACTAAATAATAATACTAGTAGTAATAATAATAGTAATAATAATAATAATAAGACTCCTCTTATTAATTTATAATTAGTATTTCTAAAATACTAAATTATAAATATTAAGCTATTTAATTTATTCTATCACCATAGTATAAATTAAATATACTTAATTTATTATTACAATTATGCCATCCACTTCTAAAATAAATATTACTCTTTTGCGGTGTGACCCTTTAGGTTCTCCATATTAAACCGGTTGTATAATAAATAAATTAGAACAATTCTAATTCATTTATTACGAATTAACTCTTTAATTCAAAATAAATAATTATTCCACAATAAGGGTAAGCCCCCTTAGCGATTAATCGACTTTCCAGATAATATAGATTTCAACATTTAATCGTAAAAGAACTTTTCAGCAAATAGTTACCGTACAATTCAATCATTCTACCACACAATGTCCTAATCAAATATAAGACTCGGAATTTCTGTCAAGTCTTATTTATTTGATTATATGCATTTCAATTCAACTCCTTTCTAATTCCATTCAACCCTGGCCATGGATTTCTGAGTTGTCACTTATTGAATCGCATAGGACATTCTCTCCCTTTACTGGAAGTGGTAGATCCTTTGTTGACCATTCATCTATCTCCATGTGTACCTTATTATACCCAAGCACATCCTTTGATATACCAATAGGTCTTAAGGAATATGTCAAAATATAACTTAGTACACACAAGATACTAAGATGATCTCAAGTCTAAGGATCACTTGTACGACTATCACATAAGGAACTCCTATTGACAGACGAGTAAAACTCCATTAGGTGTTCCTTGAGCGAGTCACGTTCAGTGAACTTATTCTCTAATAAGCACCTACATACTTGCTTTAGTGTCTCTACACAAATGATTATGAGATCAATCATCCTCTTCATAAGAGCAAGCATAGTATGTACCAATCTATCCGGATCTACTAATCCCCTTTTTAGTGATCCAACGATTAGGAACAATTTTAGTTTTGAGCTATCTTGAATTTAGATCTCATTAGCACGATCCTCATCATGATTCTAAAAGCATTGCTCGAAAACTATGAGTTTATCTATTTGATTAATTCAAGTAATTAATCATGAATAAAGAAATGTCTTGATACTTTTATTAATAAATGAACAAGATTACAAAGTATATGCTTATCACATCAGATGTGATTGGCTTGAGGGCATACTACTTTCAATCTCCCACTTGCACTAAAGCCAATCGCCCTTTGGTATCCTCATACCATTCTTCTCTAAGTGGCGTACAAATTGCTTAGTACATGCTTTAGTTAATGGATCTGTAATGCTGTTCTAAGAGTCTACCATCTTTATGGTGTCGTCTCCTTTTCAATGATTCATCTAATCATATAAAAGTGCCACAACACATGTTTGGATTTCAGATGAGACCTAGGTTCCTTGGCGAATTAAACTCCTTTAATGTTAGGAACCATTATAAGTTCTATAAAGAACTTGTTTAACCAAACAATCATCTTTGCAGCTTCACTTATAGTTATTTACTATGTCTTTGTCACTAAATCAGCAACTCTTTGTTGTTTGGAACTTTTTCAACTCACTGCGGCACCATTTACGGTAATCATATTACCTGAAACGGATATGTTGTTATCTTGGTTAGTCTGAACAAACTTGAGTTTGTTAAACCCTTTAGTTTTATATCAGACCCATCATTAGAAACTCTTTTCTAATATTCTTCTCCAAAATTGAACTGATATCTGCTTATTATACATAAGCAATATCAAGTCTAGTACATTTCAACGAATCAATGTACGTCCATTGGGTTAAGCCGAGCATCCTTTATGATCTATCTCTATAGACCTTTATCCTGAATAGAATGTTAGGATGTTTCTCCCAAGTCCTTAATGGAGAAGTTTTAGACAACCACATCTTTACTGATTGTAGCATCGGTATGTCATTCCTTATTGATATTATATCAACATATAATACTAGGAATATCACAGTGCTCCCACTAACCTTTGTACATACTTGGTTCATCCTTGTCTTTGATAAAATCAAACTCTTTTGATTGTCTCATCAAAACGGATGTTCCATCTTCGAGAAACTTGCTTCAATTCATAATTGGATCGTTGTAACTTACATACTTGATTTGCTCCGTCTATATGGAGACAAATTCTTTTGGTTGTATCATACATACATCCTTTGTATAGTAAGTTGTTATTGCAAGTAAAATCCGAATGGATATATACATTTTCACTAGTGAAAAATTTCATTTTAGTCAACTCATTGACCTTGTTTGAAATCTTTTTACCACTAGTTAGGTCTTATAGGTCTCCACCTAGCCATTTGCTTTAGTCTTTCTCCAAAGACCCATTTCGGATTTTATGGTCATCAGCCATTTCTCTTGAGTATCTAACGCTCATACCTCATCGTATATATCTGGATCATCATTCACTATGATGCGTACCTTATCATCATCATCTATGATGAATCCATACCATTCAGGTATCTTCGGTACTAAACCAGATTTACGACTTGATTGTGGTACAATAGGTTTATCTACTTGTACAAATTCCTTCACTTGATCTATTGTATTTTGTGGTTCTTGAACTTCTTCAAGATCTATTTTACTCCCACTAACCCTTTAAGGAAAAACTTCTTTTTCTTATAAGGCAGCGTGTTTCAACAAACACCTTTTAGTTAGTTGGATTATAGAAGTGATACCCTAAACTTTCTTTAGGATATCCCACAAGTTTACACTTATCAGATCATGTCCCTAGCTTATCTTCGTCAAACCTTTTGACATAAGCTGAACAATTCAAATCTTAACATGCTTAAGACTTGGTTTCCTCCCTATCCATAACTCATATGAAGTCTTGGGGACGAAATTTGAAGGTATCTTATTTAGTAGATATGCGATCGTTTCTAGAGCATAACCCTAGAAGGATACTGGAAGATCAGTAATACTCATTATGGATCATCACCATGTCCATTGTGAGAATACCATTTGGCTTGAGATGATCTAGAAACTTACTGCTTTAAGTATTCCCTTCTCGATCTAATCGAAGAACTTTAATACTTTTGGCATTTAGTTTCTATACTTCACTTTTGAATTCTTTGAACGTTTCAAACGATTTGAATTTGTATTTTATCAAATACATATATCGAAATCTAGAATTATTAGTGAAAGTAATGAATGAATACACTTCTCTTGCATTTGTTGTCATAGGTCTCACACACGACTGTGTGTACCATCTCTAACAACTCCGTAACTCGCTCTCCATGTCCACTAAATGGATATTTAGTCATATTATTCATGATACAAGATTCACAAGTTGTATTTGATTTATAATCAAAAGCTCTAAAAGCCTATCTTTATACAACTTATTTTAGTCTTGTTTCATTAGCATGACCGAGTTAACAGTATTGCATGAAGGTATGATTCATATCATTTATTTGCTTTTAGTTTGTTCAAATTGGAATATTTTTCATATAAGTCAAGTATACAAAATCTATTAAGTAATCAACCAGTTCTAAATAAAACATTATCGTTATAAACAGAACAACGATTGTTCATTATTATAATGTCAAAAAAACATTCCTTGTCATCACATGGAACTGAAATAATGTTTCTAAGAACTGGAACATAGTAACAACTTACTAACTTAATAGGCTTGCCCTTAGGCAGTGCTAAATTATAAGTTCACATGGCTAATGCAGCAACCTTTACTTCATTCCCAGCACATGATTACTTATCATTTATTTAGCTTTCTACTTCTGCTTAGTCTCTGCAACGACTTGCATATGTGAGACCACCATTCGGTATCTAATACCTAAGTAGAACTTGACTTATAGAAAGTTCTATTTCATTATGAACAAATCTATATCTGTAGTTGAAGCTTCACTAAACTTCTTCTACTTAACTACTACAACTCCCTTGTAGTTGTTCTTCCAGTGTCCCAGCTTATCGCAATGAAAGCAAACTCCTTTGCCCTCGGGATCACTTTTATTTATGTCATTTGTTTAGCCTTTCTTTTGCCTTCTACTCTTTCTGACTCCTCAGAAATACCTTTGGCCATCTTCCTCCGCTTAGAAGATTCATCTACGAGTAAGACTTTGTTTTTCTAGGAAGGAAAATGATTCTCAATAGTCTTCAACATATTTAAGCAAATCAGTTAAATGACTTCTAGCTTAATAATGTTTGAAGTTCACAACATATTGTGAATTAGAGTCAGTGAGTGACTGCAAGATCGAATCTTGACTCAACTCTCCATCCTTGACAAAACCTGTTGTCCTAATTGATCATCTTTAGGACATGTGTCTTTTACTGTAGTGTCATTGGTTATTATAGATCGGAAGAGCTCCTTAGATATCTTATATCTAATTGACCTACTTTGCTCACCATACAACTATTGAATGTGCAACAATATAGTAGGTGCATCCATTTTCTCGTGTTGACGCTGTAACTCGATACTTATGGATGCGAGCATGATGCATTGAGCCACCTTTGCATCATCTTGTCATTTAAAATAGCAATCTCTTCCTTAGAGGCTTAGTCTACAACGTTTGTAGGAATAGACAAATTAAGGACATTTGCTAGCTTTTCAGCATTGAGAACTTTTCTCAAATTTGTTTAATCAATCCGAACAATTCGGTTCGATTAATTGTTAGCATACATTATGCTACGCAGTGTTAGTGAAGTAAACATAACAATATTCTTTAAGTGAATTAATAACAACATTAACATGCATTCGTTTTATTAATTACCAAAATAAATTAGGTCTTTATTTAAAATGGTGTCTCCCACTATTTTTATCAAACTATATTACCCTCCTTATATAGTTCGGCAAATCTAGTTAAAGATTTGCTAGTGAGAATAAGGATCCTATTTCAAATGTATATAGCCTTGTGTGACACAACAAACGATATATAAATAAATAGGTAGACAACTCTTGTCAATTACATTAACATGTAACTCATTTTATTTTGCCTCTTAGATTATTATGATCATGTGTGACACATCCAAATCAAAATTATCCAAGTTAAGTCAAACCTAGCATTTTCTTATATTAGAAGAGAAAAAGACCGTTCTTGTGTGACACAACAAAACAGTAATGTTCAATTCTTTTTATAAACATCAAATGTAATAAAACAACATCTCAAAAAATTAATATAAGCCTTGTGTGACACAACAAACTTATAATGATTATTTGATACTATATCGTTTTACCATGCTAGAAGGCGACGTTCGATATTTTTAATAAATATCTTTGAACGTTACAACTTAATATTATGAGTAATAGAATAAATAAATTAGAACAATTCTAATTTTATTTAATTGAATTAAACTCCTTTAATCCATGAATTAAACATTTTAATTCATTTTATAAATAATATTTATTTTACATCATGAGTGGTTTATTAATATTAATTGTCTCATCTTGTTTAGCGCACATGCACATATATATATAAAATACGCGTCATATTAATTAACATGTGAAACATGTTTGATAATATATAATATATATAAATAAGCATGCACATATAGAATACTATATTCTACTTGGATTGATTATGGACTTTTATTCTACTTTGGTTTATTCGAGCCACCAAATAAACCAATTGGTCAAACCTAGGGTGCAAGAATAAATTAAATTAAATGTAACTATTACATTTAAATTCGGGCTCCATTACAAACGGGTCTTCATGCGCTCCTTGCTTCTTTGCTCCAATTCTTTAAAATAATTCTAACTAATCCTATTACAAATTATTTACAATAAATAGAAACCTTGATCAACAGTCAAGGGGAAGTACATAGGAGGGAGATAGAATTATACATAAGAAAAATTAGAAAGACGAGGTACGCAGACCCCATTTATTAAAACCCATTCATTCATGCATTTAATTAAAATTAAATCCAATCAAATTGGTCAATAGTCCATAATCAATCCCATTTATTATCATATATATCAATATATATATTAATAAATAATATTCATCTTATGAATTAAATGAAACATTCCATATATGTATTGGTATCATTTAATGGGCAATTAAAGTTGTATGAAATCTAATTTCATGTTTAAAATAAACCTTTTATTTTAATTATAAAATTATTTAAAAATAAACTATTTATTTTTATTATTTTAAAATTATCCAAAATAAACTCTTTTATTTTGAAATTTTAAAATCTGCACAAAATTACCAAACTGTTTGGCTAATTAATATAGATATTATAAATATATCATATATATAAATAATATATATATTTAATTTGTTAGTATATATATAGTACAAATCCGAAAGTGGCTTTGCTTATTGAATTCGGTAAAGTGACACTATTGGGGACAAGGATGTAACCAATCAATTTATCATATATAACCAATCAATTTATCATATATATATATATATATATATATATATATATATATATATATATATATATTATATCATACACGGTAGTATATATATTACAAAACTAGTAGCCTGGTAATATATATATATATATATAAGATCCCAACATGGTAACTACTATATATATATATATTTACCGTCAGCTTTATACATATATATAATACCGAATCCAAGTTCTTGTTAATACCAAAACCGCGGCACCAGGGACAACCAATTCGGGACATGCTTTTACAAACAACAATCCGTGCGGCTGCTACTTTCGGCTTTCACCAAAATCGTGCAGGACCAAAATTCGGTAGTCAAATTATTCCATCCGTGAATAAATAAAACCAGTCCGTGATTTCGGTATTTAAAAAATAATAATTATATATAATAAATTATGCCCAATAAATTGTTCTAAACACATACCCATACATATATGAAATTAAAACAATTAATAATTCGCATAAGTTTGGCTCTGATACCACTGTTGGTTTGCAAAAATATGGCATACATATAATCAAATTATATAAGCGCAACGGAAGCAATAAAAATCAGATTTAAATTTTTTTTTGTACAAACCAATAACCCGGATCTTTCTTATGCGACTATTATTAATTGAGGAAGGATAAAAGAATTTATATCTTTGTAAAACAAAGCTTCCACGGGTACAAGTTCATCTCCCTTTAATCCTTCATGTTCTTCTTCAAATTCACCGATTAGATTCCACGGATCAATGTCAGCTCCCCAAGTGTTGAGCCTCTAGAGGTGATCCACCAAGAGATCTATGAATTAAAGAAGTGGATCTTGGTTTCTTTAAACCATGGGTGGCTAGCCCTAATTCTCTCTCTCTCTCTCTCTCTAACTCTTAGATTTAGAGAATTATGAAGTACTTTCTCTAATCTAATGAAAGAGTGTGTAACCTTGATCTATGATAAGACTCCTCTTATTTATAGATCTAGTCAATCCTCCTAAACTATTTAGGATTAGGGTTTTAATTTAATTTCCAATTTAATTAGGAACTAAATTAATTAATTACAATTCCTAAACCATTTAGGAACTTAATTATTTAATAATGAGAGTACTTCTTATTAATTAATTACTAAACCATTTAGTAACTTAATTAATTATTATTATAATTATAATTCCAAAACTATTTAGGAACTTAATTATTTAATAATAATATTACTACTTATTAATTAATTCCTAAACTATTTAGGAACTAAATAATAATACTAGTAGTAATAATAATAGTAATAATAATAATAATAAGACTCCTTTTATTAATTTATAATTAGTATTTCTAAAATACTAAATTATAAATATTAAGCTATTTAATTTATTCTATCACCATAGTATAAATTAAATATACTTAATTTATTATTACAATTATGCCATCCACTTCTAAAATAAATATTACTCTTTTGCGGTGTGACCCTTTAGGTTCTCCATATTAAACCGGTTGTATAATAAATAAATTAGAACAATTCTAATTCATTTATTACAATATAACTCTTTAATTCAGAATAAATAATTATTCCACAATAAAGGTAAGCCCCCTTAGCGATTAGTCGACTTTCCAGATAATATAGATTTCAACATTTAATCGTAAAAGAACATTTCAGCAAATAGTTACCGTACAATTCAATCATTCTACCACACAATGTCCCAATCAAATATAAGACACGGAATTTCTGTCAAGTCTTATTTATTTGATTATATGCATTTCAATTCACAAATACACAACTCTAGTTAATGTAAATTAGAAACTCCTTTCTAATTCCATTCAACCCTGGCCAGGGATTTCTGAGTTGTCACTTATTGAATCGCATAGGACATTCTCTCCCTTTACTGGAAGTGGTAGATCCTTTGTTGACCATTCATCTATCTTCATGTGTACCTTATTATACCCAAGCACATCCTTTGATATACCAATAGGTCTTAAGGAAAATGTCAAAGTATAACTTAGTACTCACAAGATACTACGATGATCTCAAGTCTAAGGATAACTTGTACGACTATCACATAAGGAACTCCTATTGACAGACGAGTAAAACTCCATTAGGTGTTCTTTGAGCGAGTCACGTTCAGTGAACTTATTCTCTAATAAGCACCTACATACTTGCTTTAGTGTCTCTACACAAATGATTATGAGATCAATCATCCTCTTCATAAGAGCAAGCATAGTATGTACCAATCTATCCGGATCTACTAATCCCCTTTTTAGTGATCCAACGATTAGGAACAATTTTAGTTTTGAGCTATCTTAAATTTAGATCTCATTAGCATGATCCTCATCATGATTCTAAAAGCATTGCTCGAAAAATATGGGTTTATCCATTTGATTAATTCAAGTAATTAATCATGAATAAAGAAATGCCTTGATACTTTTATTAATAAATGAACAAGATTACAAAGTATATGCTTATCACATCAGATGTGATTGGCTTGAGGGCATACTACTTTCAGATTCGGGGTGGTAGAATTTTTTTTTTCATCAGATCATTTTTTTAAAGAAGTATTATATAACTTTTATAAATTTTCGTTTACATAATTTTAGTTTATATATTTTATTTGAATTAATGACATAATATACTTTGTATAATTTATATGTATATACATATATTGACATAATTTATTTTTAAAAACTAAAAGGCATTTTCTTTCTATAAATATTTTTTTATACACATTATATGCCATGTGTCATGTCAACTAATTGTTGAACCATTGTTTGATTTCAATGACACTTTTATTGAAAAAGTTCATGAGTTATATACATATATATAGAGATATAGATATAGATACATATATGTGTATATACAATATAGATGTATTTATTAGATATATGTGTGTGTGTGTGTGTATTACAATATAGACGTGTACTTTATATATATATATATATATATATATATATATATATATATATATATATATATATATATATATATGGGAGATGATCCAAAGCAAACGTTTGATATAGATATTATTCCAACAAACTCATCTCTGACCGTTGAAGGCAAGATCTTGTGGCTAGGGTAAGGGCATGACTGCACCTCCTTCATGCGGCCAGTAAAAAATGTGAAATGATCATTATGCCCCCCTGGCCGCATGAGGCTCTGCGGCAAGTGAATTTTGTTTCTCCTGGCCACATGAATCTCATGCAATTAGTGATTTTTTTCCCTAGGCACGTGAAGCTCATGCAGCCAGGGACGATTGATATAAATAAAACGCCAAAGGGTTGCTGCATTCTTCATTGTTCACATCATTTTTTTGGATCTCAACTCATTTTGACAGTAATGATCTACGACGAGTATAGTTTTATTTAAGTTTATTAAATTTTCTATTTCTTCTTACGTATTCTTATTCTTACTGATTCATGTGATCTAGTCTGATGAGAAAAAAACATGGCTAAACAATTAGAAGGATATATGCTGTAGTATGTTGTCTCTCATGCTTTATACAATTCACCCCATTGGTATATATCATTCCATTTGATTTTCCATACACGTTTCTCATCATCCCAGATAACATTAATATGCAACGAGAATACGCAGGAGAAATGAAAAATTAATAAGCTTAAATAGAACTATATTGTCATTGTATCCTGGGCACATGGGGCTCATATGGCCAGGGGCAGGGGAAACGTCCTGGCAGCATAAGCCTCATGCGTCCAGGGAAATGAAACATCTTGGTCGTTGAGCCTCATGCGGTCAAGGGAAAAAAAATTGATATCCCTGTATCCAGGCCGCATGAGGCTTATGCGGCCAAGGGAAAAAAATTGTTATCCCTTCTGGCCGCATGCCCTTCATGCGGCAAGCACAAGCATTTTTTCAAGCTATCCATACCATACTACATTATATTTCCATAGTAAATTATAGTGTCATACTAAATTATATTTCCATAAAAGTTTCAAAGAAATATTACATGTCCATACCATATTACATGTCCACACCATACTACATTATAATTCCATACTAAATTACAAACGTAACTTTTGCAAACATAATTATTATAAGTGTTAATTATTAGTAGGTTCAGGAATTCTGAACACACTGTAATGATTGCGCTTATCATGATTTGTTAGGAAAGCATGTATGGCACATTTGTTGTGAGCCTCTTACTACCCATTATTTTTTCAATAGTACTTTTGATTCTTAATTTTTTTATTGTCCTTTGTTCGAGAAGCAATTGGTGGCAACAACTCTTCTGCTTCCTCTTCAACGTCTTCATCTTTATCATCATCCTCCAACCTCATATCCTGAGGTGCTCATCTGCCTGTGTTGCCCATATAATCGTCTGCTACGTCGGTAATATTCTCATCCAGGTTAATTTGATCAATAAGGGCTTTTTCTCGTGCATTTAGTTTTAGTACAATCTTGTAACCTCGAACCGAACAAGCGACTTTACTAGCAAATTCTTGATAATCACTTATCAAATGATTGTACCGCATTCCTTGATTTTTTTTAAAGTCAACAGACTGTGGAGAAACCATTAGTTCTTCAACATTACTCTTGTTAGCATCCCTTGTCCAACAAGGAAGGACCATGTCATCCGGGATTTTTAAAATACTTTTGAAACTAAAACATTTGAGAATGTGCCTTCAAATCTGACCAAAATGCGAAAACATTTGGCATGTAGTACATATGACTGATTCTAATTGTCAATTATTGACAACTAGTCGATATCTATCAATATATTCAAATGTATCTGCCATGTACACTACATAGACCTTTGAATCATGAACCCACAACTCACTTACTTTGTTGACGTTGTACTTTAGAGAATCCTCAAGCTCTTTCTAAAAATATTTAAACATCTCTTTTTTATAACATTCCGTAACATGCATTTCCAAAGATGACCCGCATACCAAACTACGTTTCGATACTTTGTTACGTAGTCAGCCTTTCTCTCACTAATGAATTGTCTCTTAATAGCCTTTTGAGTCTTGACTACAAATTCTTTAATGCCCATTGAAGCATTTACATACTCATTAAAAAAATGACTCATGGATTTAGTTCTTCCGATGGTTTTCATTCCTGTTATAAAATATCTCTTTGTATATGCACCTATCCATTTCTCCTTCACATCATACAAACTTATGCGCCATTCATTTTGATACAATTCATACTCCCTCTCAGGATTTCTCAATGCTCTTCAGACTCGGCAATAGACAAAGAATTATACACACAACGATTAAAATCATATTTGAATGATGGATGTTCAAAATAAACATTGTGTAACTTCTCTAGAAATTTATTGCTAATATACCAAGAGCACAGTACATGATGAGTGGATGGGAGTACCCCACCAATAGCATTATCATGGCTTTATCTTGGTCAGTGATGTTGGTGATAAGAGTCTTGTAGTTCATGGCTTCGAGCCACGTCTCTAATACCCAAATGAAAGTCTCATCTGTTTTATCCGTTAACAGTGTAAAGCCAAATTAAATAGACTGATAATGGTGGTTGACCCCGGTGAATATAACAAATGACATATTATACCTATTTGTCCTATACGTACTGTCAAATGTTATCACGTCCCCGAAACGTTGATACATTAACCTTGATCGAGCGTCTACCCATAAAATACAAGCTGTGCGATTATCTTTGCCTGTTTTGACACGATAAAAAAAATTACTCGCACTGGTAGATTCAATTTTTTTAAAATAATTTACTGTAGCCTATACATCATTTTCATCCTCCAAGTCGTGCCTTAAATCCCTAAATACATTACGAATATCCTTGTCACTAAAACCTACGTTCTACATCCCTCCACCCATTGTGCTCAAAACGTTCATCATCTTACTAAGCCAAATACTCGCCTTATTTAAAGTGTCAATTAATTGCCTTGCAACTAGCATAATATTCATATGTGTCTCAATCAAATCTACTTAGGTAGGTGTTACTAAATGGTGATTGTGATTCAACTCAATGGTTGAAATACGCTAATTTTCTTCTTTTTTACAATGGACAACGAACTAGCTTTGCATAATGTTCTTCATATAGTCTATTTATCTTCTTATTTTATCGTTATCACATTCATCATTTATTGAACTCTTTACAGCAATTGGTCTACCAACTTTTTTACATACATATAACTTGGACGATAAATAATTATTGCCAGCATGTTTATGACTAATAGCAATTTTAATCTCAAATTCATTTTTGTGTGTGCATAAGATCTATAAAAAAATTCAAATTCTTCTAACTTAGAGAACGATTAACCAACATAAGGGACCATCTCAGGTTTACTACTTTCAGCATCATCAACAAACTCAGATAGATTTGTACACTTTAAACTAGTAACAGATTCAGAAGAACTAGATACAAATATATTTGCAGCAGACATGAAAGTTATTTTGAACACTTACCTCAGTTTATTACACGAAAAACTAATTTCTTCAAGGCTCAGTAAATTTTCTCCAAAGCTATATTTCTGTAGCTACTTAAAAACTGGTATCAGATGTGGCTTGGTAATGTGGATAAAAAAACAAAAAGTATTAAAAGGTTGGTCGCACTAGGCTCATGTGGCTAGGGAAAAAAAATTTCATTGGCCGCATGAGCCTTATACAATCAGGGGGAAAAAAATTCACTGGTTGTATGAGCCTCGTGTGACCAAGGGGCATGATGGTCATTTCACATTTTTTACTAGCCGCATGAGGGAGGTGCTGCCAAGCTTTCTCCTTAACCACAAGATCTTTCCTTCAAAGGTCAAATATGAGTTTGTTAGAATAGTGTCCATAGCAAATGCTTGCTATGGATCATCACCCCCCCCCCTACACACACATATATATATGGGAAAAAATGTGCATATACAGCTATGTAGTGCACAATTGGCTATGACGACAGTTAAACCATCGTCGTAACCCAAAAAAACCATCGTCATAACCAACTATACACTACACAATTGTGTATATACATAGAGCCCATATATATATATATATATATATATATATATATATATATATATATATACTCGTGAACTTTTTCAATATAACCTAGGTGCGGTTTGGTAAATTCAAAACTGCACAAGAAATCGCTTGTGATTGGTGCAGTGCGATTTTGAACTATGCGGTGCAGTTTCATTTGGTGTGGTTTTGGTTTCAAAATCAATTGAAATAATTAAATTTTATACAATTTAAATTAATAATTTAGCATCACACAATATTAAATACCACTTTGATAACACACAATCATACACAACTTTACTTATAATATTTTGTCTAAACAAAAGCAAAATAGAACCTAAAAACATGAATGATGTTATCTCCTTACATATAAAAATTCTAAACAGAGATAAATATAATGTGAGTTAATTTCAAATGTTTATACATTATAATAATGCTTCAAAATATGCTCTATTTTGACAGTGCATGGTGCGGTGTAGTTTATTGCATGCGGTTTTGCCCATAAACCAAACACAAACCGCATTTGCCGATTTTCAACCTACCTAAAACCACCACGTATGCCAGAGCGATTTTAAATGGTGTGATTTTTGGTGCGGTTTCGAGGACAATTTAGTTCCTTACTCACCTCTGAAATAACCCATTGGGCAAAAAGTGTCATTGAAATCAAACCACAGTTTAACAATTAGTTGACATGACACATGACATATAATGTTTATAAAAAATATTTATAAAAAGAGAATGCCTTTTAGTTTTTAAAAACAAATTATGTCAATATATGTATATACATATAAATTATACAAAGTATATTATGTCATTAATTCAAATAAAACAAATAAACTAAAATTATGTAAAAGAAAATTTATAAAAGTTAAAGAATACTTCATTAAAAAAATATATAATGAAAAAAATTTGTACCACCCTGAATCATCCATACTCCACCTCCATCCCATCCCCCACAAATCTGGTCATCGTATTTAAACCCTCCCTCCCCCCAATCTAACCCACCTCCTAAATCGTCCAAGCCTTACCAGATTTCTTCATTGTTTTCAACCATCCACCAAAAATATCTCCATGGCGATGAATTCTAACAAGATTACACACTTTTGGTGATGATACTTAATTGGGTTTCCCCCATTTTTTCTTTCTTTTCTTTGGAGGATTTTGATACCCAATTGGCTTTTGTTGAACCAATTTTGTATGCTGGGGGATGTAGGGGTGGTTTGATTTATTTATTTATTGTTAAATTGGTTTGATTGAATTTGGTAGTGAACGATGAGTGATGTGTTAAGTGATTGAAAGGGTTTGGACAGTGGCTGGGAGCCGATGGATAGGGGAGGGGAGGGGAGGGGAGGGGAGGGGAGGGGAGTTGATGATGAATTAACATAGACCTGACAAATGGGTAGTTGGATCATTTGTGGACCGGGATTGTTATAGATTGAGTTTTTTAACTAGGTTAAAAAGATTTATTTTTTAATCAGTCATATTTTTATAGACATTGACTTATATGTTAATGGGTTAGTGACTCATGAGTTTATTATTTTTTTTAAGTGCTCTTAAATAATAAAATATTAAAAAAAATTATTTCAAGTTTTTTTAAGCAATAAAACATAAATTGCTTTAAGTATTATAAGTAATAAAACTTAACTTGTTTCAAAATAATTAAAAAAAATCATAAAACATAAAATTATTTGCAAGATAAGTTATTATTAACTCTCTTGACCACTAGGGTTATATTTTCATCATTGACATCTTTTATGACTGGAGTATGGATAGACTGATAGTTACAAAAGAATTAGAGAGGCGTGACAGCTAATTATAAAGAGAAAGATGAAATAATTAGAGTTAACTTATTATTAGTAAATCTTAATAAGAGAAAATTAAATAAAAATAATATTAAATATTAACTAAAGAATTGAGTCACCGTTGTAACGGGTTAAGTTTAAATGAACTAGGTCAAAAAGACCCATTTTTTAATAGGTGACATTTTCTTATATCCAAACCCTTAAATTTAGTAAGTGAATTGAGTGACCCATGAATTTAGATGATAAATTGTCAAGTCTAAATTAACTGGCTTTCATTTCTAAGGTCTTCTTTTTGAGAGTAAGAAATTAAGATTTTAATTAAATTTTCGCAAGTTTTTTTTTCCTTCTTCTCATCAAGTCTTCTTTTATTCTTTTATGAAGCATAATTTTATTTTTATATATTTTATTCTGTATTAACAATTAAATGCCATTTTCTTTTTATAATTTTTTTAAATGATCAAAAAGAAGTTAGCAAAAAAATAATTTCTAACATATTTCTTTTATACACATTATATGCCATGTATCATGACAGTTCATCTTTAGTTAATCATGATTTAGTTTTAAGGGCATTTTTTGCCTAATTATTAGAATTTCAATGTATTTTTATAAATAAAAAGAGTTCATGGGTTATATTGAAAAAAAAGACTAAAATCCAATTTACACTCCAAACTATTTTTCGAAAATCAATTTGCATCCGAAATTATTTTTTCGATTAAATGCATCTTAAACTTAATCCCAAATAATTAAATGCAACATCCACTGGTTTTTTCGGCTACTCTTCACCAGAAGTTTGATGACATCATAAAGTCAGGAGTATTATAGTCATATCACCTAACTTTAATGCAGATTCTCTATCTCTACACCTTCTCCCTCTAAAAAAAAGAAAAAAGGGTAGTGAAATTCAAACTCAAAGTCACATGTTGTTTAAACCTAAACCGCCACAAAAAACTATCACAATCTTTGATCATTTTGTTAAAAAACGCTTTATTTAATTTTCTCTCTCATCATCTATTTCATTTCCCCCCCTCCAATTTCAACCTTCTTAATCAAATGGGTATGTGTTAATAGAGTTTTTATATATATTTGTACAAAGAGAATCTATTCAGCTTATACCCAAAGATCACCAACAAATCTGAGTAATTTTTTTTTTTCATATCTATTTAAAGAGTTTAATACAAAGAGAGTTGCTTTATGTCATCAGGGGTTAGGTTTTTTTTTTTGTTTTTTTTTATAATAAAAATTAAGTGTTTTGTGTTGGGGTTTGGGGGTTTGATTCCATGGCCGCTGATGTATAAATGACTGGTGAAGCAGTTGTGGTAGCTCCTATAGTTGTTCATTCTTCTTCACCAAACACTGACGCCACCAATAATTCTTCTAAAAATGGTATACACGGGTCTAATGATGCTAAAGAATATGATTCCAAATCGGAATTTCAAATGTAAGACCTAATTGATATGTTATCCAAGTTGAAGCTGAATCCGATGATGAAATAATTCTTTCCTTCGTCCTACTCAAATGATCTCAGTCATGATCAGTTTGTAATGAGCTATTTTGTGCCAATTGATATCAATTTATTTGAAGATCTATTACTTTGACAACCCCGAATCCGGGTCCCTTGAATCTCGGATCCGATTCATCACGAGTACAACCTTCATGACTTTTAATCATAACTTATAACAATATTAAAATTGATATATAATCATTTATTTATAATTTTACAACATCTCTTTCTATGCCAGAATCGCAATCTTTACTTTGCTCTTTTACAACCCTAGATCATATACATTATGATTCCATAGTTAATCTTTACTTCTATAAGTTCTTCTTTATAATCCGGTAAGTTACATACATAATTCAGCAAACTAGATTACAAAACAACAAGCTGGAATACCAGTACAGC
This sequence comes from Hedera helix, assembly GCA_947179155.2. NCBI lineage: Eukaryota > Viridiplantae > Streptophyta > Magnoliopsida > Apiales > Araliaceae > Hedera > Hedera helix. The sequence continues at coordinate 14,496,471 of OX359283.1, read as the reverse complement.
AAGCTAAACTACTAAAACAACAAACTGAATACCAATACAACAAACTATTTTCCCGTTTCAACATCCTGAATTTCCTATTCAACATACCATATATCCAATATAGCCTCCTACACTTCCAATTCAGTATGTCATAAACCCAATACAACATCTAGAATTCATTATTTCAGCATACCGTAATCTTGACATATGTTAATTTACTTACAGTATTTCATTTGTATAAGTTTACATTGATAAAATGTAAAGTATACAACTTATTTTCATAATGAATATATTTTATTCTTTTTCTCAAAGCTAATTTCAACTTAATTCATTTTCTTTAAAACAATATGAGTAATTGTAGCTCACGATTCAACTTTATGAATATCTTCAATACATTCTTATTTTGTTCGTTCAGAACTCGTAACATTTACAAATTTATTATCATAGTTAAAAGCTTTACTAACTTAATAACAATAAGTTTAAATACCAAGACAATTACACTAAATGGCATTTTAACAACGTCACAATATCCATCTTTCATAATCCAGTGCCTTCAAGAATTTCTTCATTTACTTCGCTGAAAATGTTAATTTAAAGCAAAGATGAGCACGACGGCTCAACAAGTTTAACAATTATCTCATAGCACATATGTCACATCTCATACATGCTTCAAATAGCATTAGAATCATGTTTCATACATTTATGTCAAATCATGTTTCATATTTATACATACTTCACATGTAACTGTATTTTATGCTTTGCATATATGCCACATATAATCGTACTTCAATGATTTCACATAAACAAATAACATAGATATAGCTTCATATTAACAGTTAAATATCACATGGTAGTATAACAATGCACATAGTAACAAATCCTAAAAAACTTGTCTGGTTCGCTTCTACCATTTACGCTTATTTTGCGCATTAATTATATAAGACTTTAACTTCAAATTATAATAACTATTACTTAGTCTTTATATAAGACTTTAACTTCAAATTAATAATTCTTAATATGTCCGACAAACAAACCCTTAAGACCCGGGCATAAACCTTAGCCCAAAATATAGTTCGGACATATCGGGTACGCTTAAGCAACTTACGTCTTCACTACACGTTTTTCGCACAACCCACTTTTAATAAGTTGTCTAAATTAGCCACAACGGACTATTTACAATGGTTTAATTCAATTAAACTTTCTTTTTTACATAACTTAATGATTTGTACATTTAATATGTATCACTTACCTCACAATATTATCTACCTTTGATAATATACAACTTCATTCAAATATTATTAACCATTTAATAATATTTTAATCACTTATTGATATTATTAATTATTTAATAATATTTAAATCACTTATTATTATTATTTAATGCCAATTTATCCTTGTTACATCACATTGATACATTTGATCTAATATTGATATATTTGACTTGACAATATGTCAAAATATATCAGTTATATCATTTTTGTATTATAGTGATATATTTGACTTGACAATATATCAGAATATATCGTTTCTGTAATATATTGATATATTTGACTTGACAATATATCAGACTACATCATTATATCATTTTTATATAATCTTGATATATTTGTTTCAATATTGATATATTTAGCTTGAAAATATATCAATTTCGTCATTATAGAATCTTGATATATTTGTTCCAATATTGATACATGTTGTTTGACAATATATCAAAATACACTAATTTATCGTTATTACACTATATTAATAGATTCGTTTCAATATTGATATATTTGGCTTATAAATAAATCAATATCATTATTGCATCATAACTTATTCGTTACAAGCCCGTTTTTGTTCATCTTTATATCAAATTAAAGCTTATTAAGTCTATTTTAATCTTATCTAGGCCTTGACTTCAGTCTAGACAGTTTATTTGATGGACAGTCTCACAAAATTAATTTTTTCAAAAATGTTATACTCCATAAAATGCTTAAATCTCGTGGGTACTTCTAGTTAACTTCCATATCTACAACTTTGTAGTTTACACCAACCTCAAATTCCAAACAAATGATTTTATATGATTTTTACAATGTCAAAATTCGCAGCAGATTCTGGGCAGACGATTTTCGATCAAACGAACAAACCACAAGGAATTTTCGTGTGCTTAAAATTTCTGTGTAAAGCTTACTTCCATATCTTTAATTTGATGTATATCCCACTTTCTAACTCTAAAAACTCGATTTTATATAAATTTTTCAATAACAGCAACACAACTAAAAGTTTCTGCGAATTTGTTTGTTCTTCACCTTTTATTTCATTTTAATTTAATTCGTGAATCTTCTACTAGATTTATGATAATCTATTATTAGACCATTACACACAAGTTAAATCATGATCTATAACCATTAATTTCAATAAAAGCCAACATCTACCCAAGAAAATCAAAGATAAATCAAGGGTTTAGCAAGGTTTACCTTCATGACTTTCTTCTTTCTTCCATTTCTCTTCTTGAGCTTCCTCTTCTTATCTTCTTTTTCTACCTGTGAGTCTTTCTCTCTCTCTCACTCTATATGTTGATTTCTATTGCTTTTAATAAGAGATAAGATAATGAAATGTGATTGGTTGGAAGTGGATTTCATTAGGATAAGATAATAAATGAGTGGCTCACAATAATTCCACCACTAAAAATCTGAAAAACCCAGCTGACCCTACTAAAATCTGTAAATTAAGTTTATCTTTTGGGTCCCACTTTTAATTATTTGACCGATGTCGACGCCGGGAAAAGTCGTTTCCTATTTTATAATTTTCCTTTCCAATTTTAGCCTTTGAATTTAAGATGTGATTTTGGAAAATGATCGGCTTGCATGTCGACGGGTTTTGAAAGATCGATTTTTTGATGAGCCAATTGACCAGAGTCGTCAGTTGGTATATTTGAAATGGATGTACCAACTCATCCGAATTTTGTTTTTGTAATTGCTGGCTCATGTGTGATTCCTAATTAATTGGTCCGCGAATCGAGATTCATAGAGTTCGGGGGCTTGCTTAAGCGAGGGGAAGGTATTAGGCACCCCCCCGACTTCCGTGAAACACGGTTACCGCTATCTTAATGCTTTCATTTCCTTTAAATCCTAAAATGTGTGTTTGTGCGCGTGTGTATGTGTGTGTGCCTATGAAAATCGTTGGAATGCTAAATTTCTCGAAAGTACTTCTAAAAACTCGTTGACCCTATGCACGAAGGATTCGATTCGTTCTTTGAAAGTTCATTTTTAAGCTTTCGCTTTTTTGATAACAAAATCTTTGATGATGACATTTGTGAAAATAAGATTTTCGAATCCTTCGCCAAATAGGAATGGAGTTCATCCGATTCTTCCAGTTTTATTTTAGCCTACGGATGATCTAATATCCTAGTTTGCTTGATTTTATGAAAAGCTTCATCATTTCATTCCAAAATCATTTTCTCATGTCAAAAGGGAAAACCAAGCATTAAACTAGCGTTGAGGTTATTCATGGGCATGTGAGCCATCCAAATAACCCCAAACATCCATTAGTCACATATTTCACTATTACGGGGTCTTAAATCTGACTTTCGACTCGATGTCGTTTTAAGACCCAAAAATTTACATATTTACATAAAGGCGCATCACGATCGCTACATACGTAAAAGCCATAAAATAAACTAAAAGGATATCATCGGGAGGTTAGGAGGAGATTCCATCTGCAATAAATCCTCCCTAACCGTCCCTAATCCACAGATCTACAACATTTATTGACTACATTGGATCTAACTTCAAAATACACAAAATCAAACTATTTAAATAACAAAGCACCAAATATTTTCGGATCTACAGTAGATCCACCCAACAAACGCAATAAGAACGAAATGAAACTAGATCTAAAAGATTTACTAGATAAAGCACAACAAAGCTATGAAATTCGGATTTTTTCACATTCCAAATGATGAAATAGACGCTTTAACACTTGGAAATCAAAATAGGATACAATACCTAGTATAAGATTGTACAAAAGATGAAGATCTCACATGTTTTCTCTTCTTCTCTCTTTTTTCTCTCCCTCCCGTCGCCTCCTTTCTCTCTCTTTTCCTCTTATTTTTTTTCTTTTTTTCTTGCTCTCGCGGATCCTCTCTCTTTTCCTTTCGCGTCCCCTTCTTTTTCTTTCTTTTTTTTCGTCTCCTGGAAAATGCTGCTGGAAGTGGCGATGTAGAACTCAGATCTTGGCCGCAGGTGCAGCTGCGGCCAGCCGCAGTTTCATCCGCGGTCAGCCGCAGTTCCATCTGCGACCGGTTTCGGTGCTGTCTCGATTCTCGTGTACTGATGTCGGTCTTTCGTTTTTCGCTGGAAGGCTCGTATTTTATAATCCGAGAATCCCTGGAAAACGTGTCATATTGTTCTGGGAGGCTCGTTCGGAGGGCTGCGACTTGATATAGAATTTGCTCTTTGTGCTTGGCTTCCAGGGGTCATTTGTCGTCTTTGGTGATCAAATCAGGTTCTTTCTGGATCATCTGTTTACGGCTTTGACCGTAAGTCGTTGGGGTGGCTTTTAGTTGGGGTCCACCTTCCTTTTCACATGTCGGATCAAGTGACGATTTTGCACTCCTGCCAGGGTTAGCAGAGAAGTGCAAAATTTGGGTGTCTACAACCGACTCTTTGATTGTTTGAAACGAAAAACTAAATTTTTAATATTACAGTCAATTCCTACTAATTTGGACGTTCCCAATGTCATGGTAACATCCGTTTCTTCAAATTCACTCCTGAACTTTAAGTTTGACATTTTTTTCTAGAAAGTCAAACGATCAACTTTGATCAAAAAGTCAACCGAAACGCATATCGTGTTTACAATCCATACTTACTAAATTCGACGTTCCCGTCGCAACGGTGAAGTCCAGTTCTCAAAATTTTTCTCCAAACTTAAACTTTGACTTTTCAACTTTACAAGTCAAATAGTTGACTTTGACCAAAAAGTCAACATTGACACCTAATTGTGTTTACTATCTCTCTTTGCTAAATTCGACGTTCTGAACTCAACGGTGCAGTCTGCGTCTCCAAATTCTCTTCCAAACTCTAAATTGGAGTTTTCTTGACTTTCTTCTCTTTCCTTTAACTTTGACTATTTAATCACTTTGGTCATTTTTTAACATTTTACTTTGTTACATTGCCATCACATATGTAAGCATACGCATGATATCAGGTATACATTATCTCATTCTCTTCACACCGCTATCCCACAAAAAAGTTACAACTACACATGGTTAATCCTTAATTTTAGATTGTCACATTAATAACTTGGTCATACGTACAAGTCTTACAATTATTAATTGTGTAGGCTTGTTCACTATATCCATATAAATTGTCATATATTAGTTTGACTCGCCATAACCTTAATCCATGTTGGACTATTATTTAATTTCTAACACTTGATTACTAGGTTGGATTTAAACTTAATTTCTACCACAATACCTAGCTTGTTTCTTCCCAACTTACTAATTTGGGTTATCTTATTTTACCATTCAATGTTTAAATTTTCAAAAGCTTGTTTAATTAATAGATCAAGCTTTACATTGTTCTTGATGATTAATTTAGTTAATCATTTACCACGCTCGGCTAAAAAATATAATTAGCGCACCGAGTGGAGGGTGTATTTAATTGTTTGGGATTAAGAGGGGGGGTGTATTCAATTAAGACTTTTAAAAACTTTTTTATATGAAAGACTTTTGTAGAGTTCGTGGATTTTAATGATTTTTAACAACTTTTTTAAAATGACTTTTATAGACTTTTTATCAAGACTTTTTGTAGACTTCTAACATATCAATTAGCCCATGTATACAACCTCTCCCTCTTTTTTCATGAACTAGAGAAAATCTCATTATTTCATTGAATTCTTGTGGCATGAAATTTTATATATGTTGAAAGCCTTCATATTATTCTACTCATTAACGATAAATTTGGATACTTGGACTTTAAAAAAAAAATTACTATTAAAATGAAATAGTATTATGTAATTTAATTTCTCACTAAAATTTTCTAAATAGGATTATTTAGAAAATTCTATATTTAAATGAGAATGTAATTTTAGGGGAATCTCTAATAAGTAATATCTTAATATTGAGTAATTAATAATTTTTCAAGGAAATGTATAATTCATATTTTAATTTGATACTAAATAACTTATAAATCTAGAAAAGATTCTATTATAATACTAATTATATAAGATTAAACTATTAAATTATTATATACATTAAACATTGAGTTAATGCTCTTACAAATTTTATGTATATTTTTATGTTTTCAAATAAAAACACAAGCTTTGATACAAAATTGAGTCAGTAATTGTGCAACTATTACATTTTTGATATATATATATATATATATATATATATATATATATATATATATATATATATATATATATATATATTTAAATTAAATTATTCTAAACAAATTGTTAAAAAAAAAATGCACATTACACTATACCTATATTTAAATTTTGTATATACCTAAATATATGTAAATAAGTCCAAGTACATTTTTAATTATGAGGGTGTCAATTATTAGATGTTATACATCCTTATATTTTTATTTGTTTTTTTAATTTTATTTAAAAATAAAGTATATGAATGGCCAAGAAAAAAAAATCCTAATAATACATGCATGTATGTAGGTGAGATTCTCAAGATGCATGTAGGTGAAGGCCAAGAAAAAAAAACCCCGATAATACATGCGGTGAGATTCTCAAGATGAGATTGTGACTAAACAGATGATAGTGCAGATTATGAGTGGAATCTTTTTGTATATGAAATGTTAGAATGTTCATTTTTCTCACTTCTTACATTTGTTCATTTTCTCTTTTTCTCAAATATTTAGAATTCTTTGAAAGTCTTTGGACATGAGGCCAGACTTTATATATGAGTTCGTATTTATAAAAGCCTGTTAAACTCCACCATTTGATAAAAATCTAAAAAAATTATGACTTTTTAAATACCAAAATATTTTTATAGACTTTGTAAAGTCTCAATTCAATACCACGTATAAGGCTGTAAATCGAACTAAACAGTTCGGGCCCGATTCGGGCTCGACACGAAAAAATGTGAGTGAGACTCGAATTCGTTAATAATACAATTTAAATCTGAGTACAAAAAATAATTCGAAAAAAAATACGAGTAGAATCTAAATAATGTTATACTCGACTCGTTTAAGATTCAAACTACTCGAATTTTTAATCACGATCTAATACATGATCGATTGCTACATATTCGAATAGATACTCGATACATTTTCTTATAATATATACACAATTAAACAAAATTTAAATAATTAGTTATTATTATTTTTTATTTTTTATTTGTAATTTTAATTATAATTTTATATATTTAAAGTTTAATTATAATTATATTTTTTCATTTTTAAGTAAAATAATAAGTTCAATTAATAATTATATGTATTATAAAACTAGTTACTATGTAGAAACTCGAATTCGAGTTTAAATTTAAAGTTCGCGAGTAGTTTGAATATAATTCAATCTGAGTCGAATCGAATTCAAGTACCGAAAATTCGAGTCGAGCTAAATCTGAGTAAAGTTTTTCAAATATAGTTTGAACCCGAGTCGAATTTGAGTATGAATTTAACTTTATGAGTCGAATCCGAGCAATTTAAAATTCGAATCGATTCGACTCGTTTGCAGCCTTAACCACGTAACTTTTAAAGACATTACAAAAGTTGTGATTGAATACCACTAAAATTTTATAAACTCTTTAAATATCTTGATTGAATACAACCAAAATTTTAAAGAATGTAAAAGTTTTTATAAATCCTTAAAAATCCTAATTGAATACACCCCTCTAAGTTTATGATGCATTTAATCGAAAAAATAATTTAAGGTGCAAATCAATTTTTGGGAAAAAATTTGGGGTGCAAATTGGATTTTAGGTCTTAAATTCTAAAATTTCATTAATTTTATTTTAATGACGTGTCGTAATCATAACACACTCGTGTATATACTATCAGTGTATTAAATTTTAATATATATATAGAGAGTGATCCATAGCAAGTACTTACTATAGATAAAAATTGGGCAAATAACATCAAAATCACACATTTTTACAAGCAATGGATGAGATCAAATTTGGGATAACGTTGTCCGCTACTTGATCCGACGGATGAATTAATCAAATTTTGTATACGAAAATTGCCCCTCAAATCAGATGCGATGATGCAACATGACTACGCCATTATAATTTGACCAATCCGCTAAAAAGACTAATGGACGATCCAACAACGTATAAGCCACAGTGACCGTATAAGCCAGATGATTAGCAACAGTGAACGTAATAACACTTTCATGCGTGTGAGCATAACTTTCAGTTGATGTTACTCATTTCAGGTCTTTAGTTTTCTTGTTTTGTGATTAATATCATTATTGGAATATCAGCTTCCTCTATCACTCTATTCATATATCAACTTCCTCTATTACCCTATTCGTATCTCTAGGAAAATCATGTTTTTTATACTAGTAATGGTGGTAGTAATGGGTGTTATCAAACTTTCTTATCACATTTTGTTTTTAATGTTTTACCTTTGAAGTTTTCATGGATCATGTTTTGATTTTTTATATATGCTTCTGTCGTCTTTGTTACATTAAAACTATACAGACACCAAACTTGACAATTGCCTTTCTAAGTAGTATAGATGTTCGCACAAGAAGATTATGCAGGCTATCAAGGTTCCACATTTTGTAAGCAAGATTATGTGCTATCAAGGTTCCATATTTTGTAGGCTCAATTATGCTGACAAGCAGCTTGGAGATGACAAAACGACAAAATATTATAATATTGAGGGCGGTTTAGTACTTCATCTAGTTCTTGCACTTAGGGGTGGTAGTTTTTAAATAATTCTTCTTATTTTAAAGCAGCTTTATGTACTGTTGGGTTATGGACCTAAATCGAAGCGCCTATGGAGTGGATGATCCGGTGGGTATAAACCACATAGTTCATTGTCTAGATATAATGAATATGTGTATATAACCTCTCCATTTATGTACTAAATAGTTACATATATATATTAATCTTGAGAGTTATATATATATTAATCATGGGAGTTATATATATTGTAATTAATGTAATTTATTTGGGGGCTACAAATGAATTATATAATCATCAATATTAAATCTTGTTTAATATATATGTATGTTACACTTCCAATGTTTAGTATAAATAGAGATCATTGTTGATCATTTTATACACCAAGCAACAAAGTAACTTGAGAGAAAAAAGAGAGAGTTTTCTATAAGTCTTTGAAAGTCATTTGTGAAGCTTGAAAAGTTGGTAACTTCTCGAATTTTGGAAGATATATTTAGTACTCGTTTTTAGTCTAAATTATCGTTAAGAGTATTGTTCATTGAGCACGAGATTCTAGCCGTTCGTTATCGTGGGCATAAGCTTCAAAGGTAATAAAAAAAAAATTCCAGTTCATTTTCGCTGCCTGTATCAGAGCAGATGCGTGCGAAAATTTCATGCAAAATGGTTTTGTATTTTGGGAGAAAATTCAAACCCTAGTTATTTTTTAAGCTATTATTTTTTTCAAAAACTATTTTTTTCCACTTCGTATGAAAATTCTGATAACATGGTTGCGTAGAACTTTTCGATACGATTCTGTGAATATGTGGATTGCATTTTTTCGACTTAAAATGATAAAGTTATGACCATTTTAAAAAAGGGTACTAAATTGTAATTTGTCATATGAAAATCCTAGCTAAAAGTTAAGATGATGACGTGTCAGCCACATCAGCACCGCATGGTAGCCACGTCATCACAGCGTGGCAGCCACGTCAGTGCTGCATCATCATTGGTCAAAGTTTGACTACCACGTGGACCAATCACAAGTTGACACATGGCAGGAGTGTCACATCAGCATCGAGGTGGCGGCCAGCCACGCAATGTGTGCACTGGCTGCCTTTCACCACGCGCGGCAATGGCGCATGTTGTACACGCGCCGCCTTCTCAATTTTTCTTGGTAACGAAATTTTTACAATAATTTATATGCCTAATTTCTGAGTTTTTTGTATATAAAAATTATTTTTTTAATACACTTGAAATTTTTAGAAATTAATTTTATAGTTAAAAATTGCTTTAAAAATTATTTAAAAAATAATGTAAAGTTGGTTTTTTGTCATTTTTTTGTAGATATCAAAACCCTATTTTATCATTTATCCATCAGGGGTGTTGAATTTTTTTTTGATAAAGTGGCCTAAACTAAATTTCTAGTCAAATTATGCATGAAAAATTTATTTGTATAAATTGTGTATTTTTCAAAAAAAATTAGAAAATTTACAGAATGTTAATAAACTGTTATTATGTTGTTTAAAATTTTTTGGTAACTGTCGACGCCGGGATTTCGCCGTTTCGTTTTTTAATAATTAAAATGCCCTTTTCCAATTTTAGCCTTTTGAATTAAATGTGGTTTAGAAAAGGGTCGGCTTAATGTCGACGGGTTTTGAAAGATCGATATTTTATGAGCCAATTGACCAGAGTCGCCAGTTGGTATATTTGAAATGGATGTACCAACTCATCCGAATTTAGTTTTTCGTAATCGCTGGCTCATGTGACTCCGAGTTACATGGTCTTTTGTATGGCAAATGTGCTTTATCTGGAAAGTGTTTTAACGTCTTTTGACCCAAATGACAAGGCTTCGCTTTTTATAAGAAAGATTGATTTTAAATTCGAAAACGTTGAGTGGCTTTTTATTAGATGTCATTTTGGAAAACAAACAATTTTAAACTTTTGTCAAATAGGAATCGAGACTATACATTGCCTCCTAACAATTAATATAAATAAAATGAAGGCAACTTCTAGAACTCTTTAACCCTATGCACAAAGTTTAATTAAAACGTTCATTTATTTTACGAAATCATTTTTTGTGACATTTCAAAATCAACTAAAGCCTTTTCATCAATCATGGATTAAAGTTTGCCAAAACCCTTGATTTTTAAACCTCGTGAATCTAGCATCCTAGTTTGATCATTTTTTACAAAATCTTCATTATTTGCCTTATTTAAAAAACCATTTTTTGTGTCGTAAATTAAAACAAGCACTCACAACGTGTCGGGGCTATCCACGGGCATGTAAGCCATCCAGACAACCCCAAACACCCACAATCACATATTTTATTATTATTACGGGGCCTTAACCCGAACACGACTTGGTATCGTTTTAAGGCCCGATATTACAAAATACACATCCATGGACTCTATACAAGGATTACATATGCCGAAACGTCCATCATCGGGGTTCGATCACGGGGATCTCCCCCCTAGGCTCACAATCATCCTATCACAGCACAACCAATACTAAACAAATTTAACAAGATCTAGACATTTGCTATCACATTATATAACCCAAATATCACAAACCCAATACTACGGCGAATCTAACAATACTAAACTTGTTACGGTGCTATATGGATCAAAATCCCAAATGCCAACATTCCAAACCGTTCATGAACACAACAAACTACATCTCACCATACGGATGTCATTGGGATATTAGGAGGAAGTCTCATTCCAATGGAACCCTCGCTAAACATCCCTAATCCATGGATCCTCAATGATATTACAACATACTATATTAAGCAAAATCAAAACAACAACTATTCAACACCAAAATAAGCAAAAGATTAAAGAAAACACTTCATTTCACCTTGCAATACACCAAGACAAGCTTTATATTCCAAGATTTGAACCAAGACTACAAGAAATCCTCACTACTTGAGCAACAATCCACAATTTATCATTCAAAACACCTCCACCCGAGCCTTTCTCTCTCCTCCCGCGCTCCTTCTCTCTCTAAAAATCTATTTTTCTCTCTCTCTTTTCTCGGACGCAGATCTGGACGCTTAATAGAGTTCCGAAGGCAGCCGCAGGTGCAACTGCGGCTGGCCGCAGGTGCAACTGCGGCTGGCCGCAGGTGCATCTGCGGCTGACTTCGCTGGCCGCCTGCGCCGAACCTCGGCTGTCGTGTGCCGCCCTCGAGCCGCGAACCTGCCCCTTTGTCGGTGGCCGCAGGTGCATCCGCGGTTGTCCGGCTTGCTTTTCTCGATTTCCGTGCCGCGCGGTCTTAATTCGCCAATTTCTGCGGTATTATTTCGGGAGGCGGTTACCTAATGTATAAATTGCTCTTTGTGCTTGGCTTCCAGGGGGCGCTGCCCCCTTCCACCCCCGCCAGCTCACCGGCGAGCTGGGCAGCCGCTCGCTCACCGGGGAGCGAGACCCCCGAACATCGTAAGCGTAGTGGCCATTAGTTATGATCAAATCAGGCTCCTCTGGATCAACTGTTCGTCTTGCCGCAAGTAACCTGATGCTCGTTGTTCGTTGTGGTGGCTTTGGCCGTAAGTTGTTGGGGTGGCTTCGTGTTGGGGTCCACCTTCCTTTTCGCATGTCGGGTCGGGTGACGATCTTGCCCTCCTGACAGGGTTAGTACACAAGTGCAAAATTTGGGTGTCTACAGTAACTATATTATGTGTTTTGCATGGTATATATATATACATATATATGCTTGAACTTAGTGGGGAAAATTTAAGAAAATAAATTTTTTGTTTAATTCTTAAATTCTATGTATATTTTTGCGTTAAATAAACTATAATAAAATAATTAAATATACACACAAATTGTGACACCCAAGCTTAGCAAAGTTTCCTTTTTGTGTTTGTACTTTGATTATTTTAAAAAATTTATGTAATGCGACAAAGATAAGTTAATACTATCGTGAACTCTTAAAGTTTTCTAATAAAGTTCTCTCGATTGTTTAGATGGTTTCAAAACAAATAATTGCCAATCTCAATAAGGGTAACAAGTTCGATAGGGATAATTATGATGTTTGACACCATAAGGTCCGCATGATACTTGAGGAGTTGGAAATGAAAGAGACTTTAAAGAAACGAAACACGCTGACAATGATGCTGAGAATGTTAAGAAACTTGCTGCCTTTGAAAATTGGCGCAAGAAAGATAGAATTGCTCGTATCACTCTCTTAAGCAGTATGAACAATGAGTTCTTATTTGAATATAAAGAGTACTCAACTGCTTATGAGATGTGGGAAGCTCTCAAAACTAAATTCGGAGGCACCTCACTGACTAGATTGCGCGGCTTAACTATCAGGTTTGATGGTTATAAGAAGGAGGCTGGTCATTCAATGAAAAAGCACTTTCGAATAATGTCAAACATGATTTGAGAGTTAAAAGTTGATGGCAATGACTTGTCAGATGAGAAGTAGATATTAGTTGTGGTTCGCTCACTCCCAGATAGTTGGGAACATATGCAGGTTAATATGACTCACAACTCGAACATCAGAAACTTTGAAGATATTTGGCGTCACTTGGAGCTTAAGGCTGAGTGCTTAGAAGCTGCTAAAAGCCATCCAAGGCATATGTTGCGGAATCCAGTTCTCGCAAGGGGAAACCCAAGCGAAAGAATAATAGAAAGAAAGCTATTGCTGTTACTCCTGCTCCGACGCCTAATAAGGCAGCAAAAGCAAGTGACAAGAGGAAAAGAGAAAAAAGAGGTGGCAAGAAGGACAAGGCTAAGATGACCTACTACAACTGTGGCAAGATGGGGCACTTCACTCGTGAATGTACTGAGCCGATGAAGGTACTTCCTAGTTTTGATCAAACTATGTGTAATGTTACTTCTAGTACTTTTGTTGCTCAATCTCTCCATATGTGGATTATAGATTCCAGAGCAACGGACCACATAGCCAGAGATCGAGCTAGGTTCGAGGAGTATCGCCGCATTCTGGTTGGCAGAAAAGTATACATGGGGAATGACTCTAGTGTGGACGTGCTAGGAATTGACACATACAAACTGAAGATGTGAGGATGCTCAACATTAATTCTGCATGATGTCCTTTATGCGCCGGATGTCCAATAGAATTTATTTTATGTTCTTGCTAGTCTAAGACAAGGTTTTTCTGTGGTTTTTGAGAAAGAACAAGTTATTCTTTCTTATGGGACAAATGCTTGTAGTTTTGGTTTTATTAATAATGATTTAATAGTTTTGGATATCATTAATTCTAATTATAATATTGATGATTCATATACTTATCTTATTTCTGTTGAGAGTGAACATAATAGTTCAATTAAATGGTATACTAGATTGGGCCATATTGGAGAAGACAGGATGACCAGGTTAGCTCGAGAAGGTCTTCTAGGCCCACTCGCTAAGGTCAACTTGCCTACTTATGAACACTGCTTAGCAGGTAAGTCTACAAGAAAACCATTTGGTAAAGCCACAAGGGCAGATACACCATTACAGCTTATTCATTCGGATATATGTGGTCCAATGAATGTGAAGGATAGACGTGATCATTCTTATTTTCTTACAATGATAGATAACTTCACGTGCTTCGGGCACACATTCTTAATCTCTCATAAGTCAGAAGCACTTGATTGCTTTAGACGTTGTTTGATTAAGATTGAGAATCAGTTGGAGAAAAATGTTAAAGCACTCTGAACTGACCGAGGTTGCGAGTATCTATCCGATAAGTTTAAAGAACTTTGTGAGGAAAAAGGAATTATCAGGCAACTGACAATTCCTGGTACTCTGCAACAAAATGGTGTGGCGAAAAGAAGAAATAGAACACTACTTGATATGGTAAGGTTTATAATGGCGCAAGCTAATTTGCCTATCTCTTTTTGGGGAGACGCATTGTTAACTGTGACACGTATACTTAACCAAGTTTCTTCAAAATCAGTACAATCCACCCCATATGAATTATGAATCGGCAGAAAGCCTGATTTAGGCAATTTGCGGCCATGTGGTTCGGCAGCTTATGTTCACAACACTTATCATAAATATGGGAAGTTGGGCTCAAGGGGTAAGAAGTGTATCTTTATAAGGTACTCTGAACACTCTAAAGGTTATGTGTTCATTGGTGAGCAGCCTGTTAGGACTATATCTGAAATTGAGTCACGAGATGCTGAATTTCTATAAATGGATTTTCCGAGCAGAGGTGATGATAGCAAGGATAAAGACTTTTATAAGATGGAGGAAGAAAATGGCGCACCTAATCAAATGGTTGAGACTAAGGAACCTATTCTTTTGGCTCCTATAGATAGTGGGAGTGACATACTTTCAAGTACTCTTTCGTCAAATGAAAAGTCACATGTTCTTCAATTGCGAAGAAGTCAAAGAGGCAATATTCCACGTCATCACTTTGAGATTGAGGGGAATACTTTTATGGCTGATACGCAAGATCACGATGAACCTCGATCTTATCGAGAAGCTATATCATCTACATTAAGTGAAAAGTGGAAAGTTGCAATGGATGAAGAAATAGAATCTATGAGGACTAATCAAGTCTAGGACTTAGTTGATCTTCTGACTGGGCGAAAAGCTGATTGGGCAAGGCTGATGGTTCCATTGAAAGACATAAAGCTCGCTTAGTAGCCAAGGGTTACACTCAGCAAGAAGGGATTGATTATGAGAAAACTTTCTCACCTGTTGTGAAATTTGTCTCGATCCATCTCTTATTAGCTATTGTCGCACATTTGGATCTAGAACTATACTAAATGGACATAAAGACGGCGTTTCTCAATGGAAAACTTGCGGAAGAAATATACATGGAACAACCAGAAGGTTATATTGAAAAAGGTTTTGAGCGCAAAGTTTGCAAGCTCAAACGTTCCATTTATGACTTGAAACAAGCATCTAGACAATGGTATCTTCAGTTTCATTGAGCAGTCATTGATGATGGGTTTATGATGATCGAAGAGGACCATTGTGTGTATCTCAAAAGGTCAAATGGAAAGTTTCTTATCATTTCAATGTATGTTAATGACATTCTACTTGCTAGAATAATAAGGAGATGATTGTCGCCACTAAAAGGTGGTTGTCCTCTAATTTTGAAATGAAGGACATGGGAGAAGCATCATATGTTCTTGGAGTAAAGATCTTTAGAGATCGATCCAGAAAACTTCTTCGTTTGCCCCAAAAAACTTACCTTAAAAAGGTTCTTGAATTATTCTAAATGAACAACTGTAAACCTATAGACACTCTCATTGCAAAAGGTGATGCTATTGGCCCTGAGCATTGTCCTACCTCTCCCGAGGAAATTTTGAAGATTTTCCGTGTTCCATATGCTACAACTATTGGAAAATTGATGTATGCATTTCAGTGCACGCGACCAAACATTGCATTTGCAGTTTATATTCTTAGTCGATACCAGTCAAACCCTGGATGTGCACATTAGAGAGCAATTAAGAGGATATTGTGATACTTGAGAGCCACATTAGATTACATGTTATGCTATGGAGGACCTAATCTTCACTTAGTTGGATACTCTGATGCTAGTTATGGAGGCGATCGTGGGAACCAAAGATCTACCTCAGGATATGCATTCATGCTAAATGGAGGTGCTATCACTTGGCTAAGTAAGAAACAAACTTGTGTGACTTTATCCACGATGGAGTCAAAGTTTGTAGCATGTACATCTGATGTCCAAGAATCTTTATGGCTAAAGAGGTTCTTTGAGTATCTTAATCTTGTACTTCGTGCTTCGGATCTTGTGACAGTTTTCTGTGATAGCACATCGACACTTGATTTTATAAAGGATCCCAATTACCACGGCAGGACAAAGCTTATTGATTTGATGACGTGTTTTATTCGAGAGAACGTAGCAAATAATGAAGTGGTACTAAAGTACTTACCTACCGATCAAATGATTGTTGATCCCCTAACGAAGCCGATTCCTAAAGATGCATTTCAGAGACATGTTCATTCTTTAGGACTTCGTAAGGTTTGATATACTTATGACGGTTTAGTGTATCACTTATTATTTGGCTTATATTATAAATTAATATCATTGAATATAATATTGAAGTTATTTATCATTTAATGCAAAAGACTTTCTATTTTCCACATTGTCTTTATTGGCATATGATAAATTGAGTTCACACAGTTATTAACTATAACTACATATTATATATGTATTTTAGAATTATATGTCAAACATGTTGATTGACTTTCTCACACAAGCAATCTCCTTTGGCGCTTTAAATAGCGAGCAATTGATGTTTAAAGTAAACAATCAGTTAGCGCCAAAAAGTGAGCAAAGATGAGATATTTAATTTATTTTCACTTTGGATAGTGAGTTATTCACGCTTCGGATAGTGAGCTATTGACGCTTCGGATAGTGGTCAATCGGCGCTTAGTTGTGAGAAAAATGATATGTTAATATATCGCCTTGGTTAGAACCAAGATAAGTTCAAGTATGTTTGATCGAATATGGTAAGTCTCACTATCCATATTAACCTGGTAATTAACTGGATGTGAAATCTCAGAGTTGGTGCTTAAATAAGCGAGTAATTCAAGAATTCGAGTTAGGCACTCGATGAATAACTGAACTAAGATCTGCACAGTATGACTGTAAGACATATACTCACAATTGTGAGATTGTCTACCGTGACATGTTAAGCGAACACAAAATTTCAAAATTGACTTTTCGAAAAGTGAGCAATTTGAAAGTTTTAAGTTAGACACTCAGAGAGTGACTAGACTTGAGTTTACACAACAAGACTATTTAATTAGTAGGTTGTGAGAATATAACATGTGTTTAGCGACAAAATAAAGGAGGTGAGAAAATTGATCCCTATTTTCTCACTGTGTGTTGTTCATTTTCTTATAAAGGATAAGGTATTCCTTGATCCTTTTATTAAGTATTCTTTGTGATTTTTGACTATGTTACAAATAGATGAATTAATGTTGCTACTTTGGTTTCATTTCCTAAAGTCTGGACTATGAGACTATATGGGGTGATTCAGGGAAAGCAGTTGATTTAGATTTAAGTAACATTAGGGCAAATGGAAGATAACTTAATTTCACCCTGCTCTGAACTTATTGTCGACAGCTATAATATTTTTGGAAACAATATAGTAATAAGTGAGATGCAAAATATAAAAAGGCCTAAAGGGGTTAAGTGCGGTTCTCTGAGGGATCAGAGATACTTAACAAGGTGAAAATTAAAGTTAATATGGGGTACTCTGAGTTTGAGAGGTTGTAGCCTCAATGCAAACCTTAACCACTTTAGCATGGCTTCCACATTGCATATTTTGTTAAAAGGGGTGATGTCTCTATATTGGCCCTAACAGGTTTGATTTAGAGCTCCCGCATTGCAAGTAAACTCAGCGATCGCACGGTTCGATGGTTAAACAAATTTTCGACTTACACGTTTGGACTTCATTGACTTTCATGATAACAATGTCGTCCTCGCCATGGGCGAGTGAGAGATGTTGGGTTATGGACTCAAACCGAAGCGCCCATGGAGCGGATGACCCAGTGGGTATAAACTACATAGTTCATTGTCTAAATACAATGAACATGTGTGTATAACCTCTCCATTTATATACTTGAGAGTTACATATATATTAATCTTGGGAGTTATATATATATTAATCATGGGAGTTATATATATTGTAATTAGTGTAATTCATTTGGGGGTTACAAATGAATTATATAATTATCAATATTAAATCTTGTTTAATATATATGTATGTTACACTTCCAAGGTTTAGTATAAATAGAGATCATTGTTGATCATTTTATACACCAAGCAACAAAGTAACTCGAGAGAAAAAAGAGAGAGTTTTCTATAAGTCTTTGAAAGTCATTTGTGAAGCTTGAAAAGTTGGTAGCTTCTCGAATTTTGGAAGATATATTTAGTACTCGTTTGTAGTCTAAATTATCGTTGAGAGTATTATTCGTTGAGCATAAGAATCTAGTCGTTCGTTGTCGTGGGCATATGCTTCAAATGTAATCGGAAAAGTGTAAAAAAAATTCAGTTCATTTTCGCTACATGTATGTTCTATATTATTACATGTACTGTGTGAAAGTAAGCAGATATTTATGCTTTATGCTAAACATGTTTTGATGAATTGCCCTAGATAAAACATATGGTTCTTTTTTCTCATTTCCTACAACTGATGTGGGTTGTAATTTTGAACAAACATAATTAATAATATTATACAACCATAATTATTTTTTTTGAAGAAAATAAAATTTAATAAAACCATCTTTAATAACAACTCAACGACCATAATTACTAATTTTTTACATACAAAAAAAAAAATTACAACCATAATTAATAACTTTACTGCAATTAAAATGATATTAAATAATTACAATATCAATAACCAATCAAATCATACTATAAGAAAAATAAAATCAAACTTTGAGATGTGACACGTTCTGATTTTGAATTTATAGTAAAACCCTTGATAAATATGTAGACTCTTTCGATGTTCAACATAATTTGTAGTGAAATTTTGATTAAAAAAAAATATGTAGCTTTATATATCTGTCTCCTTTACTCCAATTATATTCACCTTCAAACCAGATTTGGAACCCTACCAATAAAACCAGATTTGGAACATTAAAAGTCAAATTTAGATTTGGAAATTACAAATCAGTGAGGATTTCGGAATTTGTTGCCTTACCATCGTCGTATTGGAGATTTTGATTGTTAGTCTGCTAGTTGTTATGGTGGCGGATGCTATAAATCAATTTTCAGTTGTACTATTAGAAAGTGCATAAAGATTGATACTAATAATTTAGAGAGTGACTGGCATACTAATAATCAATTTTCACTTGCTCAGCTAGTTGTTTTAACGAACGGTGTATAAGCAGTTTGACGTCATTTGATTTGAGGGGCAATGTTTGTCCACAAAATTCGATTATTTCATCCACGGGATCAAGTAGCGGACAATGTTATCCCAAATTTGATTTCATCCATTATTTATAAAAATGTGTGATTTTGATGTTATTTATCTAATTTTTGTCCATAACAAATATTTGTTATGAATCGTCTGTCTGTCTCTCTCTCTATATATATATAAAATATGACAAAACTTAGTTTTTTGACATTCTCTGTTATAGGTTTAGAATTTAACTAATTTTTAATATGCAAAGAAAGAGGAGAAAAGAAAGGAAGAAAAATAAATTTTTAGGCTTTTACTCAACTTTGAACTCTAAATAATATATATATATATATATATATATATATATATATATATATATATATATATATATATATATATATATTAAACTTCTTTTACTAATTATATTTTATATAAGAGATCTTTAGTTAATTAATATTATAAAATAAATTCTAAATTATATATTCGTGATTAAAGTTTAGTTAACTAATATTAAAACTAAAAATCATAATGGTAACTCATTGTTTTACTACAATTATATTCTTAAATAATTATATATTAAAAAAATGTTATGACTAAATAATAATTAATATTTAAAAACTTAATATGTATATCAAAATAAATTAATGCATGATTAAACTTTAATTTTCAATTTTAGTATAATAGTTACTTAATATTCTAAAATAATTTTATTCATTCATTTAGCTCATTAATCATACTATTTCGTCTTTTTGAGCAAAATTTATAGACATTTAAATATTAAGTTAATTTATAAAAAAATTAAAAATATTTTATAATCATTATATAAAAAAAATAAAATTAAAAGTAATGGAATTTGAAAAATAAACACGTACTTTGTACGGGACGTTTAGCTAATTCTAAATAAAAAAGTACTCTCTCATTATTTTAATTTATAAAATTATTATTAATTTAAAAAAAATTAATTTTAAATATTTTTAAACTAAAATTGATATAAATTTATTTAATTTATATTAATATAAATAAAAATATTTTAGATTTTGATATTTTAACATATAAATTTCACAAAAAATATTATCATAAATATATAATAACAATTAAACAGTTACTATAAACGACTTATAGAACCTATCTCTGCAAATATCAAGATATCACGTGGAAATATCACAACATCACTTTCCTAATACAAATACGAATATACTAGCCCACTTACATTCCCGAGGGGGAAGACAAATGTTACTGTGCGCCGGACGCAGCATCAGGATCATTACACATTTACACTCGACTCAAACCTGGAGCCTGAGAACTATGACGCACTCTTTCTCGTCATCGACGTCGTCTTCTTCTTCTTCTAAATTTAATCAGTGAAACCTCCAGATAATCCGTGAAAGAGTGTTGTATTCGAGAAGCAAAGCTTTACAATTCAACAGCCAAAACTTTAAAAATAAAAAATGCTGGGTGATAGCGGGGAAGCCCCTTCACGGTGAGATTTTATATTTAATTGATTCAATCTTTCTCTGGTTCTCTTCAATTAAGGGTTTATATCTGAATTGCAATTGAGACCTTTCTGTTTATTATAATATCGTGCCTTTAATTTGCAGTGCAATGAATTTCAAGTAATGATACTGAAGTGAATTTAAGCAATTGAAGTACTTATACCGATTGAATTTCACCAATTGGTGGAATAAATTGCAAAATGATTATTTAAGCATTAATTCAGGAAACTTTAAAACTACTGTTAGTTGAGCAGTATTTCTTTTGGCCATTGTAACTTGTATTATGAAATTAAGGCAGGCATTTTTTAATTGTGAAGGATTTTGATATCGATTGTGTTTTATCTATTTCTCCTTTAAATTTGTGTTTTTGTGTTTTGGAACTCTGTCATATGATAACTGTATTAATGATTGCCGAAATTTTTAGGCTCGGGAATTTATGCCTAGAAGTTACCAATGCAACTCACTTATTTCTCATGGAGTTACCTTAACTTGCACTAAGGGGCACATCACAATCTTTTTTATTGTTGTATAAACAACAGGACCCAACGTGTCAATTAAGTTAAGGATAATCCCTTGAAGCATCAGCGAGTGCAAAATTTTGTGTGCATTAACATTTTATTTATATAAATAACGGGCCTTTTTTTTATCTAATAATTTTTTATTTTTGTACATTGTTTGTTCAACAGGTATGAATTGTTGATTATGGTGAAGAAGCACTCAAACTTACTAGGACAAACTACAGTTGATGATCAAGATGCTTCTGATGTTGAAATGGATCATCGCTATTGGAACGATGTCATGGATTTGTATTTTATCCGTGGTAGGGAGTCTAGGAAACGACAGGACGATGATCTCATATTTTTTGTTAGAAAGAAGGTACTGTTTTTTTTTGGCCTAATTTTGTGTTGTTATTGGAAAGTGCATGAAATTGTGTCTGACGATACACATTTTTGGTTGCAGAGCTTGCACGGATATGGTTTCAATGACAATATGGAGGGAAACTCCCCTTACTTTGTACGCAGGTGGGCACCTAAGGTAAAAGCAGCTTGAGTACATGTTCAGTTCTCATGTATGTCTACGGATTTAAGTTTTTTTTTTTTTGCTGATAACTTTTAACAAATTTAATTTGGCAATTTACTTCCTTAGGATTCTCCATGATCTAATGTTAAGGTTCAAAATGGTCATTTCCCCCTTTTATTGTAGCTTGTTCATGCGACCTTTATGGTTTAATACCAAACCTACCCATCTTCTCAATTATATAAGTGAATGTAGGAAGCACCATAGTTGTAGCTTGCTGATGGCGCATATAGGTTATAGCTTTAACTTAAATTGTTGTAACTAAAGACGGGGTTCACATTCAATTATTCGAGGATAGTTAGCTTGATGATGATCCTATTGACAATATTTCCGAGATTGTTCTATCTCTCTTCCTTGCGTAACGTTCCCTTGCTCATTTCCTTTATTGAAAAGGGAGATCATTGCTTTGAACTTTCATTTATTTATTTTCCCAGAAATCTAAAAGACATCGAGACAAATGATTTAATTGCTGTTTTGGACCTTCTCAGGTAGATTTTACTTTCTTATTACACTGTTGATGGGAGACTATAGTCTTTCAATTCTTCCGTCTTTCAATTCTTACACTTTTGATCTTCTAATAATTTCCCCTAATTTCTTATCTTTGGAAGGACAAGGTTCTCTGAGTCTTTATTTTGGCCACAAGTTCTCAATCTTCCCAATACTAATGATACGTGGGGAAGGTGAAGGCCATATAAATGCTTGTGCCCGGATATTTGTCTCATGTGTAGGCAAACTTTTGAGTGTTATGGTCATCATCTTCTGAGTTATGCCACAGTACTAAGGTTATGAAATTTTCTTTTTCAGAATTTTTTTAGAAGGTGTGGGAGTTTCTGGGATAGTTTTCTCTGAGTAAGATTTTGGTGTTTTGGGAGGCACAAGGATGCTAAGATTATTTGGATATGTTCTCGTTTTTTTGTTATTTTATGGGCTATATGCACTGAAAGAAACGCTAGAAGTTTTAATTATACTTATCTCTTTCTTCCTTGTCTTGGGATAGAATTTTGTTTCTAGCATCCGTATGGGCTTCGACTTTTGGAGATTTTAGAGGAGTTTCTATTCCCGATGTTCATAAAGATTGGCAGCAGTGCTTCATTTGTTATTCTTTACTTTCCTTGTATTTCTTCGGAGGACTCCTTGTTCTCCCTTTCTGTACTTCAATTCTATCTAATAAAATTTCTTATTTTTAGCCCCAAAAAATTGTTTCAACTGAAGATGCAAAAAACTTTGCAAAATAAAGTTAATCTCCCCCCCCCCCCCCCCCCCCAAAAAATGATTAACTTAATGGTTCTCCGTAAGAAATGTCTACTTGCAAGCAATAAGGAGGAGCAATATTTTCAGCTGCAATTCCTCCCATTTGTTAATATCTCGCAATTGTTTCAGTGTCATTTTCTTGTTGGCAAAGATTTGCAATTTGTATTTGATCAATTGGTTGATAATGATTAGTTGGCCAGTATAATTTTTTGGAAAATTTGTCTATCTTGGCCATTGATTGCATTGTTGGGCTGACACTTGGACTTACTGCTGGTTCCATATTTATATTAAAACATTAAATAATAACTTTCACTTTGGTATAGACTATTTCACTTTGGAAATGAGATTATTTACCGAACCTATACGTGTGTTTACTGTATAAAATATAACTTCTATCTTATGTTCTTGTTCACCAGTTGAATAACTTAGTCGATGAGAATACAGAAGGTGTGGATTGGAGAAGCTCATTTTACTTGAACCTAATTGCCCACACTTCGTTTAGTGTAACAGTGGCAATTTGCAGGTAACTTTCCCTTCTATATTTTTCTACGTTGCATTCTGCCTTTGTCCTCTTAATGTGGTTGTGTGCATGTCTGTGTAGTTTTGGATTGTGTTTTGTTTTTTGCTAAGAGATAATGTCTATATGCATATTTGGCTGGGCTGCCTTCATCAATGTACCTAATCCAACTGTCAAAAGTTACCCAAAGATATCTTTGTGTTAGGTTCTTCAAAATAATCTATACATGTCTGGATAACCAAACGAAACAATTCTAACTTCTGCATGAGCCAAAGAAGTTTAGTTTATGTCTTGAGTTACGAAGCGTTATTGAAAAATATCACTCATTGTATGCCAGGATAGTTCTCTCTTGTCGAAGTATTTTATTCTAAAAAGACTATATAATAGGTGATATCTATCAGATAAATAAACAATCAATTTTCTAAAAAGTTTGATGTTGGTGTAGATCTTGACATACTTACATTCTACATTTATGTGGTGGTTGCCTTTAATCTCCTGAGAATTTGATGTTCTAGCCTTAATACCTTACTCTTGTTTTTAATTTGATGGGTTTTTCTTGCTCTTTATTTTATTTCCCATATTTTTAATAGTATCTTCATCCCAAAATGCGAATCCATATTTGGAAGTTAAAAGTTTTTACAGAAATTTTAGTTTCACATGAACACTGGTTAAAATCAAGTCTTGGTTGATTATTTTTTTTGGGATAACTTATTTGATTATTACTCCCTCCATCCCACTTTATATTACAAATTTCTAGATATATCATATGATTTTGAAATTGAATTCTGGAGTCTGGGGGATTTTCTAGATAGAATGTTGGAGTCTCAATTTGAGAAGGAGGACGTATATATGCTATTACTACTTGCTGCATGTTGAATAAGAATTTTGCTGCAAAATGCAATGATACATCAGAGATTTAGTTAGATCAGTTTTCTGGATGACCTAGATTTATTATTAGTTCCGAATTTCCCCATAATACAATGCAACTTGCTAATGAGTCTCACTAGGTTTTTCTTTCGGACTTGTCTAAGAAAAATAAATAGTTTTTCTTTGTGGAGTTTCAACTTTATGGATTTATGGTCAGATGGTGGAAAAATGCCACAGGAAGTTGAACATTCTTATACTACTTGTTGGCTGTTTTGAAAGATTTTGTGTGCATTGTCAGCTAAGGTACTATGCTTACTATCAGCATGGCATAGAATTTAGTCTTTAGAAGCCTTAACAAAATAAATTCATTTTCATAATAAATTGATAATATAGAATTTTGAACAATTTAAAGAAAAGTAGACTATATCAATTCTTTGCAGGTTCTTCGTTTGAACCATCTTGAAGATTAAATATGAAATATATGCATTACTGCATTTAACTGTTTTTTCTTTTATCTGGGCTCTTGTTTTGCTTTCAGTCATCAGGCTCTTCAAAACCATCAAAGCGGTGAAACAAATTCATTGTCTCCGATATATAAGGTATTTGTATTCTGACAGTTCATAAATAATTTACATTTTTAATCATATACGAGATGCATACTTGTGGGGATTTGCTGCTATTGGCTTTGGAGGCTTTGGGAAGATTAAGGATGCTAAGCTGCTATGGGAGTGTATGACCTTTTCTGTTTTTTGGGGAATTTGCAATTGGACTATATGAGCGATGAACGTCTTTTTAGAGATGGTTGCTTAATTGCAGGATAGGTTTACTTTTTCTTGTTTCACTA
The DNA here is from genome assembly GCA_947179155.2 of Hedera helix. NCBI lineage: Eukaryota > Viridiplantae > Streptophyta > Magnoliopsida > Apiales > Araliaceae > Hedera > Hedera helix. The sequence continues at coordinate 14,470,770 of OX359283.1, read as the reverse complement.
ATGGGCTAATTCTATTGTAGTCTTTAGGGGCATTTTTGTGTCTGACCTACGTAGAGGGCTTCACTTTTTAAGTGAATTATTTTCCTTTTTGGTTCCACTTATTTGTGGATTAGTGAACTATATGTTCCCCTCTGCTTGTGCTCCCTCTCTTCTACTAATGAACTTTCTTTTCCTATCAAAAATAAAAATAAATAAAAATGAGATGCATCTTTGTGGGCCATGTCTCAGTCTTCTTTTTTCCAGTAATAAAAGACTTGGTAAATTCTGTAGAAAAAATATTTTATAATGCAACACTAACTATCTTTTTATGGCGGTAACAATCAGATTGGTTCCGAGGCTATCAAAAATATAAAAATTAAAAACAACAAAATCCATACAGATAGGTATATATTATATGTAAATCATGTGTGTAGAATGATGTACCAGCTCATTTCTCCATATGGATAAGCAACTTACGTTAGCTGATCCGTATGACTAACTATACTGGGTTGTTCTATTAGTAAGACTGTAAGATCGTGATCCCACGTATTTAGAAGGCTATACTGTAACTACAGTCTACATCAAAGTGGATCTATTCTGAGTTTTTGGTAGGAAACAAACAGTCTCTTCAAGCTTATGACTATTATAATTTGCTCATTTTACCTTTCACTTTATGTAAAGTTACACCTAATTTTATTAAAGGGTAAAACAACCCATTTTTTCCTTTTACTCATGTTTTGGTTTCAATTTCATCCTTGTACGTTTTCTTTTATCATAAATATCTTTATATGTTTCCAAGTTTATCGATATTGTCCTCTACCTTGCCAACTCATTTAAAACAGTTGACGTGGCATTAAAAAGAAAAAGAAAAATGTTGACATGTCAATTTTGTGTCCATGTGTATAAAATAAAGGGCATTTTGTAGCGTTAGTCGATGGTGGATTTTCACTGGTTTATGTATTGATTCTCCTTTAAAATTATTAATGTTAATTTTAATTAAATCCACCATTAATTAACATTTATGTAAACGATATTAATGTTTATTGGACACATTTAATACTAATTTTAAATTATGTAAATTAAACTAAAAGTATTTATTAAAAAAAATCTCAAAATATATTGGTGTCAGTTACTTAATTTACAAAATATTAAATATTAATGTATTAATGTCACTGTAATTTAATTGTGTTAATTGGATATATTTTTATCGTTTGTTTAGAACTGGAAAATATATAGTAACATAAATGCTCTTAATTTTACACAAGCGTAACTTAGAAATTCTACGTCATCATTTTTCTTTTCTTTTTCTTAAATGTCATGTCAGTTTTTTAATGAGGTGGCAATTGACATGGATAATCTCAGAAAACATAAAGGGAGAATTATGAAATTTGGTTGAGAGTATAGGAAGATTTATGAAATAAAAAGTGTACAAGGACGAAATTGAAACCAAACCATACAGGGACTAAATGAGTTGTTTTCCCAATTTTAAAGTTTAGACCATAGCCATGTTATATGACTGTAAGCATGGTGATCTGTTTCTAGATATGCAAACATGTCTGGTACAAGTTATCAGTTTAACTGCACTATTGCTGTTAGAAAATCCCTAGCACATATGAACCAAAATATCTTCGGTGAAAGTAAACTTTTTAAACTGTAGTTTTAACTTTCTTCATGTAATTATACTTTATCATGAGTTGCAGCCTTTGTATGCCAATGATATGTGGTGCATCCTTATATGTTTAACTCTTGGGATCCCTTGAAGCGCTTATATTTTTTTCTGTGTTTTTTATTTGTAAGGAAGAGAAAGCTAAGAAATTTCACATATCTTGCAAATGGAAATCGTAACTTTAGATTAAGAAGCATTAGACAAATTTTATCCAAAAGAAAGAAACATTAATTTGCCAATTGTGGAGTTTTATTTTGAAGGTTATCCAGTATGTATCATCCTTTTTAACTTACCTCGATGGTTATGCCCTTGATTCTTTTAATTATTTTGCTTACACTTTTGCTTGAGGTATTGTGCTTAGTAAAGATGCATGACCATTTGGCTTTCTCTGCAGGTAGTGAAGACTGTCTATGCATCTCCAAGCCGTGTTAATTTCCATTTGGACTCAAGAAAGGCTAGTGATTCTATTACTGGTGAAACTGCATTTCTTAGGTTTCTGCTTTGATTTTTTATATTTAATGTGACACTGTTACTGATCCAGGAAGTAGAGACAACATCTGCCTATCCAGATATATGTTTTGCAGTTGATGACTTTGATTCCACTTTTGATGAAGTGGTAATTCAACCAATATTTTTAATTACTACTTTATTTTTATTAATTACTCCTTTCGTCCTCCAAAGGATGTCCAAAGTACATTTTACACACAAATTAACAAAAGTAAATTAGAGGAAAGAGAGTAGAAAAGTTACAAGTTTATTCTCCGTGGCCCCACAAAATTACATTAGATGACAAGTCTTTATTTTTTTATATACTGGTGGACCCAGTAAAGTACATATTTGCCCTTTACTTTTTGTACTTATTGTCAACTTTTTGAGGACAAAAAAATTTGTATCTTAGGCCATCCTTCTGAGGATGGAGGGAGTAGTTTTCTGATGATTTTGGCTATGTTCCATTTTTCTGTGTGGGTATTATCTATTCTTTTTCTTTAGAAGTGAATAATTGAATTTAATGCACCAATGGGGGTGAAGCCAAGTACATGTGAAGTATACATAAAAACAAGGGATCAAATAGACAACTATGCCCCAAGAAAAGCGAACCCCACATATACAAAGAGCCTCCCCAGAAATCTACGTACAGTAGTCTCCTAATGCGCACTCTCCCTAAAATCCATAAAGTGAACAATAGAGCCTGGGAACACCTTATGCAACCAAATTAATAACAGACTAAGAAAGAGAAACCTAACTTTCACAAAGTCCACTAAGTCTACCAAATTCTACAAGGGACCAAATCCCACCATAGTCTCCATTCCTTACTAACTTTCACTCCTCTCGATGCCTGTAGCATTTGGCTCACAGTCATTACCCATGCAATGCCATTAAACGAAAACACAACAGTTTACAAGCTCCTTGCAGCCTCACAATGAAGAAGATTATGGCCTACCGTCTCTTCCTCATAGGAAAATCGGCACACCAGTTTGCAAGCCTATGCCCTCACTTCTGCAGATTATTTTGTGTAGTTCCAACTTTCCACATACTCCTTTAAGGTCGCAAAGTAGGATTGTCACCCCTGCAAGACCCTAAAGTAAGACCTCCCAAAAAACACTTACTACTGTTCTCATTCCACAGAACTGCATCCACGTGGTCCAGCACTAACTCCCTCCCGTGCAGATATAAGAGAAAGCCAGCCACCTCATCCAACTTCAAAAGCAGGAAATTTCTCCTGAACAACAGCAAACACAACCACCTTCATTTAAATTCTTATTACTGTCTGCAATAGTCCCCCTCAGATCCATCTTGATACTCAACAGGTTCGAAAAATGCTCCCCAAGGATCTCCCCCCCCCCCCCCCCCCAAACACTTGTCTTTCCAAAAACTACTTTTCCAGCGTTATCCACCTGCCATAAAATGTGCCCAGCTAACTCATCAAAAGCTGTGGCAATTGCTTTCACATCCTCCTCCGAACAGGAGGAACAAACTTAAGTCCGCATCCTGCCCTCCAACTGGAATGAATAAAATCACCTTTCTCTACAGTCTGTCCTCTCCTACCAAAACTGTGCACAACCACTTTCCTATCAAAACTGGAACCCAAGTCGCAAATTCCCAGTCCCCCACCAGTCACCAGATCGCACACATGCTACCAATTGAAACTGAATGCAGAATTGGAGAAAAGGAAATTGAAAAGGATTCATCACGGACTACTTTGTAGAGTATCCGGGTAAACATGCATGTTAATTTATAACACGCATCCTCTTCTAATTTTAAAGCAGCAGCGCATCTCTAGGCCTATTCTCCTTCAGATATTTCTTTAAACTTTATTTCTAGAAATAAAAATTCTAAATTAGTTGCGAACACATGATCTTCTACAAGATTTTCTTACGAAAGAACAAGGAAAAAGAATTTAAGAATAAACTATAATTTTTATGCGAGCAAATTATATAAGAATAAAATATTATACTTTATTTGAGCAAATTATATACATGCTGCAATTTGTCATATATCTTTAAGAGATCTTTCTTGCAGGTCTTGACTGACACAGACCATTGTTATTGTGTTATTCTAAATGCACATGGTGGGGCAGCATTTCCCAATGAAAAGTCACCACAAGATTGCAGTTCTAGTGATAACTCTTCATTGAAAATTAATACTGATGCCGGACTGAAAATCAAGACAAAGGTTTGACATGCTTTCTATATACTTGTCTAAAAGTTACTTAAACTTGCTTCATAGTTCTATCTCCTTTTTTGTCGCATCCTGGATAAGTAGCTACTATGATAGGGTGAGATGATGCTTGGAGGCTGCCTTTATAATCTATTTTAGCCATATAATATGTTATATTTCAAAAAGAAAATAATACAAAAATCTTTTCAAGTGTAAGGATCTCAAGCGAGTTGTATATATTGTTTTTGCTTCAAGTTGAACTATATGAACAAAATTGCTGACTGATTTATCACGTCATTCTGAGAAAATCAAATAAAAGGCCATAAAAACACGCTTTATTAAATTAATTGCAATATAATCTGAACTCTGTGGGATTCCCAAATGAATATCAAGTCTGCCTAAAGTAGCTAGCTGGTAACTTAATGTCCTACTGGGCCACTGTTATCTTAATATTTATCTATTACGGCCAAACCTCCAACTCAGTTCTGATTTATTCTTTTCAGATGAGAGTTTTAAAAGATAAAAACTCTATTATTAATTAGGATCTTCAGATGCTATTAAATAGTAGTCTGTTTTTTCTTATCTTTCCTATTATTATTATTTTTATTTTATTTTATTTTTGTGTAACTTTTGATTTCCACATCCTCTTTCCTATCAAAGCATTTGGTACTCATGTTCATCAAGCAGTGCAGCCTATTTCAGGATGTTATTTTAATTGAAACTTCTACTTAAACGTGATTTCTTCTAATAACTTGTCCAATTCAACTAAATCTCTACTAAATTTGGTCATTACATACCCCAAAAAAATTGTACTAAGTTTCACAAACAGTTACTGAGTTAATATACGAATGATTCCCGTATTCTCTGGCATGGGTGTCATTCCGATATATATATTTTTCTTTTTTCTTTTTTTTTTTAACCTTCAATTTCAACATTTCCTTTCCTATCAAATATTTTGGTATGCATATTCATCAAGCAATGCAGTCTTTATCGAGATGATACTTTAATTGATACTTAGTAAAATTTGTATTCTTCTAATAACTTGTCCAATACAACTCTCTACTAACTTTGGTCAGTAAATACCGAAAAAAATTAGTACCAAGTTTAATGAATAATTATTCCATTACTAATACGAATGATTTCTGAATTCTCAAGAGAATTTGGGAAACTTTCTGATTCCCCCCCCCCCCCCCCCCCCCCCCCCCAAAAAAATATCTGCCATTTAGGAATTGTTTACCATGCTGACTTTATTCTGAGATCTGAATTTGTTACTGGATCAAGGCTTAGTTGAGTTGAGATCTGTCCCTTTTAAACGTCAGTAGATGCAATTAAGAGATCTACTTTTTCTATATGTATTTTTTTGTTTATATATTTTTGGGCCTCAATTTTTTTTGTGTTAGGGGGAGGGAGAGGGATAGGGGGTTCTTTGAATGTTGCAAGCATCTTGACATGTTTGTTAGTTTGTGATTGCAGCTTACTCTTTTCTCGGGATTTGTCAGCTATCAAATGGTTCGAGAAGCCTATGATGGTATTATGTTATTTAACTTCCTTCAGTTTCATTTATTTCAGGAATCATCAACAGGTTTATTGTTCATCCATTTAAGATGGATTATATTTTTTTATCTCAGTGCTCTAACAGCTACAGACTAATCAAATATCATGATTGATCCAATTTAAACATTTGCTTTTTTCCTTTGTACTTTCTTATATTGTTATTGTCGACTTGTTGTAATAGAACCCCCAGAGGGCTTTACAACTCAATAATGGAATTCTCAAGTGAGATCGAGTATCCATATAAGATAGTGCTCAAATTCAGAATTCTTTTGACTCGAATCATATATTTGTAAAAGTAACAGGAAACCAAATTGATAAGTTAATATGAAATGCACTCTTGAATAATAAGTGAAATCATGGAAGTGAGAAATAAGTGCGGAAGTGCCTTAGAAATGAATGTAGAATGTTTAGCTATCTTCGATGTTAGAATATGTTTTAAACTGTGTAAAGTCCATTATTGGATCTCATATATTCTTTTTACAAACTTTCGATAAATTTTACTCAAACAGCTCGGGCTACCTAACAGGATACTTCAAATGAAATTTTGCAATTTACTTGGTATTGTTATAATGTTCTCGCACTTGCAGAATGCTTCACTAGAATTAGCAACCCAAAAATGAAAATAAAAAATAAAAAATATAGAGTACTCTGCTAAACCATGCTTTATTTCTTATTGCCTAGGATACGATCCGTTGCAAGAAATTCTCAAAAAAAATAGGATTCACGACCACAACCCATCTCATTTCACATCTTTATCTTTCAAAAAATATTTGAGATATATGTATTGATTCTGAGATTTGACCTTATAAGTATAAACTGAAAAAGTATCTAGTCCCATACTCCCATATATGTTGAGGATGGTTAGTGTAAATTTACCTTATATGACTACCAGTTACAATCTCATTTTTATGTGCACTCTGCTGTAGTATGAACTACATTATACCTGCATCCTGTGTTTATCTAATTCTCCTTTCTTTATCTCCCAACTTACAGCTGGCAAATCTGGATTCGGGAGCCTTCTGTCACTTGGTCATTCTGCTGGCAAAACAGACAGGCTCTACATGAAAGGTCCTGGAGGACGTGGGGAGGTTGAAGTAGCAGTTTCTGGTGTTTTAGGTATATTAATTACTCTTTCCTGCTTTGATCTAGTGATGTCACCAAAGCATATTGAATTATCTTCTTATGTTTTGGTTTTACTGTTTTGGCCGGACATAAATCTGAACTGATCCATTTATGATTCTCCCTCCGTTCTTTTAATGTCATGTTTCAAAATCATGTTTGTGACACAGAGTTTAGGATGCACGTGAACACATTTAGTTATAATATTTTTCAAATTTCCTTTGTTTAAAATTGCCCTTTAGATTCTAAAAGATTATATAGAAAAATTACGAAATATGTTTTTGAATGACGTAAAAGTAAAACTTGTGGCACAAACATGGTTTGAACTTAGACAATCTTCTTTTCCTTCCTTGCTTAAAGCTTACATTGTCAGCGGATGTGTTACCTAGAACGCGTCTCGGTTCTTGGAACCAATATGGGTACACGGTACTCTAGGGTTGTTTTATATGAGTGCTTATAATTAGAAATTCTTAAGATCTAAAAGCAATAAATCTGTTATAGAACTGAAGCAATTTAAAAGAGAATGCAAGAATAATTTTTTGCTAAAACTTTTTGGCGTCTTTCTTATTCAGCAACGGAGCCTTTTATAGGCAAAAAGAGTGAACATGTATACATAAAGTAAGATAGCCTATAGGCCAATGGTCTATACTCCTGGCTATTGAGTTAGGCAAATCAAAATATTACAATAAGATCGAAGCAAAATCATGGTTGATATATTTGCTTTCTCTGTAGCATCAGATATTACTATGATTCCTGACATGGATTGTGAACCACAAAATGTGGAAGAATGTCGGAAAAGGAAAAGATTGGCCAAAATGGAAAGATGCTATTCAAATTGAGCTACAATTATTATTGAAAACGAAAGTATTTGGACCAGTAGTCCAAACGTCACTGGGCGTAATCCCGGTTGGAAATAAATAGGTATTTGTACGAAAACAAAATGAGAAAACGTCTGATGGATGTTCTAACAACATACCTATATGGCTCACTTGATAGTAAGATCTACACAAGAATTCTTGAATGATTGGAAGTGGTTGAATCATAAAAACCCCATCACGTATATTCAATCAAGCTATAACGTTAATTATATGGGTTGAAACTGTCTGGTCGTATGTGGTGGAATTGACTTAAGTGATTATTAAATAAAAGACAAGTATAAAAATAATCAAGTATACCCATATGTTTTTATTAAGAAAACACAACGGATTTACTATCATTGTTGTTAGCACTGAGCAAAAAACGGATAAAACCGAATTACCGAACATAACCGAATTTTTTTAACCGAATTATTTCGGTTATTCGGTTATTTTGTATAATTCGGTAATAACCGTTTTAATATTTCGGTATTCGGTTATAATTACGGTTATTAAAATTTTGATATTCGGTTAATCGAATTACCGAATAGAAAAAAAATCCTTATTGTTTTGCTTACTTTACTTCACCGAATTAGTCTCTTGCACAGTTACACAAATGACAGATAAGTCATAACTCATAAGTGATAAAAACCGAATAGAATTAAAAACAAAAGTTTACTCACAACTCAAACTCTCTCTCCTCACCGCCTCACCGTCTCACACTCTCACACTTTCACAGTCAGTCTCACTCAGTCACTCTCAGACCTCAGTCTCGCTCCGACGCTCTCCGAGTAGCCGACAGGTGACGGCCACAGCAGGACCTTGACTCTGCTTTGCTCTGGGCCTCCGACCCTCCGGCACAGCCTCTCCCCCACTCCGACCTCCACGGCTCCACCTACGGCTTTTCTAGTCTCCGGCTCTCCGCGATTTCCTCCTCCGGCGCGATCTGTGTGCCTCTCAACTCACGAGTCTCAGATATCTTCTCTCTTCTCTCTTCTCTCACGAGTCACGAAGTTGAAGGTATTGTAGTCTCTGTTTCTCTCAAAAGTCTAGGGTTCTTGTCAGATTCATGAAATATGAAACAATACATATTTGTAACAAGAGATATTCGTTTCAGTGCAAAAGAATGGGTTGGTGTTTGTATTTTGATTTTTGTATGGCCTTGTGCTGAACAGGCGTGCGCTAGGATTGATTAGGTGCCATCAATTAACCCATATGGCCATATATGATATGGAAATCTCAAGTTAATTCTTGATCTGTTAAGAAGCCATGTGTAATAATACAATAGTTATAATTCTAGGTAGTTACTATCAGTGAACCAAGAGCAGTGCTAATTTGAAAAGAATCTGTAAATCTGTTTCTTTGATAAAATGGATTTAATTTCGGTTATTAACCGAAATTACCGAATTGTATATTCGGTAATTCAGTATTCGGTAGTTCGGTTATTCATAAATTCGGTTAATTATTCGGATAGTGCAATTTTGAGTATTTCGGTATTCGGTTATATCCGAATAGACTATTCGGTTCGGATATAACCGAACTGCTCAGTCCTAATTGTTGTGTATGTGGATGATTTTAATTTTGTTGTATTCTTGAAGAACTTACAAGAATTGCTATCTATTTAAAGTATGAAATTGAAATGAAAGATCTTGGACAGACAAAATTTTATCTGGGAATGCAAGTGCAACACTTGGCATTTGGAATTTTTGTTCATCAATCCACGTTTATTGGAAAAAAAAATAGTAGTTTTTATATGGATAAAACTCACCCTTTGACTACCTCAATGGTTGTTCGATCTTTAGAAGTTGATAAAGATCTATTTTTGCCTCAAGAAAGTGGGAAGGTAGCTCTTGAACCTGAAGTTCCATACCTTAGTGCAATATTATGTATCTTGCAAACTATACATGACCTGATATTACTTTTGCTTTCAACTTGTTGGTAATATATAGTTCTTCTCCGACTAAGAGGCATTGGGATGGGTTCAAGCACATATTAAGATACCTCCGTGAAATTATATATTTTAGGGTTATTTTATTCAAGAGAGTCAACGTCATGATTGGTTGGATATGCCAATACAAGATATTTATTAGATCCATACAATGGGAGATCACAAACAGGTTATGTATTTACATAATATGACACGGCTATATCCTAGAAATCTACAAAGCAGACCATGACAGCCACATCTTCAAATCACTCAGAGATTCTCGCAATACATGAAGCAAGTAAAGTGTGTTTGGTTAAGCTCAATTATTCAACATATCCAGGAGTCCTGCAGACTAAAATCAATTTAACACCTTCCTACAATTATATATCAAGATAACGGTGCATGCATCGCCAACTTACAGGAGGATATATCAAGGGAGATAGAACGAGGCACATTTCACCTAAAAAAATTTGCACATGAACTGCAAAAGAAGGGTGATATAGATGTGCATCAAATTCGGTAATGTGATAATTTAGCAGACTTACTCACAAAGTCACTACTAAATGCAACGTTTGCAAAACTTCAGAGTTAGATCAGAATGTGTCGACTCAAAAACTTATCGCAACATTGCATCAAGGAATAATGAATTCCCCTTGAGGGAGAGACTATACCATTTTTCCTTCGTCACGGTTTTTATCCCAATGGGTTTTTCCTGACAAGGTTTTAAACTTTTAATGAGGTAGCCCATTAAGGCATAATGTATTTATGTAAAAGATGTGTACTCTTTTTCCCTTGGCTAATTTTTTTTCCACTAGGTTTTCTTAGCAAGGTTTTTAAGGAGACAATCTTCTAAGAAAATCAAGGGGGAGTGTTGTAATATTTTGATTTGCCTAAATCAATAGCTAGGAGTATAGGGCATTGGCCTATAGGCTATAAAGCCTTTAAGGCTTTTTTGTGGATACGTGTTTCCTCTTCCTGCTATAAAAGGCTCCGTTACTGAATAAGAAAGACGCACAAAAAAGTTCTAGTAAAAATGTTTCTTGCATTCTCTTTTAAATTACTTTAATTCTATAACAGATCCCATATTTTCTCATCATGTACATGATTTATTGACATCTCTTGATTTTCATCTCTTATCCCTTTTGTGGGATTTTGTACCTCTTATTGGGGTATTGCCACTTTTGGAATAAGTGTTACTTCTGGGTTAGGTACTACTTTTGGGGTTCCCTTATTTGTTCTTTGTTTTCGGGGTGTGGTATCCTTCGCACCAATTAATCTCCACACTAAAAACGTGGTTTAGATTATGTTGTTGCCTTATTTATCAATTCTTCAGGAATTGGTTTTCTGATAAGTAAAACTTTACTAACATCATTAAATGCATCTGACATTTGATTTACAATATTTTGTAAATAAATAATTTTTTTAACTTCAATTTCACATTGTCCAGTGCAAGGATCAAGTGAATTTAATTTGATGTGTTCTATTATGACATTTCAGAAGCTAATGGTGGGAATACAAATTTGTCAAATGACAATCTGCAAAACATGCTATAAAAACATCTCCGGTTAAAGGTTCAAGATATCTAATAATAGATGGAGAATAAAAACCAACATAAATTTTAATTTTAAATTGGGCGCCTGTTTTAGTCCTTTGTGGAGGTGTAATTGGGACATTTATTACATTCCCAAAAACTCAAAAATATGAGATGTTGGGTATTTGACCAAGAACTAATCATAGGGGATAATACTTATAAAAAGTCATTGGCCTCACTCAAATGATGGTTATAATGTGAAGAATTACATGGCCTTGAACCGAAGTAGGTAAGTTGACCTTCAATATTAATGGACGCGCAATTAGTTGAAGTCTTTTTATCAAAGATTTAGGTAAACCATTTTGTTTATTTACACGAGGAATAGAATGTTCGATGGAGATTTCAATGGCCATACAACAGTCATTAAATGTCATTCGTGAAAATTCAGCTGCATTTTCAAGTCGTATTGACTTAATTGGATGATCTGGGAACTAAGCTTGTAACTTGATTATTTAAGCAAGAAGGTTAGAGAACCCAAAATTTTGAGAGGAAATGAGATAAACATGAGACCATCTAGTTTAAGCATTATTTATTAAAACCATGAAATATCGAAATGGGTCTGATGATGGGTGAATGAGTCCACTAATGTCTCCTTGGATTCTCTCTAAGAACCTTGGGGTTTCTTTATAAACTTTTGTTGGTAATGGTCGAACAATTAATTTTCTTAGAAAACATGCAGCACAAGGAAAAACACTTCTAGGGGAAACCTGATTCTTGAGGGGATGACCAGTATAATTTTCAATAATACGGCACATCATAGAAGTACCTAAATGATCAAGTCTTTCATGCCAAAGCATAAAGGATTTAGGATCTATGAATTTTGGAATAACAATAATATGAGACTCAATTGCTCTAATCTTCATACTATATAACCCAGAAGAAATTGAATAAAGTTTTTCTATGATTTTCTTCTTTCCGGAAATATTAGAGGTGATGAGAAGACAATTGTTATCATTTTCATTTGTTGTTTTGATGTGAAAACCATTTGGTCAAATATTTTTAAAGCTAAGTAAGTTTCTTCTTGATTTACTAGAATATAGAGCATTTTTTATAAAGAATCGTGTCTCACTTGGTAACATGAAACTAGCTTTTTCAAAACCCTTTAAGGATTGTATGAGTTGTTGCACTGTATATATCTTCCATGTTCATTAAAGGTTGGTCTATGTTGATGACACATAAAAATATATTAAATAAAACGTACATTTTATTTATAATATTATACATGCGGGATACATAATATTATACATGCGAGGCACATAATGAAAATTAATAATATTACACATGCGGGATACATAATTAAAACAAGAAACTAATCGATATCCCAAAATGTGTTTTCAGAAGGTTCAATTATGTCACCATTCTTTTCCTCATTATTGATGGTTTTTCTCTTGTGAGATTCCTGGTACAAATTAACCAGATGTTTTGGCGTACAACAAGTAAGCGACCAATGCCTTTTCATCCCACATCTATAACATACATCTGATTTGTTCTGTATCTATGGTGCATTTTCTTTATTTACCCGTCCTAGACTCTTGCCACTTCTGGTGGCCTGAATTGTTGCGATTTTGGGATTTGTTATGATGATCTTGTTTATTTTTTCGTCCCCGAGACCTCTTATTATTTTGTCAACTATTATCAAGTTTATTCTACTGGAATGACGTGTTATTAATATCTGGCAATGGAGTAAAACATGTCAGCCGTGCTTGATGATTTTTCAACAATAGTTCGTTGTTCTTTTTCGCAACAAGTCGTATAATTTTGTGAACTTACTCTGTATATTGTTGTGATATAGAATCATGTTGGTGGGATGAAAAGTTGAAAGCGTCTCTAACATTTGAGCTTTAGAAACTGGATCCCCACATGGGGCCAAAGTAGAGGTTATTCTATACACATTAGAACTATAATACGTAATTGATTTATAATCTTGAAGCCTTAAATTAATCCACTCAAATTTAGCGTTAGCAAGGACAACCAATTTTTGGTGGTCAAATCTTTCCTTTAGTTGAGTTCATAAGGTTAAAGGATCCTTGGCTGTTAAATGTTCAGTTTTTAAACCCTTGTCAATGTGGTGACTAAGAAAAACAATGGCTTGTGTATTTTGTGGCGTAGTTCCCTTATTTCCTATTGCGATGGTCTTTTACCCATTTGCGTTAAGGTGCAATTCTGCATCAAGGATTCATGTCAAATAGTTGTATTTAGATATTTTCAAATTTGAAAAATCTACTTTTACAAGGTTTGCCATTTATTCTAAGTTAAAACATAATAACTTTCATTATTTATTAAAATAGGAAATAAATAATTGTATTTTAAAAATATGATAATCACATCGGAATAAATTTTTTGGAGGCCATAATGGTGTCTTCATCGACATACTCAACTTTCCCCTGAATGGCATGAGACCACTTGAGTATAGAGGAGCTTACAAGGACTTGAATCACGATTGTGGGGATTTATGTTCGGCTTCCTACCAATAAGTCACCACCTCAAACACTGATAGAATACAGCATAAATGTATAAATGTTTATATTATTAGCATATCTTTTTAGTTAGAAGGTATGCAATCACTAATGTATATACAAGTATTATTGTACACATTAAAAAAAATATATGTACAAAACTGTAAATGGATCTTTCACCAAGCATGCGGTAGTCTGTGTAGTCAAGTTATTTTTATAAATTAATAAATGGTCAAAGATTCCTACCAAGTCTTGTGAGATCAACGAGGATAGATAATACCACTATAAGTAACAAAATTTAATAATGGGCAATAAAACATGAATATATAATTTAAGAGTTAAAGAACATAATCAGCAGTAAAGCCAAACCAGTTATAAGAATAAATTTATATTATCAGCGGCAAAGCCAAGCTAGTAGTTTAATAATTAGTTGCAAGAATTTAGAATTTACTGTTTCAATTGGTTAGAGCTTCGTGCAGATAACATGTTATAGAACTGAAGTAATTTAAAGAAGAATGCAAGAAGATTTGTTGCTAGAACTTCTCGTTGCGTCTTTCTTATTCAACAATGGAGCCTTTTATAGGCAAGAAGAGGGAACACGTATCCACAAAATAAGCCTTAAAATAAGGCTTTATAGCCTATAAGCCAATGGCCTATACTCCTTACTATTGACTTAGGCAAATCAAAATATTACAACAAAATCCAAGTTTTATAAAAGATTTTTAGTTAGATCGATCAACAAGTTAATTGTTCCATACATAATTTAGTACGAATGTGATGTTTGAGCATTTAATACTAAGTTAGAATATTAATATTGGGTTAAGTTATTTTTTGTCCACTGAATTGAACTCCAATTTATATTTACATTACCGAATTAATTTTTTTTCGTTTACCTCATTGAACTATAATTCTTTTTACAAATCATTTTAAAATCCATTAAGTTGTTTGACTTTTAATAGTTTGACTAGTCATAAGAGAGAGTGTGTGTGTATCATATTTATGTCAAAGAGACATTCCATGGTGGAAAAAAAATAAAATAATTACTTTAAAAAAAACAATATTTATAAGGTTTAATATTATCCCCAAAAAAAAAAAGTATTTTTCCAATCACTAATAGCATTTTTTAGGTTTAATATTATCCAAAAAAGAAAAAACAATGTATTTTTCCTTTTCGTAATTGTAAAGTAAAAAGATTTTTTTTTTAAATAATAATAATAATTTCTTGCAGCATAATTTATTTTCAATAGATTTTAAAATTTACAATATTCTAAATTGAAATTAGTTTAACATTAAAATTAATAATAATTTTTTTAAATATAATTGTTAGCACATTTTTATTTCTAATATACTTTTTTTATCGCTATATATTGTAATTTTGCTATGGCAGCCACATGGACGAATCTGGGAAACTCACGTGGATAATTGAATAAAATTAAGCTTTTTTATATTTTGCCATTAAAAGTCAACTGGTTTGGACAGATTTTGTAATGTTTTGAAAAAAAATTCCAATTCAGTGAGTCGATTGTAAAAGATATTAAGTGATGGATACGTAAATTAGTGGCCAGTTTAGTGAGGCAAAATTGATTTTTTCCTATTAATATTTGTTGCAACTACAGGTAAAAGTAAAACAACAAAAGAAATATTTAATTCTGTTAAATTTAGAGTATTGGTATGTAAGAGTATTATGTTTGGGAGTGCAAGTTTCAATATGTTGTTCGCTAGGTCAATAAGATTATCTGATAAATATGGTGAGAGCCTAATTTTACAAATTTACTTGAATATTCTTTTGATCTCTTTTTCATGATTAACATAATTTATTCCGTCTGATTTTTCTAAATTAGTATCTTATACTAATAATTTTGTGATTAGTATTATGAATTGTGTGCGTCTAATGTAAATGTTGGCACTCACTAAATCCTGGTGTTACCAAGTCAGATCAAAGCATGCAGGTATTGTTCCCTCACTCACCACATCAATCTTCCAACAAAGGGTTCGGGTTTGGTGAAATTGTTCATATAGCAACAACTGTTGCATCTGTGGCTGCAAAGCATGCCTATGCAGCTGCTGGCGCCAGCCGGAGTTCTGATGACGAAATGCTACCCCTCAAGTGCTGCTTGATGTCCATATCATTGCCCTGGGAGCAAATTGCTTATGACCTTTTGTTCAAGGTGAGATCTCAATCCATTAAATAGCTAAAAATTCAAAGAGAACTTTTCTTAGTAGCCCATGCTACTTACTAATGCCTTCATAGAGTATATCTTCAATCCTAAGATGGGGGCTGACTTGTATCTTTTTTGTTTCATAGGGAAGTCCACCAGTTGATTTGTAGGAATACGTTTTTGGGATGCAATCCGACATTGAAATCCAACTGTTTTGTAAATGAATCGAATTCACATCTTCAAGAACAGTAACTGACATGAAGCTTCAACATATCTGAGAGTCGCAAAGAAGAAATTTGTAAATAATTCGTATTAAAAACCTTAGGAACCTTTGGGAGTTGGGGCTAGATTACGCCTTCGGCGCCTGTAATTGTGTGGGAACATCATAAAGCAATAGCCAGAATATTTAGTAAATGCATGCTGTATCTATTACCGATACCAGGTTCATTGTTTCAATGTCTCATTGTTTTTTAGGCTGTCTCATTGTTTACTAGGCTTTTGTATTGGTCCAGTGATCTATTATTCTCTCTGACTCGGGAATGAAATATATTGCAAATTTATCAATTGATCTTTTTGTTGCCAGTTTTGCGGATGATTATTATTGTCTACTTTTCTAAAGAGGTGTAATATGTTGGAACCATCCTGTTATTATTATAATTAATCAACGTATTTTGCAATTATAATTTGGCAAAAAAATAAAAATAAAAAACTTTTGGAATCCATGGCACAACTATTTATGAGTACTCACTATTGCTTCTTGCTTTAAAGTGTTTTGCGGCGTATGATTATTTTTTTGTTTTTCTCATCTTTTTTTACACAAGCCATGTGCATTAAAAGGATGCAATATTCTATCCAAAAATTTCCTTTATTTTATATTATTTGATTATTGTTGACTTTTTAAATTCAATTTAAGAAATTTTTAAACTCAAAATTATCATAAAATCTTTTAATTTTAATCAATATAATGATGAATATTGTAAGCTATTTAAAAAGTATTACTCATTGTAAGTTTAATTAGTTCATAATTTTTAATAAGTCATCTTAATTTTGAGTTTAAAAATATCTTAAATTAACTTTTAAAATCAACAATAATCAAATAATTTATAAGAGGAGTACTTGGCTAATTAATGGAGCAAAACCAAAGAAGACAAAAGGCAAAAGATGAAATAAAGATGGAGGAATCAGGATGAAGACATTACTAAAAAAATAAAAAAAAAATTGGCTTAAATATACTTTAAAACTTTTATTTTTCACATTTTAAAAAACTCAGGTCGTTCAATTTTGGCTTAAATACACTTTAAATATTAAAGCTTTGTGCATTTTATAACTTAAACCCTAATCTTTTAATTTTAAGACATTAAATCTTAATGTCTCTAAATTTTTATAAATTAAAATTTTTGACCACCAAAATTTGTATTTCTTACCGAAATAAGGCATGTGACTCAAAATAAAAGGGTAATTAAGTATTTTAAGAGTATATATTGTTTATATTGGCTTCAATTTTTTCTTATTTTTTTCTTTCATCACACACTAATCACATTCCTACAATTTTACGTGTTTTCAAAGACAATGTTTAACATTTTATGTTAATGTGGACAATTAAATCTTTTAAGGGTATATGTTGTTTATATTTGGCCCAAATTTTATTTATTTTTTTCTTCATCAAAAACTTATCACGCGCTTACAATTTTATGTACTTTCAAAGATATTTATGAGTGAAATTACCCAAAATACTCTCATTCGGATCAATTATTACACTCTGGAGGCCAAAAAGTTTAATCTATAAAAATGTAAAAACATTAAAGATCAATACCAAAAGATTTTGTTTATAAAAATTTAAGGACATATTAAGGCTCAATACCTTACAATCAAAACATGCTTGCATTTAGAATTTGAGTTGTAAAACGCGGGAAAAAAAAAAAAAAAAAAAACTTAACCCCCTTTTTTCTAATCTTAAACAAGTACATGCACATGGAGCCTAGTCTTTAATGAAAAGAACAAAGGTAGAAAGGAATCTGGGATTCAAAGGATTACATTATTCTTGAAAATAAGAAATAGAAATTGAAATTGAATTGATTGGAGTATGCATCTAAATTCTAAAGCTTAATTGCATTTTAGCTCCACTATGATGAATTGGAATTTGTTAACATGCCAAAACTGAAAGTAACTGCCGAACAAGAAAAACCACCTGAACCAAACACTATCTCTATATAGTCTAAGAACTAAACGAATCTATTCCCTATCTAGGTAATATACAAATAATGTTGGTGCGTATTCAGCTTTTTAGGGGGGGGGGGGGGGGGGGGGGGGGGGGGGGGGGAAGCATCAAATGTTTGTTGCACTACTAATGTATTGATGATGCATTAGCAGTTTTTATTTTTATTTATTTATTTATTTTATTTTTACTTTTTCTGATCAGAAGAATATATTTTGATTAATCACATACATCTTTGTGAGAGAAATGTACAATTATTTTAAAAGGCAAAATAACTCGAAAACGACTTTTCCTTCTTTGAGGACTAGCCTCTCAGGAATACTACACTCGTCATAGAATGTTATTACGACACTGGTGAAATTTCAAATCACTACTAGGGGAAGTATGATTTTTGAGGGAATGATCATTAAAATTTTCAATAATGCGGATTTAAGATCTATGAATTTTGGAATAACAAATAATATGAGACTCAATTGCTTTAATCTTCATACTATATAACCCCCAGAAGAAATTGAATGAAGCTTTTATCCATGACATATTGTGTAATCTCAAATTTTGGGACGTAAAATTTGGAAGAAATAATTGTAAATTAAACCCATTATTATTAATATAGTGGAGATTCGGAGTTTGGCTTCTGATTCTTTTTTAACGGTTTTTCACGTTAAATATTGTATTGTTAAAAAACTCTCTTTATTTTATATTATTTGGTTTGTGTCAACTTAATTCTCAATATCATATACATTAAACTTTATGTTTGTGTTTATTATACACTTTCTAGTTAGTATTTAATATATGTGATTATATTTATTTATACATTCATATTAAACACTTCCGGCGCAAAGAACTATCATTTTCATTTGTATTTATTCAAGTTGATGATTATATTAAATATCTATAATAACTTGAATATTAATATTGTTTATATATATTAATTAAGCTTTTATACAAAGTCCTTTTAAAGAAAGTGAAAAACAAGTGATCAATTTTTACACTCTGAAAAATACCAATTTATACTTACAAATTTAGGATTTGTCAACTTGATAAATTGTGAACTGTAGTTCTTTTAAGGTAAGACAAAGGTGATTTATTCTTATAGATTAGATAACCCGTCTATCATTAGTGCAAACGGCTTTTATCCTTATAATTTTATAAGAAAAATTGATCTTTATGTATAAAATAAGAATTCGTAAATAGTATTCTCCTGATAGTGACAAACACTAACCAAATTGATCTTAACATATAAATTGCTATATTTATTACGATCGTTGATTTTTTTTTGTTACATATAATACTTGCAAGATCTGAACTTTAAATGTTGTTATCATATATATCTTGCAAACTAGTATATATGTGTCAAAAATGTGTTAATCTGCTTACTTAAGAAGCACTAATTAAAACACACAAACAAACTTTTTAAACAAAAGATACTCTTTTAGTGCGTGAAGAATTGAGTGATTTTGGTTTCAAGACCAACATCTCGTAAAGGTCATAGGTTCTAAGTGAGAAAAAAAAAATCAAGTTCTAAGATAACCGAAAGAGTATAAATACTCTAGAAAGAAATCTGGGTTTCTTGAAGGATATTAAGAAAGAGTAGTCCTAAGACTAAAAACAAATTTATATAAAGTTTTCTCCACCAATTTAATGAGTGAATTTTTATTAGTAAAAAATTCTCAAATCTTGTAGAAGAGTTTAAAAACTGGAGTAGTTATATATATATATATATATATATATATATATATATATATATATATATATATATATAATATACTCCCGTTCTGAATTATAAGATTATTATTGATTTTTAAAAAATTATTTTGAAATATTTTTAAATTTAAAATTAACATGATTCATTCAAAATTTAAAAATAATAAATCTTATAATCAGTAGTACTTTTTATGATATTTATAATTATATTAACATAAACTAAATAAATTTTTATTAATTTTGAGTTTAAAAATATTAAAAATTAATTTTTTTAAAATTAAAATTAATCTTATAATTTAGATATTTGTTTAAAAGGAATGTGTCAAACTATATCATTCTCTCATACTAGACGTCTCCCTTCTATTTTTAGGGTATAAATTTTTTTATTTCTTTTTATATAAATAATCTTTGTAATAGATTTTTTTCTTTATTTCTTTCGAAATGTGTCAGTCTAATAGAGAATTCTAAATTTGGGATAGAGGGAAGAATGCTTTTTTTCTTAATATAGTTACTTTAGCTAATCAATGAACTTTTTGAACGACCAAAATAGTGTAAACTGTGCATTAATTTAGGGCTGCAAATGGATTAGTAGGCCTTTGAGAAGAAGGAAGTAGAGAAAGGCAATTTTACCCCTATTTCACACTTTTGAAACCTCAAAATATATAAAAGTCATATGCAAATGCAGACTATTGACTTCTTTTTCTTTTCTTTTTTTTCTTGTTTTTTTTTAAAGAAAAATTGAAGGGCAAAAAGAAATTAAAAAGAACTTTACTGCTGGTGGAAAAGGGTGGAGAAGTTAAATTAATTGAGCATGAGCCGCTTTTTATTCTTATTAAAAACCTGAAAAGAGAAAATAATCATTACTCCATTAGGGGATAAACTTGTATAGAAATTAACTATATACTCCATAATTATACAGTGATGATTAATTAGTTATAATATATACTTTATCCGTTCTAAATTATAAGATCATTATTATCTTTTCATAAATTCGTTTAAAATTGACATGATTTATTTAAGTTTTCAAAACAGTAAAAACTTATAACTAGCGGTACTTTTTACGTAATTTATGATTTTAATCATTATACTGATATAAATTAAATGAATTTAACTTAATTTTGAATTTGAAAATATTTAAAATTAATTTTTTTAAAATCAATATTAATCTTATAATTTGAAATAGAAAAAATATTAAGAAACAGTCGTTGCTATCGCTCATGAATTGAAAATATTAATCTTATAATTTAAAACAGACAAAAAATATATATATATATATATATTGGAGAACAGACTGGAGAGCTGGAAATAATAAACTGGAAAAGAGAAACCAGTAAGTCTCTTTTGAATCTAATTTGTTGTTTCTGTTTTTGGTTTGATTCTTCGTGATTAAGCTAATTATCTGTTGGGCCCCTCCTGAATAAAAGCATATAAGGACACTCATGACCCGCCCATGAACCGACATAAATTAGTATTTGTCATACAAATAAATAAATAAATATAGGCTTAGAAGGGATGTTGTCACCACGGGTCCACGACCATTTTTGCCGTAACCCATTACCACGAATGCAGTTGTGTCACAATCAATTTCATTAATAATATATATTTTTTATTTTATCAATTAAAATTACTTCGTTTTATTTATTTGTCATAATTATCTAATTATGACAATTACAGTCGCGCACACACATTATCTCTCTCTATATATATATATAATGAAACGGTAAATATATATGTGATGAATTAAGATGTCATTTGTTCCACTCTAAAGAGTGATGGATCTCACCTAGTGACTATAAGAAGTAATATTACGATAATAAAAGACGGTTATAAAAAAATAATAATAATAATAAAATATTAAATTATAATTAATTAATTTTTTATCATATATGAGTGAATTTAATAATTATATTCAATCACTATCATACACATTATCTTATATTTATTTTCTTATATTCAATTTTTTATCATCAAAGTATTATTGAAAAATAAGAGCACAAATATCTCTACCAAATAAAACATCATCACAAATTTTTTATGTCTAGATATCTTTTAATTATGTAATTATAAACGTTAATATTAGTTAAAAAAATAAAATCTAACAATAAAATTGATCCTTTTTAAGGGGATAAAAGGAATATGTTATATGGTAGAATATTTCTTTGTATGATTATTTTCTTTCTCAATTTACTTCTTTTTAAAAAAATAATATATATTTAAAATTAATGTAATAAATCTCACATTTTATTTATGCATGTGTCTAATATGATTTATCTCAAAATTATTCTTAGTAATATTATATATTCACACCTTAATGTTGGGAAAGAGACTATAATTAAGCACGCACTCACAAATTACTTTCTTAAAAGACGAAAATGCCCTCACATTTACAAACATGGATAGGTTGATCCCACGTGTCCCTTCCCATCCTCCATAAATACCCCCCCTCCTCCACTTCTATTCTTCCCTTTTCTCCTCCTCTCCTCCCTCCGGTTCACTACTTCACTCTCAAAACAACATGATGTCCACCGAACCGGTCGAGTTCCAATTCTCTGCTGATGAAATCCATGAACTCTTGAATATCTTCCAACACCCCAGTACTTTCTCATCCGGTTCAGAAACGAACCGGTCGGTTTACTCAGAGGAAGAGAGAAAACTTAGACGTATGATATCGAATCGGGAATCAGCCAGGCGGTCCAGGCAACGAAAGAAGCGGCATTTGGAGAAGCTCACGGCCGAAATGAACAGGTTAGAAGGTGAGAACCGGGAGTTAAAGCAGCGTTTGGTCTTGGCAACAAATCAGTGTCAAGTTGTTATGAGAGAAACCGAGCGGCTCCGGTCTGAATATATCAACCTCCGAACAGGACTTTCCGATTTATACCAAATTTTGGTTTCCATGCAGTTGCAACAGAATTATCATTAGCGATTAGCCTTAATTAACCAAAATAATTAAGGCCTAATAATCTTTAATCTCTCTCTCTCCCCTTTGTAAGTAAATGATTAAAGTTTACTTAAGCAGCCATGCAACAAATAGTGAAGGCCTAGCAAGGTAGGTGGTTTGAGTCTTTTGGCAAACCCCGAGCTGTTAATTAGAAATTAATGTCAAAAATGAGTTTGAAGTTTATGTTTTTGTTAGTTCAAGTTTTCTTCATGCGTGTATGTGTTGTTAATTTTCGGACTTAACAGCTCTATTAAGTGATAAAAATCAGCTCAAGCATGATCCACGAATTAAGTCGTTCCGATTTAATTAATGATTTATTTTCACATTTTTTTGAACGCCCCTATTTTTGGAGGGATATCATTACAAGTACAAATGAATTTTTAATGCTGAAAGAAAGTCCCGCAATAAGCTGAGAGAAAAAAATCTTGGTACTAAAAAAGAAATATAATTCAACCGATCAATACCTATATTTAAAAGGTCAATTTGAGTTCAATTTTTAATTAATTTAATGATTAACCAAGTTAATTTGATAGTGATTCATATTATCCAATTAAGTTAACTAGGTAATAATAAATATTGTGTTTAATAATTACAACCGAGTTGACTTGATAATTGTTAATATTATGTTTAATTATTTGTTGCATTAGTTTTTTAATTTTTTTAATTATTGATGATAGGTGTGAAATTTTAGCATTGATTAATTGAATAATCATGTCTGTTTGTTTTTTGAGTTACATAAATGCATCTAATTATAATTATACTTAGTATGAACTATTGTGATTTTTTACACAAATCACCTCAAAAAAAGAAAAATTGACAATAAAAGAGAAAGAGATAGAAGAGAATTACAAATTTATTGGATATTTTACGAAAATTCATGCAACTGAGAGATTGAGAATATAATTTTCATTTTATAAGGAAACCCACAAATTAACCAAGTATTCTATTTTTTCTAATTAAGTTAAATAGTACTCAATTCAATATTTAACTTGGGTTGGACTTAGACCCAAATTTCAATGATCAAGAAAATTTGACAATTATTGAAATATAGATTTAAGTATAAACCTTTAATTGATTATAATTTTTTGTCATTTTATACATAAAAATTATTCAATTATTTAAAAAAATTATAAAATGACAAAAAAAAAATCTGCCTTGCACAGACTAATAAACTAATAACAATAAGAATTGAACCTGATATCTAAAAGTCCCACGAACTCACTGGCAATTAATGATTTATTTATAAACTATATACCCTAACCTTCGATCGGTTCTTAGATTAATGAACTTATTCAACATATTTTCTTATGATTTTTGATGTGATAAAAAATAATAACTGCAAGTGCACAGCGTCAAATTGAAGAACGGGTAAATACAGGTCGAACCACAGAGACTAAATTAATTTCAATGTTCTCTTAATTTATATTCCAAACAAATTAGAAATAAAAAGTGGTGAAGATGATTGATTAACTAAATAATGCAAATTTAAAAATTAATAACGAAAATTAATAATGAGAAGAACTACCTAGGAATCTAAATGCATTAAATACTAACATAATAATTAAATTATTCATTTCCTTAATAAATTTTCAATTATTCGGTCTTCCCTTAAAAATAGTGATTCATATAATTAATATGGGTAGACATAGATTATGAAAATTTAAGAATTAACTATAACTCATCAAAACTAGATTGAGCAAGCATGAATTATGAAAAACTCATATCTTAACAATAACCTATCAAAATCTCATAATTAATTTAGAACCAAAACGAATTATGCGCGAAGTTAAAATTGAAGAAATAAACAATTAAACATTAATATCGAAAAGGAAAGAATATAATATTATCCAATACTTAATTTCATCTTCATCCTAGATATTATAAATTTAGCTATCCATAAAATTCATAATAAAGAAAAACAAAATTTAAAACTACTAATATCAATTACATAAAACAAAATAAAAACTAATCGAATAATATTAAAAAGAAACTTTATTAAACTAATGAACAATTGTTATAAAAGTAGCAAAACAACTACATGCTCCTACTCCTAGAAGAAGAATAAGAAAATAAATTATATCATACTCTCTAAAATAAGACTCCTATTTATAGAGAAAATAAATTGAATCCTAATCTAATTTGGAATAGCTTGAATTCTTCTTTCCTTTTTGACTTCAACTTTTACATGGTAATCTTTATTGGAGTCCAAATAAAAATCAATTTTGAAAGCTTCTAGAATCATTTTCCAACTCAACTTCAATTATTTATTTATTTCCTGCAAAACAAAATAAAGTGTATTAATTAAATTAAATAAACATATTAAATAATAAAAATGGGAATATTAAAATGCATAATTACGTGTCTATCAAATACCCTCATACCTAGCTTTCACTCGTCCACGAGTAAAACAAAAAAAAAATAAAAAAAAATCTAAACTACCCCATTTTCGTAGAAAAATACGATTGCACTTATCATGTGCAACAAGCCTTTAAACCTCAAGGTTAACCCAAGTGGACGAGTTGTGTCTCGTGAGGGTTTGCAGTGAATATACCCACAAAATTCAAAATTCAAAATAAAAAATAAAATTTATTTTGAGTTTAACCAATTATGAAATTGAAAGAAAACTTATAAGTATTCATGGGCATTACATCTAAATAAGATCAAATTCAAAATCACATTTTCACCTTTATCAAAAATACACCATCTTCATTCTTAATACCATCCTTCATAAAATTAATTCCTTGTGATGCATGCATGTATATGTCATATAACTCTTAGTAAGGACTTTTACCGTGAAAATCAAACAAACTCAATTTTTTCTTTTTCTATATATATTTTTTTTATTCTTGACTTGTGCAATGTCTATTTTTCTTAGGCTTTTCAGAGTTACCCATTTAACAAGCGTTTGACCAATGATTCCCAAACCAGTTAGCTTTAGGGCCCTAGGTGTAAAGACACCCCTAAGGGCTTACTAACTCGAGTAATAAATGCCACAAAAATCAGACTAGTCAAACTGCTTATATCCATCATACTTTTCAACTTGATTTTTCTTTTATTTAATGGATATTGAAGCAGTATTTATTATGTTTCAACTCTTCTTTTTTCTTACAACGAGTGCGTTTTACGCTCCATCTCGTTGCACTGTTATTTTTTTCTTCTAATTTTTTTTTACAACGAGTGCATTTTACACTCTATCTCGTTGCATTATTATTTTCTATTTCTAATTTTTTTCTTGAAATTACTTGACTCGTAGTTTATATCCCACAACTAAGAATTAGTGCGAACGTGAAGTGTAAAAATGCATGTGAATTCTAATTTTATTCAAGATGGCATTACAAATTAAGACTTTTGTATCTTATCAAAGGTTCTAACGTTGTAATCTTTTAATCCTACTCAAAGTTTTTTACTCCATAGACACTTATTAGAATTAATCCAACTTATAAAAAGTCAAACAATTTTTTTCATTTTTTTTAATGTAAAAAGAATTAGTTTCATAAAAAATAAAATAAAATACATAAATAAAAATGCTAAATTCCCCCCATACCTAAATCAGGCATTGTCCTCAATGTATGCAAATGAATAATAAAGAACAAAGAAATAAAAGAATTGTACCTCGTATGGTGGGGTATAATGCTGCAAGAAAATATGGTGAGAAAGAAAATAAATGCACATATTTACAAATTTCATAAATCCTAAAACACATGTGATAGTAAAAGAGTGATGCAAAAAGGCAAGTGTGTGTGAACTTTTCTTGATTTTCAGGTGGTCTAAGAAATTGAAAATAATCAAAAAAATTATCACAGTTATGCTTAGAATCGACCTCAAGAAAATTTTTACTTATATTTTCAAAACATGAAACGATTGGTTCATTTTCGCCTTAAAATTTATTGACTCATGTGTAGTAGACCTCAATAACTCATTGACCTTATCTAAATATTCAAACTCATCCCAATTTTGATCAAAGCGATTTAAGAAAAAGTCTATTGGATCATCCAAAATCATAAGTTTATTTTCATTCATTTCTTGGGTCAATGACAACTCTCGGATCATGTTTATTTTCATAGGTTGGTCAGAAAAATCACTAGGTTCATTCCCACATTAAATACATTTAAGTTAATTGTCATGTTCCCAAATGTCAATTTCATTAGGTCATTTCTACAATTAATTAACGCATTAGAAGTTGCTAGAAATGGTCTACCTAAAATGACAGGAATTTGACCATTGGGGTTGGCAACAGGTTGGGTTTCAAGAACAACAAAATCGACAGGGAACACAAAATCGCCAATCTTAATGAGTACATCTTCAACTATTCCCTTTGGCACTTTGATGGAACGGTCAGCTAATTAGAGTGTGACTCGTCTTTTTTAACTCCCCTAAGCCCAAGATTTGATACACAGAAAATGGTAAAAGGTTAACACTCGCTCCTAAATCAAGTAAAGCTTTTTCAATTAAGGTGTCTCCTATGATGCATGAAATAGTAGGACAACCGGGGTCTTTATACTTCACAGGGACTTGGCATGACAGGATAGAACTAACATGAGCTGTTAGAAAAGCTTTCTTAGGAACATGAATGGTTCTTTTGTGTGTGCACAAATCTTTTAGACATTTAGCATATAAGGGGATTAGTTGAATAGCATCTAGAAGAGGAATATTAATTTTCACTTGTTTGAACACTTCTAGAATTTTGTCTAACTAGATTGACTGCTTGTTTGAAATTAGTCTTTGGGGGAATGGGGCTTTTGGTTTAAAGACTTTTTCATTAGACTCTGAAGATATGGTTTGATCATTTTTTTAACAATTATTTGTTAGATGGGTCTACTGACTCAGAAGTGGTGGGCTTTTCAGGCTGGGCTGACTGTGAAGATAGATTATTAGATTTATCAATTAAATTTTCCTCTTCTTCATTATCAATACCAGCATAATTGTTAAAATGATTTCTAAACCTTAAAGAGATTACAGAATTCACATGATTGACTTGGTTTTGGTTGTTTTCAAGTGAATTAGCATAATAAGGTTTTTTATTAGGGATTGAAAATTTCGAGTTAGTCTCGAGTTGGCTAAGAAACTTTCCCTTCTCTCTTTCACTAACTATAGTGGCCAATTAACTCATTTGAATCTCTAACCGAGATATGACTTGGTTACTATTTTGCATGAAATTAGTTTGAGAGTTCATTAAAGTTTCTTGAGATTTCATTAAAGATTTCATGCTTTTCTCTAAATTACTAAGTCTCTTTTCACTTTTATTAGGGAAACCTGGTGGACATTGAGGTGCTAAATTTGAATGTTGGTACGGACCAGGATTCGACTTTTGATAAGGTTGAAAAGTTTGATTTTGAGACCGATTGACCTGATTTGAAGAGTTATTTGGGTATGATCCTTGGTTCCATGCAAAATTATGATGATTTCTCCAACCTGAATTATAAGCGGGTGCAAATGGGTCGTTCATAGGTCTTTGAGACATTACATTGACTTGGTCAAATTCTTCAAGTTGGTTTACATGTAATGTATCCCTAGTTTCTAAAGCTTCAAGTCTTTTAAGTACACTCGCCAACTTAGCTTCGGTAGCAATTGAATTGTCAATTGTATGAACACCCCTAAATGACCTAGATTTATCGGTCTTTCGGGTGGTTTCCCATTGCATGGTTTTTTCTGCTAAGTCTTCTAAAAACTCTCAAGCCCTTTCCTCATCATTTTTTAGAAAATCCATTTGACACATTGACTCTAACATCGTTTTAGTGAAAAAATCTAAACCTTCGTAAGCAATTTGACACAATCTCCATTTTTCAATTCCATGGTGTGGACACTGGGATAACAAATTTTTAAATCTATCAAAATATTTCCAAAACGACTCGTTTTCAAGTTGGTAAAATTGATGAATTGCAGTCCTAATCTCAGAAGTTTTGTGATTTGAAAAATATTTATTTAGAAATGTAACAACAAATCCCTTCCAGGTTGTTATGAAATTATTCGTTAGGCTATATAACCACTTTTTAGCATTATCTTTTAAAGAAAATGTGATAAATCTTAGCCTAATCGAGTCTTCAGACAATTACTGAATTTTCATTAAAGCACAGACTTCCTTAAATTTCTAAATGAATAAATATGGATCTTCTATTCCAGTAAACCTGGGTAACATACTTATAAAGTGCGATTTTAGTTCAAAATTATTACCATTTACTGGTGGTAGACTGATGCATGAAGGGTGGGTAGAGCGGGCAGGATAACATCGATCTCTCAAAGAAACAGTTTGTGCAACTTCCATGTTTTTAGAAGTGAGGTTTTCTAAAGTGAAATCTGAAAAATCAATTCTTCTCACTAACCGAGATATTTTATCCCTAACCCACACTTTTTGCATATACTACTTAGCAGATAAGCACGTAAACAAATAAACACACAAAAATGAATAAGGAAAATAAAATAAAATAAAAACTACTTCTAAGGTCAACCTAACTAAAATCTAGACAGCTCCCAACTGTTCAAGTTACTCTTTAAGGTCCACCAAATTCAAAATTAATCACACCGCTAACCAAAGAAGTGTAAGAACGGCGGGAGTCTCTCCGTGGATACAGTGACTAATTAAATAACCGCGCGTCCTTTAGGCGTTTACCTTTTGAACCACTTGCCTAGACACCAGTAATATGATTAATTAGGAATTCAGACTCCTCTCAGAATTCCTTGTCCTAATTGAGCTCGAGAGTTTTAGGGGCTAACATCTACTTGATTTTATTAAGTCGGTTATGCAAAGTTAGGTTGTTTGTGGGCCAAGGAAGGGTGATAAAATCTCCACCTTATCTAGTTATGGTTTGTGCCCTTAAAGTCAAATTAAAAATAAGAATAAACAAATAAAATAAAAACTGTAAACAAATAAAATGTCTTAAAACTGTGTGAATTACGAAAGAATGAGAAATTTGACGTACCTCAATCCTCCAGCAATCACCACAGTTTATATTTAACAAAAATAAAATTAAAAACCTAAGCATGATGTGCTCTACGTGAGTGAATGCATGAATGCGGCAATTAGTTTTTAAACTAAAAATAATAAACTAAACTACTATTTTTTTTTCTATTTTATAAAAAAAAAATAAGAAAAATTATGGAGATACAAAGTACCAAGAAAGCGCAGCAACAAAATATTTGTGTTTTTGCTCCTTCGATCCGCTCCGGTAATCTTGAAAAAAAAAAAAAAAATATTAGTGATAAAAACTAATTCGAAAAAATAAAAATTAAGGAATAAGAAATTAAATCTAGTCCCCGGCAACCAAAAACTTGATGTGATAAAAAATAGTAACTGCAAGTGCACAGCATCAAATTGAAGAACGGGCAAGTACAGGTCGAACCACAGAGACTAAATTAATTTCAATGTTCCCTTAATTTATATTCCAAACAAAGTAGAAATAAAAAGTGGTAGAGATGATTGATTAACTAAATAATACAAATTTAAAAATTAATAACGAAAACTAATAATGAGAAGAACTACCTAGGAATCTAAATGCATTAAATACTAACATAATAATTAAATTATTCATTTCCTTAATAAATTTTCAATTATTCGGTCTTCCCTTAAAAATAGTGATTCATATAATTAATATGGGTAGACATAGATTATGAAAATTTAAGAATTAACTATAACTCATCAAAACTAGATTGAGCAAGCATGAATTATGAAAAACTCATATCTTAACAATAACCTATCAAAATCTCATAATTAATTTAGAACCAAAACGAATTATGCGCGAAGTTAAAATTGAAGAAATAAACAATTAAACATTAATATCGAAAAGGAAAGAATATAATATTATCCAATACTTAATTTCATCTTCATCCTAGATATTATAAATTTAGCTATCCATAAAATTCATAATAAAGAAAAACAAAATTTAAAACTACTAATATCAATTACATAAAACAAAATAAAAACTAATCGAATAATATTAAAAAGAAACTTTATTAAACTAATGAACAATTGTTATAAAAGTAGCAAAACAACTACATGCTCCTACTCCTAGAAGAAGAATAAGAAAATAAATTATATCATACTCTCTAAAATAAGACTCCTATTTATAGAGAAAATAAATTGAATCCTAATCTAATTTGGAATAGCTTGAATTCTTCTTTCCTTTTTGACTTCAACTTTTACATGGTAATCTTTATTGGAGTCCAAATAAAAATCAACTTTGAAAGCTTCTAGAATCATTTTCCAACTCAACCTCAATTATTTATTTATTTTCTGCAAAACAAAATAAAATATATTAATTAAATTAAATAAACATATTAAATAATAAAAATGGGAATATTAAAATGCATAATTATGTGTCTATCAATTTTAATATATATGTATATGTATAACTTAGTTATAGAGTAAGTGTAGGGTTCTATTAGGGCAAAAGAGTATCTATTTATATACGAGAAGATTGGGGAGTAGTTATTTTTTAAGAAAATTGTGCAACAACTTGTAATATAATTAACATTGTCCGGTACTTATTTTATGTTCTAATTCTCTCATTAATTTCGATATTATCTTTCCAAAAAAATTAATTAACTATCACAAAAAGTTAAATAAAAAACTATACCTTGCAGTTTTTTTTAATTGCACATACACCCAAGAAGATTATTATAGATTAAAGCAGTCTAACAATTAAACAGAGGGTGCTGATATATATATACATGTACATGCAAATTATATTGATATATATACGTAATTGCACATACTATATGGTTGTGTTGTACGAAATACATTGTAATATTGTACGGTAGAATCTTTCAATGCATATTAGAGCTCGCAACTATTAAATAGTAATATAGGATTTGCATCTATATATATATATATATATATATATATATATATATATATATATATATATATATATATATATATATATATATGTATATGTTTCGAGATTGAACCACCCAAAGGATATCCATGTTTAAGTTTGTGGAACATATATATTCTCATCATACCTCTCTACTCATTTCACATACAGATTAAATAATAGGATCACTTTAAAACTATTATCAAGTTCTACTAACAACTATTAAATCCACAGATGTGATCTAATCGTAAAATCATGCACATGGTTTTGTTGGAATATAAGATGCTTTTTCGTTAGGGATGGCAAAGTACTCTCTCTTTTTTTAATATTCAGCTTTTGTGTACAGTTTTTTGCTTTTTCCAAAGCTGTCAAGCCTAAAGGAATGGCGACAACACAAAATTTGTAGCCATAATTTGTGAAAGAAATGGACATTTTTTTAAAGAACCATGCACTATACTTTACCTGTCTGTATGACTAAAACTAACTACATCTAACTAAAGTGATTCGGGAGAATCTTGTACTATATATGTGATATATGTTGTTTCACCGGGTGCTAAATAGCCTTTTTTATTGTCGAGTTCCTACAATTTGTTTGAGAAATACTTCTTTTGTTTCAGAAAAATTGCAACATTTGTAAAACTTATAAATTTTATATATGTAACACTTCACTCTCACATCATAACATGTCGGATAGTTTAATATATATAAGCTGCTATTGTTAGTACTTGCGGTCATCATCTTCTTGGATGAGGTTGTGGTGGAAGTTGCGGTGGATTAAGACGATTCAAGTGAATATTATTGAAATAACGCATTAAGCTTGATATATATGGAATGATTTGACCAGAGTTCTTTCTTCTTTAAGAATATATTTTAAATTTAATTTAAATGATTGATATTGTAGAGAGAGAGAGAAATTGTCAGAGAAAAAATATATTTAGTGACACTTTTATAATTATTTTAGCTACATTTAACACTTTGAGCGACACTTATTGATCTAAAAATATTATTTTTCACTCTAACAATATCAACTATTTTTAATTTATTAAATGTTTAGTTTAATAGTGATAGCATGATAACGAAATTATAATAATAAACGTGAGAACGTTGTGCCATTTTTATTATTGTCAATATAAATAAAAATCTTTTTTTTATGAAACGGACAGAGTAATGTATTGGGGACTCGGGTTTTTTTTGTATTTTTTTTTGCTTCAAGATCTAGTCGTCCTTAATAACGTTGGGTGCTAATCAATGATGGTTGTGTGGTGGCTAATATATTTGATGGCTGGCAGGCTTGTTTGTCGGGATTATAATTTATGGGATTATAATTTAAAAATTATTAATTTTAGAATTAAACAGTCTTAGTAATATATTTTTTTTTTATGGGATATGATTATTTATGAAATAACTTAAAATAATCTCATGTTATATTTTTTTTTCCAGAATTAATTAAAGAATTAGATAAAAAAAAATATATAGTTTGGACTATTATACCATTACCAATAAAACTATAATTTAAACTTATTTGTACATCAAAAAATGATGGACAATTAACTATAAACTTTTAAATACTGTTGAAATAATTTAGTGAAGTGAAAAACACAAATTGAGAAAACAAGAGCAATATTAGCTTTTTAATTTTAAGCAAAAAATTTTAATAGTCATTATATATAGGGATTAGATGAAAGAAAAATATATTTTCAAGTTTTACTAATATTTTTGTTGTGGGTTTTTAAAACGCAAGGGCTATATCTGTTTATAAGGATTAGACTTAGAATAGTATTATTAATTTCAAGTGTCTTATTTATTTTCAAATTTAAACTTGAGATTATTAGTCTAGAGATTATAAAATAGCTTAATATAAGGGACTATTTAATATCATATTTAACCAGGTATTAAAATTTCTATCATTTGGGATTAAAAAATTTTAGACAAAATTAACCTCAATTTTTTTTTTTTAAATAACCATAATATTCTATTATATTCATTTATCAACCTCTTTTGTTTGAAGTGTTTTGCAAGCCGATGTGTGTGGTGGGGGTCTTCCCTGTTGTAAAGGCTATGTGTAGCCTCTCTCTTTTTTTTGTGCTCTATCTTTTGTACTGTATGGCTCCTTTTAATGTTTAGTGATAATTTCCTTTGTTTGCAAAAAAAAAAAAAGTAGTTTATAATTTGTCTATTAGTAAATTATCAACCTCCTAATTCTTTACTCGCACACAGCTGCTGCATCGTCACACATGGTATACAAACATATAGGCTATATATATTTACCGAAAATTTAAATTAAACTTTTTTAATAGAACGGAGAGAATATATATATATATATATACTCTTTATTAATAGCATAAAATTATTAAAAAATATAGACTTAAAGGATATAATTTTATTCACATAAGTCTAATTCAAGTTGCTGTTAAACCCCTAAGTATTAAGGGTATTAATTCTAGCATACTTTTATGTATGCGTGATGCTAGATATTTAAATTATGTGCTCAGCATCTTAGACATAATGGAATCTAGTTTGCATAATGGATCTGTCCATTTTAACTGCTTTTCAGATTTTACATTAAGTCTAAGTGACCCACATTTGTTAAAAGCATTAACTTTAAATATCAAAATTGCTAGAGAAATCACTCAAATGATTGAGGGATCTCAGGCTCTTGCTTTGATATTTAGAATTTATTATAAAATTATGAAAACTAATTTAAATGTGAAAGTATTAAGTAAAAGTCTTAAAGATAAATCTATTCTTATTCAGAGTAGCACTAGTGATACTAATATCTAAGTTCCAAATACCATTCTTTGGACAGATATAAATCTCCCGAGGCAATGGATATTAGAAAATAAAATTTTCCAAAGACCGATTAATAATAACAAAATGAATTTAGAAAACATTAACAATACCTAGATGGAACTGTCAGAATAAGTTTTGATAATTCAAGACTTAGGAGACCTTTAATTATTGAAGATATTGATAGTACTATAACGCCTTCCGTTATTAGCACTACGGCATCTCCTAGAAAAGATTCAGAATTATTAAATAAAATCACACTTCAAAATATTAAGTTAAAAGAAGTTATTAATGAAGGTCAGACTAGTCAACCCTACTATAATAATGAATCTGTTAGTCAAGATGAAGATGATGAATAACAGTTATCCCCTACTCAGTCCGATTTTGAAACAAAACATGTTCACCACCAACTTTGAGTTATATAAAAAGAATTTAAAGTCAAATGGAAAAAATTAACTAATGACTTTAATTCAAAAGAAAATAGAAGTAAAATGCATCAATTTCGAGAAAATTATAATGAAATCGATAAAGAAAAAATAGTTAAAAATGGAAAAAAAAATTATAGTTAAAGAAAAGATAAATATTACATTTTATTCGTGGTATGAAAAATATTACAGAAAATGCAATGTTATAACTAAAAAACAGTGGGTTAAGAAAGATAAAACTAAAGTTTTCTCTAGTCATCCTCCTTTGAAAACAATAATAATATAAGTTCAAAACACTTTTGTCATTGTTAGTCCTTTTAAGATTGCTGAAGGAACTAATATTAATGAAAAGAAGATTATTGAACAAAATAATTTCACTAACCAATATTTAGCAACTATAGAAAAGCAGTTAAATAAAATTGAAGAAAAATTTGAAGATAAAATTATCAGTCAAGATGATAAAATTGAAAAACATTTGTTAAACTTACCCCAAAATAGGCAAAGTCTAGGATTACCTAGTTCTGATAAACAATTAGTTAAAACCTTGGATAAATTATTTAAAAATCTAGATACTACTGCTGAGTCTAGTGTATCTAAGTCTTTAACTGTCATTGAAAAATATGATAGCCAAAGCGAAGATTCTAGTAATAGCGAGTCTACCACCACAGATAATTCTACTATTGAAGCAATTGAAAATCAATTTAAAAAAATAACTTTTAAAAACTCAACTGCTACCAGTCAAATAAAAAATTGGTATTCTAAACCTACCCCTCCAGACTTATAGTTTGAAAAAAAGAATTTAGATAATCAATTTCTGTTTCTGCAAATAAAATTTATGAATGGAACATAGATGGTCTAAGTGAACAAGAATTATTAAATAAATTAAATCATATGTCCATAGTAGCTAATAGTTATTTTACTAACTATACTGCTCTAACCCAACCAAATATTGTTGAGTTACTTGCTAATGGTTTTACAGGAATATTTAGGTCTTAGTGGGAAAAACACTTAATTGAAGACTCTAGGTATAATATAATCCATGCTGTTCAAACTGATGAAGAAGGTAACCCCATATTTAATGAAGAAATAGGTTTCGCACATTCTGACGGAGTCAACACATTAATATACACTATAATTAAATATTTTATTGGAACACCTAGTAACATAACTGATAGCATTCATGACCAATTAAGCAACTTATCTTGTCATACCCTAAGTGATTTTAGTTGTACAAAGATGTGTTCACCTCTAGAGTTATGATGCGTGATGATAGTAACAAACTTTTTTGAAAAGAAAAATTTGTTAATGGATTACCTAATTTATTTGCCCATAAAATCCGTGAAGAATTAAGTAAAAACCTAGGATTTATTGATTATGATAATTTAACCTATGGTGATATAATTAGTCAAATTCAGAAAACAGGTCTTAAAATGTGTATTTATTTTAAAATCAGTAAACAAGCTAATAAAGATAAAACGAAAGTAAATATGAGTTAGGTTCTTTTTGTAAACAATATGGTTTGCCCCCTGTTGCTCCTTCTAGAAAGAAAAGTCACCATAAAAAGATATAAAAATATAAATTCAGAAAACATAAATACAGTAACAAAGAAAATTATTATAAAAAATCACCTAAAAATATAAGTTACAAAAAAACCTTATAAAAGAAAAATTTATAAAAAAATTTGATAAAAGTAAAGTAATTTGTCATAATTGTGGTAAATTTGGACATTATAAAATGAATGTAAGGTTAAAGAAAAATTAAAACGATTAAAAATATCTGAAGAAGATAGTAATCAGATAATTGAATTATTGAGAATAGAAAAAGATTCTAGTAACAATGAACATGAAGATTTTTTCTAGTCCTATAGTTCCTTTGATAATACTTCCACTTCTAGTAATGAAAGTCCTAGAATAAAACTTGGGTGTACTAATACCTGCTGTAATAAAACTTTAAATGTTTTAAGTAAGCAAGAAGAAGAACAAGGCTTATTAATTGATCTAATTAGTAAAATTTTTGACCCTCAATTAAAAATATAATATATTAAACAATTAAAAGATATTTTTAATAAAGATATCCCAATTAATAAAATGAATAAATTAAAAGAAAAATATATTTTTAGTCTTAATAAGACTTTAGAAAGATTTAAAAATCCAGTAAAAGAGATAACTTTACCTGAATTAAACCTAGAAGTTAATAATTTAAAACGAGAAATTTCTAAATTAAAGTCACAAATCCCTGAGTTAAGAAATGAAATTAATAAACTTAAAGAAAATGATGCATTGTTATTGTTAGTTAATAGCTCATCTGATAGTGAAGATAATGAAAAAGCTGAAACTTCTAAAAATAATAATCCAGATAGTGATAATGAAACCATAAGTCAACAAGGATTATCCCTAAGTATATTAAAATCTCTTACTATTCAAAAATGGTATATTAAAGTCATTATAATTATTAATAAAACTTTCAAATTAGAAATTTCTGTCTTAGTTAATACTGGTGCTGATTTGCATTGTATTCAGGAAGGCCTTGTCCCGACTAGATATTATGTTAAAACCAGTGAAAGAATGACTTCTGCTAATGGAAGTAAAATAGAAATAAATTATAAATTGCCTAAAGCTCATATTTGTCAAAATAATGTTTATTTTGATAGATCTTTTGTTTTAATAAAAAAATATAACAGATAAGATTATTTTAGGATTTCCATTTATAGATTTTTATATCCTTTTACTACCAATACAGATGGTTTGACTACTAAACATTTAGGTCAAGAAGTAACATTTTTATTTATTAATAAACCTAAAAATAAAGGCTTGAGAATAATTCAAGATGAATCAATTTTTAAGAATTTAAACATCTTAAATAGTAAGACAAGTCAATTAAAATACCTAAAAGATGAAATTAGGTATAAGAAAGTTGAAGAACGTTTGAAAAATAATAAGTTACAAGAACAAATAAAATATTTTACAAAAATATTAACTGATTCTGTTTGTTCTGATCTTCCCAATGCTTCTTGGTACAGGAAGAAACATATTGTTAGGCTACCTTATGTTATAGAATTTAAAGAACATTTAATTCTTCCTAAGGCTAGACCTATTCAAATGAACCATGAACAAATGGAATATTGTAAAAAAGAAATTGAAGACTTATTAAAAAAAGGATTAATTAGAAAGAGTACATCTCCTTGGTCCTGTCCTGCTTTCTATGTTAATAAAAATTCTGAGATAGAAAGAGAAATCCTCATATTAGTCATAAATTATAAACCCCTTAACAAAGTCCTAGAATGGATTCGATATCCATTACCTAATAAAAAAAGATTTAATTAAAAGATTAAGTCAAGCTGTCGTTTTTAGTAAATTTGATCTTAAGAGTGTATTTTGACAAATACAAATTAATGAGAAAGATAGGTACAAAACCGCTTTCAATACCCCTTTTGGTCATTATGAGTGGAATGTCATGCCTTTCGGTCTTAAGAATGCCCCTAGTGAATTCCAGAATATTATGAATGATGTTCTAAACCCTTTCAGTCATTTTGCTATTGTTTACATTGATGATGTCCTTATCTTTTCTAATTCTATTGAAGAACATTGGAAACATTTGAATTCATTCCTCCAGACAGTCAAAACCAATGGTTTAGTCATATCATCTACAAAGTTCAGTTTGTTCCAAATAAAAGTTAAATTCCTTGGTTATCATATTCAATATGGGACTATTCAGCCTGTTATTCGAGCTATCCAATTTGCTGACAAATTTCCTGATAAAATTCTTGATAAAACCCAGTTACAAAGGTTTTTAGGATCCCTAAATTATATTGGTGAATTCTATGAAGACCTGCGTAAACAGTGTAAACCCTTATTTGAAATATTACAGTCAAATCATTCCCCTTGGACTGATATTCACACTTCCATAGTCCAAGATATTAAAAAATATGTCAAAACATTACCCTGCCTTGGCATAGCCAATCCCACTGCATTTAAAATTGTTGAAATCGATGCCTCAAAAATTGGATTCGGAGGTATTCTAAAACAAAAGTTAACCCCTACTTCTCTTGAGCAGATTGTTTGTTTTTATTCTCATGCTTGGAATCTTATTCAGAGTAATTATTCTACTATTAAAAAAGAGATTTTGTCTTTAGTTTCATGCATTAATAAATTTCAAAGTGATTTACTAAATAAAATGTTTTTGGTCCGATTAGATTGTAAATCGGCTAAATATGTTTTAGAAAAAGATGTTGAAAACATTGCCTCTAAACAAATTTTTGCAAGATGGCAATCTATTTTAAGTATTTTTGAATTTGATATTGAATACATTAAAGGTAGTAAGAATTCAATTCTAGATTTTCTTACTAGAGAATTTCTGCAGTCAGAAATCCCAAAACATAATCAATGAGTGTGAAAGGTGGTGCATTTTCAAGTGGGGCAGGCAAAGGCAAATCTGCCCAGGTAAACTCTCCTACTCCTACTCCAGTTACTGGAACACTTGTTCTTCACCCCAGTTATCCTCCCAGATCACCCTCTACTAATTTTCAGGTTTTAGGACAAATTCTTAAACCTTACAGTTCAGCCTTAGCTAGTCAACCAAAGCCTTTCGATCCTTTTGTAAGCCAAACCAAGTCAACAAATCTAGTTCTTCCTAGATCCGAATACATTCCTAGTTATGAAACTAATCAGTTTTACATTGAACCTGCAATAACTTCGAAAAATGACCCCATTTGTAAGACCCCGAATTTTATGAAATATAAAATTTAATTTTTCTTCATATATATTTTTTCATGAAACAGTAAGTGGTTAAATTGATAAAGTTAAAAGTTAAGGATGTTATGTGTAAATTATATTATGTTGGACAATATTCGTTTGGTCGGGGAATATTCGTTCTGTAGGGGAATATTCGTACGACGGCACCATACGAACCAATCATTGGTGGACCCCACAACGAATAATTATCGGATATAAAAAATGACATAAATAATTTTTAATGGTTAATGGTACTATCACTTTTAATTGTTAAAATACTCAGTGGTAAAAGAATAGTAACACACGGTATTGCACAGTAGCACACGGCATTGCACAGTGTTTCGTATTATTAAACTAATAAAATGGTTATCGTACAATATTTGACTTTATTGTCACATGCACAATAATTCATAATATTAAACTGATAATTGTTACAGTAGCATATGCACAATAATTCACATTATTGAATCAATAATTGTCATTACACAGTAACGTATTCTTTCTTTTATATATTTTCTGCATTATTGCTATATCTATTATGATGTTAATTAAACTGTTGTATTTCATTATTAATTAATTTGATATCTAACTCAGAGAGCCAACTACACTGTATTTATAACAATTAGTCATAATAATGAATAAGTGTGAATTATTGTTGAATAATTGAATTGGTAAAATTATTTGTTTATAATATAAAGTTAGGTGATATAAAATGAATGGTATAAATTAAAATTTGAAATGGATGGTGTAGATTAAATATGATCTTTAAATGAATGGTTTAGATTAAGGAAATCTTAAAAGATGAAATGAATGGTATAGATTAAAGATAATATAAAATTTGAAATGGATGGTGTAGATTAAAGATGATCTTTAAATGAATGGTTTAAATTAAAGAAATCTTAAAAGATAGATTTTTGCCTACAAATAGAGGCCTTAACTTAAGAATTTTTCATAAACTTCCTTACTTGTTCTTTCTTTCACTCTTTAAATACTTCTTGTGTAAGTTCTCTCTAAGTGTGCTTAAGTCATCTTGAGTATTTGTGAAGATCTATAAGTTTACGTGTACTGTTCAAGTTAATCAACCACATTTAAATCAATATCCAGTCACGTGTTAAGGTAAGGAATATCATCTTCTTTCATATTCTATTATTTAAACTTATTACGGTAAGGGATTATCATTCTTTGATTCTCGAAAATAATATCGTTTCTCTCTTACTCATAAGATGTGTCATTTATTTTCATGTATTAAATTATGGGAATAACCTTACGACGCGGATTACCGTCTGTTGGTGAATAACCTTTCGTATTCATTCCTTATTAATCTCTGAGAATAACCTTACTGCGAGGATTACCACCTGTTTGGTGAATAACTCTTCGTATTCAATTTTTATTAAATTGTGAGAATAACCTTACGGCGCGGATTACCGCTTGTTGGTGAATAACCTTTCGTATTCATTCCTTATTAATCTCTGAAAATAACTTGACTACGCGGATTACCGCATGTTTGGTGAATTACTCTTTGTATTCATTTCTTATTTGTCTCTTGTGGAAATAATTTGTCTACACAAATTATCGCATGACACTTTTATTCCATATTCATTTGTAATATCATTTTATTTCATATTCGTAAGTGATATTATTTTTCTTTATACTCATAAGGAATACCATCTTTTTCAACTTTCATTATTCAAACTTACTATGGTAAGGGATATTAATTTTCTTCACCTTTTGTTAATTAAACCTGCTACGGTAAGGGATATTATTTTCTTTCATACACCTAAATCGAAACTTATTATGGAATTATTGCTTCTATAATTCCTGAAAATATTATATGTTCCATAATAGTTGCACTTCATCATTTCAATTGAACCTTCCTATTTACGTGAACCTTTCTATTGAACTGTAACCATTATTCTGAACTATGGATCTTGAATATCATTTTTGAATTTCACTCCACATCATGTTGACAATTTGGACAT
This sequence comes from Hedera helix, assembly GCA_947179155.2. Classification (NCBI taxonomy): domain Eukaryota; kingdom Viridiplantae; phylum Streptophyta; class Magnoliopsida; order Apiales; family Araliaceae; genus Hedera; species Hedera helix. The sequence goes on along the minus strand of OX359283.1, from coordinate 14,429,219 downwards.
TATTTGAATCTGCACAAAGTAAACTTTCGATACTTATTGTTTATCCTATTTCTTCTGTTCATCATTTGTATCACTGTTATTTGTACTAATCATCAAAAATCAAACTGTTATGAATATCGGCCGGGGGCACAGATGTGATATAATTGTTGAACATATGATAGGTTAAAGGCGATGCATCTGTTCGGTGTCTTTTATGACACGTGGTGAAAGTTCTCTTTGGCCCGTAGTGCAAAGATGAACTGTTGTTTGGTATGATTATGACCAAAGGCTCAATACTGGCATAATCATGACCGTTGGTATTATATTGAATATCTTTGGCCCGTAGTGCAAAGATGAACTGTTGATTTGCATGATTATAACCAGAAACTATGAGTTTGTATTTTCATGGTCAGTGGTGTTTCAGATGATAAAAGTTGATGATGTTTTTCCTAAAAAGAGAAGCGAGTGGACACTATTGTCTGCATTATTCTTCTAATAGATTGCTCATTCCGCTACTATTATTGATCTAAACATTGTTCAAGAATTTAACTGTAGTTTTTGATATAAACCTTGTAGTCTATTGTATTCTATTAAGAACTCAACTGTTGAAGGCTAATGATAATTTACTCGTCATTATCTTAGTCATGATATTCTTTACTGGGCTATTTGAGCTCACCCTTTCTTTTTGTTTCATTATTTTTCAATAGGAGATAAGAACGTAACTGGGTCTAGCCGAGGGATGGAGTAAGAGTCCGAGGGATAGCTATTGTAGTCTTCACGTGTTGTAAAATAGTGTGACAATAATCGTGAAAGACTTAGTTGTGTATTATTATACACTGTATTGTTGTACGTTGCACTACTTGTAATAATTTTGTTGTAGTCTTTTAACAACTCAAGTTTGGGCTGTGTGGGCCGTGTGGGCCCAAATTTGGGGGCGTCACACTATTAAACTTTCTGCCTAGTTTTTCCCCCCCGGTTAGCATTTCATACCCTTTGCTCCTTATAAGTCACTTTCCTTTTACAAGGATTTATTGATCCAAACGGAGTCAATAACTATTAAACCTATTCATGATAGAAGTGATAACACCAAGATCATCTATCATTCTTTGTATATTAAACAGATCATTCCAAGTTAGGATAACCATCACTCAGACCTGAGATCTCTTACTAACACGAGTAACCCTTTACTTTGCAAAGATAATGCATATTTCAGTTATTATGATTATATGAAAGCCTAGCACAAGATCTTTTTGTACCAGAACCCATCCTTTAGTCACTCATGGTTCATCCAATTTGATCATAAATTTAAAAGTCAAATCCCTTTCTGGTTCACTATTTGGTGGTCTAGATACGGGCCTTTGAGTTCTATTCTTCTAGAACTCCTTCTTACCCAAGTAAATCATTTCAGTAATAAATCTCCATTTAACCAAAATTTTGAAGGTATTCCCATACTGCTCCGTTTTGTTAGTAAATACAAAATTCTTTGGATATTAAAATGGCAGTATAACCTTACTCCCTCCAGTCAACTCCTTGTAATCACCAGAATTTTCTTTGTTAAATAGTGGGATAAGTTTGATATCAACAAAATTGTCAAACAAGTCCAAATTGAATTTTCATTAACTCCAGTTAAACCAGTCTTAGCTTCAACTTCTGGGACTATCAAAATTAAGCAAGAAAAATCAAGCCCTACTAGCTCTATTGATCTTTCCAACATCAACAGCTGTTCGATTTTAGAATTAAAGCTAATGGCTGATACAATTAATCAAAGAGTTTCAGAGTTACATCAAGAAATTGATGAAGAAAGCTCTTCTGTTTTCTCTCATGAGTCAGCAGCATCTAGTAAAAATTCATACGAAAGTATTTCCCTCTAAGATGTGCATGACCCATTTGTCTGATCAGTCTTCGAGGAATTTCCCCTTTAGTCAAAATCAGTATGCTTCTTTATCGAAAGTGTCTCCCTTTTGGCATCTCGAGATACCTTTTAGTAAAGCTTACTATTCATCAACAGTGAAAAGTGTCTGTAATAGTAAATTATTCTCATTTCAGTTGAATTTGAATTTCATTTCAACTCTTTAGTCACTTGTATTTAAGGAGGTCGAAGGCTCAGTGTTTAACACAGAATTTTCTGTAAGCTACAATTCTCTCTCCCTTTGGTACTTGGTGTGATGTCGCAAGCACCCAAAAATAAAATCTTACTTTGAAAAATAAATATGTAGTAGTGCAAGTAAGAGTCGATCCCACAGAGAATGATTAATTTAATTTTATGTTTTGTAAACCAAAATTGGGGGGTTTTTAATTAAATAAATAGTTTAAATAAAATTAACAAAAATAAATATGTAAGTAATTTAATGAAATAAATGAGAAGAAAAAGCCTTGGTTTAAGTCAACATCCACCATCAAGAATTTACAACTGATCACTGATGCAAGAATAACTCAATTCATATTTTAACTATTCAACGTGAAATAATTACTCTCATTCGAATAATTTTTCTATCTCTCCTTAATTTTAGTTAAGCAGAAACAAGCGATCTAAATAACCCTTACTACTAAATAATCTCAGACAAGCGCTAAAGATTTAACCTAGTAGCAACATAAAGAAATAGAGAGATCGTTGAACTAAACAACATAATCCAAGCGTCTGCATTTAATCTAGATGAATATTTTTTCTAAGATAAAATAATTTTTGATCTGCAAAATAATTATTAAACTTAGTTGCTTCATAAATTAAAATGACCAAATAATTACGGATTTGATATTTAATTTAGCAATAGATTTCAACGAATAATAAACTAGTATGCATCATAGCAATTAAACGAATTAATCATAAAATTAAACACATAAAAATATTCAATACTTAAAATATAAATTGAACAATTAAAATAAATTAGATCTCACAGTGTATAAATCTTGATGGCTTCAATCACTTAAACCAAGAAAAATAATTTAGCTACTCATAATTGTAGAGAGCATCAAAGAATAGAAGATAGGATTTTTATTCTAATGAGACTTGTATCTTACATTGTGTGTCAAGCCCTCTAGTTATAGGCTCCAAAATCCTCCTAACCGTAGTAGGATTTATTATTTCCAAACACTAATAGGATTTAAAATACAAATAAAAGTAAAAGAAAAATAAAATAATTATTATCCTAACCCTAATTGGAATTAAAATCCAATTTGGAATCAAATTAATGCAAAATTTTGCGAATAATTTCGTTTTGGGCAATTTTCGCGCAACCAAACACGCCCTTCGCTACAGTAACCGATCAGCGTGCTAGCCCGCACATTGCGCGGCACCCTGATGCCTAAACGACGTCGTTTCGTTTGCTTTCTTGCTGTTGTTCTGCATACCACGCGCATTGCCTAAAAGCTCTGATGAAACGACGTCGTTTCAGCTACTCGGTCACTCCATCCACGTGCATTACGCGCACGCCAACTTCGAAAATTACCAAAATGTCACCGGTTCCAACTTCAACTTAATTACGAAATTGTCATCAGCAACTTTAATTACGATTTTGCCACTAGATCTTTGCAGAATTTACAGATTTGCCTCCAAGCTTATTTTTTCTATAAAATAAAATATAAAATAATTAAAAATAAATAAAAATAATATAAAAATAATAATAATCCATAATAATAAATAAAACACCTAAAACACTAAAAATACTTAAAAACTTATAAATAATTAATTATAAAAATACCTAATAAATTGATATAAAATCGACTTATCAAATACCCCCATACTTAACTCTTGGCTTGTCCTCAAGCAAAACAAGAATAAAAATTAAAAATAATAACCAAACAACTTACTCGAGCAACAGATTAATTTAAATTTCAACCTCAGCTTCAAAGATTTTTGAATGATAACTCAAAGAAAATTTCAAAATATGCAATGATCAGAACTTCAACATATTTATCAATTTTACTCTACTCAAGATCTTTTGTGTGTGTGTGTGAATCCAAATATATCAAACTAATCAAAACTCGGATAAGTTTAGATTAGTAATTACCTTATAAAAGACATACAACAAAACTTAATATACTTATTTTTCACATCACTTTCAGCTAATACAGACAAATATAAATCAGAAGATCAAAAGGTTTTTAATTAATGAAGCACGCTAGGATTATCAATATCAATTTTTTCTAATATTTTTTTAATTTTTTTTCTTTTAATAGATGCATTTTATACTCCATCCCATTTTTTTCTTTCTTTCTCTTTTTTTTTCTTTTTTAGTGAGTGCATTTTATGCTTCATCTCACTTTTTTCATGTGTTTATGAGTGATTGCGTTTTACGTTCCATCTCAACCCACCACATAATTTTTTTTTCTTTTAACAATCCTAGAAAATTACCTAAATCATCTCCTCTAAATTATATTTTGTCTTATATTTCACTTTAAATAATGATCAAATAAGATATAGAGTTCAAAAATATCTTTCATAAACATTTAACCATATAAATTTTCTCTTAATTAAAACTAGTTCAAACAAATGGATATAAGTGCATAAAAATTTAAAGGATCTCAAACAAAGTAATAATCAATAAAAAGTCAAAACTCCGAACTAAGCAAAAATTTATTATTTTCTCAAGAGTTATTAAATAAAAATTAAAATTTTACCATTGGCTAAAAATTAAAATCTAATTAACTCATTGTTCAAGTGACTCATCTTACAAATAAAAAAAACTACCCTATTTTCGTAGGAAACATGGTTACACTTAGCATGTGCAACAAGTCTTTAAACCCCAAGGTTACCCCAACTGGACGAGTTTTGTCTCGTGAGGGTTTGCAGTGAATTTATCCACAAAATTAAAATTTTCAAAAAAAAATTAAAATTTCCTAAATTTTCAAAATATGACCTAAAAATAACAAAAATCCTAAATTCCTTCCCCAACACTTAAAATTTACATTGTCCACAATCTAAAGTAAAATGCGCAGAAAAAGGCAAAAATAACTATAAAAAAAAAAGAGGAAAAGAAATGCAAATCTGTTTTCTTAGGTTGCCTCCCAAGCAGCGCCTTTGTTTATTGTCATCGGCTCGACAATATGATAAATCTTCACGTCACTCCAATTTCATGAATTTTGAGTACCCCATCCATCACATTATTCTTCATTGGTAGATTCAATCTCCCTTGTACTCGACATAAATGTTCAACTCCCTTTTCAACGAATAGATATTTAATATGATTGGAAAGAGTTTTTATATTCGGAATAGGATCCTGCAAAACAAAACATAAAAATTGTTCGTGAGTAACATGTAATGGAATGGAAATAATTGCATTATTATCAACAATCATTAGGAAAGAATTTAATTGAGCTTCATCCTCCTTCAAATATTATTTCGACTCAATTGTTTCTTCTTCCTTTAACTCTAAATTGTTGGTAATTGCAATCTCTAACTTTTTCTTGTTTATTTCCTCAACAACTTTCGCCACCTTAGGCATGTCATCATCAAAAATAACATCATTGTCTATATTAACACTGTCCGCCTCATTGATACTGTTTGCTTTCTCTTACTTCGGTGATGGAAGGACTGTTTTTTCTGGATCTTCTATATCGTTACCACTTCGTAACACTTGTACAGTTGTAGTCTCCATTAGATTATCCACCGTTTGAGAAGGTACTTGCTCAGACTTTTGCTCTTCCAATTGATCGATTGTGATTTGTCCCATTTGAGTACCCAAACGCTGAATAATTGCATTATTTTCTTGCATACGTGTCTGCATGTCTTGTTGAAATTGCAAATTATTAATTTCAATTAATTTAATCATATCATCTAAAAACATATCAGAATTAAATGATTGGCACTGTTATTGTTGGAGATGTAGTTGAATGTATTGTTGACAACTTGAAAATTTCTGATTTGTAGACGGATTCATTTGTGGATTCTCATAGCCAAAATTAAGATGATCCCTCCATCTTGAATTATACGCCTTTGAATAGGGATCATATTTTCATTGGGGTTGACTAGGGAAACCACTTGTTATATTAACTTGCTCATAAGACTCCTCTTGAAGAATGGGGTACATATTAGTTGGATGTCCTACCATTACACAAATCCTACAAGCTTCCATTGGTTGTGCATGCCCTGCAACCATTTGATAAACAAGAGAAGTTAGGGTATCATTTTGTTACTCAAGAGAAGAAATAGTTACCTCATTGACACAATCATGCATGACTTCCATCCTGAAACTGCACCACTAAATTAAATTATGAAAAACTAGAATAATAAAATCTAAGAAAAATTACTAAATTAAATAAATATTTATAAAAACACAAAATTAAGTTAGAATCATTCCCCGACAATGACGCCAAAATTTGGTGTGATGTCGCAAGTACCCAAAAATAAAATCTTACTTTGGAAAATAAATATGTAGTAGTGTAAGTAAAAGTCGATCCCAAAGAGAATGATTAATTTAATTTTATATTTTGTAAACCAAAATTAGGGGGTTTTAATTAAAGAAATAATTTAAATAAAATTAACAAAAATAAATATGCAAGTAATTTAACGAAATAAATAAGAAGAAAAAGGCTTAGTTTAAGTCAACATCCACCATCAAGAATTTAGAACTGATCACTGATGCAAGAATAACTCAATTCATATTTTAACTATTCAACGTGGAATAATTACTCCCATTCGAATAATTTTTCTATCTCTCCTTAATTTTAGTTAAGCAAAAACAAGCGATCTAAATAACTCTTACTACTAAATAATCTCAGACAAGCGCTAAAGATTTAACCTAGTAGCAGCATAAAGAAATAGAGAGATCGTTGAACTAAACAACACAATCCAAGCGTCTGCATTTAATCTAGATGAATATTTTTCCTAAGATAAAATAATTTTTGATTTGCAAAACAATTATTAAACTTAGTTGCTTCATAAATTAAAATGACTAAACAATTACGGATTTGATATTTAATTTAGCAATAGATTTCAACGAATAATAAACTAGTATGCATCCTAGCAATTAAACGAATTAATCATAAAATTAAACACAGAAAAATATTCAATACTTAAAATATAAATTGAACAATTAAAATAAATTAGATCTCACAGTGTATAAATCTTGATGGCTTCAATCACTTAAACCAAGAAAAATAATTTAGCTACTCATAATTGTAAAGAGCATCAAAGAATAGAAGAGAAATTTTTTATTCTAATGAGACTTGTATCTTACATTGTGTGTCAAACCCTCTATTTACAGGCTCCAAAATCCTCATAACCGTAGTAGGATTTATTATTTCCAAACCCTAATAGGATTTAAAATACAAATAAAAGTAAAAGAAAAATAAAATAATTATTATCCTCACACTAATTGGAATTAAAATCCAATTTGGAATCAAATTAATGCAAAATTTCGCAAATAATTCCATTTTGGGCAATTTCCGCACAACCAAACACGCCCTTCGCTACAGTAACCGATCAGCGCGCCAGCTCGCGCATTGCGCAGCACCTTGATGCCTAAACGACGTCGTTTCGTTTGCTTTCTTGCTAATGTTTCGCATACCACGCGCATTACGTAGAAGCTTTGATGAAACGACATCGTTTCAGCTGCTCGGCCATTCCATCCACGCGCATTGCGCGCGCGCCAACTTCGAAAATTACCAAAATGTCATCGGTTCCAACTTCAACTTAATTACGAAATTGCCTTCAGCAGCTTTAATTACCATTTTGTCACTAGAACTTTGCAAAATTTACAGATTTGCCTCCAAGCTTATTTTTCCTACAAAATAAAATATAAAATAATTAAAAATAAATAAAAATAATATAAAAATACTAAAAATAATAATAATGCATAATAATAAATAAAACACCTAAAACACTAAAAATACTTAAAAACTTACAAATAATTAAGTATAAAAATACCTAATAAATTGATATAAAATCGACTTATCAGTACTCTCTATTGTAATTCTGCTACGTTTCAATAATATCAAGTAAATTTTTAATAATCTTTTCTCTGATACAACTGAAGGTCCCTTCCCCTATTCCCTTCATTTGCATCTGCATCTGCATCTCTACCGCCTATATGGTCAGTTTATATCTATACGTATAATTTAATTTCAGTTTAAATATTCAAATGTGAGGTCCCTTTATATACATATATTTATGTGTGTGTGTGTGTGTGTGTTATTTAAGAATAATACTTTTGAGTTAGACTCTTTATATATATATATATATATATATATATATATTCTACAAAAAGTCTAATTTAAAAAATTCATTTAGGACAAATAAATCTCTGTAGACTTCTGAATCACATTTGTTCAACACTTGTTAAAAAATTGTACGAAATTTTTTGAAGATTTTTTTTTAAAAATTAGAGTCTAGTGGAATAATAACAGTTGTACTGCGTATTCCTTTTGTGATGTCTAATTAGATAATTATTTTAAATAACTTATTTTAGTAGTATTTAAAAATTTATAATTAATTATTCATTATTTTTTTATGTATAAATACGTTTAAAATATGTTATTATTGGTAAGGGTATAATAGTACAAATGATACTTTTTTATTCAATTATTTAATTAATCCTGGAAAAGATAAACATAACATAGATTATTTTAAGTTATCCCATGAATAATCATGTAAAAAATAAATATGTAACTAGAACTATTTAATCCTATGATTAATTATCTTAGAATTATAATTCCTTGGATTATAATATCGGGATTATAATCTTTACAAATAAACATGATAAATGAGTATTATTACTGTTAAATTAAATGTATAACAACTTAAAATTAATTATAAAATAAATTACTTTATAACCCAAAAAACCAATATAATGAGTATTTGATTGGCGGCAAAACTCACCTAAGATCGTTTACATGGGACGGATAAGTGTAATGAAGCTTTAAAAGATCATTTTCTCACAGCGTAAGAGGATTTGGTTACAATTTTTTGAATTAAAAAGTTAAAAAATTTGCTTAAATATTTTAAAATGATGGATAGAATAAAATATTATGGTCATTTTAGAAAAAATATTGAGGTTAATTTTGTCTTAAAAAATTTAGACCCAAATGGTGGGTATTTTCTAGCTGGTTAAACATGGTATTAAATAATCTCCCGTATTAAGTCATTTTATAATTCTTAGACTAATAATTTCAAATCTAAATTTAAAACCAAACTTAAATATAATTTTTGTACACAAATATAACCCTAGTGTCATCCAAACTTTTTAGAACTTTGGTTCAACTCATTCTCGGCATATATACGCTACTTATACCAAACTAATACATCAAATAAAACTATATAATTTTTATTATAAAGAGAAAGGAAGAAAAATAATTGTTTATTCTTGACATTGTTTAACATTTATGATAAAAATATAAATTTACCCCTCCTAAAAAATTAACTTTAAAGTTTTTTAACTTGCACACATAGTGTGTGCCAATGCGACACACTATTATTAATCTTTCCTTTACCAGCCTTTTGTAATTATTTTAAAATACTCAATTCGTTTTAAAATATATGATCAATTTTAATTTTTTGAGATTAATTTAAAATATTGTCAAATTCAAAATTGACATAATTGGTAATATGGCACATGCCTTGAAGATGCCAAGCTAGCCAGATGATGGACTAGCTCCTCCCAAAAGAATTGCTGGAAATTAATCTTTTAGCTTCAATAACATAGAAAACAATCGGACTAAATTTGATTCTTGTATTAATATTCAAAGTACCTTCTATCGTAACAAAAAAGCCCTTAGTTTTATGTAAAAATATGGTGTAAAACTATAATGTTATGTATGAAAATTTGCCCAATATCAAAGATAATTATACCGGTGATTAGTAGTGCACAAATAGTCTGTAGTCCTGTCTTGGTCTGGCTTAGTCAAAATTCGATCTGGTCAAGACTTGGTTTGGCTTGGCCTGGCCTGGCCTGGCGACTACGAACAGGCCACATTTTTTTTGCTCAGATTCGGCCTGGCTTGACCTGGCCGACTTGGTTCACCCAAAGTCTAACCCAGCCTGCCAAATTATTTTCTTTGTTATTTCAATTCTCCTACTGCAGACAAAAACTTCCTCTTTAGGACAACTATTTTAATAAACTAAATAAAATTGGTGTCTTTCAATACATTCATTCATGCATGTTTGTTTATATACGAATAAAGAAATTCATGAAAACACATTGGGTAGTGTAATATATAAGAATTTTTCTTACCTAACCAGCAACCTATATTTTTTGCAGACCTTTCATTGCATCTTCATTTTAATAAATACTTAGCGTAAAAATTAGAAAATCGTTTGTAAAATAATAACAATAAAAAAAATACTTTTCATAAAAATAATAATTTTTTATTAATGATAATATAAAATAATACAATATATTTAAAATTGTACAATATTTTAATTATTATTGTAAGTTGTAACTTGTAACTTGTAATACATTACTTTTAATTATTTTTTTGGCTTAGATTTGGCCTGTCCTAGCCTGGCTTGAGGCCTAACTTGGCCTAAGGTCCGGCCTGGTTCACCCAAAATCTAACCCGGCCTGCCAAATTTCTTTCTTTGATACTTCAATTCTCCTACTGCAGATAAAATTTTTGTCTTTGTGACAACTATTTTAATAAACTAAATAAAATTGGTGTCTTTCAATACATTCATTCATGTATGTTTGTTTATATACGAATAAAGAAATCCATGAAAACACATTGGGTAGTGTAATATATAAGAATTTTTCTTACCTAGTCAGCAACCTACACTTTTTGCAGACCTTTCATAGCATCTTCATTTTAATAAATACTTAGCGTAAAAATTAGAAAGTCATTCGTAAAATAATAACAATAAAAAAAAATACTTTTCATAAAAATAATAATTTTTTATTATTGATAATATAAAATAATACAATATATTTAAAATTGTACAATATTTTAATTATTATTGTAAGTTGTAACTTGTAACTTGTAATACATTATTTTTAATTAATACATCAATTAAATTTAAAATTTTAATTAGTGTTTTTATAATATTTAAAATTACTCCAATATCTGGCCTGGCATGTCCCCTTTTCAAGCGTCAAGCTCGGCTTGACCTGCAGACTTAAAGTCAAAGACTCGGCCTTATCAACGGCCCAGGTCAAGCTGACCTATTATTCATGACTATCGATAATTTGTCTAGCTAACTTGCTAATTTGTTTTGAAAGAATTTTCAATTATTTTCTTGCAACTCAACTTTCATACAACTTGAATACTTCATGTGATCTTGTGTTCCTAGGCAACCTGATTTCTACAATTAAAACTTGGATTTCATTTTCATGGCCAATTCTAGTTGTTTCTACAAATATTGGATTTTATTACCAAAAACATAAAAAAATTATATTGTGAGAAAAATATATCGATTTTTTGTTGTGAGTAGACGCTTAATCAATTATTCACATATTTGTATCAATTTGTAAATTATTTTATTGTGTCAACACATAATAAGAATTTATATGTTTTGGTCGCAATACACGTAAAATGATTCAACTAAAAATAAAAAGGAACGACGATACAGTTGAAGGGCGACGGTGTTCTCTCGCAAAGAATAAAGTTTGAAGGGTGATAGGATTTCTCTTGTTAAAATAAAGTTTAAAATGAAATTTTTTAAGTTTAAAATGAAATTTTTTTAATATTTTATTGTTGCTGCCCAGGATCGAACTGGGGACCTTTAGTGTGTAAGACTAACGTGATAACCACTACACCACAGCAACATTTGCTCTAGGATTTTAAGTTTATTTTAATATCTTCAGAAAGTAATGCCTTTTCATTTGTGCATTTTTTTTCTTGAATATAAATTATTAATTTACAAAATTCAAAATCAGCGTAAAATGTTAAGATTTTAGTTCAAATAATTATAACTATTATAAATCAACTGAAAAGTACTATTAATTAAAATATTTGTTATTTTCAAAAAACCTAAACTGATTCTTACATACTCCCTCCATCCCATAATAAACGTCTTAATTTAATTTTAATGGTCAAGCTGATCATTTTTAAAATAAATAATTATAAATATTTATATAGAATTTTCAAATTATGAAACTTTATATTAATAGTACATTTTTCGTAGTTTATTATAATTATAATATCTCAACATATATGTTGAATATTTTTAAAGATTTATTAATTTTAAAAATTATCAATTTAATCATAAAAGTTAAACTAGTACATTTATTATGGGATGGAGGGAGTATCATTTTGAATTTTAGTATTTCTAAACTCTAAAATGTCAAAATATATCTCTAATTTTAAAACTGAATTTAATATTTTTTTCAATAATAAATGAGAATAGATTATATAAAGATGATACGTAGAACTATTGTTTTTTACAATATCCAATACCAACATGTCACGTAAAAAATTAAAGGATTTGAAATGAATTAACAGATTGTATAATTAATATTTATCATGGTAAAATTGGTTAACTAATCATATTGAATCTTAAATCGCTAAAATTCTTTCTAATTTCCCTACGTGGCATATTATTTTTGAATGCTATAAAAAACTAAATTTATATGCCATCTTTTTATAATTTATTCTCATAATAAATTTATTTTTGTAAGATTTAATTTTAAAAGAAGATACACCCCGTTTCAAAAAAATGTCTCATTTATCAATTTTTTTGTTACACAAAAGGAGTCACATGTCCTATTGGTTGTAATATAAAAAATAATATAATATTCTCAAGTTTAACATTATAATTTTATTATAGGGTATCACTATTAAACTAAAAAAAAAATTAATATAAAAAATAATACAATATTCTCAAGTTTAACATCATAATTTTACTACTAGTGTACCACTACCAAACTAAAAATAATAATTATATGACTCTTTTTTAGAGCCAAAGTAGTATCGAGTTTTCTTTTATATCCAAGCATATACCATGCTAATCACATACAGAAAAATATATTAAAGCGTAGAGGTAGTTTTGCCAAATTTCCTTTCGTATATATATATATATATATATGGAACAGAACCTCTTTTTTCCCCTCTTTTTACGGAACATCCCAAAAAGAAAATTAAGTATTTTAGTGAAATGGGATGGATGACATGCTTGGATGAATAGTTGTTTAAAAAATGGGTTATAATTAATTAATTAAAGGGAAAATGAACACGTGTCTCTTCTTTTTCTTTATTTGGCTAAGTGGAATTTAGTAAAAATAAAACTTTATATATGTGTGAAAAACTTTAAGGTTTGAGTTGATGCAATGTATGCCTCGCAATGGCCAATAATTGTTTAAACCCCTAAATAAAAAGTATGGCCATTATGGGTTTAGACATGTAGTCCCATCAAATCAAGCTTACTGCAGTTTCCCTGTGGACCAAGAGAACAAAAAGAGACCACAAAATTCCACATTTAATAAAAATACAACAAATTTGAACTGGTGATAGAAATTAAGACACATGTTACATGTATACCCCCCGTCCGTCGTAAAATAAAATAAAAAGTTTACTACTATAAACTAAAAAGTGCTTGATTTTTCCAATTTGGTCCTAATAAAAATTGACTACACCCAACTTACATTTAAAGTCGAAATTATCATTTAAATGGAGTTAATAGTTATATGTAAAATTGTCAAAATTTATCTTAAAATGTGTTATTTTATACTATATGAATCTCATTTTATGAATATATTATTTTACTCATTAAGATAACATGTGAGATGATATAATTTATATGTAACGATAAAGGCTTTCTTATTAGTGGCATTTGATTAAGACCATTAATAATTTAGAATAATATTTATGTTGTTAGAAAGTAAATTTGTATTAAATTATTGTATTTGTTTCAGCGATATTTATTATTTTAATAATATAATTATTGTTTTGACAGCATAATTATTATTTAAACAGTATTTTTTATTTTATTTATTAAGATATCTGAGAAATGGTCGTTTTGTTCTTTTGTGCATGCATGTATGGTTTAAATTAATTTTTAAATGTTATAACACCCTTTTAAATCTCTGTTGCGATCTCTTTCTTAATCTCCTACGGCACTAAACGAAGAAAGTTGTAAAAAGTTGGAAATATTATTTCTTTTTTGACTAATTAAGAAGAAAATGAATGAATGATCACTTAAATGGAAAAGTTGGATTATGTTTTTGGTACTATCACCTACCTAAAGGGTGACAAACAACAAATATAGCTTTAATTTGTACCTAATGGATGATGTGCAGTCTCTCTGAATTCTTTTGTCTAGCCTTTTTTTTTTTGGGAATCTAACACTGACTTAGACATAATGACAACTTTAAATGGGCTTATTTGGATTAACATTAACAAAGTATATGCATGTATATATTCCATACATAAATCATCAAAAAATAATATATATTATAAATATTTAAATTAAATTATTTTTTTTCACTGAATTAAATACTAGTAATTCACATATATATTATTAATTTATTTTTTTTATAATTAACTTAACTAAACTAAAATTTGTTTATAAAAAATTACAAAATTTATTAATTTAAACAAAATAAGAAACACACGAGGGAGTGCATGCCTCCACGTAAATAAAAAAATGTACACTTATTCGAGTATATTATCCACTCACAAAATACAATCCACTCGAAAAAAATTACCCAACCAAAAAAATATCCAGATCTTCTTCATCATCACCATTGCTAAAGCTTTTACCACCATGAATAAAATAGAAAGAGAAGTTTCTTCATTTCTCTAGATTTTTCACCTTTTCCTATTCTCATTAGCCACCACTGCCTCCTCCCGAGCCGCCTCCATGTGAGGGCTTTGAACTGTTCTATTTCTTTTGCTGATCTGCGAATCTATTTCTTTCCTTTTATTTTCGTTACAGATTGTGATGTTTTTTGTCTTTGTTAGTAAAGAAGTTTTTTAAAGGCTTTTGAATGGTTTCTTGGTTAGGGGATTTTGGATCTGATTTAAGGATCTGTTGATGGGTTTGGGAATGGATCTGTTGATGGGTTTGGAATGAATCTGCTTTGGACTTGGATCTTTGGGGGTTTCGAATCGGTTTGACCCATTTTGGTTCTATTTCTTGTTGTTTGCTTATTGTTCCATCTTCTTGGGTGATAAATCTTTGGTTTGTTTCAGATCTATCAGGTTTTGAATGTCTTGTTTAGACACTCGTGGATTTGAATGTCTCTGGTGCCTGATGTTAGAAGAAGACGAAGAATATGTTCAACAGCGGATTGTAAAAAATTTGTAATTCAGTTAGTGGATTGTAAAAAAATTAATTTCAATGATATAAATTCAACCTCAATTTAATAAAAAAATAATAATTTAACCTGTAAATTAATTAAATATATTTTTTTCTTTATTTTTAATATAAATTATCATTGTCATGGCATATTTAATATATTGAATAATAGTTAATATTTTATTAAATTTTAATATTCTTAGATGAAAATTTTTAATTTTATAAAAAAAAAAATTAGTTTAATGAGTTGATTGTAAAAAAAATTAATTAAATAATATATATGTACATTGGTATTTAGTTCTATGAAAAAAAATTATTTAACCCGTTAATTTTTTTATTATTAATTATGTAAATAAGTATTAGTGATAATTCTTTTGAATAGTGTGTAATAAGTGGAGTACTCTTATAATTCTTTCAATTACATGCAAATGTTAATAAGTTTCGCAATTATAATTTTATATAAATTTATCACAACATATAACAAGATTTTGAATCACCAAATATATTTTTTGGTAAGTATTTTCTTAAGTAAAATTATGAAGCTTACAACAACATGACTAAAAGATACTACAATTTTATTTTATTTTTATCAATAGGTTATGTTATGATGACAAAAGATGATTATAAAAAAATAAAAATAAAATAATATAGCAAATTATAATTAATGAATATTCTACTATCTATTGGTGGGTCTCATGATAATAACTACTATCCACATAATATTATATACTCTTTTTATATTCAATCTTTTGTCATCAAAATATTATTGTTTATCGATTAGCCATTTGCATGGTCCCGCATGCTATGTTTGAGATGACATTTCTCTAATTTTGTTTCTAAAAATCTTTATTACGTTTAATTTATCTTTTAGCTATAATTTAAGTTAATTTTTTTTGCAATTTTTTTTTTCTAATAAAACATTAGTGTCTCTTCATGCTACATATGATCGGTTTGCTTAATTACCAAAAACTTGTGTGACCCTTTAAAGATGTGAGCCTTACTTTTTCGTGTTTATTATTATTATTATTATTATTATTATTATTATTATTATTATTATTATTATTATTATTATTATTATTATTATTATTTTTAATTAAGATCTGCAAATGATGCATTTTTATATATTTCTTCTAGATGAATTTTTAATACTAAATTTTAAACACTAGATTTTATCATTAAAAGATTATGTTCATTTTTATCTTACAAATTTAAAAAATAACAAAAAGAAAGTGAGACTTTGGACCCAAAGGACTTAAAATAGACTAGTGGGTGGGTGGGGATTGTTGAGATAAAGCTTTGTGACTTGGAAAATGAGACTTTCCAGAGAGTAAGGAGTGTTAAGCACTTGGACAGAAATTCAAGTCGAAGATTTTTCAAAATCGTAAGCGTTGTTATCCTGTTCTCATCTTTTACAGTTCAAAGTGATGTGATTAGACTAATGCATTGAATAATTTTTCTACTCCTTGTTTAACCGTGCTTTACTCGTTGATTGGTATGAGTATTTTTCTATGTTAACTTTTAGAACAAATCTTTAATGTCTCGCAACTCTTCGGATGTGTCGCGTTTTTAAATTATAAGATAAATATTAAATTTTAAAAATTAGTTTTAAATATTTTTAAACTCAATATTGACACGAATTTATTTACTTTATGCTAATAAAATAATGAATATCATAAAACTTAACGAGTACTACTAATTAGAAAATTTATTATTTTTAAAATTTAAACGAATTATATTAATTTTAAATTTAAAAATATTTTAAATTAATTTTTAGATTCGGAACGGAGAGAGTACTAAAAATGCAGGATAAAATTAAAAGTTAAAATAAAAATTCTTTTACAGAACAATAGTTAGTAGTGGTACCTACGATTTCCATATCACTCATATACACATGTGAGAAAATAAATGGTTAATTTTCTGACTTTCCTTTCTTTTCCATTTCTTTCTCGTCATTCAAACAGAGATGATCTACTTGCCTTTGCAAACTGACTACTCTTCGTATCACTCTATGTAAATAGCTCTGTGTAGCGGATCTACGATTTTGATTGTGCGTACTGGTTGAGCTTAGGTTCATTTGACGAATTGCATACTTAGGCGCTGTTTGATAAAATTAAACGAAAATTTTTAAATAGTTGAAATGTAGAATTAAATAAAGTAGATGTTTGATTAAAAATGAACACCGAATAAAAGAAGTTATTTGTTATCTAATTTATCTAAAATAACTGAATGACAATATTTCTTATTTTAACCCAAAATATGTATAAGAAAAATTATACATATTTTTTTTAAATATTGAAGTAGAGTCAGTGGAGGTAGCATTTTAAATTATTTAATTTATTTTTTTATATTCATACTTTAAAATACTTTATATCAATTTTTTTCTTCTGTTTATGAGTATTAATTTTTACTTTTATTATAATAAAAAATTAGTAGTTAATTTTTACCTCTCATAATAATATAACAGATAATAAACAAATCATAGTATTAGAATGATTTTTTTTATACATATATATGTATTTAAATAAATAATAAAAATAAATAACAATAATGGAATTAACACACATATGCATGCATTTAAATAAATAATAAAATAAATATATATAATTCAATTAGGACTCAAACAAACATATAAATTTTTGAACAATCTTTAATGGAGTATACTATTAGTAATATAATTTTAAGAATAAAAAACTAAAAATATTAATGACATTCATTAAATTGGTTACTAATTTGTTAAAGAAAAATCAAAAACAGTTTTTACATAACAAAATTTATTTACAATAATAAAACAAGATGGATATTAAAAGTAATTTTTAATTGTGAATGAAAAAATATAAGTAAAAATATCATTCAGCACTACTTCTTATTAATTCAGCCACAATTTTTTTGCTTAGTCGTTCAGATTCATTTAGTCGCATTCATAGTTTAAAAACTGTAAAACAAATAATTTGAATGACTTATTTGATCAGATTCAAAATTATTCAGACGCATTCAGACGTAAACAAACAATCTCTTAATTTGAATCCTATGTCTTAATACCCAAATAGTCAAAGGAAACTAACATCTCTTGGTGGAGGTATTCACCACTCAACGTTTTAGCCCTGCGTTGAGCATCTTCAGAGTTGTATTCTCTCCGTTGCAAAATTAGAGAATATAATTTGACTTTTGAGATAAAACGACGGTATATTAAATTTTAAATGGGTTAAATCAATTTTTTTCACTATACTCGACACTAATTTACATATGCATCATTGTACTAAATTTTTTTACAATCGAGTCATTGTACGTAATTTTTTTTACAAAAAGTGAAGTTTCCGTAAAAAATCGTTAACCATTTAACAGAAAAATGACGTAACAGTATTAAATATCATTTTTATCATTGAACTGGAGGTCAATCTACAATTGCATCACTGAAAAAGAAAATAATAATAATAACAATAATAATAATATAATACCTTTTCCGTTACACAAAAAAAAAAAAAGATTAGTTTTATTTTTTTTAAATTAATTTAAGGTATTTTAAAAATAAATTTTAATTTAATAATAATAATAATAATACCGTCTCCGTTACACAAAAAAAGATTAGTTTTGCTTTTGAAAAATTAATTTGAGGTATTTTAAAAATAATTTTTTATTTAATAATAATAATAATAATAACAATAACAACAACAACAAAAACACCACCACCAACAACAACAAACAATAATAATAATAATAATAATAATAATAATAATAATAATAATAATAATAATACTCTTTCCGTTACACACAACAAAAGTTTTATTTTTTAAAAATTAATTTGAAGTATTTTAAAAATAAAATTTAATTTAATTTAATAATAATAATAATAATAATAATAATAATAATAATAATAATAATAATAATAATAATACTGTGACGACCCCAAATTCGGGTTCTTTAACATCTGGTTTGGTTCTCACTGTACAATACTTAACAACAATTAAATACATAAATTGTATTCAAACTTCGCGGAATAATACAAAAGTTTCTTAATCAAAAGCCTACACTTCCCAAGGTCTATTAACCTTAATCGTAACATTACATATCTTAAGGAAAATACAAAAGATTTACATAGGAATTACATAATAGTAATTTAAATCTAGCATGCATCTACTAATCTACGCATTTGTTGTCCCTTTGTCTTTGTCTGGTTTAGAACATTCGGGCTTAACTGAAATATAGTCATGATATAGCAAAAATGAGCAACTAAATGGCTTAGCAAGTTTATAAACAACAACATAAGATATATCATGATGAATGGAAATAACTTCAAGGTTTCCAACAATAACAATTGTGAAAGATATCAAGAATCAAAATTCAATATAAGAATGGATTGACTCTTTACTACTGAGTGGTCTTTAATGACCATGAACAGCTACTAAGGTAGAACGGACATACAATATCTGACACCTTGTTAAAAATAACGGGACATTCGAGGGAATCAGTCCTCTTATGTCCTATGTATATGCATAACATTTAAATTTCTTGCGCAAATTCGGTTACCCGACAATATAAAAATTCCCTTTAACTAGGGTTGTTCTTTCTCAGTTTTACTATAAGAATCCGCACTAGACAATGGTTTGGATAAACTTTTATAATATTCAATTAGATGAATTTAAACATGTATTTGTCTAGCCGAAACAATTAGCTTAGACATTCTTAAACAATTTGTAAATTACTGAACTATAACATTTGCAAAGGCATTATGTGCGAATACAATACAATAATGATGTGAAGTAATTTTCAATAATTAATTCACTCAAAGGTCTGTCAAATAACTACGAGTGTAGATACTTGCTCAACAATAATTGAATTGCTCAATGTAAATAAGGTTGAAGAATACTTGCAACAATAAATACAAGTTAGGGTTAAGAAGAAACTTGCAACAATAAATACAAGTTAGAGTTAAGGAAAACTTACCTCATGCATAGTCTACTACTAACCAATTCAATTTAATTCTCTTTGAACGGACCTAACAATTAATCAATTTGATCTTAAATTAGTATCATATACATATTCTTATGATGACCTTTATAACTCTTATGAACCACATAATTAAATAATTATGGTTATATAAACACATGAGAAATATTATCACTACTTGATAATATTTCAAACACAAAGAACTTATATTAATTATTTAATATAGTTCATACACTTATCTAATATTATTAACAATTTTATTAATCTTGTAATATTATTATCCATTTAATAATATTTTAATCATTATCTAATATTATTGATCTTTTAATAATATTTTATTAACCTTATATATTATTAATTATTTAATAATATTTTATTCATTTTCTAATATTATTAATCATTTAATAATATTTTATTCATTATATAATATTATTAACTATTTAATAATATTTTATTAATTATTTAATATTATTAATCATTTAATAATATTTTATTATTTTATTAATGTTATTAATCATTTAATAATATTTTAATCATTGTCTAATATTATTAATCATTTAATAATATTTTATCTATTTACTAATATTTTATTGACTCTATAATATTATTATACATTTAATAATATTTTCATGATTTTCTAATATTATTATATTAATAATATTATTTTATTAATTTAATTATATTATTAAACCTTTGATAACATTTATTAAATTAATTATTTATAATTAAAAATACATTTATTGGTTAAAAAAATAATTTTTTTATCAAGCAGGGCATCAAGACGCCGTCCCAAGGCATTTTTGGGGTGTCTAGACGCCCATGGGCAGAACCAAAAAATGCTAGGGCGTAGACTTGGGCGTCTAGACGTCGGACCCTTTTTGGCTGCCGGAACCTCTCTTACTAATTTGGTCATAACTTTGTCATACGGAAATATTTTGAAGTGATTCTTAGGTTTAAATTCATTATAATTTCATGATCTATAATTTCTCTTTAGATCACAAATCCAAAATCCAAATGTAAGTATCCGTAAAATCACTCACAAGGACAGAATGAAAACTAGTTTCATAAATTCTTGGTTTTAATGGTTCAAACTTAAAATAAATAAACTCTACACATTAAAATGACACCAACTTAATGTTGTTGTCTTCCTAACTTCTTGTTTTACAATATTCGCTGGTTCAATCATATTTTTGAAAACGTTTTACACGAAATTTAAAAATCGAACTACTTAGGGTTTAAAAACGACCTACTTTGCGGTAAAAGTCGTAACTCATTTGTTATTCAATATTTTTGAAAGCTTTAAGTTAGGTTTTCTTTAAAACTCATATATCTAGCTTTCTAACCATAAAAATCCAATTTTCAATTTGTATATTTCAAACTACAACATTAAACATCACATGCTCAAGTAGAGTTTTATCGGTAAAGTTCGATATGAACATTTCTACCATTTTTAAGCATACCACACAAACCAAATCATGATATAAACACATCAAACTATGAATATACATATATTACATAGTTAAAGACTTCTAGACCATCAAAATGAGTTTTGATAGGTTAAAAATAGATTTTAACCGTTCAAAAGCTATCTAGACTACAAAAATAAAATTTAAGAAGGTTGGAACACTTTTAAACCTTGTGGTATTTGATGCTCTTCTTCTTCTACTACCAAAGTATGTGATGAGGCTATTGGACATTCACCAAGACCTTTCTCTAGCATTTTCTCACAACTTACAAGTGTTTCTCTCTTTCTCTCTAAGAAATGCTTTCTATTTTTTCTCTTGTATTCTCTAGGAAATGAACTAGCAAACATAAACACAAGTGTGGAGTGCTTCTTTTATAGCACATTGGTAATCTATCATCAACTCTCCTAATGAACCAATGTTGGTCAAATTAGGAGCTAATATGGATTACTATAGCATGGATTGACTAGGTGAAAGACTTGTTGATTGACTTGGGTGGTTCACCTACTATGACAAATTGTATATAAGAAGCAACATGAAAATCAAGCAACCCCAAGTGGGCCCCCCTAAAATCTCAGCAAAAATGAGATTTAATCACCTATTTTTGTTTTTTTTTAATGCTTTAATTATATATATATACTCCTATATATATATATTAATGTTGACCAATTTTGACTTCCTATTGGGCTCCATATTGGACCCTATGATTAAATATATTGGGCTCATCCATTGAATTGGTTTGAGCTCAATTTAAATAACACATTGGGCTAATATTAATTATTCTAGGTTACATTTAATTAAATCAAACATTGAGCTTGTTTAATTAATTACATGAGCTAGGGTTTAATTAATTACATGGCCTACTAGGTTAATATAATTGACATAGTTTAATACCCCATTTGGATTTAAAATATAATTCAATTAGACTTGCTTTAATTAATTATACACCTTACTTTATTTCTTTAAATAAAAATACACATACACAAGTACATTTATTTAATTATCTAATGCACAATTAATTAATACAAATTTTTTTAATTCATTGCTAATTATATATTAATTATAATTACACTGACTAATGAAATTCATGGTCATTACAAATACCATCTCCATTACACTAAAAAAAAGAAGATTAGTTTTGCTTTTTAAAAGTTAATTTGAGGTATTTTAAAAATAAAATTTAATAATAATAATAATAATAATAATAATAATAATAATAATAATAATAATAATAATAATACCATCTCCGTTACAAAAAAGAAGAAGATAAGTTTTTCTTTTTAAAAATTAATTTGAGGTATTTTAAAAATAAATTTTGATTTAATAATAATAAGCAAAAGACATTATTATTAAATACCTCAAATTTATTATTCAATCAAAATTTATTTTTAAAATATTTCAAATTAATTTTTAAAAAGCAAAACTAATTTTTTTGTGTGTAACCGAGATAGTATTATTATTATTAAATTAAAATTTATTTTTAAAGACCTCAAATTAATTTTTAAAAAACAAAACTAATTTTTTTTGTGTAACGGAGAGGGTATTATTATTAATATTATTATTATTATTTTTTTTTCTTTCAATGACGTAATTGTTAATTGACCTCCAGTTCAATGATGAAAATAGTATTTAATACTATCACGTCATTTTTCTGTTAAATGGTTAACAGTTTTTGATAAAAACTTCACTTTTTATAAAAAAAATCGAGTACAATGACTTGATTGTAAAAAATGTCAGTACAATAATGCATATGTAAATTGAGGTCAAGTAAAGTGAGAAAAAATATATTTAATCCAATTTCAAATTGATATGAATTTATTTAATTTTAGTTGATACAATTATTATAAATATATAGTATATAACAAAAACTATTTATCATAAAATTTATTTTATTTTAAACGTTTTTGAGTTATACTAATTTTAAAATTTAATATGTCGTTGAATTGAAAAAAAAAACTATATTCATTAGTAAAGGGCAAGAAAATATATCTTTAAATGAAGAAAAATGATATTTTTACATATATTTATGCTAATTCTATAAGTTTCCTTTCACGTAAAAGTGGGTCACACTCCATTTTCAGGTATGGAGAAATAGTGCTCCCCAAGTGAATTATAGTGCTCAGTAAGAAAAAAAATAAAAATACATTAGTTTATTCTTTTTATGTAAAAAAAATTCAAATTACCAGCTTCTTGTCCATTTAGGTTTTAAAAAACACTTGGGGTTATAGCCCGTGAGAAAATTTGTATATTGGGTCATATTGTAGTATTTAATGGGTATACGGACTTAATATCCAGTGACCTGAATTAAATCCGATCCGCTACACAAGGAAGGGCACTTTCGTAAAACCGTCAAATTTCGAATCACCAACGCCTAAACAGCCCGCCGATCTGGATTTTAATTTCTACATCAAAATCAACACCAAAAAGATTTCTTCTCCGACAGAGAGAAAAAGAGTAGAGAGAAAGTAGAAATGGAAAAAATAAGCGTAGCAGTGAGATTACGACCAGCGGCGAACGAAGAAGAAACTTACTGGAATGTTGAAAACAACAATCAGATTTCTCTTCAGAGATCTCTCGCCATTTCTGTGCCTGAAATTTCTTACGCTTTTGGTAATATATTTGTTAATTAAAGTTGAATCGGATATATTTATGTATTTGTGTTGACATATTTGTGGTTTGAGGTTGAAATTGTTAGATTAGATGATTAGAGATGTTTGTATGCCTCAGATCATGTATTCGAGCAGGATTGTACAAATGCTAGGGTTTATGAGCTAGTTACTAAGGATATTATCCGTGCTGCTGTTCAGGGTTTTAATGGTGAGATCTCTTTTTGTTTTTCGTTTTATAATTCTTGAATTCTTGAATTTATGTTTGAGCACAGTAATTTTATTATTCAAGTAGATGATTTTTGATTGTTTGGTATCTAAGATAAATATGTGCATTGAGTTTTGAATTGCTAAAAAGAGGGAAATTTTGAATCTTTTCTTCTTGTTTTTTATGGGGGTTCTAGAATATGTGAATTTCGCCCATCTATGATTTTGAACTGTGGAAGCATTTGTTTTGTTGGTTGCGGAAAAACAATGAAAATGTCTAAGTATCTGTAAACTTATCCTCTGCTTCGGCATTTCTATGAGTTCGATCGGAACAATAAGGCCTTCTTTCTTGTGATTTAGACATTTAGTTACAGTAGGACAATAAACGATTACTCCCCCGTCCCATGGAAGATGTTTAAAGTACAAAAGATTTTGTCCCACTAAAGATGTCTAAAGTACACAATTCAAAAGCAAAATGTTATATAAAAATTATTTTACCATCAAAAGTACTTAAGTGAGGTCCATTATTTTTAAGAAAAAGAAAGAATCATAATTGTACTTGTGTCGGGTTCATTATTTTTAGGAAAAAGAAAGAATTACTTGCGTGGGGTCTATTGTGGCTAAAATTGAAACTTATTTGTACTTTCTTCTACTTTTATTTTTCTTAATTTATTGAAAAATGTTTTTAAGACATCTCCCGTGGGAAGGAGGGAGTACGTTGTGAACTTGGATAATAATTGGCAGTGAAGTTGAACTCATGGTTCAAGGGCTATTGCCTGTCTTGCATATGCTATAATTTTCATTCAATTCAAATTTTGTGGAGCATGAGGCAATTATTTAAAGAGAAATAAAGCATTCTGGAATGGACCAATTAATTTATGTCTTCTGATTTTTACCTATTCTGTTAGTATGACTCCTCCAATATATGTAATAAACTATAGAACTAAGCTTGTTGTCAAAGCTTTGCCAATGAGTTTAAAAGTTTATTGTGCTGGTTGAACAAAAGAAAATGTCATGTGTTTCCCTTCAATCTTATAGGTTGAAGTACCTTAAGTAAGATATCGTACTTACTTATTATCTCCAAGTGATTGACTGATAAATCTAAGACATGCAGGAACTGCATTTGCATATGGACAGACTAGCAGTGGCAAGACATTTACTATGAATGGTTCTGAAAGTGACCCAGGAATTATGCACCAGGCGGTGAAAGATATCTTTAGAAATATTCAGATGGTATTATCATGTTTTTTAACATTTCAAATTTACTAAGATACAATGATTCTTTATCATAATAACTTTTGGTTATTGTTTGCAGACAACTGATCGAGAGTTTCTGATTCGAGTTTCCTACATGGAAATATATAATGAAGAAATTAATGATCTTCTTTCCGCAGAGAACACCAAACTGCAAATTCACGAGAGTTTGGAGGTGAACCATGGACTAATCACTTGGGTGCTTTTTCCAGTTTTCTCTAAATGTGTTGAAACATTGAATATTCTTGTTTTCTAGCGTGGAATATTTGTTGCAGGCCTTAGGGAAGAAATTGTTAATAGTGCTGAACAAGTACTCAAGCTCATCCAATCAGGAGAAGGTTTAGCTCTTAACGAGAAAGATCTTAGGCTTGTAACCTATTTGAAAAGAGTTGAATGCTAACATATATATGGAAAATTGCTTATTGCAGTTAATAGGCATTTTGGTGAGACAAATATGAATGTTCGAAGTAGCAGATCTCACACTATCTTTAGGATGGTATGTCCTTGAGTTTTTAGAATATTTTACTTTGCTCAATCCAGTCTTTGAGTCACGCTCTTCATCTATCAAAGTTAAATACTTGGGCTTTTCATTTATATGATGTTCAGGTCATTGAAAGCAAAGGAAAAGACACATATTTGAGCTTGGATGATGCTATTCGTGTTTCTGTCCTGGTTTGTATATTCTTGCCATGTTGTTTTGAAGTTAATTAGCAAAAAGATGCATACCATTTCATATTTTGTAATATTCATTTTGTTTGTTTGCTCCTCTATCTCTGACTAGTAATGGTATTGTGTATTCACCTTTTCTATCTGAAATAGAATTTGGTAGACTTAGCGGGATCTGAGAGGATTGCTAAAACTGGAGCTGGTGGAGTCCGTTTAAAGGAAGGAAAATACATAAACAAGAGCCTAATGGTTCTCGGCACTGTTATTAATAAATTAAGTGAAGGCACAAAGCAAAGGTATTTGTCAGCACTTACTTAATGATCAATCTAATAGTTCCGCAACATGTTAAAGGGTTAGAATACCTGTTCAGAGGACATATTCCTTACCGGGATAGTAAGCTCACTCGCATTCTTCAACCAGCTCTTGGTGGTAATGCCAAAACTTCAATTATCTGTACTGTGGCCCCAGAAGAGGTAGCCTAGCTTATTTTTCATATACGTGTTTTCTATGTTTTCAAATTCAATGCTAGGGTCTAATTCAGTACACCACTGATATATATAGGCCCACATAGAAGAAACTAAGGGAACCCTTCAGTTTGCAAGCAGAGCTAAACGTATCACCAACAGTGTTCAAGTGAATGAGGTTTGTCTACTATTCTGTATGCAATGATGACCACCTTAACCCCTTATTTGATACTCCCTCTGTTCCAAAATATGAGATCAATTGACCTTTAAAAACTTTTTCAAATTCAAAATAGATATGAGTTCATTTGTCAATATAATTATGAATACTATAAATTGACTAAAAATACCACTTATTCAGAAAATTATTTTTTTAAAAACTTAAATGAATAATGTCAATTTCAAATTTGAAAATGTCTCAAATTTACTTTTAAAAAAGCTAATATTAATCCTATATTTTGGAACAGAGGGAGTTTATATGATCCTGTGACTTTCATATAGTTTCTTTTTGATATATATGTATGTGTGTGTGTGTGTTACCTAAGTAGAATCAAGTGCAGGAGGTAAACAATTCTATAGGTTTGCCACTCTGTGTAAATAATAAACATTAGTATATTTGTCCCGATACCCTCAACCACTAGTTAGAACATCTGTGAGGTGTATGGCCTTGTGACAATTTTTTTAGTTTTGGTTTAGATTTTGACAGATGCAGCCTTATTAAAGCGACAAAAGCTAGAAATCGAGGAACTAAGAAACAAACTTCAGGTGATGTTCTGATTGTATTGACTTCACCCCAACAAGACTAAGGGCCAACTAAACGTGATATACCTCTTGTTTAGGGATCTCATGCTGAAGTGTTGGAGCAAGAGATTTTGAAACTGCGAAATGACATGCTCAAGGTAGATATATATGTACTTTTTCCAGTCATAGATATAATACTTATTTTTGTGTATTCATATTCTTATTTTGTGGATTATCTTATCCTTCCTACAGGCAAATACTGTCTTTAAATTATTGTTTATTAATGTCATGCTTGTATATGCATATTTTCCACTGGTTAGTATGAACTTGAGCGTGAAAAGCTTGCTATGGAACTGGAAGAGGAGAGGAAGTCACACAGAGAGCGAGATCCAAGCATTAGGGAGCAACAGGTAAAATTTGACTCTCCGTAGTCTTGTCAATTTATCAGTCTGATAGAAACTCTTGCCGGGTAGAAGTATAAATTTCTGCGGGATGAAATAATGTTTATTTCTTCAACTCCATCTGTCCTTAGTTTTTCTTAAACTGGCTATATTTAGCTCTCTTAATCAAATATTCGTTCTTCACTGTGATTGATTACTGCTGAATTAAATTTGCCTTATGACAACTAAATGTGGTTCAAAAACCTTATCCTGTTCCATTTCTCCATAAATGTACCATGTCACCATTTTTCTCCAAAATCAGAAATGCAATAGAACCAATAGGCTTTAAATTAAACCAGGTTGTTGGTAATACTTAGTACTTGACTCAATTTGTATGCTTTGAAAAAGAAAGATACATACAATCTAAAGGTTTGGCCTCGTATATAAGTAAAAAACCGTTGGCCTTATTTTGCTTCAATCTAGTGTTTAAGGTGATTGCAGATATTGGTACTGATATGTGAAATACACATTCCATTTTTTAATTCTTGTTGCAGTAGCTCAATACTAGCCCTTCTTTACAAGTCTCAAGATTCTATCTCCAGTTTTTGGATAATATCCTATTACACATTGTTTGGCCCCAGGAGTTTGTAAGACAAAACTTGAAGGAAGAAAGCAGTGACACACATACCACGGGCCAGGGAGATGTTTTTAGAACCCCAAGTTTTAAGCCAGCTCCTAATGCTTTTGTTGTCAAACGATCTCAAGGTTCAAGGCTGTCTGAGTATAGCCCTCTTCCAAATACAATTGGCGATGTTGCTGATGAAGACACATGGTTGAAAATGAACAAAGGCTTCACAGCAGACCTTGACTCACTTCACATGACTCCGGCTAGAAAAGATTTATCTTTCCCATCAAGTGGTGGAACTTCTGTGAGTTTTAATTGTTCTGCATTGATTCATATTCAATATTTCATGAGAAAATGCCATATCTTACAGTTGATAAACTTTTTTTTTGGTAATCATAGCAGATAAACTTTGATTTTGCTAACAATTTGAAAAATAATATATCTTTGTCCTTATATAGCAATCTGTTTTACTAACAACAATGTTGAAAATGCCACTAGTTATACTGTTGAAACAATATAAAATACATACTTTCATAAGTTTAATCTCTAAGTAAGCTTTTGAATGATATGATTGGTAAATCTTTTGTCATCACGTTTTATATTTTCTCCAGTGCAGTTTGCTTGTTAAAAGCACTGAAGTCAAGACATTCATTTCCCTGCCACCATTTGACGCTTTTAAACAAAAAAAAAAATAGACCAAAAAAGTTGGTCTAGCTTTCTGTATTGTTTATAATCTTTTGGGAACCAACATATTTGTCGTAACGTTTTTCTTATTTTTTCTTTAACAATAAGAAATTAAAAGCATATGTTTGTATGATAAATAATTTTAATTTTCTATTTGTGAATAATAGAATCTTTCTGGAACTTCTCAAAATGTGCTTAACATAGTATACTGTGATTGTTGATTACGACTAGCACACCTTTCCAAGTCCTTTTATTGTGTAATTTGTTAATGCAAATAAGTTCATCTCTTCTCATTGGTATTTCTGTCAGAGTTGGTCAGTCGAGAAGTACGAAGAAAAATTACAGAGTCTTCAGAGACAATTGGAACTTATTACAGAAGAAAGAGATGAACTCAAGGTTAGTCATAATGTTGTAATAAGTTCTCTTGTTATACTTCTAATCACTCTTTTAATTTTTTATTAAGCTGACAAAATGCCTAACATACTTAAAATCCATCAATTAAACTTTCAAGTTACACTCGTAGATTGCTGGATGATCGTCTTTATATTGGTAGGTATATATTTTCAAAAATTATTAGTTGCATTTTGCTCTATTCAAGAAGACAAATTAACAAAGACGAAATAAATAGAGCAGAGAAAAGATTGACAAATAATTCATCCATGTAATTTTGAATTTTATGGGATAGGGGGACAAAAAGCTCTCCCAGTTGTCCTATACAAAGGAATGGTACTCTTTTCTTTGAACGATAGAGGGAGTGCCTAAAATCAGTGAAGTTAATTTTTGATGTTCACGGAATTCTACAGAGACACCAGAAGGAACAAATGTTTGTGAACAGTCGTTTGATGGAAGAGGTATCTGAACTTCAACAAGAGGCACTGCTAATCCGAGAAATCCCTAGAAGGTTGTGCGAGTCTGTGACAGATTGCAAAGATATATACAAGGATGTTGTGTCTACTTTTCAGGTGAAATACATGCATCACGTTTACTTCTTAATTCTCAACCTTGCTGCTTATATAATTCATTTGTATAACATTTTGATTTTTTTCTTTTGTGATCCAAACAGCATTTTGTAGCGGACGAGAATTCTCCCACAGCAAAATTACTCTCTACCACATGTGAGATTGGCACATGCCTTCTGTCAACTCTAGAAACCCATTTTGCAGTGGATTCGGATAGCAAAGAAACCTCCCATGGAAACAATCTCCCAATTCAAGAACAATGCAACATGCTTTGCGAGAGGTTGGTTAATACAATTACATCCGTGGTATCGTCAGAAACACCAACTGTCAAAGATGTAAATACAATGAATACACCGCATAGCTGCATAAATAAGGTAGCTGCCTCGTCACAAATATCAAGATGCCAAACGCCAATTTCAATATTATTCATCCTGCTATTGGCATTCTGTATCTCCTCTTTCCGTAGTATGATGATGTGAATATTTCTGTCTGAAAGAGTTGTAGGTCTTTTCCATTTCATTTTTCATTTCAAGGTTTACATTTTTAATGTGATTAAGGGCTGCACTTTGGGTGGCGAAATCGCTTGTTGGAAGCAGAAACTGGGTAATGAAGTCAACGCAATCAAGGAAAAATACGAGAGCTTGGAGAAAAAGTTGGATATCAATAGCCACCTTCTTGAGGTTTCGAAGGAAAGATATCGTAGTTTAGAAAATGAATTCCATCTTTTGATAGAAGAAAGAGATGATCTTCTCCGAACTGTTTCCAGTTCATCTCAGAGACTTGCATTGGTTACTGACCAGAAAGAAAAGGTGTTGCAGGATTTGATCACTGAAATAAAGAGGAGGAAACATCTCGAAGAAGATATCAAAGAGTTCAGTGCTGCTTTTTCATGTAGACACAGATCACTCGTGTCTTTTCGCACTGAATTCAAATCGAAAATTGAGAATTTGAAGACGCGGAATTAAATACCCAAGTCTCTTGGGCTATATTTATTTACAAAAAAATATATTTGGGATTAAATTATTTGTATTAATTTAATATTATTTTAAATTATTTTATTATTAGTCCTTTAATATCAGAATATTAATTACATAAAGTAGTTTAAAAGAAGAGAGATTATTAATACCATATTTATTATAGGGTTTTATAATCTTTCATAAATAGTTTTAGGAATGATAAAAATAGTCCATATGATTATTTAAATAGTACATAAAATTATTTAAAGGACTATTAATCCAGGATAAAATTGTTCGAGATAGTGTTAAATTATATGATTTATATTTGAGCTCAAAACAGAGTTTGAAGAAAAATATAAATAAAATTTGAGCAAGATTTTACTAGACTTATTTGGTTCAAACTATTAGAATTTTTAATCAGGATATTCTTGATGCATACTCTAATAATGTATGTATAGAGAGCGACGATAGAGGTTAGCGTGAAGCTGAGGGACGGGAGATGTGTGTGTTTTTATGGTGGTTTAGTGTGTGACCCGATAGAAATATGATTGAATTTGTTTTAAAATTTTCAGTTTGAATTTTGGTTTTTATTTTATGCTATTAATTAATTTAGTAATATAATACAATTATAATGCTAAAGGTCAAATTGATATCCAAACAACAAATTTAGTATCAGTGATTCTAATTCTAATTTTATTGCTTGGAATCAAATTGGTATTCGAACTGATCCTAATCTTTCTAGCTAAATTTGAGCAATCCTTTTGTTGTAAATATTCGGTCCATATATATTCATCTGAAATTATATCTTAACCTAAAAAGTTAACTTATTAAGTTTATGATCTATTAGAGTATATATATGTTCGTAATTTTTTTTTCTTATATTTTGATGTAGGACATTTTTCTCTTAGCGGCACCAAAATTTGATATGTTGTTGCAGGTACCCAAAAATAAAATTTTACATTAGAAAACTATTTATGTAGTAGTGTAAGTAAGAGTCAATCTCACAGAAAATGATTAATTTAATTTTATGCAATGTAAACTAAAATGGAGGGTTTTGAATTAATTATAATTAATTAAATAAATAAAAGTAAATTAATAAGATTAACCAATAAATTAAAATTTTCAGTTCTTCAGTTCAGTATCACATTTTTACAATGATCATATAATAAAGTTAATCATATTTATCCCTTCAATGAAACTAATATTCTTAGGTAACAACAATCATTAATTACTCAAAATTCCCCTTAGACTTTAAATTTAATGTGACAATCGCCCCTATTAGACCCTAACTATCATACAACTTAAAACTATCAGTCTTATATTTTGATGTAGGACATTTTTCTCTTAATGGCGCCAAAATTTGGTGTGTTATCTCAGGTACCTAAAAATAAAATTTTATTTTAGAAAATTATTTATGTAGTAGTGTAAGTAAGAGTCAATCTCACAGAGAATGATTAATTTAATTTTATGCAATGTAAACTAGAATGGAAGATTTTGAATTAATTATAATTAACTAAATAAATAAAAGTAAATTAATAAGATTAACTAATAAATTAAAAACTTCAGTTCTTCAGTTCACTATCACCTTTTTGCAATGATAATATAATAAAGTTAATCATATTTATCCCTTCAATGAAACTAATATCCTTAGGTAACAATAATTATTAATTACTCGAAATACCATTTATACTTTAAATCTAATGTGACAATCGCCCTTATTAGACCCTAACTATCATATAACTTAAAACTATCAGTCTAGATTTAATATAACAGTAGTATTAAGAATTAGGAAATTAGATTATTTCAAGCAACAATCACACAATCGCAGATTATTTAACTTGCCTTCTTATAACCATAGTAATACTCTAAAGCTTGACCACAATCATGTATTACTAATTGCTACCTATGATTAGATACAATATCGTTTGCTTAATACTATACCTTAATCTAGCAGATGATAATAATTAAATCAATTCAATAGGCCATTATCAAATCAATTACCATTCAACCAATTAAAATAGATCATCTAGAATAAATCTCATATAAGAAGAAATAAATAATATTGACTAAATTAAATCATCAATTGTAAATAAAGTTCAATATCTCTTAGAATTGAATAAGAAAAACTAAGTTGGCATATTTCCTTGAATCTACTCCTACTCCTACTCTATTATATGTTAATTTATGATTAAACTATGTTAGCCTCCTTTAAAATATGAGTTTTGACATATATTTATAGGTTATATATCAAATCCCTAGCTTTAAAAGGAAACCCAATCCAATTCAAAATAAAAAATATCAAAAACGCTTTAAAAATCAAGTCTGGCCTCGATCAACAGCGCCTCGACCCTATTTGGAGCGCCCCCAGCGATGTTACACATTGCCAACAAGGGTCCCGACCTCTTTTTGTACTAAGAAACAAGGCCCCGACCCTTGTCCGTTGACTGCTCTAATGTCCTTCATTTAAACGGCCATAACTTATGCATATAAACTTAGATTAAGGTGATTCAAGATGTTTCAGAAAGCTGAGAAGTAGATCTACAACTTTCATGCTTTAAGATTTGAAAGATTCTTCTTGTATCAAGGTTGAAATTGAGTCTGAAGTGACTGCTACGTAAATTGTAAAATGAAAAATTCAAATATAGCCATTTCAACATTTAATCCACCAAGCCCATATTTAAATTCTTATCAAATACTAACTTTCCTTCACAAATAGGCGTTTTCTCCATTTTTTCTATAAAATCAAATTAAAATAAATAATTAGTGTAATTAGGCACAAAATAATTATAATAGCTAAACATGAAGGGATAAAAATATAATATATTTCATTCCTATCAAATTCCTACATGCTTATCCTTTGCTCGTACTCGTGCAAAACAAAAATAAAAACTACAACTTTAATACTCAACTAACAACTTGACAACTCAAACAATGAATTAATATGAATTACACATTGACCTCAAAGATTCTTTAAACGATAACTCGAAGAAAATTTCAATATTATTCAAAGCCTCGAATTTTTAACATATTTATTAATCTTATTTCATCCAAGATCCTTTGTGTGTGTGTGTGAATCCAAAAGTATTAAACTAATCAAAATTCAAATAAGTTTAGGTCATTAATTACCTCATAAAAGATATACCACAAAACTCTATATACTTATTTTCCCATCATTTTATGCTAATATAGACAAATATATCCTAAAGATCAAAAGGTTTTGAAACAATTAAGCATATTAGGATTATTAATATCAATTTTTTAAATATTTTTTATTTCTTTTTTCTTTTACATGGGTGCATTTTATGCTCCATCCCATTATTTTTTTTCTTCTCGGTGAGCGTATTTTATGCTTCATCTCACCACAGCTAGTGCGTTTTACGTTCCATTTTAACTCATCACATAATTTTTTTCTTTTCAATTTAACAATGCTAGAAAAATTACCTAAGTAATCTCTCCAAAGTTATATTTTGTCTTATATTTCATTGTAAGTAATGATCAAAATAATTATAGAGCTAAAAAATATCTTCTATAAGTATTTAACCATATAAACTTTCTCTAAATTAAAACGAGTTCAAAATAAATGGATGTAAATGCATAAAAATAAAGGATCTTAAACAAAGTAATAACCAACAAATAATCAAAATTTGGATTAAGCAAAAATTTAATTATTTTTCAAAAGTTATTAAATCAAAATCAAAATTTTATCATTGGTCAAAAATTAAAATTCACTTAATTCATTGCTCAAGTGACACATCCTAAATAAAAAAACTAACTACCCATTTTCGTAGGTAACACGGTTGCACTTAGAACGTGTAATAAGCATTTAAATCTCAAGGTTATCCCAAGTGGACGAGTTTTGTCTCGTGAGGGTTTACAGTGAATTTATCCACAAAATTCAAAAACTCAATTTTTAAACCTAAATAACATAAACCTAAATCCCTTCCCCCACACTTAAAACTTACATTGTCCCTAATGTAAAGTAAAAATGCAAATAAAAAGGCACAAATAACTAAAATTAAAAGGCAAAATAATATTTTTTTTATATTACTCTTGGATTGCCTCCCAAGCAGCTCATTTGTTTATTATCATTGGCTCGACAGCAGGCTAAAACATCACGTTACTCCAATTTCATGAATTTTTAGTATTCCATCCATCACGTTATTCTTCATAGGTAGGTTCAATCTTCCTTGTATTTGACATGAACGTTCTCGTCAAGGAACAAATATTTGATATAATTGGGGAGAGTCTTTAAATTTGGAATGAGATCCTGCGACACAAAAGATAAAAATTTCTCGTGAGTAACAGGTAATTGAATAAAAGATAGTGCATACAACATATTATCTAAAATTACTGGCAAATAATGTAATGCAGCCACAACCAATTTTAGATCTTTATTTTGCTCAATTTCTTCTTCTTTCTCTTACTCCAAATTATTGATAATTGCAACCTCCAATTTTTTCTTGTTTGTTTGCTCAACAACTTCCTGCACCTTAGGTATGACATCATCACAAGTAACATCATTGTCTGTATTGACACTGTCTGCTTCTTCATTAATGTTGTTTGCTTTCTCTTTCTCTTGCGACGTAGGGGTCGTTGTTTATGAATTTTCTACCTCTTTACCACTTCTCAACACGATTGCGCTTATATTCTCCGTTGGATCCTCCACCGTTTGAGAGGATAATGGTTCAGAACTGTGCTCCTCCGATTAACTAACTGCAGTTGCCATCTGACTCATTTTATTATTCAAACTTTGCATAGTTGCCCTCATGTCTTGAATATTTTGCCTAGTTTTCTGTTGATATTGCAAAGTATTAGTTTTAAGTAATTTAAGCATATCCTCTAAAGATATATCAAAATTAAATAATTGATCCTATTGTTGTTGGGGATATGACTGCATGTAATGTTGATTATTTGAAAAGTTTTGATTTGTATGCCAATGCACTTGTGGATTCCCATAACTAAAATTATATTGATCATTCCATCCCGAATTATATGCACATGTACTGTAGATTATTTGGAAAGTTTTGATTTGCATATTAATTCACTTGTGGATTTTCATAGCTAAATTTATATCGATCATTCTATCTTGAATTATATGCGTTTGAATAGGAATCTTATCTCATTTGTGGTTAACCAAAGAAACCACCCCTGCCACATTCACTTGCTCATATAACTCCTCTACAAAAATTGGATGTTTTGATTATATTGATCTTTCGACGCGGGACATTTACATTTTTCTCTTTTAGTTGACGAGCCACTCTCTTCAATTATTTGATCCACATTCACTTAGAGAATTGTTAAAAATATCCGACCCATATATACTTATCTGAAACCAGATCTTAATCTAAAAAGTTAATTTATTAAGTTCATAATCCATTATAGTATATATGTGCTTAATTTTTCTCCTTATATTTAAATATGAGATTTTTATTATTACGCGATATCCCTCAACACCTTTGCTTGAATTAATTGACTCGTTTTGAGCCCTAATAGCTTGAAAGTACTTGAATACAATATACTGTACTCTTTTTTTTATAATTATAATCTAGTTTTTAGCACGAGAAGAACTGAACTTCTAAGACATGCAAAATCCCTTAAATGAAAGGAACCTAAAAACCTTTATTGCGTTTAAATAAAGATGACAAAAGCAAATTTAATTCCTACCAGAAGGGCAGAGGTTGGTTCTATCTATATAAAACCCGCTACCCGAAATATTAGGTGGACCACATCGATGAGGCATAATGTCTTGAGGAAAACAAAATTCATGTGGCCATAATGAATGTTGCCCGTTCAGTACAATTACAATCCCAGAATCTGTCATTCATTATTACACCAGGCTTTATTACTTCTTCAATTTTTTTGTGCTGAAAAACTGTTTAAATTTATATATTATATATATATTTTAAAATTTAATTGTATTTTTGACATTTTTGGTGTCCAATAAATATTTTCATGACTAACTTTTTTTTCCTTTTTTTTTGTTCTAATTTAAAATATGTTATTTGTTCGAAAGGATTATTATTTGAATTCTTCATAGCATTATAACCTTTTCATCAATTTGTAAAATGTTATAATTTCAATAAATTTCATCCTTTGGGCTGTTCTTGTTTACCTAATTTTTTTTAAAGAAAATCACTATTTTGTCTAGGTAAATTAAATATATATTTTTTGTTTTTCAAAAGAGTAATTTTTAAACTTAAATTCACTTTAATCCTTTTAAGTTTTGTACATTTTAAAACTTAAATCTTAAATTTTAAATTCGAGATATTAAACCTTAATTTCCTTGAATTTCTATAAATAAAATCTTTTGTCGACCAAATTTAGTATTTTCTAATAAGTCACTTGACTCAAAATGGAAGGGCAATTTAGTCTTTAAGGACATATATCATTTATATTAACTTCAATTATTCTTCCTTTATTATTTTTATTATACACTAATTTTTTGTACTTTCAAAAATATTGAAAATATTTAGAATGAAATTATTCTCTAATCATTATTACATGTCGTGGTCAAAAAATATATTTATAGAAATTTAAATACATTAAATATTAATATCTCAAATTTGAAATATAAAAGTTAAGTTTTAAAATATCAAGTGGTTATTTAAGCCGAAGTTTACAACACAATGGGTAAGTGTTTTCTTCTGTGTCAGGTGAGTCTCATAATTGAATTTGCTTAGTAATTTACACTATCCATGCACATAAACCTAGATAGCTTCTTGCTTTAAATGCCTGTAAACTGCAAAGCCTGCAGATATCTTATATTTGATTAAAGGCCTTGACATGATTAAAGTGCTGAGATCTGATAGGGTTGTGAAGGTTCCCTATAATCCACGGCGAGGACACGTGCCTCCACGTAATGGCAAGTCAATTATCCAGTTAAATAGATACATGCATATGATTTGCACCAACTCAATCCATGCATCTATACTTCCTCATAGATCATATGATGATGTATGTTTCAGAATGTCAGACCCATTTTATAAAAAAGGGTCCTCTTAATATGTGCCCTTAGATAATAAAGATAAATTTTATTTGTTTATATATTTGTACAAAATTTAATACATGTGGTCCACTAGTATATTATTTTTTTATGCATTGAATTCAGTGCAAATACATAAATAAATATTATTATGCATTGTTTTCAGCGATTAGAATGTGCCCTTAGGACACATTGGGCACATTCTAAGAAAATCCTATAAAAAATAAAATTTTTTAATTAAAAGGTTGTTGATTTTCCATTTAAACTCCAAAGTCAATTTAAATAACAATAATATTAATTTTAAGTGAGATTATAAACTAATTGAATCAAGTGGAGTTTTATCTTAACGAGTTTGAACTCGTAAAAAAAATTAAATGAGTTGAGTTGAGATTTTTAAACGAGTTCAGATGTGCTGTTCAAATTCAACTCGTTTAACAAATGAATTGTTCACAATTTGCTTAATTGGGCCGAGCTTGGATTTTTTATTTATAATAAAAAAGTTAAAATCTAATAAATATTATTAATTAGGTTGAGTTTAAACAAGTTGAGTTGAGTTTGAATCGAGTCTAAACGGAAAGCTATAGAAAAACAAGATATAACCCGACCTCAACTCATTTATGTTCATGAATAAAAAAAAAAAATATTCGAACTCAACTCCTTAAATAAATTTGAGTGAAATCAAACTTAACCGGGTGGAATTTTCTTCATGTACAACTCCAAAATGTTTCCAAAATGATAGAAGAAAGAGATGCACTTCTCCAAAATGTTTCCCGTTTATCTTAGAGACTTGCATTGGTTATTGATAAAAATAAAAGGTGTTGCAAGATTTGAACACTGAAATAAAGGAGGAAACATATCTCTATTTGAAGGCGCATAATTCAATAATACCCAAATCTCTTGGTAATTAAAGGTTCAACATAGTTGCTTTAATATTATTTATTATCTTGAGTGGGTTGACTATGTTGAAGTCTGGCTGATGTAACGCCTCCAAATCTGTGTACTTACTACAACGGATCTGGTGCTCACTATCCAACACTAAATTCTTCTGAGTATAGATATTATAGATTCACATTATTGACAACTATATCGTTTTTATGAAAGATGGGGCCTTCCGTTAAAACGGCGCGCAATCAAATAATCCCTTTCCTCGACAGAACTTTTTAGATATTGCCAATAATGCTAACTGGTCTAATAATATCACTTCAACACTTATCAATCTTAATATCCACCAATTTAAATGTAAACTACAAATACAATACATTTCCATAATAATCTCTCAATATCATTGATTTAATAATATTACAATGCCTAGTTTCTTTAGTATTGTTACAAAAAGTTATTTTGACTTAAGTTCTATTATATGTAAAGAAGACAATTAAACATGCTTCTTAACCTAATTACTTTTCTTTCCTTTTTCTTTAATTCCAGAACCTTATGGGTTTTCTTCTTTAGCTATAAATGAAAATATTCACAAGAATGAGTATAAGATTGCTCAGCAAGTCTAAGAGATATGAATACAAGAGAATTCTCACATTCTCAATATATACATATAAGAGAATTCACACCTTTTCAAGATATACAGATAAGAGAATTCCCACCTTCTCAAAGATATATAAATAAGAGAATTCACAACTTCTCAAAGATATATAGATAAGAGAATTCGCACCTTCTTAAAGATATACAGATATGAGAATTCACACATTCTCAAGTTCAAAGAATAACAGCTCAATAATTGAGTTAAGTCGAATCAAATGGCATTAACTCATCTCAATAAAATCACTTCACATCTGCTAATGAACTTCATAATTCAAAAAAAGAATGAAATAAAATTCAACAATTAAGCACACGTTGTTGCACATCATGCATAAAAGAAACAAGAAAACTTGCATAATAATAAAAATTTCTTAAAGCGAGGTAAAAATTGCTTGATTCGCCTTTTTTCATTAACGATAACTTTTGATCCTCGTCCAACCTACATATGTAGTGAGGTCGACGTACTAATTAGTCACAATATGACTCCTTGATTTGGTTCACTTTAACTAACCTTAAATCATGACCCTAACTTCAAATTTTTAACTTTTAAGATAATCGATTTCAAAATTGTTTAATTCATAACAACTCGGAATTGAATTATCTTTGGACAGTGACCTATGTATAACATGGCGTAAGTACCCCTATAAGTGGTACGAACCCGAAGAATCACGTGCGCAAAAAAGTCCAAAACTAATTATTGTTCACTAGCAAATTCAAAAACTGCTTTATTTGGCTCACTATTTAATCCAAAACTAATTCATATTAATGAATTTTAATGTCATTATTTTTTCTACGCATAGTTAATTTCCATACCTATAACTTTTACACACACGAGGCTGCACACCTCTCCCAAAAGCTAGGTCAAAAACTATTCCCGCATAATTTTGGTAACCTAACCCAAACTGCTTCAAACATGCACTACAGACACTCTACAAGGTATTTTTGAGTGATTATTTTTGTTGTGTTTTCGTAATTTCCATTTCTACAACTCTTCTTTATACACCAATCCCAAATTTTGAACATATGAGGCTACACACCTCACAAAAAAAAAAACTAGTCGAAATTAGGATTTTACGTTTCATAGTTTCGATTTTCTTCAACTTGTTACCTCTTATAAACTTATGACTCACTAACACCTATATACATATGTTCATAAGTTTTCACATAAGAATTGATGAATGAAATGACATAAATATAAACGATTCTAAGTTTACCTCTTAAAGTGCTAGCTTTATTGAACTTGCTCTCACTTAGCTATCATTTCCTTAACTATATACTTTTCACTCTTTAGTTTCTCTTGTTTTTCTTCTTTAGCTCTCAAGGAATTGGTAAGGAACTATGAAACATGTATGCTTCTATTTATAGGTGTTAGTTCCCAATGTCACGATAAATATCTAAAGGGGGGGGGGGGGGTTGAATAGATTCTTTTTAAAATTTTCCTTTACTTTTATTTCTTACGTTAATTAATTCTTAATCAATAAGTTTAGCATAGCGGAATATGATTTAGTTACCCCTTTCTTGATATGTTAATGTAAGAATTCAACAAGTAATTATATGACATATATAGCAATTAAAAGACACAAGAAGAAAGACTCCAGGTTTTAAGTGGTTCAGAGTTCACAAGACTCCTACTCCACTGTTCTGCTCTTCCAGCAGCAAATTCACTAAGGATACTTTTACAATTTCAGAATCACTAAGATTCCTTCAAGACCAGCAGTCTTGGAACTCTAGTTCACTAAGAACTCTACAAGTCTAACAGACTTGGATACTCTAGTTCACAAAGAACTCTCCTGGAGTGGTGTAGATTTGGGTGAGCTATTAAGTTGCTTTTAGCATAAGTTTCTGAAGGACTTAGTAGTGATGCAAGCTTTCTTATCAGTTTGATCTCATTCAACTTCTTGCGTATATTCTTTTCTCGTGTAATTCTTGTGTGTTTTTTCTTTTGCAGATCTTGGTATTTAAAATGAGGGCTTCAGGTTTCTTCCCGTTGGAACATCTGCTCGTAGCTTTAGTTTCTTCCCGTTATCTCACAGAGGGGAGCTTCTGAATATTATATTAATATAGCTCATTAATGCTCTGATGAGATATTATTTGATCTGACCTGTTAGTCTATGGAAGGTTATTTTCTTTTTCCTTGGGGACAGTCATGTCAGTCGTAGGTTCCTACCAACTTTCATAGAGTCGTTTGGTCCTTCCATACTACAGGACTGATAGGACACAGTCCTCTGACTTTACTGCCTCGAAAGTCTTCTTTCTATTGCATAGTGCGCTTGGGTCAGTCTCTAACTTTTCTTACTTCGATCGATTTGCAGAAGCTTTTCTGTCACATCAATGCAAATTGTACTTTTGAACGAAATAACTTCTGATTTGAGAGTCATGATGTCTTCTGCCTTTTTGCTCAACGACCCTCCATGATCAACTCTACGAATATCCTTGCTGTTGTGATTGTTCTGTAATGGATCATCTCTTATTGTCATCGTAGAGTTTACTCTATGTCAAACTGTTGAACGTAGAGTCCGTTCTACGACTTCTCGCTTGGTACATAGTCTGTTGGTCGTAGATTCTTCTTGGTCGAAATCCTAGAGTCCATTCTACGATTGGTTGTCTTGATCGTAGAGTCTGTTGATCATAGAGTCTTCTTGGCCGAAATCGTATAGTCCATTCTACGATTAGATTATAACAAAAGATCAACCTAACAGTTTTGATCTATTTAAATCTAAGTCTTAGTACAACACAAAAGACTTTATAAATCCATACATTTATATCAGAAGATCAACCTAACAGCTTTGGTCTTATCTAACGCAGCCTTTGTACATTATTTCTTATCATCAAATTTAAACATTCAATGTTCAACAATAGGCAATCCACCAAGCCTTGCACAAAACCTATGGTTCTAACTTAAGCCACATCTCACCATCTAGGTTAAGAAAACACATCAACCAGGCAAGTGTCTAGGGGTTCGTGTGGCTTTTCATATGGCCAACCCCCAACCCCCCCCCCTAATGGCTAGTCACCAAGCTTAGTCACTAATGACCACATTTCTCCACTTAATTTAGGACAACACCTAAAAGAAACAAGAAAGCAATCCAAAGTTCTAAGAGTGGTCACATCTTACCATCCACGACTGGACAACACTTTGCAATACTTCTATAAATATCAACTACCATTAACCATGTGGCCAAGTGCCCAAACACTTTTAAGCATACCGAATTTACCCCTCCCCTCTTTGTCTAGCCAATTTTGGTTACTCCAATTCCTTAGCCAAACTTAGTTTGTTCTCCCACTTAGCTAAGTAATTTAGTTAGTTGACTTTTAGGTATCTGTGAATAGTGATTTTATATTTATATAGTATAAATATACCATATAAATACTCAGGTATAATACGTTATACCTTATAAAAATAGTTTTGTACCTCATATAAATATTCCGTATTATACTTCGTATAAATATTTAGGTATAATATGCTACACCGTATAGATGAATAGTAGTTTTCTAGTTTTGTTTTACGTATAATTTTAATACTTGCACAAATAATAAAATCATACTTATTCAATCAAAAAACACATAGTTTAGGTTATAACTCCACCCTTTATTAATCACATTTGATTACATTTCTAGTTTTATAAAGATTCGAAATATTACAGTTGATGGTCTTATTTTTGTACTTCGGAAAACATATGTCTAACTGTTATATTATTAAGATACTTATCGAATTCTATTTAGAGAGAAAATAGAAGTATTTAGGAATTCGAATCGAGGGATGAATTATTGGATTACTTTTCAAATTCTACTCAAAAAAGAAAAGGATTGTTATTATGGAAAGAAAGAAGTCCAATTTTTAGTACATGCTTTATTTTGGAAAGTGCCCTATTTTTAATAGGATATTTATTACATCATGGAGTCATGTTTTGAATAGGAATAGGAGATTTGTATGTATTCTATAAATATAGTATTATATTTAGTTGTTGAAGTATAGTGTAGTCAAACGTCATGTA
Organism: Hedera helix; assembly: GCA_947179155.2. Taxonomy (NCBI): domain Eukaryota; kingdom Viridiplantae; phylum Streptophyta; class Magnoliopsida; order Apiales; family Araliaceae; genus Hedera; species Hedera helix. The sequence goes on along the minus strand of OX359283.1, from coordinate 14,385,621 downwards.
TCATCCTAAGAGTTAAAAGAGGTTGTGGGTGAGTTTTGAGTTTTATGTTTATGTGAGGGAGATTATTTTTACTTTTCGTGCAAAAAAGTTGTATTATGGGAGGGAGGATTTTGTAGTTTTTATTTTATGCAAAAAGTTGTATCATGATATTGTGTAACTTCAAATTTTAGGGCATAAAACTTATAATAATTATTGTAAGCTCATTATTGTGGTATAATGGGAATTCAGAGTTTGACCTATGATTTTTTTCTTCAAGGGTTTTTCTCATTAAATCTTATGTCATTTTATCTCTCTTTATTTTATTGTTTGGCTTACGTTGACTTAATTTTCAACAAGTGGTATTAGAGCTAGGTTGACCTATGATTAGTCGCATTGATGTGACAAATAAAAGAGTGAAGATTGAAAGAGTTATATTCGATGTTCCTGATTATGTTGATGAGTAGGAGTTTTTTGTGCTTATGGACCATTGTAGTCACTAGATGGCATGGAAGATGTAGATGATGTAGAAGATGTGGATGATGAAGATAATGCAGATGACGCAAATAATGTGAATAGTGTGGATGTTACGGATGATGTGAACGATGCGAATAATGTAGATGATGCGAATAGTGTGGATAACACAAATGATGTGGATAACGAGAATGATGCAGATAGTGCAGATACTATGGATGTTGCAAGTGATGATGATGACTACGACAATTGTGACAGTAATAAAGTCAAAATATTTGTGAATTCGAGTCGAGAGAGAAATTAGTGGGATACTCCTCAAATCCTATTCAGACATAAAGTCGAAGTATTTGGGGATTCAAGTTGAGTGAGGAATTTGTTAGTACTTGCATTTATGATTACCCTATTTGAATTTGATGATGACTGATTAATAATGTATATTTATAAAACAAGTCAGTTTTGTGAAGTCCTTAATGATATTCTTTGTAAAAGGACTTAGTTGTGGATCTAACTTGTTAGGTATATCTATGATCGTAGAACAAAGCCATGTAATTAGTATAAATGGAGCTGATATGAAGACTTAGAGTATTTCGTTTAATGAAAGTTAGGCTAACTCTAAGATTGTAAAATGCAAACTGTCACAACTATCAAGTACTTTAAGATCGTTTAGTTAAAAGTTAAATTATAGAGCCATATCGTGAAGAAAAATTGTAAAGTGAATATCGTTTAGTCAGGGCACTAAGCAATGATAGGTTGATGACAAAGGTCATACAATCTTAACTCACAACGTTCAAAATTAATTCTGTCTTGTATGAGTCAGCGATAAGGATAAGGGAGACAACATAACTTTTTTATTAGATAGCTATACAAGGACAAGGACACGCGTATGTTGCTATGCCAAATATAGTACGAATAAAAGTGACATCTTATAGTCCAATAGACAAGGTTATAAAGTCAAAAGAATTATTCATTTACAAGTGTCCCTTGCTATTTGGAGCAACAGTAACAACCTAACGGGCAAATTCCAAGAAATTACTATAAAAGAATTACTACAACAACAATGATGAACTACTGATTCTCTGAATTCAAAAAGCTCAAGAAAAGTTCATGTGCTCCACTCTACAATCATAAGCAAATCTCAATACTGCTAAGTCATTTGAAGAAGAAGCTTAAAGCAACTTAACAACAACTCAAACATCAACTCTTTTTTAGTGATTGTGTTAATATATAAGTGACCTTAGTGGATCATTGAAAGTAGTACGCCCCCAAGTCAATCATATTTGATGTGATATCATATACTTTATAATCTTATTCATTTAATTAATAAAAGTTTAATTTATTTAAAGGCTTTTATTTATCCATGTTTAATTAGTTGAATTAATTAATGTGATAAACCCCTAATTTTTATCAATGCTTTTAGAATCATGATGTTGATCATGTTAATGAGATCTAAATTCAAGATAGCTTAAAAAAAAATATTCGTAATCATAGGATCACTAATCTGGGGTTAGTAGATCCGGATAGATTAGTACATATTATGCTTGCTCTTTAGAAGAGGATGATTGATCTCATAATCATTTGTATGGAGACACTAAAGCAAGTATGTAGGTGCTTACTGGAGAATAATTTCACTGAACGTGACTCGCTTAAGCAACACTTAATGGAGTTTTATTTGCCTGTCAATAGGAGTTCTTATAGTGATAGTAGTACATGTGATCATTGGACTTGAGATCATCATAGTACCTTGTGTATTCTAAGTTATACTTTGTCATATTCCTTAAGATTTGTTGATATATCAAAGGGTATGTTCGGGTATAATAAAGTGTACATGGAGATATGTGAGTGATCAACAAAGGATTTACCACTTCCAAGTAAAGGGATTGAATGTCTTATGTAATTTGATAAATGACAACTCAGAAATCCCTAGCCAGGGTTGAATGAAAATTATATAGGAGTTTATAATTTACATTAACTAGAGTTGTGCATTTAAGAATTGGAATATATATAATCAAATAAAATAAGGCTTGACAGTAAATCCATATCTTATATTCGACCGGGACATTGTGTGGTAGAATGATTGAATTGTACGGTAATTATTTACTGAATATGTTCTTTGTTATTAAACAATGATTTTTATATTATTCGAAAAGTCATATTTATATGCTAAGACGCTTCACTTTTATTGTAGAGTAAATATATTAGAATAGTTCTACTTTATTTATTCACAACCGGTATAATATTGAACCTAAAGGGTCACACCATAAAAGAGAAATATTTATTTTAGAAGTAGAAGTAGATGACTTAATAGTTACCAAAATGCCATTCCAGCCATATTTTTCTACAAAAATCAAATTAAAAGAAATAAAATATATAAAAATAATACGAATTACCTAAAATACAAATAACACACATAAAACTAATAATATATCATATTTTACAATAATAACATAAAAACATATAAAACTAACTAAAATTCTAAAGAATTCACAATATTATCAAGTTCAAAGTTATTAAATAAGTATGTATAAAAATCAGTCATCACTGTGGTTCTCACACATGTAATTATATACAGGGACTAAGTATAAATAAAAGGTTAAACAAAGAAAAAGTAGTCATATGAGTGAGAAATGGAGAAAAGATTGCTACATTAGTTGTAGAAACTTATTGTTTAGCACTACCTACGAGTAAATATATCAAGCTTGTAAACTGTTATTCTGTTCCTGTTTTGGTACGAAACATTATTTCAATTCACTTGTTGGACAAAAAAGGATTTGATATTCTATTTAAGAACAACTGTTGTTCAATTTATAATGATAATATGTTGTTTGGAAACTGCTAAATTGCTAGATGGAATTTACATACTTGACTTATATGAAAGCATATTACAAATTGAACAAACTAATAAAAGAAAAAGAGATGATGTGAATCATACCTTCAAGTGCCACTATAGACTTGGTCAGATTAATGAAACAAGACTAAAAAAGTTGTATAAAGATGATCTTTTAGAGCCTTTTGATTATGAATCATATTCAACTTGTGAATCTTGTCTTATGTAGTGATGCACAATAGGCCAGTCCGGCCTGGGCCCACCAGGCTTTGACCGTTGACCAGGCCAGATCGAACCTTAATTTTGGGCCTCCCTGGCCAAGCCAGGCCAGATTTATTACATAAAAACTTAGTTTGTTAAGACCTGAAGGCCAAGCCAGACCCCACTAATTAGACAAGCCTTAGGCCATTATCCCTCTAAAAAGCATTGAAGGGGCCTAAGCTTGAATAAACTTTAGCAAAACCTTTGGTTTATTCCCTTATTTATCGTCTTATGGCACTGTACTTGTTTTTAAAACAATTAATGTGGGACTTTTTTAATTTTTAGATACTAATAGAGTGAAAGGTCCAGCCATCGGGCAGCCACAATGATGAGTGATGAGGAGATATATGTGAAATCTACATCTACAGAAGGACAACAAAAGAAATATACAAGCAATTCAAGTGACAAACCTGATTATGTGCTTCACCAGGCTTACAATCTACAGTCATGTCGCGACGGGCAACAAAAAAATGTTGATGAACCGGTGCATATAATTCGGGCGCTATTTTTGTCCCGTATTTTCGGACTTCCCCAGGTTGCAGAGCTCCTAAGCTGAGTATGCCAGTGAGCTTGACCTTAGCTTCGATTTTCCCATCCTATAACATTAAATGGTATAATTATAACTTAAGATACACCCAAAGAACTTTAGCAAGGAATAAGTTTACACCAAAAGCATGCACTTGTTCAGTGATATTTCCAGGTGTTTTTTTTTGGTGGATATTATTTGTTACTACGTGATTATCTTCCCCATTGTGTGGTCAATTAGGTCATTGAGGGAGATGTCAAAGACTGATGGGAGGCCGCGAGGAATTTGGCAAAATTGACACTGTTCAGGCAGTTTTACATTGTCATGATTAGGTACTTGTACTTTACAAGAATTGCTGTCTTTGTGTTTAGGGCTATTTCGGCGTACAAGTACCAGTGAGTGTCCAATGCAGCTAAGGAAGTTGCCAATCTCGCGTTCTTTTTGGTGATGTTTTATATGTTTAGGCCAGTTAAGAAGAATGAGTACTTTGTTCTTGACAATGAAGAGGAAGAAGCAGCAGAGTTGGCTCTTCGGGATGAAGAATGCGAGCTACAGGTTATTATTATACTTAACAAAAATATAAAAATCTCAGGCTATTTGTACTAAACACATGTAACTAGTGATCATAAGTTAATGACTACAACAATGGATTCATTTTTTCCATTTAACTCTGTGACCCATTAATCTATTTACTATTCAACTCAAGATAATATCTTTTGGCAGCAAAGTAGGTTTGGAATCAATTTAGTAAAAGCATGCTCAAAATCAAAGAACTATAAAATTTAAAACCAGTGTATACATATTTTTTAATCATCTGTAACTCTTCAATCCTAAGAAAGGGTAAAAGACCATGAAATTAGCATTTTAGCCTTTCCATGGCAACTCACTCATCCACTGCTTTTCGAGCTTCAAGACCCATGCACTTCAAGGGATACTTAGGGGTGATTCACAGCTCTGGTCAAATATTTAACATGGTCAACTTCTTGTGGAGGAGGCTCAGCATTTGGTTGGTCCTCTTTTTACTCTTATACTCCTCTAGGTGGCACGATGAGTTGTTTATCAAAATTATAATTAGTTTTGTTGAACAATCTAGTTATCTGTTCTTTTGTTTCTAATGTTATAATAACTTCATTTTTAATAAAATAGTTGATATGTTCACTTGAAATTGTCGTTTGTTGTCCCTGCTGATAACATATCAATGTCTAGCAGTGAAGCAGCAGATTCAAGAACTACTCCTAATACAAGAACAGCAGCAGATGTCTCTAGCAATAACAGAAGTAGAAAGGACTTAATTGTAAATACATGAGTTTGTTATTTATCCTGCTGATGTAAGTGAGTTAGTGGAGTCGGTTAGCTTGTTAAGTAAGCTGTTAGTTAGAGTTAGCTGAGTATTATTAGTATATAAATATACAGTGTACATTCCAATTATTGGTATGAATAGAAAAAGTTCTTTTCACAATTCTCTCTGTAATTTGTGAATTCGTACACCTGCTCTTTGTTCATTACCTTGTTTCCTTTTTCCGTGGTCTTATGAATTCTTCTTTGAGGATCCTTATTTGTCTGCGTGATCTCTTATTTATTGTTGTAAATTTATGTCAAATGGCTCTATAAGGGAGCCCAACTTTTTTGTCAATGTTTGTGGTTGACATGAGATTTAACAGAATAGAAATTCTTGTATCTTGCCACCGACAAGAGGTAACTTTATAAAACACAGGAGGCATGAATACTCATTGTCCCACGTCCGTCGAAAGGTTAAGAAAATAAAAAAAAGTATATAAAAAACAGAAAAGGGCAACAGAGTATGAATTAGTAATAATGAATGCTTGTAGCCTAGATGAGTGGCCTAGACTAAAACTTGTTTTTGACTCTTGGTGATATCAGGTCAGGCTGGGTCAAATTTTTACGTAGGCCAGACCAAGCCAGATCGGAAGGGAAAAAATAAGGATTGTTCGCAGCCTACAGGTTGGGCCCACCCGATTTAGGCCTTGACCAGGCCAGACCCAGGTCGAACCAAGGCCATACCTCAAGCCAAATGTGCACCATTATGGGTAAAATGACCAAATCTCCATTTAATGGACATGAAGAGAGAGTTGCAGGGTTGTTAGAGTTGGTACACACAAATGTGTATGACAACGCGTGCATGAGGAGGGTATTTGTCCTTCATTACTTTCATTGATGATTATTCTAGATGATAAGTCAATTTTATGTCTATTTATTAGGTATTTTATGCTTAATTGTTTGTTAGTTTTTAAGTATTTTTAGTATTTTAGGTAATTTATTTAATTTTATAAATTTTTATGCATTTTTATTATTTTTACTATTTTTATATTATTTTTATTTATTTTTAATTAATTTAGATTTTATTTTGTAGGAAAATTGAAGCTGATGGCAATTTTGTAATTTAGGCAAAAGGCTGATTGCATAATGGTAATTAAAGGACATCGGTGGCATTTTCGTAATTAACCGGAATGTGGTCTACGCGCAATACACGCAATGAAGTGAATCTGCCGCACGGATGGGACGACGCCGTTTTGTGCTTCGGTGTTGGCAGACACCCCGCCGTGCGCCGAAGTTGACAGAAATCAAAAAGACCGCGCGCAATGCGTGGTCGGCTGCTTATATTATCTTTTTGGGTTAGGCACGTGTAGGTCGGCTGACAGCCTTTTGTCTTGATTAGCGTGGCAGCGCGTGGTTTAGTTACAAGGAAGGTTATTATTTAAAAATCTAAATGCAAATTGGAATTGGTAAAATAAATAATAATTTTTATATTTATTTATTTTGTAATTTAAGTCCTATTAGGGTTTGGAAAGGGTAATTCCTATAAGGGTTAGGAAGTTTATGTAGCCTATAAATAGAGGGCTTGAGGTACAATGTGAGATACAACTTTCATTAGAAAAATTCTCTCTTCTATTCTTTAGTACTTTTCAAAACTATGTGTGGCTAAATTATTATTTTTTGGTTTAAGTGGTTGAAGTCATCAAGATTTATACACTGCGAGATCTAATTTATTTTAATTGTTCAATTTATATTTTGAGTATTGAATATTTTTTTGTGCTTAATTTTTATGATTAATTTGTATAATTGCTAAGATGCATACTAGTTTATAATTCGCATTAATCTAGAGCTGTTGGTGAAACAACTAAGTTTAATAATTGTTTTGTAGATCAAAAGATTATTATATCTTAGGAAGAATATTCATCTAAATTAAATGCAAACAAGTGGCTTGTGTTGTTTAGTTCAACGATCTCTCTAATTCTTACAGCTGTTATTAAATTAAATCTTTAGCAAGTGCCGGAGGTTGTTTAGTAGTAAGGGTATTTAGATCAAGTGACTCTACTTATCTAAAATTAATGAGAGAAGAGAAAAATTATTTCACTTGCGAGTAGTTATTTCTACGGTGAATGTTCAAAATATTAATTGATTTATTCTTGCATCAATGATTAGTTATAAATTCTTGATGGTGGATGTTGACTTAAACCAATGTTTTTTTTTCCTCATTAAATTACTTGCATATTTATTTTAGTTAGTTTTATTTAAATTATTTCTTTGATTCAAAAATCTGCCAATTTTGGTTTACAAAAACATAAAATTAAATTAATCATTCTTTGTGGGATCGACTCTTACTTGCATTACTACATTAATATTTTTCCAAAGTAAGATTTTTTTTTGGGTGCCTACGACATCACACCAAATTTTGGCCCCGTTGCGGGAGACTGATTTATTTACTTTTGTGATTTTTGTGATCCTTATTTTGTTGTAATAATTTTTTATTATTTTTCGTAGTTTTTTTTCCTAGTTTATTTGAGTTTCATTGATTGTTTATGACCATAACTCATTCTACTAATCAAAGTGATTTAAGGTTTGATCCAAAAATTGAGAGAACTTTACGCGGATTAAGGAAAGAAGATCGGACAAATCTTGAAGCAAAAGACGTCATGGCTGAAAATCAAAGTTTGAAGGAACTTGCGGCCCCAGATTTGAACCAACAACCTTTATGCATAACTTTTCCTAATCTAAATGCTAACACTTCCTTTGAGTTAAAGTCTGGTCTAATACATATTTTGCCTACTTTTCATGGCCTTGCATGTGAAGACTCGCACAAACACTTAAAAGAATTTCATGTGGTATGCACGAGCATGAAACCTCCCGGAGTGACTGAAGAGCAAATCAAATTATGAGCTTTTCCATTCTCTTTGAAAGATTTGGCTAAATATTGACTCTACTATCTCCCCTCCGGATGTATAACCACATGAAAAGAAGTAAATAGATTATTCTTGAAAAAATATTTCCCAGCTTCAAGGGCAGCCAACATAAGAAAAGAAATTTGTGGTATGAGACAGAACCATGGAGAATCCCTATACGAATATTGGGAACGGTTCAAGAAACTGTGTGCAAGCTATCCCCACCATCAAATTAGCGAGCAACTCCTCATCCAATATTTCTATGAAGGACTCACGTTTACTGAGAGAAGCATGATTGATGCTGCTAGTGGAGAATCTTTGGTGGACAAAACTCCCGAAGCTGCAAGAAACCTGATTGCAAACATGGCGGCTAATTCCCAACAATTCAACACTAGGCTTAATTTGTCATCCAAGAATGTCAATGAGGTAGAGATTTCTTCACTTAAAGAACAAATTGCTAGTCTAACTTCTCTTGTTCGTCAAATGGCTGTAGGTAATACACAACAAGTGAAAGCTTGCGGAATTTGTGCGGTAGTAGGACATCCAACAGATATGTGCCCCACTCTTCAAGAGGAGTCTTATGAACAAGTGAATGTAGCAGGTGGTTTCCGTGGTCAACCACAAATGAGATATGTTCCTTACTCGAATACGTACAACTCGGGATGGAGGGATCATCCCAATTTCAATTATGGGAATCCACAAGTGAATCACCCCATAAATCAGAACTTCGCGAGCTATCAACAATACAAGCAGCCGTATCCCAACAAACAACAGGGCCAATCATCTCAATCTAATATGTCTTTAGAGGATATAGTTAAACAACTTAGCACTAACACTTTACAATTTCAATAGGAAACAAAGGCAAATATGCAGAATTTAGAAACATAAATAGGACAAATGACAACTGCAATTAGTCGACTAGAGGCATACGGTTCTGGAAAGCTACCCTCTCAAACGGTGGTGAATTCAAAAGAGAATGCAAGTGCAATCACTTTGAGAAGCGGTAAAGAGATCCAAACTCCAGAAAAGACAGAGTCTGCACCGAATGAGCAAAGCAATACAGAAGTAGACAATACAGAAGCGGGCGATAGTAAAGGGGATAACAATGTTCTAGGCGACAATGATACCCCTAAACATAAATTTTCACCTCTCTCTGATTATAAACTGGTACCACCTTTTCCTCTGACTTTAACGGAAAAATAAAATATGAAAAAGATTCAGATTTGTATGAAACTTTACGCAAATGCGAGGTAAATATTCCATTGTTAGATGCTATTAAACAAGTACCTCGTTTTTCTAGATTTCTAAAAGAGTTGTGTACACACAAAAGAAAACAAGCACTCAAAAGATATGAAAATGTAAAAGTAGGAAAGAATGTGTCTGCAGTAATTCAAAGAAAACTCCCTACTAAGTGTCAAGATCCAGGAATGTTCACTATCCCTTACAAGATAGGTGACACTAGATTTAAAAAGTCTATGTTAGACTTAGGAGAATCTATTAATTTCATGCCATATTCTATATATGCTTCTTTGAAACTTGAACCTTTGAATAAAACTAGTACGGTGATTTAGTTAGCTGATAGGTCTAATGCCTATCCAAAGGGTATAATAGAGGATGTTCTTGTGCAAATAAATAATTTGATTTGTCCTACTGATTTTTATGTGCTTGATATGGAGAATGGTGATCGAAATGCTCCTATTTTGTTAGGAAAACCCTTCTTAAAGACATCCAAAACTAAGATAAATGTTCATAGTGGTACACTTACAATGAAATTTGATGGTGAGGTTGTTAAGTTTAATATTTATGACGCCATGAAATATCCTAATGATGATAATCCTGTTTATTCTATTGATGTGATTGACTCATTAGCACAGAAATTTTTTGAACTTGATGGAAAGGATGAGTTAGAAACGACAATAAGTCAGAATCTTGAGGAAGAAAAGGAGTTAGCCTTGCTTACTGAATTGAAGGATGTTATTGTAACATTAAATGATTCTCCAAAAGCAGGTAATGTTCCTTTTATTGATCTACCAGTGTCTAACGAAAAATCTCTACCATCTGTTTTACAGTCACCTACTCCAGAATTGAAGTCTCTTCTTGATCATCTCAAGTATGTTTTCCTTGGAGAATAAAAGACATTGCTAGTGATCGTTTCCAATAAACTTAGTACATCACAAGAAAACAACTTGTGCGAGTTCTAAAGGAGCATAAGAAGGCCATCGGTTGGACAATTGCTGATATCAAGGGAATAAGCCCGTCGACATGCATGCATCGTATATTACTTAAAGAAGGAGCGAAATCCACCCGTCAACCGCAAAGAAAACTCAATCCGCCCATGATGGATGTTATGAAAAAAGAAAGTCAAAAGCTTCTTGAAGTTGACATGATTTACCCTATTTCAGATAGCAGTTGGGTTAGCCCAGTTCAAGTAGTTCCTAAAAAGAGGGGAATAACTGTGGTGAAGAATCAGAATGATGAGTTAATTTCCACCCATGTTCAAAATGGGTGGCGGGTTTGTATAGATTATAGAAAATTAAATGTAGTAACCCGCAAAGACCACTTCCCTTTACCTTTTATTGATCAAATGCTTGAACGACTAGCTGATCATTCGTACTATTGTTTTCTTGATGGTTATTCTGGTTGTTTCCAAATTGCCATTGCTCCGGAGGACCAAGAGAAGACGACATTTACATGCCCATTTGGAACTTTTTCATACTGCCGCATGCCGTTTGGACTTTGCAACGCCTCCGCTACTTTCCAATGGTGTATGGTTAGTACATTTTTCGATTATATTGAGCATATCATGGACGTTTTTATGGACGATTTTCACAGTTCATGGGGACTCGTTTGATAATTGTTTGCACAACTTTACACTTGTTCTTCAAAGATGCATAGAAACTAACCTTGTAGTAAATTCTGAAAAATGCCATTTTATGGTCGAACAAGGTATAGTTTTGGGTCATGTTGTTTCGTCTAAGGGAATTGATGTAGATAAAGAAAAAATTGATATTATTCAATCTTTACCTCATCCCACTAGTGTGCGGGAAGTGCGTTCTTTTCTTGGACATGCAGGTTTCTATCGGAGATTCATAAAGGACTTTTTCAAGATAGCATCACCTCTATGTAAGCTGTTACAAAAAGATGCAGGTTTCAATTTTGACAAGGAGTGTAAGAACGCGTTTGATAAGTTGAAGGAATCGTTGACTTCTACTCCAATTATTCAGCCTCTAAATTGAGACATTCCTTTTGAGATTATGTGCGACGCAAGTGATTATGCAATAGGAGCTGTTTTGGGTCAAAAAGTTGGGAAAACATCTCATGCTATTTATTATGCTTCGAGGACTTTGAACGATGCCCAGAGAAATTATTCAACCACTGAAAAAGAACTCTTAGCTGTTATTTTTGCTTTAGAAAAATTTCGATCTTATTTGCTTGGTACTAAAGTTATTGTTTTTTCTGATCATCCAGCTCTTCGTTATTTGATGACAAAGAAAGAGGCAAAACCAAGGTTGATAAGATGGATACTTCTCTTAAGTGAATTCAATTTGGAGATCAAAGACAAAAAAAGGACCGAGAATAGTGTTGCAGATCACTTAAGTCGTTTGGCGAATGTGAAGGATGAACTTCCTCTACAAGAGACATTTCCTGATGAACAATTATTCTCTGCATATAAAAAATTACCTTGGTATGCGAATATTGTTAATTATTTGGTTACTCACATTTTGCCTCCTGATGTGTCTAAAGCTCAAAGGGATAAAATCAAAAGTGATGCAAAGTACTATGTGTGGGATGATCCCTACTTATGAAAGCATTGTGCGGACCAAGTAATTAGAAGGTGCGTTCCTGAAACTGAAATTAATCATATTCTCACTTTTTGTCACTCATATGCGTATGAAGGTCACTTTGGATCTAAGAGGACCGCGAGAAAAGTGCTTGACTGTGGGTTTTATTGGCCATCTCTATTCCAAGATTCGTATTTATTCTGCAAGTCGTGTTGTAATTGTCAAAAGACAGGTAATATATCCCAACGAAATGCAATGTTGCAAACCCCCATACTATGTTGTGAAATCTTTGATGTTTGGGGCATTGATTTTATGGGACCGTTTCCTGTGTCTTTTGGTAATGTTTATATTTTACTTGCTGTCGATTATGTTTTGGAATGGGTGGAAGCCAAGGCCACAAGGACTAAAAATTCTAAAGTGGTTGCAAATTTTCTCCGTATTAACATATTTTCCATGTTTGGAGTTCCTAGAGCTCTAATAAGTGATCGAGGCACCCATTTTTGCAATTGAACTGTGAAAACTTTGTTGAAAAAATAACATATCACTCATAAGGTGTCGACTGCATACCATCCGCAAACTAATGGACAAGCGAAAGTGTCAAATAGAGAGATCAAGACCATTCTCGAAAAGACAGTAAATCCGAGCAGAAAAGATTGGAGTTTACGATTGGATGATGCTTTATGGGCATATGGGACAGCTTATAAAACACCTATTGGTATATCACCTTACAGATTGGTATTTGGAAAATCATGTCACTTACCTGTTGAGCTAGAACACAAAGCTTATTGGGCTATTAAGAATTTCAATATGAAGATGAGTGAAAGTGGAGAGCATAGGAAGTTGCAACTACAAGAGTTAGAAGAAATTCGCAATGATGCTTATGAGAGTGCAAGAATTTACAAGGAGAAAACAAAGGCCTTTCATGACAAGATGATCTCTAGGAAAGAATTCAAGATTGGTGAAAAAGTCCTTTTATACCAATCTCAACTTCGGTTGTTTTCAGGTAAGTTATGTTCTCGTTGGATTGGGCCTTTTGCTGTTACTAATTTTTTTTCCTCATGGTGTAGTTGAAATTCAAAGTTTAGAAAATGCAAAAGTACTCAAAGTGAATGGCCATAGACTCAAGCATTTCATGAGAATTTTCAAAAAGAAGATGCGACTAATTTGGAGCTTGAGGATCCAATTTATACCACTTGAAAAGAGAAGCATGCTGTCAAGTCAATGACGATAAACGAAGGCGCTGCTTGGGACGCAACCCAAAGGGAGTATAATTTTCTTTTTCTTTTTGCATTTATAGTTTAGTTATTTGTGCCTTTTTCTTTACATTTACTTTACATTGGGGACAATGTAAATTTTAAGTGTGAGGGAAGAGATTTAGGATTTTTGTTATTAACCGTGTTTCCTACGAAAATGGGATAGTTTTTTATTTTATTTTTAGGATGTGTTACTTGAGCAATGAGTTAATTGGATTTTAAATTTTTAGCTAATGATAAAAATTTTGACTTTTATTTAATAACTCTTGAAAAAAGGATAAATTTTTGCTTAGTCTGAATTTTGACTTATTATTGGTTATTACTTTGTTTGAGACCCTTTAAATTTTTATACACTTATGTCCATTTGTTTGAGCTAGTTCTAATTAAGAGAAAGTTTATATGGTTAAATGCTTATGGAAGATAGTTTTGAGCTCTATATCTTATTTGATCATTATTTGAAGTGAAATATAAGGCAAAATATAATTTGGAGGAAATGATTTAGGTAATTTTTCTAGGACTATTATTGAAGGAAAAATTATGTGGTGGGTTGAGATGGAGCGTAAAACGCATTCACTAAAAAATACATGAAAAAGTGAGATGGAGCATAAAACGCACTCACTGAAAAAGAAAAAAAGAGAAAAGAAGAAGGAAAAAAATGGGATGGAGCATAAAATGCACCCATTAAAAGAAAAAAAATGAAATGAAAAAATATTTGGAAAAGTGATATTAATAATTTTATTGTGTTTAATTATTTAAAAACCTTTTGATCTTCCGATTATATTTACCTGTATGAACTGAGAGTGATGTAAAAAATAAGTATATTGAGTTTTGTTGTATATCTTTTATAAGATAATTAATGACCTAAACTTATCTGAGTTTTGATTAGTTTGATACATTTGGATTCACACACATACGAAGGGTCTTGATTAAAGTAAAATTGATAAATATATTAAAATTATGAATTTTGCATTATTTTGAAATTCTCTTTGAATTATCATTTATAAAATCTTTGAGGCTAATGTTAAAATTTATATTGATTTGTTGCTCGAGTAAGTTGTTTGGTTATTATTTTTAATTTTTATTCTTGTTTTGCTTGAGGACAAACAAAGAGTTAAGTGTGGGGGTATTTGATAAGTCGATTTTATGTCTATTTATTAGGTATTTCATGCTTAATTGTTTGTTAGATTTTAAATATTTTTAGTATTTTAGGTAATTTATTTAATTTTATAAATTTTTATGCATTTTTATTATTTTTATATTATTTTTATTTATTTTTAATTAATTTAGATTTTATTTTGTAGGAAAATTGAAGCTGATGGCAATTTTGTAATTTAGGCAAAAGGCTGATTGCATAATGGTAATTAAAGGACATCGGTGGCATTTTCGTAATTAACCGGAATGTGGTCTACGCGCAATACACGTAAGGAAGTGAATCTGCCGCACGGATGGGACGACGCCGTTTTGTGCTTCGGTGTTGGCAGACACCCCGCCGTGCACCGAAGTTGACAGAAATCAAAAAGACCGCGCGCAATGCGTGGTCGGCTGCTTATATTATTTTTTTGGGTTAGGCACGTGTAGGTCGGCTGGCAGCCTTTTGTCTTGATTAGCGTGGCAGCGCGTGGTTTAGTTACAAGGAAGGTTATTATTTAAAAATCTAAATGCAAATTGGAATTGGTAAAATAAATAATAATTTTTATATTTATTTATTTTGTAATTTAAGTCCTATTAGGGTTTGGAAAGGGTAATTCCTATAAGGGTTAGGAAGTTTATGTAGCCTATAAATAGAGGGCTTGAGGTACAATGTGAGATACAACTTTCTTTAGAAAAATTCTCTCTTCTATTCTTTAGTGTTTTTCAAAACTATGTGTGGCTAAATTATTTTTTTTTGGTTTAAGTGGTTGAAGTCATCAAGATTTATACACTGCGAGATCTAATTTATTTTAATTGTTCAATTTATATTTTGTGTATTGAATATTTTTTTGTGCTTAATTAATATGATTAATTTGTCTAATTGCTAGGATGCATATTAGTTTATTATTCGCATTAATCTAGAGCTGTTGGTGAAACAACTAAGTTTAATAATTATTTTCCAGATCAAAAGATTATTATATCTTAGGAAGAATATTCATCTAAATTAAATGCAAACAAGTGACTTGTGTTGTTTAGTTCAACGATCTCTCTAATTCTTAAAGCTGTTATTAAATTAAATCTTTAGTAAGTGCTGGAGGTTGTTTAGTAGTAAGTGTATGTAGACCAAGTGGCTTTACTTATCTAAAATTAAGGAGAGAGGAGAAAAATTATTTCACCTGCAAGTAATTATTTCAACGGTGAATGTTCAAAATAATAATTGATTTATTCTTGCATCAATGATCAGTTATAAATTCTTGATGGTGGATGTTGACTTAAACCAAGGCTTTTTTTTTTTCTCATTAAATTACTTGCATATTTATTTTAGTTAATTTTATTTAAATTATTTCTTTGACTCTAAAATCTGTCAATTTTGGTTTACAAAAACATAAAATTAAATTAATCATTCTCTGTGGGATCGACTCTTACTTGCACTACTACATTAATATTTTTTCAAAGTAAGATTTTATTTTTTGGTGCTTGCGACATAACACCACTAGATTTGGATATGTGTATTTGTGAGGAACCGAATTTTTTAGATTTCTTTAATAATATTAAATAAAAATTTAATTGATAAAATTATCAAAGTTGTTTAAATTAGTTATGCTGTAATGACCACGAATTTCATTAGTCATTGTAAATATACTTAATAAATATTTAGCAATGAATTTAAACTTTTTGTACTAATTAATTGTACATTAGATAATTAAATAAATGTACTTGTGTATGCGTATATTTATTTAAAGAATTAAAGCAAGGTGTGTAATTAATTAAAGCAAATCTAATTGGATTATATTTTAAATCTAAATGAGTTGATAAACTAGGTCAAAGATATTAACCTAGTAGCCCATGTAATTAATTTAATTACTAGTCCATGTAATTAATTAAACAAGCCCAATGCTTGATTTAATTAAATGTAACATAGAATAATTAATGTAAGCCCAATGTGTTATTTAAATTGAGTCCAAAGAATTTAATTGAATGAGCCCAATAGAAGTTATTCCCAAGCCCAATGTGGAGCCCAATAGGAGGTCAAACTTTGGTTAATATATATATATATATATATATGCACAATTTAGCATTAAAAATAAAGGAAAAATGGCTTGGAAAAACCATTTTGCTGAATTTTTGGAGGGCCCCACTTGGATGACTTGATTTCCTAGATTGCTTCTAATTTACTCTATGTCATAAGTTGGCCAACAACTATAGTCATTCGAAAAGTCTATCAACTAGTCAATCAATAGAATAGTAAGCATACTTAGCATTTAATTTCACCAACATTGCTTGATTAGTGAATTAATGCTAGATTAAGGGTTGGTTATAAATAGGATGCTCAACACTCTTGTTTTGGTTGTTAGTTCATTTGCTAGACACATCCAAAGAGAAAAGAGAGAGCATTTGTTAGCTAGAAAGGAAAAATACACTTGTGAGTTGAGAGAAAAAGCTAAGGAAGGTCTTGGTGGATGTCCTCAAGCTACACAACATACTTTGGTAGGAGAAGAAGGAGAGCAAACAAATCACAAAGGTTTAAAAGTGCTCTCAACTTCTTCTTATTTCATTTTTGTAGTCTAGATAGCTTTTGATCGGTTAAAATCTATTTTTAACCGATCAAAACTCGTTTTGATGGTCTAGATGTATTTAATTATGTAATATATGTATATTCATAGCTCTATGTGTTTTTAACATGATTTGGTATGTGAAAAATGCATAGAAGTTGTAGAAAAGTTCATAACATGTTTTACCGGTAAAACCCTAACCATGCATGCTATGTTTAACGTTGTATTTTGAAATGTACAAATCGGAAATTGGATTTTTATGGATAGAAATCTAGATCTATAAGTTTTAAAGAAAAACTCTTTTTGAACTTTTCAAAAATAATGAATAACAAAGAAGTTATAGCTTTTACCAAAAATGATATCGTTTTGAAACCCTAAGTGGTTCGATCCATAAATTTCGTGTAAAACGTTTTCAAAAAGCCGATCGAACCATGAAATATTGTAAAACAAGAAGTTAGGAAGACAACAACACTAAGTTAGTGTCATTTGAATGTGTAGAGTTCATTTATTTCAAGTTTGAACCATTAAAATCAAGGATTTATGAAACTAGTTTTCATTCTGTCCTTGTGAGCGATTTTACGGATACTTCCGTTTGGAATTTGGATTTATGATCTAAAGATAAATTGTAGATCATGAAATTCCAATGAGAATGAACTCAAGAATCACCCCAAAATGTTTTAAAATGAAGAAGTTATGGCTGTCGGAGCGTCGGAGGGTCGAGCAGTCAAAAAAATTAATTTCCGGACAAAATGTTTTGATGCACCTGCGTCAAAACTGACGCAGCTGCGTCAGAACACGCTGCCAGACAGTGTTGGGCAGTCCGGGTCGGGTCGGGTCGGTCCGGGATGATTTTTCTTTGAAAATTTAAGTTGAAATAGGTGTAAAATGAATATATTTGGTTATTAAACTAACATATATGAAGTCTAATTATAAATAAATGTTAGCTAAATGTTTAAATTAAATACTAAGGTTAACCCAATTTAAAAGTTAACTTTTGGTATTATTTAAAGAGTATTAAAATATTACTACATGGTTAATAATATTAACAATCGATTAAATATTATTAAATGATTGATAATTTTAGTAAGAGATTAAAACATTATTAAATGAGTAATAATATTAGTAAGTTAATAAATATTATTTAATAAATAATAATATTAGATAATGAATAAAATATTATTAAATGATTAATAATATTAAAAGACGAATAAAATATTATTAAATAATTAATAATATTATAAGGTTAATAAAATATTATTAAATGATTAATAATATTAGATAAAGAATAAAATATTATTAAATAATTAATAATATTAGATAATGATTAAGATATTATTAAATGATCAATAATATTAATAAGATAATAAAATATTATTAAATGATTAATAATATTAGATATTAGATAAAATATTATTAAAGGATTAATAATATTAGATAATTAATAAAATATTATTAAATGATTAATAATATTAATAATGTGACAATGTATTATTAAATGGTTAAAGATTAATAAAATATTATTAAGGGATTAATAATATTAGAAGGATAATAGAATATTATTAAATGATTAATAATATTATAAGACTAATAAAATATTATTAATTGTTAATAATGTTAGATAAGAGTGTGAACTATATTAAGTAATTAATATAGATTTTATGTGATTGAAATATTATCAAGTAATGATAATATTTTCTAAGTGTTTAATATACCCTTAATTATTTAATTATATGGTTAGGTATAATATGCATAGATGTTATCATATGAATGCGTATATGATACTAATTTGAAGATCAACTTGATTAATTGTTAGGTCTATCTAAAGAGAATTAAATTGAATTGGTTAGCAGTAGACCACGCACGAGACAAGTTTTCTACCCCTTAACTTGTACTTATTGTTGCAATTATTATTCAACCTTAATTACATTGAGCAATTCATTTATCGTTGAGCAAGTATCTACACTCGTAAATATTTGACAGACCCTTGAGTGAATTAATTATCGAAAATTTCTTCACATCGTTATTGATTATTGTATTCGCACATAGTGCTTTTGCAACTGTTTAAGATGTCTAAACTAATTGTTTCGGCTAGACAAATGTATGTTAATTCATTGAATTGAATATTATAAAAACTTATCCAAACTATTGGCTGGTGCGGATTCTTACCGTAAGAATGAGAAAGAACAACCCTAGTTAAAGGGGATTTTTATTTGTCGGAAAACCGACAGCGCGCAAGAAATCTAAATGTGATGCATATACATAGGACATGAGAGGACTGATCCCCTCAAGTGTCCCGTTATTTTTAACAAGGTGTCAGTCATTGTATGTCTGTTCTACCTTAGTAGCAGTTCACGGTCATTAAAGACCACTCAGCAGTAAAGAGTCAATACATTCTTTTATTGAACATTGATTCTTGATATCTTTCACAATTGCTATTGTTGAAAACCTTGAAGTTATTTCCCTTCATCATGATATATCGTATGATTGTTGTTTATAAACTTGCTGAGCCATTTAGTTGCTCATTCTTGCTATATCATGACTATATTTCAGCCAATCCCGAAAGCTCTAAATCGGACAAAGGCAAGGGGAAAACGAACGCTTAATTTTAGTAGTTGCATGCTAGTTTAAATTACTGTTATGTAATTACTGTTGTAAATCTTTGTATTTTCCCTTAAGATGTGTAATGTTAAGATTAAGGTAATAGACCTTGGGAAGTGTAGCCTTTTGTTAAGGAACCTTTTGTATTATTCCGCGAAGTTTGAATATAATTTATGTATTTCATTGTTGTTAAGTATTGTACAGTGAGAACCAAACCCGAGGTTAAAGAACCCGGATTTGGGGTCGTCACAGGTTGGTATCAAAGCTGTAGGTTACAAACGCTAGGATTGCGAAACCTAAGTTATAACCTTAGTACTAAACTCTTATCGAGTGCGTTAGGAGATGAATCGGGGAAATTCATCATGTTATGTATTTTTGGAGATGGATTGAGAAAATCCATCGAGCCGAGATGTACATGATAAAATATCATTTCATTTCATCAATGAATATATTTTATTGCTGTACTAACATGTGTTATTTATGTTATCGTAGGATGACGGAGATAGGACAGTCGAGCACTGCTGTAGAGGAGGTGATTTTTATGGATATCCCTATGGATACCGCACAGCCACGGGTGGCTGCACCTGTCGAGGAGCCAGAGTCAGATCCCGAGGAGGGAGATAGAGAGGACGCTGTCTGGGGCGGAGTTATGTGGCAGTACAGTGAGGAGGAGGACGATATTGAGGATGAGGAGGATGAGGAGCCAGCAGAGTATGTTGATGGCATGGGCACCGTCGCCAGTGACATCATCGATACTCTGACTACGGCTAATGATGAGCTAGAGGAGAGGGTTCAGCACCTAGAGGAGCAGAACCAGATCCACCAGCAGACGGAGGAGCAGTACAGAGATACAACTTATATGTTCTCCGGCGAGAACATAGAGCTGAAGGCGAGGATGGCCGAGATGGAGGCCAAGTTGGTTGTCGCTAAGCTGAAGATTCAGCAGACACAGGCAGAGAGGGAGGCCATGAGGGGCCAGATGCAGCAGGCAGAGGAGGCGAGGATAGATATGGAGATCCAGCGTGATGCAGCTCACGGACAGATGATGGAGCTGGAGGACGAGGTTAGGGAGAAGAGGGTGAGGATATATAGACTCAATTACGTCTATCGCTCATCCTTTGGTAGATTCCAGAGTAGGGTGCACTATTATCCTGCGGAGGAGGGCCAGACCTTGCACATCATTAGTAGGGGCGTGGTCAGGGCTATTGTAGATGAGGAGTATGACGATGCAGTTCGTCGAGGGATGCGCTGTTAGTTGTATTATTTTCTTTATTTATTTATGTACATAGATGCAGTAGAAACCCAACTTTTGTCTTGATAGAGGGTTAGTATGTTGTAAATTCCAACTCTATGAAGTTGTGGGATATGTTTGTGTTAGATCCCGTCTTTTGTTTTAACTATCGGGGTTAACAGCGTTTATAGCAGTATGCTTATGATGTAAAAGTGCTATGCACTGTGTTTTAGCATATGAATATAAATGCATTTCCGTTTATGTTTATATGTGTCGAGAAAATTATTTGTGCTTTAGTTTAAATTACTTAAGCTATAAAACAAAAGTAAAAAGATTGAAACAACTTTAATAAAATTATATTTATTGATTTTGGATTTAATCAAGAATTATGGAGGAAGTTTAGAAATTAATTGAGAAGAAATGTAATTATATAAATTATATAATTTATATAAGGAAATTAAAGTGATGTATGAAGGAAATTATAATTATATAAATTATATAAGAACAATTATATAATTTATATAAGAGAATGAAAATAATGAGAGAATTAATGAATGTATAATTGTTGATTATATAATTAATTAATAATTATGGAGGAGTTTACGAAATTATTTAAAAGGAGAATGTAATTATATAAATTATATAATATTAAATTATATAATTTATATATAAAGAAATTAATGTGAAATGTAAATAAATGAATTTAAATGTGGAAAAAAGGAATATTTTAATGCATTAAAAATTATGTTTATGCATAATTGAATTGTTATGACTTTTATGAAGGATAATATTTTAAAAACGTGAACATGTTAGTGTAATATATTGTCCAAGTAATGAAGTGAAAAATTATGAAAAATAATTTTTATATGTACTATGAATTATTTTATAAATTTTGGAGGTATAAATTAACTCATATAATTACATGCATGACGATATGCGTGTACAAAATTTGTCAAGTAAAGTACCCAAAAAAGGTCTAAATATTATTCATAAATCATATTATAAATTTTGGTAAATTAAAATAAATATTTTGTATTTATTATATAAAATATTTATTACACGAATTAATTACGTAATGTATTAAATTAATTGATTACGCAAGAATTATGTATGCAAATAATCTGGAAAGTTCTTGGTTGCGTGAGAAAGATGGGAGAGAGTCGGTGGAAAATTTTTAAATCAAAAAATTGGTTATGTGGGTGGCATATAAAAAGAAAGGAAAGGAAATAAAAGCAAGAAAAAAAAGGGAACAAATAAACACACAAAACAGAACTCTCTCTCTCCTCTCTTCTTCACCGTGAACACCATCACCGCCACTTTTCGCCACCAAGCAACCACCATGGCTACCAACAAGAGGGAGAAGAAGAGAATTTTGGTGCCTATAGGGTGATCACCAAGCTTCGAAGAAGGTATAATCATTTTTTTGTAATTTATTTTAGTATTTTGGTGTGAAAATAAATTGTGTGGAAAAATAGAAAATAATTATTATAATTATTCCAAATAATTTATTGAGTTATATATGTGAATTATATAATTTTTAAATGTATTATGTTGTGAAAAGTTGGATCAAAAATGGCATTTTTTTTAGTTATGTTGGTTACTGTTTTCGGGAGGAAGAAGAAGAAGGAAACGAAAGGCCGCCGCGCATTGCGTGGCGGCGAATTTTTTTTCGGAACCGGGAACCAAACGACGCCGTTTTGGGGCATGAAGTTTGGTCGGCCGAGCCATGCGCGACAGTCTTTACAGTGTTGCCAAACGACGTCGTTTGGCATAGGCGGAGGCGGAGGCCGCGCAATGCGCGGCTGGCACGACCGGTTAATTACCAGCGTGTCCCCCGACCTTTTCAGATTATACCGAGCGTGTCCCTTGGCCCCCCGGAAAATTATAGATATGCCCCTGAGCTTTTCTGTTAATGTCGGTTGTGTTTCTAACGTTGCTGAATTTACAGAAATGTCCCTGAACTTTTCGAAAATTTTTGATTTTGTCCCTAGCAGCACAGAAAGTACGAAAATGCCCCTAAACTTTCCGGAAAATATCGATTATGTCCCTAAAGGCGCAGAAATTACCAAAATGCCCCCAGAACTTGTTTTTAATTGAAATAAATATTTAAAAATTATAGAAAATTATAGAAAAATACTAAAAATATAGAAATGATGTTTGGGCATTAAATTTAATATTTTTGTAAAAATATTAAATATTGGGGATTAATATTTAAATATTTTAAATATTAATCTAATGAGTTTAAAGTTTAGAAAATGGTTAAACAAAATTTTCGGACAACCAAATGTGCTAAAATTTATCCGATGAGCCTGGTTGTCCGTAGTGATTGTATTTGATATTAAGTTAAATGAATATTTTAAGGAACGAGGTTAATATAATTAATCGTATAAATTGAAAATCAGCCCGGGGATGATATTAATTAAATAAATTAATATCATAAAGAGATGAATAATTATTAATTATTTTATGATCATAGGTTGATCGAGAGAGGGTTTTGAGCTAGCAATTAAATAACTGGACGACAGACAAGTTTTTTCAGTCCCTTTTATGTCAAATGTTAGACTGTTATGATATGTAATTCTTGTTTTAAATGCATAATAATTATGTGCTATGTGATACGTGATTAATATGACCACAATGTGTACTTTGTGCAACGATATGAATATATATGAGATATATTGTTATGGTAGAAGCACAAGCACATGATGTATGACACACACTGAGCATGTTAAGGTATGTGCTATGTGAAGCATAAACTGTTGAACTTGCTGAGCAATTGTGCTAATTACTTGCTTAATATACATTTTTGCAGGAAAGAAATAAATTTCAAGAATATCAGATTAAATTAGAGATGAGTTGGCTAGAAGGTTGGGAAATGTTATTGTTATATTTTTCATACAGTGTGAATAATTTGTCAAGGTTACATGAATATTTTGTATGTACATATATGTTGGATCCGAATAGGACGGGTAATGTTAAATTGTGAACCGTGAATGTTCAAATTAATTGTTACGTTAGAAATTATTATACGTTTGATTATAAACGATGCAACAAGGAATATTTGTATGAAAATAAATGACTGTAAATTTTAAATCAATGAATAGTTATACGGATATTAAAGGATATTAAATTTTGAATGATGAGATTTATGATATTGGTAACAGAAAGGAAAGAAAAAGTGAAGGTTGCGATCCAATGACTAGGTTCGAGATACAAGGATTTTACAACGATTAAGAAAAAGAAAAATTTATACCGAAAAATTTGGTAATTGATGTTTGTAATGTCAATTAATGGATTAAAGAAGGAGATTAATGATTTATTAAAGAACCAAAATTTGGACGCAAGGAAGATAATGTATAATAAATACAAACTACAAGGTAATAAAGTGGGTCGAATTTCGGGGTCATTACAGTATTTGATAACATACAAATCCGAATCATTTGAAAAGTTCAAAAAATTCAGAAGTAAAGTAGAGAAAGAAACTGACAAAAGTATTAAAGTTATTCGAACAGATCGAGGAGGAGAATACTTAAGCAGTGCGTTTCTAAATCATCTCAAAGATAACGACATCATCTCACAATGGACACCTCCTAGTATGCCATAGCTGAATGGTGTATCTGAAAGGAGAAATCGTATCTTGTTGGACATGATGAGCTTTACAGATCTTCCAGTATCCTTCTAGGGTTATACCCCAGAAACGGCTGCATATCTACTAAATAAGGTACCTTGAAAGTTCATCCCTAAGACTCCATATGAGTTATGGATAAAGAGAAAACTAAGTCTTAAGCATGTTAATATTTGGGGTTGTCCATCTTATGTTAAAAGGGTTGAGAATGATAAGCTTGGGACAACATCTGACAAGTGTAAATTTATGGTATATCCTAAAGAATATTTAGGGTATTACTTCTATAATCCTACTGATTAAAAGGTGTTTGGCAAAACACACTATTTTTTTGGTAGAATGATTGAATTGTATGGTAACTATTTACTGAATAGGTTATTTGTGATTAAACGTTGATTTCATATTATTCGGAAAGTCATATTTATATGCTAAGACGCTTCACTTTTATTGTAGAGTAAATATATTTATTTATTTTGAATTAAGGGAGTTTAATTCATAAATAAATAATATCAAAATGATTCTAATTTATTTATTCACAACTGATATAATATTGAACCTAAAATATCACACTATAAAATAAAAATAATTATTTTAGAAGTAGATGACTTAATATTAATAACATATTAAGTGTAATTAATTTATACTATGATGATAGAATAAATTAAATAGTTTAATATTTAAAATTAAGTATTTTAAAAATACTAATTAAAAAGTAATATGAAGAGTCTTATTATTATTATTATTATTATTATTATTATTATTATTATTATTATTATTATTATTATTATTATTATTATAGATCAAGGGAGGTAAACTTATGGTTGTTCAAGAGTTGATTCATCTAAATGTATAATCTTTTATCTTTCTTCAATTAATAAGTATCGCATAAGAAAAATCCTGGTATTTGATTTGTAGAAATTTTTTAAATATAATTTATGCCATGTTCCACTGCGTTACATCAATTTGATTTTATGTATGTATAGTTTCTGCAAACCAACAATCATTTCTACTTGCGGATTAGAATAGAGAATTAGGAGAGTTTTGTGCTTTGAATCTCTTAAAACCTCTCGTGTCTTTATTTTTCTACACAAATACTTTTTATTTAGTAACTATTATTTACTCTACGTTTTGTTTGTAACTAAACTCTATGATTTTTACTAAATTCAGAGCTTTGCATTTCTCTTAATCTTTGAATGGATTTTTAAAATATATTTTGTTGTACTAAGATATTCATAAATTAACTTTTTTAATTAATTACTGATAATAAAAAATTAAGCGAATCTATCCAACCCCCTTCTAGATATCTTTTGTGCTTTCGGGACTAACAAAATTGTTGAGTTACTCATCGAATCCTATTTAGAAAAGAATTACTATTATGAAAAGAAAGAAGTCATATTTTTAGTAAGTGTTTTATTTTGGAAAGTGTCCTATTTTTAATAGGATATTTATTATATGCTAGAGTAATATTTTGAATGGGAATAGGAGATTTGTAGGTACTCTATAAATAATGTCTTATGTTTAGTTTTTGAAATATAACATAACGGAAAGTCATGTAACATCTTAAGAGTTGAGAAAGAGTGTGAGTGAGTTTTGTGTTTATATGATGGAGAAGATTTTTGCTGCTTTTATATTCCTTGCAAAAAAAGTTATGTCATAGGAGGGAGGGTTTTGCAACTTTATTCCGTGCAAAAAGTTTTATATTGTGGTATTATATAACTTCAAGTTTTAGGATTATTGTAAGCCCATTATTGTGATATAATGGATATTTGGAGTATGACTTGTAATTTTTTTCTTTAAGGGTTTTTTATGTTAAATCTTGTGTTACTTTATCTTTTTTTATTTTATTATTTGGTTTGTGTCGATTTAATTTCTCGCATATATTATATTATGACAACATTTTCATGCTGTTTAAATTTGGGAGATATAGATGTTTTAGATGCCTAATATGTTCCTCAAACCTTTATTCTTGAATTTTGGGACATCGTCTGATGTCATTGAGATAGACATACTATTACTCTGAGTTTATGTATTATATAACTATTTTAACAATAGTTTCTCCTTGTGGCTATTAAACTATTTTAGATTATTTTATTACTTAAATAAAGAGTACATACATTGATCGAATCAGCATAATATAACTTAAGTTTAAAATGTTGGGCTTATGAGTCCTAAGCCATGAGTTTAAATCATATTAAATAAGTTATTTAATGGGCTTTTAATTTGACCCATTTTATGAGTTTAATATTGAATCGTATGGGGCATGATGACTATTGTTTTTAGTCAAATTTATGTATCTAGTAGGTGATACATGTATATGTGACTGAATAGAAAAAGGAATTACGGTATTTTAATCCTTTAATTGGGGACCAAATATCTTAATCAGCACGTGAGTCATCCACTGTAATGTCCTAGAATTTCCACGTCATTATTAATTAAATTATTAATTTAATTTCCGACAAGTTAGTTTTACGAGATTATTTAAATCTTTTTATGTGATTAATTAATTATGTGATTAAATAATTATGTAATTAATTGCTAAAATTAATTAAAGGGGGTCACTAATATGTTATTTAAATTAGTGAACAAACCCTAAAGTTTTAATATCAAAATAATTGATAAGTTTCCTATTAATTAAATATTCAATTAAATTGAATATAATGAGTTAATTAAATATAATAAATTAATTAATATGATTATTAATTAATGTAAATAATGTGAAATATTAATAATAATATTTATTAGTCCATTTAGTAATTTAATACTTATGGGTTAGAATATTTAATTATTTATTCAATCTAATTATTTATTTAATCATGGATTGAATAATTAATGTGTAAATTATTAAATTAGCCCAACATGGGTCAATTAGTAGCCCAAGTGGAGAATAATAAAATTTGACAATTTAGTAGCCCAAACAATTTAATAGGAGCCCAATTGGTATTTTAAATAAAGCCCAATAAGTGGCCCATTTGGAAAATACTTTATATAATTTATTAATTATTCAAATGTGGCAAATGACTATCAAATTGGGACAAGAACTAAGGAAATCAGCCGACCATGCTTGGAAGGTGAGAGAAAGTTGAGATTTTATTTTTATTTTTCATTTAATTAATAAAAGAATTGCTTGTTCTAATTTTTCAAGTACATTGACCATTCCTCTTTTCACCTAATGTGTCATGCAACCCATTCCTTGTGCTAACTTGTGTAAGTATCCTTGTTACTCTCATTATGACAATTTTAATAGATATAGGTTTTATATCTATCCAAATTGTAAGTATACTTACAATTTAGGAATGTATGTTGGTCATTTCTTCTTCTTCCACTTTGCAAGCTAGAGAGCATTTGAGAGTGTAGAAAAATATTTTGAGAGCAAAAATACCAAGAGAAAGAGTTCTTGGTTCATGTCATCTTCATTCACCACCTATTTTGGAAGAAAAAGGAGGATATCCATTAAATCAAGGTAATGGTTATTCTAAATCTAATTTTGTTTTAAATTAAATAAACTAACATGTGTATATAAATATGTTAATATAGTTAATAATGTCTGATAATAATATTTATGCCATGCTTGAGTTTAATATGTTGGTTTGTATTTTGGTATCATTTGTATGCTAAAATATGTGTTTAATAGTGTATAATCAAGTCTTGAAATATATGACCAAAAATATTTTTATAAAAACTTAGGTTTGATGTTCTAATATTATAGAACATTAAATCATGAGAAAAACAAAGTTTGAATCACTCAAAATGGAGTTATATACAAAAAGTTATGATTTATGGTAGTTTATGTGATGTAGAAATTTTTATAAAAAAAGAATGATATTAAATCATGAAAAATTAAATTTTCATGTTAGAAATTGATATTAAGTGATTGGTAATTTTTTTGAATTTTTATTAGGGATTTAAAGCTTACTTGATGGTATATTTTTATTTAAAATGGCTATTGCCGGACACTGTTCACATTCTGCAAAAGAAAAAAAAATTAAAGGTTCCACGCAATGCGCGGACCACTGTTCATAGAAAACGCGGAGACAAAACGACGTCGTTTCCTATAAATAAAAAAAAATCAATCCGCGCGTACGCGCGGAAGCCATCAGCAGTGTCCCAAAACGGCACCGTTTTGGGCCTGCTTACGGATAACGCGCGCAATGCGCGAGCAACTGTTTCCGCGAAATTACCAAATTGCCCCTCCGTGTTTTTTCTCGGCAAAATTACCTTTCTGCCCTCGGTTCAGTTTTCAACTTATTTACGAAAATGCCATTCGGGTTAAATTTAAATAATTTAAATATTTAAAAACTAATTTAAATTATAACAAAAATAATAATAATACAAAAATAATATTGGGGAGGATATTTTTCATTAAGTTTAATATTTAAATATTAATCTAGTTAGCTAATCATGGTTAAGTTAAATAAATTTATTATTTATTTATTATTTTAAATGTTAATAATAAATAAAGGTGATAAATTAGCAATTATTATTTAATTCCTATTAAATAATACTTAAAGAGAGATAAAATTTATAAATTAATTATTTATTATTTAAATATTATTAAATAATAAATAAGGATAATTAGGTAATTAATTAATTAGCATTAAATAACGATTAATGGAAATTAAGTTATTAGAGTAATAATTTATTATTTAATTTAAATAATAAATAAGAATGATTTGATTATTATTTAACCTTAAATAATAATTAAAATTAATTAAATAATTAATTATTATTTAATTGACATTAAATAATAATTAAAGAGGATTAAGATTAATAAACTATTATTTAATTTCCTTAAATTAAATAATACGTAGGGTTAATTACTTAGTTAATTATTGGTTGATTAACATTAAATTAAAAAAGGTTAAAATTAAGTTAATAATTATTTATTATTTAATTATAATTAAATAATAAGTAAGTACAATTAGTTATTATTTATTTTAAATAATAACGAGAGTTAATTAAATAATTTCTATTTAATCAATATTAAATAGTAATTAAATAGAGATTGAGTTAATAAAATAAATTGAATTTAATTATACTTTAATTAAACAATGGTAATAAGTTGTTTAAAGGGTTAATAAGTGTCCAACGCTTAAGAAAAATATTTTATAACTTATTAAATTATTAACCTAATTTGATTGAGGGTCTATAAGGTTAATAATTTTATTTCGACTAACGTAAATTATGTGTTAGTACTTATATGATAAATAAGTACCTTAGTGAGCGTATAGTTGTGCAAATACGTCGTACTAATTATTAGACCAACTTTATTAATGTTAGGTCTTTTCAAAGCCAGTTAGTTAAAGCTAGACATATATTGTAGCTGAGCAGACAAACAAGTTCCTTATCTCTAAAATCATTTCATTGAGCAAATTATTTATTTAAGCTTGAACTGTTATTTCCAAGCATGCTTTGAGTGGTTTAATTACTTTACAATTATTCCACATCGATATTAGTGTTATTCGCACTTGTTACACTTGAGATTGTACAGTCACTGGCTTGTACTTAATTATTGTTCTATTGTTTAAAGAACTGTTCAAAGTAGGTCTAAGCCATTGTTCGGCTAGACATTTATGTTAAAGATTTTAAAAGCTATCCAAATAATTGAAGATGCGGATTCTTAGACTATTATGAACACCCCTTTATTATAGGGGAGTACCCTGTATCTAATATTAGGTACAAAAATACGGAAATTAAATGTTATGCATACACATATTATACTGAGGCTGATCCCCTCGGGTACATATTTCTGATAGTAACCATTGGGTCAACCTGCTATTGACTCCAGTGGATATTTATAGTTCATAGTCTATTTGACTATCCTAATTTTAAAAGCAAATTATTATTCCTGCTTATGTTATTCACATTATTGAATTGTTCAGCTATTCCCTTTCATTCATGATATATTGTTCCTTGTTGTTATTTAAACTTGTTCAGCAAACTAGTTGCTCACTCTTGCTATATCATGAAACCTTATTGCAGTGCAACCCGAGACTTCGGGAAAGAACAAGGGTAAAGGAAAGATGAAGTAATAGACTTCGAGATGCAGCCCTGTAGTTAATTAAATTAACTGTTATGTAATATAAACCCTAAGTACTTTATTAAGGGTATTTGTGTACTTTTGTGTAAGGTTATCGTATCTTGGGACTAGTAACACCTTTTGAACGAACAACATATGTTTATTATTCCGCATTTAGTTATTGTATGTTGTTTAGAGGTGAATGTTTGTATTGGATCGTGATGACCGAATCCGGGTATTTGGAACCCGAATTTGGGGGCGTCACAGGTTGGTATCAGAGCTGTAGGTTAGAAACGTTAGGATTGCGAAACCTAAGTTATAACCTTAGTATTAAACTCGTATTGAGTGTTAGGAGATAAATCGAGGAGATTTATCCTATGTGGTTTTGATGAATTGGGGAATTCATCTAGTCGAGTCGTACCCAATGAAATATAATTTCATTTCTTCAATGAATATATTTTATTGCTGTACTGATGTTAGTTTTTCTGTTGTGTTGTAGGATGGCTATAGGCGAGACGAGCGGAGCTTGAGAGGACGTGGTATTCATTGATATACCAGTGGATACGCAGCATTTGGTAGGGTATGCACCCGTTGCACCTGTAGCACCAGTAGGAGAGTCCGATCCGAAGGAGGATGATAGTAGGGATGCCGCGGAGCCCGTCAGGGGTGGGGTGATGAGGCCCTATAGTGAGGAGGAAGCCGAATTTGAGGATGAGGCCGATTCTGAGGATGGCGAGCAGGAGGAGCCAGCAGAGTATGCTGATGGCATGGGCACTACTGCCAATGACATCATCGATACTTTGACTACGACTAATGATGAGCTAGAGGAGAGGGTTCAACACTTAGAGGAGCAGAACCAAATTCACCAGCAGACTGAGGAGCAGTATAGAGACGCAGCTTACATGTTCTCTGGTGAGAACATGGAACTTAAGGAGAAGATGGCCGATTTGCAGGCCAAAATTCAGCAGTTGGAGAGAGCTGCACCCTCGTTGGGTCCTACTGTGCAGCAGCTGATGATCCAGAATAGTCAATTGAGGCAGACAGTGGAGAGATTGGATGCTAGGGAGATGGCTAGTCAGACAGTTCTCTAGACAGTCAGGGTTGAGCTTGATAGGGAGAGAGTTGCTAGGGTCGACACCTTAGAATATGCTCTTGGCACTTCGTTTGATCGACTGAGGCGTCGGGTTAGGAGTCACCCTAGGGAGGCGGGTAACAGCAGACGCTGGATTCGTCGCCGTACAGTGGAGGAGTTGACTCAGCAGGCTTTACGCAGGGCTATTCGTAGGACTGTTCACCGCAGCAGGCGGTGATTTATTATTGTTATCTTATTTGTACCTAGAAGTAGCGAGTCCCACATTTTGTTTCTATTAGGGATGTTTCAGCTGTTGTAAGCCTTTATATTTTGATGTATGCATAGGATGTCAGTTAGACCCCAACTTTTGTTCTGTTAGGGGGGTTTATGGTTGTGAATCCTCACTTTTGTTCGTCACAGGATAGTCGTTATTAGGCAACTTGTGCCTTGAGCGTTAAAGAAGTATGCCACTTGTTGAGTCTGTACTAAAACATTGGTATATGAATATAAATGCAGTTATTTCCTTGTTTAAATCAAATATGCTTGATATATAGTTTAAATTTAAATGTTAATTTGGCTAACATAATGTGTAGAACTATAAGCATAAGTCTAAGATTTGCTCTTTAACAGATCATGCCGAGAGGTAGACCACGCAATCAACGTATCCCAGAGTCAGTGAGTGAGGTTGGGGATCAACCCAATCCTATGAGGATGTTTGCAGAAATGCTAGCGGAAGCCATGCAAACTAGACCCCCATCAGTGGTAGTACAACCAGCACCGCAGCCAGCGCCGCACTTGGCAAACTTTAAGGACTTCAAACTGGTTGGACCACCGGAGTTTCAGGGAACTCTAAACCCGATTGAAGCACAGACTTGGATCGAGGAAATGGAGAAGGTGTTCGAGGTCGCTAAGGTGGCCGAAGCACAGAACACTAGTTTCGCTACCTTCATGATGAAGGGGGAGGAGAACTACTGGTAGAAGGCCAACAAGGGCCGTGCGGGAGAAGGCGTCATCACCTGGGAACGCTTTAAGGAAATGTTTCTGGAAAACTACTTTCCATAAAGCATGCAGCAAGAAATGGAGGTGAAATTCCTCGAGCTAAAACAGGGGAGTATGTCTGTGGCCGAGTATGCGGCCAAGTTTAATGAGTTGGCAATGTTTGCAACTCATCAAGTGGATACAGAGGCTAGGAAGGCTCGGAGGTTTGAGCTGGGACTGAAGCCGTGGGTGTACTGTTCTGTAGCGGTATTAAAAATCAAGAGCTTTGCAGAGCTATTGGAAAAGGGCAATCATTGCAGAGGGTGGCAGTGAGGCCCTGGCTAAATTCAACCAAGAGAGGAAGAAAGGTCATGAAGGACAGAAGACGGGGAATAGTGGAGGCAGCAACCCCAATAAACGAAAGTGGAATGAAAGTCAATCGTCCGGAGGTAACAAATCTGGAGGAGAGGCTAAGAAAGTGGGCAAATGCAACAATTGTGGTAAGAACCACACGGGCGAATGCTTGAAAGGGAAGAGTGTTTGCTATAGATGCGGACAGCCAGGGCACATGGCTCCACAATGCCCGAAGAAGATGAAGGGAGTATGTTTCTCCTGTGGAGCAACCGATCATCATGCCAAGGACTGCCCAAAGAGGAAGGGAGACGCTGGGAGTGGCAACAGAGGCAACAGCAGCAACAAAAACAACAACAACAACAGGCTGAGCATTGGAGGGCCAGCCAGCCAGGCCAACCGACCCACAACGCGCACCTTCAACATGACTGTGCAGGATGCAGTCGACTCCAAGGACGTGGTGTCAGGTATCATCCCGATCAATGATATTAATGCATATGTATTGTTTGATTCGGGTGCTACCTGCTCATTTGTTTCTGAAGATTTTGCTAAGAGATTAGATTTACCTCAAGAAAAGCTAGAACACCCTATGAACGTAGAAGTAGCAAACAAAGAAATCATTCCCGTAGACTACATTCATAGGAACTGTTGTGCTGAATTACGAGGGTTTAGACTTAACGTAGATTTGATACCGATTCGTCTGGGGGAGTTTGATGTAATCCTAGGGATGGATTGACTATCGAGTCACGGGGCGGTTATTGACTGTAAGAAGAAGTGTGTGCACTTAAAAACTCCGAATAAGTCCAAAGTTATATTTTACGGTAGTAAATAGCCGAGACAATCAAGTTGTCTGACGATGATGCAAGCACGAAAGTTGCTCAGGAAAGGGTGCGTAGGTTATTTGGCTCATGTGGTCGATACTCAACGTGTCGAGGGCGAACTGAGTCAGATACCTGTTGTACGGGAATTCGCTGATGTTTTCCCAGAAGAGATTCCGGGGTTACCGCCGGACAGAGAAGTGGAGTTTGTTATTGATTTGGTACCGGGGACCGCACCGATATCAAAGGCGCCGTATCGTATGGCACCAGTAGAAATGAAAGAATTGATGGTTCAGCTGCAGGAACTGTTAGATAAAGGTTACATCAGACCAAGCGTGTCACCATGGGGAGCGTCGGTTCTGTTTGTAAAGAAGAATGATGGTTTGATGAGGTTTTGTATTGATTACCGGGAGTTGAACAAGGTCACCATTAAGAACAGATATCCGCTGCCCAGAATTGATGATCTGTTTGATCAACTTAAGGGAGCGAAATACTTTTCGAAAATAGATTTGAGGACGGGTTATCATCAACTGAAGGTGAGGGAAGAGGATATCCCGAAAACGGCATTCAGAACTCGTTATGGTCATTTCGAGTTTCTAGTGATGTCATTTGGACTGACGAATGCACCAGCGGCATTCATGGATATGATGAACAGAGTGTTCAAGCAGTACTTAGACAAGTTCGTGGTCGTATTCATTGATGACATATTGGTGTATTCGAAGACGGAGGAAGAACATGCAGAACACTTACGAATCGCATTGGAGGCTTTGAGAAGGGAGAAGCTGTACGCTAAGTTTTCGAAGTGTGAATTTTAGTTGCAAAGGGTGCATTTTCTAGGTCATGTTATCGACAAAGACGGTGTTTCGGTGGATCTAGCAAAGGTGGAGGCAGTTATCAATTGAGAACAACCGAAGACGCCGACTGAGATCAGGAGTTTCTTAGGGTTAGCGGGGTATTATCGGAGATTCATTCAGGATTTTTCGAAGATAGCATCACCGTTGACCAATCTTACCCGAAAGACTGTGAAGTTTGTTTGGTCGGAGAAGTGTGAGGAAAGTTTTATGGAGTTGAAGAAGAGGTTGAGCCAGGCACCAGTGTTGGCTTTACCGGACGACACGGGAGGTTTCGTAGTGTACAGTGATGCGTCACACAAGGGTCTTGGTTGTGTGCTAATGCAACACGGCAATGTCATTGCGTATGCGTCACGTCAATTAAAGGATTATGAGAAGGGTTACCCGACTCATGACCTGGAGTTAGCAGCGGTAGTTTTTGCCCTGAAGATTTGGAGGCACTACCTATATGGCGAGAAGTGTGAGATATATACAGACCACAAAAGTCTGAAATATATCTTCACTCAAAAGGAGTTGAATATGAGGCAGCGCCGATGGTTAGAATTGATCAAAGACTACGACTGTGAGATTTTGTACCATCCGGGCAAGGCCAATGTAGTAGCAGATGCCTTGAGCAGAAAATGCAGAGAGAAGTTGTTGAAGCTAACAAATCAGGAAGAGTTGGTGAGAGATTTCGAACGTTTGGAGTTGGAGATCAAATATCCGATGGAGACGGACGAGAAGTTATTTACAGTAACAGCAAGCCCGACCTTATTAGACAAGATTAAAGAGGCTCAGGAAAAGGATGAAGATTGTGATAGTATTAAGAAGCGACTTGCTGAAGGCGAGGAGCTTAAGTACAAGATTGATAGCACAGGGTTGCTAAGGTTTGAAGGGAGAGTCTGGGTACCGTTAGATCCGGAGCTTCGGGAAGAGATTCTTCAGGAAGCTCACAGTACAAGGTACTCAGTACATCCCGGGAGTACGAAGATGTATCAGGATTTAAGGAAATATTTTTGGTGGCCGAATATGAAGAAGGAAGTGGCAGAATGTGTCAGTCGATGTCTGACATGCCAGCGGGTTAAAGCAGAGCATCAGCGGCCGAGCGGACTGCTTCAACCACTAGAGATTCCCGAGTGGAAGTGGGAGCACATCACGATGGATTTTGTGGTGGGTTTGCCACCGACACATAAAGGTTTGGACGCCATCTGGGTAATAGTGGATCGTCTGACCAAGTCAGCTCATTTTCTACCTATCAGAATACGGTACAATCTGGAGCAGTTAGCGAAGCTCTATGTGAAGGAGATAGTGTCACGACATGGAGTACCGGTATCGATTGTGTCTGACAGAGATCCGCGCTTCACGTCAAATTTTTGGAAAAGTCTGCAAGCAAGGATGGGTACACAGCGTACCATCCTCAGACTGACAGCTAGAGCGAGCGAACGATTCAGACCTTGGAGGATATGCTCCGAGCGGTCGTGATGGACCTAAAGGGCAGTTGGGATGACCATTTGCCACTGGTGGAGTTCGCTTACAATAACAGCTACCACGCTAGTATCGGTATGCCACCATACGAAGCGCTTTATGGAAGAAAGTGTCGAACACCGTTGTGTTGGGACGAGGTCAGTGAACGAAGAATGCTTGGACCTGAAATGGTGCAGCAGACTGCAGACACAGTACAACTTATCAGGAATCGACTGGTAGCAGCTCAAGATCGTCAAAAGAAGTACGCGGATTTGCATCGCCAAATGTGGGACTTCGACGTGGGCAGTTTCGTATTTCTGAAGGTATCTCCCTGGAAGGGGAAGATCCGTTTTGGTAAGAAGGGCAAGCTGAGCCCTAGGTTCATAGGACCGTTCGAAATCTTGAGGCGAGTCGGTGAAGTGGCGTACGAGGTAGCATTACCTCCTGAACTGGAACACATTCACAACGTGTTTCATGTGTCAGTGTTACGGCCATATAAACCGGACTACAAGCACGTTATCTCCTATGAACCAATTCAAGTCGAGAAGGACTTATCATATGAAGAAGTTCCTGTTCAGATACTCGATAGAAAGGAACAGAAACTAAGGAATAAGATAATTCATTCTGTCAAAGTACTTTGGAGAAATCACGCAATTGAAGAAGCTACGTGGGAACTAGAGGAAGAAATGAGAACGAATTACCCGTTTTTATTTGAGTAACCTTATTTTACAATTTCGAGGACGGAATTTTTATAAGGGGGGGAGAATGTAATGTCCTAGAATTTTCACGTCATTATTAATTAAATTATTAATTTAATTTTCGACGAGTTAGTTTTACGAGATTATTTAAATCTTTTTATGTGATTAATTAATTATGTGATTAAATAATTATGTAATTAATTACTAAAATTAATTAAAGGGGGTCACTAATATGTTATTTAAATTAGTGAACAAACCCTAAAGTTTTAATATCAAAATAATTGATAAGTTTCCTATTAATTAAATATTCAATTAAATTGAATATAATGAGTTAATTAAATATAATAAATTAATTAATATGATTATTAATTAATGTAAATAATGTGAAATATTAATAATAATATTTATTAGTCCATTTAGTAATTTAATACTTATGGGTTAGAATATTTAATTATTTATTCAATCTAATTATTTATTTAATCATGGATTGAATAATTAATGTGTAAATTATTAAATTAGCCCAACACGGGTCAATTAGTAGCCCGAGTGGAGAATAATAAAATTTGACAATTTAGTAGCCCAAACAATTTAATAGGAGCCCAATTGATATTTTAAATAAAGCCCAATAAGTGACCCATTTGGAAAATACTTTATATAATTTATTAATTATTCAAATGTGGCAAATGACTATCAAATTGGGACAAGAACTAAGGAAATCAGCCGACCATGCTTGGAAGGTGAGAGAAAGTTGAGATTTTATTTTTATTTTTCATTTAATTAATAAAAGAATTGCTTGTTCTAATTTTTCAAGTACATGGACCATTCCTCTTTTCACCTAATGTGTCATGCAACCCATTCCTTGTGCTAACTTGTGTAAGTATCCTTGTTACTCTCATTATGACAATTTTAATAGATATAGGTTTTATATCTATCCAAATTGTAAGTATACTTACAATTTAGGAATGTATGTTGGTCATTTCTTCTTCTTCCACTTTGCAAGCTAGAGAGCATTTAAGAGTGTAGAAAAATATTTTGAGAGCAAAAATACCAAGAGAAAGAGTTCTTGGTTCATGTCATCTTCATTCACCACTTATTTTGAAAGAAAAAGGAGGATAGCCATTAAATCAAGGTAATGGTTATTCTAAATCTAATTTTGTTTTAAACTAAATAAACTAACATGTGTATATAAATATGTTAATATAGTTAATAATGTGTGGTAGTAATATTTATGCCATGCTTGAGGTTAATATGTTGGTTTGTATTTTGGTATCATTTGTATGCTAAAATATGTGTTTAATAGTGTATAATCAAGTCTTGAAATATATGACCAAAAATATTTTTATAAAAACTTAGGTTTGATGTTCTAATAGTATAGAACATTAAATCATGAGAAAAACAAAGTTTGAATCACTCAAAATGGAGTTATATACAAAAAGTTATGATTTATGGTAGTTTATGTGATGTAGAAATTTTTATAAAAAAAGAATGATATTAAATCATGAAAAATTAAATTTTCATGTTATAAATTGATATTAAGTGATTGGTAATTTTTTTGAATTTTTATTAGAGATTTAAAGCTTACTTGATGGTATATTTTTATTTAAAATGGGTATTGCCGGACACTGTTCACATTCTGCAAAAGAAAAAAAAAATTAAAGGTTCCGCGCAATGCGCGGACCACTGTTCATAGAAAACGCGGAGACAAAACGACGTCGTTTCGTATAAATAAAAAAAAATCAATCCGTGCGTACGCGCGGAAGCCATCAGCAGTGTCCCAAAACGACACCGTTTTGGGCCTGCTTACGGATAACGCGCGCAATGCGCGAGCAACTGTTTCCGCGAAATTACCAAATTGCCCCTCCGTGTTTTTTCTCGGCAAAATTTCCTTTCTGCCCTCGGTTCAGTTTTCAACTTATTTACGAAAATGCCATTCGGGTTAAATTTAAATAATTTAAATATTTAAAAACTAATTTAAATTATAACAAAAATAATAATAATACAAAAATAATATTGGGGAGGATATTTTTCATTAAGTTTAATATTTAAATATTAATCTAGTTAGCTAATCATGGTTAAGTTAAATAAATTTATTATTTATTTATTATTTTAAATGTTAATAATAATAAAGGTGATAAATTAACAATTATTATTTAATTCCTATTAAATAATACTTAAAGAGAGATAAAATTTATAAATTAATTATTTATTATTTAAATATTATTAAATAATAAATAAGGATAATTAGGTAATTAATTAATTAGCATTAAATAACGATTAATGGAAATTAAGTTATTAGAGTAATAATTTATTATTTAATTTAAATAATAAATAAGAATGATTTGATTATTATTTAACCTTAAATAATAATTAAAATTAATTAAATAATTAATTATTATTTAATTGACATTAAATAATAATTAAAGAGGATTAAGATTAGTAAACTATTATTTAATTTTCTTAAATTAAATAATACGTAGGGTTAATTACTTAGTTAATTATTGGTTGATTAACTTTAAATTAAAAAAGGTTAAAATTAAGTTAATAATTATTTATTATTTAATTATAATTAAATAATAAGTAAGTACAATTAGTTATTATTTATTTTAAATAATAACTAGAGTTAATTAAATAATTTCTATTTAATCAATATTAAATAGTAATTAAATAGAGATTGAGTTAATAAAATAAATTGAATTTAATTATACTTTAATTAAACAATGGTAATAAGTTGTTTAAAGGGTTAATAAGTGTCCAACGCTTAAGAAAAATATTTTCTAACTTATTAAATTATTAACCTAATTTGATTGAGGGTCTATAAGGTTAATAATATTATTTCGACTAACGTAAATTATGTGTTAGTACTTATATGATAAATAAGTACCTTAGTGAGCGTATAGTTGTGCAAATACGTCGTACTAATTATTAGACCAACTTTATTAATGTTAGGTCTTTTCAAAGCCAGTTAGTTAAAGCTAGACATATATTGTAGCTGAGCAGACAGGCAAGTTCCTTATCTCTAAACTCATTTCATTGAGCAAATTATTTATTTAAGCTTGAACTGTTATTTCCAAGCATGCTTTGAGTGGTTTAATTACTTTACAATTATTCCACATCGATATTAGTGTTATTCGCACTTGTTGCACTTGAGATTGTACAGTTATTGGCTTTTACTTAATTATTGTTCTATTGTTTAAAGAACTGTTCAAAGTAGGTCTAAGCCATTGTTCGGCTAGACATTTATGTTAAAGATTTTAAAAGCTATCCAAATCATTGAAGATGCGGATTCTTAGACTATTATGAACACCCCTTTATTATAGGGGAGTACCCTGTATCTAATATTAGATACAAAAATACGGAAATTAAATGTTATGCATACACATATTGTACTGAGGTTGATCCCATCGGGTACATATTTCTGGTAGTAACCATTGGGTCAACCTGCTATTGACTCCAGTGGATATTTATAGTTCATAGTCTATTTGACTATCCTAATTTTAAAAGCAAATTATTATTCCTGCTTATGTTATTCACATTATTGAATTGTTCAGCTATTCCCTTTCATTCATGATATATTGTTCCTTGTTGTTATTTAAACTTGTTCAGCAAACTAGTTGCTCACTCTTGCTATATCATGAAACCTTATTGCAGTGCAACCCGAGACTTCGGGAAAGAACAAGGGTAAAGGAAAGATGAAGTAATAGACTTCGAGATGCAGCCCTGTAGTTAATTAAATTAACTGTTATGTAATATAAACCCTAAGTACTTTATTAAGGGTATTTGTGTACTTTTGTGTAAGGTTATCGTATCTTGGGACTAGTAACACCTTTTGAACGAACAACATATGTTTATTATTCCGCATTTAGTTATTGTATGTTGTTTAGAGGTGAATGTTTGTATTGGATCGTGATGACCGAATCCGGGTATTTGGAACCCGAATTTGGGGGTGTCACATCCACAACAAACGTTTGTCGGAGTACTGTTGCATCAATCAAATACAGGGGGCAAATTGGCTTTAGCCGCTAGAGCTTGTAGCGCAGACATAGGCTAATTTTTGGCCATGCCGCTACAAGCTCTAGCGGTATGCACTGTAAAAATGGTCCTGTCGTTAGAAATTGTAGCGGTAGGGCCAAATTTGTTTGCTCCCAGCAACCGTTTGTTATGGATATATATATATATATATATATATATATATATATATATATATATATATATATATATATATGATGTGGCGTGAGAAGTCTATAAGAAATAAAACTTATAATAATTGTGTTACATACATATTCAGGGAAAGTTTCGGTAAAAGCAATAACGTATGAAGTTGGTATTACAAAACACAACCGTTGGTGTGAAGGTTTATTCATGGACATCGACATCTATTCGGATCAATTAATTGCTTGAAGATTTTAATTAATTTGATTCTTTTTGGGTGGTGAAGTAATTTGAATTTTCACTTAAATTAAAAGACGAATCT
This sequence comes from Hedera helix, assembly GCA_947179155.2. Taxonomy (NCBI): domain Eukaryota; kingdom Viridiplantae; phylum Streptophyta; class Magnoliopsida; order Apiales; family Araliaceae; genus Hedera; species Hedera helix. The sequence goes on along the minus strand of OX359283.1, from coordinate 14,344,512 downwards.
AGTTGGAGGCGTTTTCCCAACAAAGTGATATCAGAGTAAGGTTATTAACACAGTTGTTTTTTGATAAATTAAATTGAAAAATCAAGTGACACCATGATTAAATTGACTTTATCTAATTGTTTGACCTAAAAGCATAGAATGGAAGACATCATTTACTGTAAGAATTTTTATGGCCCATTGGAGCTTAAGGAAGTTAAGCCAACAGATAAATCTAAGGCAGATTAGAAAAAGATGAATAGGAAGACTATCGATCACATTCGACAATGGATCGATCAGAGTGTATTCCCTTATGCTTCTTATAAACCATATGCTAATACTCTTTGGACAATATTGGAGTTCATGTACAAGAACAAAAATGCACAGAATAAGACTTTTGTGATTCAGAAGATTGTGAACCTGAAGTACAAAGATGGAGGCAGTGTATCTGAGCATATGAGTGAGTTCTAGGGTTTGGTGAACTAGTTGTCTACCATGAAATTGAATCTTGATGACAAGATTCTGGCTCTTTTACTTCTGAGTTCGTTCCCTAATAGTTAGAAAACTTTGGTTGCGTCATTAAACAATTCAACTCTGGAAGCAAAAATAATTATGTTGAGGAGACAATGCGAAAGGAACAAGGTATGCAATTTGAGACATAGACATTTGTGGTAAAGAACATGGGTAGAAGTAATTACAAAGATCTCATAAGGGAAATAAGAATTGTAGCAAAAGTAAAAATTTCAGAAATCATAGGAGCAAGTCAAAAACCAGAGAAGGTGATACACATAAATTCTTCCATTGTAACAAAGAGGGTTACTAAAAAAGAAATTACAAGATCTAGTTAGAGAAGCAAAAAAATGATGAGAAGTGAAAAGTTAAGGAGAAGAATATTAAAGCTATAGTTACCGAGAATGTTATAATTGTTTCATTTAGAAAAGAAAAATGTTTACATGTTGTTGATATCATGTTACTCTTAAGAGAGAATTGGTGATGCTTACATTTTGACAGATGTTGGTTGCACAATTATTTTGAGGGATGTTAGACATATTCTAAATTTGTGCCTCAACTTGATTTCTGGTATGAACGTATAGACAGGGAAGGCTATAAGAATCACTTTGGCAATAGAAAGTGAAAGATTACTAAGAGTTCAATAGTGGTTGCGAGAGGTGTTTCTTCTTATTCATTGTATAAGACTAGTGTGAATGTGTGTTCTAGAGAGTTGAATATAGTTGAAGATGAATCTTTACCAAATTTATGGTATAAGAAGCTTGGGCACATGAGTGAGAAAGGATTATAGATGTTAGCAAAAAGGTCCATTATTCTTTTTGCTAAATTATTTGATCTAAATTCTTGTGATTATTGTTTATTTGGTAAGAAGAATAAAGTTTCTATTAGTACCTCCACTAAAAGAAAATATGAGTTACTTAAGAGAGTATATTACGATGTATGTGGTCCCATTAAGGTTGAGTCCATAAGTGGCAAATATTTTGTTACTTTTATTGATGATGTTTCACGTAAGGTGTGGGTGTTTTGTTGAAAATAAAAGATCAGGTATTTCAGCATTTTTAAAGTTTCCATGACATTGTTGAAAGAACGATTAAAAAATTATTGAAATGCATTTGTAGTGACTATAGAGGGGAATACACTTCAAAGGAGTTTACAACATATTGTGATAAATATAGTACTCGACATGAGCAGGCAATTCGTGACACCCCGTAACATAATGGTGGGGCTGAGAGGATGAACCGCAAAATTTTTAAGAGTCTGATGTATGTTGAGAATGGCTAAGCTGCCTAAGTTTTTTTGGAGTGAACATGTTCGTACTACTTGTTACCTAATTAACAGATCTCCATCAACGCTATAGGATTTTCATATTCTAGAGAAGATTTGGAGTGACAAGGATGTGGAAGGCTATACAGAGCAAGGCTTTTTTGCACATATCCCTAAAAAAAACAACGGTCAAAGCTTAATGAAAAATCTACTCCATTTATGTTTATTGGCTATAAAGGTACAGAGTTTAGGTACAAGTTATGAGATTCAGTTAAAAGAAAAATATTCAGAAGCAGAGATGTGGTATTTCATGAGCACTAAAACTATAAGGATTTTGATAATGTTTCACAGCCCATAGATGATAGATACCTTAGTGAAGTTCGTTCTCCATTAAAGAATGCCACAGTTGGAGAATGAGTTTAGAATGGAAGAAGTGATTGATACAGTTTTGCGTGATGGTGATAAGTTGAATGCATGTAGTGTTGAAGAGGTGAAGCAACCCCTCATCTTGATATTGAGAACCTCAACTTAGGAGATCCACTAGAAAGCGTGTGCTGATAAGTCAGGCATCCTCCATCTGAATATATTTTAATTACTAAGGAGGAAAAGCTAGAGAATTTTCAGGAAGTCAAGGCTCATATAGAGAAGAGCAACTGGCTGAAATCAACGTAGGGTGATATGCATTATTTACACAAGAATCACATGTATGTGTTGACTACACTTTCAAAGGGCAAGAAAATATTGAAGAATAAATGAATGTTCAAGCTGAAAAGGGATGATGAAAAACTAGTGAAGTATAAAGCTCAGTTGATCGTCAAGGATTTTACTCAAAAGCAAGGTATTGACTTTGATAAAAAAAAAATTTACTGGTTGTGAAGATGACTTTGGTTCAAACAGTGTTGGGACTAGTAGCTAGTATAGATCTCGAGCTTGAGTAACTAGATGTGAAGACTGCCTTTCTTCATGGTGATTTGATGGAGAAAATTTACATGGAGCAGCCAGAGTGATGTGAAATTAAAGGGAACACGTGATTTTCATATTGGAAAAAAGTTTGTAGGGCCTAAAACAAGCCCTAAGAGAATGGTACATGAAAATTGATTCATTAGTGATGGATCAAGGTCAATATAGAACAGATACAGATCATTGTGTATGTGAAAAAAATTCTTGAACGGTAGCTTCATTATTTTTTTTGCTACATGTTGATGATATGTTAATAGTTGGGCAGGATGCTATCATGGTTGGCAAGCTCAAGGGTAAACTATTCAAGTCCTTTAATATGAAGTACTTAGGCTTGACTATGTAGATTTTTGGCATGATGATTGTTCGTGACACGAACGCCAAAAAGTTGTGGTTGTCACAAGAGAAGTATCTTGAACTAGTGCTTACAAGGTTCAACATAGAAGATGCTAAGCCAGTTAGCACACCACTGTTAAAGCATTTTAAGTTGACTAAGCGTATGTTCCATTCTACTATAGAAGGGAAAGATAATATGGCAACAGTTCCTTACTCCTCTGTTGTAGGGAGTCTTATGTAAGCGATGGTTTGTACGTGACCAGACATTGCTCATGTAGTTGTTATTGTGAACAGATATTTGTCTAATCCTAGTAAATAATATTGGGAAGTTATTAAGTGGATTCTTAAATATTTGAAAGTTATTTCCAGTTTGTATTTAGGTTTTGGTGGTTTGGATATAGTCTTGGAGTGTTTTACAGTTACAGACATGGAAAATTCTAAAGAAAAGAAGTCTACTTCGGGTATTTGTTTACTTTTGCAGGGGAACTGTATCATTGTAAGCCAATTTGCAAAAATGTGTTTTTTTGTTTACAACTGAGTCAGAATACATTACTTTTACGGAAGCTGGTAAGGAGATGTTATGGTTGGAACGGTTTCTCCAAGAGTTGGGTTTGACATAAAATGAGTATATGATTTATTATGATAGTCAGAGTGCAGTCGACTTGACCAAAAAATGTCACTTATCATAATCGTACCAAGCACATAAATGTTCGCCGTTACTGGCTTCAAGAATTGATGAAAAAGGAATTGATGAAAGTGAAGAAAGCCCATACCAATGAGAACCCCTTAGGCATAATGACAAAGGTTGTGCCTTGCGATAAGTTTGAACTTTGCAAAGAGTTGGCCGGGATGGACTCTAGGTGACAAGGTTATGGTGAATGCCCTCCGCCACTCATGGGCTCAGAGGGAGAGATTGTTGGGCTTATAAGTCCTAACCCACAAGTTTAAATTGTATTAGATTATTCCTAATAGCTATTGAGTTTTTCACAAGTTTATTATTTTATTAAGTCGTGAACTTTGGAGGTTCTTGTTAGTTTAATAACTAGAACTTGAAAATTCCATAAATACTTTTTAAAGAAGAAGAGTACTTACGATTCTATATTGATTATAGAGTGATAATGTACAGTAAAGTTGGCATGTCAATTATGTTTTAAATATAAATCTCACATTAGGTATTTGACTATGTTGCACATGGGTTTATAAGCATTAATATGGATAGTCAAATTACTTGTGGAACAAAATGAGAGGCATGGACACCAGTTCACCACACTGCCTGCATCGGGGCTTCATGTGCGATCGCTTCGCATCAACACACTTCACACTTGCGCATTGTCGCCAAGAGCTCTTGCCCCTAGCACAGTTCTAAGTCGGGTCTTATATTTTTGGACATTGACAATTTCAGACACAAATCTTTTAGACAACAGTTAGAAGACAATTTCTTATCGTTGGAATAAAACTTTCAGTTTCCAGTTATAAGCAGGCGTCCTTCTTGACATTTAAGGACCAATTTTTTGATTTTTGTCTTTTCTCTTCTTCTTTCATATCTATATATATTTTTGACTTTTTGTTTTGTTATCGAAGTAACAAAGGTTCAGATTTTATGGTGCTCATCTTATCTTGAGAGGCAAATTTGTTGGTTAACCTTTTACTGTAAATTGAGGACAAATATCGTTTAAAGGAAAGAACAATCTCGTCCAACTTTTGTTCAGTATTATACAGCACAGTTCTAACGATAACTAGCTTGAAAATACTTGAATTTACATCTACTGTACTCTATTTTTTCTTTATAATCTAGTTGCTAGCACAAGAAAAACTGAACTAAAACCTTAAACAAAAGGAACCTAAAACCTTTATTGCATTTAAATAAAGATGACAAAAGCAAATTTAGTTCCCAACAGACGGGCGGGCAGTTGGTTCTATGTATATAAAACCCGATATCCGAAATATAAGGTGGACCACATGGATTAGCCATAATGTCCTGAACAAAACTAAATTCATGTGCCCGTAATGATGTTGTTCCCCGTTCAATGTGTACAATTACAATCCCAGAATCCCTCCTTCACCTGTTATTATTTCTTTTACACCTCACAATAGGTTTTATTATTCTCATTAAATTCGTTGCATTGAAAAATTATTTAAATCTGTATTTTTATTATCTTTTTTTAAAAAATTTAACTGCATTTCTAATATTCATCAAGTGTTATTAAGAATTTCTTTCTTTTTTATTTGAAATATGTTATTGATTCAAAATGATTATTACTTGAATTGCTTATGGCAGTGTAATCTTTTTAATAATTTTTACAATATTACAGTTTCAATATATTTTTATCTTGTGACCTGCTGCTGTTCACCCAATTTTTTTATAACGAAAATCAATAACCTGAAGACAAACTTGTTTAAAAGTACATTAAAGTAGAAAATCGAACCAACAACCTTTGAATTAATTGGTATAAAAGAATAACTTTAAAAAAGAGAGAGGAAACTATAATATATAGATGGCCTGCACGGTATGAATTTTTACCCTTTGCAATATGTAAGCACTTGAAAAAACTTGCTAACATTTTCAATATATATATATATATATATATATATATATATATATATATATACTATAATTAAATAGAAAACTAGCTAAATGTCCCGACAGGGTTATTTTTAAAATAAAACTAATAATATTTTCTTATTTATTCTATATATAATAATTATAAAATATATATTTTTTGAATTTTATTTATTCTATATATATGATAATTATAAAATATTTTTTGAATTTCAAAGTAACTAATTATTACTATTAGAACGATTAATAATTTTGCATAAACAAACAATTACCTAAGGCTCACAATTAAGTGTTAGTAATGTGTTTCTTTTTATATTATTTAAATTTTAATATCTATTTTTTATATAATTTTTTAAATTTAATAATTAATTTTATTTTCACTCTTTTGAATATATATATATATACACACACACACACACACACACACACACAGAGCAATGTTCAATGACATACCTCACTAAACAGCTTATCCCACTAAATAGCTTACCTACTTAAACTTAAAACAGCTGTCTTAATTTCTCTCTTCTCCCAAAATCACATTTGAACGCTGCTTTATGTTTAAGTAGATAAGCTATTTAGTGGGGTAAGCTGTTTAGTGAGGTGTGTCATTGAACATTGTTGGGTATATATATATATAATATGTTAGAGCTCAAAATGATTATGTCAAAACTTGATGTTTAAGAAATTTTATATGAAATATATAAATTTATTGTAAAATAATAAGTTACCATCATATTTTTTAGTTTTAAAAGATAACTAAATTTTAATAACTAATATATAAGTAAGATTTTTTTTAACATTAATTAACTAAAGATTTCCTATCTGAAATAAAATCGCTAAGTAAAGTTTAATCATTAATATATTTTTTAATATATATTACTCTTTTAAATAGTAATTATTATTGTCTCATAATATTTTTCTTGTATTGTTAATATATAGTTATTTAGGAATAAAATTGTTGTAGAATAATAAGTTGCCATTATGAATTTTAGTTTTAAACATTAACTAAATTTTAATCACCAATATAAGTCATAATTATTTTTAACATAATAAACTAAAAATTTCTCCAATATGAAATAAATTTAGTACTTTTAATATATTTATGTAGTAGCTAGTGATTAATATAATTGTTAATCATTGGAAAGCTTTTAATTATTAGTTGAATGAAATTATAATTTAATACTTTTAATATATTTACGTAGTAGCTATATAATGTTTTAGATGTGGTAAAGTCATTAAAAAGTGTTTTAATTATAATTAAATTCAAGACCTATCTAAAATAAATAAAATAAAATTAGGAACTTTTGAACAATATTTTAGTAGTAGTTAAATTCTAAACTTATACTCAAAGACAGAAACCAAAAATTCATGTTTTGTCTCATTATATATGTATATGGATTTGGTTCTTCCTCTTTTTTTTTTTTTTTTGAATTTGGGTCAACCTTAATTAATTATACTACAAGAAAATAGGGATGTAGTGAAGGAAAATTTATGTTCCTTCACAAAATAAGTTTTCTAGCGAGGGAATAGTGAAGGAAAAAAAATTAGTGGCAATATACTTATTATGAAAGACATAGCCTTCACAATTTAGATTTTTTCTTTCGCAAAATTTAGATGGTAGAAAGATGTTTGTGAATGAATAAATTCCTTCACATTAGGAGTTTTCTAGCGAGGGAACAGTGAAGGAACAAAATTTAGTGATATTATAATTATTAGTGAAAGATACATCCTTCACAATTTATATTTTTTCTTTCACAATATTAAGATGATTTGGTACCAATTTATGATGAAATTTTGCGAGGAAAACTATATACTACTAATGAAGGAATTATTATTCGCTGTATATTGTTTTATTGAGAGTTTTTTTTGTGAGAAATAAAATTGATTTTGTTCAAAATATTTTTTTTAGAATTAAGTGTGATGAATATAAATTGTAATATAAATAACTTTAGTTTCTTACAATAACAAATTAATTTTTAATAATACGTTTTAAGTAACTTACAATATCTACTATTTTTTTTAAGAAAGTAAATAAATTTATAATAATTTAAACTTTAAAATTTTATAGATTGACCGTGAATTTTTTTTTATAAGACTCTTTTGTGGAATAGACCACAAATCCTAAAAAGTTACTCATTTGTTTTTAGTTAATTTATGATATCCTACAACTCAAATTGTAATGTAATTAATTTTATAATTTGTTTATTGTTAATAATATTGTTGACATTGATTCATACTTCTGTTCAGTTTGTTATTAATTAATTAATGGCATTTTTAAATATAAGTTCAAATTTAAATCAATTTTAGTTTTTGAAATAATAATTTTACTTATAATATTAATTTTTAAATAATTAATTATACTATAATTAATCTAAGAGTTGCGTGTGGTCAACATAACTAATAGTGTTGTGTGCGGTCAACAGAGCCAATTTAAGTGTTAGACCACCTAATAGAGCTAGCCAATCGCTCCAGCTGCCCAAACAGAGCCAATTTTTAGACTCCTAAACATATCTAAGTTAGCTCCAGAGCAATGTAGGTTTCTTACTACAGATTGCTTCAATTAGAGAGGTGCGGGCAAGGTTTGATCTTCTCTCTACCTATATGGCAAAGGTTTCTTCTGTACGTATCATTTACGCGGTCTGAATGAAAATCTTAGCGCCAAATTCCTCCGCAATTAACGAGATTGGTAATTATTTTTGTAAAGAATGTTTGTTATGGCTAAAGGGATCAACATTAATCCCGAAAATTTCCCCCCAACTTCATCTCTGCGCCAAGAAATCTGTTGTTTATATCTCAATTGCAGAAACCCTAACAACAAAGATCCAAAAGCCCGTCAACTTTTCTGGGGTATTGTTTTCTAATAATTTTATCTCTTCGTAATCATATAGATTAAACATCTGTAAGTACTTTGTTTGCTTGCTGAAATGATTTATATACATATATATATATATATATATATATATATATATATATATATATATATATATATATATATATTTGTTTGTATAAGAGAGAGATTGACACTATTCTTATACTTTTTGAATCACTTCTAAAGTTGCAATTTCATATGTAATTGGTCTTGAATCACTTAATCTATTTTATTTTTTTAGTTTGTGTTATACATATGATAGTTCGTTTTGCTGTAAATTAAATGGATAAAAAGAGAAGGAATTTGACAATTTTAATTATACTTGAACCTCTTTTAGGATTTGTTGGTTAATTTAGTGTGACCCATTTCATGCTGCAAGAAGTGTAATGTTTCCTCAATAATAGAAAAATTACTATTCAAACACCAGAAACAATATGCAGTTTCACATGACATGATTGAGGCTTATAAATGGATAGAACTTTTACAAGATATTTCACATGATAGACAATAAACATCTCAAATCAAATAATTAAAGATTTATTATCATGTCTTAAAATGTGTCGTATGTATGGATGATGAAATCCCATCACATTTGGGTTTATTGATGAATGTTTTGACTTTCATATGTTACATAATTATGATATGAAGCAAAATGAGTTGTGTATTAATGATCTTTATGCTCTGCCTAGCTTCAGTTATATACAATTATTGTAATTAATTGGTATCTCTTCATGGAATTCATTGACCTTATACCTCCGCCTTATTATAAAACTTAATGAACTGAGAACAGACTTATATTTTTTATTCTCGTACGTGATAAGTTAGCTGCAATTTCATTATATTTGCAAATTCATGATTAACTCATGTTGAAATTTCTTTATTTTGGTTAAATAGTTTAAAAGTTAATTTCTTTTATCTTTGGATTTGAATATTTGATTTTTTTTAATAATTATATAATGAATGTGTTTGTTAACATTAGGTGGTAATTCCCAACTGTAATCATGTCAGTTAATCGAACTTGGATGATACGTAGGGCAGGGGATAATGGGATTAGAGTTTCTTTTGAGTTTCGACAAGGTGTAGAAGAATTTCTTAATTTTTCCTTTGACAACCCAAAATTTGTACATGCCGAAAAGATTAGGTGCCCATGTAGATCATGCATGAACTCTTGTTGGTTAAGTGGATGCGAGGTTAACTTCCATTTATTTAAGAGAGGTTTTACAACCGAATATAACCGATGGACTCACCATGGGGAATCTTTTTTTTGTGGAACCTAACACTTCTTCTCATGTTCGGACTGAATTCAGGTCTAATAATGAAAGTTATCAATGTGGTGATATGGTACTTGATGCCATGGGTCATGGATTTGATTAAAATATTGATAATGATCTCCATGATGATATTGTCCACGAAGAACCTACTGTAAGTGCAAAAGAGTTTTACCAAATGCTGAAAGATACTGAAATTCCATTATACAATGGTCATGAAAAGCATAACAAATTGTCTGCTGTTTCTAAGTTGTGGTACTTCAAATCTAAAAGTGGATGTAGTGAGAAACACTTTAACGACTTGTTAACACTTGTTAAAGAGTTTTTGCCAGAGGATAATGAGTTGTCGGGATCTTACTACTTGGCAAAAAAAATGGTTAGAGGATTAGGTTTGGGGTATGAAAAGATAGATGCATGTCAAAAAGATTGTATGTTGTATTGGGGGGAGAATAAGGTTAAACAAAAGTTTTCAACTTGTGGTCTCCCTAGGTATCAGCCTAACAACGGAGGTAAGAGGAAGGATATACCATGGAAGGTCTTGCGATATTTTCCTATTGCACCAAGGCTTCAGAGGTTATATATGTCAACAAAGACCTCTGAACACATGAGATGACATAGTACCCAAACCAAAGTTCCTAGTGAATTGAGACACCCTGTAGACGGAGAAGCTTGGAAAAACTTTGATGCTACACACCCATCCTTTGAAAAAGAATATAGAAATGTAAGGCTGGGTCTCGCCACCGATGGTTTCACTCCATTTGCCATTTGCCTTGTCAAGCACACCACACTCTACTTGGCCTGTAATTCTTGTTCCTTATAACCTCCCACCTTGGATGTGTATGAAGGATGCATACATGTTTTTAACGTTACTTATTCCTGGTCCTCAAAGCCCAAGTAATGACATTGATGTATACTTGAGACCGTTGATAGATGAGTTGAAAATGTTGTGGGAGACGAGAGTTCACACCTATGATGCATCTTCTAAACATAATTTTCATATGAGAGCTACAGCTATATGTACTATCAACGACTTTCCTGCATATAATATGATGGAAGGATGGAGCACACACGGAAAGATGACATGTCTAGTGTGCAAGGATGAAACTAAAGCTATTCGTTTAACTTATAGTGCAAAACCAAGCTTCTTTGGATCACACTGTAGGTTTCTACCAATTCAACACAGATTGCGAAGACATAAAGATAATGCACATAGAGTCCAAGAAAAACGTGTTGCACCAATTCGATTATCTGGAGAAATGGTAAAGGCGTGGTTAGATCAATTGAAATTTCCACCTCCCGAAAAGGTCTTTAAGGAACAAAGAGCTTAAGGGTTTGGTGAATCCCATAATTGGACCAAACGAAGTATTTTCTTTGAGTTACCGTATTGAAGTACACTCATGCTCCGACACAACTTAGATGTGATGCACATTGTGAAAAATGTCTTTGATAATGCCTTTAATACGGTGATGGGTGTGAAGTGTAAGACTAAAGACCACATTAAAGGACAAAAGGATATGGAAGAAATGGGCATTCACAATGAATTGCATCCCGTGTCGAGTAAAAATGGTATAAAGTGATCATGCCAAAAGCGGCCTTTACATTGAAGAAAGAGCAAGTAAGACAAGTTTGTGAGTGGGTGAAAGAATTAAAGCTCCCTGATGGATATGCCTCTAACATATCTCGGTGTTGTAACCTCAAAGATTGTAGATTCTATGGATTAAAGAGTCATGATTGCCATATATTTATGCTAAGATTAATTCCAATTGCCTTCCGTGATTTATTGCCTCCTAAAATTTTAGATGTTTTGACCGAACTTAGTCATTTCTTTCATCACTTATGCTCAACGGTACTAAGGGAGAGTGATATGGATGTACTTGACAAGAAAATTGTTTTGACAATTTGTAAGCTTGAAAAGATCTTTCCCCTATCATTCTTTGATTGTATGGAGCATTTACCTATTCACTTGGCTTATGACGCAAAAATAGGTGGGCCTGTGCAATATCGATGGATGTATCCCTTTGAGAGGTATTATTTTTCTTCATTTTCACGATAATCAAAATACTTGTAATTTTATTCACTTCATGCAAATAACATCATGTGTTTATTTTTTTAATTTTTTTTTAAATCAGATGTATGCGCCACTTAAAGAAAAAGGTTACTAATAAAGCTCATGTGGAGGGTTCAATTGCAGAGGCATACATCATTGAGGAGCTCGTAAACTTTTGCTCTCTCTATTTTGAGGTTGAGAAAGAAACAAAACATAATCGTGTTAGTCGCAATGAAGATATAGGAGAAGTAGATTGTGAAAACCTTTCTATCTTTAAAAATGTTGGTCATGCTATCTCTGGGAGTACACAACGAGATTTAACTGATGAGGAGTATCAAGCTGCAACTTTATATGCTCTTATGAATTGTATAGAGGTCAGACCATTCATCAAGTAAGTTAGGCATTTTATAATTTATGTATTATACATATACATATACACATTTCAATTAACTACATTAAGATGGTAATGTATATGCAGGGAGTTTGATGAAAAACTTCTAGTATCTAATCCTAATATATCTGAGAAACAAAGGGTAGAGTTGTAGAACAAATATTTCATCAAATGGTTTAATAAACGTGTAAGAACATATGGTGCTTGTTATTGTATCAATGTAATATATGGTTGGCACAATAAATTTATTCATATCATAATAATAAAAATCTACGATATTTATAGGTACTCGATGATAACAACACTGATGAAAGTTTAAGACGACTAGCTTGTGGCCCTGGTAAAATAGTTATCGTGTATAAGGGATTCGTTATCAATGGTTTTAGATTCCACACGAGTGATATATCAGTTAATAGGAAAACCCAAAGTGATGGTGTGATCGTGTTATGGTGAAAGGTAGTTGCTCTAATGACTCCAGTCTAGATTATTACGGGCTTTTATTAGAGATTGTTGAATTGCAGTACTTTACAAAAAAAGGTTGTAATGTTTAAATGCAATTGGTTTGATACTCGGAAGGACAAGGGTTTTCGCATGATTGGAAATGGATTGATACAAGTTAATATAAAGTCAAGGCTAAACTCATATGATCCATTCATCCTAGCATTACAAGCCACATAAGTTTTCTTTGCTAAAGGTGTAAGACCCCGAATTTTATGAAATATAAAATTTAATCTTTCTTCACATATATATTTTTCTGAAACAGTAAGTGGTTAAATCGATAAAGTTAAAAGTTAAGGATGTTATGTGCAAATTTTATTTTGTCGGAAAATATTCGCTTTGTCGGGGAATATTCGTTTGGTCGGAGAATATTCGGGCCGTACGACGGCGCCGAAATAACTAATTATTGGTGGACCCCACAACGGAATAATTGTCGGGTATAGAAAACGACAGAAGTAACCTTTTTAAATAAAAATAGTCAACGGTGTTAACTGTTTAAATACTGGTGATAAAAGAATAGTAGCATACGGTAATTTATGGTATTTTACGGTAGCATGTGGTACTCTACAGTAGCACACGGTATTGCACAGTGTCTCGTATTATTGGTCTAATAATTGACACCGTAACTGTTGCGCATCATTTCATCAATAATTATCACTGCATAATATTTTATGTTATCAATTCAATAATTGTTGCTACACAGTATTTTGCATTATTGTTACTACACGACATGTTGCATTATTAAACCAATAATTGCCACAGTAACAAATGCATAGTAATTCATATTATTGATCTGATAATCGACACAGTAGTCGTTACATTATTTTGAATTATTGTTATCACTGTGGTAGAATTATTTTAGTTGTCATATTACTAATTGGTATTTTTGTTTTATCAAAAAAATATATATATATAATATTATTATTTTTCAAAAATTACTATTCATTCCCGGAAAAGTTACTATTCACTTACGGAAGTTACTGTTCATCTCGGGAAAGACACTGTTCATCTGCCGACAGAAGTTACTGTTCATTTTTTGAAAATTTTTAAAGTTGCTGTGCAAGTATTAAAAAAAATTTAAAAACGTTTGCGCAGCCGGGGGGAGGCGCAGCCCCCCATTTTTCCTTCCCCGGCGTGCTACGTATAGTAACTTCATTTGCTATAAATAGGCCCTTCGCTGAATAAGAAAATCATATCTAAAATACATAAATTTTTCTATAAGTTTATTGTGAGAGAATTTTGAGCATAGTAAGGTTATTTTGAGAGTTTGAAAGCCAAAAGGAGTGCAGGAATTTTTCAAGTAAGTCTTTTATTAAAGAGTAGTAATTTCATAAATCCCTATATTTCACGGTATTCACAAATCTTCCTTTAGAAGACTCTTCTATTAGAAGATTCATTTTTAAAAGCTTTCTTTGGAAGATTTATTTTGAAATATTATTTTAAAAACTATTCTAAAGTTATTATATTATACTACAAAAATTATGTTAAATATATATAATTTTGATAGTTCATAATATACGAGTTATCATACACTTTGAAATTTATATGTGGTAATTACTAATTTATATTATAAATATATAGGTTGATCAACCTCATTTAAATCAATATCCAGTCACGTGTTAAGGTAAGGGGTATCATTCTTTGCATCATCATAAATGGATATTATTTTCTTTCTTACTTGAAGGGATTATCATTCTTTGATTCTCGAAAATAATATCGTTTCTTTCTTGTGCCATTTACTTCCATGTATTCAAATTGTGGGAATAACCTTACGGCGCGGTTTACCGCCTGTTGGTGAATAACCTTTTGTATTCATTCCTTATTAATCTTTGAGAATAACCTTACGGTGCGGATTATCGCCTGTTTGGTGAATAACTCTTCGTATTCAAATTGATGGGAATAACCTTACGGCGCGGATTATCGCCTGTTTGGTGAATAACTATTCGTATTCAAATTGATGAGAATAACCTTACGGCGCGGATTACCGCCTGTTGGTGAATAACCCTTTTTGTTTGTCTCGTGTGGAAATAATTTGTCTACACGAATTATCACATGACACTTTTATTCCATATTCGTAAATGATATCATTTTCCTTTATACTCATAAGGGATACCATCTTTTTCATCTTTCATTATTCAAACTTACTATGGTAATGGATATTAATTTCCTTCACCTTTTGTTAATCAAACCTGCTACGGTAAGGGATATTATTTTCTTTCATACACCTAAATCGAAACTTATTATGGAACTATTGCTTCTATAATTCCTGAAAATATTATATGTTCCATAATAGTTGAATTTCATTATTTCAACTGAACCTTCCTATTTTCTGAACATTTCTATTGAACTGTAATCGTTATTCTGAACTGTGGAGCTTGAATATCATTTTTAAATTTCACTTCACATCATGTTGGCAATTTGGACATTATTTGAATCTGCACAAAGTAAACTTCCGATACTTATTGTTTATCATGTTCTTCTGTTCATCATTTGTATCACTGTTATTTGTATTAATCATCAAGAATCAAGCTGTTGTGAATATCTGTGGCCGGGGGCACAGATGTGATATAATTGTTGAACAGATGATAGGTTAAAGGCGATATACTAGGTTAAAGGCGATACATCTGTTCGGTGTCTTTTATGGCACATGGTGAATGTTCTCTTTGGCCCGTAGTGCAAAGATGAACTGTTGGTTGGTATGATTATGACCAAAGGCTGAATCTGGTATAATCATGACCGTTGGTGCTTTATTGAATATCTTTGGCCCGTATTGCAAAGATGAACTGTTGATTTGCATGATTATGACCAGGAACTGTGAATTTTTATTATCATGACTAATGGTATTTCAGATGATAAAAGTTGATGATGTTTTTACTAAAAAGAGAAGCGAGTGGACATTATGGTCTGCATTATTCTTCTAATAGATTGCTCATTCCGCTGCTATTATTGATCTGAACGTTGTTTAAGAATTTAACTACAGTTTTTGATATAAACCTTATAGTTTATTGTATTATATCTAGAACTCAACTGTTGAAGGCTAATGATAATTTATTCGTCATTATCTTAGTCATGATATTTCTTACTGGGCTATTTGAGCTCACCATTTCTTTTGTTCCATTGTTTTCAACAGGAGATGAGAACGTAACGGGGTCTAGCCGGGGGATGGAGTGAGAGTCCGAGAAATAGCTATCCTAGTCTTCACGTGTTGTAAAATAGTGTGACAATAATAGTGAAGACTTAGTTGTGTATTATTATACATTGTATTGTTGTACGTTGTGCTTTGTTGTAATAATTTTGTTCTAGTCTTTTGACGACTCAAGTTTGGGCTGTGTAGGCCTAGATTTGGGGGCGTCACAAAAGGCGTTACAAAGAAAGATCCCAATTGGTACGCCGTTATAAAAATTAAAGCTCGTACGGATTATGACATCCTTCAAAATACAAGAATTGATGCTTACCAAGATGACGATAATGGTTCTGTAGTGCCTAACCAAAACTTAGATGAGTTGTTTAATGTAGATCTATATGTTGCGGGACCCTAAGGAAGAAGTGGATCCGAAACGATGACAATTAAGAAATTGAAGAAAAAAAACAATATTATACTGAAGAAGAAGATGACAATGAATACCAAGATTAGATATATTTACTTTTTGGTTCCACTTGTTCTTAATTGCAATTGATTTTATTAGAAATGACACATTTTCTTTTTTTATTAATTGGTTTTATTATATTAGCCTATTAGGTTACTTGTTTATTATTTATGTTTACTTATCTGGTATTTATGTTTTCTACTTATTAAGCTTTATATTCATACTTTAGTTGAATAACTTTCATTTTGTTACCTACAACTTGAGAGGTATTAACAGGTTTCATGGAAAAAAGGTCCATATCAAAGATGTCGTTAGTTATCCGACCCGGGTAAGATACATCCACTGTTGTACTTATTGCATGATTGAATTAAATTTATACTTCTTGATTGGCAGCCTATATTTTAATTTAGCTTTAACTAGTAACCCATGTTTTAATTTAGCTTTTGTTACTCTTATATCATATGATTGCAGGAAGCTATACTTGATGCTTCGCAGACCTAATCTAGGCCGCCGAGGTGCCAAAACTTGTGGCAAAGTATATGGTCGTGACAAGCTGATTTCTCGTTCAGCTTCTCAAGCAGCTGTTCATGTAGATCATGTCCTACCTCCTCCTCCTCCTCCTCCTCCTCCTCCTCATCCTCATGTGGTTCCTCCCGAGGTAGCTATTATTGAACCCCATAGTTCAAGAGGTGTAACGCATGAGATTCCGTCGAAGCTTATGTGGATAATGTTGTTCCTTTTACTGTACCTATT
Source organism: Hedera helix (assembly GCA_947179155.2). Lineage (NCBI taxonomy): Eukaryota > Viridiplantae > Streptophyta > Magnoliopsida > Apiales > Araliaceae > Hedera > Hedera helix. The sequence goes on along the minus strand of OX359283.1, from coordinate 14,327,497 downwards.
GCTAAACCTCGTCGTTCAAGAGGTATAACCCGTGGGATTCAGGTTGAGAATGATCCGGAGTTACGACAACTATGTTTGATTAGCGATAATAGGTATTTCTTTCAATAACATTAATTAGCTCAAAAACACTATTAATTTTAAAAATGTTTAATTGTGCAGATGTTCATTTTGTTTTTACAGCTTCGTTACTGAAAAGGCTCGAAATAAGTGTGGACCTATTTTGAAAAGCCATATAAACGAGCCTTGGGTACTTTGGAAACAAGTGCCTGAAGATGTTTTTGAAGGTTGTTGGAAGGAGTTTTCTGTAAGTACAAGTTTTCTCATGTAAAATTGTTGTTCATCAGTTTTCTTTATTTTTACCATAATGAGGTCTATCCGTGGTCTATTGTAAATTGTATGTTGTTTACTTTTTGGGATAAAGCAGTTTTTATGTAGTCTTTGTAGAGTGGGTAGTCTTCTATTTATAGGGTTGTAGGTAAGAATAAAGAAAAGTGGCTATCATTTTAAATCCTGGCATTCCATTTGAACTTGAGTCATAATTTTTGCAAACTACCGAGTAGTGACTTCTAAAGTAGTAGAACAATACTTTTAAACTGGTAGTAAATCAGAGAATCAATTTCTTAAATGTTTTAACTTCTATTTTTGTATTTTCTTATTCTACTTTAACTACATAGGCCTTTTATACTGGAATAATGGCTATTAAATTGTATTAAGGTAGCTAGTACTTAATAACTGATAATATATACTTGATTAATATGTTGTCTGCTGCAAAAGTTTTTAAATGCGTGTTTAATGTAGTAGTCTTTATCTTTGCTGAAATTTCACTACAGATTTACTATGCATGAATTGGTCCTTTCATCGTGCAAGGACAATATCAGTAACCTAGTCAAAAACTGCTTGTATACCGAGACACATGTATACTAAGATGGGCAGAAATCAGTGTGTTTGGACTTAAATAACAGACTAGTAAGACTTTCCTATTTTATTAACATAGGAGTTGGAGAGATTACATCAACAGAGGGGGTTCAGGGTTCCTTAATAGCTTTTTTGAGATGAGACATAATATATTGAAAGGTAGTTGCTGTTTTATTCACCTAGGAGTGAGCAATGAGGTTCAAACTTTCCTATTTTACATCAGAGCAATGGGGTTCAAACTTTCCTGTATTATTCACCTAGAAACTATTAGATTGCGTACGAGATAATACATTACTTTATCCTGAAATGTGAAATAAACACTAAGATGTTGTCGGCATGCTAACAACTTTATCATACTGTTGTTATAATTTTATTGTTATAAATTTAATATTTCTTTCTTCATTACTTTTTTAGGCTTGCTTTCAGTTTCGTGAAGGGGAAAATGAGAAAGTGAAAGAGGTCTTTCGTAACCATTATAAAAGGTTTTACTCAAAATGGTTGAGCATTGCAAGGCGCGAAGCTCATAAGAAGGCCAATACAAATGAGAAGTGTGATGCCTTGAAACTGTATAATCCCAGTTGACTTTCGCAACAAGTTTGGTCAGAGATGATTGATTTGTGGAAGGACCAAGCCTGGAAATCAAAGAGTGCAGCGTCTAAGAAGAATCGATCAAAATTGACAGTATATCATACTAGTGGTTCTACCCCATTTTCTAAGTACAAGGTGGATTTGGCATTAGCTAATAAAAGAACTCCAACTTTAATAGAAGTATGGGATAGGACCCACAAGACAGAACAAGGTAATGGAGTTTATAGAAACGCCCGTGCTGGGGAGATTGCAGTAAGTCATTTTTTCCTTCATTATTTTCTTATTGCGTCAACAAGTATCAAAAGATGGCGGTACTTTTTAAATAACCTAGATACTCAACATGACATTTTTGAACTATTATTAGTCTTTATTTTCTCTTTATAATACCAAGCATGCAAGTATGGTAATTTGATACTTTGTACTGCTAAGTGTTATCTAGCAACCATTTGGTTCATTTGCGAGGTTTTGTTTTACTATTTAATCTCTATCAATAAAAGGATTGGATTACTGTTTGAGACACCTTGTCCTAATCATGCTTTATTGTTACTCAAAAGAGTGCTTTTACTTTCACAAATACAGAGCAAGTTTCAAGAATTAAAACATTAGATGAAAACTTTTATATAACATCTGCACACTGTTAGATGGGAATTATTTTGTCTGCTCTGAGAAAGAGTAGTGAACCTCATTAATTAAAATGTTTTTTTTAAATATAATTTTTTTTATTATAAGGTTTATAAAGATCACACTGTAAATAAGATGGGCTGGATATTGTTGGTTATTTATCTGATCGTAGATAAGATGTATCAGGTTTAACATTGTTGATTTGCACGTTTTATTGGTGTGACTTTTGGTTTTCCACGGATGGAATGCAGCTTTTTTTTTGAATAGTTGTTTATTGATCTTTCCTTACTTTGGGTAATATACCCTTGAAGATAAAATAATGCTTAAACATTGGCCCCATTGTCATTTATCATGAAATATGCAGCCGACTTGCTTCTTTTAGGCCATTACGCACCTAGACACAAAAATATTGATATTCTGCAGTTGTGTTTGTTGTTTGCTGAAATCATCTGAGATTATTTTCATTGTACTGAGTGTAGCAGGTTAAGGTTTCATTGTACTGAGTGTATCAGGTTAAGGTTTCATTGTACTAAGAGTATTTTCAATGTATTGAGTGTAGCAGGTTAAGTCTGCTGAAATCAGCAATAGCTTTTATCACCACATTAGAACCATCAGAAAAACAAAAGACAAATAACGTAGCAGTCACAAAGCACAAAGGCAAGCAGCAGTTGGGTTATTTAAGAGGATCCGAACAACACAACAACATCACAATAGATTGGTGGCAGAACCCGATTAGTCGCAGCAGCAAGGCGTGTAACAAAGCTGCAAAACAGCAGCGAAAAACGTAAGCATCTTCGCAGTAGTAGGAGCAAAGTAGGAAAAAAATTACAGCTACAATAACAAGTATTATGCGCAGCAGTAGAAGTAGAATACTTGTTATTGCAGCTGTAATTTTTTCCTATTCTGATCTTGTTGCAAAGACGCATCTGTTTACAGCTGTTGTTCTATAGCACTACGCCTTGTTGCTATGACTGATCATGTTCTGCCACCAATCTGCTGCGATGTTGCTGTGTTGCTCGGATCCTCTTACATAACCCAACTGCTGCTTGCCTTTGTGCTTCGCAACTGTATGTTATTTTTCTTTTACTTTTCTAATGGTTCTAATGTGGTGATGTAGGCTGCTGCTGAACTCCCTTTTATAACCATTTCCCTCTTATAATCATTGTACAAAACTATTGTCAGCACCTATTTTTCTTCATGTGTGTTTTCTTAACTATGGCAATGAAACCTTAACCTGCTACACTCAGCTGCTCAAATTTCCTTTATATTGATAAACTGCTGACCACTTGCCACAAACTCTAGGATATTCTCTGCAAGTTGATCAAACGTTACTGAATGATATTTAAATTTTCCTTGTAGCCTATCTATTTGGTATCAACTCATATATAACTTCCTGTGTAGTTTGTGTCATCAATCTTTATGAAACACAGTGTAAAATCTCGTCTTCTGAGGGATCTTTGGGCTGTTGCTATGCTTCACATTCACAGATAGGCTTTATAATCATACAGACCGATCATTTGGGAATACTATATATCTCAATTTCAAAATAGCGAAGTATGGAATACGTTAGTTCTAAATACTATTTTCCTTGTAGCTTTTATAAGAACTGTTTTTGTTGTGGGAGGTAGTTTGCAATGGGAACTATATGCTAAATTCTGTGTTTCAGACAACCCACATTTTACTATTTTAGTTTATAGCTTTAGAACAATATTAAATCTGAATTTGCTTTCTCTACTGAATCTACTACCATTTACTGAATCTAGTTTCTTTATGAAGAATGTTTACTGAATCTACTAGAATGTTTACTGAATCTGCTAGCATTTAATGAGATTGATAATTAATTTTGTGAAGAATGTTTGAGCTTTCGATTTAAACATGATAAATCTTAGTACTGAAAATGGGGTAGAAACATGAGTTGGCTTCCTATTTTTTGTGGCAAAGTATTTAATGCACATATTTAACTCTTATACATGTTTTGGATTGTAGAATGAATATCGTGCCAAGGTTGGCGGGCCAGCAGAGGATGGTACACCAGAGAAATACGACTTAGCTATTTGGAGTGAGATAACTGGTGGGACTAAAAAAAATAGAATACTCGATTTTCCCGGATATCGTGCACGAGACTTGCTTGGTCCTCTGCCTATTGTGTCTCCAAGTATATCTTATTTCTCACTACAACCATCTATTGATTCTAAGGTATTGGAGAATATGGTTGATAAGGCTGTAATCCATCGTTTGGGTATAGAGTCTATAGATGATGCTTCTACTCATGATAGTACGCCACGACCGTTCGTTGGTATAGATATTGATGAACGTATAACTAAAATAGTAGAGACGAAGTTTACCAACTTCCTTTAAACATTTACCAACTATGAATCAATTGAGGTATTTACTGATAACTATATTTTTGTCTTAATCTTCATTAATCTCTCTCTCTTTTAATTTAAGTTCATCAGTTTCATCTTTTCTTATTCCTTATCTCATTGAAATTAAATTTTGGTGTTTCTCTTGTAGAATGAAGTTTACAGGCCCAACCTCGATTTCCTTGAAGAAAATGGTGATGAAGTTGCGGACCTTACATGACACTTTATTCGTTCAAGTTCATTATTTTCTTTTTAGTTTTCTTATGTTAATAAATATTGTGTACTACGGTCCTTGGGAGACCAAGATACAATAACAAATTCTATAGTTAACATGACTCGAGCATTATCTATTTATATATAGAGTATTGGTTTTATTGGCTCTTTATGCATTAGTTTATCAATTAATTTGAAACAAGTATGACATTTATACTTACTAGAATTATTAAATGTAATATTTCTTATACAGATTAATAATAATAAAAAAATATGAAATCATTGATTTGAAAATCAATTATAATTTGTAATTAATTTTGATTATTTAGCAATTAATTTTTTATTTACAAATTTATAACTTGTGAAGGAATTTTTCTCTCACTAAATGAAGAAAAATTCTCAATTTATAGTTAGTGAAGAAAAATATTCTCTCGCTAAATAAATTTGTTTGTCACAATATATTATTTGTGAGGGAATAAAGTTATTCACTAATTTCAAATAGTTCTTCTTAAAATATTATTTGTGAATGAACCACTCTTTCACTAAATAATAATATTCCATTACTAAATATAATTTGTGAATAAAAAGTTATTCACAATATATCATTCACAAAAAACATATTGTCATTACTTAGCGAATGATACCCTTTTGTGAGGAGGTCTAATGCGAGCAACTGCGTGAAGGAAATATTTCTTCGCAATAAACCTCTTGTGAGTGATATATTATGTTTTGTAAATGATTTGTCCTTCACTAGATGCCCTTTTTGGTGTAGCTTTGACTTTTTTTTAGAGTAAATTAATTTTTATTATTTATGAATTTAAATTAAAAATTAGAATTAGTATCGTAGTTTTATAAAAAAAATAAGAATTGGTAATTTATCTGTCTATTTTATTTATTTTTTTATAATATAATTAAATAGATAATTTACTTTATCCTTTTTTTATTCGATCTTTTACTTTTTTCTATTTTAAATTAAAATTATTTTTCTTATGTTAAATAAAAAATTATTTTTCTACATTGGATGAAAACTTAACTCATCTATATTCATGCATATTATCGTGAAATCAACTTTATTAAAGGGCGTAATTTATAAGCTTAAATATAGATTAATATTCTAAATTTAAAAAAAAAATCACTTTGGAGATTGTCTTCTTAATTGTTTCAATAAGGGGATTAAATTTTTAAATTTTTTTTTCACTTTAGGGATTGCTTTATCAATTTTTTCAATTAGGGATTGTCTTATCAATTTTTTCAATTTGGGGATTTGAGTTTAAATTTTGTATAATTCATTTAAGTTTTAGTAAGCAATAAATATCATAATTTGAAATAATCATTTAAATTTAAGAATATTATAAATTAACTTTTAAAAAATTTATACAAATTTTATATTTTAGAATGTTGAAATGTAATCAAATAATGACCGTTATTATTACACATATTATATTTTCTTTTAAAAATAGGATGTCGTATGTGAATATATTTTTAACACATCTTAAAATTTTGAATAGAAAATATTACAAATATTCGAAAAAAATTTGACGAAATTAGATTAAACGTAAAATTCATATAATTTTTTTTAAAAGTTAATTTATAATATTCTTAAATTTAAAATAAATACAAATTTATTTAATTTTTATCAACATTATCTAATTTTTTAAACCATCTAAGGATTATTTCGAATTATGAGATTTATTGCTTATTAAAACTTAAATGAATTATACAAAAATTAAAAGATTAATCCCCTAATTAAAAATTTTGAGAAGACAATCACCAAAGTGAAAAAAAATTAAAAGTTAAATTCCCTAATTGAAAATTTTGAGAAGACAAGTGAAAAAAAATTAAAATTTTAATCTCTTAATTAAAAAAATTGAGAAAACAATTCTCAAAGTGATTTTTTTTATTAAAAAAATCAGGATATTAATTCATATTTAAGCCTAATCCATATAGATGGGTTAGTTATCCACCCCGGTCATCAATCACCCCAACGATTAACCCATCAACTTGGTGTGTTATCTGGTCTTCTTGTATTCTATCTGATGGGAGGTGTTGGGTATTGTTAATTTTTAAATTGCTATTATTTTGTTTTCATATTGTTATTTTATTATACTATGTGTGGCACGTATACACAAGCCCAGTTGCCTACTCAGGTTTTATTTTAGACGTTGGGAAATTAGGATATATATACGCATATATCCAGTCAGAACACAGATTTATGGTTATTTAATAACTCATATTAATTAATTTGTAGAAGAGATGGTGGATTTTTTTTATTTTTAATTGGTATTTATTTATTTATTTCGTTTTTGCAGGAAGTTGTGAAGTAGAGTAATTAATTGTTAGTGAGTAAATTTGATAAAATTGAATTGAATGTGGTTAAACAAAATATTTTCTTATATTATTGCGCGCATTGCTTGTAGGCTACTCATACGCGAAAAATTAAATGCCAAGCAGCTTTGCTCGGGATCTCAAATTTTTTGAATCGAGGGTAAAAAAAAGGGCCATGTTTGTTGAATTATATATCTATACTTATATCTATAGATATAATATATAACACAAATTCATCTTTTAAAATAAAATCTATATATATAATAAATAGCAAAAAATAGTCTCTCAATCGTCAATTTTAATAGAGTCCCTTCAACATTAAATTTTAACAATAAATTCTAATTATAAATAAAATTTATATATATAATAAATAGCAAGAAATAGTCTCTCAACCCTAAAATTTAGGAATGATCTTACAACCCTAAAATGTTAGAATGGAATCCTAAAATTTAGTAAAAGAAACTATTTTTTTATCTGTTATTTAATTTCAAAATATTTTCATCTACATTTTTACTGTTGTAAATCTCTACGACTGTTATCTCTTATTCTTATATATTTTATAATTTAGTTAGTGTTTTTTAAAATTCATATTTACATAAATAGACGAATATAGGAGTATATAAACAAATAAATCATTTTAAAGAGGAATATTATCATTTATTTTATATAAGTAGAAGAATCATTACGGTAGATTTTTAAATTTATTTAATTTTTCACTAATAATTAGTTATACATTATTACTTAAATAGGATATTTTTATATATTTTCTTTATATAAAAATTATTGTACACAATATTAACATATTATCAGTAAAATTAATATATTAGTATAGTATATTACAAAAAAGTATAAATAATACAATAATTTATAACCAAACAAAACTCGCATTTTGCACGAGATCATGAGCTAGTTATAATAATTAAATAGACAATTTAATTTGTTCGCCCTCCCTTTTTTTTTTATTTGGTTTGTCCTTTTTTTTTTATTCGACCTCTTACTTTTCCCAAGTAAACTCAATTTTATTATTCATCAATACAAATCAAAAACTAATTTAGTATTAAAATTTTATAAGGAAACAACTTAAAATTACTTTTTCTACCTTATTACTTTTCCTACTTTAAATCAAAAAATTAATTTTTCTATTTTAAGTCTACATGCATGCATCCTGCTATGGTGTCCTTGACTTTTTGTGCATGCAGCATCAATCCACCTCAAAACAAATATTGAACCACAATTCCCCTCACTCCACCTCCTTCGCAGTACCAAGGGAGGTTCGGGTCACTCATTTTTATGGTTGGTTCGTCCTCCTTTTATTTTAGTTCGACGTTTTATTTTTTCTACTTAGTTAAAAATTATTTTTTTATAATATTAATTTTTGTACTTTAAGTTAAAATTAACCCATTTATATATACATATATATTATCATAGAATCATGTTTTTAGTGAAAAAAAGACTCCAATAATCATCAATCACCCCCCTAACCATCAATCTCCCAATCAACTTGGAATGTTGTTTGTCTCAATCTATGCACCACGGTTGTAATAAGTTGGCATATTATAGTATTTAATTAACTTTCATCACCATCGCCACTAAATTAATTGTTAAAAATAAAATATGGTATTTATTAATAGTTGAATTATATTGCAAAATGAAATATTTTATTATATATACATATATATTATTTTGCATTGCTTGCAAGTTACTAGCATGAAAGGGATTAAACACCGAGCAGTTTGCTTGGGATCTAAAAATCTTCTGAATTTAGGGTAAAAAAAAAAGTTCATGTCTAATGTATAATTATCAGTATATATTTTTTTATTTCAAAATAATAAATTTGAACATAGGTAACTCAAAAAAATATTAAAATATAAATCATAAAAAAATATGTAAAAAAAATTAACTTAAATAATATATATATTTATATATCATTAAAAATAATTAATTAATTAAAAATTTGGAAAAAAATATTAACATGTAAAAAAATAGCATGTTAGGTCAAAAAGTAATATTACTTATTTTATTCAAAATATTATACAATTTTTTTTTACTAAAAATAAATATTTTCTCTGTTTCAAATTATTTGATCATTGTTAACTTTTTTAAATCAATTTGCGATATTTTTAAACTTAAAATTGAGATAGCTTATTTAAAATTATGAAACAATAAAACTTACAATATACCTTTTCGATTGCTTATAATATTAATCATTGTATTGATTAAAGTTGAAAGAATTTATATTAATTTTGAATTTAAAAATATCTAAAATTAACTTTAAAAAATCAACAATGATAAAATAATATGGAACAGATGGAGTATAAAGTTTAAGAATCAAGAATAAGACCGCATGCTTTGCACGGAGTATACTGCTAGTACTACAATTAAATAGACAATTTGATTTGTCCTTTTTTTAGTTTGGTATGACCTTTAACTTTTTTACATGAAGTCAACTTTTATTATTTATCTATCCAAATAAAAAAATAAAATTAGTAACATAATTTTATAAGGAGACAAGAATTTGTATTATAATTTTATAAGGAAACAATCAACATAAAATTATCTTACCTAATATTAATTTGTTACTTTTGTGTAAATATATATGTACAATAGTATAAATTTAAGTAAATTTATATTACTACTTAGATAATATAATTTTAGAAGAAAACAAAATTCATCCACATAACTTAAAATTCTTACTAATTAAAAAATTATTATATTTATAATTTTGAGTATAAGTAAGATTTTATTATTATTTAAATAATATAAATTTAAAAACAACCTATTCTCTTATGAAAATCATCTTAACAAATATTAAATTATACTATTATTAAAATGCATAGAGGTATAAATAAAATAATTTTACTAAAAATATGAATTAATTATTAAATAAAAAATAAAAAATTATTCAGTTTATCCTGTAGTATATTTATAAAAAAATATGATAAAAATTTAACAATATCCTAACTCTAAATAAAGACCACATATTTTGCATGAGATGTAATCATATGATTTAATTATTAAATAACAAATAAAAATATAATAACTTTATTTAGTAATATTCTTATAAAAAAACAAAAAATTAATAATATTATAATTTTAGAATAAGACATAGTGTTTTGCACGGGGTGTACATGCTAGTACTATAATTAAATCAAATAAGATCAATTTACATAATACTAATTGATTTTTTTTATTCAAACGTATATACAATAATAAAATTTTAAGTAAAATTATATTATTACTTAGATAATATAGTGTGAGAAGAATTTTTTTTTATCATAAAAATCATTACCTAACTTAAATTTGTTACTATTATTAAAATATAAGTGTAATTATTGTTTTGAGTATAAGTAAGATTTAATCATTACGTAGATAATATAATTGTTATTATTATTAAAATAAAAATATAATATACTAATCAATCATATGATTCAATTAAAATAAAAAATAAAAAATAAAAAATAATTACTTTATCCAAAAGAATTTATAAAAATAAAATTCAAAATATCAATAACATTATAATTTTACAACAATACAATTCGTCTAGTTTAATCAAGTTAAAGTATAAATTAGTAATATAGTTTACATGGAAACAATCATAAAAACATCTTACCTAATATTAATTTTTCATTTTTATTAAATAAATTTTATTACAACTGAAATAATATAATTTGGTCAGTAGGATTTTTTTTTCTTCACATAGATAATCTTACTTAACTTGAATTTGTTACTTTTGATTAAAATATAAATATAATTATATTCACGTATAAGTAAAATTTTATTATAAATTAAATAATATAATTTTAGAATGAAAGTATTTTCTTATTAGAACCATTTTATCTAATAAATCCAATAATAAATTTATAAAAAAAAATTAATAAAATATTTACAATATCATAACTTTATAATAAGATCTCCTGTTTTGCATGTGGTGTAGATGTTAGAAGTATTATATATCTATCTATATATTATAATTAAATAAATAATTTAATTTGTCCTTTTTTTTTTGTTTTTTTTGTTCAACCTTTTACTTTTCTTTAAATCAAAAAATATTTTTCTTATAGTATTACTTTTTTGATCCTATTTTAAGTCAAAAATGACTTTTCTTATATAAGTTAAAAACTAACACATCCACACACACACACACACACACACACACACACACACATATATATATATATATATATATATATATATATATATATATATTATTGTAGAATTAAAATTATTAATGATAAGACACCCCGGTAATTATCAATCTCCACATTAACTTAATAGTTATATGTCTCAATCTATTACACCACTCTTATAATAACTTGGTATATTATAGTATTTAATAATTTTGTCACAATTATTGCTTAATTTATTATTAAAAATAAAATAAAATATTTATATAGTATATAATTGAGTTTTTGTTAAATAAAATATTATATTAATTCTACTATCTTGCATTATTCACAAGCTACTCGCACGAAAAGAACACACACCCAGCAGCTTGTTTGGTTTCTTAAAATATTTTGAATCGAATGTTAAAAAAAGTAAATATCTAAAGTATAATTATTACTACAAAAAAAATATTATTTTAAAATAAAAAATCTGGACAAAGATAGGTCAAAAAAAATTTAAAAATCTAATTCATGAAAAACAATATGTACAAAAAATTAACTTAAAAAATAAAAATTTAAAAAAATGAAAAATTTATCATTAAAAATAAATAAACTTGAAAAAGCTCAAAATATTAACATGTAAAAAATAAAATAACCTTTTAAGTCAAAAGTAATATTATTTATTTATTAAAAATATTATATAAAAAACATTAACCAAAAATAAATTTAAAATTTAAAAATCAATAATATCCCGTGCTTTGTACGGGGTAATATATTTACCACACGTATTGGACTCCATTTGTTGTTCGGTACTACCTGAATCGCACTAAAGTCTTTACGGAAATGATGAATAAACTATGTGTAATTTATTATTATTATATATTACTTTATTATATGATTAATCTATTATTAAATTTAATAAATTACTTGTTATTATTTTTAAATTTATTTTATACCTTAAAAGGGAATTATACAATATCGATCACATTTCTGCTTGAAATTATAATTTATCATTAAATAATCTTAAAAAAACAAAACATAATTTTTGAAATTAAATAACGGACTAATGATCATAAAATAAAATAATATATTTAGTACAAATAGTTCTATTCGACCTATTATTTTTACAAATAAACATAACCAAAGTGTTCAATTATTTATGTTTATTTCATCACGAATTTTAGGACATGTAGAAACCACATGCTAACTAGCACATGTCTATATATTTCTAATAAATTAAAATTATAATGTTATATTTTTCTAAATGTCTTAAAATCTATGTCAATGGACAGAGGGAGTACCATTTCTAAGGAGTTGAACCATTCTTTTATAAGGCTAAGAAGTGGATCAAGTTTATTTAAATAAAGTATTGATATATTTTACAATACAAATTTTATTAATATTTTGTCTAAGTAAATTAAATAATTTTTATTTAAGAAAGAGAAAATTTTAGACTTAAATTCACTTTAAACCTTTAACTTTATAATATTGAGCATTAACGTTCTTGAATATTTATAAAGAAAATATTTTGACCACCAAATTTAGTATTTTTGCAAGAATAAGTTTAGCCATTCAAAATAAAAAGACAATTTAGTCTTTTAAAAGTATATATGTATAACTTTAATTATTTCTCTTTTTGTCCCTTCATCACATGTTAATCACACGACTACTACTTTTTGTACTTCTAAACATATTTGGTAACCGAAAAGTTTTATTTATAAAAATTTAGGAACAAAAGAATTGTAATATCTCAGATATTTCCAAGATTTTAAATAATATCTTAATTGATTTTATTAAAGGTTCAAGTTTAAAACCTAGAATTTGAGAAGTAAGATGTGTAGAAAGTGGGTAAACATTTTTTTTTAAACATAATTTATTTGTTAAAAATTAAATGTGGGAATATTGTAATGATGCATGTAGAGAATTTATTAAGGAAATAAATTCAATTGAGAAGTGAAGGTGAATATATATATATATATATACCTAGAGTTGAGTTTGTTAGTCAAACGAGATGATGTGTGAAGTAAATTAAATACTTAATAAAACTAATAAATTATTTAGTTTAAGTATGGATTAAAAAGGAAAGTCATGTAATATAATTAATTGACTTAATTATATGAGTCATGAATTAAAGTTGTAATTAATAAGTAGAGAAGTTAGAATATTGCCTAGAATGACAATATTAAGAAGTTAATTAATTAAGTCATTAACTTAATTAATAAGTTGTTGTATGTGTTAGCCCAATATGAGAATATTGCGTGAAGGTGGGTAATTAAATATTAAGTCCAAGTGTTATGTTAATTAATAGTCTAAGAGGTAATTAATATAAGACCAATTAAATAATATTGACAAGTATTGTATATAATGTGGTGGTAGTCCAATTAAATTAATTACCTAGCCCAAGTTATAAAGATGTGTGAGTTGTGTTGGGTAGCCCAAATAATTAAATAAGGGAGCCCAATGTAAAATAAACTAGTAGCCCAAATACTTAAAAGTCCAATGTTGGTCAAAGTGTTGGGAAATATTGTTAAGTGTAGAGAATTAACTAATGTAGGGTTAATTGTAGACAAGAGAGAGTATTAACCAAACATTGGTTAATTGTTAGGTGAATGAATGTGATGATGAGAATTAACTATGGATGAGTTAATTGAGTAACCCTAGGTAGTAAATAAATTAAAGATTTAACTATGCATGGGTTAATTGTAGGAAGAATATTATAGATACAATTATGTATGTATATAATTCACCAAGGTAGAATTGATAGGTAACCATGGGTTACATGTTGTAGAGAATTAACCATACATTGGTTAATGGTTAGTAGAAATTGCAAGTAATATATATATATATATATATATATATATATATATATATATATATATATATATATATATATATATATAAAGGAAAAATGGTGGAGTGTTGACCAAACATGGGGTCCCACTTGGAGATTGAGTAAAGATGCATGTTCCTTGTATTCAATTTAAATTGGTCAATTCAAGCTATGATGTAATTTAAATAAAATGTTATTGGTGAATATGTAGAGATATATATGTTGTAAGTATATGAATTGGTAGAGAGTTAACCAATGTTGGTTAAATGAATTAACCAATGGGTGATTCACTAACCCTAGTCAATGAAGATTATCAATTCTTATGAATTTATGTTGTAGAGAACTAACCATTGTTGGGTTACTTGTTAACCCTAAGTGGTAATAAAAATAAAACCTTAACCAATGCTAGAGTTAAGTGTTAGTAATTATATAAATATATTGAATATATATGTATAATTGATTGTAGAGAATTAACCCTACTTGGGTTATTTGGTGGAAGATGTGTGTATGTTTAATTGATGAGTTTAGACCATGGTTGGGTGAGTGAACCAACCTAGGTCATTTTAATGTAGAGAATTAACCACATTGGGGTTAATTGTTGTGTGATATATAAATAAGATGAGCCCTAACTAAGGTTGAGTTTTAAGTGACCAAGGTTAAGTGTAGTACTTTAACCATAGGTCTTATGAGAGTTAACCACATGTGAGTTAAGTGTTGGGTGAATTGTTCACCAACTACCCAACCACCCTAGTCAATCAAAATGGTCATTCATGGTGGTCAATCACCAAGTCCATCAAGTAGTCATTCACTAAAATAGTAAGCATGGATTAACCCTTTAATTCACCTATGTTAGTTGATTAGTAGATGATAAGTGAGGTTAGTTGAGTCCTATAAATATAACTCATTACCAAGGCTTGGAAAAAGTTTGGTCATTTATTCATTTCACCAAGTTATAGAGAGAGGTTCTAGAGAGAAGGGATAGCACATTTGAGAGATTCATCTATGTTCTCCAAAGTGTTAGTGAATATTGGTAAGAAGAAGGTTAAGTCATCAAGAAGGATAGCTATTTTGGGTAGATCAAGAAGATCAAGAAGAAGAACATTCAAATTCAAGAGGTTGAAAAGTGTTCTAACTCTTCCTTAGTGCATTTTTATAATTTATATAAGTTTTAAACGGTCAAAATATATTTTTAACCGATCAAAAGTTATTTTGATGATCTAGAAGTCTAAATCTATGATATATAGGTAGATTCATGGTTTGATAGGTTTAAATCATGTATTGGTATGAGTGGTATGCAAATAAATGGAAGAAAATTTCATATTTTGATTACCGGTAAAACCCTAGGTGGTTCAATCTTTAAATTTTGTGTCAAACATTTTAAAAAATGTGATTGAACCATGAAATATTGTAAAACAAGAAGTTAGGAAGACAACAACACTAAGTTGGTGTCATTTGGATGTGTAGAGTTTATTATATTCAAGTTTGAACAATTAAAACCAAGGATTTGTGATTTTAGTTTTCACTTTGTCCTTGTAAGCAGTTTTTGGTCTAGTTACGTTCGGAATTTGGATTTGTGATCTAAAGAGAAGTTGTAGAGGGGAAAATTCTGATGAGAATGGACTCAAGAATCACCCCAAAATATTTTAAAATGAAGAAGTTATGGCTGTCGGAGGGTCGAGCAGTCAAAAAATTGACTTTCGGACAAAATGGCTGACGCAACCGCGTCAGGACTGACGCAGCCGCGTCAGAACAATCTGCTAAGCAGATTTTTCCAACTCCGGGTCGGATCGGGTCGGTCCAGGTCGAGTTTTTTATGAAAATTTAAGTTGAAATAAGTGTAAAATGAATGTTTTGGTTATTAAACCAATATATATGAAATCCATTAATCATTAATTGGTAACTAAATGTTTAAAATAAAGACTAAAGTTAACACAATTAAAAAGTTAACTATTGGTATTATTTGAAGATTATTAAAATATTATTAAATGATCAATAATATTAGTATATGATTAAAAAGTTATTGAATGATGAATAACATTTGTAAATGATTAAAATATCATTACATGGTTAATAATATTAGTGAGTGATTAAAATATTATTAAATGATTAATAATATTAATGAGTGATTAAAATATTATTAAATGGTTAATAATATTAATGAGTGATTAAAATATTATTAAATAGTTAATAATATTAATATGTGATTAAAATATTATTAAATGGTTAATAATATTAATAAGTGAGTAAAATATTATTAAATGGTTAATAATATTAATGAGTGATTAAAATATTATTAAATGGTTAATAATATTAATGAGTGATTAAAATATTATTAAATGATTAATAATATTAATATGTGATTAAAATATTATTAAATGATTAATAATATTAATGAGTGATTAAAATATTATTAAATGGTTAATAATATTAATAAGTGAGTAAAATATTATTAAATGGTTAATAATATTAATGAGTAAGTAAAATATTATTAAATGTTTAATAATATTAATAAGTGATTAAAATATTATTAAATGGTTAATAATATTAATAAGGAATTAAAATATTATTAAATAATTAATAATATTAATAAGTTGGTTAAGTTTACCGACATGTCCAGCTAGGTTTGTTGGGCTAGGATTTTTGTCCGGAACTTAAGGTTCGTTTATCGGACAACTAAATAGTTAATAATTTGAAGTTAAGGTCTTAAGTTAAGACTAATTAAAAGTCCTGGTAGCTAATGATTATGTCAATTTGTTATATAAATTGTAGGTTGAGCAAATGACGCAAATAAGCGTAAATGGTAGAAGCGACCAGGCAAGTTTTTCAGAACTTGCTCCTATGTGCATTAATATGCTATAATGTGATTTATATTGATAATATGAAGATATATTGATAATGTTTGTGGTAGATGAACAACATGTGATATGACTACATGAAAACTATGTATAAGAATGAAGCATGATTTGCAAAGTGCTAGTTGATGATTATATGTGATGCATGAGAGGTATGAAATGTTATTAATATGAAAAGCATGATGTAAGATTAAGATACAAAGCATGTGTATTATGTGAATCATGTAATGTGTTATGTGTAACTGTTAAAATTGTTGAGCCGTCGTGCTCACTCTTGCTTAAAACAAATATTTTCAGATAGTGCAAGTTAGTTGAAGATCTCAATAAAGATCAAGGAACAGGAAAACATATTACTTTCACTAAAGATCTAAATGTCTATTGTAGATATCAGTCCGAATTGGACAGGTAAATAATTGTGGAGTATAATACTTAGTTGGTATAATATATGAGTGTTAAATACTCAATTTGATTGTAATAGAATGTCGTATCATGTATGATATTGAGACATACTAGGAATGTATAAAGATTTTGATTCTGGAATAGAAAGAGATGTTGTAAAATTGTAAATAAAGGATTATTTAGCAATTATAATATTGTTATAATTCATGAACAATAAGGAAAAGGTTGTACTCGTGTTGAACCGGATCCGAGATTCAAGGAACCCGGATTTGGGGTCGTCACAAGAATTCAGTGTCTTGAAATTGAAATATTGATATTTAAATATTAAAATGCAAAAAAAATAAAATAATTAAAATGAATTTAAGCTAAAGTTTTATAACAGAATGGAAGAATGTTTCCTGTCCTTTCAAGTAATTTGCTTCAAGTAATAGAATTTGTTTCAAGTAATTTTCATTATCCATGCATATATACCTAGATAGCTCTGGCACTAAATTCCTGCATGTGCAAAGCCTGCAGATATGTTATATTGATTAAAGGCATTGGCATGATTAAAGTAAGATTAGATAGGGATGTGAAGTTCCCTATAATTCACGGTGAGGACACGTGCTTCCACATCATGGGCAAGTCAATTTCCAGTTAAATAGATGTATGCGTATAATTTGCAGCTACTCAATCCATGCATCTCATAAAAATTACGTTTTTTAATTTAGAAGGTTATTGATTTTCCATTCAAAAGTCAATTTAAATAACAATAATATTGATACTAATTAAAATCGTAAACTAGTTGAGTTCAGTTAAGTCAGATTTACCTTAACAAGTTTGAACTCATGAGAAAAATTAAACAAGACGAGTTGAATTATTAAACGAGCTCATGTGTTTTTTAATTTAACTCATTTCATAAATAAATTGTTCGTCATTTTCTTAATCGAGTTGAATTCATTTTTTATGTATTTATAATAAAAAGATTAAAATTATAATTAAAATTATTAAATGCGTCGACTTTAAGCGAGTCGAATCAAGTCAAACTTGAGTTTAAACAGGTCAAATTCTAGTCAAACAAGATATAATTCGAGCTCGACTCAGTTTATGTTCACAAATAAGAAAAATTATTCGAACTCAACTCGTTAAACAAACTTAGGCTGAGCCAAACTTAATTGAGTCGAGCTTTGTTCGTGAATAACTCTATTCATTTACCGTCCAAACTAACAAACCTAACTTAATAAGAAGTATTTTTCATTAAGATGACATTATTTTCTGATTTATTTTAGAAGTGTTGGAAAAGCACCGGAAAGAAAAATATGCTTATAGCTAAGGTGTAGATGAAATTAGGTAGCTATGCTTCCGGATATGATTCCAATAGCGCATCAATCTATATAGCAAACTACCACCGTTCATTTCTTTCCTATTACCTTAACCCATAACGTAATCTGATAGGAAGGCAAAGATGAGATTCAACAAACCACAGCAGAAATAGACATACGTGGAATAAATTCTAAGGAGGTTTAGGCGGAAACCAACCAATCAATCTTCCACGCATCCAAAAACTATATCTATTTAAATCATTAAAAAATAAAATATGATATTGAAATTCGTGATGTTGCATCTTCCACGCAGAAAATTGACATACAATTTTCCTGTATCCCCACGCAGGCACATCATGACAAAAGCTTATGGGGCCATATAAATATTTAGAGTGGGGGGTGGGCGTGGGGGTGGGGGTGGGTGTGGGGGGAAGACAGCATCCAGACAATCTCAAATACATACAACTTTTAACTACTCTAGGCACCATATAGATTGCATGGCCTACAAAAGTGTAAGTGACTTGTATTTACTTGTCTGTCTTCTCACCATTTTGTTCAGATCACCAATTTGTCTTTATCTACATTTCACGGACTTAGATATAGGGTTCGGTTAGATGGTGTATTTTCTAGAGTCTCATACGGGGATTTTTTCATTTTATCATTTAAGTCAAAAGTACGTGCAACATAACTCTTTACCCTTTCTTCACTCAACTATCCATCTTATTTAAGGGCCCAAAACTTGTTTTCATTTCTATCTTCTTGTTCAGTCCCAAACCGACAGATATGCTTTGTCTATCCCAATTAATACTCCTGCAACAGATACTCTCTCCCTCCCACAAACTCTGTTCTCTTCAATTCCTCTAATGGCTTCCACTGCCCTTGTAACCAAACAGCTTGGAGACCTTCTCCAAGAGCAGCAAGAACCTTTTACCCTTGAGATCTACCTTATTGAAAGAGGGTATCCAAAAACTAAGTTTAATTTAGAGCACAACACTTCAAGCAAGTTTTTGAAGAACAAGAAAATCATTCCACATTGTTCAAAGGCTGTAAGAGCTTTGTTTAACAAGCTTGGTTCTTTTAACCCAAGGGTAAAAGATCGTGACACCAAGAAAAGAGTTAATAGCAGTCAAGAAAATACAGTGGAGAACACATTTTCTTCTGATAGCAGCAAAACTGGATTCAATTCTTACCCTGTGAGTGATACAGAGAAGGACAGGTATATTTTGTCCCATAAAGGTCAGAACAGAAATGGAAATCTACTTAGTGGAGATGAGGTACAAGCACATTCTTGTTTTAATGTTTAGTGAATTTTTTTCTAATAGTTTTTTGGATCAATGTTCTTGAAATACTCACAAAGGCAACAGGTTGATGCAGATATAAATATGCAAAGAAGAATTTTGGAAGATTATATGCAACTTAGCCCTGTTTCAGTACTAGAAGAAACAGAATTTAATGAAAGTTCACCAATTCACAGCAGTAAGTCTCTTTCCCAGAAACTTATTAATGCTCGGTGTATGTTTGCTCACACGGTGTTTGGAGCGTTTAGCGCGCTTGGAAGTCTAAACACACTTAAAAATCTTGTTCTTCTAAAAGTAACATATTTCAAATGCAAGTTATTTAACTCACAAACGTAACATTTGACGCTCAAACGCACACAACAAAAAATAGTGTGCCTTTGGTGCGTTTAGAGTGTTTGGAAGTACAAAGCGTACTTAAAAATCTTATTCGTCTATAAACAACTTATTTAAGTTCAGCTTATTTAACTCACAACCACAATGCATCAAAAATGGTATGGTGCGTTAAGAGTTCCTAAGGCATCAAATACTACAGCCACAAACGCTGCACATGCTAATATCCGAACAAAACCTTAATGATTCTTATACTTAAGTTCTAATTCTGCACCAACTTTCTGTTTTTAGTTAAAATAAAAGGGCAAAGTTTAAAGACAAGGCATGAAGAAATCCCTAGTGACTCCATATTTTTGGATTCTTGTAAATTGCTAGAAGCATTAAAAATCAAATTGGCACTGCGGCAAACAAAACAGCTTCTTTTTGATTGTGTGAAGGAAAGTGTAGAGACTCATAGATTGAAGGGCATAAGCCAGCAGCAATTCGGAGAATTCTTGGGGGCTGAGGAGATTAACAAGGCTGTGTGTGAGAATATATGGGAATGGAATAGACAATCTTTGCATGTGACTAACACAAAACAACTGTTGGATTTAGATCTCTTGGCTTCAGTGGAAGAGTGGAGTTATTTTGAGCAGCAAAGAAAGGGGATTGGTATGGAGATTGCAGCTGCCATTTTAGAAGACATCAACAGTGAAATTGTAATGGATATTATTTAAGTTTTGTTACAAAAGACTTGTGTAAATTACTTGAGTGTAATTAATTACATTCACTAACTACATGTCTACATCTTATCCATCCCTCACTAAATCCACTGTTCCACATACACATAAACAAATATACATATACATGTATATATATACGGACGTATATGTGTACGCATATACATATACGAATAACATAGCTGTGGCACTATAGCTAACATAGCGGTGACAGCATTAAACTAAGGGTAGTTCTGTCAGTTCACTTATTTCATTAGTGACACTTTTGTCATTTCATCACTATGTTAGAAGAAATAGTAGCATCAATATACGCCGAAGTTGTTACGTTTTTCGTTTTTACTCTACGGGTTTGGGAATAAATAATCCACATGCCAATAAAATTTTAAAATACAACTTTGTTTCCTTTGGCTGTCTCCGGCTAATTGCTTATCGGAAATAGACAGTAGCCGATCTCTGACCTAAGACGGCACGTGTCATGTTTTGGTCAGACTTGTACTAATTATATACATATTGGCCCTTTTATATATATATATATATATATATATATATATATATATATATATATATATATGCTTATACATAAGATATTAAAACAAAATACCATTAAAATTTCTCTTTCTCCTTCTCTCTTTAATCATCTGGGGAAAAAATCGATTAAAACCAAGAATCTCCAAACGTCGACACTTCCGAACCCTATTTGAATTTTCCATAAAAGGGGAAATCGATTCAAACCAAAAAATTATCGAAACTCGATTTTTTCTAACCCATATAAATCCTGATCAATATTCCTAGACACCAAAAGTTCACCATTTCTCATATTTTTTTTTTTGTTTTTACAACAAAAACAAAAGGTCTAATTACACTAAGAAAAAAGAGAGGGCAGAACTTCTGAATAATAAAAGAAAATAAAGGATGAAAAAAGTTGCTACCATTGAAGGTGATTCCCTCATCTTTGTAGTCAATCATCACTTAATTTTCAATCTGCGATGATAAACACGTGATTTCCAAAAAATCCCAAATTTGAAACCCTAACTGAAAGGGATTGTGATTGCTTCGGACTTTTTCGAAAAACCGTGCATGTGGGACATTAAACTGATGACGATTAGAAGGGACTGATCGGGTTGGAGGAGGAAGACGATGATTGAAAGTGTTGTACCCCTCTTTGGTGTGTATATTGTTTTATTTTTTAATCTCGTATATATTTCTGTAAATTATTTATTATGGGAAATATATATTTTTTTAATATTTTCCTATAATTAGTTATTATGTGAAATATAATTTTTAATATTTTTCTATTTTCTCTAAATTATTTATTTCGGAAATGATGGTTTTTAAAATAATTTCTCTATATTAGTTTATGAAATATATATTTTGTAAAAGTAATATTGAGGTTAGATAATACAGAGGTTGTAAAAATAGTAATCTTTTTAAAATAATATTAATGCCAACGTGGGTATATATTAATTATATTTATACAATCAAATACTATATTAGTGGGTCAATATACGTTAACCGAAGTCAAATTGTATCTCAAGCGAGTAATTGATCGGCCAAAAGAAATAGGATTATCTTTTAAATTATTTTGGGGGTGTTAATTGTTTATTTTCAAACTCGTGGGTTAAAAATGAAAAACGTAACAACTTCAGAGTACAGTTTTGTCATTTGTCCAAAAAAAATTCACAAGGCTTTTACATTCTGATAGTCATGCACAATATGTCAGTCTGCCCTGGTCCGGTTTAGGCTTACCAGGCCTTGACTGTTGACCAGTCGGGCCAGGTCTTTGACTTTTGGTCTACAGACCAGGCTTGGCGCTTGAAAAGAGAATCTGCTGAGGTTTGCAGGCCAGACCGGTCCATTCAATTTTTTTTTAGTAATTTTAAATATTATAAAAATACTAATTAAAATTTTAAATTTAATTGATGTATTAATTAAAAGTAATGTATTACAACTTATAAGTTACAAATTACAATAATGAATTAAAATATTGTACAATTTTAAAGATATTGTATTATTTAATACTATCATTAATAAAAAAAAAATTACTTTTTTATGAAATGTATCTTATTATTATTATTATTATTATTATTATTATTATTATTATTATTATTATTATTATTATTATTATTATTATTATTATTATTATTATTATTATAATTTTATAAATGAATTTCTAGTTTTTACGCTAAGTATTTATTAAAATGAAAATACAATGAAATGTCTGCAAAAAGTGTAGATTGCTAGTTAGGTAAAGATTTTTTTTATATATTACACTACCCAATGTGTTTTCATAGATTTCTTTATTCATATATAAACAAACATGCATGAATAAACGTATTGTAAGACGTTAATTTTATTTAATTTATTGAATGAGTTGTCACAAAGAGAAATTTTTTGTCTATAGTGAAAGAATTGAAGTAGCTGAAAAAGAAAATTGGCAGGCTGGGCCTCAGGCCAGACCATACTTGTTAGTAGGCCAGGCTAGGTCGGATCTGAGCAAAAAAAATGAGGCCTCTATGCCGGGCAAAGCCAAACCAGGACGGGTTTTGACTAGGCCGGACCAAGGCTGGGCCGCAGGCCATTTGTGCACCACTACATTCTGCTGCATACTCTTCATTGCTTTTAGTTTTTATTTTTAAATTTTTGCTTAGAAATGTACAGAACACGACATAGCCAATGACTGAAAAGGGGAATCAAAATTGCCGAGTCCAAACACGTATCAATATTTAGAGGAACCCCAAAAATACAAAAACAAAGAGATTTGGGATGCATCAATTGTTGACGAATCGACTGGTTTTTGAACTATGTTTTGATTTTTGAAGATGCATCAATTCTTAACTAATTGACTATATTTTGGAATTGTGTTATGATTTTTGACTAGTTTGATTTTTGGGACTATGTGCTGGGCCGCTGAGCATCGATTATTGACATGTTTGGTTTTGGAATTATGTGCCGACGGGCCACCATGTGTCCCGTTCGATGTAATGTGGTTATAAGCATTAACCGGTGCGTGTAATGTGGTTATAAGCATTAACCGGCGCGATACCGATGTGATTGCATATCCGCTTTTAAATATATTTAAAGAAATTTATAATATATAATTTTTATACTACTAATTCATATTATAAAAATTACTTTCACTTCAACATATACCTATATAAAAATCTTATAATTAACACAAATAATAAAAAGTACAAGTTACAAGTTATAACTATATACACGAATTATATGTAAGGAACTACTATTATATATGTTAAACTAAAAAAATAAAGTTATGGACTTAATTACATTAATTAAAGAGATTTTAAAGTTAGCTTTGCAGATATTGAAGGAATGGAATAAGGGCATCTTTCAAGCATTACTTTCTTCTTTCTAGCGTAGCTGTTTTCTTTGTTAGACGGGATCAATCCTAGACCTAGCTGCTTTACATCTTTGGTGGTATCATTATCGTTATCGTATTCTAATTAGAAGATCTCATATCCAAAAAGTCATCTTAGTCTTTTGCTTGAACTAAATAGAGTGAAAAGTCACCCAATTTATGCTGAGTCGAGGGTTAGGGGAAGAGGTCAGTCATTTTGCTTTTTTCAACTTGACTGTGAACTGTATTCATGATTTCATGTGAAAATAAGCGATCTTTGGTCTTTAGTGAAATGACATAGATCCCTATAAGAAGAAGTAAGCTCTAATTACTCTATTTTGACACCCAAAGGGAGATAACTTAACTCAATAGATATATTTAAGTGCCCTAATGGCTATGGGTCAAGAACTATAATAAGGCTAACATTCGACTAATAGCTGTCACTTGGCGAGAGGGAGAAAGAAATAGTAAGTACTACTATTTCTCTTTAAACGAATCTGAAGTTCGAAGGAGAGATTTATTTGAACCTAAATCCTTATATCGCCTATGTGTTTGTAACGCACCCAAGATCCCACATTCCTTTAATTAAATTCAATTATGTCTGGATAAGATAATCATTAACTTCAAACCACATTAACTGGAATCTCGTGCGTTAAAACTTAACATTTAATCTTTGAAACTATCAAGTTGACCATAATGCGGTCCATATTTTTTGTTTTGTTTTTTTCTCTTACTATCATAACCGGCCTCAAAATCATAACTTTCAATTTCTATTCATTAGAACTTAGGTCAAATATTTATAATTTGTGATCTAGTCTATTACGATTTCATAATCATATATATTATGATTTAACTTAACTTATCTTGAATACAGTCATCAATCATATATAATTGTCCATACATAATCCTGCTTACCTCATACCTGTTT
Organism: Hedera helix; assembly: GCA_947179155.2. Taxonomy (NCBI): domain Eukaryota; kingdom Viridiplantae; phylum Streptophyta; class Magnoliopsida; order Apiales; family Araliaceae; genus Hedera; species Hedera helix. The sequence continues at coordinate 14,302,357 of OX359283.1, read as the reverse complement.
CGTACATAGTCCTGTTTACATACATTTATACCAGACATACGAGTTTATTACATATAAAACTCGATTAACAATATTACATTAATCTTACATCGTTATAACTTTTCCTTGAATAATAAATATATGCACATTTATCTCTGTGGATTTACAAAAACCATATATCCCTGTATTACTATCAAGGTTTAGCATTTAAACCATGACGTTATATAACTGGTACATGTTCAAATTTCTCATTTATACATTTACTGATCACATTACACATATGAATATAACATATTCTTTCATACCTAACCATACATTCACCATCCTTTTACCTTTAGCTTAACCGGAACCTCCGGCCTTCTCATACGTTGCCTGAAAATGTCAGTTAAAGCAAGAATGAACACAAATGCTCAGCAAGTTTAACAGATAACACCTTTCATACTCGCAGTTTATAATATGCGTCATGCTTTCTTTACTTTACTATGCTATGCATAAAGTCACATATTGCATTTAACAGTTAAAACACATAGTTGCACGTAGTGCACATCTGAAAACATTTAATGTCATATAGTTCACATAAAACAGTTATAACATTTAAGTTTGAAAAATTTGTCTGTACGCTTTTATTTACTTAACCTGTACTGCTTCGCTTGGCCTTTTTATCCTTCCTTGCCTTGGTTTGCTAGTTCGAACCTTATCTGTAAGCATACAATCTATAAACATCAATATAGGATCACAAACTTTCTATAACTTGTTAAACTTAATTCATAAGTATCCGACCATTCGTCTCTAATCGTTTCACATTTGATGTATTATACCTTTCATAGGTTAATAATACATCCTAGCTCGTTATTGATATTTTTCATAACTCAAATCATGATTTGGCTAAACTTTAGGCATGTTACATTGTGTCATTTATTTCCTCATTATGCTTTAACACTCTTTACTTTGGTCATGCTTTAGCTATATAGGGTTTACATAACCCATCTTTACCTTCCTTGTCAAAACGTCGCATTTTGGACCCTTCAAATTTTTTTAAGTTTCAAAATACTGTGCCCCGGCTCAGTGTTCAGCACATAACACTGCGCCCCGGAGCAATTCTGCTGTGCCAGATTCTGTTGAATTTTGCTACTACTTTGCTAATTTTTAACTCATTCACCATACATTCAATCAAGCCCAAATTTAGAACAGAACTAGGTCTTACTACGTAATATTTTACAAAAATTTTACTTCGCACATTTGGCTACTCAAAATCATTGCAAAACTAGCCCATAGGAGGGTTGTTTAACACTTTTCAACACTTGGAAAAAATTTCAACTTTAAAACTCAAAATTTTCCAACTTTGTGATTTTTGGTCATAAGCTTCAAAACTCAATTCCAACACTTGACATAGCTCACATACGTCATATAAGATGTGTCTAGGCCTTTCAAACCATAAAATTATACCCATGACGGGTTTTGTCCATAAAAGTCCGTTTAGGGTCAAAACGATCGATTTCGATCATTCGAAACTCATTTTCATTCTATTTTTTATCCGTTAATTCTCAAATCAACCTAAACACGTGTAATAACATAAAACTAGGTCATTTGAATTCATTTAACCTTTAATTCTTCGCAATTGCCAAAAATCACCTCTAGGTTGGATTTTCGTTAACTTTCATTAACTTTTCATTTCCAAAACTTATGCTATTCTTGGCCCCTTTATACAAAACTTGATTCTAACACCTCATTTAACACACATAACACATATTTGACTTACACGGGCCTTCAAAACATTTAAAACTTTTCAAATGAATTCAATTTTTCCAAATAACTCTTTTTAGGCGTCGGCGAACGTTTCCAAACATTTAAAATTCTCATTTATCGCCATAGACATCAAACGACTTCTAAATCGTTTCTAACACGTGTATTACATCAAACTTAGCTAGTTGGCCCTATTTGACCTTCAATTACATGAAATGGCCAAAATCTCACATTTATGGCATTTTTGCCAAATTTCCAAAACTTTATACTTGGACACCATTTGAATCCTTGAACTCTATATACATATACATTAACGTTTGTTCATTTAACAACCTTGTATGTTTGTGTCACTTCTTCATGTATCTTCCAAAACACTTTACAGATTACAATTTGATTTACATGAAAAATATAGCCTAATATTGTGTATTTCTTTCACAAATCATACTGAAACCTTTACTCAATTTTGAATGCTATCTAACATGAAAATAAGCATGGTTCTTACATGATCAACATTTTCAACTAGATTTTCATTACTTCTAATAACATATAACACATGATCATTCATTAAATCATGGTTTCTAGCCTTGAACATGAACATGGATAGTATATTACCTTTGTTCCACCACTTTCAAGTCTAGGGTTTCATCATAAACCATACATATATCATGTAAATCACATACATCACATTATCAACCCTTAAATTTCAAGGAATCATGCATGACTATACTTAACTTCCATTTAAACTCATAAATACTAAATTTTATAGTAAGAACATGGTTATACCTTCCTTGAGCTTATCTTCCTTCTTGTAATAAACCTTCTCAAGGTTTGATCATCCACTTTGATGGCTTGTTAAGCTCTCCTTGATCACTTTTGCACTTGAATCCTTCATGATTTCTTGAAATTTCTTGAACCTCATGGAAACCTAGCTTTTTTCTTTCTTGCTCTCTTAAGCTCTCTATACAACTTCGAATGAGAGAAGTGAAAATGAACCAACAATGCTTGATACTAGAAAATATAATCATATATATATGTTGATCATTTCTCCAACAACTAACCATACATGGTTAGTTTAACTCTATCATGGTTAGGGATAGTTATGTCATTTCACTTGATCAAGTATGAAAATTTTGGTCATTAAGCCATTCTAGGACACAAATGTCATTCTTTAAATTGACAAGGGCATCATGGTCTTTTCTCAAAAATCCTAGAAAATTAATTTCCCCTTAAATCATACTTGGCTCATTTCTTATCCAATTCAAGTTATTTTTATCCAAACTTGTTTCATTAAGCTTGAATTCTATTCCATCACCAAATAGTTCGTAACTAGCTCATCCCAAAACACTTGTCACACTTCCAAATACTAATTGCATCAATTAATTATAATGCTTTACAATAAATACAAATTTGCATAACTTTACATTCTTAATTTTCCACGAACCTTATCGATTTCGCATTCCATAAATTTCACTTCCAACATCTCAACTAGTCATAACACTCATTTTTTCATAAACCGCTTTCTCGAAAAGTGAACCTCGATCGAATTACCAAAATCTATCGTCATTTATCCCTTTAGGCTCATAATACCTTTTTTACGACTTTATGCCCTTCCGCGTATTTACTTAGCACATAAATACCAATTTGAACCATTCTTGCATCCAACATTCTTTTTATTCATTCTCGGGGGTATTTCATTCCTTTCTCAAAATCTAGCCTCTCATGACCTATTCATCAAACTTGCTATTAACACTCACAACTTAAGCTCAATTCAATTATACTTTCCTCATTTTTATTATTTCCTCCATTCTCAACCTTTCTTTCTTTATCAAAACAAATACATAAATACATACATACATACATATATATATATATATATATATATATATATATATATATATATATAGCCACATATTTAGTCAACCACATAGGTCCTTGCTAGCACATTGATTAAATAATACATTATGTTTAATCACATATTAACACCTTATATCCTTCTGATCCAAGTCATAGCTTTTAACCTTTACTTAACTAATCATAATCCTTATTTAAAAGTCTTGTAAAAATTCGGGATGTCATAGTGTCTATGAAAAGGTTAAGTATTAAGCCACTTCTTTCACCTTTAACTTAGCAGTAGGAATATGATCTTTACCTTTAAGCTTTGAGTTTGGCACCTTAACATTACAATCTATAGAACCGAATAGGCCATGCTAATTTGTTAGTATGGTTTAATACATTTTTCTCGTGTTTCATCAATTCCTATTGGTCTTGTCGTATTAAAGGCACAACCTTGTATGAAAAAAGAAGACGACTCTATTGAATTCGTTCTTTGCCAATCCGCATTAGAGTAAATTCGATCTTTTTAAGGTTGAAAGAGTAAGTGCATGAGATATTCCAAACACTTATAAGATTCGTTTAATAATATTTACAAATATCAATATATAAAATTTCATTTATAACTTGATAATATATGTTTTTGTATTTAAACAGTAATTTAGTTCAAATAATTTTTTTTTGCCAAAAACATCTTTCCGATTTTAAAGAATTCAAATTCACAATTGGCGTTTTTACAGGTTATGAAAATATAATATTCAATAAAAATTCAAAAATAAAAAAGTAACTAAAAACTAATTAAACTTAATTAGGAAACCCTAAACCTAATTAGGGAATACTAACCCTAATTAATAGATCATAACCACTAATTAGGAGATCTTTACCCTACTTAGAGCTAATTAAGTCTAAGTTTAACAAATCGACTAAAGAGAGAGAAGCAAGGAGTGTGGAGGAATGTGTCAAGCACATTTTGGCACACTCCAGCACGAGCTTAGAAGGTAATGATCAGATTCAAGCCCCCTAGCAACACCAATGATCAAAGCCAAGATATTTTGGAAGTAAAAATGTATGAAGTTAACCCTAAATTGCCTATAAATACCAACCTTCATTCACTTATTAAACCCACGAAAATTTCAACTTAAATACTCTCATATATCAGTCATCATAAGTCCATAACAGCTTCATAAGATCAGAGTTCAAGAATTGCTCAAAAAGGTATTAAAACCCTAATTATCTTGTAGATCTTTAATCATTTGTTAGATGTTATGATTAAATATTTAGAAATGATTGATCTTATGTTAAAACAAGATCTAAGTTGTTAAAATATGATTTCATAACATCTAGATACATGAAATAATAAAAAAATTCTTTCTGTCCAGGACTCCATATGAATAGTCTGACAAGGCATTTTGATGCCATAAAATCTCTATATTAAATTGTTAGTTTGAACTGTTTAAAAGTTTGTAGTTGTAGTCTGCCATGAGGTAAAGACCTAGAAATAAAAATGAGGTCAATCGGATCATTATACAGAAAGTTATTCTTACTAAAAGTCCCTTCTCAATCACAAAATTCTAGAAACCTAGAATCTGGGCTGCTTAGAAATCGTGACAAACAGCCTGATGAACTAGTTTAACCGAGTATTAACTTTAAATTGGGATACTTTCTAGGTCCAATCATTACATCACGATGTAGCTTGCCATGTGTAATATATCGAGGTTCAATTGATTTTCCAATACTGCACATTATCTGAAAGATGAATCAAGCAAAAAGTGGTCATCCGACATTGATCGAATGTTTCTGGGCAGGGATTGAGCGCCGAGGCATCAAGTTTGAGTGCTTAGGCACCGAGTTTAGGAGCCTAGGCGTCGGACTTTTAGCAACAAACCTAGTGACAATCTGCTTCCGGCGTTCTTTAGAACACTGGGCTTTAACGACGGACTGTCTATGGCTAAAGCCTTTAGCGACAGTCTACTTTCGGTAAACTCAAGAACACCTACAATGACAGTTTTAGCGACGGATTCAACCGTAGCTAATACCTACAACGACAGTCAAGCCCAAAACACTTAGAACACTGCCTTTAGCAACGAACATAACGACATATTTGTAAATTAAGTTTATCTTCACTTTAAAAATACTTTTAGCTATGGATTTGGTCCATGACTATAGATATACTTGACAACATTTAATTAAACTAGTTTAAACTATCTTTAGTAACGGATTAAGTTATAAATTTATCAAAGTAACTACTAAATCAGTCTTTAGTGACTGATTTAGTTACAAATTTATTAAATTAACATATTAAACTCTCTTTAGTGATGAACTAAGCGACAAACATAATTAATTATCTAATGAAGCGATTCAAACAACGAATCAACCCTGAACCCTAAACATACTTAATTAATTAAGTCTAATACACATTTCGATATATCTTAACGATTATTATCGATGTGTTAAGCATATTTAGGTTACTCTACGTATTCCAAAGTATCGTAAACATAACACGCATCAATTAGGCAAGTTTTTTGACTTTGTAGAAATCTTTAAGTAGAAGTTCTTTTGTATATTTGTACAAACAAAGTGTTTACCCCAGAATATGCAGTTATTACTTTCTGTTCAACATAACATAAGAATTGTATTTTTCACTACAATATAGTTATTGCTTTTATTCAGCATAACATAAGACATGATCTGTTTATTTGTGTGAATTCGAATTGATAATATATCAAGACTTGAATTGTTTTTGTCAAAATCAAATTGTTTGGTATGACATCTATACTGAATCAAGATAATCCCTATATGAGATTTTGTGAGGCAGTAATACACTGACCTTTGTGCGTACGGGCATCGGTAGGATGATATGCATACTCCTAAGATATTGGTTAGGCTGATCACCCACGATATATCTGAACATATACTTTTCTAAGTCATATGACTTACAGAATTTAACATGTTTGGTTTAACAGACAAACCTATAGTTTCTAAGTCATCTATGACTGACAGAAACTAAAATAAATGTGTGGTTTGACAAACAAACCTCAGTATAAATTAAAATTTGTTAAATCTAATTGTTCTTTCAACTCAAACACTGTGTGCATATGCTTTATGCATTAAATTGACTTGTTGAGCTTCTAGTAGCTCATTCTTGTAAATAAATTTTATTTTATAGCTATAAATGATATACCTGGATATTCAGAGACGAACCCCAACAGGAAATGGAAATGGAAATGTTAGAATAGTTTATTTTTCGCATGTTTGTATTTAAAGTCTTTTAAAGACTTAATGTAATAAAGAACCCGATACTGGGAATGATGGAACTAAACTTAATGGTATTGTAATATATTATCTACTTTTGTTATATCAAACTACGCGGCACTCTGATTTTTGATTATTTAGAATGTTGATACTGATTTAGTATAGTATCAATTCGAACTATACATCTGAGTGATAGTGTTAAATGATTGAAGGAGTTCTGTAAAAATCGAGAGTTGTTCCTCTATTCCATGAACAAACTTATCATTTAATACTGTGAATTTCAAATAGGTATGAACTATTGATATAAAAGAGATATCAATGATATACGACTTTATACATCCAAGTGAGGGTATCCAAACATATCGAATGTTCTGACGAGAACAACTTCTGTGATGGGATATTGTGAATCTTAGATAGATAAAAGTTATAAATTATAGAATATTTATAGTTAATCAGTTAGACATGAGCACCATATCTACTATAGGGAGTGTAGAGATTTGGGGGCGTCACAATACAGCTATGAAATCTGCATCTAGCTTGATTGCTGAAAAGCTTGACTTGGCTTGGCTAGAAGGGACGAGTAACAGATGGTCTTCTTTTTCGTAGTCTTCTCTATCTAAAGGGAGTTTCTATTCTACAAAACCTATTGGAGCAATAAATAGAGTTAGTGTGGTATAATTGTTAGTAAGGAGTAGAGCAGTAGAGGTCTTAACTTCTTCTTTTTTGTTACAAAATTAGCTTTAAACGTTGTTACAAGATTTATACATTATGGTATCTATTCTTCAATGTGCGGAGTAGTCAAAGGGGGAAGTATGTTTTGTTGTGTCTTCTATTATTCTGGTACATTAAGAACAAAACGCGAAAATATTATAAGTTTAACAACTAATAAGTAGTATTCCCTCCCTAAAGCGAAGCTCAACTTGGCAATAAATAAAATGACTATTTCTTTAGAAATCGTATCCGTAACTTAATCACTAAAATTGAGACTGCTCCGAAAAGGCAAATTAAAAAGTAGTTTACTTGTGAAAACTTTACTATAGACTACTCTTTTAGCTTATAACTCTATCTCTAAGAAGTAGTGCTATGAGTAGGTGCTTTCTTTAATTCTTTTATCCTATCGAGTAAATACCAAGCTAGCTCCAATAAATACTAGGGAATTACCAAAAAGTCACACTATGAATCCCATTAAAAGAAAGTTTTCTATGCCTCCGGAGTAATGAAAATGACAAAAAAAAAAAAAAAACAAGTCCACTAAAACGTGTTATAACGAGAATGCTAAAATGACTATACAACCAGTTTAGGAAGTTCTTTCAAAATGCATTGTCGTGAACTAGGCTTGAATTGGCATTATCCAAATTCAGGGTATACTAACTATCACAGGGGCAAACATAAAATATTGAACTATACACCCCTTTATGTGTTCCAGCAGTGCCTTGGACTGGTATCATCATGGATTTCGTGCAGGGTTTGCCTAGGACAAGGCTTGGTAATGATATTTTTTTATGTGTGTCAGTAGATCGATTTTCTAAAATGGCTCACATTATTCTTTGTAAGAAGACTTTCGATACTATTCACATTGCATATTAATTTCTTAAGAGGTTGTCAAGTTGCATGGCAAATACTATGACATCTGATCGGCCATTTTTTGGTTCACTTTTTGATAACTTGATGGAAAAAGTTAGAAATTATACTAGAGTTCCGCAGTGCATACCACCCATAGATAAATGGCTAAATAGAAGTCGTGAATCGCTGTTTGGGAATTTGGTTGAGGAGAATTACAGGGGAAAACACAACCACTCAGTACTAGGGAATCTGGCGATACCCCAATTGAAATTCACTTGTAACAGTTCAATAAATCGGTCTACTAGGAAGTCCCAAATTCAAGTCATAATTGGCAAGTCAGAACGTGTTAAATTTTGTGTCTTTCCCTTTTGGGTCTCACAAATCCCAGTTGGAGACAAAGCAATAGGAATCCAGATAAGTGTCATTGGTACCATTCTTACTTCTTTCTCTTATCCCTACCTTATTACATATATAGGAATAGAGGTTTCTTATAAAGAGAACTTTTCAATAAAATAGCAACCCTGATAGCAATAATAAAATGCCTACTTATAGCCATGAGCGAAACCCTAATTTTGTGCTACTCATGCAGTAAGACCTTTTTACATATAGGTCCAAGCTATTTGGGACGCTTACTTATCTTCCTCTTATTCAACAGCCACTCTAAGTGTCGATGGCATCTTTTTGGGCAAGCAATTAAAATCAGTCAAACATCGAAAACCAAACTAGCCACAACACCTGGTTCTAAAATAGAGCTCTTAAGTTGTCCTTCAAAACTATTTGGGACAGGATTAATTTTTTTAGACGAAAATTATAGGACAGCCCTATAGATTCAAGTACATCGCTCTTTTAAAGAGATCACCAATCCATTACCCGATAATAGCAGTGATGGAATGGGAGTGTGTTAGTGCTGGAATTGCCCTTCCCTTGGCAGTTAAGCACGCTTAAGCTCATTACCAAAATTCTAGGCCGTTATACGCATTGTCACATACTTATACCTATAGGAACTTCGTACGTCTTTGGCAAAACAAGATTAGAGGAACTTTCGAGATGTCCTAAAATGGACCTTTTAAAATCCCTATTTTGTTCTAAGGATGGGGCTTATGATTATAGAGAACGAGACTGTTAACTAGATAAGTTGTTAAGGGGGGGGGGGGGGGGGCGTCTAAGCACACTAACAAATATCTCTGGGATCAGTACCTTTAGTAGAATATACATACCCCACAAGAGTCGTTCTAGTAAAATATCTAGTCCGTTCAGAGCCAGTTAAGCACTAATAATTTACCCAGAAGAAGTGGATTTGATCATATTTCAAAACAAAAGGGTGCTAGCACCCTAAAAAGCTTCTCGCTTCAATTTAGGAGCCCATGGGCATTGTCGTTTGATTCAGTACAATGGCAAAGGGACCTACAGGAAAGCAACAAGGAGAATTGATGGTGTAATGACCATGAATTTTAAGTATCAATGAAATAAATTTTTGTGTGAATTAATTGTACACTTATATGGTTGAATGAATATATAGGTATGTGTGTATATTTATTCATCTATTAATTGTAACAAGGTAAGAGAATTTATGAAATGATTAAATCAATTAAAGAAGAGTCCAAGTAATTACATACTAGTGGACTAACCTAAAGAGTTTAATCAATCAAGCCAAAAATGTTAGTAGCTCAACCAAGTAACCCAAATTTTTTTGAAAAGGAAAGTTTAATTGGATTACATATTAGTCCATAAAGATTTAATAAAGAGTCCGTGATTTAATTAAATGTTAGTCTAACATTTGTCATATATTCAAGTCTTGTAAGTTTGTATGGTAAGCCCAATTAGTTTAATTGTTGGAGCCCAAATTGAAATAAACTAGTGGGCTAAATGTGTGACCCCATTTAAAAATTCAAATGTTGGTCAACATGTTAGTCAAATGTGTGTGTGTGTGTGAGTGATTGTGTGTATGTGTATGTGTGTGTGTGTGTGTGTGTGTGTGTGTGTGTGTGTGTGTGTATGTTGGTGTGTATACATATATATGTATGTATATACATATAGGTATATAGGAGCAAAAGAAAAGCAAAAATAGAAAAGACAAAAGGCCAAATGGCCGGCTGGTGTGGGGCCCCAATGGGGTGTGTGTGTGTAGCTTTCATGTTGTTTCTAAGTTACATAATATCATGGTTGCTCAATAACTCTTACTAACCCTACCAAATCCCCACCATCCCTAGTCAAATATAAGTGTCGTTCACGTGATCAATCAAGGCTATAGTAATTCTAATTAGAGCATTAATTCACCAATGCTATGTAATTAGGAGGACTAAGTAAGGTTACCAAGAGTCCTATATATAGAACCTGTACCAACGCTAGAAAAAGGTTATTCATTTGTTGCATTCTTCTAAGTATAGAATAGAGAGAGAGCTCTAGAGTTTTGAGAGATTGTGAGCCATAACACCAAGAGAGAATAGGGAAAGTATTTCGGGTGGAGCACTTCATTAGTTTCGTAGCTAAAAGAAAGAGAGTTTCAAGATCCAAGAGGTTGAAAAGTTTTCTAACTATTAGTTTCATTTATGTTGTAGTTAACTTGTGTAGTAGCTTAATATTGTAGAGATCCATGTTTGTTGTGGGAATTTTGGTTGTGAAATGGAAACCATGAAGGGTTTTGAAGGTATAAGGATGAAAATAGGATAGAGAATATGTTTATCGATGAGATCTATATGTGTTATAGGTCATAATAGGTCAAATGTGTATGTATATTTATTTGGTTGGTTTGAAAACAAATAGTGAAAACCTATTTTTAAAAGTTATATGAGCTAAGTACTCAAATATTTTTGTAGACCTAGAGCTTATGTGGTCATGTGAGTTATTATATGTCCATGTATGCAAATATGTATATAAATATGTATATATGTATGTTAATCGGTGAAAACCCTAGCTTGATGGTTAGATTGTTGAGTTGTGATTTGTAATATGTAAGTTCTTTATGTGATTTTTGTATCTTGGATGATAGATTTATAGGTTACAAAGATAACCTCGTTAGAATCATTGGAAAATATATTAAAATAAAGAAGTTATGATTTTTCTAGTAAAGGATATCATTTTTTCAAAAACACTAATTGGTTTAATGAGATTGATCATGATTTTAGTGTCCAAAATAATTTTGAAAAATTGATCAATTCATGAATTCTTGTAGAACATTAAGTTAGTAAGAAAACAAAACATATTTGAACTCATTTGGAGGTGTATTGAATGTTTTATGCATGTTTGATCAAAGTTGATCAAATCTGGAAAAAAAATAAAAATGTTTCTTGACCACCAACGCTGCGACGCTGGTTTGTAGTACAAAATCAGGCGTTGCAGCATTGGTCCAAATTTTTTAATATTATTTTTATTTAAACCGAATCGGATTGGGCTATGTAATCTGAGTCAAGTCAGGTCTGTTAAGGTCAAAATGGGTTAGAAAATGTATAAATAAAATATTATTATTATGGGACCCATTTAAAGTAATTAAAATATTATTAAATATTTAATTAATTATTAAATCAGTAATAATATTAGAAAATAAATAAAATATTACTAAATAATAAATAATATTAGAAAATAAATTAAATATTATTAAATAATTAATAATATTAGAAAATTAATAAAATATTATTAAAATATTAAAATATTAAAAAATTAATAAAATATTATTAAATGATTAATAATATTAGAAATTGAATAAATATTTTTAAATGAATAATAATATTAGTAAATGAATAAAATATTATTAAAGAAATAATAATATTAGTAAATGAATAAATAATACTATAGGAATAACAATATTAATAAAGGATTAAAATATTATTAAATAATTAATAATATTAGAAAATGAGTATATTATTATTAAATAATTAATAATAATAATAATAAATAACGTAAATATTATTAAATGATTAATAATATTAATATGTGATTAAAATATTATCAAATGATGATAATATTACTACGCATTTAATGTATTATTAAATGCCTAATTATGAGATTAGATGTTAGAGTAAGATATACAAGGTTATTAATATGTATCAATATGTGATATACTAATTGAATGATTAACCTTATTAATGTTAGGTCTTTCCAAAGAAAGTTAATTTAAATTGCTTAGTAATAATCAGCGGAACAGACAAGTTTCCTATACCTAGAATTGTATTTACTTTTCAAAGAGAATTAATTATTGAAAATTAATCAACATCGATATTATTATTGATATTCGCACTTGTGTGTAATTAAAGATTGTTTCATTATTGAACTATGAAACATTTAAGTTCTTTTATCCATGAAGTGCTTAAGAAGGAAGCCTAAGCTAATTATTTTGGCTAGATACTACATATATGAATTCATTAACTTAAATACTTTTAAAAGCTTATCTAAACCAATTGTTGGTGCGGATTCTTACATGTAAGACTAAGAAAGGGCAACCCTAATAAGAGGAATATTATCGAGTAATCGAACATGTGCAAGATGTCTAAATATTATGCATACACATATGGTATAAAATGTTGATCCCTTCAAATACCAAAACACTAAAAGGTTCAGTTAAATTACTGATATCCCTTAAAATTAGTTCATGGTCTATAGTGGTCACTCAGCGGTAAAGATTCAAACATGCCTATTTAATTGGAACTTGATTCTCATTCATTCAAAATTATTATATATTGTTGAAATCTCATAAATTATTTTTTTTCAATCATGATATATCATTCTTGTATTCATTGTCTACTTAAACTTGCTGAGCAAAGTAGTTGCTCACTCTTACTATTTCGTGATATTTTTTCAGCTAAGCCCAAATATTCAAAGAAGAAAAAAGACAAGAAAAAAGTCCAAGATTAGATTAATATGCATGCTTAATTAATTCGTTCAACTCTTGTAATTTCTTTATGTAAACCTTCTAAATAATTAAGATGTATGTTTTGTATTAATTTAAGGTTGTTAGACTTTGAGAATTATAGAACCTTTTGTAATGAACAAATTATGTTTATATATTTTGCTTTAGTTTATAAAATGTGTTTGGAGATGATGGATCATGAGCACCAAACCCGAGATTATGAAACCTGAATTTGGGTGCGTCATAGATGGATCTCCAACTTTTGTGGTATTTATTTTTTATAATAACAAATTAAGTAAATATAATTAATTAGAAATAAAATCCTCAAATAAAATCCTCTCCACATGTTAATAGTTATTTTATTTATCTTATTTACGTTGGTCAAAAATATTTTTAAACTTATTGAATTAATATTTTATTAACCTTGATAATTTAATATCAAGTGTTATAAATATTTATTCATAAAGTAACATTTTCTAAGCAAGGAGATCTCCTATTATTATTTTTAAAATTATTAAATATTAATATTCTTGTTATAAAATGAAGCTTGGCAATAATCAAATTTTATTTAATCCAAAATTGTGTCGAGGCATAATCTGAAATTGCTTACTTGGTCTGAAGATGTATTAATTATGGAAGCATGACTTAAAAATAATTTAATTATATAATACGTGCATATATGTTGACTATTAGAAAAGGAACTCTTGAAATTGAGAGTTAGCAGCATTAAAGGCACTTTTAGTTGTGCCTTACTCCACGTGTGTTGCTTGCATTTACTTTAAAAAGAAAAAGGGCTAAATGCCTTAAACCATGTGTTGAAGAATTAAATGTGCTAAATGGTTTGTATTGGTTGGGCAATCCTGGCGCCTCTTTCTTTTAGATCAATCTGTGTGACTCTTTAATAATTAAATCTTGACCATTACTTTTCAAGCAATTATGGTCTATTCGTTGATTTCAAATAAACTGCCAAAAATACCTTCGTACCCTAAGCTTCTAAATTCTATAAATAGGAGGTTTTTCTTTCATTTTCATTTAATAATTTACAAAGAAAGAAAAATTTACTTTCCTTGCCTACATACTCTCTAATAGCTTTTAAAAATCTCTTTCACTTAAAGTTATTATCTAATTTTAAAGAGAAAAATTGGTCAAAATATTTGAGATAAGTATTGATTTATATTATTTGAATTTTCTCATACTCATTTATATTTATAGATAGACAAATATAAATTGTTATACACATTTACATATATCTATATTTCTTTTATGTATATTAAATAAAAAGTCAATACTTAGTTACCTACAAGTGTTAATAATCATCCTAAACGAGAGAATTATTCATTGGGTTTTTAAAAACCTAAGTGACCTTTCATTGATATAATGGGTTATATAAATTAATTTTTATATAAATCATAGTTGCAAAGCTTTAAGTTTAGTCAGTACTTAGTTACTTACAGGTGTTAATATTCCTCATAAATGAGGGATTAGTCATCGGGTTTTTAAAAGCCTAAGTGGTCTTATTTAAAGTGATTACATCATATATCAAATATATCAATATATATATATATATATTTGAGTTAAACAAATTTATTTGTCATATCAAGTATTATTTAACTATTTTATTTATTATACTTGATATCTATCATTATAAGTATTTGAACCTAAATTCATTTATTCACAAATACTTATTGCATAATATAAAAGTTATTTAAACTTTTATATCACAAATATAATTATTATATCTACTTACATAGAAACATATCACACACTATAAAAGTTATTTAAATTTTTATATTCAGACTTAAATTTATATCCGTTTACTCAGAAGCGCATCACTTTCTATAAAAGTTATTTAAACTTTTAGCTTTGCACCAAAAAAATATATCTGTTTATGTATGAAGCATTTTTCAAAAATATATTTTATTAAAAAATATTGGTTTATTGATTTTATATTTCTGTGAGAAAAATATAGTGATCATTTGACCAGGATTAGAGTCTTACAGAAGTCAACGGGTAGTTGGGTCTCTAGTGTACTCTTCAGGTGGGAGACAAACTTATTGTTTTAAGACTAGCATGTAAAACAAAAAAGTTAAGTGAGTTAGTTGTCCTTAAATCTGTGAGAAAAAAAGAGTAATTATTTGACCAACACCAGAGTCTTAGAGAGGTAAACGATTAGTTGGGTCTCTACTATACTTGTCAGGTGAGGAATCAACTTCTTGTTTCAAGACCAGATTGTAAAGCAGAGATAGACTCAAAAAATAGGTACAACTACGTTTGAGGAATGAGCGGAGAGCTACTGTCCAAGATAAGTAGTTGTATGTATAGTTGAAAGTTGATTTATAAAACTTTATAAAGGTTTCTCCGCCTATTGAAGGAGAGTTTATTACTAATAGTAATGGGATCTCAATTCCTATAGAGGAGCTTGAGACTGGACGTAGCAACATACCCGAGCTTTATGTTGTTAACCAACTAAATCTCTGTACTGGAGCTTTATGTTGTTAACTAACTAAATCTCTGTACATTGTGTGATTGGCTTTTCACTGTCTTGCATATTAATTTATTACACTGAAAATTAATTAATTTAAAATTCAAAAATGCCTAAGGCAATTTTTTAAATAGTAATAATCTATTCAACTCCTCTTCTAGATTATTATCGAACTTTCAATTGGCCGGTATCAGAGCGGTGCTCTTTAACATGTTTGATGAGTAAATACATGCATATCAAAGAGTAGATCCATTTATGGCCTACACAAATACTACCGGTTGCGAAAAAGGTCTATCAATGTCCAAACCCTCACTATTTGATAGCACAAATTTTTCCACTTGGTAAAATAAATTCAAGATCTATGTCAAATCACAAGGAATCAAAGTTTGGCTTGCAGTAGAAAGTGGTGTGAAAATTCCTTCAAAAATCGTATAAGAAAACATCGTTGAGAAAGATGTTGATGAGTTCATTACTAAGGATGAAGAAGCTATGAACTTAACATCCAGAGTCGAAATGGTGCTGACTAGTGCTCTTATTAAAAAAGAGTACAAACGAGTTAGTAATTGCAAAAATGCTAAAGAAATTTGGGAAAAATTGATTGCAACCTATGAAAAAATCAATCACATTAAAGAAACCAGAAAAGATGCTCTAATCCAAGAGTTTTAAAGTTTCAAGCTGAAAGAAGGAGAAAAAAACATCGATATGAAAACTCACTTTCTTAGAATTATTAATGAACTGGAACAACTAGGAAAGACATATACAACAAATGAGAAAAAGTGAAAAATTCCAAAGTCCTTCCATCCGTCTAGAAAATGAAGGTCACGACCATTAAAGAAATGTAAGATCTAACCACCTATCCTCTTGATAGCCTTGTTGAAAATCTTCGAGCTCACGAAGTTGATATGTTCTTTGAAAAAAGCTTATTCGGATACAAATCTAAAAAAGAAACGAATTGCGTTCAAAGCTCTCCTTGTAGATTAAGAATGCGATGATGAGGAGTTGAATAAAGAACTCTTGAGCTTGGATAATATTAAAATTGCTCTCTTATCCAGGCAACTCAGGAGAGTGATCCAAAGTAAATCCAAAAAATATGGCAAAGGCTTTCTAAAGACAAATAATAACTTCAACAACTACAAAGGCAAATAGGCCTTCAAGCCAAAGGCATAAAGAGAAAACTTCAAAATATACAACAATAACAACAACAATTTCAGAAATATCAATACAAATGAAAATTCAAAAGTATGTTTTGAATGCAAACAACCTGGTCATTTTAAAAAGGACTGTCCAAAATTAGCAAACAACAAAATGCTAATAGCTGAGGAAGGTTGGGATCTAAGTGATAATGAAGAAGCTGTTGAACAAACCGAAGAAATTACAAATCTGTGTTTAATGACAGACAATGATCCCTCATCATCATCAAAATCTGAGGTAAATTCTGAATTACCTAGTACTTCATCTCTTACACATATCTTAGATAATCTATGTCAAAAATATCATGAACTACAAGAAGCTTATAACTATCTATATGAAGATAATGAAATTACTACAAAAAGATTTTATTAAACAAAAAAAAATCGTTAGAAAAATTAATCAGAAGTAATAGAAATCTTGAAATAGAAAATTCAAATTTAATCATAGTTAATGAAAATTTAAAGGAAGAAAAAGCAAAACTAGAAAATAATTTTTTAGAACATGTATCACAACAAGTAGAATTAGAAAAATTAAGAAAAATAAATAAAAATCTCAAGATATAAAATTTAAATCTTATTATTTCAAATGAAAATTTTGAAGTTAAAAATTCAACACTCGTTTTAATTAATAAAGATACTCAATTACAAAATCAAATGTTAAGTGAAAACATTAAAAATCTTAAACTTGAAAATTTTCTTTAAAACTCGAACTAGAAAAACAAAGTAAAGATTCTACTTTAAAAGATCAAATTGATTTATTAACTAATGAACATGACGATCAACACACTACAATTCTTAAATTCACAAAAGGAAAAGAAAACCTTGATGTCATGCTTAGTCAACAAAGATGTGAATTTAACAAAAAATGATTAGGATATGTCAGCGAAACTAGTAAAATAAAGGATAAAAGACTCTATAATGTTAAAAGTAAAGAAAAAGAAAGTAATACGTCTCATTTTAGTAAATGTTCTTATTGTAACATAAATGATCATTCCATTCACATGTGCAATGCTCATAATGAAAACTATAAAGAAAAAATAATTTGGGTACCAAAAGGAACTTACACTTCACCAATTATTATCAAGAATACAATAAAAGAATTTTATGATCGTCAAAAAATTTTAGGATATAAAAATAGAGTAAATCATGCATTTTATAGACCTATTACTAATAAAATGTGTATGTCTACTGAAACTAATTATCCTGTACCCAAATTTATAAAAGAAAGTACAAGTGATCTTTATACTAAATAGAAAACTTACCCAAAAGACTCTTCTTATTAAAAGGTACTAGTTTGTGAAACTAGTATATGATGCAGGTATGTCTAACTGCCGATTTTAGTAAAAATAAATGGTATCTTGATAGTGGTTATTCAAAACATATGACTGAAAACAAATCAAAATTGAACAACATTCAAGCTATAGACTATGGCGAAGTAACTTTTGGAGATAGCAACAAAGGTAAGGTCATTGAAATTAGAAGTGTTGCTAATAAACACATAAAAATTTCAAAAGTTCAATTAGTTATAGGACTGAGGTATAATCTTCTATCTATTAGTTAACTATGTGATAGTGGTTTTCAAATATCTTTTAATCCTCATAATTGTTCAATATTTGATTAATCTAAAAAATTGGTTTTATTGTGTCGCAGAAACCAAAACGTGTATACATGTGACCTAGACGCATATTCTTGACTTGATAATATTTGTCTAGTTTCTGCAAATGATGATCCATGGCTTTGGCATCGTAGATTGTGTCATATTAATATGAAATTAATTAATAACATTGCATCTTAAAGAACATGTTTGTGGTCTTTCAAAGCTAAAGTTTTTAAAAGATCATATATGTGAAGCATGTGAATTGGGAAAACAAATACATGCATCTCACAAACCCAAACTCACAGTGTCAATCTCACGACCTCTAAAACACTTACATATGGACATAGTAGGACCTATACCTAAACATAGTATAGGTGGTGTTGTATACATTTTAGTTTTGGTTTATGACTATTGTCGATTTACATGGGTTGATTTTCTAAAATTTAAAAATGAAGTTATAAATTCTTTTTCTACTTTGTGCAAGAAAATTCAAAATCAACAGGGAAGTTCTATTATTTATATTCATTCTTATCACGGAAGAGAATTTGACAATTATGATTTATTTACGTTCTGTGATGAGCACGATATAAGTCATAACTTTTCTGCGCCTTATACACTATAGTCAAATGGCATGTTTGAAAGAAAAGTCGAACCCTACAAGAAATGGTTAACACTATGTTAAGTAAATATCGACTTCCTAAATATTTTTAGGCAGAAGCAATGGCAACATCCTGTTATATTTTAAATCAAGTCTTATTAAGACTAATTTTGCTTAAAACTCCCTATAAGCTTTATTATAAAAGAACTCCAAAAATAAATTATTTTCATATTTTCTGGAGTAAATGCTTTATTTTAAATACAAAATGACATTTGTCAAAGTTTGATCACAAATCTGATGAATGAATATTTTTGAGATATTCACTTAATAATAAAGCATACAAAGTTTTTAACGAAAGAAGTCTAGTTATTGAGAAATCAATGAATATAACTTTTGATGAGTCTCAACTACCTTGTCATTGAAAGCATTCTCAAAAATATGGAGGAACCAAAACTAGAAAATACATCTCCACCTGTTAATGAAAATTCTCTTGAAATTTTCAATCCTCGGTTAAATGACTTGTCTAAAGATTCACATATTATTAAAAAATCTCATTTAGAAAATTTGATTGGTGACTTGGATAAAGGAATCCTTACTAGATAACAAGCACATAACTTGGTTGATCATTTATCTTTCTTGTCTCAAATTGAGCCTACAAATATAAAAGATGCATTACTTGATGAAGATTGGATAATTGTTATGCAAGAAGAGCTTGAACAGTTCACTAGAAATAAAGCTTGGGAACTAGTTCCAGAACCATATGATACTTCTATTATTGGAACCCAGTGGGTGTTTTGAAACAAAATCGATGAAAATAGAACAATCATACGTAACAAGGCAATGTTAGTTGCACAAGGATATAATCAACTTGAAGGTATTTATTATGATGAAACTTTTGGTCTTGTTGTTAGAATTGAGTCTATACGTATGTTGTTAGCTTTTGCATGCCATAAAGATTTTAAACTATTTCAAATGGATATCAAATCTACATTTTTAAATAGAGTTATTGAAAAAGAAATTTATGTTAAACAACCTCCAGATTTTAAAGATTTTGATCATCTTGAACATGTCGATTAATTGCATAAAATTTTATATGATTTGAAACAAACCCCCAGAGCATGGTATGAACGATTAATTAAATTTTTTTCTTAAAAGTAGTTTTAAAAAGGGGAACTATTGATACTACTCTATTTACTAAATATAAAAATAATGATATTCTTATTATTCAAATTTATGTTGATGATTTCATTTTTGGTTCTCCTGACATTACTATGTGCAATAATTTTTCTAAAAGCATGAGTAAGGAATTTGAAATGAGCATGATAGGAGAATTAAACTTCTTCTTAGGATTGCAAATTAAACAAGGTGAAAAAGGTATACATATCTCTCAATTCAAATATTGGAAAGAAATGATTAAGAAATTTGGTTTAGAGTATGTGAAACCTCTAAATACACCTATGTCGACTACTAATAAATTAATTGCTGATGAAAATGGAAAAAATGTTTACACAAAGAAATATAGATGAATGATTGGAAGTCTGTTGTATATCACTGCTAGCAAACTTGACATTATGTTCAATATCTGTAAATGTGCTAGATTTCAGTTAAATCCTAAATAATCACATTTGGTTGACGTAAAAAGAATTTTCAGATATCTTAAAAGAACCACGTACTTAGGACTATGGTATCCTAAAGAACAATCATTTGATCTTGTTTGCTTTTCAGATTCTGACTATACAGGTCATCGTGTTAATAGAAAAAGTACAAGTGACACTTGTCAATTTTTGGGTAGTTGCTTAGTTTCTTAATTTTTTAAGAAACAAAATTTTGTATCTATTTCAATCACTAAAGCAGAGGATATAGCTGTTATACGAAGTTGTACACAAATAATATGGATAAAACAGACTCTTGCTGATTATAATTTAAAATTTGATTGTATCTCTATATTATGTGATAATACCAGTGCTAAAAATTTTAACAAAAATATTGTCTTGCATGTTAGATCAAACATATAGATGTCCTACATCATTTCTTATATGATCATGTAAACAATGACAACATTAAATAAGATCATATTGATACAAATTTAAATAGTGCTGATATAGCCATTGAGTTCTGACATATTTTGTAAATTACGTATGGATTTAGGAATGCTAGATTTTGTCTCATAATTATTTATGTTGTCTTACACATGTGCTTTCAGGTTTACTTGGTTAATATATAATTAAAAAAAAATTGTATATCTAATATATACAACTGATATACTAGTTTACATATATATATATATATATATATATATATATATATATATATATATATTCTCACTATTAATCTGAACCATCAATTTTAAACATTGAGAAAATCCAACGGTTCAAGGATTCAATCCATTTTCACTAAGATGAACCAATTACAAACAAGCATGCGGATTCAGCATCTCTACCACCCAGTCTAATTTCATAATTATTTTCATCTGTTGGATCAAAAGTCAACTGGTCAACTAGATAATTAAAAGGTCAGATTATATCTCAATCATTGATAAATTTAGAGATTTAATTTAAGTCATCGGATTGCTCAGGTAACCTTAAATATACATACCTAAAATTCATTTTTATTTCATTTTCTCTTCTCTTTTTCTCTTTCTTTTGTTGGACTCTCTATTTCTCTTTACAAAACCCCTCACACCCTAGATTTTTCAAAGCTTCTTAGCATCATTTCCATGGGGTTTTAAGTGATTCTAATCCGATCAAATGTTTCTTCACTATGAAAAACTTATACCCACTGATTTCTTTTATTATTTAAGTTTTTCTTGTTGTTTAAGATCTATTATTTCATATTTTTTATATAAAAAAAAAAACAGATCTGTTTTCTTAAAAATCGGAGACTTCAAATTTGTTTTATAAAGTTTAGATTTGTCAAGGTCTATATGTACTATATATATATATCAAAAACTCTATGCGGATCGAAAAAAGGACAAAAAAATTGGACAGTGGGTCCCATTGACTAATGAATTGAACAAAAACACAAAATATATGGGACCCACGATTATGGGATGCATTGAACAAAACAAAAAATATATGGGACAAACCGTGTATGGAACCCACTGTCCAAT
The DNA here is from genome assembly GCA_947179155.2 of Hedera helix. Classification (NCBI taxonomy): domain Eukaryota; kingdom Viridiplantae; phylum Streptophyta; class Magnoliopsida; order Apiales; family Araliaceae; genus Hedera; species Hedera helix. Next base: position 14,280,171 of record OX359283.1, on the reverse strand, counting down.
TTTTCTGTCCATTTTTTTAATCCGCATAGAAGAGCTCTCTCTCTCTCTCTCTCTCTCTCTCTCTCTATATATATATATATATATATATATATATCATTACAATTATTTGAACCTAAATTTATTTATTCATAAATACTTGTTGCATAATATAAAAGTTATTTAAACTTTTATATCACGAATATAATTTTTATATCTGCTTACACATGAGCATATCATTCACTATAAAAGTTATTTAAATTTCTATATTCAGACTTAAATTTATATCCGCTTACTCATAAGCATATCACTTTCTATAAAAGTTATTTAAACTGTTATCTTCACACCAAAATTATATATCTGCTTATGTAAGAAGCATAATTCAAAAACATATTTTAATGAAAAATAATGGTTTGTTGGTTTTATATTTCTATGAGAATAAAAGAATGATCATTTGACCAAGACCAGAGTCTTAAAGAGGTCAATGGGCAGTTGGATCTCTAGTATACTTGTGAGGTGAGGGACAAACTTCTTGTTTCAAGACCAGATTGTAAAACAAAAGGTTAAGTGAGTTAGTTGTTTTTAAATTTGTGAGAAAAAAAGAGTGATTATTTGACCAAGACCAAAGTCTTAAAGAGGTCAACGGGTAGTTAGGTATCTAGTGTACTTGTACGGTGAGGAGGCGACTTCTTGTTTCAAGAACAGATTGTAAAGCATAGCTAAATTCAGAAAATAGGTACAACTACGTTTGAGGAAGGAGCGGGGATCTACTATCCAAGATAAGTAGTTGTACGTATAATTGAAAGTTGATCTATAAAATTTTGCAAAGGTTTCTCCACCTATTGAATGAGAGTTTATTACTAATAGTAATAGGAGATGAGCTTGAGACTGGACGTAGCAACATATTCGAGCTGTATGTTGTGAACCTGCTAAATCTCTATGCATTGTGTGATTAAATTTTTATTGTCTTGCATAATAATTTATTACACAGCAAATTAATTAATTAAAAATTCAAAAAGGCCTAAGATAATTTTTTAAATAGTAATAATCTATTCAATCCCCTTCTAGATTATTATCGGACTTTTAAGAATGATTAGATCTAGAAGACTGAGAAAAACCTTTATCTAATTGAAAGCTAAGCCCGAGAGTTATCTTTCTAGTCGGTTCAACATAACTTGTTACAGTCTCAAGGGTGAGACCTCTGACTGAGTCTTTTTCATCCATGTAGGTGACTTGGTTGGGGGAAGGTTCAATCAATCTCATATCGTGTTGGTCTTCCGCTCTTTAGCTAGGCATATTTCATAATTATACAATCGATCTCCTACCTCTTGGATATCATACTTGTCTAGCAATAGTGGAATCCTGATTGAAACATTCAATTGATTCCCCCGTTTATGCCTCTTATCGGAGCACTCTTTTTTATTTGAGTTTCTATCTTCCCCTCGTCCCTTTAGTTATTGGTTCTAAGGAATGTAGGTTAGTTTCTAGCATCAGTTAACTTTGTAATAATCAGGTCTCTAACTCACTATCAAGGGATGGCTTCTCAACCTTCTCGATTATGGAGGAATCAAAAACTACTGCATCTCGCTTTGCTGAAGTTGAGGAAAGTGACACTACTTCGAGTTATAACCTTTGATAATAACAAACTATTGAGTATAGAGAACTAACGATCTTAGTTCTAATAGTTCAAGTATGAAGACTGCGCTATGCGAATAGGATATACCCCCTTTTAGGTGACTAATCTTGATGCTTCAAAGAACAAGATAGTGTTTTTTCAACTCTATTCGCCTGAGAAAGGGTTTTTCCAAGGTTAAAACTACCTTTTATGTACCTGTCGGGGTTTAGGGTATATGGGACTCACTTTTTACCTCTTAGATTGCTTTATTTCTTTGCTCTAGAAGTCGTATCTTTCCCCGCTCCCTCCTACTTCTGTGAGTGCTCTAGTTTCGGCTCTAATGTTTGTGTACTAACTTAGCTATTATGATAGTCACACTTGGAGAAAAAATTCTAACTACACTCCCTAACTTGATTGTGAGCTTTTGAGCTTATAGGTAAGATATGGCTATGTGAGTTATACTATTCCATGTCTAGCAGTGAAAGGCTAGTTATGTCTCGTAAGGTGTATTGCCCAAATCCCTTACATGGAACTACCCTCGACTTAATCCTTCCCCAAGAAGGTAGGCAGACAACTATCTCTAGAGAATGCGGTTGAGAAATTTTCTCCTTATCCTAGTTTCGGTCCTACTGTCAGCCTGCTTCATGAACCAATCCCATTCCCTTTTAATTTAGTTTGTGAGGAAAGCCTCACTTGCTAAACAAGATGTAACCGTAAGAGAAAGAAAGTAGAACTTATGCCTAGGAAGAGCTTATTTACAGTAGGCATGCTCTTTGCATGTCTGAGTTTGCCGAGTATGAACTCCTCCTTTCTAGTTACATAATTCTTTCAAACATACTCTTTTTTATCTTCTCATGCCTTAGTTGAAGGTAATTAACTTAAAGGTGAATTAGCTTTTATTCATTCCTTGTCATTAAGATTGTCTCTCTGCATCTTGCTATATGTTTTTGCTTTTTATGTCTCAAACTAATCTTTCTTCTTTATAGTTCTTTGCTAAGAGTCATAGAGATTTTCTCTACATAGTTTGGGGGTGGAAGATTGAAGCTTTCGAGAAAAATTTCATTGTCTTAGGTTAAACAACTGAATCTCCTAGTTGGGTAATTTGAAAAAGAACCAAAATCAATAAATAAATATAAAAAAAAAAAGTCTATTGGCTATTATAGTAACTGGTGTAAGAGTATACACAAAAAAAAAAAATCCTTTTTTCATTCTTTCATGAACTGTTCAGGTACTGATTCGGTTACTAATTAAGTAAATAACTCAATAACTCAATAAGAGGAACTTCACAAGGTTGAGTGACGGGAACTAACCAATGACGAGAGCTTAATGAAAGACTCATTTCCATAGCGGCCAGTGGGAGTCTACGCGGGGAGTTAATCACAAGAGGCAAAAAAACGACTCAATCTCATCATTTTTGTATATAAGGATATGGTTCATTTGACAAAGTCACTCATTCTTCAATTACACAAAACAAGAAGAGTATATTAGAAAGGCTTTCTTAGGGTATATCCTTGTCCCGTTTCTTTTTAACCCATGATAACTATCACGAAATATTCAAAGGCTCTTCAAAGAGGTTCCACTCTGCATCCTAATGAAAGTCATTTCTTCTCTTAATTCGGTTAAACCAAGAGCTTCACAGACGAAGGAGACACGTTACACCATTGGGATACTTCGAATAAACTGGAGTACATATAGGATATACCGGTGCTAAAATGAATTTGTATGAATAGCCACTTCAGTCGCGCTCATCGTTTCTCAAAAGTATCTTTTTTCTGGGAACATGGTCAATCATAAATTATTATGTTCTCAATTCTTCATCCAGCAATGCAGAAAATGCTCCAATTTTCCTTTCTCATATGAGGCCAAAGTAGTGCGGTTATAAGTACTAACTGGTGCGGTAACGATGCAGTTTCATAACCACTTTCAAATATATTTTTAAAAAATTATAATATATAATTTTTATACTACTAATTCATATTATGAAAATTATTTTTACTTTAACACACCTATTTAAAAATCTTATAATTATCACAAATAATAAAAAGTACAATTTACAAGTTACAACTATAAATATGAATTATATGCAAGTAACTACCATTACATATGTTAAACTAAAAAAATAAAATTGTGGACTTAATTACATTAATTAAAGAGATTTAAATAACTCACCACAAATAAAGTTCCAACCCTTTATTTATGTTTCTTGTACTAGTAGCGATTATCATGCATTATCTTGTCTTTCTTATTCACTCGTATAAAGTTGAAGGGAACGGATGAATTTTTAGGAAGTTAAATTGATATACAATAAATGTAATATTACACGTACAAGTGACTAAAACTCGTAAGAAACAAATTAAATACATTATTCACTTACAACTTTATTAAATACACTACACCTTGATATTTAGTATATAAAACATATATAGCTTATTATAAAGTGTGGTACGATGCAGTATTTGGGGTGCATGTAATTTGTAAAAAATAAAAATCGCACCACATCCACAAATTGTGGGATTTTATGCGGTTGCAATTACTAGTGCGGTTTCTTACTCTCGCTTACATGTGAGTATGTTAGTGTCACTTACAAATAAACAATTTCAAGGGCAATAAAAATGATAAATTTTTACCTTTGATGGTCTTCTAGAATGAAATAAGTTACAGAGCGAGTAATTATAATACCTCTTCCAACCACTACTCTTAAGAAACGAATGCTTTTTTAAAACAGTCATATTTTACAATTGATGGAGATTGAATGGTTGAATACTCATGGTTACCAAGATCATCGACTGGATACGCAAAACGAAATTAGGTGCGTGAAACGCTGCCTTTAATAGAATGCACAGGATATCTATTTCCTGTCTCACGATTTGGAACAATAGTATCCAGTACACTGAACACATAACAATAAGAGTTGTTCCCTAGTAATTCTTTTTTAACTGGCAAATCAGCTGTGCAAATCCATACCGTGTATGGTAGGAGATGCAGGATTCAAGTCCTGTGTGCCATAGTTATGGTAACCCATAATAAAAAGAAATAGTAGCAGCAGATAAAAAGCTTGTCCATATTCCTGCACAAGGCTGCTTAATTTCATAGCCATAGTATGTTTGGATAATTAATTTCATACGGGGGTTTAAAATTTCGCTACAGATTTACTTATTCTTAAGATGGCTTGGTTGCGAAATTTTAACACAAATTTGAAGGCCAATCACCATATAATGATATAGTCAAAATCCTTTCTTTTTGTCTGATCTGCTCTTTATTGCTTTTTATGTTTTATTTCTATTTTTCACTTTCAAGTGTACAGAAAAGGACACAGACGATGACTGAAGAAGGGAATCTGAGCATAAACACTTGCCAATACTGTATGCGTGGACGTTAGTTGCACTTGTAAATACACACGTTTACATATGAGAAATTTTTATAATGAAAGAAGTACAGTCTAAGTAAATTATAATACCTCGTCCAAACAACATTCTTTAAAATATCCGAATGCTTCTAGAAAGAAGTTTACTTTCACTCTTTGCGATGAGATTAAATGACTGATCTACTAGATATGTAAGACAAAATTGGATACCAAGAACGCAAAGGACAAAATGGGATACGAAGAACGCAAAATTTGGTGTAATGCACAAAGTATCTAATTCTAGGATCTTGATTCGAAACAATAATACTTGGTATGCAAAACACAATGCAATAAGAGTTTCCCTAATAACCCACTTTAACTGCCAACAGGAACATACTTTATTAGATAAATGCACACACATTGGGCATTCATTTCTTTCTATAATAGGCTGATAGCTATTCATATAGCTGTAATTCTCAATCCAATTACTCCGGACACCATTACAGGGGTTCAAACTCCACTAATTAGAGTGGTAAGTGTCATAACTCTAAACAAATAGATGTATTAAAGCTCACGAATACCATAACATCTCTACCACAACAAAGAAGTTTGAAAGGATGTTTTCCGATGAGATCTCTATCATGGAATGGAAATTTACTCTTAGAATAGATGCAATTAGAGACGCCATTTCATGCATGTGTTACAGTATCAGGGTAAGGGCAATCCAAATTTTTTTGACATTGTATTAGACAATATAGCTGACTAAGCTACCAAAAATAAAATAAAATAAAATGAAGTTATATATTTCAAAAGTAAGACTATAAAATAAGAGAAATAGGTTTCTACCGGATTTCCCCATCCTCACCAAGCTCCCCATCTTCGAGCTCCTCGTGACCACCATTTCTACAAGAACCATCCTGGTGATCTCTCTTGTGTCTTTTGTGCTTGCTTTCGCTATCTGATTCAGGTGTATAAGCCTGCTGCCAAGAAAGAACAGAAAACAATGATAGGTCATTGAAGTAGTAACCAGTTTAATAGTCCATATAGTTCTGATCATGAAAATTCAACCACCTTTCTAGATTTTTTGCGGTCACTGCCATGACGCCAGGACTTCTTCGAGTCCTCTTTCTCATCCTCACTGCCATGTCGATGGGACTTCTTAGAGTCTTCTTTCTCATCTTCACTTCCATGTCGGCTGCACTTCTTCAAGTCCTCTTTCTCGTCCTCACTGCCTTGTCGACGGGACTTCTTATAAGAGTCCTCTTTCTCATCCTTGTCAGAATTCACACCACTTTGGTGCCTTTTCCAATGTTTTCTATCTCTGTCTTTTTCTCTTTTCTTGTCCTCTTTGTGACCATAATTGTTATCAGCATCTAAGTTCTCACTCTCTCCGTCATCCTTCTTAGACTGTTCTACACACTTCTCTCTCTCTTTTTCACATTCTCGCTCTTTCTCTCTCTCTTTCACCTTCTCACATCTTTCTTTCTCCTTCCTCTTCTCTTTATCCTCCCTCTCTTTCTCCTTTTTAGCCTTGCCAAGGCAAAACAACCCCGAAAAGAAAAGCTTAATTATAAATTTATAATCACAGAACAAACAATAACACTTAAAGGAAACAAGCATATGCTATAAGCAAGGTAATGATGAAGACGACACAGGGAGATCAAAAGACTCAGATTCCTAGAAACCGAAAAATTAATGAAAAATAACCAAGTCCAAGGTATCATTCCTTTTGATAGAAACAATGTTCAAACACCTGGTATTGTAATTCATGAAGGAAAAAGCAGAGGTCAAAGAAACTCACAGAAGTCAAACGAATGTAAAATATGATAACAATAATGTAAAAGCAAGTCAATATAAGCTCACCAATCATATATACTGACAGTCACAAGTCATTAACAATTAGTGAATATTTGACGAATCCAATCAATGGAGTTGGAAAAAGTTTCCCAATCCAGCTAAGATATGATCATTTTTCTTGGACACATTGTAAAGTCTGCCATTCCGAAGTAGCCAGCTCACCAGGTTAAACAATCAACTTTTAACATAAGAAATAGTTTGTGGAGCAAGAGTGAGACAGAAGATAAATACATTTGCAAATGTTTAGGAACTCCAGTGACTTGAGTGTCTAATTGTGGAGTACATGAGTGACATAATATATCCACTGTATTACATATTTACATTAAAAAGAAATTGAAAAGTCATGCTTACTTAATATTAACAGTGACGACGGACTTTCTTTGATTTGTATTTCCTTTAGAAAGTTCTTAGGAAGGTTCAATTTTTTCAACTGTTAGCTTACAAGGTACCAAATAAGCATATAAATAGGCTTGTTGTCGTGTAGATGCAATTTCACTCAGCACATAAATGGTAACAGGACTAAATCTTGTGTTAGGATAGTGATTTAATCTCAATAATTTGCAGGTGGAGTAAACACGTTTGGTACACTCGAATCATGCCCACATCCAACTTGCAAAACCACGTGTACATGTGTCATTTGCAGCAACTCAAAATCGTGACACAACGTGATTTCTACCAGAATATGAAAAGATTTAACAAAGAAAATTCATAATAGATTTAACAAAACTTAAACCAAGTTGGAAGTGTAGAGATATCCATGCCCTTGGAAAAATTTAGATACGAGTGTAAACTATTGGAAGACGAGAAAAAAGATAATTTACCTAGTGCTAATACTGTCGACACTTGGCTACACGAATACTTCCTGCCGTTGCTTTGTATGGCAGGGTGGAGCAAAAGATTCAAGTTTTGTATAACAGTTACAATTATGGTCTCCATGTACATAATCATGTCCCATAACTAGTTTTAATAGGCAGGCTTCAAATGTATCTAAATGTTGAATATTATTCATAAACCAACAAAAAACTTGATTTCATTCAGTTGGATCGTCAGAAACTTTTTCTTTCATATAAAAAAATAAACTAATTCTGAAGTCCAATTCTTTCACAGTTATATTGACTGAATATAAGAGTTGCTCAGTACGAAAATATAAAAATTCAGATACCTTTTCCTCTTCTCGCTTCCGTTCCTTATCTTTTGCCTTCTCTTGTAAACGTGCAACATATTCCTCAAATATCTCCCTAGCAGAGCTCTCATCTCGAATAGATCTAATATTGCTGTGCAATGAAAATACCATAACTTGTAAACCACAAAAAAAATAAAAAAAATAAATAAATAAACATTAAATTAAATAAAAATTATTTTAAAACAGGTGATAACTATTAGTGATTTTAATAATTAGACATCAAGTCTAAACCATTATTAAGCAAAAGGATTACCTATAATCTGAGCTTCCCTCAAAAAGTTGTTTGCATTCCACCCAATTGGAAGATGCAGTTACTTCCTATAAGGCGACCCAAAAAAAAGTTAGCTAACATTTTTCAGTGAAATTTTGATTACTTTCATCAAAGAATAAGTTGTTTCTTTTCCAAAACAGTTTCACAAACCTTGATGGTGCTCAATTTATCACTGAAGTCTTCGGCAAGACATTGAAGCTTTTTAGCTTCTTTTTCCTCCTTCTCCTTGACCCTCTCAAGTAGATCTTCAAATACAAGCTGCAACAGAGTAGAGAGTACAGAATCAACACATTCAGTAATTTTATTTTATTTTTTAAAGGCATTAGACAATATCCGCATAAGTTACATGCTTTTAATTTCTTTAAGCAATGTTACGAGTTAAAACCATCCACAAATCACCACTGCGCTCCAAATTGGGAAGACAGGTAGCATTTTTAGGCACAAAAAATTACATCCACTGAAAAGTCACAGGTTTCAAAATAGACAACGAAGATTCGTTTGATCAAGGAAACATCAAGGATTTGATTGAATGGACTCGTTTGTATGCCTTCAATAAGAATTCTAAAAGGCTAACGTTGCCAATAGGTGTGTTGCTTGCTTAGAATGTGATGGATAAAGACAAAATAAAAAAATCATATATTCAATCAAGGATGAATAAATGATTTGTTGCTAATAAACTAAGCATGTTAAATAGTGATAACATTAATTTATGCCTGTGACTAATTATCTGATCAACACAATATTCCATGTAAATGGATTAACCGGTGTTCTAAAAATCCCCACCTAGATTCGCTTAATCCTCGCATAGCGATGTAGTACCCATGTATGCTACAGAGTACAGAGTATTTATTGAAATTTTAATTGAGGTACATTGCTCCCTTTGTCTAAAGATTTTTGCGGGGTGGCCGATTTCTTTGCATAGATAGATAAATTACAACTTTTTATTATTTCTAGTCTTTTCAATTGTTGTCTTGCATCAAGTGGTTTTAGACCTCTCAATTCTTCATTTGTTTATTTGCTATTGGAAGATCTTTATGTCGCTGAAGTGCTAACCGGAAACGACAAAACTAAGGATTATCTCACATTAGTTGGTACATTTTACATATTACCCCATTAAACTTTAAAAAATTGCAATTGCCACATTGAATTAATTAAAAAAATAAAATTAGACGGTTCTGTTAAAATAATTGAACCTCCATCAAATTGGTTCAAGTTTTTTCCTACATGGCTGGTAAAAGAAAAGGCAAAATGACATGGAAAATGCCTTGGGCTTTCATACGTGACTTAGGAGCCAAAACATGGCCATCATCCCAAGAACAAGACCTCAATTGTGTTTTAAACAACATGAGGCTTAGCAAATTAGGGTTCATACGAACACAACAAAGTAAGAGATCAATTTAGCCAAATTGAGAGGGAAAATTGAGAGCAAGTGCCTTTATGCAGTCGTTGCCACAAAATCAGCTTGATTTTAAGTTTCTAACAGCATATTGCATGTACACAGACCCAAGTGCCTTTATCTCCAAACATTTGTTTGTGCACAATGAGTGCAGTAAATCCCACCATCAATTATTGCTTCATTGTCCGACAGCTTGGAGACAGAAATGTTTAATCTCGGGCGTGACAAAGAGTGGGTCACTCCTATACATAGTTTTCTTCCTAATAGATTTTAGGTGTAATTACGGGCATCTTGATGCTACTTTGGAATTCGGTGGTGTTGTTACTTTCTGGGTAGTTTTATGGAAAGAAACACTCATACTTCTGATGCACAGTCCTTTCACTGTGGTTGAATATTCTTTCTTACTTTATTGTGAGCCTAATTATCCTCTTACATTGGATTGATTCCCTCTTATCTATCATAAATTTCTTCTTTCAATCTAGAACACTACAAGTTTTTCTTCAAGGCTGTCAAAATAAATACTTTAGTTCAATAGGCTATTCCAAAAACAGAGTTCCAACTTTTATCAAGTGGAGGAATGCATTGAGGTCAGAAAATTTAAGCAACATAATACACCTTAACTTATCATATTAGAGTTTGCTAATCAAATGTTAGCATCAATTATGTCTTTAAACCGACAAATTTTTGTACTACACTTAGACCGAGCATTAAAATCTTGAGATCTTTTAACAAACTAAACTACAAATTTTAACCAGCAGTTGATGGGGATCAAAACGAGTACCTGTATTTGTAATTCTTCAGCAACATCCTCAAACAAATCTTTTGGCGTAGAGCCCGAAAGATTCAATGCAACAGCCTGATAAGGTGCAGAATCCTTGACCTAAAATCATCACGGGTAAAAAACAACAAGTTGAGATGAGGAATATGTGGACAAACCTTCATTCACATAACTGGACCAATTCCATGAATTACTACCTTCTGACAATAATCACGCCACTGAGTTTTAGCTGTAAGAGTTCCAGAAGCAACATGTTCTTCCATCATCTTGTGAAATTCATCACGATTTTTCCGCTCCACCCATTTAATTTGTTCCTTAAATTTGGTAGAGGTAAAATTTACAACACTATCCCAATAGTAGCTAATTTTTATGAATGAAAGAAAGAAAATTCTCAAAGCACCTTTTTTATTTTCCTTTGTTCATCTTCTTCCTTCTCCAAGTCACGAATATATTCCTGCCTCAAAGACCAGTATCAGTATTAAACTAGCTAACAGGGACGACCAGTCATAATTCAATAATTTTTTAAAGTAAAACTAATTTATTTAAGAAATTCATCTGGAAAATTTCCAGTCGGTCAATTTTTTCCAGGCGGGAGCCGCTTTCATCATCTTCCAGGCGATCTTGAACTTTTCTCCATTGAGTGTCCACCTGCAAAGAAATTAACAATAAATACACCCAAAAAAAAATATTAAATACAAAAAATGTTCTATACATAAAGGCTTCGGAAGATGTACCTTAATCAACCCACAGGTTTCCAGAAAATTCCTATAATCTAATCTATTCTGCCGATACTCCTCCTTAGCCTTCGTCTTTTCCTGCAATTAAAACCGACAAAGAGGGCAAAAAGAATAGGCAACTGTAAAATGCCAAACCTGCAGATACCCAATAACTGACGCTAATAGAGATGATGAATTCTTAGAGAAAGAAATACAAACGCCGCACTTTCTTGATGGCCTTGTATAAAATAAACTATGACAATTCTAACCAACCCATTTATCACAACATCCACACAATTTCCGGTCACCATTTTTCCATATTTTATATATATTTATTATTATGGCAGGTATAGGCTCAACAACTCAAAAGAGGATACAAAAAGATTTCTAGAACATCAAAAGTCAGATACAGAAAGATAATACTTGAAAAACATGCTGATTAACAATTTAAACTTGAGCTAAGTTGAAGCCGCATTTACCTTTTTATGAAGATCCACCAAATAGTTTTTAAAGAGATCTTCACGGTCTGCAGCTCGTTCAACTGCCTCGAACCGTTCATCATCTTCAAATATAGTTATAGCTTTGCTGGTTTCACAATAAACCAATCAGAAAATATGAAACATATTGCTTCTTATAAAAATCAATTAAATACTAACATAAATAATTGTTATATGTAGACACATATCTACCTCCATCTCATGGATGATGTTAGTTCCCTGGACTCCTGCAAGAACACAGAACCGGTAATCAGGCAATAGATGAAATGCCATAGCCCATAATGGTATCACCTCCATTTGAAATTGAATTTAAAGTTAAAATATAAATCGTTTTAAATAAAAAAAAAAAAATTGAACAACAAATACACATACGAATTTGAGGAAAGACGAGGATCTTCTCAACCTTTTAGTGTCGTAAAACCAAATTGGCCATTATCCAAAGTGTGTTCGAGTTTCGTATAAGCACGTAATGTATTTCTGTCACACGGAATACTATATTTTGAAGTTCAAAAATGTATTGCTTTTACTTTCTGTTGGACATAAATATGTTTAAATTGGTTTATTCTCCAAGTAAACAACTCAGACGCACGAAGATCAATAATCCAATTGCTACACTTAGGTTTATTAGATTTGCTGATCGGGGAATATTTGAAAGTAAATGCAATCATAAGATTTGAAGGAGATTCACCATGAACTAGGAAGGTGATATGTGCTCCCTATCAAATTATTTTGCTCAAGCTCTCTACCCGTTACTACAATTCTCTTACAAAAATTTGTACATAAATCTGGTTGTAGGGAATAAAGGAGAAGGTAGAGAATTTCACATTGCGTGTACCAAATGCTTAAATAATAGGTTATAAGCATGTAAAATGGGTCAAACTTGTTGAGGCAACAGAAAGGTATTAATTCTAAGGATAACAAAAGAGTGAATCAATGATGTTAGATCTACAAAATGGGCCCAATTCTAGCATATAAATGATGTAATTAGAAATGAGAAAGGTTGGCTTTAGTTGTTATGTACTAGACATACTTTTTCAAGATATTTGATCTAGTACAACTTATAAACTCTTAACAAATGATGACTAACAGTAGCAACAGTTGTAGCGTTGGATACAACAGCACCCCGACTAAATTGAGGAGAAAAATTCGAGAAACACTAAATATAATTATGTTCAAGTTATAAAAAAAAATAGAAAGGGAAAAACATAGCACCTATACAGATGATGAAAATAAAAACAGTTCACCTACATAATGGCACCTTAAAATTCAAAACTATAACTTACTTCCAACATCTTTGTGAATTCTTCTTTCGCTTTTCTCTGCCTCAAGCGCCTCTCCTCAGCCTCCAGTTTTTTCCTTTGCATCAGGTACTTTAGCGCAAAACACAGAACAAATCAAGAATCAGAAAGGAGATAAATATGCTTATTTCATGAAGAACTAAACAGCAATGAGTAGGACCAGCATTAAATTCAAGCATGTCTAACTATATTTCCATTAAAGCAAGTTGAGAACACACCACAAAGTCATTAGCGGAATGTTTCAGAAATAATACCTCATTGAAGGCTTGTTTCCGCTCACCAAGTGTTTTCAAGGTACCATATCTCTTGTCATTAATTATCACTCGCATAGCCTGACACAGTGTTCTATATCAACATGATGTTCAAGAAAAGACATATCAGTGATGGAACAAATATCAACTCGGTACCTGCTCCCAATTCCAGTCAGCCTCAACATTGGCAGACTCCAACAGCGCTTTAAATGCATTTTTTGCCTCCTAAACAAGAAATGCAAGTAAAAATTAGTAAACGATTTGTTATTGATAATAATTGGATTCATATATATTTAAGCTCGGTACCTGCTTGCTGGCATATAACAACGGTTCATCCTCCACAGTTTTGTCCAATGGTGTCACATTAGTCTTTCCAGCAACAGGCATTCCCTTTTTCGCTTCCTGCCAGTTGCACAATCAAAATATATTAGGTTGTAAACAGCAACATTCATAAATCCTTCCATCTGACTAAGGATGCATATTTATTTCCAACTGCCTAACCAAAACCGAACACATCATATATTCAGATTATTAGCTAATTAAGCAAGACAAGTCAGGGTTTGCATATCAGTACTACATCTGGAGAAGCACTGGAAGATATGAATAGAAAACTACGAACTGCACTTAATTGATTGCAATTTATATGTATCCAAAAGAACTATTATTGAACCTGCAAAGGACTAGCCTTACCTCAATATCCTGCACAGAGGCACCATTGAAAGAATTCCCAACATCATGGGAGGCTGAATTTTCAGATCCAGTACTGAAATCACAACACCATATAAGGAAGCAATCGTAATAATATCGATTTGAAGCAGACCATAAAATCAGACTATTAATAAATCTTACATTGGTGTTGTGTTGACATCGAGCAAAGCAACAGGAGTACCAATACTTTCTGGGACAAAAGCAGGTAAGGGAGTGAGATTGGAAACACCTGCTGCAGTGGTTGCAGAAGAATTTACAACAGGAGTAGTTGATGATCCAGAAATTGTAATAAGCGGAGCATTAACAACAGGTGTAACCAGAACAGGGCCTACGCCAGATGTTGCAACAGTAGTTGATGCCTGTTCAGTTGATGAGAGTGGAGTAGCTAGTGCATCAACCATTTCTGACTGCGTTCCCTCCGTAGCTGCAACAACTTCTGACTGTGATTCCTGTGTAGCTGCTTTTTCAGCTTGTTCACGTGCTAACCGGTAGCATTTACTCAGAATGAGACCAGGAAGAATGGGGAAAAGGGTAATAAGTCAAGTAACAAGTCTTTGCTGGCAAACCTTCAATTCGTCAGGAATGGACCATTTAGATTGCTTTGTTATCTTATTATAGTAATACCTGCAGAAGTCCACCCCAAGATGATTAATGACCAAGTAACAGATATTAAAAGACATAATTCAACATTGCTAATTTAAAGGGTGATTTTTAAATGTACTTTCTACCCTCTGCGGTTGTGAACTCTTTCCAAGTGGTAGAAGCGTCAGCTCTCTGTCAAAGTAGAAATTATTAATGTATTAGACAAATTTGAAAATGTATTCACTACTTAGATAGGACACCCGTCAACTTACAATATCAATCTTCAGATTAAATAAAATCATTAATATAACTAAAGGTTATAAAAATGAATAAGAATGAATAAACAATATCTACTAAATAATAAGGCAACCCATGAAGTAATGATACACTTAGAGCAATGTCAATACTAAATATAATTATGGAATAAGAAAGGTTATCAGGAAAAATATATATATATAAACTAGCACCAAAGTGCCAGTGAAAGGGAAAATAAATGAATTAAGTATAAAAAGTGAACATGGCAATATCAGAACCTAAATACATGACTCCTTGCAAGTATATGTGTGTGCACACTGTGCCATCACTTCAGCCACACACATAAACATGTCTGACAGAAAATTGAAACAACACAAACCACGAGTAAAGTAAAGAAGCAAGAAAAATATTTAGTAATAAAAGTAATTGTATTTAAGTCACCCAATTAAGCCTGAATAAAAGTAAGGACACCCAGGAAAAAATACACATTCCACTTATCTAATAAATGAGTCACTCTCTGAACTACTGGGAAACAAACCTAGAATTCTCACCAGGAGTTACCGAATTAAGTGGGAAGTCCTCAACCACAGACTTGGCCAAAGACAATTAGTCTGGAAGCTCCCCCAATTAATGATATTCCCTGCTAGACTACACTTAGACAAATTAACCACCGTCCCAGAAACATCCTCAAACACTTGAAGAATTGTTCACACATTTTTAGCCCCTCACCTCCTCTAGACCCACTGCATAGCCGCAAAAAAGCCCAGACTCCCCAAATCATCCTGCTCAAAATATCAACTAAAGTAAATAAGAGAAGCAACAGGAGGCCACACCATTTTCACACCAGCAGCCTATCCTAACACCCCAACTAAAGAGGGACTTGTATACAGGAAATTAGCATTGCAAGAAAGATAATTTTGTTCTGATCGTCCATCTCCAATTTTTTACCCAGCAAGAGATAAGGAAGCACTCCAAGATAAAGGAAGTCAGTACAGAACTAACAAGAATACACCACCCAAAGGAGTCAGAGCAAGATATGCAGTAAACCAATTTACAAGAAGGAGTTAAATGTTTGTATAATTTTGGTCTGTGCATATAAAACTGCATAAAGTAAAACATAACCTTGAATTAATATGTTGCAGGTATTAAATTATAAAGGCCTTAATCTAGCATATAAGCATAAAGCTCTCTAACCTAAAACCAATTTGCAATGGGTAGAGTTGGCCACATAACCTTGAGCTGCAGGTATTAAATTATAAAATGGGCCTCATTCTAGCATATAAACATAAAGATCTCTACCCAAAACCAATTTGCAATGGGTAGAGTTGACCCTAGTCAATATATACTAGTTAACACGATATATTTTCTCAAGGAATTTGAAGTGGGACAAATTATATACTCTAACAGCATGTCTTTCCCGTAGTAATTGTAAGGATCAAAACTTTACAAAAAAAATGTAAGGATCATAAATAATATAATGACAGGCATGACTCGTGAAGAAATTATGCAAAAAAGGAAAATAGGACAACCAAATAAACAGGTACAGCAGGGGGAACAGCTAAAATTTCAATAACTGGAGTACATTCTTGAAGGTTTTGTAACCAATGGAATGGAAACAAATCATCGCAAAAGTTAAACTATGAAGGCAACAACAAAATTAAGAAAAAGGTGTAAAAACTGTGGGAAAAGAAAAACATAATCTCATCATGAAGAACAGATGTCAAGACATATCTCCTCTACATGAGGGAGCAAAAAGAGCCTACAGAAGAAAATCCTCAACAAGGAATAATTTAAACAACACCTCAGTATGTTCCTGGCTTGCTTTTTTCTTCTATTTTTTGGGGGGGGTAGTTGTGTCCATGTATTTTTGGTTGGGGTTTTTTGGTTTTCATATTTTCTTTGGTATACGTTGTGTACGTGTTTGCATTTTTCTAATCCAAAAAAATTACTCATTAAAAAAAGGTAATACCAGACTTTACTTTAAAATAAAATGCTACAAGAGAGATCGAAATTATCATTGCATACTAATTCATACCTCTGGATATGAGCAAACTGTGTACCTGTATATGCCCATACAAACCAATAATCATCAAGATCAACCAAGTCATTTTCCACAAAGATGTGTGCGGCAGACAGTACTATTGTTAAACAAGTTCAAAATTAAACTATAAAGCAGATG
Source organism: Hedera helix (assembly GCA_947179155.2). Classification (NCBI taxonomy): domain Eukaryota; kingdom Viridiplantae; phylum Streptophyta; class Magnoliopsida; order Apiales; family Araliaceae; genus Hedera; species Hedera helix. The sequence continues at coordinate 14,263,266 of OX359283.1, read as the reverse complement.
CGTGTATGTTACTAGTTTTTTTTTATCGAGTAAAAAGGGGGCAGTTATTTTTAATTACTCTTCTGTTATAAATTTTTTATAATAAGAGAGTAGGGGGAAATGTTGGGATATAATTATTTGAGGCCCGATTTAGGTCCATGCCCAAATTATTTTTATTAAAGACCTGGATATGATTCAGTCTATATCCACATTGCACGTTGGGCCTGGTGTTGAGGCCGACCCATTGCATTATATTTTTTGGCGGCTTATTATTTTAGAAATGTCAAAGTCCATATTTATATATGATTAAGTTTTTTGATATAGGAGTGATAAAGAGATTTAATTTAGTAATGACTTAATCAGTTATGAATTATAGTTATAAGGGGATTCTGTTAAGGGCTTTCACTTCTAATTGGTCTCGAGCGAGCATAACATCTATAAAGACAACCCTAAGCAGGGAATCATGGTATATTCAATTACATACAGAATTTTACTATTTTTTTAGTAGTTTTATCCCTCTATTATTATCGTTTTTGGCCTGCACTGATTCTCACACCGAAGTTATCCCCCGACAACTGTTGGGTGCCAAACCGTATGCATGACAAATCAACACTTACACGCAAGTGCACGTGGTCAACAAGTAATATAGAATAAGTAAAGTATCGTTCCCACGATGACTGAATTATAGTTAAACTATCAAGCAGCAGTTTTATAACTATTTCGGTTTCTTTAAACAGTGGTCAATCAAATCAAGGAATTGTGAATTAAATCTAAGTTGTGAAAATTAAAGACAACTAAATAACAAACGAATTAAGTAGACAAATGAGGCATGTGATTATAACTTCACCTAGGGTGTCATTCAACTGCGCTACTTCTTGTTAAACTTAACTGATTATCTTGGAATGTTAGTCGAAAACACGAAACTAAAGCATGACCAACTCTCGTTGCATCATACCTATATCCAACCCAGATCCGACCCAAAGGGCAACAGAACGGGAAAGAACACCCAAGTTAATTAAATCACTATATTTCTATGTAACCTAGAGAAAAATGGGTTTAAGCACAAGTTTTCAAAAGACTACGTGTGGTGCTTTGGTATATGTCTATCCTTAGCACTAATCATGCAATCCAACATCATGTGAAATCATGAACACAAGTTGACATGGTCGGTTCTAAACTCACACTCCCCATCTCGGTTCCGTGTGAGTTAACATGGTAATTGGTGATCAAGCAATTAAGCAATTAAAATAAACCACATTAGACAATCCCTACATAATCATTTAGCCACAACACGGAAGCATAACAAATTGAACTAAACCCTAGGTTTCATTATAATCCCATAAAAGAAGTTAGTTCATAATAGAAATAACAACCATCATCCACAAATGTTCATACATTGAAGCTACAAATGAAAAGAAAGAGAAAACAAAGGTTAAGAAATGCAAAGCTCGGTTTCTCTTCTTCAAATCCGGAGTTTCAAGGATGACACAATGCTTCAAACTTCCAAAGTTCAGCCTTAAGCTTAACTACTCTAGATAGATCAAAAGGAACAAGAGAGAACAAAGAAAACAATGAATAAAAATGAACAAGAAGCTCTCTCATCTTCCTTATAACCTAGCTTTTTTCTATCTCCCTTCTCTTAGTCTGATAGTACTGTTATATAGAGCCTCGGTCGCTTCTTTTCGATCACTGTAGCAGGGAGCTTTTAATTGACCCGTTTAAAAAGTCATAGCAAAATTTTGGTACGAAGGACCGGCGCAGCTGCGCCGTTTTTGTACTGAAATGAGGCACAGCTGCGCCTGACGGTAAGCAGAGAGCAGACAGAGGAATGGCGTAGTTGCGCTGTATTTGTGAAGGAATTGGGCGCAGCTGCGCAGTGCACCAGTCATGCAGTCTGGGCTCAATCTTCTGCAGCATCCAATATTCGCAAATCATACCCACATTGAACCAATTTTGTCCTGAAATATTGTACTTCTTCCCCCCCCCCCCCTCCCGCACATGTTCTAGTCTAAAACAAGCCAGTTTGTCCACAAGTAGACGGAACAGACAAAAAATAAGCTATGGAACATGAAACCTACAAAATAGACATAAAAGCATGAATAGTAATGAAAACTAATGAGAACTAGCGAAAGTTATAGCGAGTTGGCATCGAAATAGTAGGTATAAAACCTACTTATCAAATACCCCCAAACTTAACCCGTTGCTTGCCCTCAAGCTACACAATAAAGAAATTGTACAAACAATCTGAAATGCAAGCTAAGCTAAAAATGCAGTCTACACTACATGCCTACGAATCCACATCAGCCAGTACAAAGCTTAATTGAGCAACCTTAGAGGAGTTGTAATGATCAATAAATATAGCATCCAACCAAGAAACAGTCAGTAGGTCATATCAATCGACAATTCCACAACCTATTATTACTGATACAGTGTGTTGTGTGCTTGGCTACCATTAAGGTTGATATAATGCAAATATTGTCATAATGCGCTTCTTAGAGGGAAAATCACATTCCTAACTCAAGAAAGACGATAAATAGAAAAACTGTTAGCTACGGCTTCACATCAACCAATAACAGGGTTATTCGGAATTAACCAGCTTTATATACAACCACGAGAGCATTATTTGCTCTTTCTCGTGTTTACACCCGGCTGTGCAATGCCTAGTCCTATTAGGCTTCGAAGATACCCATATAGCGAGCTTTTGACCAACGACTCCCAAACCAGTCGGCTTTAGGGCGCTAGGTATAAAGACACCCCTACGGGCCTATTAACTCGAGTATCAACGGCCACAGAACTAAACTAGCCAGCGTGTTTATTATTATTAATTTTTTTTTCTCTTATCCCCCAAACTTGATTTCTATGTTGTCATAGCCAACACAACCCATTCACCAAATTTCTATTGTTTTAACAAAAATTTTCCACCAGAAGACAATTATGTACATATTTAGATTACACCAAATAAAATAATTACACATAAAGTGCTATCCGGTTATATCAGAGTCAAACAAGTTAGGATTCATAAATCAACATGATACTATAACTATGACTCAATTTTCAACCCCGTTACTTAATCAAGCAAAACCGAGTATCATCATAGGCCAATATGACTTTGACCGAACAAGACGATAAGATTCATGCAATAAGATGCAATTAATCTACATGCAGTACGAGAAATAAATATGATGCAATTTTTTTTAATATTTTTTTAACAAATTAAACTAAATGCAATGCAACTAAAAATAAACTTAATTTAAATGACAAGCAAAATAGAATAATAAATATGACATAGCAAAACATGACATGCACCCAATACCCCCAAACTTAAATGTTACAATGTCCTCATTGGTGATAAGGGTGAGAGAGAAAACTCCCCTAAGCCTCGGGTGGCGTATCTGGCGATGGGTACAAGCCTCCCTGCCCGAAGGTCGGGAACTGTGAGTCCGCGCCTAACTGAGAGATTGCACTAGTCAATGCCGCTGAAAAGTCGGCAATATATGATCTGAAGTCCGTGTGCATAGCGTCCATACGCCTCTGCAAGAGACGCATCTCTCTATCATGCCTAGATACAAAATCAGGAGGTAGCCATCCGGCCTGTGGCTCATCAGCTACCACGTCCTGCTCCTCAATAACATCTTCCCTTATGAATCCAAAGCCCCTTGGATGCGATCTCATACCCTTCCAGACCGTGAGCTTCTCAATGGCGGTATGATCAATATCCTTCAACGGCAACTAAGAGGTCTCCTCGCCCCACTCCACTTGTGCTGCTCGACATAACTGTGTAATAATGGAGGCATGAGGGATTCCGCCCGAAGTACTGGCCCTCATGAACTTAAGCATGGAGTGATGGATGATGTATCCTACATCCATACTTTGACCTTTACAAATGCCATATAAAATCACCGCCCTTTCCTTAGTCACGTCCTGATGGTGGCTCGTAGGCAATATGCTTCCACATATGAAACTGTACCAGGCCTTGGCATATCTGCTCAAAGTCGTCTGAGGGAAATGCACCTTTTTATCCGTGCCTGGCCTAGTCTTCTATTCCGCACCGGTCCTGCACATCTCCTCCATCAGGGTGTCAAAATTATTCTGGAATCGCAGTTCTTGCGTCCACTGAATTGCTTCATCGGTCAGGGCCGGCATCCTGAACAGTTCGTGAATGGCTCGAGGGGTGTAGTCTACCTGCTTTCCCCTCACATACGAAATTCCATTCTGAGTCTCTCGGGCATTAGCGTAGAACTCCCTCACAATTGACATTGGCGCAGCTATGGGCGTTTCCACAAACAATACCCACCCACGGCTCTTAATCTGTTACAGCATCCCTCCATCCTCAAAACTGGGCTTGAGGTCCCTTTCTAACACAAACGACTTAGTAATCATGACGTCCCAATAATAATGTCGTGCAGAAAGGTTGACAAACCTGGATAAATCTAGCGTGTTTCTGTCATCACCATCTCCCCCCGCATCACTACTAGCCGACGAAGAAGATGGGGTACAAATGTGCTTAGGCATTTTGAAAATGCTAGGGCTAGATGTAGTTTCTCTGTAAAAAGCAGTTCTCAACCTTGAAGAATCCCCAAACTTGCTTCACACAACCCTATTGTTAGTAATCTGATTATTTGCTCGAATAGGAGAGAGAAAATGGTGTGAAATGTGGATTCTATAGTTGGAGATTATTGGGCAAAGGTGTGATAAGAAATGGGTAAGGGAAATGAGGGTTTGATATTCTGTTATATCTCTCGTGCTCTACAGTGGAAGGAAATAGGGAACTGAAATGATTTAAGGTGGAGAGGGAAATCAATCGATCGGGTTTTAAACACATCTCAAAAACTGAAACTGGCGTTCTGCGCAGCTGCGCCGAAATTGTAAGGGAAAATGGCGCAGCTGCGCCTTCCCCTAGCTTGAAAAATCTGCTCTGCTACCCTGCGCAGCTGCGTCTATAGGTAGTGTAAAACAGGCGCAGCTGCGCCGTCTGCCAGTCAGCCCAAAACTGAGAGCCTTCTTTTTCTCTAATCAAGCATGCTAATTCAGTACAAACTCCTCCTAAAAGAAATCGCAAAAACAAAATTCAAATCTCCAAGAGTATTTCACACGTTAAGCTTAACAATATCATAATTCAAAGATTAATCAAATAGAGATTTAGACAAAAAGTGGGGTGCCTCCCAACAAGCGCTTAGTTATAGTCGTAGTTCGACTGTTCTTCGGTTCATTCTGCCTCCTCGATGGCAATTGAGGACTGTTGGCGATCAAAGTCGCCTCCCCAATAATGTTTCAGATGCTGCCCATTGACCTTAAAGGGTTGTTCATGCTCTTTTCCCACAATTTCGATGACGCCATGAGGATAGACAATTTTGATTGTAAATGATCCTGACCATCGAGACTTAAGTTTGCCCGGGAAAAATCGAAGCCTGGAATTGAATAACAATACTTCTTGTCCCGACTCGAACTTTCTTTCGATAATTTTCCGATCATGCCGTCGTTTCACTTTCTCCTTGTACAATTTCATATTCTCATAAGCTCGCAGTCGAAATTCGTTTAACTCATTAAGTTGGAGCAGTCGCTGTTCTCCTGCGGCTGAGAGATCGAAATTCAGTTTCTTGATGGCCCAGTAAGCCTTGTGCTCTAATTCCAATGGGAGGTGACATGCCTTGCCATAAACCATCTGGAAAGGCGACATGCCAATGGGAGTCTTATAGGTTGTCATGTATGCCCATAATGCATCGTCAAGTTTCATTGACCAATCATTCCTTGACGGATTTACTATCTTTTCTAGAATTCTCTTCACATCCCGATTAGAAACTTCAGCTTGGCCACTTGACTGGGGGTGGCAGGCTGTGGCTACTCTATGCTTTACTCCATATTTGGCTAATAATGCTGTGAAGAGCCTGTTACAGAAATGACTCCCTCCATCACTGATGATTGCTCGAGGAGTGTCAAATCTAATGAAGATGTTCCTTTGAAGGAATTTCAGGACGACTCTGTCATCGTTGGATGGTAGAGCACTGGCTTCTACCCATTTCGAGACATAATCAACTGCCAAGAGAATATACAAATTGCCGGACGATGATGGAAATGAGCCCATGAAATCGATTCCCCAAACATCAAAGATCTCCACTTTCAGAATTGAATTTAATGGCATTTCATTTCGTCTGGAAATGTTACCCACTCGTTGACATCGATCACAGTTTTTTACAAACTGGTGGGCATCTTTGAATACAGTCGGCCATTAGAACCCTGCTTAAAGTACTTTAGCTGCGGTTCTTTCCGTCCCATAATGACCTCCATAGAGAGAAGAATGGCATGCATGCAGTATACTGGTCGTCTCATTGTGAGGGATGCATCTGCGAATTATCTGATCTGCACACTGTCTGAACAAGAAAGGTTCATCCCACAGGTAACTCTTTACTTCATGGAAAAACTTCTTCTTTTGCTGGTGAGTTAACTCTGGTGGGAGAACATTACTTACTATAAAATTGACAAAGTCAGCATACCAAGGAATCTCTGAGGTCACAGTGAAGAGCTGCTCTTCGGGAAAATACTCATTTATAACCGCCTTGTCCTTCCTATCCTGCTCCGGATTTTCTAATCTAGAAAGATCTGCCACTTGGTTTTCTGAACCCTTCTTGTCTCGAATTTCCAGATCAAACTCTTGGAGAAGAAGAATCCATCTAATAAGTCTAGGCTTTGCATCTTTCTTGGAAATCAGATATCTAATAGCCGCATGATCAGTATAAACCACAAATTTTGTTCCAATGAGATATGACCTAAATTTGTCGAAAGCGTATACAACCGCTAATAGTTCTTTCTCGGTGGTGGTGTAGTTTAGCTGAGCATCTGTTAAGGTCTTGCTGGCATAATAGATAGCATGAAAGATCTTTTCTTTGCGCTGACCCAACACTGCCCCAACTACATAATCGCTAGCATCGCACATCAATTCGAATGGTACAGACCAATCCGGTACTACAATTACGGGTGCTGATGTTAGTTTTGTCTTCAAAAGCTTAAAGGCCTTTAAACAGTCTTCGTCAAATTTGAATTGGACCTCCTTTTCTAATAGGCTACATAAAGGCTTGGATATTTTGGAGAAGTCCTTGATAAATCGTCTGTAAAAGCCCGCATGACCTAAAAAACTACGCACCCCCTTAACAGTTGTAGGTGGTGGCAATTTCTCAATTGTCTCCAGTTTTGCCTTGTCAATCTCCAATCCTTTTTCTGAGACTTTGTGCCCAAGAATAATTCCTTCCTGTACCATGAAATGACATTTTTCCTAGCTTAGAATCAGATTCGTCTCTATACAGCGTTTCAACACAAGAATCAAGTTCTCTAGACACAACTCAAAGGAATCCCCGAATACAGAAAAATTGTCCATGAAGACTTCCACATTATGCTCCACCATGCCAGAAAAGATGGCCATCATGCACCTTTGAAATGTTACTGGTGCTTTGCAAAGCCCAAAGGACATTTGTTTGAGCGCAAACGTCCCGTAGGGGCAAGTGAAGGTTGTCTTTTCCTGGTCCTCAGGTGCAATAGTTATCTGATTATACCCCGAGTAGCCATCCAGGAGACAGTAGTACTCGTGACCCGCCAGTCTATCCAACATTTGGTCAATAAACGGCAATGGAAAATGATCTTTTCTTGTTGCTTTGTTTAGCTTTCTGTAATCCATACACACCCTCCAACCAGTCACTGTCCTTGTTGGTATCAACTCGTTATGCTCATTCTTCACGATTGTCATCCCTCCTTTCTTGGGCACACATTGGACAGGGCTCACCCATGCACTATCGGAGATAAGATATATGATCCCAGCATCTAGTAATTTCAGAATCTCCTTCTTAACAACCTCTTTCATAATGGGGTTGAGCTTTCTCTGATGCTCCACAGTCGGCTTGTTGTCATCTTCCATTAGAATCTTGTGCATACAGAAGGACGGACTAATACCCTTGATATCGGCGATTGTCCATTCGATAGCTTCCTTGAATTATCTCAAGATTCTTATCAGCTTACTTTCCTGTAAAGGGGTTAGTGCAGATGCAATAATCACAGACAAAGTATTTGAATTACCCAAATAAGCATACCTGAGATGTGATGGGAGCGGTTTAAGCTCAAGAGTAGGAGGTACCTCCAAGGATGGTTTCAAACGATCTGGAAGCTCTTCTACATTTTCTAACAACTCAACAGGTATCTTGCATATGTTCATCTGTGGTAGTGCCTCCAGCTCTTGGAGACAGTCAACCATCCCCGACTCATCATTGTCACTGTCACTATCCTTCACCAAGGTAGTTTCCATCGGATCCTTACTCGCAATTTTAAGAAACTCATCTTCCACCACCCTTTCTACCACATCCATTCGGAAGCATTCTTCTTCATCGGTAGGGAATTTCATTGCCCGGAACACATTGAAAGTTATTATTTGGTCCTAGACCCTCATTGTTAATTCTCCATTTTGTACATCGATGAGAGTTCTCCCCGTAGGTAAAAATGGTCTCCCCAAAATGATGGGAATATCCTTGTCCTCTTCATAGTCTAGGATAATGAAGTCCGCGGGGAATATGAACTTGTCAACTTTAACCAGAATGTCCTCCACAATCCCTCTTGGATATGTAATAGATTTATCTGTGAGCTGTAGGGATATGTTTGTGGGCTTTGGTGCAGGAAGTCCCAATTGTGTGTAAATTGACAACGGCATGAGGTTAATGCTTGCTCCTAAGTCACATAAGCATCTGTTGAAAGACACACTCCCTATCTCGCATGAAATGGTGAAACTACCTAGATCTTTCAGTTTAGGAGGTAGTTTTCTTTGTAAGACCGCACTACATTCCTCAGTTAAAGCCACAGTCACAAAGTCTTCCAATCTCTTCTTTCGGGACAGAATTCCTTTCAGAAACTTAGCATAGCTCGGCATCTGTTCCAAAGCTTCTGCAAACGGTATGTTTATTTGCAGCTTTTTGAAAATTTCAAGGAACTTAGCGAATTGCTTGTCCATTTTCTATTTCTGAAGCCTTTGTGGAAAAGGTATTGGGGGATAGACTCGTGTGTGAGTAACCGGAGGCTTTTCTGGTTGATCCTTATTTCCTGATTCCGTCTCCACAACACCTTCCTCTTTTTCCTTAGAACTTTCTGCACCAACTGAGTCTGAGGCAGGGCGCAACTGCTCTGTTTCCCTTTGTACTTTCGGCTCATTCGCGCCAGTTGGCAAAAACTGTTTTCCGCTTCTAGTTATGACCACTTTGCAGTGCTCCTTTCCCTTTCTTCGTGGGTTTTCTTCTGTATTGCTTCAAAGAGATCCTTGAGGTCTGTTTGCCAGCAAATTAGCCATTTGGCCCACTTGGTTCTCTAAATTTTTGATGGCTGCAGACTGACTCTTTATTAACACATCATTGCTATCCATGTATTTCAGCATTAACTCTTCTAAATCTGGCTTTCTCTCTGGTTGGGAAGGTTGTGCTACATGTTGGTGATTCTGAAATCCCGGAGGATAGTGTGATCTTGGAGCTTGTTGATGGTTCTGATTATTGCTCCATGACGAGTTTGGGTGATTCCTAGCTCCAGGGTTATAAATATTCTGATACTGATTCGGTTGTCTCTGGTAGCTACTCACAAACTGTACTGCTTCCGAGTTGATAGCACATTGCTCTGTAGGATGTGCCCCTGCACATAGCTCACAAACATAAGCTACCTGTTGCACTTTAGTATCCGCAATAGCATCAATCTTCTTGGACATTACTGATAATTGAGCTGCTAAGGCTGTGATAGCATCTACTTCTATAACCCCGACCACTTTTGGTTGATTTAGCCTAGAAGTAGGCCATTGATCATTGTTGGCAGCCATAGTTTCAAGCAGCTCATATGCCTTATCAAAATTCTTTGCCATAAATTCCCCTCCAGATGCTGCGTCTATGCTAGTCCGAGTGTTAACACTCAAACCACTGTAATAGGTGTTCATCTGCATCCATTGGGGTAATGCATGATGCAGGCATCTTCTTAACAACTCTTTAAATCTCTCACATGCTTCATATAATGACTCTCCATGTTGTTGCGCAATCATAGAAATGTCATTTCTCATTTTATTGGTCTTTGCAGGAGGAAATAATTTCTTCAAAAATTTCTGCGCCAAATCTTCCCACGTAGTAATTGACCCCGGAGGTAATGAGTGAAGCCAACTCTTTGCCTTATCTCTCAGTGTAAATGGGAAGAGTCTAAGTCTCACTGCATCATCCGTTACTCCATTGAATTTGAACGTATCACAAATCTCCAAAAAACTCAGCAAGTGATCATTTGGATCATCATTGGCCATTCCCCCAAACTGTACTGAATTTTTCACCATTTGAATGGTACTCGGTTTAATTTCAAAGGAAAGAGCTGTGATTACCGGCCTTGTGATACTTGCTTGCAATTCATTTATTCGCGGCATTGCATAATCTCTTAATGGCTTGGGTGCCTCTTGTTCTTCCGCCATGATTTCTGGCGGTTCAATTCCCTCTTGACTGTCAGAGCTAACCTCCACTTGTTGAACTCGTATATTAATGTTGTCGTTGCAAGCCAACAACTTACGTTTCTTTGATCGAGTTAACATGCACAAGTCACAAGTACCTGAAACCAAAGAAATATATAAAAAGAATTAAGGTAAGAAAAGATTGTTTAACTAAACCAATCTAATTTAAACCGACGATGAAAGTAATAAAAACTATTCAAAATCCTCGGCAACGGCGCCAAAAACTTGTTGGGTGTCAAACCGTACGCATAACAAATCAACACTTACACGCAAGTGCACGTGGTCAACAAGTAATATAAAATAAGTAAAGTATCATTCCCACGAGGACTATGAATTGGTGTTAAACTATCAAGCAACAGTTTTATAACTATTTCGGTTTTTTTAAACAGTGGTCAAGCAAATCAAGGAATTGTGAATTAAATCTAAGTTGTGAAAATTAAAGACTACTAAATAGCAAACGAATTAAGTAGACAAAGGAGGCATGAGATTATAACTTCACCTAGGGTGTTATTCAACTACGCTACTTCCTGTTAAACCTAACTGATTATCTTGGATTGTTAGTCGAAAACACGAAACTAAAGCATGACCAACTCTCGTTGCATCATACCCATATCCAACCCAGATCTGACCCAAAGGGCAATAGAACGGGAAAGAACACCCAAGTTAATTAAATCACTATATTTCTATGTGACCTAGAGAAACGGGTTTAAGCACAAGTTTTCAAAAGACTACGTGTGGTACTTTGGTATATGTCTATCCTTAGCACTAATCATGCAATCCAACGTCATGTGAAATCATGAACACAAGCTGACATGGTCGGTTCTAAACTCACACTCATCCCGGTTCCGTGTGAGTTAACATGGTAATTGGTGATCAAGCAATTAAGCAATTAAAATAAACCACATTAGACAATCCATACATAATTATTTAGCCACAACACGGAAGCATAACAAATTGAACTAAACCCTAGGTTTCATTATAATCCCATAAAAGAAGTTAGTTCATAATAGAAATAACAACCATCATCCACAAATGTTCATACATTGAAGCTACAAATGAAAAGAAAGAAAAAACAAAGGTTAAGAAATGCAAAGCTCGGTTTCTCTTCTTCAAATCCGGAGTTCCAAGGTTGACACAATGCTTCAAACTTCCAAAGTCCATCCTTAAGCTTAACTACTCTAGATAGATCAAAAGGAACAAGAGAGAACAAAGAAAATAATGAATAAAAATGAACAAGAAGTTCTCTCCTCTTCCTTATAACCTAGCTTTTTTCTATCTCCCTTCTCTTAGTATGATATTACTGTTATATAGAGCCTCGATCACTTCTTTTCGATCACTGTAGCAGGGAGCTTTTAATTGGCCCATTTAAAAAGTCATAGCAGGATTTTGGTACGAAGGACCGGCGCAGCTGCGCCATTTTTGTACTGAAATGGGGTGTAGCTACGCCTGATGGTAAGCAGAGAACAGACGAGGAATGGCGCAGATGCGCCGTATTTGTGAAGGAATTGGGCGCAGCTGCGCCGTGCACCGGTCATGCAGTCTGGGCTCAATCTTCTGTAGCATCCAATCTTCGTGCAAATCACACTCACATCGAACCAATTTTGTCCTGAAATATTGTACTTCTCCCCCCCTCCCCCCGCGCACAGGTTCTAGTCCAAAACAAGTCAGTTTGTCCACAAGTAGACAGAATAGGCTAAAAATGAGCTATGGAACATGAAACCTACAAAATAGACATAAAAGCATGAATAGTAATGAAAACTAATGAGAACTAGCGAAAGTTATAGCGAGTTAGCATCGAAATAGTAGGTATAAAACCTACTTATCAACGACCCAAGCCGTCAAATTTTGGTTTGACAATTAACTATTTCCTGTGCAGGTTTTTCGTATTTTAGTGATTTTAGTGGGTGAACAAAATCAGGCGTTAACATCAGTAATGTGATATTTAATTATTTGAAAAAAAATTGTTGAATTTTTGGCAAATTAGTGTTTTAGCAAATGGATTATTATTGAAGAATTCTTTATTGCAGATTTGTTTATTACAAATGAGTGTTTATTGCAGACTTGGTTAATGGGATTTTACATTTTTGTACCTTCACTTTAACTTGGTTTGTTTTTAAAATTGTGACCTAACAAAAGTCTCTCTTTCTCATAAAAAAAATGTTTTCCAGTACGTATACGTTCAATTAGTTTTGAACTTAAAACCACATCAAATGAAAATCGCACCACACATTTCAAAACAGCAACACACCAATCACAAGTAATTTCATGTTCGATTTTGAATTTGTCAAATCGCATCTAAGCGGTTTCATGTACGGTTTGGACTTTCAACCGCATCATACTCTATGCTAGGTACAATGAAATTTTGAAATTTACAGTGCAATTTTATTTGATATGGTTTCGATTTTAAAATTAATTGAACACACACACACACACACACACACACATACATACATACATACATACATACATATATATATATATATATATATATATAATTTTGAATTAATAAAATAAATGGTTCTAGTCACATAAAAAAATTTAAAAAATATATCGTTTTCATAAGAAAGGAGATAATGACTTTGAATTGGTGTGGTGCGGCTTGAACGGCGTGGGAAAGTCCAAAAATCGTAACTAAACCGCACATGTATTTTTCAACCATTCTAATACTGTCATATACGCTGAAAACATTGATACGGCTCAATCGAAGCAGTTTAGTCAATTTTTAGTACAATTTCGGGGCCAAATTTGGTTTCTTTTTCAGCCTTACTTATATTCGTGTAAACTTTATTTATTAAATAAAGAATTTAATTATATAATCAAGAAAATTAGGTTTATTATCAAAAATAAAAGTTATTTAAAGTGATTAAAATATACTCCATATATCATATTTCAACTAGTATAAAGCGGGTACAAAGCACAATCTATTTAAGCTTGTTGTTGATAATGCTATTTAGATAATTTTTAGTTTGGATTATGCGTAGAGATGGGAGATGGGAGATGGGAGATGGGAGATGAGAGAAGCGAAGGTTGATTAGGGTTTGGTATCTCTTTTTAGTTTTTTTTATTAATAATTTTTTAAATTATTATTTTTAAAATACATAAGATGGGAAGATAGAGATAAAAAAGAAGGAAGAAGTCTATTAGAATTGAATATGTTTTATTTATTTATTTTATTGGTGGAAGAAGTTAAAATATATTGGAGTCTATGTTTATTTTGTGAGAAGAAACTCTCCGTTATTACCTTTATATATTATATAGATTAGAGCAATTATTAGTTTACTACTTTTATATATTATATAAATCAGAGAAATTATTAGTATATATCTAACTATGTTACAATTATAAAGTTGTCTCCTCAAGTTTATGTTTTCTAGTTTTCTAATTTGTTTCAATTTTTTTAAAAAATTAATAATAATTAACTAAAAGACTCCGAATCTTTTTCGATATATAAACAAAATTGCTATGAAAGAGTCCATAATTAAATGTTGTGAACCCACTTAAAATCTTTACTGAATTATGATCGGCGTCATATTAGCAAATAAACTTACTCGTGCATACTCAACTGTAAGGATATTGTTATTCAGCCACTAAATAAGGTATTTTTATTTACTTAAAGTAATATAACAAATTGAAAAAAATAAAATTTGACGAATAACTTAACAAATTACTGTGGAGTTTTAGGGAACATTGGTAAGATTTTCTCCACAAAAGAATGAATATGAATTAAACAAACAAAAAAACAAGGTCATTAAATTTATGCAAATGCAACAACTACTAAAGTACAAACATTAATTCGGAACGCATTCTTCATGTCGTATTTGGAAAAAAAGAAGAAATTGGATATTAATAGTTTCTTTCTTGTTTGCTTGGGACAAAAAAAGATAAAGGAAATACTTGTAAAGAATAATGCGTTGTTTTTTCAAAATTTATAAAGGATTTGAAGAAAAGAAAGTATAGTTTACCCTTAGTAATTAATGTTAAATAAATAATTATGTGTGATAAGTAATATTGTTTAAAAGTAATATTAACTTCGTTCTTAGTAGATAATTAATAATTCTATTATTTAATAATTTAAAAATACTTAATAAATTTGTATTATTAGTTATTAGAATGAAAATATAAGCATATGTATTAGTCTATTTAAATTTGTGAACTGATCAACCAGAGTATAATGGGCGTTTCTGACATTTCTCTCTTCCTTAAAAATAAAAATTAAAAGTTAAATAAGACTATTATTTAGACGTACGGTTTTTTTTTCTTAGAATGGAAAGAAAATAAACTGTTGAACTAGCAGAATTGCTCATGATATAACATAATAATGACTTGGGACTGCCATAAACTGACCCGGTTTGGCATTGAACACCAAAATTTACAAGTATTTATTGGATACTTGATTAATTCAGCTGCATAACCCACAAAATTAATATTTACACCAGAAGGCATAAAGAAGTAACTCAAAAGCATAATGCAGAGGGGGAAATTGTTTCTGAAATTACTTGTCAATCCATCCCATCTTTATATAATTAAACACCATAATACAATCAATATTATCCATATAAATCATTTAATAGTTAAAAGAAAAAAGAAAATAAAACTACTTCAATTTTCAATCATCGAACTTCATAAGTGAAGCCATTTCTCTCTGTGATTTTGAAGTAGGAAGCTGAGAAATCCTAACAGTACTATCATCCCTCACACTACAGGAACTCTTGCATGAAAAAAGAGACATTTTTTTCTTACCCCTTCTACCACTTTTGCTCTTTGTGCACTCCTTATATGCCTTTAAAAAAGGGTCATCTTGCTCTTTATAAAGCCCCCTCCTAGAACCACTTCTCAATGGAGGAGCTTGAAAAGCACATGGGGGCAGAGGAATATTTTGCAAATCATGAAAACCCGAACTCAAACTTGCCCTTTTGTTTTCTGGCGGCAGACAGGGCGGTGGTGGCAACTTCACCATCACGTCAGACCCCATGTCAACAGGGTGGTCTTTGGGTGTTTCTTTGCTAATACCAGGCTCGTTTTCCCAAGAAAAGGGCACATTCCCTTTTGATTGAACCTTATTAATACTCATCTCAATTTTTGTGGAAATTAATTATGGGACAAAAGGGGCTTTAAATTGGGGATTTAGTTCATGCTGTCCATGTTGTCTAACGGCAGATGAAATTGGGAAAAGCAAATAAAATGTGAAGGAAGAGAGATGGTTTAGCTTTTGAACAAAAATAACAAGAACAGAAGATAAAGAATGGGTAAAGAAGACCTTCTTGTGGTCTACGTCAGAAAAGTATGCAGACAAGTTAAGTGACTACATGACAAGTTATTTGGAAAGCTTTGACCAAGCATTATGGGCCTATGGCCTACGGCTATTGGGGATTATAATAGCATTAGTGAGTTATACGTATACCTACTTGGATTGCTTCATTCTAATTTCATATATCATATTAATGCAAAATTGACACGGTTTCCAATAAAATATTTTAATAAATAAGTAACCTCTCCACAACACCCCCCATATATATATTTATGTACATTTTTCTATATGGCTACTTTATGTCATTGTACCGCAATTTTAATAATTATTGTGATGATAAAAAAATTAAAAATCATAATTTAGACGGTGAAAATCTCTTATTTTCTCCCATCTTTCTCTCTGATAAATAAAATCTTAACCTGCAAATTTATTTTTTTTAAGATTTGTGGAGGGTTTTTGTCTATGTTTGAAAAAACTCTCCCCTATATTTCTTATTTATTTTTATTTTACCTATTTGATGTGATTTAATCTTCTCCCCTTGTATATGTTTATTTTTTTTTCTTGAGTTAAAGTGATTTCTTCAATTGTATGAAAGAGTTTCTATATCCACTTGTATAGAAGATATATTATCAATGTGTTTATGGTAAATTTGTTTAGACTTGAATGCGAGATGATTATTGATTGTATGTTATTTGGATTCTCATAGTAAAGAATTGGTCATATTTATAATTTATACTAATATTTTTATATTTACATTTGAGGAGTGATTATGGCGTTCGCTAACTTTAGTTTAACTACACTAGACCTATTTTTTTGATTATAATCTATTAATTATTTTGAAAATGTTATGTTTGTATTTTTTTTATCCAAAAAACGTTTATAATTTAACCCAAGTTTGACTAATTATTCAGGTATATGAATGTGCTTTCCATGCGCGTTTAAAATTTACCGGCCATAACATTTTAAAACGAAAATGACTATTTTTCTTTCCAGGACAGAATGATGAAAGAAAAACTAAGATTAGGAATCACTTGTTGTCCAAATACTTGCTAAAAATAGAATACATGTTCTACTTTTCAACTACTACTTATTAAAATTGGTAAACACAATTATAACAATAGAATTATTAGTTAAAAAACAGAATCAATTCATTATTTAGCGATATCATGACAAAATTAACTAGCATATGGTATATATATATAAGGTATATATATATATATATTAGATTTATTAATTTATTTGAAGTACTTCATATTATGACAAAATAAACTAACATACATTTAAATATGTTTTCAATATGTTTTAACATTTAAAAGAGAAAAAAAATACTAGTAATTGTTTGTTTTCAAGATTTGCTTTTACATGTGTAAGGTGAAAGAAAAACTCACATTAGGAATCCACTTGATGCCCAAATGTTCGTTTGGTAACACTTTTCTTATTAATTATTGCTGTTATTATTTTATTTTTTTACTAATATTATCTCAAAATAGTAAGATAAAAATAGAGACGAGGGACATTACGGATAATTGGGTGAGCTATTGGCCTATCGCACAAATCATGTTGCGTACAAAATGATATTTATTTTATTTTTAAAAATAGTGTTATTTTAGAAGACAATTTACATAAAAATGTGAGATGTCTTTCACCTCCAGCGCTCTTAAATAATAAATATAAAAAACATACAATAATTATTTGTAGAACGTAAAGAATGTTACTTCTTACGTTTCAAAGTATAAGATCAAGTTTAATTTTTGTGAAGATAATTGAGATATTTTTATATTTAAAATTAATGTGATTTATTCAACTTTTTAAGGGAGTACTTTATATATATATATATATATTTCTTATTTATTTTAAAAACAAAGTTTTAGACTTTTAAAAATAAGGATCGAAACATGATGGCTTTTCAGATTGTAATTAATTAATGACTTCGCTATATTCTTTTGTATGTGAATACTAGAACTTACTAGTCAACTGCGTATCATGACAAAAATAACTAACCTATGTTTATTTAATCAAATAACTCAATAAAATAATCTAAATCATTGATTGCCCCATCTCAAACTTTTTTTTTTTTTCTTCGCTAAATACCATCTCAAACTTTGCTTTTGAACAAAGGCAAATTGCAGTACTATATATTATCCTGAACTTTATTTAATTAAAAATACACATTATTTATATTCACAGTTCCACATTAGAACAAATTAGAATCAAACAAATGTCTGCTGTCGCGTGTGTATTTCCTCAAACAGATATACAATTTCTATTTAATCTCGCTATCGGTCTACCAGAGGTTAGTCTAAAGTTTGGTGAGCTATTAAATTAAACACGTTTTGGACAGCCAAATCCATTTTGTCATCCCCAATTAATAGACTATTCGTCCCCAAAAAATAATTTTATTCGTAAAATTTATAAATACTAGGCTTATATTTATTTGTAGAAATGATGAATAGGATAAAATTAATTATACTAATTTATTACAACTACGAACTGTTTTATCTCACAATTAATCTGTTACTCAATTTCATAGATTATATTTTAACATTTTTAAGACTATTTAATGAGAGATTATAATCCTAAGTGAAAAAAAGATATCACATAATCTCCTGTTTTGAGATATCAAATGATATTAGAAACGATTACAAATAATTTATGGATCAAATAACAAACTAATGAGGGGATAAAATAGTTTGAATTAGGCCTGACAAAATGGATGCAAACTCAATTAGTGACCCATTTTTGCCTATATTAATCGGGTTTGGGTTGAGAGCCATAGAGTGAAAGTTATAAGCGGTCACCGTCCATATTCAGCCACATAATAATGGATGGATGTAAGTTGTTCATTGGATTTCAATTATATACTTACTTCAGAAGTTAGTTTATTTCGAAATTTATTTATTAAACTTTTAAATAATTTCATTTTTTGTCATTTTATATTTTATTTTTCTAAATTTTTTGTTTTCTCTTTTTAAAGTATTTATTCTCTCGCTCTAAAATTTTCATATTTAAGAGATATGGAGAAATAGAGAGAGTAGAAAAAAGGAGTAGATAAATAAAATTTTCATATTTCATACCGTATGCTTCACTAACAGTCTTACATTTATGACAAAGTTTACAAATAAGTCTTATATTTATGACAAAGTTTACATTATTTGTAGTAAAGATAAATCTGATACTTTTTTCTTCTTTTTGTACTTTTTTATTAGGATAGAAAGAAGTTATTACATCTATGTGATATTGGCAATATTTCATTATGTCTATGGGATGGTTACATTATGAGTAGTTAAATCATAGATGACAAATTTTAGAGAAATAGTATTTTAGAGAGAGAAATTAACAAATGAATAGTATTTTAGAGAGAAACAGATAGATGAATTTTTGTTATTGAAAATGCGATATATATATATATATACTAGAGATAACCCGATATATATATATATACTAGAGATAACTCGTGCCTAAAGTCACGGTGCAACTAAGATTTTTTGAACATGCTGATTTTTTTATGCTGATTTGAACCTGCTGATTTTTTGAACATGCTGAATTTTTTATGCTGATTTGAACATACTGTTTCATGCAGTAATGACTTTGAGTCTTTGGCAATAATTTTACTTTGATTGACCATTATAGGAAGTGTCATATTATTTCTGGCCCAAATCACAAATTGCGTATGGGAATTTTGCTTATTATTACGTAAGTAAAGGTTGGCTAAAGCAGGTACACATAGCTTGGTTAGGTTCAAAGGAGGAGGAGAAAAATGAAGCTCATATTTGGGGGCTTGGCTTTGATATATACGCAAGGGTACAAATTGATGTAGCCAACAAGAATCTTCCTATGGGAAGCAGCATGAACATCCAGGGTAGTATTTTATGTGTCAGGTGTTCAATTGAAGAAACAAAAAGAGAATGCAAAATTAGAGAAGAATAATGTCGAGCACAAAAAATTCAGAAAAAGAGCAAAGCAAGGATAAAAATAGAAAGAGTAGTCAGTTAGTTATTTCTAAAAATAAAAAGTCTTTTAATTTGTTTTCTTTTTACAGAGAATCCATGTGAATTCATATAGTTAGCTAAGCATTGTATTACAGATCATGATATGAATAAAATGTGTGAGATCACAGTTGTAACTCATCCTTGCCTCTCTATCTTCTTCCCTATTCGCCTGAGTTCTCATCCCATTCTCTCTGGCTCCACTCAGAATTCTTCTATTCCTCATCCCCAATTCATCAAATCTCTCATCTCCTCTTTTCTGTTTTATCATCCCCTTCACTCTAGTTCTCACACAATACAGTCAGGACACCATAGGAGGACTGACAAAGAATACGACAGTTTTGATGCTTGCTGATGCTACAAATGGAGGAACAGAAATGGTGGTTGGGAGTAGCTTGTGGTGAATTTCATGAGAATTGACTCATTGAGAGATAGTGGGAGGTGATTCATGGCAGGAAATAGAAAATAATACAACTTTTTCTTGAAAAAGAAGATATAAACGAAAATTTTGAGAATAACATATTGCATTATGTCCGTTTATCATATCACAAACCTAAAACTTCAGGGAAGCATAGACCATTCACAGCTCAACTGAGAATTGAGACACTGATCCATATATATTTCAAACTTCTTCAAGTGTAGATAGTAGATACCATGATTATGAACATAATAAATTCTAATTGAAATATCAACATCTAATATCACAAACTTGCGACATGATAAATTTGACAACAGTAATACTTTTGCGACATGAAACTTGCTGCCAATCACAAACTTCTTTTATACTAATTTAAGAATATTATATTCTTGATAGGAAAAATAGCATTAGAAAATCAAGGTCCACCATTGTGTTTGAATATGCTAAAGATTACTAAAGACACTTTAGAAACTTGCATCAGATAAATTAAGAAAAAGGATGTGATATTTCCACGAGTTTTTTTATATTTCCACAAGGGCTATCCCACTTTAATAGTAAATGGGGAGAGAGCTTGTAAAAATATAAAAAAAACACTTGCAGAGATAACAATTTCCTTGAAGAAATTTCATGGTACAAAATAGCTTTCATGGTCCAAACTGAATAAAGAAGTCTATAAGAGAAACCAAAGCTTTGATCAATATAGTTCACCTTGGGAGTGCCCAAAACCCCGGGTTCATCATTATATGACTTGTCGTCCTGCACTGGTTTGGACCCAAAAGAACTATTCTCGCGCAAGTTTCCAGGCTCACCTTTGTCAAATTGAATATTCTCCCTGGGTATCATATTTGCACCCGCATCAGCAATCAAAGCACGCATATCCCTTGGCAAAAAACCAGATGTATGTCCAACAGTACCACCAATACTTGAGTGATTAGAGTTAACAGTCATTATAATACAGTCAACAATACCACCAATACTATAACCCACAAACCTTGTTGCCGTAACATAACAAAATAGTTGATGATTTCACATGTTGAGGATCTTAAAAGTTGGCTAATATGTTTGATAAAAGAGAATTCAGATGTAATACGTATTTAAACAGCTATGTAATCATTTAATACATATAATGAGATAAATAGCTACTTTTTTATACTACAACAACTACTTCTTTTTTATACTAAACAGCTCTAAGAGGAATTAAATCAAACACAACATGCGATAATAATAATAATAATAATAATAATAATAATAATAATAATAATAATAATAATAAACTTTGCCGCGAATTTTATTTAATCACTAAACACATGTGATAATAATAATAATAATAATAACATTAAAATGGCAACTATTAAAGACAGATATAAACATAACAATATTGTATACCGGTAAAAGCATACCTAAGGGTACTATGTACCAACAAACACATACATAAGGGTACTAAGTTTCGACCCACATGTTGCTGATGCTTATTAATAAAGCTAAAGGATAGTTTAATTTATTTTAAAATTTGATATTTCTACAGAAAAAATATTAATAATTTCACAAAACTACTCGATGCACACGTACGTTACTCATAAAATAAAAGGATACTGGTATAAATGATGGTCATTAAGGTGCATATCCTGAGACAACATTGCAAGATTAACCCCCAACTCCCAAATCCCGTTGCATGTTTGGACACCTTGTCTAAGTAAGCATCCAAAGTCAAGTAATGGACACCTTGTCTAAGTAAGCATCCAAAGTCAAGTAATCAACATAGGGCAGGTTTGGGTTTGGTAGAGTTCGGGCTATTTTTGATAAATTCTGACTGTTACATCCTTCACACAAATATTACAATGATAACAACAGCCCACCCACTTGAGTTGGGTTGGTCCCGAAACATCATGCGCTCTCTTCTTTTGGCATTGAAAGAAAAGCAAAGCCACTTTTGGAGAACAGAACATGCCATTATCTCAATAACATTCCCCCTTGGCATGGCCACCATACTAATAAACTTTCAAGTTCCAAATACACACACACAAAATAAGAAAAAATACACAAACTCATCAAGCTTAATTAAGGATCATCAATGGATATTCATTCACTTGGATTTGAATGGAATGGCTATGATCACCACTTGGTGGTACAATGCTGCAAGTGCTGCTCCAATGAATGGTCCTAGCCAGAAGATCCACTGTGATCAAATAACAACATATATTCCATCAAATTAATGAGCATGAGTAAACATAAGAAACGTTTATTAAACAAACAATAAACAAACATAAGAAACGTATATTTGGGGTGTGAGCCCAAACCGAGGGAAGTCGCATCCGTCTTTACTATTTTGGTTTTTTGTTCAAATTATGTTCCATTGATTGATCATAAATCTGTTAAAAAAATAAATAATGGAATTCAAATTATAAGTAACGTCTACCTCAA
The DNA here is from genome assembly GCA_947179155.2 of Hedera helix. Classification (NCBI taxonomy): domain Eukaryota; kingdom Viridiplantae; phylum Streptophyta; class Magnoliopsida; order Apiales; family Araliaceae; genus Hedera; species Hedera helix. The sequence continues at coordinate 14,240,722 of OX359283.1, read as the reverse complement.
AAGGAAGATAACATAATTCAGCAGCCGTCACCCAAGAGCTTCAACAAATTTGTAGTGCCTTTATTGATAATGGATAATTATGTACATCAAAATTTGTAGAAAGCTTCGTTTATCTATCTGAATCATACATTAGCAAACTTGTAACATTGTTTGGAGATAAAAAAAAAAATGAAGGTATCATACCATGACAACATTCAATAAGAACTTTTAAATTTTTTTTTTACCCAAAATGCAAGTTGTTTTGAATTTATAAAGAAAATCAATTCATGTTGTTCAACACCAAAAATCATGAACTGATGGAGTATTATCAGGTAGAACTACATAGATAAAGTACATCCATTTCGAGTTTTGATGGAAGTGAAAATTAAAATTTAAAATAACTCATGCTTAACCCAATTTCAATCACCCTCTAACCTTCGCTGAGAAATTTTTTCAAACAATTGATAAAACACTCAGATGAACAATCTCTCTCCAAGTATGAATTGGGTATATGACAAATTTGAGATTATATGAAGAACCTGAGGATACCTACATCAATTAAAACCTAAAGTTATTAAAACAGAATAACAAAAAATGTGGAATAGTTTATACATGTTGAAGGGGAAAGAACTCCAAGTGAACCGTGTTGTTGTGGAAATTTATCTGGTCAATGAATCCAAAACCATCTACATATTTTAATGGGAACAAGTATGTCTTACAATCAACAGCTTCATGGAAACACTACACAAAAAAGATATCGAGGAGGTAGAAAGAATCTGGCTGGGGTGGAATAGTGCATGAGGATTCTTTCTTAAGCTCACATGGTCATCCCAGGCATGGTCCTTGTTGAAGATGATGGCTGCACCAAGACTCCGAGCAGGGTTGACACCGGTGTCGGTTATGGGAATGGTTGCCAAGTGTACCAAGAAAATGGCAACGGTGCACTTAACAACTAATAACAAAGTTGGTTAATAAAATTACAAGCACCACCACCATAATATCATATCTTAACAAATCATAAAAAATAAAAAAAATTGAAAATATTTCAGTTTTCAAAACATAATCGTTCAAGTATTTATAACATCAATATATGCATATTCACAAGAGTAGTTTAATTTTTCATTAAGCTAGCAAATATTGCAAACTTTTTCTCACTTTATCTAATTTGGGACAAAGAGAGAGGATTTGTTTGTGTGAAGTGCTTACCGGGACGTGGGAATATCTGGCACTGCGCTTGGCATCAGTGGCAGGGAAGACGGTGTAAATAAGCACCTTGAAGATTGTATTCCCTCTTCCCCTCGAACCCCATCACTACCCCAGCACCACAGATCGCACCTAAACACTGCATCACCATGTAGAAAAGGATTCCTTGTTGTCGTTTCCTCATATCCATAACGATCCGTACACCAGAGCTCGGCAGCCGAATGAATTGAGTGCGGCGGCGAGAGAGGATGATGAGGCGTTGAAGCCGAATGCCTCTCAATTTCACCAAGGCAGAGTCTAGGGAAAACAGGAGAGAGAGAATACGATGGAACGGATAAGGGGGTAAGACTGTTTGAACTCTGGAAAATTTCAAACAAAAAGATTCGCTTTGGAAAGACAAAGAAGAGGGGGGGGGGGGGGGGGGAACTAAAGTGGATAAATCACAACCCTTATTTGTTGAAGCCATTAATAATTTGAGACCGTTGGATGAATCCGCTCTGTTTTATATAATAGACTAGGGATAACCCGTGCCTGAAGGCACGGTTCAATTAATATAACAGTTGAGTATTGTATTTAATATTTTTAAATTGAAAAATCTAAAACTGTTGTGGCCAACCATTAATACAAAAAGATTAGTACTCAATCCAGTCATAGTTTCTTTTTGAGACAAACATTAGTGTGCTACTCATTCCCAACTTAAAATTAGTTCTTAACAGGTTTAAGTAATTAATTGATTGACAATAGCGGACTCAAATTTGTGTAATATAATATTTTCGAGTATATTACACACATTTCCTTTAATGACAAAACAGAATGAGAAGTTTGACAGCATTTATTTGCTTCTAATATATCTAACCATTGATCAATATGATCCATGAACAATATTTTCTGTGGAAAAATGGTAGTACTGCAAGCCATTTCGTGAGATCCAATAAAAAAAAAAGATGTAAAAATTCAAAAGAAATATTTTTGCATATATACCCAAAAGTATAAAATGAGCTCTCTAAGTTCAAATAAAAAAATATTGTCATAACACCAATTAAATCGTATCACCATAACATTTTTTTCTCTATATTTTTTCTTGAAATTGGATACTTTCGATATATAAAATGAACTTACTACAATAGTTACTTTCGATATATCTCGCAAAAATACCAAAGAGATGATACGTAAACGGTGTAGATTAAAATTTCAAAAATACTCTATTACCTAAAGACTCTTTACAACATAAAATAACTTACAAATAAATTAGAATGAATCTGAACCGTCCCCGTGATTTTTTGCCCAAATTAATTTGCATGTGTAAATATAACAACCGCAATACCCGACAAACAGAAAAATGACATCAATGTGAAAAGGGTGACTCATGTTGTTTACGTGCAATTTTATTTATTTATTATTATTATTATTATTATTATTATTATTATTATTATTATTATTATTATTATTATTATTATTATTATTATTACTATAATAATAGTAATAATAACAACAATAATTATTATTATTATTGTTATTGTTATTATTATTACTATTATTATTATTATTATTATATTTATTATTATTATTTTATTATTATTATTATTATTATTATTATTATTATTATTATTATTATTATTATTACTATTATTATTATTATTATTATTTTTACTATTATTATTATTACTACTATTATTACTATTATTATTATTATATTAATTATTATTATTATTTTATTATTATTATTATTATTATTATTATTATTATTATTATTATTATTATTATTATTATTATCATCTTATTATTTTTATTATTATTATTACGATTATTATTATTATTATTATTATTATTATTATTATTATTACTATTATTATTATTATTATTATTTTTTATTGTTATTATTATTATTATTATTATTATTATTATTATTATTATTATTATTATTATTATTATTATTATTATTATTATTTTTATTGTTATTATTGTTAGTTCCCAATGACACGATAGTAATCTAGAAGGGGGGGGGGGGGGTTGAATAGATTCTTTTAAAATTTCTTCTCTTTGAAATTATCTCACTTGATTAATTCTTAAACAGAAGTCTAACACAGCGGAATATGATTTAGTTAATTTTTTCTTGAAATGTTAAATTAATAAATCAACAAACAATTATATGACAGATATAGCAAATGAAAGACACAAAGAGAGAGACTCAGGGTTTTAAGTGGTTCAGAGCACACAATACTCCTACTCCACTGTTCTGCTCTTTCAGCAGCAAATCCACTAAGGATACTTTTACAATAACTGAATCACTAAGATTCCTTCAAGACCCGCAGTCTTGGAATTTTTAGTTCACAAAGAACTTTACAAGTCTCACAGATTTGCTTACACTAGTTCACAAAGAACTCTCCAAGTCTAACAGACTTGCTTATACCAGTTCACATAGAACTCTTCTGGATTGATGTATATTTGGATGTGCTACTAAGTTGCTTATCAGCTTGAATGTTTGAAGGGCTTAGTAGCAATGCAGGCTTTCTTATCAGTTCAATCTTTTTCACTTCTTGCGTTTTTCTTTTTGTGCAGTGCTACCTTTTCTTCTGATGATCTTCGTATTTAAGAAGTAAGGGCTTCAGATTTCTTCCCGTTGGATCATCTGTTTGAACGTGTATTTCTTTTCGTTACCTCATAGAGGAGAGCTGCTGAGTATTATATTAATAAAGCTCATTAAAGCTCTGACGAGATATAAATTGATCTGACCCGTTAGTCCATGTAATGTTGTTTTCCTTTTTTCCTCTGGGACAGATATGTCAGTCATAGGTTCCCACTAACTCTTATAGAGTCGTTTGGTCCTCCCAAACTATAGGTCTGATAGGACACAGTCTTCTGACTTTTCTGCCTTGAAAGTCTTCTTTCTGTTCCATAGTGCGCTTGGGTCAGACTCCTGACTTTTGTGACTTGATCGATTTGCAGAGGCTTCCTTTTTGGTTACTTTGATGAAGATTAAAATACTTGAATAGAATGGCTCCTGATCTGAGAAACGTGATGTCTCTTGTCTTTTTGCTCAACGATCTTATATGATCAACTCTACGAATATCCTTGCTTACGTGAATGATCTGTAAAGGATCATCTCTTACTGATCATCGTAGAGTTTACTCAACTGTTAGAATGTTGATCGTAGAGTCCAATATAAGGTTTCTCAGAAAGAACAGTCTGGTTGGTCGTAGAGTCTTCTGGACCACAATCGTTGAGTCCATTCTACGATTGGTTGACTTGATCGTAGAGTCTTCGGAATCACAGTCGTAGAGTCCACTCTACGATTGGTTTCCTTAATCGTAGAGTCTGTTCGAATCGTAGAGTTTCCTTGACACAAATCGTAGAGTTCTTTCTACGATTTTATTACATCAACAGATCAACCTAACAGTTTTGATCTATCTAAGTCTTAGTACAACACACAAGACTTTTATACAATTAATAATAGATCAACCTAGCAGCTTTGATCTTATCTAATACAGCCCTTGTACATTATTTCTAATCATCAAATTTAATCATTCAATGTTCAACAATTATTATTATTATTATTATTATTATTATTATTATTATTATATTAATTATTATTATTATTATTATTATTATTATTATTATTTTATTATTATTTTGTTATTATTATCTTATTATTTTTATTATTATTATTACGATTATTATTATTATTATTATTATTATTATTATTAT